>CM070780.1:5362500-7762500 GCA_036346955.1 Dipus sagitta | reverse complement strand
AAATGACAACCACCCACCACTGGGATTCTACTATTAAATCTATTTAATGTAATCTACATTTATGTAGAACTATAAAATAATATTTCCTTTATTCATAAGTTAAGTGCTCCCCTACAGTTGTATAATTCATTAACTTTTTTCTTTTATTACTCAAAAGCACTTAGTAGTCACTTGGTGCATTCCAGGCACATGGTAGATGGTGAGAAAACAAGGTTCAGTCTTACTAGCATGGAAGTGCTCAGACTATAGGATTGCCAGTTAGGAAACTGGCAAAGGGGCAGGATGGGCAGAGAGGAGAGGAGTGCTCCATGTACAGAGAACTCTGTTCAAGGACTACAGACCCTGGGTGCATGAATGACAAGTTTCCAGTAGAATCTCGGGGATGACAGGCTTTGATGAGGAAGGGAATATACAGTGTTTGAAAGAAACTGACATTGGGGTAAAGAGATGGCTTAGTGGTTAATTAAGGTGCTTGCCTGTGAAGCCTAAGGACCCATGTTTAAATCCCCAGATCACACATGAGCCAGACTCACAAGGTGACACATGCACAAAGTCACGCACAAGGTGGTGCATGCATCTAGAATTCAATTGCAGTGGCTGAAGGCCCTGGTGTGCCAATTCCCTCTCTCCTCCCCTCCCTCTCTCCCTCTCCCTCTCCCTCTCCCTCTCTCTCTCTCTCTCAAAAAAAAAAAAAAAAAAACTGGGGCTGGAGAGATGGCTTAACAGTTAAGGCACTTGCCTGCAAAACCTAAGGACTGATGTTCGACTCTCCAGGTCCCACATAAGCCAGATACACAGTGACACAAGCATGCAAGGTCACACAACAAGGGGGCACCCCTCATCTGGAGTTGGGTTGCAGTGGCTAGAGGCCCTGGTGTGTGAATCCGCTCTCTATCTCTCTCTCATAAAAAATAATTCAGTCTGTTGGGCTTGCCTAAAAAAAATCAAAAAGTATTAAAATAAAAAATGAAAGAACCTGGCAATGACACAGGGCTCAGTAATTTAATTCTGATGGAAGTTCAGCATGGGAAAGAGGTGAGTCAGGAAACTGGGGAACCTGAATGGGCTGTGTTTTTTTCCTTGGGACACAGAATGTCATTGCTGGCTTATTATAAATATAGTTGTACTTTAGAAGGTTCCAGAGATGAATATAGTAGGAAGACAAGAAAGGAACAAAGAAAGATAAAAGGGTTTGCTGATAATCAATGTATTAAAAGCGTGAATGAGGGCTGGAGAGATGGCTTAGTGGTTAAACACTTGCCTGTGAAGCCTAAGGACCCCAGTTAGAGGCTCAATTCTCCGGGACCCACGTTAGCCAGATGCACAGGGGGGCGCACGCGTCTGGAGTTCGTTTGCATTGGCTGGAAGCCCTGGAGTGCCCATTCTCTCTCTTTCTCTCTCTCTCTCTCTCTCTCTCCCTCCCTCCCTCCCTTCCTCCCTCTTTTTCTCTCTGTCTGTTGCTCTCAAATAAATAAATAAAAATAAACAAAAAATATTTTTAAAAAGCGTGAATGAATGAATGAAATAAACAGTGATTGAACAGATGTGTAAGTAACAATACCTTGGTGAGATTATTATCATTCACCTAGATTATAGAGATGAATGACAAATATCAATGAGGAACAATGAATACAAATTACTCACAATATTTAGTATAACTAGTCATTACTATTATGTAGGGACTAATTTTGTTTTGCTTATATATTGATTGGATGTCTGTTTTCTTAACTATTTTGTTAACCCTGATAGTTTTACAGGTAACTTTGTTTTTTGTATATAAAATTCTAATTCCTGAAAGTAATGGAAGTTTTGTTACCTGAATTCCAATACTTATGTTACTTTTTTTGATGTTTTAGCATATTGGCTAGAAATTCCAGAACCAAATAGAAATATAATATATATCATTAATGATATAAATGTGCTAATATTTCAAACATAAGTTCATGGCTCTGGCAGTTAAGATATTTTAACATATTAAGTAAGATATAATTTGATCTTATTTTAAATGTATCTCTAAGAAATATTTAGAAGGTTTGAAAATATGTCAAATGATTTTTGGTACCTACTGAAATTCAGGTACAAATTTTCTGACTAATAGACATGTGATCAACTATGTGTCACATTATATTAGTCATTCCTGGTTTTAACCATCTGTGGAATAAAACCAACTTGAATATGGTATATTACTCTGAAACAATGCTGAATTTAGTTGCTATGTATTATACAGTATTTAAAATGTTATGCCATAAATAAGATTCATTTTATGTTATCATATATTTAATTTTGTCTTATATTTAAAGAAACAAACAAAAGGTATTATAAAGTCTATGTAAAATAGAGCATTCAATCCACACTTAATAAGTCACAGAAACTAATATATTTCAGATTGTCATCAAGAAGGGTCATTGTTAAACTACATGCCCTTGGGGAAATTACCTTCCTAAGTCTCATCTATATTTGATCTGTATTTGAACAAAAAGGGCTTGGACTGAATTCCAAGGTCACTCCAGCTTCACCCTCCTGCCAGTTTGTGTCCATAGATATGTCCCTCCAGCTTTATGCCAATAAGCAAAGCTAACTAAATTTAAGAGCAGTCATCCCATGTAAGGTAAAAATTACCATGTCCTGATGACCCTGGTGGATGCAAACTTGAATTTGAGAACAGAAACAAAATAGCATCCAACACAACCACATGGGAGATGGCTGTCCATCTAACTGGACCCAGCAGCAATTGCTCTGAGAAATGGTGGTCCGTGATTTATCTTACATTTCACCAGGAGTCAGTAGACCTACAACTTCTCCCTCTGTACAGATCAGCCCAGACTGTTATCACCAAATGGACTCGCATCTCACTTCTTCCACTTCCTGCCACTGTGATCACGACTCGTTTTAACACTTTGAGTCATCAGCCTTTTTTGTAAGGAAGACTCTTCTTAATTAATTTTAATCTCTTCAGTTTTATGATGAAAAGCCCTAAGTAATCCTTTTATTAAATTAATGTAAATGGGATTGGAGAGATAGCTCAGTCAGTAAAGTGCTTGCTTGGGCATGGTAATAGGTGCTAGTGATCCCAGTGCTTGGGAGATGGAGGTAGGAGGAGTTGTAGAGGTCCTTGGCCAACCAGTGTAGTCTAACTGGGGAGCTCTAAGCCAGTAAAAGACCCTGACTCAAAATATGATGAACAGTACCTGAAGAACACCTTGTGATCATCCTTTGACCGTCACACACACACTCTGTGCATGCATTTATACACATGTATTACACAAACCTGCACACACACTCTGTGCGTGCATTCATACACATGTGTTACACAAACTTGCACACACTATGTGCATGCATTCATACACATGTGTTACACAAACCTGCACACACACTCTGTGCATGCATTCATACACATGTATTACACAAACTTGTGCACACACTATGTGCATGCATTCATACACATGTGTTACACAAACCTGCACACACACTCTGTGCATGCATTCATACACATGTATTACACAAACTTGCACACACTATGTGCATGCATTCATACACATGTGTTACACAAACCTGCACACACACTCTGTGCATGCATTCATACACATGTATTACACAAACTTGTGCACACACTATGTGCATGCATTCATACACATGTGTTACACAAACCTGCACACACACTCTGTGCATGCATTCATACACATGTGTTACACAAACCTGCACACACACTCTGTGCATGCATTCATACACATGTGTTACACAAACTTGCACACACTATGTGCATGCATTCATACACATGTGTTACACAAACCTGCACACACTATGCGCATGCATTCATACACATGTGTTACACAAACCTGCACACACACTCTGTGCATGCATTCACACACATGTGTTACACAAACCTGCACACAAACTCTGTGCATGCATTCACACACATGTGTTACACAAACCTGCACACAAACTCTGTGCATGCATTCACACACATGTGTTACACAAACCTGCACACACACTGCGCATGCATTCACACACCTGTGTTACACAAACCTGCGCACACTCTGCGCATGCATTCATACACATGTGTTACACAAACCTGCACACACTATGCACATGCATTCATACACATGTGTTACACAAACCTGCACACACTATGCACATGCATTCATACACATGTATTACACAAACCTGCACACACACTATGCACATGCATTCATACACATGTGTTACACAACCTGCACACACACTATGCGCATGCATTCATACACATGTATTACACAAACCTGCACACACTATGCACATGCATTCATACACATGTGTTACACAACCTGCATACACTCTATGTGCATGCATTCATACACTGTATTACACAAACCTGAACACACACATGTATATACACACATGATATTTAATGTATATAGACACCTGAGCTTGAATTTCACAGATATTTGCCATTCCTCTCAACAACATTGTGAAGCAATTGGCAAAGTATCTGTGACCTTATTTCAGAGCTGGGTTTACACTCTGGAGAAGTTGGTGGTTTTCCTGGTGTGCCTCACAAGTGGCAGCATCTCAGCCGCGACACAGGCCTTCTGATTGTCAACTGTCTCCTCAGGATGACACACTTTCTTGAACTAATTCCAGCATTTGCCCTTGTATACTTTTCAGATCTATCACAATTTCTGGCTACTTACATTGTGAGATTAGCAATCACTGCTCCCTTGGGGTTCAGCCTCAACACTGTTGTTTGATTTTCAATGTGTCAATAGTGCCGTGTTTGTATATATGTTAAATGACTTCTTACAAAGTGCTCCATCTAACGTGTATCCCTTCTCTCCCTGGTTCTCTTTCAGATAGCAGCTCTGTGGATGAAAAGGTTTTAAATCATGCTTATTCTTCCCTCCTGAGGGATCCTGTCTTTTGTACATGTTTGTGTGTGACACATGAGCCCTATTTTGGTTTCTCTGAGTTCTCAGTTGTGGTATATGCATGTCTCCCTGGCTTTCCATTCTTTGTCCTTTAAGTGTCCCCCATATGTTGCATTCATGAAGAGGTCACACCTTGCCAGCTGCGCTTATTTAGCTTATACTTGCCAGCCTAGGGGTCTGCTACGGTCAAACACAGCACCTGTGCCATGGCATGACCTCCCTGAATGATTTGTGATCTTCTCTGCACATAGCAACTTCTAAGGACAAAGAATATTTGGAATATGATATATTTTTTCCTGGACTCTGGCCAGTGCTCTGGTTGAAATGCTGACAGCTAATTTCAAAGTCTTCACTCCCAAAACTCCGTGTTGACTTGCAGCTGACCCTGCTTAGCATTTGTCATGCTAGGTGTCACGTGTGTAGTGCAGTTGGCCTGTGACCCTATTATCACACATTCTACTGCCATATGCTAAACACCTGTTTGTTTTGTTTTTTGTCTTATCCATTTAAGGCTCGAATAGTAAGTGGAAATGACTTGGATGCTTCTAAATTCTCTGCACTACAGGTATTTGGTGGGTAAGTACTCCTACAATCATGTCACTCACTGCATTTATCAAGGACACTGCTGTGTTCTCTACATGTTCGGAACACAAAATGTTGCATGATGGAATCACTAGCCTTGTGGTTGCCTAGTTTTCTGACTTCAAGGTCACTTTTACATTATTTATTAAATAATGGTATACATATGCACAACAAAATTTTCTAACTTGAATATATGCGTAATTCCATTCACACATATACATATAAATATGTATGCATGCATATATGTGTGTATATAGATATATTTAAAGTTTAAATCACCTAGCAAGGTTAGTTGTTAGCATATGATTTCATGCATAAATCCAACCACACACATTAATAAATTTATATGGGATTAATGCTGTGTCCTTATCTGTTGATTTGCATGAACTCTTTCCAGGTTAGTACCTCAAGAATGTGATCAATGCCATTAGTCTTCTCATGGCATAGTATCATGTTAATAAATCTCAAATGTTTTAACATTTAATCACAAAATAATATCAATTATATTCATTGTAAATAACCATCACGAAACATCCTCTTCAGCCCCCCAAATCACACCCTGGTATAACTCTTTAGCATACATGTTCACAGAATGTTTTTTGTATGTTTGAGTTCGTAGCTCTATTCCTATAAAATCGGAAATTTTATTGTGATCATTTTACAAGTTAATATCAGTGAGATCTTGTATGTGTAAATAAGTAAGCACTTGTGTAATGCTGACATTGTATTATGAACTGCTATAATTGCTTCACTGTGACTTATTCAGTCCCTACAATGGTCTCCAAGGTAAGTACTATCTTGACATTCATGCCCAAGGTAGGAAATAGTACATAAATCAATTAGAAAACTACAAAGTCTATATTGAAGCCCAGATAATCTAATCCAAAAAGTCTATTGTCTTAGCTACTATGCTGTATTACGTTCATAACTTCTACCTTGTGCTCTTTATTTAATAATATGCCTTATAAAACTTTATATCATCTTAATCCTAAGCAATAAAAGTATCTCCAAACATCTGTGATATTTATTAATGAATGAATTGACAGTAGAGTCTCAAAATCTTGTCTACCTTTCATTGTTATCAATGATACTGTAGCAAACATTTCCAGTCATTAGATTTTATGTGCAATTTATGGAATAAAACTTACACAAGCTGGAGAGATGGCTTAACTATTAAGGTGTTTGTCTGTAAAGCCAAAGGATCGCGGTTCGACTCTTCAGGATCCACGTAAGCCAGATGCACAACGGAGTGCATACATCTGGAGTTTGTTTGCTGTGGCTAGAGGCCCTGGTGCACTCATTCTCTTCCTCCCTCCCTCCCTTCCTCTCTCTCTGTCTCTCTCTCTCTGCCTCTTTTTCTCTCTCAAATAAATAAATAAATAATATTTTTAATAACTTACAGAAAGCTTATCTAACCATATTCATAGATGCACAAGTGTACAACCTGTGGATGTGTATTATGTGTTGTAGGTGTTAAGATTTGAATCTATTTTTGACATAAATAGAACCAAGAATCTTATCTATATCTCAGAGATTTATAAGTTACAAAGTTTCATAGTTTGTTTTGTCTATGATAATCCCAATTGTTTAAAATGAGTCTTTTGTTAAATATATCTACATGTTGCTTATTTTAAGTTAAACATTTTAAGATTTAACGTCACATACTTAAAACTATTGTGAAATTATATACTTAAAAGCTTTATTTTAATTTTACCCAGTGGATATGATTAAGAGGTATTTTGTTACATATGTAGAGTTAGGTTGCATGCTGCATTCATACAGATGGTTTAATATTCTAGATATTTTTGACATAACTGTAACATCTTTGCTATATTCCGCTATAAAGTCTACAGGGTTACATACCCTCTTAGACCTTCTTGTTCACTCCTAGGCTTGACTTCTTTCTAATCAGGCTCTAAATGTATCCACTAATCAAACAAGCTAAGTTTGTTCTTATTTGCTGGGACCTCAAGAGATACTTTTCAAAGTATCTTCACAAAGTAAATCTCTGGAACAGCTAAGAAATTTTTTTCAGGTTTTCTAAATTTCAAATATGGTTCATCCCTATCTTGTTCGTTGTTCAGAAGCTTTCCTAAGTCTGAACAATGGCTATCTCCATCACTGTATCCCTTCCCCATGAGCCAACATTGACCTAAACCCTCACCTCCTCTGCCTCAAGCTTGCAAGGTTAAGAAATCAGAGTTCTCATGCATTTTCAGTTATCTGTTATCTGGAAAAGCTCCCTTCCCTCTGAGCAGAGGAGTTTACTGTAGATGAAGACTGAATCATAGATTGTTAACTTTAGTGGCTTTTTACTTCAGGTAGTTGTTTTATGGAAATTTCCCCTTCCCTCCAGAACATGTAGACTTTAGGAAAATGAGGAGATGCAAACGGGGACTTCCACAACTCATTATCTCAGAATTTAATCCCCATGTCCACAGTTTTCCAACTCGGTTATATTTACACTGACATAGGCCTTTGTGCAAAACTTGATTTTCCTCCTCAGTGCCCTTTACCTTGGCACCTGCAAATCAATTTCTGCATGGCCTTCTTTCATTTCCTCCCCCACGTTATGTCCAACCCATATTCTGTTAAAGCTGTATTTTTTCAGGACTTTCTTTTCTGCTATGTAGAGTATTGAACTTTTTCCACATGATTTGAACATCTCTTCTGATTTCCTTCTCTCTTTTACAATAAGTAGTATGTCACATCCCCATGTTCTCGTGTGTTAGACCATTCAGATAGTACCTATTAATTTCTTCAATTGTACAAGTTTTAAAATATTTTTGCCCTCTTGGTTTTAATCTCAAGGCATTTAAAAGCCATTGCTTTGATTGAATAGCCACAGGGAAAACAATCCCTATGGTCTAGTGTCAGGCCAGTTATGCTGGAGGATAGGGACGGGCTAGAAGGGAGCCACGTGTGGGTGAAGGGGACTTACAACACTGTCTTATACTCTTGGTTGGATCTGGATTATTTTAGTGCCCTCCCTGCTGTCCTCCCACACAAAGATGCATTATACCCTAAACATCAATCACTGGAAGCCTAGACTAGAACCAACATCCATCTCTTTAACTGCCTCCTATTATGTAAACAAGCTGTAAGTGCAGCTGGGACTCAAGGAATGTAAAAATAAACTTCTTCCTCAGTGTTGTAAAAATGACTTTGTCATTTTTTATGATCCAATGTAATAATGCATACCAACAAATATTCTTCCCGCCATGTCTTTTCCATAATTTGAAGAAAATAGAACACTATTTCATCTGTTTACCTCTACTTCAAACAAAACATTCTTTGTATTTGGAATACAAAAAAAAAATTGCCACAAAACATCAATATATTTTTTTTGGTATTTATCCTCCTGTCTCAGTCAAATACAATATAAAGAATGATTATTTCCCAGCTAAGTGGACACAGTGCTCTAAAAATTTTAAGCAAGTAGATGGTTTTAACACTGAGGTATCGCAGAAAACTTCATGGAGAAGATGGCATCGAATCGAAACCTACATTGTGGGTATAGTTTTATAGGTGGATTTGCAAAAGAAGATGGAGACCAGGAAGCAGCACAAAACCTTGAAGTGAAACACATGGGCAAGAAAATATACTAGACAATTATACTGTTGGAAGAAACTTTTTTCCTGAGGAAATGCAAACACATGTCTATTCACCCTAGACAGAGCACAGAGGAGAGCCCACAGCACAAATGCACCAAAACCAGATTTGGTGAACCAGTGAATTTATTGGGGTGAGTGATGGCGTACAGGAACAGTGGATTACCCAAAGACAGCTACATCACTGAGAAGTCCAACCCAACATAGGTGGCACCTCACTGAAGTTGTGTCGCTGGAGCACACTGCACAACCTGTACTCACCTTGGCTTGTCGGAAAGTCTCTCCCCAAGCAGATGTTTTCCCTTTATGTAGCCTTAGGGAGGGTTTTTCAACTTTTTCCCCAGACATTTTGATTTCTTAAGTCTCCTGAGCTCCTCTCCATCCCCAACAAGGAGAGAATGTTTAGTTCAGAGAAAATTGCTATATAACATATGCCAAAGCCTGTGAAGCAAAGAAATCAATCTGGAAAGGTCAGGTCAGGTCTGAGTAATCGTAGTGTTATGTACATCACTTTGTGAATAGTGCATGTGTTTACCGACATCCTGTAAAGCAAGGAGTCACGTGTCCTGAGAACATAGTGGTTGAATGTTGACTTCCAGGGCACGATGAAAGCAAGAGAGAAGAAGCCAGTGAATTCACTCGGCTCTGTCCTTTTTCTTAACTAGAGCCGAATCAGCTGCCAGAAGTATGCAAAACTTAATTTCTGGAGAGACACTAGTCTCCCAAAGCAAGTGCATCCAGGCGTAGCAGGGATGCCTTGTCCTCTGAGGACTTTCGGGCAGCTCTGTCAGCTGCGATGAGCATCGCCGTAACTCCTCCTCATTATCTTGATGTTTACACTGCACAGTGCCAGGTAGGAAAGGCCAAAACCTGGGATTTGTACGAGCCAGCACCATTAGAAGGATCCGAGGACAAATCTTTCTATGCAAGGTGACACCGTCTGCAATGTAACCCTTACATAGGAATAAAAATCTCTTCAGGACACAGTATTTGAAGTAATTGTTTTAGATTCCCACAGTGACTATTACATAAGCTCTTGGGGTCTCAGTGCCTCTTATGAAAAATGTGGATAATAATCATATTATACTAAAATACAGTCACATGATCATTTAGTGTGGCCCAACTTTTTCTTATCCAGCAATCTTTAGAGAAAATAATAGTTTTATGATATATTACTAGAAAAATAATGCTTTAAAAAAATGGTGATCAGAGGTAGAATTTTCTGGATGCAGAAAAGGAACGTTTTTCCAAAATATAAACCATTGAGTGCTAAACCTAGTCATGTCCTGAACAGACTGAGTTAAGAACTGCCCACTCTGCAGGATCTGGGGGACTCTGATTGCTGCCATCTACCACTGAAATGCTCCTCTGTGGTCAGCTACATGCCCAGCTCCCTAGAATGTCTCATTAGACTTAAATTGGGCAATATATTTCAACCCAGGAAGGTCTCTTGATCTGGGCTTCTGCCTAAGAAAGTGTACCAACCAAGGCCTGAAAATTCATTGCCTACTCCAGCTCCCTACTTGGCACATTTCATTGACCTTGATGGTGGCTACAGCCTTCCTCCTGTCCCTGCAAACCAGAGGCTGGGCAAGGCTCTTCTACATTATGTTGCAGCCCAAACTGCAAAGAGCTCTTCCCCGTGCCTACAATCCTGACACTTTCTGCATCACACCATTAAACACTTCCTACTGGCAGTGTGTCTTACTTATTATACTTTAACTGTTTTATGTTTGCCATTGAGCAGGCGACAATAGAACTGTCTAGTAGGCATGCTGATAACATAATTTCAGAGTTGCTCTAGCACCCTGATTCTACTTGGACCAGTGGAGCAAACAGAATAAACATAGTAAAAGTCTGGCACAACATTAATATCAATGGATTTGAAGAGAAAGGAAAAACCGAAAGGGGAACAGGATGCTAACATTTCATTTGAAGAAGTCAACAGGTTTCTCGAGGGCACAGCAGGTACAAAGTCCTGCTCATTGTATGAATTCTCATTAGAGTAGCAGGCACACGGTGCATCAGTGACTGTCTCATTGCTGGGATAAAATACTGAACAGAGCCAGCCTAAGGAAAAGTTCATTGTTTGGTTCTCAGCTTCAAGGGGAAGTTCATCATGGGTCAGAGAAAGCATGCCCAGAGCAGGAAGCCAGAGGAACACCACCACATCTGCACGAGGGAAGCAGAGAGATGGAGAGAGAGAGACGAGGTTGGATGCTTAACTGACTTTGTCCTTTCCGTGCCGTCCAGGATTCCAGCCCATGGGATAATGACACCCACAGTTAGAGTAGATCCTCCCATTTTAATTAATCGAATCTAGAAAATCCTTCACAGACATGAGAACAGATTATTCTTCTATGATGATTCTCAGTCCTGTGAATTTGACAGCCAGTGGTTAACTATCACACACAGCATAAAGCCTTCACTCTTCCTATGCATGCTGTAGTTAGCTAAGAACAACATTCAAAATTTAAGATAATGCATAGATACTTCAAAGGAAAGCCACGCTGTCTGTCCACTAGAATGTTGCTTTTTTATGTGCTAGTAGGCAAGGTCTTCCTTCAGGCAAGGGTGATCACTTGCACATAGGAACTACAAGTTCTGTTTGGTAGGCTTACAAGGCTCATGAAGGGAGTTACTGAAGCAGGAGGATTTTAAGATACATTGGTGTAATTTAGAAAGACCTTAAGCTTTAGTATGAACGTTGGCAGCTTGTGTTTTGAAACCTGTTTTTCCAGCTCAACATATCTGGAGGTAATTTTGGTTTACCATTGTGGCATTGGTATGCTAGAGAAACTATGAGGATTGTGAGAAGGAAGAAGAGGAGTTAGGAGTGCCTACCTCGTCCCTAGTTATCACTACATTATCTATATTACCTATCCTTCTTTGAGAAAACTTCTAGCTTTGCAGCAGGAGAAGCCAGCAGACATTTGAACAGTGAGTGAAAGTATCCAGTCTCTCACATATGAAGACTAAGGTGGAAGGGGGAGGCTATGACATAGATAGGAACCTTGACCATTGGAAAGCTTTCAGAAGACTGTTGAGAAATCATAACATGGGGAACACAGTGACAGGATAAGTGATGACTTTGGCTATAAGATTTCTTGGCCTGGAAATGATAGGAAATGATTGTCAGTTAAAATGTTAACTAAACTACTAGAGTATGGGATTAAGTGATTGTGATCCAGGTGTACAGAAGGGATAGCTAGAGGAAAAAGGCATGCACCATGGAATCCTAGACTGGAGGAGTAAGGAAGGGTGTTGTAACATGATTCTAGCCTTACATACCATCTGCTTATAGCCAGAAAATGACCCATGAATATGTCATAGAAACCATGATAAATTTCTGACCACTAGAATATACTTTGCTTCTATGTATTCAGGAATTAATAATTGAGTCATTCATCCTTTGATTTAAAAGCAAAATTTGAAAGATTTAAATCTTGCATAAACTGATATCTAAATAGCTATTCAGGATATAACTATGGGAAAATGCCTTATTTCTCTGCAGGTGTCCTTTTTTCATTTGTCCCAGGGAATAATCACAATTTCTACCTCACTTGATTGCTGTTGTATTAAATGAACTAAAATATATAAACATTTATCCCAGCCACAGCAAATAAAATACAAATATTTTGGTCATTATTAACTGATCCTAGTGTTTAAATATCCTTATATATCTATATGGCTGATAGATTTCTGATTGCAAGTTTGAATTTGAATGACCAGCTTATGGAAACTTAAGTGTTCATGATAATGAGGAAAAATAAGTAAACTTCAGTGTTCACACTGGACTGGATACAGTAGCCTAGGAAGAGCAGAGAAAAAGCCAGTGTCGATAACAGGTGAACTGTTCAATTAAACAAAAGATCCCAAATAATTCATATTCAATTTATTATTGTGGAAAAACACCCAACAATTTCATCTCTAGCCATTGTACAAGTAGAATAATAAACAGGAGCTTGAAGCTGGTCAGTCTAGATGCAAATACAGGAGTCCGTGTTTTGGCGTTTTGCATATTCGTCACAGGCCATGACTTGTCAGGTGTCACCACCCCATTGGGCAGTGGAAGAAGATGTCTAGGGCCTATGATCTTATCCAGTTAAACAATAGCTGTAAAGATTTCAGTATTATTTCATCTTACTCCAATGACCTGGGTGAATTAATAACTTCTCTTGGAGTGGAAATAAATATCTCAACTTTTTCTTTTAGTTTCTAGTTGTTTACTCTTGGTGTTTTTATATTTGCTTTGCATTGGCTACGATAAGCCCTTTTGTCAGTTATTAGAAGATTGACTTTTTCTGAGCAGTTATGTGTCTGTGTGGTGGTGGGAGTTGCAGTTTGCTAACACTTGAATCTCATGTTGGTTATGTAACACTGACTTCCGTGCTTCCTTGTTCTGTGCTGATTAGGAAGATGCACACGACAGGACCTTGCTGTCTCTGGGTGTGCGTCTCTGTTCAGGTGTTTATGTGAGTACTACAGCTACCTTCTCGTCTAGATTTTTTTCAATTTTGAACTTTTAGTCAGTAGCCTATATATACAATTTTATTACAATGTAATAAGATTTATTTTCACTTAAAGGTATCAGTAATAATTCCAAAAGGATTAGGTCAGCATATACTCCCTAGTAAACTCTTTAAAATGGAGAGCCTTGTCTGTTTCTGTCTTTTGATCTCCCTAGGCTCAGTCTCTCATGATGAAAGAATCTAAGGACTAGAGTCCCTTGGCTTGTACCACAGTGAATCATTTACTTATTGCCGTGACCAAATACCTGTCCAGAAGCAGGTTAAGAAAGGAGGGTTCATTGTAGCTTACATTTCTTGGGGATACCTTCCATTATGGTGGGAAAGGCATGAAAACAGGAAGAGAAGGCCACCTGGTCACCCTGCAGCCAAAAGCAGGAAGCAACTGACCATCAGGAAGTAGGGCCAGGTTGTTAAACCTCAGGGCCCACCTTTTACAACACACTTCCCCCAGCCAGGCTCCCCCTGCTAAAGGATCCACAACCTTCCAAGACAACACCAACTGGAAACCAAGTATTCAACCTCCTGGGGCTCTGGTGACATTTCACATTCAACCCACAATATCAGGCCAGAAGGTATAAAAAAGGATAGCCCGGCCCAGCCCTTGTCATCAGACATTATAGTGCTACAGCCTTCTCTGGAAGATCTCCCACAAGGGGATTCCATGACTTTCTTCTTCCCAAACTGGTTGTCCGTCGCATTGCTGTTTAAGCAAGGCACTGTTGATCAACCAGAGTCCAGAGTTTGAATTTGATTCAAGTATCTTGCCCTCTTTCTTTTGAGGCCTGTTCCAGCACTTAGTGTTTCCTGGCTGTCACTGAGTTCCTGGGTCTCCCCACCCCTTGTTTCCACTTCAGTAGACATACTTTGAGCTTTCCTTTAATGTGTTAGCTCTCAGTTCAGTTACGGAGAGGTATACCCAAAAACAAATCTGTGGTTAGAGTAGTTCTCTAATCCCTCATTACGATTAAAATTTAGCACTAAGCAACACTGGGAAATAGTGAGGTCAACAGACACTGAACAAGTCAGTGTCACAGAGTTGTTTAACTGTTTGAACTGTGGTCCTTGAACACAAGTAGACTGTACTTGGGTGTGCTATGTTCCAGGTTTTCTTCTGACTCCTATAATTGTTCCATATAACCTGCATTATTTTATAACCAGACTCAATTTTTAATTTTTATTTTAAAAATTAGTACCTGTGGTGGTGGGAAATGTATGTGTGTCTGTCTTTTAAAAAAAATGGAGCAACTATACAATGTGGCATTTTATATGTGACTAGTCATTAATAACATCTAGTATCTGCTATACCAATACAAAACATATCAAACCCATTGAATTCATTTTAGAAAAGGTTTTATGCAAATATAATAAATTGGTGAGTGTGGTGGTTTGAATGTAAATGCTCCCCATAGCTTCAATTATTCATTATTAAGCTTCCTATTTGGTCTTCAGCTGGTGGAGTCTTTGAAGCTGGAGCCTTGTTGGAGAAAGTTTGTTGTTGGGGGGAGAGCCTTGAGACCTAGCTCTACTGGATGTTCAGAGCTCGCACCCTCAGATTGGCACGCACACACACACGCACACACAAAACCAGCAACAATGAACAAAGAAACATCATCAGAGAAGTGTTAAAGTGTCACAAGGAGAAGCCATGGGACCAACAACATGCCCACAGGGCTCTCCCTTTCCTGTGTGGCTGGGTTTCTGAAGCCACTACCCCTAGGAGAGGCTTTCGCTGAGTGACTGTGGGGGGCATGATGCTGTTGTCAGACTTGAAGTATGTTGTTAAATGCTATTGGTTAACGTGAACCTTGTAGGTTTGACTTTTCTCAGAATGAAGTGGGCTTGGCAATACTAAAAAAGTATGAAACTTTGAATGGTTTCCAAGAATTTCAAAAAAGGGGCCGCTGTAGTTTGGACTAGTTTAACCATGATATTTAGAAACAAATAAATGAGTAAAAATAGAATTTAGGACTGGAGAGATAGCTTAGCAGTTCAAGTGCTTGTCTGCAAAGCAAGGATCCAGGTTTGATTCCCTAGGACCCACATAAAAACCAGATGCACAAGGGTGGTGCAAACCTGGAGTTTGTGTGCAGTGGCTAGAGACCCTAGTGCACCAATTTTCTCTCTTTCTCTCTCTCCATCTCTCCCTCTAATGAATAAAAATAAAATTTTAAAGTAGATATTAAATACAATGTAAGGCAGAGGCAGGAGGTTCATGAGTTCAAGGTCAGCCTGGTTTACATAGTAAGTCCCAGGCCAACCAGGGCGACATAGCAAGACCTTGCCTCAGAGAAATTACATACACATACGTAGGTACAGACAGATGGATGGATGGAAATACAGATAATAAGTGACAGACAGACAGATGATAGATAGATAATAGATAGATGATTAATTTGATAGATGATAAGTTGTCACAACTATAGTAGGTGATTTGCATTAATGCAATTTTACAGATGAGACATTTGAGGAGCAAAGATGTAATCGCAAGGTCATGTACTCAGTAAGAAGCAAGTCCTGATCCCACTACTGTCTTACTTTACAACTTAAAATTTGTCCACATGTTCTTGTGCCAATAAATAAGTCATCTTTATAAATATTTCAAGCCATTCAAGTGTAACATTCCATAATTTATTTAACCAGTATTTTATTATCATACTTTAGGCAGTTTCTTTCTCGTTATTAAAATTAAAGTGATTTGAAAATTATTTCCTTGTGAATAAAAATGTAATTACTGAGTTTCTAAATTGTATTATTATACCCAACAAAGACTTGTTCTTACTTCCTGTGTGATTATAATTCTCTCCTCCTCCCTCTCATTCCTCCCCTCCCCCTGTCTAAAATGTCATAATGCATCTTGTTTTAATATATGTATATGATGTTTGACCACAATCCCATTACTTTCTCTTCACCTTCATCCTGTCCATTACCCCCTCTTTTTCCTGCCCAAGCAGACAACCTTATTTAAACTCAATGGGTCATACCCACACACAAGAAGAACAAAGACATCAAAGTAGAAGAGGGTCTGATTAGGGAGAAGGGCTTACTGGGAGGGGTTTTAAGAGGAGACCAAGAGAAAGTAACAGCAGGGGACTTTGATCAAATACATTATGTACATGTATGAAAATTGTCAATAAAATTGATGTTTTAATAATAGAGAGGCCAAATTTCTTTTTGCTTATTCTCCCATTTTGTTATTTTTTCTTCTGTTCTTTGTCCACTAATGCTGTTATGTCTTCTAATCAGGCAGTAGGAGTTATCCACATACAAAGAACAGGGTATTTGGCTAATATGAGTCCAGAATCACACATAGATATGGTCATTTGGTTTTCATAAAAAGCCATAAAGGAGTCCAATATGAAGAGTACTTTTAATAGATGGCATTAAAATAATTGAATATTCAGATACAGGGGACCCCTAACTGACAACATGCACACATAAAATAATTCCCACCTCTCTTATACTTAAACGTTAAAGGTGAAATATTTTGAGAAGAAAGCATGAAGCACTCCTTTGGTTTAGGTCACAGACAGTAATCATGATCACAATAAAACATCTTGAAAAAAGAAGACTTCATAAAAATTCTGTTCAAGAAAAAATACCCATGAAAATGAATAGATCAGCCACATATTGGAACAAAACATTAACTGAACACTTATCTGAGAGAGAAGTGGTATTCAGAGAATACAAATGAATCCAGCAACTCAATTTTTTTAAATTGTTGCAGATTCACGAGAAATGTATTTCCTGGGATCTCTGATATTTTAAGTTTCCATTTAGTGATCAGAATGGGTTTTTTTGTTATTTTCTTAAAAATTTCATTCATTTATTTGTTTATTTGAGAGAGCAAGAGAGAAAGAGGCAGAAAGAGGGATGGAGAGTGAGAGAATGTGCGTGTAAGGGCCTCCAGCCACTGGAAATGAACTCCAGACGTATGCGCCACCTTTTGCACCTGGCTTACTTGGGTCCTGGGGAATCAAGCCAAGGTCCTTTGGCTTTGTAGGCAAATGCCTTAACTGCTAAGCCATCTCTCCAGCCCAGCAACTAAATTTTAACAGAACACTTAAGCCAATAAAATATAGACAAATTATTTCTGCAAGCATAACAAAAGTACATAAAAGAGTGACCAACATAGAAATGTGTGTATCCGTGGGCTTCAGGAAAGTATGAATTACAGGTTTCCTGAGATAGTATGATACACACACCAAACTGGCCACAATTATAAATGCTGACATTACCAAAGCTTCTCAAAGACATGGAACAGCCAGAAACCTATAGATAAAGTCAGAATTGGTTCCTGGATAGTGAGGTAGAGATAGGTGACAAATTAAGTCTAGGAAAATGACAGTGGTAGAATCCAAATGCTAAGTACATAGTCATCACCTTACAATTATTGTCAACTTTAGAAACAATGAAATATTGAAAAGGTGAAACTAAGTTTTAGTTAATTCTCTCATTTCTCTTCATTCCAAAGGTCTTGGCTATAGTCTGGAGAGATGGCAGTGGTTAAGGTGCTTGCCTTTGGACCTATGTTTGATCTCTTTTCAGATCCCATGTAAGCCAGAAACACAAAAGTGATGCAAGTGCAAGGTCATACATGTCCACAAGATGGCACAAGCATATGGAGTGCAAGTGCAGTGGCTGAGGCCCTGGCACACCAATTCTCTCTCTAAATTTTTTTAAAATTTGTTTTTATTAATTAGTTTTGTACTCAGCAAATGCAGTCAGTTTGGTACCATTATTAGGCTCATCCATGACCTACCCCCTCCCCTTGACCCCTCCTTGTTGAGGTATATGGGTCATGCATTGTGGAGTTAGCCCACAGTTATGGGTAAGCTAAATGTCTCTGCATATCATGACCCAACATGTGGCTCTGACATTCTTTCTGCCCCCTCTTCTGCAAAATTTCCCTGAGCCATATTGGGTTCATTTTTGGTCTGCTTCAGTGATGAAGTATTGGGGGCCTCTGGGTCTGTGGATCTCTGATTTGGTAGGAGTTGCTTTTTCTCTGTGTTGATCTCCTGAACCCTTGTGCTGGTACCCGGTTCACCAAGAAAACAGCACCCTTGCTTGTTTCACCAATTATTATTAGTTTCAGCTGGGGCCCTTTTGAGGTATGATGGGGTGGCTCTCTCCTTAGGATCTACATCTATCTGAAAAAGAAGCAGATTCTCCAACGGAGAGTACGTTAGCACCAGACAAATGAGATAATCCTTACTTTTTTTATAGAGAATTTGATAGGTGTAGGCCCTCTTGTAGCCCACAATTGATGGTAGCTTGATAATGGAGAGTGGGCTTATGTTTGGATATGGTTCTGACTTGTTTCCCAGCTCCAGCTATGGGTCCTGTACCACTGAGGGGATCAGTTAGCCAAATTGAGAGCGGTTGATTCCCCACCTTGGCTGTGTGCCATTATTGCACTTTGGTGTGCATCACAACAGGTTATTTGGTGCTAAGAAGGTTAGACCATGAGTTGCTTGGACCGATTTTGGTCATTTTCCCCCAGTCGCCCATGTAGCACCTTCTGGCACTAGACGTGCTGACTGTCTGGGGACTGACTCTCTTCCATCTTCCAGCCATGCCATTCCATTTTACATGTCAACCACAAAAGGTGTCTTCAGTAGTAGGATCTTATCACTAGCCTTTGGTGGGTCATGAAGTACGCTGACAGAAATCTGTCTTTCTTTTAGGAAACCTTGTAGGTCTCTCTGATCAAAAGCTCATTGTGGATGATAGCCACATGCTGGTACTGGGAGTTACAGGTCAGTGCCCACTAAGAAAAGGAAGCAAAAGATAACTAATATAAAAGAGAGAGAGAAGAGAGAGAGGGGGCGAGGGAGAGAAGCTGTAGAAGATGAAGGTCAGTCTTGATCATACCCTCTCCAGTGTCTTGTGGTTCAGGTGTTCCCTCTAAGGGCCTGGTGAAGGTTCAGCCATTTGGTCTGCCTTTTAGCATGTAGAATTTTATGGTACTATTGCCTTTTGGGTCTAGATTTGTGTTTCCCACCCCCTCTGTTGACCTCCCCTCCATCCCTACCCCTTCTATTGACTAGTCCACGAGATGCTTGCTGGGTATGTAAGGCATCTTGGGTTGATTCAGGTTAGGTGCTGTAGATGAGTGAGACTATGTGGCGATTTTTTTTTTTCTGTGATTGGGTAAATTCACCGAGAATGATCTGTTCCAGGTTCAACCATTTTTCCTCAAATTTCACAAAAGTGATGCAAGTGCAAGGTCACACATGTCCACAAGATGGCACAAGCATATGGAGGGCAAGTGCAGTGGCTGAGGCCCTGGCACACCAATTCTCTCTCTAAAACATTTTAAAATAAAATAAATAAAAGATCCTAGCTACATTCACTTGTTTACATTACCATGCTCAAAAAAAGAAATTGCAGTGACAAGGTTGAACTTTTGTTTCCTCAGGTTATTGTGAACATTTTGGCAGATTTGAACAGTTCAATTATGCTCATACAATTAATAATTTTGTTTTATATTTATTGTTGTGTTGTTTGGTGAATATCTGGTTCCTTGACTGAGATGTAACTTTTTATTGCAATTAGTTCTTGCTAATATGGATGTTTTATTTAAGAGTGTTCAGCTTGGAGCTAGAGAGATGTCTCAGCAGTTAAGGTGCTTGCCTGCAAAGCCTAACACCCCTGGTTTGATTCCCCAGTACTCACGTAAAGCTGGATGCACAGAGTGAGACATGCATCTGGAGTTTGTTTGTAGTGGCTGGAGGCCCTGTAGTGCCCATTCTCTCTCCCCCCTTCTTCCTTGCATATAAATAAAAATATTAAAAATAGAATGTTCAACTTAACTAGTTTATACTATAAAGAAAGTCTCTGCCATTAAAAGCAGCCTGAGAGTTTTGTCCACAGTCCTTGGGTTCTGGGCTCGTGAGTGGCTTGCTTACTATGCTTAATTAGATCTGAGGCAGTTGGTCGATAACCCAAGTGTATTAAATTGAATAGTAGTGAGAGAGTAAGATGGCTCAGTTGGTAAAGTGCTTTGCTACATAAAGACTTGAATTCATATCTCCAGCACCACATACAAAAGCCAGTTGTGGTGTCCCATGTCTGTAACTTGCAGTAGGGATACAGAGACGTGAGGATTCCCAGGAATTGTTGCCTTAGCTTTGTTTATCCTAATAGATGAGATCTAGGTTCAGCGTGGGACCCTGTCTGGCTCAGTGTTAAGAGCACATCTTGTGCATGCGTGAGAACCTGAGGAGGCCTGGGAGACCACTCGGGTTCAATATCCAGGGCCCACATAAACAGCTGCACAGGGCCACATGTGTCTGTAACCCCATAGCCGTAACCACAGGGGAACAGTGACCCAAGAATTTCCCGAGCTTGTGAAAAAAATAGCAAATTCCTGAAGCAGTAAGAGACTCTATCTCAGATGAGAAAGGACGGAAGGGCAAGGGATGAGGACACTTGATGTTCCTCTCTGGCCACCTCAGATAAACACATGGAATGCCACATACATGTGCATGCACAACACACACAGCGCAGCAGTCTTACACCATGTTACACACATGAAAAACAAAAGATGAAGAACAATAACAATAAAAGGAGATGCCATTGTCAATCTCTGGCTTCTACACACATGTGTATACATGTGTACTCACACCTACCCCAATATGCATGCCTGCACATGAATAAAACAGGTACATACACATGTATAGAACTACACGCACATACATATGTGCGTGCATCAAGCAACACAAATGGTTGTGAGTATATCAAAAAACTTAACAGCTTTATAAAGCAGAGTACAGTGGTTAAATTAGAAATCAAAGAAAATATTCAAAGTACTTACAAAATATAACTATTACAAATGCACATAGGATACATTTTTATGAAACAGACATTGGGAAATAAGTGAAACTTACAACATACAACAATTGCTAGCTACATTATACCAACATGGAGTCCGTGATGACAGTAACTTTGGTCACAGGATCCGTAGGCCCAGGGAACAAAAAAATAGACACAATATCAGGACAAATGTGTGCAGTTTCCCTGGATAGAGAAAAAAAGCATGGCAGATACCATCAAAAGGGTTGGTGTTTGCTAAAATGTTTCCCAGTATAGATGAAAAGTATCCTTTATATAAAAAGCCCATGAGGATGTTGAGGAGACTGTATCTAGTTAAGCAACTTTGATGGACAATTCATGAGCCTCTTAGATGAAATGTATCTAATGACTATATAAGCTTATGTCTCTCTTAGCCATTTTGAATTTATACACTAATGAATTATGAACATAGTTTCATAATCCAAGGTCTTTTCTTTCCATGTGTAAAAGCTATTCTTGTCAGGCATGGTATCACATGCCTTTAATCCCAGCACTAGGGAGGCTGAGGCTGGAGGATCACTGTGGGTTCAAGGCCACCCCTGAGACTAGTTCCAGGTCATCTTAGGCCAGAACAAGACCCTACCTTGAACCCCCCCCCCAAAAAAAAAAAAAAACGTCATTCTATTAATCCTGGCCAGTTTTCTCCATTCTACCTCTTATTGACTCCAAGTGCTATTGAATTCTTTGGGGACATTCTTTATAATCACAGCCCCAATTACAGCTAACTGGACTTGGCAGGCTGAAGGTCCCTCCTTACCTGCTCTCAGGCCTTTCCTTCTTCCCAGAACTGCCAACCACTGTGGCCTGTTTTGTTTCCTTGGATATAACAATTGCACACTGCAGCGTGGTGACTTTAAATGCACGGTACTTGCTGCCTGCAGTGCTGTGTGATAAACTCACCTCCTTCCCTCACCAGTTCCTACCTGTTCTTATTCCTCTTCCAGGGGTACGCATCTTCCAAGCAGTTGTGTAACCAACCCTGCACCTAAGGCTTATATGAAGCCCCTTGCTTGCTCTCATGACAGCCACTGCTTTTCCCATAGGGAACATTTCGCAGTTTCAATCTGCTTATTTTATATGGTAATGTGCTGACATCTCTGCCCTCACCGACAAGATTGCAATCTTCTTATCACCAAGGACAATTTCTTTTTTAAAATCACTATATCCTAGCACCTATTATGATACATGATATGCAACAGAAACTCTATAAGTATCAGTTTAAAAAGCTATCAAAATATCCTATGTCTTTCAGATGAGTGTGTGTGTGTGTCTGTTTAGAAGGAGAATTGGATCTGATAGTGACTCTAATAGATTTCCACTTGACAAGCAATTGTACATGAAAAACAGGTGATAATGTGTTAGTGGACTGAGAGTCTTTGAAGTAATAGAGTTCCTTTACAGAATACTACAGGATATTAAGGAAAAACATTAGTTCATAGTATATAAGGATTATTAATTTCAAGTATCTCATCTGGTGAAGGATAAAAATCAACTGACACATAAACAATACCAAGGGATGCTAAATATATAAAAAATAGAGTTTATCTGGGGGTATTTGAAAGGTGCTATTATTAGTATATATGATACCAAAAGACCATCAAATTTTCCATTTTAAATTAAAAACATTGATATCTTTTTTCATCTTTTTGTTATAAATGTCTTATTTTTCTGAGGAAAAGGTGTCATTTCATCTAGACAGTTTTCAGGGCCTTTTCTATTATAATATGTATCCTATAATACAAACTATATTGAAATGGAGATGTTTTGTGGGCTCCATCTGAAATTGGTCTGTGAAAATGTTTTTCACAGGTGATTTCTTTTGATTTTTTTTTATAGAAAAGACACTTCCTTTCAAGAATTTCCATTCTACCACAAATACCTAACAGATAAACTGGCTTAGGAAATTAAACATCCAGGGGCTGGAGATGTAGCTCAGTAGCAGCATGTTGCCTCAAGTGTGCAAAGATCAGGTTAAATATGTGATGCATTTCTGTCAGGGTCTAAACAAGAATGAGATGGCACCACAAAACAGAGCTAAGAAGGTTTAGATGGGACTGTTTACACAGTATGAGTATAGGAAAGTCATAAGGATGGGACAAGACATCGTGCATGGCAATACATACCCACTTAGAGTATGCCATTTAGGAGGTTTTGTCAAATGTGCACACACTTGTATAATTGCAATAAAACTGAAAACAGCTCTATCATTGCAAAACATCCCCTTGTATTCCTTTATAAGCAACTGCAAGCACCAGGCTTCAGGCATTGACTGCTCAACTTGCAATTATGACACCCCAGTATTGACCATTCTTAAAAGTTCTATACAGGCTGGAAAGATTGCTTAGTGGTTAGGGCTCTTGCATGTGAAGTCTAAGGACTCATGTTTGACTCTCCAGGTCCCATGTAAGTCAGACACACAGTGACACAAGTGTGCAAGTCGTACATGTGCACAAGGATTTACACACATCTGGAGTTCAGTTGCAATGGCTGGATGCCCTGGCACGTCAATGTTCTCTCTCCCTGTCTCCCTCCCCTGTCTCTAGCTTTCTCTCTCTCCCTCTCTTGCATAATGAAGTTCCACACATGAGGTAAATTATGCTTTCACTGCAGCTATGCTGACTCAGCGCCATGCTGCCCATCGTGACAGGGTTAGGGCTTTGTACCGCTCAGCACTGCGGCTCCACATGAATTTGCTAGAAACGATCAATCTTCTGTTCCAGGATTAGCCCTTTTTATATCCCGACTCTGAAGCTGTAAACATTTTCTTCTATGGTATCCTTTAGAAAGTGTATTGTCTTAGTATTTATATTAAGACCTACATCTATTTATACTTTAAATAATTTTGCGTATTATAAAGGTAAAATATAGCATTCACCTTTGCTTATATGAATATGCTGCTGTTGAAAATACTAGCATGCTATAGTTTACTTGTAATTTCCAATTTGGAATTTGTTGGTGAGTCTGTTTTTAGACTCTATCTTGTTCATTCTCCAGTTATATTTATGCTCATAGAGTCATGCTATTTCTGCAGCTTGAGTAAAGCTTAAAAACAAATTGTATGTGTTTCCCATTTTGTCCTCCTCTTTCAAAATTTTAAAGCAGTTTTCAGTCCTCTTAATGTCCATGTAAATTATTTGTGAATTCTACCATACATACCTTCTGGGTTTGAAGTTGTGAATGCATTGTGGGTGGAAGGTTTCCATCTCAACAATGACTGACCGCTCTCACTCTTCAACAATGAGTGCCTCTCCATTAGTTTTGGTTTTCCAGTTTCTCTTCTACCTCTCTGATTTGTAGTTTCCACTGTGCAATTTTGCTTGCATTTGTTAAGTTTACCTGATGATCTTGGATACTCTTAGTTTTTTTTTTTTAATTTGGTTTCTCTCATCATTTTTGTTTCTCATTGAGATTGAATATATTTTTAACTATTGATCCTATGTTCTGGAACCTTGACAAAATTACTGGCTTTCATAACGGTTTTCACAGGTCGCTTGTTTTGAAGGTTCATAATGGTGTTGACTTCATATATTTAAGGAGTTTCATTGCCTTATTTTCCATATGAATAGGATCACCATTCTTGCTTGAACAGGTTGATTTAGGAGCCCCACCAGAATGCTTTGTAGGAGTAAGGACAGTCTGTGTCCCTGCCTACTCCCACAGTAAGGAGAGCCCCGTAAGCCTGTACTATCAAGTGTGTCAGCACCAAGCACCCTTCACGAGGTTCCATTTTTTTTCTAAGCATTTCTTTCTTCGTGAATTTGTTGAATTTTATCAAATGACATTTATGCCTCTCTAGTGTATCATGATGTTCCTCTGTGATTTGTTTATAGTGTGACTTTAGTGTATGGTTTATAGGATGTACTTTCCATCTTGTAAGTCCTAGGATAAATTCTCCTTGGCCATGATATATATGCCTTGGCAGTTATTGCTAGATTCAATGTAATTATTTCTGTAGACTAAAGTATCTATGGTCAGTGAGGATAATTGGCCTGATTTTATTTGCACTAAAATCTTTATTTGGGTTTAGTGTTGGGATCATGCTGTAGTCTTTATTTTCTGAGTTGGAGTTGTTTCATTTTTTTCCTTAAGTGATTGAAAAACAAAGTAACTTTTCTTTGCTATAAATTGTACCTCCAGGAACACAAGTATTTATATTACTAGTGAGTGCGGCTTAGTTGTATAGCCCACTCTTTCATTAATGTTACTTTTGCCCTTAATTGATATAAAAATATCAGAGAATGGTTTTGCTCAGCTAAGATTTAATCATTCTGTTACCAGCTTTTCCATAGGGTTACACTTACTTTCTCACTGCTGGGCAAGACACCCAACAAGAACCAGCTTATGCAAATATGAGGTTTATTTCAGCCTACAGTTTTGAGTAGAAGTTTCATCATGGTGGGGCAAAGACAGAATGAGCAGACAGATATCACATTTTGTCACGTCAGATTTGATGAAGCAGCAATACTGAGCTATGAGGCATCGAACCTCTACAGTAGCAGAAAGGAGGTAGTCTTTCTATTAAGGTTGAAGCTGGTCTGTGTCACCATAAAGCCAGTGGCACCCCTCATCCAGAGAGGTTCCACCTCCCAAAGGCCCACAGCCTTCCCACCAAGCCGGTCACCAAGTATTCAAAACAGATAAGCGTGTGGGAACATTTCATTCAGACCACAACATAGAGCATAAAGAAACAAAACTGAAGTCAAGTTGGCTAAACTGAGCTTGTGCATGTCTTGGTACAACTGGGAAACTGGAGGTGGTTGTCTTGACTAAGTTTCACCAAGAAAACAGTTATCTCAAGTGGACAGATTTTTCATTTTAACTCATTAAAGGGAACTTCCTAAGATTCAATTTTGTTTTTGTCAAATCCTGCCAATTTTTTTTTGTCAAATTCAAGTCTACTGGCCCCATTTGTGTTGCTTTGCACTTTATCCATTACTAATAACATTTATCCATTAGTAATAAGAAGCAGTGTGACCTGAACCAGATCTCTCTCAGCTCTTCCATTCCCCAGGCCATAGTTAAACCTCATTACTCCAAATTGCAAGATATCTCCCTCTCTATCACTTATTTCTTTGCCAAAGTAGAAACATACTTAAAATGGACAAGAAAAACATTCCCCAACTGTGCTAAGACTGAACAGGAAAATGTCTCATATTCAGGACAAAGGTAGCAGAATTCATGATAGTCCAGTTAACGTAAGTAGCAGTAACTTACCCATGAATATCTAACATCAGTGAGTGGAAGACCTGTGATGCTGAGGAAGGTCTCCCCCGGTGCCATACATGTCCTGTTTCCTGTGTAGTTTCTAGCAGGTGTTCTCAAACATTACTTAAACCAGGGCACCCTGCTGTCCATCCCAGCTCATCAACCAGAGTGTCACAAATCTTGTTTTCTTATGTGTATGTGTGGGTGGTTTGCATGTGTGTCCTTTAGTATGTGGATACACATAAGTGTGGAGGCCAAAGGTCAACATTGAGTGTCCTCCTCAGTTCCTTGCCACCATATTTATTGGGGAAAGACCTCTCACTGCACCTGAAACTCACAGATTCACTTAGATCAGCTAGAGAGCAAGCCCTAGAAATCCTCCCCTGTTTCTGCCTCTCCAGTGCTGAGGTTATAGTGATGTGCTACCACACCCAGCTTTTTATGTGGGTCCTAGAGGACCAAACCCAGGCCCTCATTCTTGAGAGGCACACACTTTACCTACTGAGCCATCTTCCCAGGCCTTAAAACTCATTCTTTAGGTTATGCATTATTAAATTGCAACTTATATCTTAGCAATTTTTGAAACTCTGAGGGACACATCGTTCCATCAGCATTTCTTTTTGTGAAGTTCCAAGTTGCTGAGCCAAATAAAACATTACTTTCTTTTACTCAGATTATGTTTTATACTCCATATAGAATTTTCTGGCAAAGTTAATATGGAAAATGCAGTTCAGCCCAGAGTCCTGGATGGTTCTCTACCTTCTATGAAACCTCAATGTAAACACTGGACTCGCACAAGTATTCCTTTGGCTTCAATAGACTGTTAATTTAGGGGCTGGAGAAATGGCTTAGCAATTAAGGTGCTTGCCTGTGAAGCCCAAGGACCCAGATTCCATTTCCCCAATACCCATGTAAAGCAAGATACACAGCGTAGTACATGCATATGGAGTTTTTATTTTATTTATTTATTTATTTATTTTGGTTTTTGGGTTTTTGTTTGCTTTTTTGCTATGTCTAGAGGCCCTGGTGCACCCATTCTCTCTCTATCTGCCTCTCTCTGTCTCTCTCTCTCTCTCAAATAAATAATAATAAAAAAAATTTTAAAGAAAGTAAGCCCAAGTGTTTCCTATGGTGACATTTTTGTTTATTTTCTTTGTTATCCATTGACTCTGTGGTTTAAATTTCCTGGAACTAGATGTAGAGCATAAATCCTATATAATTGACACTTGAAAGCCATGGCTTAAGCCACAGCATAACAGTGTGAAATCAATCAAGTGAAGAAGTGCTGGAAATATTTTCTCAATTTATAGAACATTTCTGGATTCTAAAAGTAAACTGTCCTCTTAATGTCATATTACAAAATGTAATTTTTATCAAGACAAGTAAATTATGGTATGATACTTTTATACATTATAGCTGAAAATGAATCCACTCCCAATGTGGGAAAAGCTTAACCAGAGATTGTATTTAGGATGGATCAATGCCCTCCCCATTAAGTACTCTTTGATATTTTGACCTTCATAGGAAATTTTCCATTATGTAGTTGAGAAATGTGAGTATTCCTTTGATTTAGGCATTATTCAATATGCACAGCCCTTGGATACCAAATTATTATGTTTTATAAAACCCATAAGGAAAATAAAAGGAGTTTTCTTATTTTTAGACATCAAGTTTTGTAAAAGCTTAAATGTCTACATTTCTGAGAGTAAATTTTCAAATTAAAGCAAAATTCTAATTGTCTCCTAAATCTTCCTGCTTCCCTTCACCTAATTCTCCACCTGGACTTGGACTCCCATCCTTGTCTCCACGGTGCCATGACTTCATCTATTCTTTTCCCATACTAAGATGCCCTATGGGTTGTGGCCTGAATGGGATAGTTCAAATGCAATTATGAGCTTAAAAATTAAGATAAGCACTCGTGCCATGCCCTGACATGTCTCCATGGTTCCTTTTTAAATATTTTGTTTACTTATTCATTTGAGACAGAGTGAGAAAGAGAAATCATGGGTGGGGGTGGGGGAGGATGGGTGCAACAGGGCCTCTAGCCACTGAAACAAACTGCAGACAAGTGCCACCTTGTGCATGTGGATTTTCCTGGATTCTGGGAAATCAAACTCAGGTCCCTAGAATTTGCAGGCCTGCATCTTAACTGCTGAGCCATCCAGCCCTCCACGGCTCTCCAATGTACATGGATTCAATGACGGTGGATATTTGGTTGCTGAGATGCATCTACCTTCTTCTACCACTGGCCCTACTTCTCTGATGTCTCCCTGCTGAAATCCATCTTTTCAGTTTTCCCTTTTTATTTATGTTTTAGCGGGGTGAGGGGGTGGGGGATGGGCAGAGGGAGAGAGAATTGGCATGCCAGGGCCTCAGCTGCTACAGTCGAACTCCAGACACTTGCATCACCTAGTGGGCATGTGCAACCTTGCGCTTGCATCACCTTCATACCTCTGGCTACTGTGGGATCTGGAGAGTCAAACATGTGTCCTTAGGCTTCACAGGCAAGCACCTTAACTGCTAAGCCATTTCTCCAGTCCTCCCTTTATATAGTTAACTTCACATGCCAAGCCTCAATCAGAGCATCTATGAGGAGGTTACTTTTGTTTCTAACATTTGAGACAATGGTTTTCTTTCGTAAGTTTTTTGATGGTCCCATGTGTGTCACCTGACTTCACTCACTCAGCTGCCTCTTACTGGCATAATGATTTGATTAACATCTTTTCTGTCCACTGGGTGATAAGGTCCCTCCATCTAGACCATATTTTTATTTACCACTATTTTTCCAGAGCCCCTTGTAGTACATTTGGTGCTTAGTAGAACTCAACTCTTACATTACTTAAACTAATCAGGAATTCATCAAAATGAAGTTAACTTCAATAGCATAGACACACACTTACCTTGTCTTAGGTAAACAAAAATGTATTAAATAATTTCAGTCATGATTTTTACATCAGTGTATATAAATGTAAACTACTAGTTGACTTCTTACAACGGAAATTATATAGGATGGATTATAACATTACTGTCAAAATTTGTAATTTTAATAGAATTACATTAAAAGTTTTAATAATAATAACCACATCCAAAACATTTATTTTTAATTCATGGGATAAGTTGTATTTCGTAAACCAATTTGCTAGCATTACTTCATGTAATCCTCATAAAAGCAACATTTGAATAGGATTCAAATCAAGATTTCCTGACCCCAAAGATAATTGCTGTGGCAATTTTATATCTATAACATTGGCCACTATTTGTAAGGCACCTACTATGTCTCAGACATTAATACATGATCTCACTCAACTTTTATACTCAGTAGATATTATCTTATTTATTAGATATGGTCTTAGGGTAATTACATTTACAGAAATTTAGAATTAATGATTATGCAAAGCAGAAAATCACCAATTCTGTGATGTCACCATTAGTTCCGTGCCCAAAGGAGATCTTCTCTACAAGGACACACATTCTCCACCACTTATGTCTATGAAACCATTTTAGTAAAGCTGCATTAAAAGTGACAATGTAGTTCTGGTTAAATACTATCCAAATAGAAGACTATTACGACTAGAAATTTGAGATTTCTCTACCAAAAATAAATGAAGGAGGAAGAAATCTCATCTGTGTTCATAGGAGAAGACAGAAGTCATTTTCTTTGTCAGGTCAGTGTCTGGGACCATAGAAGAAAGGATAAAAGTGGCTTGGGAGGTATTCTATTTTCCTCAACCAGAAAACACACACTCCCTGGGTCCCCAGGGGAAATAAGTTGGAGGGTATGAGTGTCTCCTTTGCCTGTTCTTCATCATTTTACAATTTATTTTCTTATAACTTTGATTATAAGAAAAATCCTTGTGTGGTACCATTTTTAAAAATCCAATTTATTTTAATGGCACTTTCAAGAAAGCCACATCATCACAGTACTGGTTGCCTACCAAAAATTTTTAATAACTATTAGGACAATGAGCTCCTAGAGTAGTGACTAATTCTGTAGAAAGGAGTAAGAAATCTTGAGAGTGCATTAAGCTGTGGAGTTGGTCTGCAGAGGGACAACAAGAGTCAGCAGAAACAATTGTCTAGATACTAGGGTAATGGCAAAGGGCATTAAGATAATCAGATTAAAAGAGTGATGATCTTTTAACTCAGTAGGTTGACTGCTCATGAGTCAGTGTTAAGTATGGAAAAGTTCATATGACTAGATTCAGACCATGTTTTCAGAAAGGAGAGAAATGCCACCAATAACTATGGCATATTGGTGTTGTTATTCTTGATTATTTTTTCTAATAGTCACTTCAGTAAAAATCCCACTTTGAGAAAACATGTATAGAATTGATTTAAATAATTTTTAAAAAATAGAAAAATTTTATGCAAATAAATAAAAGTATTTTAAGAAAGAATCTTTGAAGAAACTGTCTCTGCTTGCAAATAAGTAAATAAAAATATTTCAAAAGACTGTTTAGAGAAAAAAATTTAATATATATTTTATTTTTTATTATTAGATATGGGCATATTTTATATCTAAGCATCTCATGTTGGTACCATCTTTCCCCTCCTCCCTGCCCCTTTTCTGAAGAGGCTTTCCTCACTGGGGATGCAGGTTAACCCCATGGGTATTGTGGGTCATGTATTATGAGGCAGCAGTCAGTTATAGAGAAAAAATTTTTATGTGGCTATGTATTTACATAGGCAAGCCAGGTAGACTTTCCAGGTAGGCATTGTGGTTAGTCATTCCTGTTCTAGCTTATGCTTTTGCATGTGCAAGAAGGCTTCAAAGATTAAATTGATGCTACAAAATCATCTAGTGAAATAGGAATAAGGTCAGTCTTGCATTCAGGTCCCTCTGGATGACTCAACTCTATGAGTTCATTAATATTCATAATTCCATTGCTGCGACAAGAAGGCTCATTCAAATTTGCATAACTAGCAGTCTTCCAGGCCAAGACTAAAAACTCAGCTTTGCATATTTGAAAGCAAATGCTCAACAAATAAAAATTTATTTTATAAAACAAATAACTAATAATAATTAAAACAACAAGAATTCTACAGGTGGAAAGAGTACTCAGTATCAGCTTGTACAACAGAAGATTTAATCAACTCTGCATTAAAAACATTTTAGAAAAAAATTATATCTGCCTAAAATTGTAGACATTTTTTGTCATTAAGACTAAGCAATATAAGAGAGGTTTAGACCTCATTAGGTTGTATTAGGTATTACAAGTAACCTAGAGAGAGATGCTCTACAGTGCATGAGAGTATCCATAGGTTATATGTAACTACTAAGTCATTTTAATAAGGGACGTTAACATCCCAGGGATTTTCATATCTGTGTGTGGGAGGAAGGTAAGGTTGAATCCTGGAACAGACCTTCCATGGCTACTGACAGGTAGTTATAATAAGGTTGATCCCCCTCTCAGCTCCACCTCTGACCACCCATTCCTTTTATTTAGAGGCATTTATTATTTCCATTTATTTAAGTATCCTGCTGGTAATATTGCAGTAATTTTATGTCTTTAAGTATGTAAACTAACAAATCATAAAATACCATACATACTTTCTCCATTTATTTTAACCTAATACTTCATAAAACTTGTTCTATACTAATAAATGTAGATGCCTCGTGTTTTCCAGAAACTATTGATAATCCACTGTGTATCATTATATCCATATACAAAAGGGGCATTTAAGGGGATGGAGAGATGGCTCAGTGGATAAGGCACTTGCCTACAAAGCCAAACAACCCAGGTTTGATTCCCCAGTTTCCACAGCTGCACGAAGTGGTGCATGCATCTGGAGTTCGTTTACAGAGACTGGAGGCCCTGGAGTGACCATTCTGTCTGTCTGTTTTTCTTCTACTTCTCTCTGCTTGTAAATAAATAAATAAATATTTTAAAAGGAGGAGTATTTAAGTTCTCTCCCATTGTGCTTTTGTCACTAATACTGAAATGCTCTTATAGCTATATGCACTATTTTGTACATTTGCTTCAGATATGTATTTTTGCATATAACTCATAATTGTCATTGGATTTCACCCTCATCTAGGATTGTTTAAGTTACTTGAAATAACAGAACTATTTCTGCTATTTTTATTTACTGTATTTTTTTCTTTTATGATTTATTTTCTTATATAGTTGATCTATAATCTATTTTAATAATTGGGACATTTGTCTGTTTTAACTTGTACATACTTATTCTTTATTTTTGAAGTATTACCAGTATATTATCCTACTTTATTCTTATGAGCATTTTTTTCTTCTTAGCCACCTATCTCCTTCTAGTGATTAATCTCTCCCAGCAAACTCATTATGCATCCACTAAGCTCATCAATATTTCCTGAGATTGTTTTACAATGGCAATTGCTTTAGGATATTTCTTAAATTGTATCTTGAATGTGCATAATGTGCTTGCCATATTTTTGTTTGTTTGTTTTTTTCAAGAGAAACTGTGGTAAAGTTTTTACGAGCATGTGTTTTCCTTATTTCTTTTCTTTAGTCTTTGTAGCTCCTTTTGAACCATAATATGTTAGTTTTCTATTATTATTATTTGGTCATTATTGGAGAGAGAGGAACTTTTTTATTGCACTGTACTAAAGATGTGTCAGAATAAGCTAGAGGAAGAGAACTGACAGAATATGTATTAAAAAGGATAATTTACTGGATTAGCTTACAGGATACAAGTAAGGCAGTTGAACAGTTGCTGTCTGCAGACTTGAGAATTGAAAGTCCAGTGCTTGCTCAGCACTTGAAGGGGGATGCAGGCTGTACTGACAGGAGGGCAGCATGGTAGGTACATGCCCGAGCAAGTAGCAAGGGGAGCCTCAGAAACTACCCAAGAAACACATTTCTCACTGGATTTCTGAGCTGATCACGTTGACAATGGCACTTAACCATCACAGGTGGTAAGGACAGATTGTTTGTGATGCCCACTGGTACCTGAGAATACACAGCTGGGCACATGATTCTACCTTTTTCCTCTCCTTGGACAACAGAGGGTGGCGGCTGCCAGCCTCCATACAATGCAGTCTTTTCCCTCAACCCTCGATTACCACACTCGTTCCTCGAATTCTGTGCTGGAACGTCTCTGAGTGCTGGTTGTGCCTTGGTTAGTTACTTCTGGTGCTTCCAGGGGCCAGGGCGTCTTTCACCAGTCCAGATAACTACTCATTTTATTATCCAGAGTGGGATGTCTAGCACAAGCCGTGGTGGGATTTGCAGCTCTAGAATTACACTCTCGGGTCTTACTGGACTTATTTTACCTTCATTGCATTTGGCAGCCCATTCTCTTACACTGCCTTTTGGGTTATAGCCAGTTTCTGGATTTAACTAAGTCTTTTTCTTTCTAATATTCATATCTAAACATTTATGAAAGAGGAGAAAGGAGGCAGTGCTGCTTTTCATCCATTTTCAAAATAGAAGCCAAAGTGACTTAGAATGAGAATTTTTAAATTTCATTTATTTATTTGAAAGAGAGAGGGTGAGAATGGACACACCATGGCCTATTGTGAATGTAAACAAACTCCAGACACATATGTCATTTTGTGCGTCTGGCTTCATATGTTTACTGGGGAATTGAACCTGGGCCAGCCTTCAGGCTTTGCAGACAAGCACCTTCAACTACTGAGCCATATCCCAAGCCCTCAAAAAAATGTTCTTAATTTCTCTGCTTCACTATATTACCAGTGCCCCACCACCATTTCTCTTGTTGTCTCAGATCACATGAAGCTTTGGTATCTGTAATGTTTAATAGTACTTTATAAAGTACCATGATGAATTTTTATTTTATTTATTTATTTGAGAGAGAGAGAGAAAGAGAGAGAGGAGAGAGAATATGGCCATGCCAGGGCCACCAGCCACTGAAAATGAGCACCAGACTCATGTGTCACCTTGCGCACTTGGCTTACATGGGTCCTGAAGAATCAAACTTGGGTCCTTTGGCTTTGCAGCAAGCGCCTTAACCACCAAACCATCTCTCCAGCCCCTACGATGAAATTTTAATATGTGGGAAAAAAGAGTAAGATGTGAAAGATTTGGACTCTGAAGATAAGTATTATTATCACAGTTTTGAATCTTTACCTGTTTTGTAAGAAATCAGCCTCAGGGCTGGAGAGATGCCTTAGCAGTTAAGCGCTTGCCTGTGAAGCCTAAGGACCCACGTTCCAGGCTCGATTCCCCAGGACCCACATTAGCCAGATGCACAGGGGGGCGCACGCGTCTGTAGTTTGTTTGCAGTGGCTGGAGGCCCTGGCGCGCACATTCTCTCTCTCTCTCTCTCTCTGCCTCTTTCTCTCTCTCTCTCTCTCTCTCTCTCTCTCCCCCTCTCTCTCTCTCTGCCTTTCTCTGTGTTTCACTCTCAAATAAATAAATAAAAATAAGCAAAAAAAAATTAAAGAAAAAAAAAGAAATCAGCCTCAGACGGCTTTGGTCGTTAATGAACACGTGATCGTCTCAGGCACCCCATGCATGAGACTCTCTTCCCGAGCCTGGAATGTAAGGCATCAGGCTCCTACTTCTTCCAGCACTCACTGACTCCTTCTGACCCGAAGGACTGGCGCTCTTTCCTTCAAGTTCATTTCTTACTTCCGTCTTAAAGCCCATTGCTTCCTGCCGCTTTCATATTCCTCATTCACATCTATTCTTGAAGCTTCCATTTATGCCGTGCCACCTGTCCACTTCACTGCTTTTTAAGGTTTTCTCTTGTTCCCACTACCAAGAACACTGCACTCCTGGCCCTGACATCAGCTCTGCCATTTTTTAACTGTCCAGGTAAATAGGAGCAGAGCTAGACAATCTGCCTGCATTCGCTCAGTTTTCTGAACAGGGACCGAGGCGGGAAGAGCTGCAGTGACCTAGCCTACACTCAATAAAAAGGTCTTCGCTTAAAGGAAATCAATCTCCCAGCAAAGATTTTCCTGTTACCTTAAAGCACTGATAGCTGGATGCACAAATCTCAACCAGATTTTGTAAAATAACCACCTGTGTACTTTTTATTTTTACAAAAAATGGTTAATGAGTTTTCTCCATAAACCAAAGCTACTTAAAATTAGTCATTTTTCTTCTTCAATCTACTTCCATAAATAAAAAGTATTTTTTAGTCTTTTTCAATTGCAACCTCTCTTATCCTAGAATTTAAAAACCTGCTATAATATGTAATATATGTTACTTATAATATATAAGTATACATTATACACTATGTGTAATATACATAAGATATATACATTATAATATATAAGTAATATATATTAATCACTTTCATTTTTGCTCGCTGGCAATGTAACTTCTTTTTTGAAAATTATTTATTTGCATGCAGCAAGGGGAGGGTGCAGTAGGACCTCTTGCCACGGCAAATGAACTCCAGATGCATGTGCCACTTTGTGCATGTGGCTTATGTGGGTACTGGGAAATTAAATCCATGCCGTCCGGATTTGCAAGCAAGTGTCTTAACTGCTGAGCCATCTCTCCAGCCCTGACAATGTAAACTCTTGATGTGCTCTTTCCTCATTTAAATTCATTGCAAAAATCACAGTCCCCGGGGGGTTTCTGTTAGCCTCCTATATTCAGCCCATGCCCATTCTAAAACAATTCCACCTAGTGTGCCATGTGTGTGTGCTCAAGAAGCCAGATTAACTCTCTAATGACAATTGAAGGATATTTTAAATCCATCGTTTCAGCAAGTGCCTAGTGACCTCCTGTAAAGGTTCATGAACTCTTTTTGCTTCTGGCATGACTAAAGTAAGACAAACAAGCCCTTTAATAGAAGTTAGTACATTGAGAAAAGTTAGTACATTGAGAAAAGCAAATAAATAAAAAACTATCGGGGCTGGAGAGATGTTTTAGCGGTTAAGCGCTTGCCTGTGAAGCCTAAGGACCCCGGTTCGAGGCTCGATTCCCCAGGACCCACGTTAGCCAGATGCACAAGGGGGCGCACGCATCTGGAGTTCGTTTGCAGTGGCTGGAAGCCCTGGCGTGCCCATTCTCTCTGTCTACCTGCCTATGTCTGTATATCTCTCTCAAATAAATAAATACAATATTTTTGTAAAAAAAATAAATAAATAAAAACTTTCAGGTACTGCTAAATTACCCAAAAAGACATAAGATAATACTCAAGATTACCAGGCTAATTCCTGAGGCTCCTTGCCTCGTGAGTCACCTGTTATTCACACAGCCCCATCCCCATAGACATGACTGGATGCTGTGGGCTCTGGATGGGTTATGCTCTTAAGAGAAGTTACAAAAGTATTCAAATGTATATTGGAAAGGAACCTTGAACATTATTCATATTTAATGAGACCGGAGAAGCCATAAAGCAAGTCCCCGGTGAATCACAGGCGGGATATAGTGATAGAACTGTGATTTCAAGTTTATCCATAGTAATTCATCTTCCACCCAGCAGCATAGCTCCCTGTTGGCATCCTGTTTGGTTCAGTTAGCTTTTTGCATAAAGAAGTTTTGTATGCAGGCATTTGTAGATTTTTAAACAAATTCTTACCCATGAGTTCCTATATTGCAACCACAAGGAAGGTAGCACTTCAGTCCTGACCTTTCTCTTGTTGGTAACTATTCCATAAGCATTCTGCAGGAATGGGGAAAGGTCTGTGTCATGGGGACGCAGGCTTGCTCTCCATCCATCTCTAAGTATCATTCTGGCTTGCGGACAAAATGTGGGAAAAACAAAACTGTCATTTGAAAACTGAATGCTGCTCACCCTACCATCCCTAATATACCGTCCTTCCGAGGCTTTGCTGTGAAACCAGACAGTAACAGCAACTTGACTTTGAAAAGAACCAGGGATGGCTTGTCTTTATTCGCTCAGTACTGCTGTTGTACAGCCAAATCTGTATGACTTTAAATGAGTACAGAAGCTGCCCAGATGGACCCATACACTAAGTCTTAGTACCAGGAAAGGTCATAAGTGCAAGGCAGGCCAAACGACCTAACCTGAATGCATCCTTCATCTATTAAAAATCATCTATTTGTGCTTCAGTTTCCACACAGCTCTGCAATTAGTAGCAGTGATCATTTATGGTTAGTGGTACCTTGTGAGATTCAGGGAAATGAAACCAAGTACAGATGGCTGCAAAGAGGGTGTTCTACTGCAGTTAAAACTGTTAAAGTTCTGCCAATTAATTGCTCTATAATACATTGGAGGTGAATTAACTTAAGAGTTTTCCTGATTAGTTTATAAATGTGCCTGTTTTGTCCACATGCCCACCTCCTTTCTCACAATACCCTGTCATCATGACCAATTTCTTCTCCTCCCTAACTCATTGACTCAAGTTACACTTTCTTTTGTTGTTTCAATATATCTGGGAACGCCATGTGGGGAAGCACTCCTGTTATATACTCTCATTTCTTTTCTTTATTAAAAAAAACTTAATTTGTCTACCTACGTATCTGAGAGAGAGAAAGAGAGAGAGAATGGGCATGCCAGGGCCTCCAGACACTGTAAACAAACTCAAGACACATGTGCCACCTTGTGCATATGCCTTACATGGGTACCGTAGAATGGAACCTGGGTCCTTAGGCTTCACAGGCAAGCACCTTAACCCCTAAGCCATCTCTCCAGTCCTCATTTCCTAAATGGAATATAAAAATCATCCACACAAGTTATGGTTAAACTTGCACAAAATAGCTGAAATTCTTATAGATCAAACAGGAAGTGGGAGTGCAAATACTGAGAGACCAACAAGCACAAGGCTGGGAACTGCCCTGGGTGTGTTATGACCTCTGAAAGCTAGAGCAAGTCACAGGAGAGAAAAATCCACAACTTCCAAAAACGAGACTTTGCAATGAAGACCTCTGCAAAGTGCAGGACTCTAAAAACACCTAGGCTTATTTTTTTTTTTCACATAGAAAAGAAAATGCATTCTCTGTTTGTGAAGCTGACATGACTTTGATATTTATTTATCTGGCATAAGGAGAATAAAAGGCAAGGAGACTTACATGTCATGCCTACTTCTGAGTATAGATAGAAAATGACTAAATACAATATCAAACAGCATTTAGAAATATATAACAAGATAACATAATATGATCAGGCAAGGTTTATTCCAGGATTTGAAACTTTAGCAGTAGGAAACATGGGAGTATATATACTAGCAGGTTAAGAAAATTAAACCATCATTTAAATGGCTGAGGAAAAGCATTTAGTTAAAACTGAAAGGAATTTGTGATTTTTGGAGGAAAGTCTCTAGCTAATTAGAAATTATCTTCATCTGCTGCATATATATGAAAGAACTCTACAGGAAATTTCATGCCTAAGGTAAAGAGTGGGAATATTCAAGGCCAGGAATGGATAAGAACAAAGATTTTATTAAACCATCCCCTTTCAGCACAATTTTGGAGAGTCTATGCACCATAGAAAAGAGAATAAATGCAGGTCTACTGTCTGGACAGAAGGAAGTGAAGCTTGGGGGATTTTCATGGGACATGATGAGGATCTACCCAGGAAGCTCAAAGAATCTTCAGACAAATGCGTCCTTTTCAAAAATCATGTTTAGAGAAAATTCTGGATAGATTTGGTATACAAAATTTCTATATACTAGCAACAGACTGAGAAGTATCTTTCAATAAAAATAAGAATCTATAATATTAGTATATAAGGCCTATAGAAATAGAGTGGAGATGTATAAGCTGTTTTTGAAAAAGTATCAAACTTAGTTGTATTTATTTTTGAAAACATAGATTGAAATATGTACTATGTTCATGGATAGGATGATCAAATATAAAAATAGATATTTGGAGCTGGAGAGATGGTTTAGTGGCTAAGGCACTTGTCTGCCAAGCCTAAGGACCCAGGTTTCATTCCCCAGAATCCACATACCATGTAAGCCAGATGCACATGGTGGTGCATGTATCTGCAGTTTGCAGTGGCTAGAGGCCCTGGTGTGCCCATTCTCTCTCTCACTCTTTCTCTAACAAATAAATAAAAATAAAACATTTGAAAAATAGGTATTTGGAATGGGGAGATGACTCAGCAGTTAAAGGCACTTGCTTGCAAAACCTGACCACCCAGATTCTACTCCCCAGTACCTACGTAAAACCAGATGCATAAATTTGTACATGTGTCTAGAATCTATTTATAGTGGCAAGAAGCCCTGGCATGCCCATTTTCTCTCTCAGTCTTACTGTCCCTCTCAAATAATATTTAAATAGGTGAAATGTTTTTAACAAATAAAAACGGATATTTTGATAACTTGACCTATAAATTCAAAGTGATGGCAATAAAATTTTTATTCAATTGAAATAATGTTCTGTAATTTTATATATGACAGAAAGAAAATAACAAAATATCCTTTCCAACAAAAAGGTTATCTATCAGATAATTCACATTTAAAGTTCAGGATGATGATTAACTCTGGAGCAGAGGGAGGATAAGATTTGGAAGATTCAACACTAATGAAGTTTTTTTTTTTTTTTGAACTGATAGTAAGTACATGGGTGTTACCTACATCATTACATAAAAACCATTTACCATGAAACAACTTACAGGGTTGGGGTGATAGCTCATCTGGTTAGAGCTCTTGCCTCACAAATACGAGGACCTGAGAGAGCCTGACCCATCTTGAGTTCTGTTCCCCAGTGCCACGGAAGCAGGTGGGCATGGTCTGCCCATAACTCCAGTCCCATGGCGAGTTCAAAACAGAGAGTCTTTGGGCTTGCTAGTCAGCTGATGTGATGGGGAATGGCAGCTCCCGGTTCAGTGAGAGAGACTGTTATAAGAAAACAGTGCAGCAAAGCCAAAGAGAAGAACACCTGACATTCTCCATGTGAGCCCATGGGGCACTCACATTTGCACACACATGTGCATACACTACATACTAACCATACCACACATACTACTCATGCTTCTATGCAAGCCTAGATAACACGTTACCAAATTTTAAATATTGATGTATACTCTATCATATTTTCTGCCAGGCTTCTCCTGCAGGTAGTGCTGAGGAAGGACCAGGCCCACTGGTTCCTCCCAAGGGGTTGAGGAGGAGGGTGAGTGTTGAAGTCCAGGAACAAACCACCGACCTGGGAGTCTTGTGGAAGCAGGAACTCGCTTTATTGTAACCGGCAGGTGTTTATATAATGTTGAGAACGAAGGCGGGGATTTTAGGATGGGGTGAGATGTAAGGGCCAATAGCATACCGCAACCTCTGAGATGATTGGTTCTAAGTGTGCACGGGCGGGAACTCTAACTTCCTGTGCGGAAGTAGCAGGCCAGAGGCCATTTGGCCTCATGCTGAGTCATAGGTGGGTGGAGGCAGTTCACCAAACTTTAGCTAGGCTCAGGAAGTTCCACTAGGCCTCCCATCCAGGCCTCTCAAGGCCCAACAATTTTCTAAGAATGTAGTGCAGAATGTAGGCAAGAGGGCAAAGTGGATGCTACCTGTCCCAACTTAAGCTGAATTTGTCCAATTATAAGCTGCCCACAATGTTCAAGCAATGGAGTCAGGTGTTTTCTACAGTGACCCTCACATTTTATGAAGACATTTGTGGACAGCATCTAAGAGGTCCTCCCTTTATCTGTTATTGGTTGAACAGAGCTCACATTAGCATGTTGCTATCAGCATGATCACACAGATTGGTAAGATGGTTGAGTCTTGCGATATCAAAATTTTATATTGGGTTGAATTAAGACAAGTAAAAATGAACTAATAGAGGTAAAATTATTTCTATGTTTATTTGATTTTATGTGTGTATTAGACAGTGTGTCATAACTACTTGCTTAACTTTAGTTGAATTAATTCTCTGCTACATAATGATTTCGTAAACATTTCAAATTTAATGTTAATCAATTGACTCTTCTGAGTCACAGTTTCTTTGTGCATAGTTCCTATTTGAAAGGTTATTACAGGCATTTTGAGCATTATTTATATAGAGCTAATTGTATGTAGCACCTGGTGTTCTGTCTGTGTTCTGTATAAATGGAAGGAATATGGTGCTGTGGTGTGAATGTGAAATGTTCCCCATTGGTTCATGTGTTTGAATATTTGGTCCCCACCTGGTGGCACTGTTTAAGACAGTTGTGGAACCTTCAGGAGGTGGAGCCTTGTTGGGAGAAGTCGGTCACTGGGGTGGGACTTGAGGTTTTGTAGTTTAGCCCCAATTCCTGTGCACTCTCTGATTCTTGCCTGCCAATGTGATGAGCCAGCTTCCTGTCTCTGCCACCATAGCTTCCCCGCCTGAAACTTCCCCTCAAAACACAGGCTGAATGGAACTCTTTGCTTCCCTAAATTGCATCTGATTCAGATATTTGCTCACAGCAAAGTAACTAATTCAGATTGGTTACAATTTAATATACTCAGCAGGGTAAATAAACACTATATATACAGCTATATCTATGTAGATATAGATAGATAGATATAGATATAGACAAAATGTAACTTTCCTCATTGTGGTTTGAACGTCATTTTTGCTGCTTTTAGGCATGTGTTTCTAATGCGAAGATCACCACATCTGTCTTGAAAGTATGATTACACTAGGATTACATGACATCAAATACTGTTTTTGCACTGAAATGGAATGATGTATTACAAATTACTTCACAAGGAATATTTGCACTGAAATGGAGTGATGTATTATAAATTACTTCACAAGGAAGATTAAGCCATTATGATGTAAATCTTTCCATTCTGTGTTGACTGACAGTATTTAATATTTAAATAGTATCTTTAAATATTTTGGTATTGCATAATTCAGTGCTTTGTAATTACATCTATCATCACATGACTAGTTTACATGCCCTTAAAGGACAATAATTAATTTTTTTATGCTCTGTATGTCAGACTCTGTGAAGGGCCTGGAATTTTACCCACTTTAAGCTTAAAATTTAGACTAATCTTAGTTGCACAGGTGCTGATGGGAGACATAGGACTCCTGGGCCAGAGACAAAGAAGTTTTAGTTCTAGGCTCAGCAGAAATCATAACCATCACTTATCCTTGTCTCTTCAGCCTCACAGCTGACATAGATGTGGACCTAGTAGGACACAGTGGATTTACATCCATTTCTAAGCTTGGAAAACTACTCTCTTAAAAGTAATGAAGCCCTGGTTTAGGAATGTAACTCAGTGGCTGTCATGCTTGCCTAGCATGTGCAATGCCCTAGGTTCAGTCCCCAGCACTATATACATTAGACATGGTGGCACAACCTTGTAATCCCAGAACCCAGGAGATAGAGATAGGAGGATCAAAAGTTCAAGGTCTTCTTGTCCACATAGTGAGTTGGAGGTCATCACGAACCACATGAGACCCTGCCTTATTATAGGTAGGTAGGTAAGTAGATGATGATGTATGATAGGTATAGACAAAGTAAAGATAGAAGCAATGAAGCCAAATTTTGCCTTACAAAGACTTTTCTCTTTTTGTTGTTGTTTTGTTTTTTCAAGGTAGCATCTCACACTAGCCCAGGCTGACCTAGAATTCACTCTGTATTTTCAGGGTAGCCTTAAATTCACAGCGATCCTCCTTCCTGTGCCTCACGAGTGCTGGGATTAAAGGCGGGCGCCACCACACCTGGTAGACTTTTCAGTTATTACACTGACCAGCACACAGGTCTGTCTTCCACTCATAACAGTCAATAGCTTCCCTAGTAAGATCCACAAAAACCTAAGAGACCTGAGGAGACCTGTCTACAGCATGTTCAGGGTTTACATGTGCAGTGGGAACACGGTTCATGTTGAAAATTTGACCAGTCATATCACACAAGCCCTGAATTGTAGATATCACTAAATTACTTGTTCCTTTCTTGCTGACTACCCTATCAAATGAGTTTCTAAGAAAAAAATATATTTCTAAGAATTTAAACATTTGTGCAAAGATAATATAGAAAGAGTATCAGGGTGCATGTCAATCAAAGAGAGGATCAATGGGAACCAAAGAATTTGTTGTTAGTGAAATGACAGATTATAGATGCCCCTCAGTGACTGTGAGCAAGAGTTGTTGTTAGTGAATCCTGGCAAAAACTTAACTGGCTGTACACTAAAGGACTCTAATTTGTAACAATCTCCTGGTCCTTGTTATCCCACTGTGACCAATTTCAGACATTACTGTGACATGTCTGAATCAGAAGTGAGGAAATTTGAGTACAGTCAGCTGTCCAGAGCCACAGGGCCAGCTCACCATTGCTTGTATTATACCAAAAGGAAATGTTATCACACTAGACGTTTACCCCGCCTCCATACACACCAGTCTCACCTGTTGTCCCATTGCTCACCCTGTAGGTATAAACAGCAATGTGCTGGGTGCACTGCTGGTACACATCTTCAAATGTAATATATCTGGAAAAGCTAAGCTTAGTTGCTTTTTCAACAAGAATCAAAGATATTAAGAATGCATTACAGATAATAGTCTGTAAGCAAAACTTAGGTCAGAATGCAGCGTCAGCTTTCGTCCTGAGCAACACTACTGAGATGAGAGGCAAAGCCCGTTCCTTCCTACCACACCACAAGGTAAGAGCTGGGATGGAGTGTCTTGTTGGCTTGCTCGTACTCCTTTCTGAACCCCACACCCACTTAGTTTATAGGGGATCCTGATGATCACTGTCTCAAACTTTAACTCCTGCACAAAGAAACAGAGGGATTGAGTTATGAGTTATGATTCCAGAAACTATTAAGTTCTTTTTTTTTTTTTTTTTTTTTTTTGGTTTCTTGAGGCAGGGTCTCACTCTAGCCCAGGCTGATCTGGAATTCACTATGTATTCTCAGGGTGGCCTCGAACTCATGGTGATCCTCCTACCTCTGCCTCCTGAGTGCTGGGATTAAGTTCTGTTGCTAGTACTTGACAACTGTGGAACAAGTTGTTTTTTTTTTCCCCTGATTGTAGTGTTTGCAATTTGTAAAGCCAGCTGCCCTATTTCCCAAGGCAAAATAACTATTTATAAGTAATTAAGGCCTCCTCATGTTGAACTGCTGAGGAGAGAGCCAGGTGATAGGTGTATGGACAAAGAGTGTGGAGGGTAGACACACTGAATGCACGTGGCAGGTACACCTCGTGGGGCTGGGCAGAGTGGACTGTTCCCTCTCGTCTGCCTGCCTGAGTCAGCCCAGCGCGGCCCGGCCAGGCTGCCTGCTCTAGGTTCCCTTATCCACTCCACACTAATTGAGTCTCTGTTTATTTTTGTTTTTAAATACTGGATTTGAAAGGAAAAAAAAAAACAGTGTTTCTAGAGCACTAGTTTGACAGCCTGTCAGCAAAGTTGATTACACATTAAGCCAAACAGATAGATTTGCCTTTGTGTAAATAGCTATAATTGCTTTTGGGGATATATGTTTTCTAAAGCACCATTTCAGATCCAGCAGCTGTACCTGAAAACACAAGACATAGCCCTTAGGGACAAACAGTTTTTATCCTCTGTTCGCCTTGAGGAGGCAAAATACCCCTCAGTGAAGAACAAGAGGCAAGATTTGGATTAGAGAGGTAATAAATTTGTTTTCCAGCTGAGTGTCATGCCTGCTACAACAGTCTACATTTGAAGTGTTGAAACAGTAAAGGAAGTTGGGACAATCTCTCATCTCTAATTACTCAAGACTTCCATGTATGTGCATATTTATTTGGTTCACAAAGAATGTTTTAAAAATAATTCTTCCATTCTTTAATTTTACTGTATATTTACTAAATAATATGTGTAAAGTCCTCTTTTAAATAATAGAGATGAAAAGAAAACTACATGTGGTCTTCATTCTTTTCAATGTCATATGTATGTATATGTAGGTATGTGTGTGTGTGCATGCGTGTGGAGGCTAGAGGACAAGTTCAGATGTCATTTCTTAGGAAAGCCATCCACTTTTGTGAGACAAGGTCTGTCAGTGGACTGAGTTTACCAATTACTCTTTACTGGCTGGAAAGCAAGTCCCCAGAATCCCCCTATCTTCCCCTTCCCAGCACTGGGATTACCAGAATGCACCACTATTTTTGGGTGGATTATGGGATTACAATTCAGTTCCTCATGCTTGCAAGGAGTGGTGGTTTGAATGTAAGATATCCCCCATAGCCTCGTGTGTTTGCAATTGAGCTTCGTATGTAATGCGCAGCTGGTGGAGTTTTAGGGGAGTTAGAGCCTCCTGGAGAAGGCTGGACACTAGGGACTGTTGGGACGCCTCCTCCCGGAGGGATTCCAAGCCTCAGGAATCGGGCGAGACCCCAAGGACTGACACAGACGCTTCTCGATGCAATAGCAGCAAGAGGTTTATTGAGAAACCGGTGCACCGGGGCTCGACACGAAGTCCCCACGCAGGAGGAGTGAAGAGCCCCCAGCCCCAATTTTTTAGAGTTTATATAGGGAAAAACCACAAAGTTAGGGAGGGGGTCTGGGTCTAGGGGCTTTCCATATAGAATGGATTCTGATTGGTGGAGTCCACCTGGTGTTGCTTGGCTGGGCTAGGGGTGACAACAGGACGCTGAGTGGCTTCCCGGGTTCCAGGAAACAGGGGCAGGGTTTTGGGTGCAATGTTCAAGAATAACCACAAGTCTCTTTTAGTCAATCTGAGGCAAGCAAGCAAGCAACGTTACAAAAGCTAAAAAGGCATGTTAGCATGATAATAAGGCTTTTAATTTTTGATCTTACAGGACAGGCTCTGGGACTTTATAGGCCAGCCTCACCTATCAGTACCAGCATGCTCACCCCTGCGTTTCCTCCCTGATAAGAAGACATGATACATGGCTGTCTGCTTACGCAGAGCTTTCCCCACCAAGATGAATCTTGAAACTATAAGCAAAAATAAGCCCATTCCTACTATAAACTGTTCCTGCTCAGGGTTTTGTCCCAGCAATGAGAAGGTGACTGTTATACAAGGCAAATACTTGTATAACAAATACAGAGGCAACTCCCAGCCCTATACTTCACATATTTGAGCAGCCCATAATCTGGGGGCACTTGTAGACAAACAGAGGAAACTGGCATAGTGCTTAGTGTGTGTTGTGAGAAGAATAAACTGAGTACAATGGTAGCATGGCCGCTTGGCCTGTGGCTATTAAGTACCTGTTATTTAAGAGCCTGGGGAACTTTGTCTGTTTGTATGCTGCTTATCATTTACACTACTCTGGATAATCACTCCCTAGAGAACCTTCATAGGTTGCAGATAAATTATTTTATAGTAGATAATTATTCTGTAACTTGCCAAGCATAATAACTTGCTGTGCTCTAAACTACCAGGGGTGAGGGAACCTCCTGCATTCCAGAGATGTCAGGGGGCCACCGGTCACAGAATCACACTCATACCTCCAAGGGAAGTAAGAACACAACTTCAGCTATGGAGGATAACCAATATTAGGATGTAAATGCGTTATCAGAGGACCATATAAAAGTATAGTTGATCCTGAAATATATCCCATTCTTGCATGTTAGGATTAATTAGAATATATTCAACACTCAAACCTCAGTGGATGATTGATTATAATAGTACCTGGGGTATGTTTATTTGTTCTTTCTCTAAAATCAGATTTTAATTCTGCTATAAGACTTGAGTAACTTCCTTAAAATCAAACAGTGACACACAACCAGGATTTGACCATCTGAGAAAGCAGTGCCTCTTGAGAGGTGTGCAGTTTCCTCAACTGTCTCTGTCCTCTGTCCTCAAGACAGAGTGCTAGGCCGGCCTTCCTGGCATGATTCAGAGAAACTAAAACTACTGGATCAGGTGAGCCTTCAGTCATGCTTGGATGTGGAGAGTGTGAGATTCTGTCTGTGGAGAGCTAGGAAATTAAGAAAAAGGATGCAAGAAACATTATCTACAAAACCAGAGAGACTAGGGCTGGGGAATTCTGGGAACCACCTCAGAGCCTCAGTATTTGCCTTCAAGCAGTGCTAATTTTCATTAATGATGGGAGCAACAGTAATTGGTAAAAAGTCTAGGGATTTACATAGGCGCCATACTTCTAGCAAACAGTATAATGAAAAGGAACCTAAGGTTTGGGTTCTAAGAAATATAGTTCCTTTCTATTGGACATCAAATTTTTTTTGGTTTTTCGAGGTAGGGTCTCACTCTGGCTCAGGCTGACCTGGAATTCACTATGGTGTCTCAGGGTGGCCTTGAACTCACTGCAATCCTCCTACCTCTGCCTCCCGAGTGCTGGGATTAAAGGCGTGCGCCACCACGCCTGGCTCAAATTATGTTTAAAGACATTAAAGTCGAGCCTGTTAAGCAGCTAGTCTTTCATTAATTATGAATGATTATACTTTACAAACTATGTGTAAATGTATGCCGAGATGTCCCTGAAAAAGATGACTAAGGAAATTAGCTTCAAACGGAGGGACATTCATACACAAAATTTCATACTTACTGAAAAAGTTTAAAATCTAGCTCCCTAAATTGTGACCCTATTCAGCATAAATTTTAATGTAGGAGAAGTTATTTTCAAATCCTAATTGATGGTCTGTGATGAGAAAGCTGAGATCTGCGTGGTTTGTGTCCTATTCTACAGCAAATGATAATGCTTAAGGCTAATTTAGGTCCCAATGAATTATGAGATGAGCAAAAAATGGTGTTGATATAAGAAACTGCTGCAAGCCTTAGAAAGTGCTATGTTGTCTACTTGATAGACAATTTGTCAAGGAAATGAGCCCTAAATGGTACATATTGTAACTGAATTGTTAGAAGTCGAACTCTGACACTTGACATTGTCCCCCAGCCTGACACTGAGAACACCATGAAGAGAGTTAAAAGCTTCATTTAAGATTTTACTGCATAGTAAATAACTAAGGTCACTGGACAGTTTTTTTTTTGTTATGAAAAAGATTTTTAATCATTGGAAACGTGATCTGCATTCCATTCCCCTTGTCTAGGAGAACAATATTTCTTTCATATCCCCCTTATCTATTTAAAAACATTAACATGGCATTAGCTTTTTAAAAATGTTATAAAGATGAATCCAGAGGAAGTCAGTGATTCTCCATCCATGTTTCAAAGGACAAAGGTTTGAGGGGAAATCCTGTCTCAGTTGTTAAAGAGCCTTATAGAGCTTTAGGAAGTCAAATGCACAAGAAAGGAGAAAGTAATTTAGTAGAACACAAAATGTCTCTGACAACAAACACATTTAGTCTTTAAAATATTATCACAGTTCAAACTGGGAATTTTACCAATGTTCATAAAGTGATATGAAGGGTTGAAAATGAAAATGTAAAACCACCCCAATCAAGACCCTCGTTAAGGAACCCTTCGAAAGATCTGGGATTACTTCAGCTGTCTCATAGACCATCTGTCTGTCTCCTTTGCTTACTCCAGTCCCTCATGATCGTGGTCTTCAAACAATGCTGTTAGCATGTGGGTCTCATAGCTAAATACATGTAGGAAGGTAGCACAGCCGTTCTATTCATGAGGAAGTGTAGCACACAAAGGACAGGTGAAGAACCGGGTTACTAGAAAATAAATAAAAAGAATTACGGGCATAGCCCGATAAAATTCACAACTAATCCATATGATGAGAAAGGAAGGAAGAGGAAGAGAGGAAGAAAATGGACAGTGCTGAATACCGGATGATAGGGAAAGCTCATAGCTGCAAAGATGCCAGGAGCCCGAAGTATTTCTAGCTTGTGGACTCTATCTTAGATGGAGTCTCTTGTTGTGCAGACTATATCCCTAGAATACAAGAATATTAGAAGATACCCTTTTTAGATTGTTTCATTTTATGACCCAGAAATTTACTATGTTAAATAATTAGTACCTTAAGCTTCTTTGTGAAAATGGCAGCTAGCATTTGGGGAAAAAACATATATTGACAATCTTGAATCAAAGAATAATTTTTAAAAGTTGGATTCTGAATGAGAAGTTTAAGGAATAATTTATTTTGTTTATATTTTCCTGTAAAATAGTGAAAAAGTAGCTGAAATCTGTGCTGGGAATTATCAGTTTAATAGCATGCTAAACAAATTCTAATTGCTAAAGGAGCATAATTTCTTAAGATATAAAGCTTTTTTCATATTAGTAGATAAAATAATGTATGCTTGAAAATAAATAAATATGTGCTTTACAAAAGTGTTGTCATAGATTTGATGAAATACAGAATTAAAATATCTGTAGGAGTTGGTGACTGTAGAAGTTACCCTCTCATTGCTGGACTGATACTGGCTTACAGCCAGGGGAAATTTCATTGTGGCAGTGAAAACATGGCACAAGCAGGAAGCCGGGCATCACATCTTGTCACATCAGCTGGGAGGAAACAGGGAGAGTGAGCTAGCTCTGAACACCCAGTAAGGATGGACTAAAACAAAACCTCAGGGTCCACCCCCAGTGACACATGTCCTCCAGCAAGGCTCCACCTCCCAAAGGCTTCCCCGGTTGGGTGTTAGGGATCAGACTTAATCATGAACACTTGAGGCTATAGCAGGCATTTTATATTCAGACAGCACATGCAGCTCATGCAGCAACATGCAGTTCAGTCAACAACTATGCAAGGAGCAAGCCGCCCATTACACATGCATACATTTTTTATTTTCTTGGCAGTGATAGGAAACAGAGATTAGGTGGAAAGAAAACCTTCTCAGATAGCTAGCATTCATCAGGTGGATGATTAATTGTATATAATTATCAGGGTTACTCTGTTAGATGTATATAAAATATATAATATTAAACAAAAAGCAAAATATATTACTGTATGTTTACCATAAAATAACCAAAAAGTTTTTGTGAAAGTGCAAGAGAGAATGAAATTGTATTAAGAAAAAAGAATTTAGAAGGATTCATTATTTAGTCTTCCACAGTGCTCTGATGCTGCATAATGCTAAAAGATTAATTACTTAATTATATCCAGCAATTGTCTTAGAAACACTTTCCACTACTATTTTAGAACTGTATTCTTCAATTAATTATCAATTTTCATATATAAATAGCCCACCTAGTTTCTGATTTCTAATGGAAACTAGCAATTGAATAAATATTAGCCAATCAACTGTTGGCCATCCACTTATAGAAAATAAATACATCTGTCCTATATTCAGAAACGTCTACCTTTAGAAAACCTATTTGGGCCGGGTGTGGTGGCGCACGCCTTTAATCCCAGCACTCGGGAGGCAGAGGTAGGAGGATCGCCGTGAGTTCGAGGCCACCCTGAGACTCCATAGTGAATTCCAGGTCAGCCTGGGCTAGAGTGAAACCCTACCTCGAAAAACCAAAAAAAAAAAAAAAAAAAAGAAAAGAAAACCTATTTGGCAGTGATTCTTTCAATCATCTTATCTTTAATTTATTAATTTAAATTTATTAATAAAAGTATATTTACTTATTGTATGTAAATGACAACATATACATCATATATATATTAGAATGGCAAGTATAGCTAATTAATATTCATTACATCTTGTAGTTATTATTTTATGGTGAGAACCCTTAGCAAACATGCAGCAATTTTTGAAAAAAATAAATATATATTCACTATGTGGAGTTTATATCTAAATTCAAATTTTTTGCTTGTGTGTATGTATGTATGTAGGTAGGTAGGTATGTAATGTGGTATATATATGTGTGTAGTGTATGATGTGATGTATGTGTGTGTATGTGACCATGCACTTGCCTGTGGTGGGGTATACTCATCTTTAGTGCCAGAGCTGAGCATTGGATATTTGCCCATTACACATGCACCCATTTTTATTTGAGCTGGATTCTCTTACTGGTCCCAGAGCTTGACATTTTTCACAGGCTCCAGTGATTCAAGTTCTCTGTTTGACTACAGAACTGGGATTACAGATAGTGTGGCAATGCCTAGCTGTTTATTTGTGTCCTGGCAATTGAACTCATGGTGCTTTTCAGACTTCTTCAGGCCCTTATACCTACAAAGAAGTGCTCTTAACCTCTGAGCCATCTTTGCAGCCCTAGCTTAAATTTTATAACCAATACCATTGGACCATCATCTTAGCGTACATATTTGTAAGGCCTAGGGTTGCAATAAAATCTCTCTTATTATTTAATGTCTAGGCTCTTTGAAGATATATGTTCATGGAAACATTTTATAGTAATGATAGAACTGTGAAAATAAAAGGGAACACAACCTATATTTTTAAATGAGGGGCTGACGAGATGGCTCAGTGATTAAAGGCGGTTGCTTGAGAAGCCTGAGTTCAGTTCTCCAGCACATGCATAAAGCCACACAAAAAGTAGTATGTGTCCTGTGTTCGTTTGCAATGACAGGTGATCTTGTCACACTCAAACCTCAAACACAAACAAATACACATAGAGGGAAAATAAATAAAAATTAAAAACAAAATAAAATCACATTTAAGCCTCTCTGTGAAGGGGTTGAACATAGTTGTATTGTGTTGCAAGTATCCAAACTGAAAACTTGAAGGCAGAGAAATTCAAAGTCAAATGCAGAAAGGGCAAAAGTGAACTTTAGAATGGATGTCATGTAACATGGGCTCGTTAATCCACAGTGTTCAGTTTAACTTGTGTCCTTGGGCACCTCTGTGATGAGACAAGCACAGGAGACAAGGGGCAGGCCAAAGATACATACGTGTAGCTAATACCCAAATCTGTGAGTGTATCAGTTTGGCTCAACATTCTGGACATCTTTTGAGAATTTTGATAGCATTACATGAGAAGGAAGGCTAAGGAAAGATGAATGCTTATTGATAGAAATGAAGCTTATAACTCAGTTGCACAGCTGCACAGTTCCTGAAATCACTTTCGCAGTCATCTTAATTGAGAGTGTTTCTTTACATAGCTGTGAAAGTTGCATTATTTAAGTCAAAACATTTCAAAATACTTGAAGGCAACCACTTAGTAGACTGATGTTCACCATAGCAGAAAAGACTTATTCATGAACACTTTATATCATTATTGCTGTTCACAAAGGGGAAAAGTAGAGATTTCATATAATCACAGCCTAAAATTTGAGTCAAGGATATGAGAAATTCCATTCTTGAATTCTCTTAACACAGCTGTCTTCTCCACACTGCTGTTCTGAATGTGAGTGGGTCAAACATGAGTTCGTTTGAAGAAGGTAGGAATTTAGACAGGAGAAAATGGAAAGTACAGAGTTATATTCACTGGTTGTTGGGTTGTTGTTTTTTTTTAATAATGTTAAGATAAAATAAGTTCATTGCAGCCAGGCGTGGTGGTGCACACCTTTAATCCCAGCGCTCAGGAGGCAGAGGTATGAGGATTGCCGTGTGTTCGAGGGCCACCCAGAGACAACATAGTGAATTCCAGGTCAGCCTGGGCCAGAGTGAGACCCTACCTCAAAAAAACAAAAATAAATAAATAACTTCATTGCCTTATTTTGCTTTCCTAATCCATAGTTTAGTAAAAGTTCATACGCATTTGATGTTATCACCACAAAATATGAGAAGTTGGTAAAGTGAAAGTTGTTGATTAACTTGATTCTGTCTACAATTTATGCAAAGATTAAAACATCACACTGAGTCAGGTAAGTCTGTAAAATTATTAGTGAACTATATACATGGATCAAGTAGAAAGTAGGAAAGGACAAAGCTGTTATTTAAAAAGAAGAGAAAGAAAGAGGAGGGGGGAGGATGGAAGAGAAAGACTTCTTTGATGATGGTTGCAAGGAAGAGGAGGAGAAACGGGAGGAGGAAACTAAGGAGAAGAGAAGAGGAAGATAAGGAGAGAGAGGAGGAGAAGAATAAAGAGAAGAGGAAGGAGAGGAGGAAGATGAGGAACAAAAGAAGAAAGGAGGAAGAAGATAAAGAAGAGTAAGAAGAGAAACAGGAAGAGGATGGGGTAGAGTCAGGAAACAAAAAATATATCTTAAAATTATTTTATTTGTCAAATAATACGTTATCAGAAAACACTGAACTATATGAAATATACAACACAGTCTTCTCTTTTCCTCTCTTTTCTCCTCATCTAGTTTCACTCCACAATTTTAAGTTCTAAAAGCATCTTTCTATATATTACCTGTGTATATGTAATGACACACATATAGAATCACACTCAACTCACTAATATTCAAACTTACTGCTTACATTTAACATATTAGTATCAAACATGGATCCTTAGGCTTCACAGGCAAGCACCTTAACTGCTAAGCCATCTCTCCAGCCTGCACCCAATAATTTTGATTCTTCTCTCACCAAGGAGAGACTGACAGATATGTAGCCCATCTAATCAGGCCATGTACATTTAACATTTCAGCAAGGGACCACCATGAAGAACTTGACTCCCCAGCCACACACACGCACAAACGCATGCACACACGCACATACTAGACAAAGATCTAGAGTCTTCCAACCATTGCTCTTTTGCAAATTAGTTAAAATCACGATATCCATATAAATTTTTTACAGCCTTTATATGTTGAATAGTGTGTTTTTCTCATACAATATCATCCATTGAAATCATTGTTTTTCTATCTTTTAACAGGGTTGGGCGAGGACTTTATGGTATTGACAGCATGCCAGACCTGCGCAGGAAGAAAACCTTGCCTATTGTTCGAGATGTGGTAAGTTATCTTTCTTCATCCTTGCTGGTTCTATGCATCAGTATCTTTTTTGCTAAAATATAGTGTCCTCACTAACTACCTAGCTTGTAAATATTTCATAGAATAAGATATATGAGGTCAGATCCTACCAAGTGTTAACATGCTTATTTTATCTTTAAAATGCATTTGATGGAAAAAATTACTCTAACCTTTCAACTGCCTTTGATATTAATTGAAATTACAAATGTGAGCTAAAATGTTTCTATAATTGAGCCGAAAGGAATGTCACAGCAAGCCAAGTGAGCGTCTGCAACTTGACTTTGATGTATTCAGTGCTGCGAGCAATGGTACTTTTAACTTGCAAAGTTCAAAGTCTGCTTTCAATATCTTCACCTTCACCCAGTGGACCTGAGGACCTTATAAGGGAAATAGACACTCCTAATCAATTCCTTATTCTGATATATTAAGGTCAGCTCTAGTAACTCACTCTCCCATAATGAAGTATTCTGAGGACCAACTTGAAACACAGACAATTCCTGGGGGGCGTAGAGGGGCGGAGATAGTGGACTGCCTTATACTATGTGAAAAAAGAAGACCCTGAGAATGAAACATAGTATTGCCTGTCATCCAACTGTTGTTACAGGCAGGTGTGGTGGTACATACCTGGAATCCTCGTACTTACTGGGGAAGAGGCAGGAGGATTACAAGTTCCAGGCAGGCATGATCTACAAAGGGAACTATTGTCTCCAAAACAAAAGAGTTACTTTTTATTCTGTCAGTATATAAGACTCTTGATAGCTTATAATATCAAAAATTATTTATCTATCTGGGTATGGTGGTGCACCCTTTCAATCCCAGCACTAAAGTATGAGGATTGTAGTGAACTCAAGGTCAGCCTCGGACCATAGAGTGAGCTCCAGGTCAACCTGGGCTGAAGTAAGACACTGCATTGAAATAATTATTTTACCCAAAGAAAAACAAATTTCTCTTTTAGCAGCAATGAGTGTAATTTTTTATAACAACAGTTTTTGATTTTGAAAAGGAATCCATCTAGACTGTGACTTTGGTTTTAAAATATGATGCTGCCCAGCAAGGTCTTACAGTGGAAAACACAGCTTGTCCTTAGATCAGTCAACTCAGGTTCCTGGCATTCTTGTATGAACTTTATGGCAAAGTGTTAGAGTATTTTAACGTTGTTATACTTCCCCCACCTTTCATATGTTTAATGGTTGAACTTTTATTTCCTTTCACTTGCGGAACCTTCAGGCCATGGTGAGTGGTCTTGTTTTCCTTATCATTTGTGGGTCTCATCAAACACTCTGAGTGGAAGAGGGCAAGGTGGGGAAACACAGGCATTCCAGAATGAGAAGTGTAAGTTCTCCAAGAATTTAACATAGAGTTCACTTCTGAAAAACGGAATAATGTATATGAGTGCAAACACAGACCAAGATGGAAAATAAACATGATTGTATGAGTAATTACTTGTCAGAGAAGCATTGCCTTCAGTAAGCCTGGACAGTAGTGTTCTGCAGACTGACACATGAGGTACAGGTGGATGGAGAGTGGCTGCTTCACTCACACTAGAGCTGTGCTGGAAGTGTACCTTCTCAGCTCTGAGGGTGTGTGCTTATGAGCTGATGGGACTCCTGGGATGGTGAGAAATGCATGACTCCACAGAGACTTCCCTTTGCTCCTACTGAAAGAGCATGTTTAATACTCCCACTTGGAACTTCTGACTTCTACATTTCTCCATAGCAGTGCTGAGTTTATGATAGCCTAATATCTTTGACAGAAATCAGGAGGTGAGGACTCTTTGTAAGGATGGAAGCTAGAGGGACTTGAGTCTTATGTAATATGACATGACCATGCTTCAGTGAGGAAAATGGATCTCTGTGTGACAATAATCAGGAATATTTTGGAGAATGTAACATGGCTGTATGTGGAGGAACATTCTAGGAAACTGTCAACAACTCAAGAACCACATGGCTTCCAGTGTGATCCAGGGTCTTCCCCCACTGTCTATCTGGGGTCATCTGTCACTGTCCTTCCAAGTTCAACCTTCACTGTCCATACAGGGTCATCTCTCATTGTCCACCCAGGGTCATCCCTCACTGTCCATCTGGGGTCATCCCTCACTTTCCATCCGGGTCCGCTCCTCACTGTCCATCTTGGGTCATCCTTCACAGTCCATCCAGGGACATTATCCACTGTCCATTTAAGGTCATCCCTCACTGTCCATCTGGGGTCATGTCTCATTTGGGCCGTCTCACCCTTAGTGGTCAGGTTGTATAAAAGAACACAGTTGTGCATGTCTTGAGAAGTAAAAAGTTTTAAAAGCATTTTGCTGGCCTAGAAACCTGTGACTGGCCATCTTGCCTCAGTTTTAGCTCCTGGAAAATGTAAGGTTGGGTTTAACAGTCTGTAGGGTCTTCTATAGTGTCCATGTTGTATGAGTCCACTTCTGGATGAACTAACTGGTTATAGAGAATAAAAATGTCCTCCTCATCAACATAAGTGATAACATCCAACATTGTTGCCTTTTCACCGTCTGCTGAGCAATGCACACAACACTGCCCCCATGTATTAATATGTCACCATTCTGTGTATTTCAGACACTGGCTGCCCGGAAGTCTGGTCTCTCCCTGGCTATGGTCATCAGGGCATCACTTAACAATGAGGAGCTGGTAGGTGCTTGTCACGTGCTAATTGTGGTTTGTCAGAGCGCAGGAACAAAGCCATGTGTTCTGAGAACTTAGACATGTTTATCCCATTGTCCTTGGAGTCACTGGGAGATAGGGAGAGCCCCGTTACCCTGCACAACCTCCTGAGAGCATCCACCTGGCCACCCAACCACATGGGTTTCAGATGCTCACATGCCTTCTCACCCTGAGGACTGTCATTCTAACCTGGCAGAGTTTACCTGTCTAGCCTCCCCCTGGAAAATCCTAATGTTATTTTACACTTCAGGTTCAAGTTTCACTTAACTTAAGGTTTCCTCCTTTGGACTGTGAAGCATTGAATTATGACCTGTATGGTGGGTATGGTTTAATGAAGATTGCTAGGTTTCACCTAATCTGGGTTTCCTATAAAGTAAGATTAAAAACAAACTGAGAAGCCAAGCATGGTAGTGCATGCCTTTAAGCACTCAGGAGGAAGGTAGAGGTAGGAGGATTGCCCTGAGTTCAAGGCCACCCTGAGATTACAAAGTGAATTCCAGGTCATCCTGGGCTAGAGTGAGACCCTACCTTGAAAACAAGCAAAAAAAAAAAAAAAAAAATGAAAAAGTTATGGGAATAGATACATGTTTAATATTTGACATAGCATATTAGTATAGTAAACAATACATGGGAGCTACTGTTCTTTTTAATTTCTACATGGAATATGGGGTTTTGTGTATATTGTTCCTTATGAACCTGGTAACCTCCAAGACAGTCGTGAGGCTTGTTCACTGCTCTTATTAAATGCTGTCGTCACCATTGCTTCCTGCAATATCATCATGAGGTAAACACTTTGTGAATTCTTGTGGAGTGCAAGAGCCAGGCTGACTAGAAGATTCCAGTGGCCTGTGGAGATCTAGGTCGGCGATTCTTAACTATGGCTTGTTAGAGTACACGAGGAAGACTTGAAGCATACTGGTACCTGGTCTCCCTCCCAGCAATGCTGATGTCATTGGCTGCAGGTACAGCCTGGGTCTAAGAGATTTCATTAAAATGTCCCAGTGCTTGTGCCTTGCATGTTGAGCTATGGTAACTCGACCCTGCTTCCTCAGCTGAAGGCTTGCTGGAGAAAACTTGCGCTGTGTCCTTCTTTACAGGAACTGGCATGTTGTGCCTCTCCCAGTCTGAGCAATTCTTCATCTTCATCAAATAAAACTTCTGTGAATATTTCATGTCTGGTTTTACTTTCATCATACTTGACATGTAATGGCCATAGATTTCTTACCCTTGTCTTCCTGTCATTGCTACCTTCCACCCGGAAGTCCTTTGCTACTCTCATTGCCAGTCTGCTCCCTGTTACTGTTACTGCAGTGTACAGGGACCCAGTCAGAGATGTGGAGGGATGAAGAGGCTCCTGCAATTTATTAAGCACATTTGTTTGAGTACTCAAGGTCTATAGCAAGTTAATACATTTTCTACTATACTATATGTGACTGCTGGGACTGGAGAGCTGCATCACCAGTTAAAAGTGCCTGTTTGCATAGCTAGCCAACCTGGCTTCAATTCCCCAGCACCCACATAAAGCTCGATTCAAAAAGAAGTGAAGCAACTAACATTCTTTCCTACTGCAGGATTTCCTAGCACACACATACATACGCAAGTGAAAATAAAAATAAATAACAAAATAATTTTTTTAAATGTGACTGCAATTCAATCAGATTTATGATATCATGTGATGTTTTAGAAATGATAAAATGTTTATGTGAAAATTAAATAAACCACTGATAGATACATCAGTAGCATTATTTATAGACAGTTTAACTAAAAGTATACCAAGATGTAAGCCAAGTTTATTTTAAATTTAAAAAATAAATGTAGGGCTGGAGGAATGGCTTAGCAGTTAAGGCATTTGCCTGCAAAGCCAAAGGACCCCAAGTTCAATTCCCCAGGACCCACGTAATCCAGATGCACAAGAGGGCACACGTGTCTGGAGTTTGTTTGTAGTGGCTGGAGGCCCTGGCACACCCATTCTCTGTCTCTCCGCCCCCCCTTTCTCTGTCAAATAAATAAAAGTAAAATATTTTTTAAATTAAAAAGTAAATGTAGATAGCTTCTGGTATATGAAAAAGATCCTCCTTATTTACTATCAAATATTCAATCATTTTCTTTTGAAGGAATGAAGTGGAAGGAATTTTACTTTGACTAACAACTTTGGTACATTTCTTTCTCATGTTTTAAAACGTGGCATTTTGCTTGGGTGAGAGTATAGTGATAGAGTACTTGCCTAGCTTGTATGAGGTCATAAATTCAATCCCCAGTGCCACAATGGGGGAATACCTCTTCCAAATACTGTTGCTATTAAAATATGCCTTTTATTTGAGGTGCAAATACTCACTGTGGTGAGAACTTGGCAGGAAAACAATAGAAATTAGTGGAATAGTGCTGTATTGCCTGAGGCCCTAAACAGAGATATCTTTATTTTAGGGGTAAATTAGCTATTAATCTATTTTTCATCATTCTAAAAAAAAAAACCTTAATTGCTTAGCAAAGACCTAAGTACAGGACCCTCTGGGGGTACTGGATGGATGAATAGAGTGCTTTAGCTCCCTGTCAAACTCACAAAGCCCATTTCCCTGGAGACCAAAAAGTAAAGAAATAGGATGTGAGTACAAAGGGAGCATTAAATGTCAGTCCTGACGCGCTGCTGCATTCAGTCATTACTGGGACAACGGACAGCAGCGCCGAGTGAACTTTTCCCACACTTCATTGCAGAAGCCATCTAGGCGCTTCAACATGACAGCAGGGAATGTTTGCCTTTACATGAAGGAAGGTGTCTGGGCCGCATGGGAAATATCAAGTGGTGGCATTTCCATTGTAATTAGAGAAATAGACGGTTAGAAAAACAAGCAACTCTGCCAGCTCTTCCATGGAGGGAAAGAGCTCCAATTCTGGAGAGAGACGTCAGGCAGTTCCTCATGCACGCACGGATATGTCTCCCAGGCGGCTCTGCTGGTGTGGCTCGTATTCCTCTCAAGGCGTTGGATGGGGAAACAGCAGTAAGAGGCCCCGTTTCAAATCCTGTCTTATTGACAGCCACTGCTATGGGTCTTGATTGTCTTCCTCACCAACCAGTCTTTTGGTGGAGGTTCGTGTTGCCAGAGCTCCAAGGCTGACTGGTGTGAGAGCTCAGGCAACTTACGGACAGTCTCCTGGCCTGGCTTCCTTAGGTGATCAATAAACACGCGTCTGTGTGCGTCTGTGTGCGTCTGTGTCTGTAAGTCGAGTAGCCGGTGCCTTGCTGTGTCCTTGAACATGCGCATCATTGTCAGTACCAAATTAACTTTGCAAAGTTAAGTGGGAAGCTTTCTTCTTTGAACTCAGAAGGGAATCCCTCTGTCTTGAAGAACTAAATGCCCCCAGGACCACCTGGTTTGAGGTAGTTGTTAGACTCCTCAATGAATTTAGTTAATGTGGCAGTTATAAACATGTTCTTTAAACATTTGTTTTGAGTCAGTTTTGATAATTGTTCTAACAGGTTGTAGTTCCTCTTGTATTTATTATTAGTATTATTATTATTATTATTATTATCTGCACTGTGGCTTATTTCCAACATTCAGATAAAGTAGGCAAGCATTTTTACACTTAGCAATAATCCTGACCCCCCTTTCCTACACTTTGAGTTTAATACCATCAAATTAATGTTGTAATTATGATTTATAGAATTTTGTATCCCGTAACTCTATTGTTAATTTCTCTCGTTTGTAAGGTCAGCACTCTAAGGAATTTCTTAAATCTTTGCTGACTCCAGAATATTTCTTTGTTTTGTATCAACTATCTTTTTGTTTTCCTGTTTTTCTTTTTTTCTTTATTTGAAACAGGCCCTCACTATGTAGCAGAAGCTGGCCTCATACTGGCAGAAACCCTCCTGCCTCAACCTCCTGAGTGCTGGCATGTCAGGAGTGAGCTTCCACTCCTGACACCATCAAGTTTATTTCACCTCTGGTCTGTTTTACACTCATTCTCCACTTCCTTGACAGATTTTCTAGTACAGGTTCCATACTGTGACACTGGAAAATAATGGCAAGCCGCTCATTTCAGCATAGCTGAGAATATTCTGAAATGAGGTTTAAGGACAAGTCAAGTGTTTTTCATCTGCATCTATAGATTTTAAGGGTTGGAATTTGTTTTAATGTCTCCATTCAGTTGATTTTTAGTATCCTGTTGAAATTTCCATGTTTCTTTTGTTTTTAAATTAAGTTTATTCTTTCTTTGTTTGAAATAAATTATGATTCTTTAAGCAAAATGAAGCAAACAAAACATTTTAATAAAATTTTACCTGTTATCTATTAAGCACTGTCTTATTCTTCTAGTTTGCTTACCTTCTCAAGTGTTACTTTGATTTATTGTTTCCACTGTAGCCTGAAGGCTTATAGGACTGACCATTTGTCACTTGAATTAAGTAGAAATAGATGGACATAAAGAAACAGAAACAACATATTAATCATTTACTTAAGCTTAAAAATGTAGATAAGTACATGTTCACAAACAACTCCTTGACCAACTTTTCTTTTTTAAATTCATATATATTTCTGACTTTTCTTTTATTCCCAACTGGAATTCCACTATTTAGAATAATTGTTCCTTTGTTCCTACTAACAAATTACCTTATACAAATTTTAAGATTAGTTTTTCTTAGTTCTTCAGCTAGACCAGAAATACACAAATACGGAGGGAGAAAGAGTGAAAGGAAACTTTGTGGGAAAATATGTTGTGCAATGACCCCTTAGTTTGCCTTAGTGATATCCAATTTACTCTCTCTGGTTGGGTTGGTAGTATGAGGGAGGTGATGATGAATAAAACCTACTCCTAACTCTCAAAATACCTCTGTGGCTGCAAAACAGTAGCATGCTGGTCATTTATGCATAGCAGGCTATTCTGAGATGAGATTTAATGACTGTTAATGAGAAAATGAATTATTTCCCTGGCAGTCCTGATCAAGTAGGCACCCACGGGGTTTAGGTAAATACTCATTTGCTCTGTAATGGTCATGTGAAATTGTTTGTAATCACAGCCTTTGGGGAAGGCTGCTGTTTCTCACAACAGTCACTTGCATATTGGGCTATCAACAGCATAGGCAAGGTTTCATCCAATCATGTCTCTTTTTTATTGGCCTGTGTGTGCTAGAGTTCTCCATCAATCCTTAGTATTTTGAAATCTATAGAGCAGTTTTGTTATAGTATATGTTTCCTAAATAAATAATACCATATGGTAAGCAAGAGATAGGATGAGAGTGGATCTCAGAGGCTCTAGCTCTATGTCAATCAAAAGATTTTTAAGCGTTAGAACATTTATTCATGTGTTTAAGTGAAGTAAGCCAGGGTTAATGACATGCAATCTGTAAGCACTAAGAGAAAGATGAAAGATACCATGATCTCCCGCATGAAGAAGTCCACTAAATGCATCATGTGATTGGGCCTGTGCTAGAGCACTCAGGTCTCCTGGCTAATTGTTTGAAGGACTTTTGCAATCTACTGATGGCTGGCCATTAGAAAAACCTTTCATGTGCTATTAAAAATTAGCTCTCTAAAATACAAATCATCAGGGGAGAATGCCACATTTAACTTTTATCTACCAAAAGAACTTTCTTTAAAATTTGTTGATAAAATCCTGTCAAATAATGGGTGCTGAAAGCCATTTCCTGCAGAAGGAATTAAAACAGCATCACTGGAGACCAGGGAATGATGGTGTTAGGGGGCAGGGCATAGTGAGGGAAGAGAGATCTGGGTAGCATCTGAAAGAGGAGTGGAGATGTTCCTGAAGGGTTGAGGTGGGAATGAACAATGCTTTGCGTACATTTCATAATTTTACCCAGAACCAATTAAGAATGAAGTGAGTCAGATGAATCAGTATTTTTGGTGTGTAAGTATAGTGTGGTGTGTGTATAGAGAGTGTGCATGTGTGTGTGTCTGCATGTATATGAGCATATGCATACACCCTCTGCACATACCTGAGGAGGAGTATGCTCTCTTCTGCTTCATTTCTTTGAGATGGTCTTTCACTGAACGTGGAGCTGTCTGTTTTGGCAGTAGGAGCTCCAATGTGCTTCCTGTCTCTGACCCCCCTCGTTGCTGTGGTGATAGGTGTATGTAACCACGACAAACTTTTCAAGTGAGTGCTAGGCATCAAGTGCAGGTCCTCATGCTTATATGGTGGGTGTTCTTGCCACCGAGCCATTGCCTCTGTCCTCAACTGACTCTTTGAATTAGCATTTCATGAACGTCTTCTCAAGTTAGAGCTAGATTGGGGTCTGAGCATTGGGGAAGCAGTATGATGTCCATCGTTCTTGCCTCGCTGAAATTCAGTATAGCAGGGTCATCGGCATTATCAGGAAATTAGAGCTGTAGGCTGGTATGGAAAAATGTTTCCCAGTCTGGAAGACTAGGAAATTCTTTCCATACATTTAAAAAAAAAAAAAAAAAAAACTAGAACACCAAGAAGAAGAAATGAGAATAATTGTGCTCAATGTCCTTACATCAAAATCAAGGGATTTTCTCTAAATAACCTTTTCAGGGAAAGATGAAAATATGGTTTGTTCTATGCTGATATTCTCCAGATCCACTAACATGGTGCTTTGGTTGCTTCTCCCATCATCACAGAAAATGCATGTCTTTAAGAAGACCTTGCAGGCATTGATCTACCCGATGTCTTCCACCACCCCACATAACTTCGAGGTCTGGACGGCTACGACGCCCACCTACTGCTACGAGTGTGAGGGCCTCTTGTGGGGCATTGCGCGGCAGGGCATGAAGTGTTTGGAGTGTGGCGTGAAGTGTCACGAGAAGTGTCAGGACCTGCTGAACGCCGACTGCTTGCAGAGTGAGTACTCAGTGATGCTGAGACCGAGACCTCTTTGCAGACAAATGATAAGAGGTCCCATGTCTCCTCAGTCTGCATCTCTTCAGCTCTGTTTTCCTTCTCTCTCCCACCACCCATTCAGAAGATACAGGGATAGTCTCTCAGGTCACAGAGTTGGGGATGCATCCCTGTAGGGTTGACCTAGGTACTGTGAGAATAAGGAAGTCCTTCACATTTGGTTACAGTCCCAGGTACCAACCCCTAGTTTGTTTGTTTGCTGGTGTCTTGTAATACTTCTGTACAGGAAGTGTGAAAACGAAATGTTCTCCAAACCTGAGCCAAGACACTCCTCTGAAATTACCTCTACTGGAATGCTTTCCCAATCTCTCTGAAACCTGCCTGACAAGGGTACCCCTCTAAAGTCCCAAATCAGGTTCTAGAATTAAGGATCCTGGGCTTGAATGTCAAGTATAGTGAATAATTGTAGATAATATAGTCATCTCAGGGGCAAGAGAGATGATTCTATGGGCAAAAAGCACTTATTCCACCAGATCAGGACCTGGGTTCAATCCCCAGAACCCACAGCCAGCGGGTCATGGCTTTGCAAGCCTGTAACCTTGGTGCTGGGAGCTTGGAGACGGGAGGGTCACTGAGGCTTCCTAGTCAGACAGTCAAAAACGGTGAGATCAGATCCGGTGAGGGACTTGGTCTCAGGGAGTAGTACAGAAAACTGATAGAGGAGGACACCCAATACCTTGCTGTGGCTTCCACACACGTGCACACAGGGCACATGCATGCACTGCACGCACATGTGCATCTTCACATACGTGCATGCACTGCACGAACATGCAGGTTTATCTCAGAGGTAATGGGAAAGGTAAGTAAAATATCTATGTAAGAGTCTAGTACATTGTCGATGCTCACACACCAATGTCCTCTATCTTTTCATACTTCTGAATAGCTATGCCCCACTGTGGTTTTCATTATATTTATTTTAAATTTTCTATTTCCAAAACAATCATTATCTGATACTTCAGATCCTAAAATGCCACACTCACAAATATGTAGAATTGACTTCACTAAGTTTATGTGTCACCTGAAACAATTTTGCCAAGGAAATCTACTTACAAATGAATTTTCATTTGTAAAACTGGTTTTTCACATTAAAATATTCTCCTATCTGATGTTGATATGAATGCAGTAATTATAAGGTTCAGGGGTTGCCTGAAGTTGAGTGGGGCACAGAAACTGTCAGAATAAAAGTCATCAGTCACAGTCACAGGTTGTCTACAGTTTTCTCTGCTGACTAGAATTCTTCACACACATTAAATCAGACTGCAGCAGTATAAACATACTTTTAACACAATATATAGTATCCTTTTTTGTTTTGTTTTGTCTTCCTTGTTTGTTTGAAATATGGTCTCATTAAGTCCAGTCTGTTGAACTCTTAGATGAGGATGACCATGAATTTGTAATCCTCCTGCTTCCACCCTCAGAATGCTGGGCTCACAGATGTGGACCACTGTGCCCAGCTCCTCCTCTGGATGTTTTTAAAGTATATTTAGAAATGATTGCTTAAAAGGGGACTGACTTACTATTACTCAACCAATTTAATTACAACCTAGCATTATTCAATTAAAATTTAATTCCTGCAGTTAAAAATGTATTATAAACAAATGTTTAAAGAAATAACATACTAGAGTGGGAACATTTGAGAAAATAGTCATAAAAATGCTACCATCAAAGAACAAATGACTTTTATCTCTTGGAGAAAAAAAAATGACGTGGACCATGCCTAAGAAATAAGCTTACTCTTTTTCTCAGTTTTTCATGGAGGAGAGATGCCACCCCTTCATTAAACTGTCAAAATAATCCTGTAGTCCATTACATTTCTTTAAATAACATTCATTATTTGATGCCAGGTGAATAAATTATATAATCCAATTTTCATTTCAAATAAAATGCCATTACATGCAAATTAGAAGAATCAAAAATATTGTAGGCAGTTGGAATGGCTGTAGACATTGTAAAAAGGGGGCATTTTCTTTAATATTCCCTTCTCACTTTTCCTCCAAAATCAACTCTTTCTCATTGATCAGAACAAGGTTCTTCAAACATACGTATTAAACTCAATTTTTCCAAAGAACAATCAATAACATTTTCAGTTCTTCCGCAAAATCAGTGCTATTTCCTTCAAAAACTTCTTCACTGTTTAACCAAGTAATTCATATTGGTGGGATGGGAAGATGGCTCAGTAAATAAAGTGCTTGCTGTGCAAACATGAAAACTGATTTTCAGTTCCAGGCCCACTTAAAATGTCTCTTGGGTGTGGTGCCATATCTGTAATCCCAGTCAGTGCTCAGGAGGCAAGGATGGGATGCCCTGGTGAAACTGGCTAGTTAGACTAGCCAAATCAGTGAGCACTGGTATCTAAAATCCAAACTGAAGTCTCTGTCTCCTCAGCACTTCACCTGTTAAGTCATATCTTACCTCTGGAGAAAACACCACAAAGACGTTGGCTTGTATTGTATATATAGCTGTTTTACAAATTCTTATCAATAAATAATTATCTAGTCTCTTTTCTTTTAGTATATAGAACACTCATTATTTTACTATTTTTTTCTGAAATCATTGCTGTGAATCAACACACACACACACACACACACACACACACACACACACACACACACAAGAAAAACGGGAAGAAGCTCTCTACATGGTGTCTGGTTAATGACCATGCAAAACTGAAAGTGTGTAAACTTAGCTCTCCCTTATTCTCGTACAATCTCTGCCCTGTGACCTGTACAGAGGTTTGTGAGACCCTTTCATGCTTGGGCTCTTCCTGTGCTGGGTTTCCCGCTCAGCCTCTCTCTTGGCGGTGGCTGCTGCACACACTGCCTTCCTCATCCAGGCTGGGTGTTGGCTGGGAACCGGGAGAACACAGGACACAGAGGCAGATCATAAGCCACTGAAGCTCCCTTCAGTATTTACAAGTCATGGGGAGCAGCACAGCCCACCTGCCTCTTTGATCACTTCATGTGTCCTCTCCTCTAGAAAGAATTTCCTTATCTATGGAAACAAATACTCACTGGCGGAAAATTTGAATTATAAAAAGTAAAGGAGCAGACTGAAACCCTACTGATATTAATGTGATCTGTAGGGATAGTACTACTGAAATGATTTTAAACTAGGACATGCCAAAAATTAATAAAAACAAAGAAGAAAAGAAGAGGGGGCTGGAGGGATAGCTTAGTAATTAAGACATTTGCCTACAAAGTCAAAGAACCCAGGTTTGATTCCCCAGGACCCACATTAGCGAGATGCACAAGGGGGCGCATGTGTCTGGAGTTTGTTTCCAGTGGCTGGAGGTCCTGGCATGCCTATTCTCTCTTTCTCTCTTTGTCAAATAAATAAATAAATAAAATATTAAAAAAAGAAAAGATAAATTCATATCCTGTCATGGGAAGACATAAAAAACATGAATTGTATCTGAAAGATTTTCTTTCTGTGTGTAGTTGCTTCATTTTTCAGTGCTTCTTTGAGACAAGGTCTCACACTGTAGCCCAGGATGGCCTAGAACTTGCCGTCAGATCAAGGCAATCCTCCTGCCTCAGCCACCCATGTTCTGGGATTGCATGTGTGAGCTGCTACATCTGGCTCAAAATATTCACCTTGGTTATCTTTCCAGTGTAAAAAGACACAACCACAGAAAGTGAGAAAGTGTGCAAATGATCAGGGTGACTAGGCCGTCAGGCTGCAATTCCTTACTCGTCTCCAAGAAAGAATCCCAGAGTCCTGGAAAATAAACATTTTTGTTCCATATTAATTCCTAACCGAAAAGTTCAGGTACCTGCAATGGCCAGAAAGTCATCTCACCATGAGTTCAGCAAGCAAATCTTGTGTGATGGTCTCTGGTTCTGCATGTTTCCGCTGATGTTATGCCAAGCCTGTGTGCCCCATAATAGCCCATTTCAAATTCACAACAATAATGAGATTCACCTAGCAGATGCGTGTTTGCAAATTGGATATTGATTCCTCTTTCTTTGTTGTCCAATTACCATGTTTTCCAACTGCAATGTTTTCAAACAATCAAATAAGTGAGTATACTGAGCACCTACTGTGGATAAGAGTTGTATTCAGGGTTTTCAAAGCTAGAAAAAAAGCAATTTTTTTAACTTACCTCTCTCCTCTAAAACATAACTAACATAAACAAATGTGAACATATGTCTTGGAAACTCTTGAATTTCTACTCTTTCAACAATAATTGTATAAAATATATTTATGGAATGAATACTCAGGAAAGTTAGAAGCAAGACTCAGGGCTAGCCATTGTAGCGTATGCATATAACTCCTGCATTCAGGAAGCTGTGGTAGGAAGATCTTGAATTTGAAGCTAGCCTGGGCTACATAGCAAGACACTGGCTCAAAACAACAACCAGGGCTGAGAAGATGGCTTGTCAGTTGGGAGTGCTGCTTGCAAAGCCTGATGGCCAACGTTTGGTTCGCAAGCCATAGATGTACACTGGAAGCAAAAAGTGACACAAAACCCAGGTGTGGTGGTGCACAACTTTAATTCCAGCACTTGGGAGGCAGAGGTAGGAGGATCTATGTGAGTTCGAGGCCATCTGAGACTACATACTGAGTTCCAGGTCAGCCTGGGCTAGAGTGAGATCCAACTTCGAAAAACAAAACAAAACAAAACAAAAAACAAAAAAAGTGACACAAGTGTCTGTTGTTCATCTACGGGGACAAGAGGTATTGGTGTACCCATACACACAAATTTAAATAAATAAAGACTTTCTTAAGAGCAGGGCTTGAGAGATGGCTCCGTAGTTAAGTGCATCAGCATAAGGGCCTGAGACTGTCCAAGTTCTAATCTCCAGCTCCCAAGTGACAGCTGGGTGTGGCCACATATGCCTGTGTCCCCAGTCCCACAGGTGAACAGAGGCCCAAGAATCTGAGAGACCAAGCCTCCAAAGGCTCCAGAAACAGTGAAAAGAGACTCTGACTCAAAACAAGACCAGGTAGAAGACCGAAGGAGCAGGTTAACCAATATTCCACTCCAGCCACCACAGATGAACATGCAGGCAAACATATGGGTGCCATGAGGACATATATATGGCATATAGTACACACATACATCATACTACATTACATATAAGCATACGTACACCACACACACACATATATATATGTATATGGTATGTATATTTAGCATATATATATTTATTTATTTGATATATATATATATATATATATATATATATATATACATATATATTTGGTATATATATTATCCAAAACAAAAATAGCTGGAGGGTAGAGATTCTTTATTTCTCTAAAATTTAACACATATTTAGGAACTTGAGCTGCTTAATAAATATAGACAGACATGGGATGAACTCGGTGATGACCAACACTACAATTAAAAGTAGCCTGCTAAGGCTGGAGAGATAGCTCAGCAGTTAAGGCCAACATAAGGTAGACCATAGCAACAGGAGAGTATGCCAAACTCTAGAATGTACTGGTTTTAATTACTTCAGATGATCTGATGCCCCTTCAAGATACTCAAGTGACTGTCACAGAGAGGCTTAAAAGTGGAACCCAGTGGGGGCTGGAGAGATGGCTTACTGGTTAAGTGGTTTGCCTGTGAAGCCTAAGAACCCCGGTTTGATTCCCCAGGACCCACGTAAGCCAGATTCACAAGGTGGCACACATATCTGGAGTTCGTGTGCAGTGGCTAGAGGCCCTGGCACACCCATTCTCTGTGTGTGTATGTATGTCTGCCTCTGTCTGTTTCTCTCTCTCTCTCTTTCTCTTTCGTGCGTGATCTCTCTCTGACTCTCTTTCAAATAAATGAATAAACATAAGATATTAAAAATATAGAACCCAGGACTCTGAACTTCCAGGCACATCCTCTTTCCTGATTTACAAACACATACATAAAATGGGTCCTAGCAAAATAAATAAGCAAACAAGTAACACACACATACACACAAAATAAAACCTAGAGTGGCTGAACTTTATTCTTGACGCTTTTGCTTGTGCTCACTTGGTGCCCCTGTCTGCTTAGACGTTCCATACTACTCCATCTTCTGCTTCCCAGAAGGCACCATCATGAATCTTCCAGACCATACTACCATCCCTAGTTTCAACACAGGATGCACTGACTTTCAAACAACCCCAAGGGAATTAAGCTACTAAATCAGTGTGAGTGGAGTCTGGCAGATCCCTGGATCTCACTGGCAAACTAGACTGGAAGAGTCAGTGAGCTCCAAGCCAGTGAGAGGCCCTTTATCAGAGGAGGGGCTGTTCCTGAGGACGCCGCCTGCATTGTGCTCTGGCTTGTACACACATGCGCATGCATACATACTCACACATGCACACTAAAACCATCCTATCCAGCAAGTGGAGCATAGAGGTACTGGCCTGTAGTATCAGCTTCTAGAGAAGCTGAGGCAGGAGGACCACTTTGATATTTGGGGCCTGTCTGGTCAGCAAACAGGAACCAGTCTCCAAACCAAAACAGAACAGAACAAAAAGGCTTTCGTGACTCCAGCTAGAGTGGAGCAGTAGCTGGACTTCCTGAAAGAGCATTGACCACTCGCTCCACGGAAGGAGGCGGGATTTGATGTCTTGCAAAGCGACTGCTTTTGTTTGTGCCTCAGCATGATACACAAGCAACCGTGTGCGAGCCTGGTGCTGTGCAGCAGGTGTATGTATCACATGGGACACGATGGTCTAGCTGTGGCCACCAGGCAGTGTGAACTGGCTGAGCTACTGACCTGCCAGATGCCCAAGACTATTATTCATGGGAATACAGAAGCAGGAAGAAATTCTGTGTTTAAAAGTGCTTGTGTTGGGGCTAGGGAGATGGCTCAGTTGATAAAGTAACTTGTCTTGCAAGCATGAGAACCTGAGTTCAGGCTCCAGAATCCATGTAAAAAGCCAGGTGTAGTGACACATACGTATAACCCCAGAGCCAGGGGCATATGGGCAAGAAGATCCCTTGCGATTGCTGACCAAGCAATCAAGCCTAACTGGTAGGCGCCAGGCTAGTGAGACCTTGTTTCAAAAAAGGTGGACAACACATGAGAAACAATACCTGAGGTTGTCCTCTGGCCTCCACACATGTGCACACACACAGACACACACACACACACACACACACACATCTGAACACCTACACCCACATACTCACCCATCCATACTAAATTGCACACATTCATGCATAAACAAATTTTGTGTTATTTGGTTTACTTTTTATATGTTAAAATTTCTTTGTAACTAAATGTGATAGAAACAAAACTACCTTATTCCTATTGTCTCTTCCTGGCCTTTACTTTGTTTTCCTTGCTCAGTAAAGTGTTTCGAAAATTGAGCACTTTTTTTTTTTTTAATTGAATTGTTCACTTAAACCACATAGATGCTTTTGATGCCATGATGCCTGGAAATCTCTAGAAATTGCTGGTGAGATCTAGTAGCCTTGGCCTACACTTATGAGTGTGCGGCCTGATTTTGCAGTTTTAAAATGTACCCATGTTTCTAAACTCATTCTAGAAGTTTGCGTGAACCAAGAGTGGGATGATGATTGAATGTGGTGGGATAGTGTCACGGAGGGGAAGGAAAATTGGTTTTTTGTTTTGGGTGGCAAATTCACTGTCAGTAAAGTCACTTTTATAGAAAGTGGTGGGTCCTTGGGAGGGATCTATCTGCCCACATTCCCCCACTTCTGTACCAAAGCCACCTACAGGGGTGAGACAAGACACTACACTCGAACCCTGCTCCTCTGACTGTTCTGCAGGGAGCCAGGCTCTTGTAGTCCGTGAGGAATGCGGAGTGTGCAGCTTTGACATGAGAGAGGAGGCAGCTGCTTGAAGCCCAGGGGGCGTGGCAAGTCTGTCCCTGGAGAGATTGAAGGATGCTGAAGAGGAGGGCTGGGGTTATCTTAGGTATATGTATATATATGGGAAAGGGTGGGGAAGTGCCAACTCCATGCCCACCTACAGGATTTCATGGAGAGAAAACAGCCCTCCAGAGCAAGTCCACCTACATGATTTCACTGTACAAAAAGAGAAAGCAGTGCGGCCCATGTCTGCTAGGGGTGCTTGGGGGATAAACCAGTGTTTAATTACGCCAGCAGCAGCCCCTCGGCCTGCTTTGTTGGTATAAGCCTCAATGTTCTCTGGGTCCATTAGCCTCAAGTGCAGGTAAGGGTATGTGGATGTCTGAAAAAAAGACAAGTCTACTTTGTTGGAGTCAATAGCTTTTGTCTTTACGTACCACAGTGACCCGTTAGCAAATATCTTCAGAGCATATAGCATGCAGCTGGCATGCCATTGTCCCTAGGCATTTACAACTTGTTTCACTGGGATTATTAATCTCAAAGTCTTAAAATACCCTGTCAAGGTGAATCTCTTTAGTGGAAGCCTCTACTCTACTCCTTGTTGACACCTAAAATCACACCCTGATTTGATTATTGTTTTTATTACTATTAATTATTATTACTCTGCTGACATGTGTTGTTTTAGTCTACACATAAACCCAAGAAAGTCGGGACTGGCGGTGGAAGATGGTTCAACTGTTAAAGGTGCTTGCTTGCAAAATCCACCAGCCTGGGGCTGGGGAATGGCTTAGCAGTTAAGGTGTTTGCCTGCAAAGCCTAAGTACCCTAGTTTGATTCCCCAGGACCCACATAAGCCAGATGCACAAGGGGGTGCATGCACCTGGAGTTCATTTGCAGTGGCTGGAGGCCCTGGTGTGCCCATTCTCTCTTTATCTGCCTCTTCCTCCGTCTCTCTTTCATAAACAAATAAAATAAAATAAAACAAATATTAAAAAATATCTACCAGCCTGGGTTCAATTCCCCAGCACCCATGTAAAACCAGACACATTAATAGAACATGCATCTGCCACTTGTTTGTAGTGACAGGAGACCCTAAGGTATACATATACACACACACATGCAAATAAATAAAAATCAAAATAGGACCAATATTTCCTTCTGTATCCAAGACATCTTCAACACTGTGCACCATGCCTTGCTGAAAAATGATTTTCTTAATGTATTGCTTCCATTTCAGGTTGGACTTGTGCCCCTGTTTTATGCTGACCATGGAATGTACACAGTATGTAGGTCAATCCAGTTCCGCTTTCTAGTGATGGGCACATGCCCGTTGTGCTCTGAAAATTCCAAATCTGACCAAGGGGCAGGTGGACTCTGTCTTCACAGAATGTACTCTGCCACGTTTATCATTTTGCATTGCAAGTATTATTCCTTCTACAGTTACAGCCTTGGGGTCAGAGTTCCCAAGAAGTACCTAGCACATTTAACACTTGATAATGAGAATGAATTTATCCTAAGTTCCTTGAAGAACTATTTGACTTCTGTAATTTACTAAGCATGTGCTACTTTCGAATCATTGTGTTACCCACTGGAATTCATATTTCATGGCAATTGGCCCTATCAACTAGCATAAGGAAGGAGGGACAGACATGGACACAGGCAGGTGTGTCACTGGTCATTTTTAAACACACAGAATTTTTGAATGTTAGATTTTGGCAGGATTACATCGTAGGAACGTGCTGATGATACTAATCAGGCTTGGCATTTGCTTTTATTTTCCATAGCAGAGGAGGGACAATGTGACCATCACATGTAAAAGGCTGAGAAGGGAAGGTAATTGGGGCAAAGAGGTGATTTGAAGGGTGTGTGAATGTTTGGGAACAGCTGTTGAGGTAAATAGGAAGGAAAAGGGACGTGGAACAAGGAGAGGTTATTAAAGATAATGTATGTGGAGAGAGAATCAGAGACAGAGACTGCTAAAATTGAGAACTGCTATAGTTATGAATTTCACATGAAAACTTAGATGCCTTAGATAATAAATAAAAATGAAAGAAAATGAGAGGCTCTGGTGAATTGATGGCTCCATTAAATTATGTACAAAGAAAGCAATCTTACCTGACTGGAATAACTTGACTTCTGCCTGAGGTTGGATTCTCTTGCAGTTTGTTATACATGATTGTATTGTCTGATCTGTCTGCTAAGTGTTTTAAAAATAACGAGCGGGGAGGAGAGATGGCTTAGCAGTTAAGCGCTTGCCTGTGAAGCCTAAGGACCCTGGTTTGACGCTCCGTTCCCCAGGACCCACGTTAGCCAGATGCACAAGGGGATGCACGCGTCTGGAGTTTGTTTGCAGTGGCTGGAGGCCCTGGTGTGCTCATTTTCTCTCTCTCTCTCTCTCTCTCTCTGCCTCTTTCTCTCTCTTTCGCTTTCAAATAAATAAATAAATAAAAATTTAAATTTTTTTTTAAAAAAGTAACAAGGACATACTTCATTGGATAATGCATTATATCTTATAAAGGGCTTTACTGTAATTCCATTTTGATGCTGTTTATCGTTGATCTCCAATTGATGCATCACTATATTATAATGAATTACTTGGACTTCTACCACACATTTTGAAGGAACGCTTATATAAATGCAAATTTAAAGTTGTCACTGATTGTGCATAATGTGGCTGAAGAGGGTGAATAAACCCAAAGGACTGGAGACCCATTGTGAATGGCAGCTCTAAGGAATTGTGTGATTAGAACACTGAGCTAGGTGGGCTTGCTAAACAAGCATACTTGCAAATCGCTGACAATAAATTATTTATGAGTTAGTGTGGAAATCTCTGCTGTAAACAAATTGAAGCAAAAGCTTATTTTCTTCTGACCAGAAGTGGGAAATCAGACTCACATACATGTCTTCTCTAGAACAACAGGTAGAGGGTTGGAAGTAAGTTGTAGTTAGTCTGTTCTCCCTGCATGAGCAGTTCCAGCATCTGGGTCTGCCTGTGGACTACACGGGGTCAGCAGATCCAGTGCTACATCATCAGAGGACAAGAGAGCAGCTTTGAGGGTCACTGTCCAAGATTTGAGTCCTTGAGATGAAAGACCTCTTGACATTCTAGCTTTGAACTTGGTAGTTTTTGTTTATATGGTTATTTATTGTGAGAGTGACAGTGTTGGTACCTCTGCACTATTATATATCTTTATTTTCTATTTTTGACACTTCTGTGCTGTATAAAATCTATTTTGATCCTACTCACCCCAGTTACTCTCCCTCTGCCACTAAAACCCTTCTTTTGTTAGAACCTTGTCTTCTGTTACACATTGTGTTTTTGTTGTTGTAATTTACCTGTTTTGACCAGCTGAGTTAAATTAGGATTGTTTTGTGGGGAGTGAGAAACGTTGGCAGCGGCTCTGAATACCCTGTGCAGAGCTGTCGTCAAGCCAAGCCTTCAGACCCCTGGACATTTACAGGTGCTTTCTAGCAACCTGTCCCCTTTGATAGGTAGTGATTACTCCAATACTTACAGCCAAATATACCTCATGGGTTGTCACAACTAGGTGGTCCAGCATAAGCCTGTCTTACTGAGTGTAAATTATGTTACCCATACTGAAACTCCTATTGGTAAATTACAAATATGCTTAATGACTTAATGGTGCATAGTTTAAAAATGCACATCTGTGGTAAAGCATGCTTTAACAGATGAGTGGAACATTTAGAATGCCCTTTAAAATTGGGATGGAGAGATGGCTAAGTGTTTAAAGCGTTTGCCTGTGGAATCTAAGGACCCAGGCTTGATTCCCAGGACCCATGTAAGCCTGATGCACATGGTGGCACATGCTTCTGGAGTTCATTTTGAGTGGCTAGAGGCCCTAGTACACCCACTCTCTTTCTCTCTTTCTCTCTGTCTCTCTAAATGAATAAATATATGAACAAATAAATAAATAAAATATTTTTAATTGCCTGAAGAATTTGCTGCTATCCTAATTCTTCTCACTTTCAATGTGATTTAAATCCTCAAAAATTATAATTAAAAAGCTAATATAAGTAATCTGCTGTCATATCACTAGAATATATATCATTTTTATGTTCTGCTGTTCATGCTCTGTTATGAATATACCTTTTACTTTACGTAGCAAGTGCATGCTTTCAAATAAATGAATTATTCATTAAATTAATTTTAATTAAATTGTATATGAACTGATCCTGAGGAAAGTTAATAGTTTTGCTGTAGTTTTTATACCTAAATGGAACTCAAAGTTCACAGAATTGGATTCAAATAGTCCTACAGAAGACCCTTTTTGAGGATGGGAATTGTGCAGGTAAATTATCCCATTCAATCTTTACATACTTAGTGAAATGCTTGGAAACCTATTCCATAAATAAAAAGTTCAGAAAACTGTAGAACACATTGAGTGATATTATCACACATAAAAATGGCATCAGTTACACTATGAACATTTATTTCAGTTTCTGTAATTATATTTCAGTTGCTTTTTGCTAAATATATATGCATATATACATACATATATAGACACATATACGTATGTATATTAGGTTTATATATATTATGGTTTAGCAGTGACCACTTCTGCAGACACAGATTCCTCAACTTTTCTTTCTCCATGGCCACACAGAGCTATGAGAGGTAGAATCAAAGCTTGCCTTCACTTGTGTAACATGGGCCTCCCTGGAGGTCACTCCCAGCAGTGAGACTATCTGGTTTCCAGGGGGAGGATTTGATGGACCCAAAGATGAAATTTTGGAAATGCTTTCCTGGCAGAAAGATTGATGCTAGGAAAAATAAATGCAGTTCAGAACGTCGAACCCTATCAAAAGGGTTTGAGTCGAAAGTGAATATTTGCCTGTTCAGAACTGTGAATGCCTAGGAGAGAATTCTACAGTTGTCTGTCAGCTATGCTGTAGGTCATGTAGCATGGCAGCTTCTAAGACTTTTGGAACAGCATGATTTTAAGTGAAACTTTTATCCCATGTTTTAGCATATAACATAAGAAAGTGAATTGCTTTTGATTTAAAGAAAATTCCTAAGCATTTAACAACAGTAAATCCTAGTAATAAAAATAATTAGGTAAGTTGGAAAAGCTATGTTTGTATTGCTGATTTTCAGATAATAGTCACCATTTATGTCCCAATCTATTTCTCCACTTGCTTTAGATATTTATAGAGTAAATACATGTCCCATGTAACATATCTCCTTGTATGAACTCTTTTGGTTGTTTTTGAAGTTTTGTTTGAAAATTCAGAACAAACATGGATCGAACTCTTCATTTATTCCAGTATTTCCACTGAGAAGACAGAATCACGGTATTCTCCTGATATCTCAGAGAAATCCAATGCAGTTCCTCACAACAGAAGTGTTCACGTTCTCATGTCTCCTTTCTCTTCCTCTTTTGAACCGTCCCAGTGGAAGTCCCGTACACTGAAGCACCACTGATCTTCCCTTGTAGGAGCAGCAGAAAAGAGCTCCAAGCACGGCGCAGAGGACAAGACGCAGACCATCATCACAGCCATGAAGGAGAGAATGAAGATCAGGGAGAAGAACAGGCCGGAGGTGTTCGAAGTCATCCAGGAGATGTTTCAGATTTCTAAGGAAGACTTTGTGCAGTATACCAAGGCAGCCAAGCAGAGTGTTCTGGATGGGACATCAAAGTGGTCAGCAAAAATCACCATTACAGGTAAAATTGGTCTCTTTAAAACTTCATTTCATATGAAGGATTTTACATGTCTCAGAAGTCATGGCCAATAATAATTATTAGTAAACTAAACGAAAGGTTTTTTTTTTTCAATCTTGTCAATATTGACAAATCTAGTTACTTCAGATTTCTCAAATATGCTAGATAAATAATTTCAGGATGCATTCTACTAGTAGGCTCATTGATATCCCAATGATTACAAGAAATTAGCTTTCTTACTGCTTTCTAATGATACATGAAGTATGGCTAATAATCTCTTCCTCAATGAGGTTTTGTCAATGAGGAATCACTTTAGTTACGACTCTCATCAGATCCTTAAATAAAGCCATTTAAGTTCAGCAAGATCTAGTGGTGGGGACTTCTAAAATCAGTCATATGTGCAATGTTAACATTACCAACCTTTTTAAAAAAAATATTTCTTTTTATTTATTAGAGAGAAAGAGAGATACAGAAATAGGCAGGTACAAAGAGAGGGAGAGAATGGGTGCACCAGGGCCTCCAGCCACCACAGACAAACTCCAGATGTGTGCGTCCCTTTGTGCATCTGGCTAACGTGGGTCCTGGAGAATCGAACCTGGCTCCTTATGCTTTGCAGGCAAACGCCTTAACCGCTAAGCCATCTCTCCAGCCCCTTCATTACCAACCTTTTTAACTCCTTTATGCTCCATTACATAGTAAAATAAAGGTACGCTTGTGTTGAGCTGATCAATGCAGACAACAAATTCATGTAAAAAACTTAAATCCACAGACTCTTGAATTTCTCTGGATAATGTTTTGCATATTGCACATATGATCTCTTCTGTACATGTGGATGAGGTGTGCATGAGCATAGAACAAATACACATGAGGCAAATATTAGTCATGAGAAATTTTCTCAATTTTTTCTTAATATTGCATAATTCTAATTATGTAGACCATGATGTATTGATATTAATATGCATTAGGGAGCAGTGGCATCTAGTTACCTCACCATCATGTACTCATCCCTCATGGCCGAGGCATAAGAACACAAATATCCACGCGTTACATTTTGGAAATGTTCTACATGCTATTTACTACACTTGCCTTGCTGTGTCATATATCTCCTGAAATACATTTTTCCTACCAAATGCATATCATCTGAATATCTTTCCTTTAACCACCCCAGCTTCTAATACAAATCATTGTGCACTTCTATGAAATAAAACTTCTTAGGTCATTTTTATCCCTGGCTATTTCACTTAACACAATGTTCTTCAAATTCATATAGGCTTCTATAAATGGCAGGAATCCATGTTTAATTTCTTTTAATAAATCATCACAACACTTATATGAACATTTCTCAAACTAACATTTATATGACCAACAAGTATATGCCTACAAAGCCAAAGGACCTAAGTTCAATTCCTAAGCACCCATGTTAAGCTGGATGCACAAGGTGGCACATGCGTCAGGAGTTTGTTTGCAGTGGCTAGAGGCCCCGGCATGCCCATTCGCTGTACCTCTGTCCTCCCCCTCTCTCTAATAAATAAATAAAATATAAAAATATTTTTAAATGTTCAAAATAACTAATTATTAAGGAAGGGCAGATTAAAACCATAATGATATATTATCTCACACACATTGGAATGGCCATCATAAAAAAATGTGATGGTCAAATGTGAAGAAATGTACTCTTGTATATTATTGACAGGGGCATAAATATAGACACAGTTGAAAATAATACAAAGGTTCCTACAAAAATATCAAAGTAGAATTACCACCTGATTCAACAATCCCACTACATATACCCAAAAGAAATGAAAACCGAATGTTAAAGAAATCCCTGTGCTTCTGAGCTTTTTGCAGCACAAGTCACAGATGGGAAGATGTAGAATCCAGCTAGGTGTCTGTCCACAGCTGATAAACATGTGATAAATAGGCACAGAGAGCATAATTCAGAATGAAAGGTGTGGAGGGCTGGTTCTAATGCTCACCATGTATGTTATCTTTATTATATACTTTTAAAGCCTTATTGGTTGTGAGAATTAAAGTGATGAGGAGAAGTTTATAAACTCAGGGAACAAAAATGATAGGAAACATTTTCTTCCATTGTTTTCTGGGAACATCTTCATATTAAGCTGTTGGTTTTGGGTTTGCTTCAGTGGTTTCTGCACAAGGCTTGCAAGCGAAAGACAAAACAGGATCCAGTGACCCGTATGTCACAGTTCAAGTTGGAAAAAACAGAAGAAGAACAAAAACCATCTTTGGAAACTTGAACCCAGTATGGGATGAAAAATTTTATTTGTAAGTATATGATATAAAGCTATGATAAGTATCAAAATATTTGAGAATAAATTTAAGAAGATATGCAAAGAAAAAAGTAATACTTATATTTTAATCTCATAAAAAAATCACAAAGGGGATAAAACTGACATTCTAAGTTTATTATTATCCTAATGTGCATTATCATTTAGAAATATGTGAATGCAAAAGTAATTTCAGATAAAAGAAAGTATATGGTTCAGGGTACTTAACAGAAGTGAAAAAAAGATATTGGGAACATAATCTATTACTAGGGATGGCCCTTCATAACAAGGGATTAACAGGCCTGGCCCAGCAGTATCTTGATACCTGAAAAGTTGTAACTCAGTACAGAAGAATGACTTTGAGCATCTCCTGGCCCCTCACTCAGGGTGTGGGGACCTATACTAGCCCACAGTGAGGAAATGGCTGATGATAAATTTTATGAACCTCTTGCTGTCTGGGAGGGCATTTATTTTTAAACCTCTTATATCTGGTATCAAACAGCAAGAAATCATTTTTCTCTCAAGGGCTCTTATCTTTCTATCACTCCTTTTGGTGAGGCAAATAAAATGACTTCCAATCATTGCTTGGTAGAAATGGGCTAAGGATGTCAAAGGCAGTCTGTGGAATCTCATTTACCAGCCATGTACACAAAGCTGGGGCACACAAGGCTTATTTGGGAACAGTGATTAATGTGTGGAGTTTCTTGGATGTGCTGGACTGATGGGGAAAAGTGCTAATAGACGTGGAGAATTAGTTGGGGCGTGTAACAAGAGAATGTGTAGAGGCACTTGCGTCAGCTCTCCCTTCAGAAAGACAGGGCAGAGGTAAAGTGCTTTCTTTTTAAACTGAAGACGAGAAATCGATTGACGGTTGGAAATTCAAATCCTTCCGGAGTCTGGAGAATGGGTAAAGCAGGCTTAGGGCATCAGGGGAGAGGGATAAAGCCGTGGTCCTAAAGAGACCATGTAACTCGGAGCAGAGGGGCTGCTGTTGACACACGGTCCTGGGTGCACCGTGTATCAGAACTTCCAGGGAGTGGGGAGAGGGTGGAAAATCAGGTTTAAAAACAATCTTCTTGAGGCTTCATTGACACACCAAATCTACACATGGTATACAAGCTGCTAGGCATTGGCGTCGCAGACTGTGACGGGATCGATGGCCTCGGACAAGATAGTGAAACTGGCCATCGCCCTGAGAGGCTCCTCCTCCCCAGCTGTAAGCCTCTGACTTCGAGGCAAAAACATGTCGGCTTCCTGATACGATGAAATACATTCTACTTCACATTTTCTGGATTTTCATAACTAGAATCAGCAGGGATACGCTCTTAGTGCAGCTGTGTTCACCCTGCATCATGATATTGAGACCCCCACAACTTTTAGAGTGAACCCATGTCATTATCATACTTTCATTTCTCTGTAGCAGCTCGAGTACTTGCAAAATGTTATATTTATAACATAAACATATGGGAGTTTTGTGTCTAACACAACTTTGCAGTGTTGGTAAGGCTAAATCCTCAATCTTTTAAATTTTAGCCATTCTAACTTGTGTGCAGTGCTATCTTATATGAGTATTATTATGCATTCCCTTCATGACTGGTCATTTTAGGCTTCATTTTACTGCATGTCTATTTTGGTTAAGTGTCTGTCCAAAATTTTGATGAATTTCCAAGTTTTTGTATTGTTATATCATTTTAAGAGTTTTAGGTTTTATTTTTATATTTTATTTTATTTTTTGCTTTTCCAAGGTAGGGTCTCACTCTGGCCCAGGCTGACCTATGTAGTCTCAGGATGGCCTTAAACTCACAGTGAACCTCCTACCTCTGCCTCCGGACTGCAGGGATTAAATGCATGCGCCACCACGCCCTGCTTAAGAGTTTTAGGTTTTACATTCAGGTCTTGATACAATTTTAAGTTAGTTTTTGTGGGATTTTGTTATTTTTAAGCATTGTTCTGTCTCAGCTAAATTACTTTTGTATGTTTGATGAAATTCAACTGTGTGTGTGTGTATGTGTGTTGTATGTGTGTCTTTCAGGACCTTTTATCATTTTTTGAATGCTTACAGCTTGTTATTTTATTTATTTACTTACTTATTATTTTATTGGGGGAGGGAGAGCCTCCTGCTGCTGCAGACTGCAGATGCACGCACCACATGTGCTTCGGGCTTTATGTGGGTCCTTTACTCTGTTAATCTGCATGTTCTTCAGGACCACGTACACTTAGTGACCACAGCCTTGTGCGGGGCTTTAAAACCTTCCAACTTCCTTTTTTGTTTTTTTTTGTTTTCAAAGTTATTCTCACTACTTTAGGTCTGTACAATTGTTTTCATATTAATTTTATAATGCCAATTTTTTTTTTTTTTTTTTACAAAATGAAAGCAAGACCACAGATAGAGTTTTGATTGTGCCTGGTCTTAAATGAGAAGCCTTCCTGTCTTAATTAGCATGGATACTAGTCATGGCTTTATTGGGGTAGCCATTTATTCAGTTAACAAAACCATCTTCTCTTCCCAGTGTGCAAAGAGTTTTAATAAGCCATGGGTGCTGTGTTTTGTCATGCTAGCTCTTGATTATATTGACATAGTCATGTGCCTTGGACTAGCATCATTTTAGAAAGGCCCTAAGGGTCTGGCCTCCCTCCACGGTGTTGGTAGTGAGTCAGCTCTGCTCCTCAGCTCTGCTGCCCGGCGCAGTTCTTCGTCAAGACTTGATTTTCTTCACTCATTTTCAAAATTTGGTTGTCATGCAGCATGCTATGATCGTCTTCTTACTTCTAGTGCTTAGGATTTGTTGGGCTACTTGAGACTGTGGGCCTGTGATCGCTTTCAGTTTTAGACAGTTTCCGGTCATTGTTTCTTCTCCTCACCCCAACTTTGGAAACCCTACTTACACATACATTAGACTCCTTGAAGTTTTCCAATGGCTTGCAAATTTTCTGTTTTCAAATATTTTTTCTTCTTCTTCTTCTTCTAGCTCTTTCCTCACATATCACTTGGGATTTTTTTTTTTTATTGTGGTTTTTCAAGACAGGGTCTCACACTAGCCCAGGCTGACCTGGAATTCACTATGTAGTCTCAGGGTGGCCTTGAACTCATGGTGAACCTCCTACCTCTGCCTCCCAGGTGCTGGAATTAATGGTGTGCGCCACCATGCCTGGCTCACTTTGTTTTTTTGTTTTGTTTTGTTTTGTTTGTTGGTTTTTTAGCACACAGAGAATGAGGTGTCATTGTGGTGTTTTCATACAACAGTTTTTCACTTTCTCCCGTCTTTCTCCCTCTCCTCCCTCTTTGTGCCCTCCCCCAGCTTAGCCTCCTTTCTGCTCTCATCCAACATGTTTCCTTTGTCCTTATCCCCTTCTTGTCGCCTCGTGTTCCCCTATATGGTTTCCTGTCTAGAATTATAGCCCGTACTCAGTCTCACATCCCCATATTTATGTGCATATGAGCATTAAAGGTTAGGATCCACGTATGAGAGAGAACATGTGATTTTTGTCTTTCGACCTTGGGTTACCTCACTTAGTATAATTTTTCTCCAATCCCATCCATTTTCTTTTAAGTTTCACAACTTCATCTTTCTATTGAAATTTTATCTAAATATTCATGTTGCTCCTATGATGTCTAACATGCTACAGGTCTAGGCTACTTGATGTTGCATATAAGCTATTGTAGGTTTCTGTCCTATGAACTTCATGCTGCATCTTTGCATCTTCTGTTCCTGTTTAACAGTTTACAGTTTTATTCTAATTATTATTACAGAGTGATCATACATGCCTCCATACAGGTGTGAACCATGCCTTGGTCATATCTGCCCTCCCGAGCACTCTCCTAGAATTCCTGGTCTAGTCTCCTGCTTCCCTACTTTCCCAAGCTGTGCTTTGACTCAGTTCAGCCTTTTCCTTTGACTTCCACATAGAAGAGAACACGTGTGATACATGGCCTTTGGCAATCTGGCTCATTCATTGACTATGATGACTTTACTTCTATCCATTTTCCTGCAAATGACATGATTTATGATTTTCTTCTTCTTTAAACATGAATTCTATTCCCATATCCATTCTCAGGGACCCTCTGCAGATTGTCAGTCTTGATTCTGTTCCACTCTTTTCAGTATTATTTCTAGGGACTGCTAGCTTCCCTGGTCTCCCCAAGTTTTCATCTTTGTCTTCCAGATCGGAGAGCTGAAGGGGTTCTCCCAGGATGCCCTCCTGGTGGTGGCTACTAAAGTCCCTCAAGCTGGTGAGCTGAAGTGCTCACAGGGCTCCCTGGGCTTTAATTCCACAGGGCACTGCCCTCCTATGACAAGCCTCCATTCTGCATGATATAAGAGATACATGTTTAGTCCAGTATCTTAATCCCATGGATGTCCCAATTGTCTGTGCAATTCTAAGTGTGTGATGTGGGGAAATGAGCCGGGACCAACATAAGGTCCTCTGAGAAGGCCTAGATATGACAGTGGCCAGTGTTCATTTGGACCAAGATAATAATTCCTAGAACAAATACTCAGAGGTACATAGTCTAATGGGTTTTAAAACATGAGCCATTTATATTAAAATTGAATACTTTTATAATTTTATGCCTTTCAATTCTGTTTTACTTTTAAAAGGAGGCAACATCAGTCCTGACAGTAATCATACATGTATTTCTAAATATTATTTTCAATGAAAAGCAATGCATTTTTGAATCCATTGTGCTCTACCATGTGTGAAATATAAATGGTACATAATTTTTCAATCTTTTTCACTTTACTAACAGAATATGACTTTCAAGTGAAATTAGAGTCACAATTTCTGCCTGTTTCTTTCCATGATATCAAAACTTAATAATTTTTTTCTCTAACAATTATTTTGTTCACCAGTTTTCTGGAGTCTGGGATTCCATTCCTCTAATAGGCGTTCTAGATCACTGGCTCCATCAGGGTACTGAGGGTCCTGAGCGGCTTTCCGCTTTGCCATGAAAATGGGAAAAGCCACCTTTCCCTATAGGTAGGCACTTTTGCAGAAAGAAATTAGACATTTGTGAGCTTGTGAGCAGGATCTGAAAACTGCATTTCGGTCATGGATTAATTTATCCAGCCCTCCTCCTACCCTGGCAGTTTTTCCTCTGTGAACTTGGGTATAAAAATGAGAACTGTTACCAGGTGTGGTGGTGCACACCTTTAATCCCAGCACTCAGGAGGCAGAAGTAGGAGGATCTCTGTGAGTTCAAGACCACCGCGAGAATATAGAGTGAATTCCAGGTCAGCCTTGGCTAGAGTGAGACTCTGCTTCGAAAAACAAAACAAGACAAAAACAAACAAACAAAAAAATGAGAACTGTTCATCTAATAATAGAATCATGGCATGGTCTTAGTTAATTTGGTGCAACTTAACTCCTAGGCTTCATTAATATGAAAATTATAAAATAATATGTGTATAACAAAATTGTTATGTTTGTTGAGATAATATTCAAGTCTCATGGCATGTGTTACTATTAGTAGTATTAATAAAAGATCATGTCCTTTATGCTGCGGGATGGTAGCTCTCTCGTGTCAAAAGTGTTCCAACTTGAACAGTGAGGCCAAGAGGGGATTCATGCGTGGGAAGCTGTGAAAAGAAAAGGGAAATACTGCTACAATCGAATCAGAGAATTGAGATCAGACAAAGGACCTAAAATATCATTTTGTGCAGCTCTCTCATTTTACTCATGAAAAATCCTGAAGCTGACATTAGAGGAGAAGCAGCAACATGAAGCTGTCACTGCTGTGGAGCCAAGTGTAATGAAGTAGTGACTAAGGGATACGCTTCTCCTCTATCCAGACTCTTGTTTTTAAAAATTAAATTGCAAAGCTGGGGAGGTGACTCCGCAGTTAAGATACTTGCCTCCAAAGCCTAAGGATGAGAATTCATTTCCCCAGTACCCATGCACAAATTGGTACATTCATCTGGAGTTCATTTCAGTGGCTAGAGGCCTTGGTGTGCCTGTTCTTGCTCTCTCTCATTCCCTCTCTCTTTCTCTCTCTCTTCAAAAAAAAATAATTAAAATTTATAAATAAATATATTGCCATTCACCTGAACAAGACAAGCATTCATAAATCTAAGTGGAATTGAAGTAGTTTTTCAACTTTTGGATTTGGTTTGAAAGTTTAGGGGCTGAGGTGAGAGTATAGTCAGTAAAGTGCTACCTTGAAAGTATGAGCACCTGAGTCCAAGCCCCAGAATCTACGATAAAAAAAAAAATTATGAGCACCTGAGTCTAAGCCCCGAATCTATGTAAAAAAAAATTATGAGTACCTGAGTCCAGTCTACAGAATCTATGTTAAACTTTTTAAAGCCAGGCAAGGTAGCACGCTCCTGTATCCCAGCACTGGGGAGGCAGAGGCAGGCAGATCCCCAGGACAAGCTGGCAAGCTAGACTTAATGAGTTCAAGGCCAATGAAATACCCTGTCTCAAAAAATAGAAAGTGGACAGTGCCTGAGGAGGAATGCACCTCAGGTTGTCCTCTAGCTTCCACTTCCATGGGTGCACATGCACACACACACACACACACACACACACACACACACACACGAGTAAAAATTTTAATTTACTTTCTTTTTTGTACTTTTTAAAGATTTATTTTTTATTTATTTGAGTAAGAGAGAGGGAGAGAGAGACAGAGAGAGTGAGTGAGAATGGGCTTTCCAGAGCCTCTAGCCACTGCAAATGAACTCCAGATGCGTGGGCCCCCTTGTGCATCTGGCTAATGTAGGACCTGGGGGAATCGAACTTGAGTACGTTGGCTGTGCAGGCATGCACCTTAACCTTAACTGCTAAGCCACCTCTCCAGCCCTAATTTTCCTTTTTCTAAAGGCAATTTGATACCATCTGGATTTTTTTTTAGAGGGAGACAGAAAGAGAGAGAGAGAGAGAGAGAGAGAGAGAGAGAGGAGAGAGAAAGAGAATGGCTGTACCAAGGCCTCTTGCCACTGCCAATAGACCAGATGCATGCATCACTTGGTGCATCTGGCTTTACATGGGTACTGGGGAATAAAACCCAGGCCATCAGGCTTTGCAAACAAGAATTTAACCACTGAACATTCTCTCTAGCCCATCCAGAATTTTTTCTTTTGTTTTTTTTTTTTTTAATTATATGTATTTATTTGAGGAGGGTCAATGAGTGGGCACACCAGGGCCTCCAGCTGCTGCAAAGGAACTCCAGATGTATGCACCACCTTGTGCATCTGGTTTATGTGGAATTGAACTTAGGTCCTTGGCTTTGCAGGTGAGAACCTTAACCTCTAAGCCATCTCTCCAGCCCCAGATTTTTTGTACGCAATTTCAATGTTATTTTTTACTTTTTAAACCATTGCTTAAAATAGTATTCATGGAATTTTAATTTGTGTGTGTGTGTGTGTGTGTGTGTGTGTGTGTGTGTGTGTATACACATGTGCGTGCATGCATGCCTTGAAACTAGAGAGGGGAACAAAAAAAGGAAAAGAGGAGGAAGAGAGAAAAAACAAGAGCACTATTAAAACACCTGTGACAGGAAAGCATAGGGAAGGCTATGGGAAGATATGGAAAAGGACCAGCAAGTGGGAGCAGAGGGATGGGAGCGGAGTGGGGAGGGGACATAGCAAAACAAATGGAGGGCTAGGGAGATGGCTTAGCAGTTAAGGCGCTGCCCTTCAAAGCCTAAGGACCCATGTTCGATCTCCCTCCAGATCCCACGTAAGACAGATGCCCAAGTAAGGTAAGCGCAAGATCACACATGCCCACTAGGTGGCGCAAGTGTCTGAAGTTCTAGTGCAGTTGCTAAGGCCCTGGTGCACCAATTCTCTCTCATTTGCTCTAAAAAACAAAACAAACAAACAAAAAAAATGAATGGAGTCATGTGACTTCAGAATGGGTTATTCTGGAAAGTTTTGAAGACAGCAGAGGTATGACTCATTAAGACCTTGTGAAACCTGGGTAGAAAGGGTGGCTGTAAAATATCACATGAGGGCTGGAGAGATGGTTTAGCAGTTAAGCGCTTGCCTGTGAAGCCTAAGGACCCTGGTTCGAGGCTGGACTCCCCAGGACCCACGTTAGCCAGATGCACAAGGGGGCGCATGAGTCTAGAGTTCGTTTGCAGTGGCTGGAGGCCCTGGCGTGCCCATTCTCTCTCTCTCTCTCTGCCTCTTTTTCTCTCTGTCTGTCGCTCTCAAATAAATAAATAAAAATAACAACAAAAACAGATGGATAATCTGTTAGATTATCATTTAAAAAATATCACATGAACAGTAGTGAAGATAATGTAAATGAAGGTGCTGTATTAAAATCTAATATTATATAAATGTAAAGTATTCGTTGTCTCTGCTTTTTTGGTCCTAAATGGCTTGGTTGATCATTTCAGGATTAATTGTGACATTTGATTTCATTTTCAGAGGCTACAGGTAATAATATGCTTTATGCCTATCATAAACTGTTCCCTCGAAGGGCAAAGGCATTTCTTCCATTGGGCCAGAGAAAGGCAATGACGTTGTAGTGTGTTCATATAAACAAGGGATATGGGAGCTAGGAGACTAATTGATCATGCTTCAATTTTTGCTAGTTTCTAAAACAGAAAGAAAACGTCTGAATCCCTCCTAGGGAGTAGTCATAAGGGTAGCAGTAGGGGTGTGTTTATGTAATCCTTTTTTAATTGGTATTAACCTTTGGAATAAGGGATATTTATGTTAACAGAAAGTCTGGTCGACCCAATGCGGGTAGTACAAGTATAGGCGTGCTCTCATTCACTGTGCAATCTGAATAGGAACGCAGTGCTGCTTAAATGCTCTTCTGATGCAGTTCACTGGGAAGCCAGCTCCACTTTCCTCCTGGGGTGTTGGTTAAATTCTGAGCACTTGAGTGACCACTATGCTCGTGGAAAAGGAGTGCTTACTTGTTACTCATCAAGTTCACTGGCCTACAAAACTGTGAACCTGAGTTCTAGAACTATCCTGGGTCTAATATGCACCCTGACTTGTAGATCATCCCTTCAACTCTATTAATCTTGGTTCAGAATAAGAAATTGTATTAGTTGCTATTCTTATTGCTGTGACAAAATACCTGACAAGAAGCAACTTAAGGGAGAAGGCTTTGTTGTGGCCCACAGTCTAAGAAGAGATATAGTCCACCATGTAGAAAAGCATGGCCATCTGGTCACATTGCATCCATTGTCAGAAAGCAGAGGCTGAACAGGAAGGGAAGCTGGGCCCTAAGTCCTCAGTGTGCCCACCTTGGATACCTAATTCCTCCATGAACACTCTGCCTCTTAAAGGCTTCACAGGCTTCCAAAAAATTGCCACCCTCTGGGAACCAAGTATTCTCACACATGAGCCTATATGGGGGACATTTTTTACACTCACATGATAGAAATGACCATGAATTTTTCTGTACCTTTACTCAGTAGTAGTTATTATAGGAGGCTGGAAAACATGAAAACACCCGAACCTGTACCACTACTGTTATTGAGATGTGATCATCTTGGCCCATTTGAAGCATCTCTAGGCTATGTTCAATTCCCAGACACCTAGCTGGGGTGGCAGACAGACAGCCTCAGGCCCTGGCTCCCACCGGGCCACGTGCTACTCAGCCAGGATGAGTATGCATTAAACATCAACCATGCTCTGTACAAGATGGCTTATTTAGCACTACAATTAAATAAAAATGTCTGCACAGAACAGCCGATTAATATTTTAAAATGACAGCCCTAATGCAATCAAGGGTGTGATTTATGGCCTGCATCCCCAGCACAGTCCCATCCAGAGCTGGGTGGAAGGGAGCATTTCCTCAGCTGCTGGAGCCAGCTTGCAGTGACCCTGTCGGCTGTCATGGAGGCTCGTCTCACAGCAATCTCAGTGAGCCTCGATGCTGCTTTGGACTAGAACTGACAGAGGGGTAAGAAAGAGCACAAAACTAATTTTGGCTTAGTCTGGGCCCAGAGACAAGTGGGAGGAAGTGTCCTCTGGGCCTTTCATGATCAGGTTCATGTCCTCCATTCAGCCCTCACAGAAATAAACGTGACATTGAATGCCTGGTGTGTACAGCTGGCCCTAAACTCTGGGAAAACGTTGGCATATCTCTTCTGTCTCAGGGTGATGATGTCTAAGGCCCTCACTGACGTCACACATTTGTTGTTGGTTGGAATTTTTCTATGGAGAGAGAGGTGCTGGGAAACCATCAAAAAAGGAGATCCTGGGGCTGGAGAGATGGCTCAGCAGTTAAGGTGCTTACCTGCAAAGCCAAAGTACCCAGGTTCAATTCCTCAGTACCCACATAAAGCCAGATGAGCACAAGGTGCACAAGGTGGCACATGCATCTGGAGTTCGTCCCTCAGTGGCTGGAGGCCCTGGAGTGCCCATGCTCTCTCTACCTATCTATCTGATAATCTCTCTATCTCTTAAACAAATAAGATGAGCCTAACTTTTGCTTTTTAGAATTTCTCATACAAAAGTCATGCATATCATGGTTTAAAGCATGCTTCAATGTTTAATTCTGAGCTAGGGCTGGTTTTTATCATGTGTTCCAAAGGAGAATTGAAACAAGTGATCCTGTCTTATTTCTCATCTACATCTTCAGCTGTAGAAATTGGAATGAAGCTAAACATTTTTAAACACTATTATTTTGTAATGAAGCTGTATGAGCTGTTGGAGCCATGGTTTGTTTTCAGAAAATTCAGTTGCTGGTGACATTTTTGAACTGGCTTTCCTGAGGGTGTCGGAGCTTCAGGACTTCTCTAAGTGTGAGCGCTTCACATACAAGCAGTGACTGGTGGACCAGTGGACAATCAGAGAAAACCAGTGCCCTGGGAAGACCCGTCCTTTTACAGAAGGAGAACCATTTGAAGTTGCTAATATTTGGCCACATTAATAGCATTTATTAGAATAAGTTCTTCCAATCAGGCCATGAATGTGTTATTGTGTAGATCTTGGAGGATAGCATTTAGTGTTCATTGTGGTAGCTTAAGAGTGGAATACCCCCGTAACTTCATGTGTTTGTGAGTAAGCCTCACACCTGATCCCCAGCTGGGGGAGCCTGTGGGAGGGGAGCCTTGTAGTCATGGAGGTGGCCTTGGGGGTTATTAGTCCTGCTCACTGGATGTTCAGAAGGAGCTCAGGCTGCTGCCTCTTCCCTGCTGGCATGCGACAATGTGAGTCAGCCCTGCTCCTGCCCTGCTTCCCCATCCTGCTGAAACTTCCTCTTCAGGCTAGAAGACAAAATGAACCCTTTCCTTCCATACATTGCTTCCGCATGGCTGTTTTGTCCCAGCGACAAGGAGGTTAACTATGACGTTTGTGTTCAATCCAAACTGGGTTTTGTTTTCATTACAAATTTTTAGAAGGTGTGAATACAAATCATAGAGGTACATAGTAAACTTCTACCCAGATAGACAAAACCCTATGTATGTATGTGCATCGAACCTCAGCTTTTACAGAACTGAAGTTTGCATGTTAGTGATGAAGGGTGGCCTTGCAGATAGGTCCCAGTGACAAAATACACAGGTTTAACCAGCTGTGTTTTGTTTTTTTATCATGACTGTGCAATGAACTGCTTTTTTTTTCTTTTTGTATTCCTTCTCTGCATTTTGCACAACAAAGTGGGCATCCTGAGACACCTAAAGTGAAACCAGAATTACCACCTATGAATGCTTAAGCAGATTTCTCTATTCCACATAATTGGCTAAAACTTGGGTTTAAGTAGAAAATTTAATTGGATTGGGTTTCCTAAGATTTCTTTTCGTTGGCAGTTCCTTGGTGATTAGAGTGGAACTTTTGGATGCCTGTCTCAGTGTTCTTGTGTTCCTGATATTTGGAATGAGAGGACTATTAGTTGTGTTTACCTGTGAGACTGCTGCTCCTGATTCACACTCAGTGTTCATATAAAGTCTGATCTGTTTAGTGAGGCAGTCTCCTTGCTGTGAACATTTTCTTCAGTACTTTCACATTAAATTAGGGCTCTCACGTTAGCATGGGTGGGAGGTTATTTATCTGAGCATGGGCAGCCTACCACTGGCTACTTTGGGGGGGGGGGTCCTGGTGGGCACCTCCCCTCCATGAAGGCGCATTGACAGGCTCAGCCTTATGCCGGAAAGCAGCCCAGCTGCTGTGAGTTCATGAGGGTCACGTGCCAGGTCTGGAAGTCAGCTCTCCACAGCCCTCTTCCCTATGCTGCACGTTTTTTCCAAATATTCCTTTCCAAGGATCCCAAAGTCCTGGAGGGGTTCAGTTGTTCCATCTAGGGCTGTAGCAGGTTCTCTTTCTAGTGAAGAATTCTGGGTCAATTCTAAGAGAAAGGGAGGTTTTCTGTAGAAATGAGTGGTTTTGCATGAGATAAATTTTAGCTGTTCATTTGTTGATGTTCCCCCCCCCCTGTAAGAAATATAAGCCATTGAGATACCTCTTAGATATGCGAGGAGGCTTTTCATTAGATCTTTTTTCTTTTCAGATGGTATAGGGCAAACTGTTATGTAAATGCCATATGCACATATATCTTCACATGTATATCTGTGTTCCCCAAAGAAAGTCAGTATAATATGAAAAGGTGGTTTTTCTGTGATCTGATTTAAAATGTGAACATTCTTGCTGTTAAAGAATAAAGAATTAGGGTCAAGGGTAAGCACACACCTGTTCTCTGGAGTGGATTTTAGTAGCACGTGTCAATATATGCACATAGATGTTCATTTAATATACATATCCAACCAAGAAAATCCACTTTGAACAATTTAGCTAAAATATTTTCACAAGTTAAAAAGATATGCACAGTAGGATTTCTGGGTGGTGCTGTTTATAATAATAGAGAACAGGAAGCCATATAAATGACAGCAAGGGCAGACATTAATTTAAAAAGGCATATTCATATAAAGAAATATTAAATAATTAAAAGGAATCCTGTCTATGTGTTTATATTGGATATATCTGATATATTAAATTTAAAAGTCAAGGAGCCCAATAGTATGCATGGTAAGATTCCATATCTGCAAAAATTCAAATTACATGTTAGAAACTCAAACATTTAATAGACAATTGCTAAAAATAAAAGATAACTTTTTGCTAACTAACTGCTTAGAATACAGCTTACAATACTGTAGCATATTCAGCAATAAAGTTGAATTTTCCAAGCAATGCAGAACAATGAGAACTGTGCTTACTGCAGATGGCACTTGGCAAAGGGGTGTGCTGTCTTTCTAACAAACACTCAGTGCTGTGGAAAGTGTTTGAAAGGAGCCATACACTTACACAAAGTGACCATCTCCATATAATATAATGATGACAAAATCATTTGTAAAGTACTGTTTTTCCAAAGCATTTTATGCATTACTTAGTATCACAATGTTTATTATATTTTATTGGTTTTTCCTTCCTGAAATAAGAGTTAAATACCTTCTATAAAGTGCTTTTAGCATTTAAAAGTTTCATCTCCCCAGATGCAAATGCTAAAACGCTATAGGGAAAAACAAAGCCTTGTCATCAGAAGGCCAAAGCTAAGAACATAGCCTGAGCATCTCTGCACAGCACGTTCCACGTGGGCCTGGCATCTGTGCAGGTGATTGCTGTGCCTACTTCTCTGCGTGTTTTCTGACGGTTATGCCATCCATCGTTGCCTCTATGTTTGGAAACTGCATGCTAGTCTCTCCTTCCCAGACTTCCTTGTCCCCTAGGTTTAGCTGTTAGGAGGAATTTGACTCCAGAGGGAAGCCAGGGCATTTCTTCTTTGTCTGGGAAGGGACCGCCAACAAAGCTTGCTGCTTCCAGAGGATGAAACTCCCTGGTGGTACTAACCCAAACCTTGAAGGCCCTCCGGTGGCTCTGCCCTTGCTTCTGGAAGTTTCTGCATCCTCCCACGACAGGCTCAGGAGCAGCTCTGCTTTCCGCAGTGCTACTTTCTGAAGTCCTTAGTAGCCTTTCGTTGGCTCCTCTGCTATTTTATCATGTTTTCCTGTATTAAATTCCTTAGACTGTTTTTCTATTGCTGACTGAGTCTTGACAGGATTCCGTCGTTCCAGTACATTGATTCATGCATACCCTTTGTACTTTAATTGAGCAAAGATGGAGGCACATTTTCATCGCTTCTCATGCTTTGTAGTCACAAAGAGAGAGGAAGACACATCCTTTCTTCCTCTGTTTCAGTTATAGTGATTCTTAAGTATACTGCAGTGCTGTGAAAGAGTTGTCAAGTTGAACTGTCTGGATAGTGTGTCTAGAACAGCAGTGGTCTTATGCTATCTGCACGGTCACATACGTTTCTGGTGGCAGGCATTGAGCCATACGCCAGGATACACAGTGAAGGAGAGAGGCCGCTCAGAGCATGTAGTCTTATCTGCTTGGGCAGATGGAGGAGTGTGCCAACCCTTGTCAGAATCTCTCCATTTACAAGACATTACTCATCCCAAACAATCGTTTTTTTCTTGAAAGCTAACTGCTCTCACAGTTTCTGGATTATTCACAGTACTCAATGAGAGAAAGCCTGAAAACAGATGTCTCGGTAGCGTGGAAAAGAATGCATGCACTGATTTTACAGACATTTACAGCTAATGTTAAAGTATTGATAGATTCCTGAGAGTTACTCTAAGTCATACACTGAAACTTACACATACACACACAAAGACATACATACTCACTGTAGTTACTTCTTATAGAAGCGTTATAAAATGGATGCCAATATTATCACCACTAAATAGATTAGAAACTAAGCTACAGAGGGTTAATAATAATTAAACTCTCATTGTTGATTTGTTTTCTTTCTTTTTTGTTTCTTTATTTTGGTTTTTGAGGGAGGGTCTCACTCTGGCCCAGGCTGACCTGGATTCACTATGTAGTCTCAGGCTGGCCTAGAACTCATGGTGATCCTCCTACCTCTGCCTCCCAAATGCTGGGATTAAAGGCGTGCACCACTTAATTTCTTTAGTAACAATTTACTATACTATACTTTGCACATAATGCCCTCAAATATTTAAGTATGAGTCTGGCTTTGTTCACTTTTTGAATTCTATCCATTTTGTTGCATGTCTCAGTAGATCATTCCTTGCTACTAATAATCGTAGTGTTCTATTGCATGGTGGGTATACCACGTATTCACATATTGCTTATCTATTCTCCAGTGGTGGGTTGGATTGATTCCATTTTCATGGGGGGGATTATGGTTAATACTATTTGACCCTCATTCTTGGCCAGAATTCTGAACTACTTTTCCTTGACATAGTATGGGCTGTTTTGAGATAAGCGGTATAAAAATAACCAGCCTAAAAAATTCTTAGTGTCTGTACCTATGATCATGTTTGCATTATCTGTAGGCTCACACATAGTTGTATATATAGACATATAGTTATCTCCATCATATATACATGTGTATATATATATATATATATATATATATATATATATATATATATGTGATTGCCTATATCTCCATTGATGTGGGTTTATATGCATATATACAATCATATATACATAACCATATATACACAAATATATGCATACAGTTATGTATTGCTTAACAACCAAGGACATCCTGAGACATGCCTCCTCATGTGATTTACTATATGAGCATTATAGAGTATGCTTACACAAGTCAGGGAGGTTGCCATGTTACTAATCAATATAATCTCATGGGAACATGAGTCTGTTGACTGAAAAGTCATGATGCAGGCATGTATGTAAATAAAAACACATGACAGTTAAGAAACAGTAATAAGTTTGCTTTCATATTTTATTTTCTATTAATGTGTCCACATTATAAAATATACTCTCTTTTGGTAATACTGGGGATTGAACCTAGGTCCTCCTGCATGGCAGACAAGTGCTCTGCTACTGAGCTATAGCCTATCCCTTAAAAGACACTCTAAAGATCTGGGGAGAGAGCTTAGTGTTTAAAAGCACTTGCTTGCAAAGCCTGTGTGTCCAGATTCAGTTTTCCAATATCCCCATAAAGCCAGATACAAAAATTAGCATATGCTTCTGGAGTTCATTTGCAGGGGCAAGGGCCCTGGTACACCCAGACTCATTCTGTCTCTCAATCTCTCTCTCTCTCTGTCATCTTTTTCTCTGTAAATAAATAAGTAAAAACATTATATATATATATATATATACATATATACTCTTAAAATTGTATTTTCAATAATTGTATAAGATTTTTACATCAGCACACATCAAATATTTAATCAATTTCCTAGTTTTTGATCAGTATATAGACTAAAATTTTCTTACCTTTGTACCCATGTTGTCCTTTGCTGTTAAAGTCAGAATATTTTAATAGATATAAGTTGCATGATTAAAATGGCCAAGTATAATTAAAAACCTGCTAAGTATCTAGCATAGCTATAAGTGCATTGCATATATTACCTTTAATCCTTTTAAAAGTTAATTATCCATATTCTGATTATATTGATTGGACATGGAGGCACACAGTGTAGCTGAGTAACTTGCCTAAGGCCTCATTGCTAGTAAGTGATTCAAATGGTATTTGGGCAGGTTTTTTTTTCCCCCAAACTTCTTTCATTTCATCATGTGTAATGCATATTAAATTTGGAAGCAATGCACAAAGTATCAACGGATCATGGACTATTTGACCTAGAATAAGAACAGAAAGCAAACAGCAACACGTAGGCCTCCAGACTGTCACACTTATGTGTAGTTTAGTTTATGTGTTTATTGTGTTTTGTTTTGCCCTCATAAAAACTCCATAATTTAGAGCTGGGGAGATGTTTCAGGAATTAAACGTGCTTGCTTACAAAGCCTGCTGGCTTGGGTTCAATTCCCCAGCACCCACATAAAACCAAATGCACAAAGTAGTACATGCATCTAGCATTTGTTGACAGTGACAAGAAGCCCTGGTGAGGTGCCTATGTTCATATTCTCCTTTTCTCTCATTTTCTCTCTCTTTTTCCCTCTCTCTACCTACCTCTCCTTGCAAATGAATAAAAACATACTTTTAAGAAAACACTAGGGCTGGAGAGATGGCTTAGCGGTTAAGCACTTGCCTGTGAAGCCTAAGGACCCCGGTTCAAGGCTCGATTCCCCAGGACCCACGTTAGCCAGATGCACAAGGGGGCACACGCATCTGGAGTTCGTTTGCAGTGGCTGGAAGCCCTGGCATGCCCATTCTCTCTCTCTCTCTATCTGCCTCTCTCTCTCTCTCTCTGTCACTCTCAAATAAATAAATAAAATAAATAAAAATGAACAAAAAAATTAAAAAAAAAAAGAAAACACGAAATTGGGGCTGGGGAAATGGCTGAACAGTTAAGGCATTTGCCTGCAAAGCCTAAGGACCCTGATGTGATTCCACAGGACCCACATAAGCCAGATGCACAATGGGGCATATGCATCTGGAATTCATTTGCAATGATTAGAGGCCTTAGTGTGCCCATTCTTTCTTTCTATCTGTACTCTCTCTCTCTGTCTCAAATAAATAAATAAATATTTTAAAAAAAATAATAATAAAAGAAAACAAGAACTTTAGGGGTCATTGACCTATAGCTTTTCATAGCAAAGATCCAAACCAGTACAGGAAAGTCAGGCCTATTAAGACAAAGCTCTTAGTAACATGTCTAATAGATGCTGCACATATATACACAGTGGACCTTGCTTGTACCATCAAACAAATGGTTCAAGTCCATACACAGTCACAGTGACAGTAGTTGAAACATTGAAATTTATAAGGTCCGTAATAGGAAAAGCCTGGTATCCTTGTGATGTTCTGCTTTTATATTCAGTAAAAATTTGAATGACTATTTGATGTGGGTGCTTGTGACTAGAAAATGAAGATGAACTTAAAAGGTCCTGAGGTCTTATGATAAGTGACTCAAATGGAATTTTGAGGAAATTCTATTTGTAGAGGATATTTTATCTGGTAAATGGAGATAGGACAGGTGAGTATTCACCAAATAGAGAAACAGAAAAGATGACCTGACCCTAAAAAAAAAAAAAAAGGCACTGAATAGCAGTTGGAGCTGGAAAAGTAGTGTGGGACACTGAATAGGAGGTATGTACACACCATCTCCAGCAGGTGTGCAAACATGAACATTTCTCTCATTGTCTTCAGAGAACAATTTGATTGTTCTTCTTTCTCATCTCTTGTCCTAGAGTGCCTTTCTCTCTCACAGTAAAATGAGCACTAAAGTGTGTTCTTAAGCAAACACATTTTACCTTTATTATATGAATATTATAATCAATTATTGATTTCACATTATATTCTTATGTCATTAAAGATTTTATTCTTAGTATTCTAGCATTATTTAATTTTAATATTATTTTAACAATTATCAAAATAGCTCCTTCTGCCAAATTAGTACCCAAGGAGAAAATATTAGCTCAAAATACATATTTTGAGGCCCATGAGATTAAATTCTGAAGACTAGAAGGGGGTGTGTGGTGACAGACATTTGCTGTAATGACACACTTTGCCCTTTGCCCCTTTAATTGGTTGTCACACAGACTCCTCCATCAGTGTGAACATATTGTTTAGCCTTCGCTTTTTGAGGTCATGCTAGAATACTAGTACATCAACAGAATTTTAGAACAATGTAACATAATAGATGACCCAGAAAGAAATCTATGAAGCCATGACAGCCTAATATTTGATGAGGGTGTCAAAAACAAACACTGAGAAAAAAAAGATAGCCTGTTCAATAAATGTTGCTAGTAAAACTGCAAATCTATCCACAGAAGAGTGAAATTAGATCTGTATCTTTCACCCTGTACAAAAATCAATTCAAAATGGATCAAAGACCTTAATTTAAAAACTGAACTCCTGAAACTTCTAAGGGAGGCATCCAGGCAATACTTCAGAGAGTCACAGAGGCAAAGCCTTTCTGAATAAGATTCTAACAGCACAGGAAATAGCCATGAGAATTAGCAAATGAGGGCTCATGAAATTGAAAAGTGTCTGCGCTGCAGAGGCAATGATCAGCAGAATAAAGACAACCTACAGAATGGGAGAAAAACCGATGCCACACATTCTTCTGACTGGGCTTAATGTCTAGAATATATAAAGAACCGTAAAAATCAAATACCAAAAAAAAAAAAATCCAACATGCCAATCAATAAATGACCGATGAACTGAACAAATAGTTCTCAAAAAAACAAACACAAAAATGTCTAGTAAACATTTGAAAAGTGCTCAACATATTATCAATTAGGAAAATGCAAATTACAACTACTTTGAAAGTCTGTCTCAGACCAGTTTAGAATGACTATCATCAAGACAATAAATGATGGCAGAGAGGTAGGGAAAAGGAACCCTTATATACTGTTTTTGTTAATAAGTATGAAGGAATCTCAAACAAACCTAAAATCACCATATTCCTCACCAGTACTCCTCCTAGGTATGACAAAGGATTCTAATCCCTACCATAGAGATACTTGCACAGTCATGTCGATTACTACTGTGTTCATGATAGCTAGGAAATAGAATTATCTTAGATATCTATCAACTGATGCTGAATAAAGAAAATGTGGTACATATACACAAAGAAATTTCATCCATAAAGAAAAAGGAAATTTGCAAGAAAATGGTTGGAAATGGAAAATATTACAATAAGTAAGGTATCTCAGGCTCAGAGAGACAAATACCAAGTTCTCTCTCACATACAGATCCTAGATTCTAATTTACATATATTTGCATTTATGTGGGTGTGGCTAGAATGAGGCCCATAAAATAGGAAAGGGTGTTTTTAAGGAAGGGAGTGAGGAAGGTAATAGAACACATGTGACATGAAAGTGGAAAAGGGAATACTGTGGGTGGAAGTGTACAAGGAGGGGCAGGAGATGAACAAGAGATGTGGAGAATAGTATAAAACATTACAGTTTAAAAACTCATACTGGGAAAGCCGGGCGTGGTGGCGCACGCCTTTAATCCCAGCACTTGGGAGGCAGAGGTAAGAGGATTGCCGTGAGTTCGAGGCCACCCTGAGACTCCATAGTGAATTCCAGGTCAGCCTGGGCTAGAATGAGACCCTACCTCGAAAAATCAAAAATAAAAATAAAAATAAAAAAATGAAATAAAAAAATAAAAACTCATACTGGGGATGGAGAAATGACTTGGTTAAGGCACTTGCCTGCAAAGCCAAAGGACCCAGGTTCAATTCCCCAGAACCCACATAAGCCAGATACAAAGGAGGTGCATGTGTCTGGAGTTCATTTGCAGTGGCCAAAGGCCCATTCTCTCTCTCTCTCTCTCTCTCTCTCTCTCTACCTCTTCTATCTCTCATAAATAAATAAAAATTTAAAAATAATTTTAAAAACTCATACTGATATTATAGTTTATTGTTCTTATTTAAATCATCTTCTATTTCATTATTTTATACAGTAAAATACAGTTCCAAAATACTACAAAGAAAAACCTTGATAAAACTTAAATAAGGGTAAGGCTCTAGGGGAGGGAGAGCTGTTCTAATTCTTAGAGTTAGGTGTTCCCATTAAATGCAGGGAGGAGCAGGCAAGCAAGTTTACTTGTGTAACCGCAGCATCAGGATGTGACGAGGTGAGAAGGTGCTGATAGAGGAGCTCTCGTAGGAGTCCAACCTGGGGTCAAAGTGAGACTTTGTCTCAAAGACAAAATACCCATGTGGAAAAGGGTTTTCTGCATTTCTCATTGAGTAATAGAACTCAGAGAATTCAAAGATAGTAATCTTCGGGATCTCATTTCACTAATCCATGAGATGCCAATATTTCAATGGGGTAGGTGACATAATTCATAATAAATCACAAAGAGGAGATGTGAAAGTTGGAGTGTCTCACAGTATTTCCATTTAGTGGGTTGGAGTTCAGGGAATTAGACTGTAAGTGGAAAATTTAATTATTTCTGAAAGGCTGCCTCACAATGGCTCTTACAGGAGGCTCCTGGCTGCTGTACTCAAAGACCTACATTCCAGACGAAGTTGAAATGAGTTCATTTACAATCAGGAAAGGTACTTTAGAGTATAATGTTTAGGCTGGAGGGATGGCTTAGCTATTCAGGCATTTGCCTGCAAAGCCAAAGGACCCAGGTTTGATTCTCCAGAACCCACGCAAGCCAGATGCACAAAGTGGCTCATGCGTCTGGAGTTCATTTGCAGTGGGTGCAGGCCCTGGCGTGCCCATTCTCTCTCTCTCTCTCTCTTTCTCTGTAAAATAAATACAGAGATAAAAATAAAATATTAAAAAAATAAGAGTTTAATATTTGTTGTAACAAATCTGTAAAGAATATGTAAAGAATAAATATTATTTTTCAGGAATTATAATTCCAGGAATTTTTCAGGAATTTTTTTTTTTTTTGAGGTAGAGTCTCCCTCTAAACAACCTGAAAATCACTATGTAAGCTGGTCTCAAGCTCAGAGTGATCCTCTTACCCCAGCCTACCCAGTACCTATATCTTAATATAGCCACTTATAGCCAATTTGAATGCTTTAATTTCTGTTTAATCTATCTGTCACTGATTTGTCTCTTAATAGACTTGGTACAATACTAGCTAAATTATTAGAGATTATTGTTTGGTACCCCTAATTTTGTAGCTAGAAATTTAGTATATTTTCTTAATAATCATAACCTTCAATGGTGACATTATTTGCTATTGGCTCCTTTCTGACAGATGCTGTTTGAGACATAGATTAATTACTGTGCTAGAATCAGCTGAACTGTAAGTGAAGCTTCAATTTGAACATCTGTTCACTAATGCTGTGCTTCAGAACTTGGTTTCTCCAGGGGATAACAAGCAACCAAGTTTACAGATCTATGGGTATCTCTCCAAGTAGAGCAATCCATCCAAGAATGAATCAAATTCTCATAACTAGGATCAGAAAGTATTTTTTTTTTACTTTGGTCAGAACAATTACATATTTGAGTCATCTGCAAAACACTGAACCTAAAAATATTTGCAATGAGACCATTTGAAAAATTGGAATAATTATAAAGAAATTATTCACTTGGAAAGCTGCCAAAGAAAAATTGTCCAAATGGTGGATTTAAAGAACTATGACATCTAAGAATTAAAATACACACACACACACACACACACACACACACACACACACCCCATGATCTTGAGTCAAGAAAAGAAACGTGTGGTGTGGTTTTATTTTGATGAGGAAGGAATAAAACATTACCCCCACAAGAACAATACTAGTCCTTTTTTTTTGACAGTGAAAACACATAAAATTAGTAAAAATAAGCCACTTTTAAGAAGGAAATTATATTCAGTCAAAGGAAAGCTAAAAAGTAAGTCACTTGGATATTGCAGTTTTTATTTTATTTATTTTATTTGAGAGAGACAGAGAGAGAGAGAGAGAGAATTGGCACACAAGGGCTTCAGCCACTGAAATCAAATTCCAGACATTTGCACTACCTAGTGGGCATGTGTGACCTTGTGCTTGCCTCCCCTTTGTGCATCTGGTTTACATGGGATCTGGAGAGTCGAACATGGGTCCTTAGACATCACAGGCAAGCTCCTTAACTGCTAAGCCATCTCTCCAGCCCTGAAGTCCTTTTTTACTCAAAAGTTTGTGCAAGGGACTGGAGAGATAGCACAGTCAGTCAGTTTCTTGCTTCAAAAGCATGAGAACCTGTGTTGATCCAAGGACCAATGTAATAATGCGGGGCATGGCAATGGTTGCCTGCAGTCTCAACTCTGACAAGACAGAGACAGGAGGACTCATGATGCTCTGGCCAACCAGTCTAGCCTAATGGGTAAGCTCTAGGCCAATGAGAAGCCTGTGTTTTTTCTCTCTAGTATATATGACAGATTTGTTTCTCTTATATGTAAGAGATATTTCTCTTGTTCTCAAATGATGTTCATTACAAAGCTCATTTCCCTGAAATACAACATGTCTATGTTCATAAAAGTCAAAGTCTGTGAAACTGATCTTAGCCAAGGAATTCCATAGAATACCTGAAACATAAGAGATAATAATAGTTCATAAATTAAATTTATTTTAAATTAAAGCACCAAATAACATGAACTTATTAAGGATTTTATTGCTCTTCTCACTTGCTTCAGTGAGTCTTTCTGACTGGGTATTTTCCGGGTTCTTGGACCTTCATGGCAAATGTGTTGATCGATAGTAGAAGGGTTGTTTAATATGATTAGAATTTCACTTGGAACTTCACATTAAGCCATGGTAGTGACTTAATAAAAAGGACAATTATTTCGCTCAACAAGGATTCTAGCTACAAGCTTTTAGAAATATTACAGACACTCAGTATTCCATCTGTTTATCTGCTCATTGTTTTCCCATCCTTACTAAAGACAGTCCCCACTGACATTTCCAGAAGGTGATGAAGAAAAGAGGCACCACCAGGTGACCACTAATTAGATGGATGTCCATGGCAGAGGCTTGTCACATGTCCACCAAAAGTTGCAAGGGTAGAGGGGAACACTAAAAAATCAGGAAAGGGGATGAGTATAGTTTGACAGCCTCTACCACCACCCACCTCTTTGATATCTCAATATTTGCTCGTGGTTTGTCCACCCTTCCATTTAAGTGAGATGAATTCATCCTCTCCTGCCCAAAGTAGGTCATCTCAGAATGATACCTACTTCATTGTATGCAGCTTAAAGTCCAGTCTTGGGTTAGCCTTTCCTTAGGCCCGGGTTTATGCCTTTGTTGCTTCTGTGGCCTACAAATTAAGGACAAATTATCCACCTCCAATACTCCCTATGGATAACTGTTGAGAGAGAAGAGGAAACAGAAAATTAAAGGTTCTCACTCAGTAAGAAGGAAAATGGGGAATCATGACCTTTGTTGGCACCCAGCAACAGGACAAGAGCTCTGCTGGGCATGTATATGAAGTCCTCCATCCTGGTAACAGTAGTAATTAGCTAATCAAATTTTCAGGTCCTGACACTTCTTTCCTGTATGAATTCATTTCATCTATTTTCTCATATCTGTGCTTCTAGGTCTGCATATACTCTCTGCCCTTTCTGTCATAACCTGCACTCAAGGTGGGCACTATGTAAAGTGAAAATAACTGAAAAGGATCTATAAATAATCTAAAAGGGGGCTGGAGGGATTGCTTAGTGGTTAAGGCATTTGCCTGCAAAGCCGAAGGACCAGTTTTGATTTCTCAGGACCCACATTAGCCAGATGTACAAGGTGGTGCATGTGTCTGGAGTTTGTTTGCAGTGGCTGGAGGCCCTAGCATGCCCATTCTCTCTCTCTCTCTCTTTCTCTCTTTTTCTCTCTGTCCAATAAATAAAAATTTAAAATTAAAAAAAATAATCTAAAGGGTATTGCATTCTCTATGATAACCATAGACTGGGGCCATCCTTGTAAATCCATACATGTGGTCTTCACAGTTGAGGAGACACTCTTTAGAGCCCATGTCCCATGATTGTGGATTCAGGGACACAGATTCACTTAAGTACAACCTAAACCAGACTAACCTGAGGCACATTTGACAATTATATGTCCTCAAAATTTACCTGGCATCCAGGAGATGAGCTTCAAGAGCATCTTGTTAGTAAGTAACCAATTAGCCTGGAAATTTTACCTTTTGGCTGTTGACTCCTTTGTCCCAGGCCCCACCCTACGCCTAACAGTATCAGCCTCAGAGAAGGGAAAGAAGGCAGCACCCTTAATCTAATCTTGACCACTGAATTCTCCATCTTTGTCACTCAGAGACCCGTGAAACCTAGGAAAGGTTTAAAGGCACATTTAAAGTCCTGGGGCAACAATTTATCTTTATTTGAAGTTTCATCTTGAAGCCTCTGCTTATGTAAGCACAGGTTTGGATAACTGAGCAGCCAGCTTTCCTCAGCCTCGCAGAGTGCCACATGTGACACTGTAAGTCAGCTCACACAGCGGGGCATGAGCAGGGCGACCCTCTGTTGGCCTAGTGGTCCTTTGCAGCACCTCTGCCTTCAGTGTCTAGCTCCAGTTTGAGGATATCTCTACTTAGTGTGCATTTGAAGGTGGAAAGTGCTCATGAGCATACTCCGACATGGTGCATTTTGTCCTTCCATTACCACTAAAGAAAATGTCTCAGTTGTCATGTGGTTGGAATTCCAATGTACACCAAGCACAGTTTCACTGACTCTTTGGCTCTGCTTTACCAGCAGACACTGGCTTTCCAGCTTGTAGTACTAACTCTTCACCTTCTGTTCTGTCATCTCCTCCCCAGAGCCAATTCCACATTCACTACCTGAAACTCCTTCATGCTTTAAAAAGTATCTAACTGGGCTGGAGGGATTGCTTAGCAGTTAAGGCATTTGCCTGCAAAGCCAAAGGACCCAGGTTCAATTCCCTAGGACCCACATTAGCCAGATGCACAAGGTGGCTCGTGCAGGTGGAGTTTGTTTGCAGTGGTTGGAGGCCCTTGGTGCGCCCATTCATTCTCTCTCTCTTCCTCTCCCTCTTTCTCTCTGTCAAATAAATAAGTTAATCAAGTTAAAAAATATTCCAATTGTTAGTATTCTTAGTTGCAAACAGCAGTAACCATTCGGGTTATTTTGTATAAAAAAGATTATGTAAACAATTTGCTTGCTCAAGAATTGTTGGAATAGACAGCAGCACCAATTTACGATGCTGCAGTGAAGGAACAATGTTCACCTCATTATCTTTGGAGGGAACACTATTATTCATCCATGTTTGCCTGTCAGGATTAAATTCTAGAAATTCTGTGTGAAAGTTATAACACCTCCACCACCATGGGGACCAGATGTTAATCATGGGGGATTCTGGGAGAGACCACACGTGATTTTTATACTATCACTCTTAACTTTTCTATAAATTTAAAGTGATTCTCAAAAGTGTAATTGATCATGCAAAAGAAAATCAGAGAGAAATACAGAGGCTCAAACCCTTTACAGCAATCATGAATATATTTATATGGGCTGATCATTGATTATTTTTATTTATCCAGTATCCATTAATATCACATATAGTCTACCTTTACATTAAAAAGACAGGGTTTGGTGAGGTAAAGTAAGCTTCAGCAATAACTACAATGTCAGTAGGTGCAAGGCAGGTAACTGGTAAGTGTATGACTGGTTGAATAGATCAACATGTGAATGAAGGCCTTTGAACCTGATGCCATAGGAAAAGCCAAAATTAAGCCAAATTGATGAGAAATGTGGCCTGTAATTATTTATGACACCAAATATAGAGCTATTTTATTTACCTATTTTTACATGTGTGTTTATTTGTGTGCGTATATGTATGCATGGGTAAGTGAGCTAGTGTGTGTACAGCTGTGCATGCCTGTGAACACGTGTGTGAAAGCCAGAGCAGACTATCCAGTGTCTTCCTGTATTCTGCATTGTTTCCTTGAGAGACAGTCTTGCACTGAGCCCGGAGCTGCCGTTTTTCAGGCAGTGCAGCTGACATCCAAGCCCTTGGGATTCCCCTGTCTCTTCCCCCACAGACTGGAGCTATATGCCTGGCCATGTGCAGCTCCTTGCATGGGTGCTCCACATTGAACTCAGGTACCTCAGGTCCTCATGCTTACCCAGAGAGCACACAGTCTTACCTGCTGAACCGTGTCCCAGCCCTCCACATGTTATTCTTATATGTTCTGCAGTCTTTGCTTATGGGTTAATGGGAAATACTTTATGCTATCAAGAGATCTTAAAGAAAATTTAAACTTGCTTATTGATACCTTTTCAAAATTAAGTGGATTGTTAAACGTATAAAATGAAGTACAGAATTAAAAAGATAAACTATTATACTAAAATACAGTTTTAGTACACGGGTGATAGATTGAAGTATAATTTCAAGTTTCAGGAAGGACCGTAATATGTGTGGGTCATCGTCAGCACTCTGCTGCAATGGAAGGAGGTAGAGAAACTGGAGGTGAGGGACAGACGAGAATGTGCAGTTTGTTACTAAATTCAGAAGCCTTTTTCTCTAACTACATTAGATTGAACAATGTTATGTGCATACTGGGTGTAAGGGTTTGGATATGAACATGCTGAGGAGTGTGGTCCATGGGAAGTGGAACCATTGAGCAGTAACTGGATCACAGGGACCCTTAGTATCATTCATGAATGAACCCGTTCATGAGTGCATAGCTAAATGGGCTCCTAGAAGATGGACTCACTTGGAGGACAGTGGATACACTCAGTCCACTTTCACATTGCCACTGCCATTGCAGTTAGATGTGTGCTTCTGATGAAGAATTTCTTGAGCTTAGATGTACTGTAAATAAGAAGAGTGAAAATGCCCAAGCAGAGACTGCTCATGTATATTTCACTATATTTAGTTCTGCTAGAAGAAACAGGTTGGAATGGGGTAGCTTTTTGCCTTACTTATGTTATTTAGGTAGCAACACTTTTCTTCAGCATACCTGCTCCAGATCCTGAGACACGCCACAGCTGGAATGGGTCACCAGGGGATCTCATTTAAAATAGGGCACACCACACCTCCACGAATGAGATAGGCTCATAGTAAGTTTCTGTCATTACATGCCAGTTAGCGTGGTTTCCCAAGTTCACTAAGTTATGTGCATTTATTTTCAGCGAGTGCCATAACTCCACAGATCGAATCAAAGTCCGAGTGTGGGATGAAGACGATGACATTAAATCCAGGGTCAAGCAACATTTCAAGAAGGAGTCTGATGACTTCCTGGGACAAACGATTGTAGAAGTGAGGACCCTGAGTGGAGAAATGGATGTCTGGTATAATTTAGGTGATTATTTTTATACTGACTCATAACTCAGCTAAAATACAACCAACTCGTTGGCATATATTATATTCTCATATAGGCAAAAATAATCAATGTCTTTCTGGATCATTCTGTTGGACTTTCAAGCAGCTTAGTTTCATTATCAAGTAAAGACAATTATTTACTCAAATTAAGTATTGTTTAAAAACACTGGCATATCTGAAATGAAAAGAAAGAACGATCTAAAAATCACCTGGATATCTTTTCAGAGAAAGGTATTAATTTTAAATTCATAGCAAATAGTTTCAAAAGCTTTTGGTCCACTGTTTAGTAAAAAGTAGTCAGTATATGACTACAGTTTGATTCATTTCCTTTTGGTCCATTAGTATAATTTTTGCAAAAAATATTTTGTGTTTCTTTCAAATGCTGATGCAAAAATAGGCTTTTGTTGACAAAGCCAGGATTTGTGTGGGCTTAACAATGATTCTGACAATGAGATACTGAGAGTATGTTTGGTGGGCATGATTTTTAATATTTTATTTTTATTTATTTATTTGAGAGAGGGAAAGAGGCACAGCAAGAGAGAAAGAGAGAGAATGGGTGCGCCAGGGCTTCCAACCTCTGCAAACAACTCCAGATGCATGCGCCACCTTGTGCCTCTGGCTACATGGATCCTGGGAAATCGAACCGAGGTCCTTTAGCTTTGCAGGCAAGCGCCTTAACTGCTAAGCCATCTCTGCAGCCCCTGGCATGATTTTTAATGAAATTTTATTATAAAAACAAGAATTAAGACAAATTTTAATATGACTTTTACTTGAATTGAAAGACAGTTTAGAAACCATTGGTGACATAGTGGTAGTAAATATTTATGGTTATCCCAGTTTCCGTACATGGTCCAGAGATTTCTCAATGATATCCTATTATAGATTCTGGTTAAATTTTTTGAGGGTCTTCTGGTCATTAATCAATGAAAAATTGACGTATTCCTAGGGCTACACAGTTACCATTTAGGTTAGTTACCTGTATACCTTAGCAACTTGAAGACTGTTAGTTTAGCCAAAACAACAAAATCTGAATAATATAATAGTTTACAAAACATATGGAGAATGTGTTATAGAGTGAATGAAACTCCAAATTATATAACAATTTAAAGAAACCAGCAATTTAACTTAATGTGAATGCAAATGATTCAAGCTACACTGGAAACTCATTACCAAAAATATTTAAGTAATATTCCTTAAAGAAAATTGGTATTTCTGCATTATTGAATTCTTAGTTTTAACCCAAGTTAAAACACCCACATCTTGCTTAAATTATTAACTTTATATATGAACACAGAGAGGTTAGGGGAAGAAAATTGCAGGCCATTAACCATGCAATATTCACAAATCATATTTTAATTAAATAGGTTTGCCTATACATGGATTTTTTTTTCCTAGTTGAGTCAGTGAAGCTGTAAGAACAGAAATTCTCTAGATTTGTTTACCTGACAAACCGGATATGGTTATATGGGGTTTTGCTCAGAAGCTTGAGCTGTTACTAATATCTGCTGTCCAGCTCTCATTCTGAAGCTGTCCTTGAACGGACAAGGAGAAGCACGATGTGATAGGTTATGGGAAGGCATTGCAGTCACATCCTCAGCTGGTACTGTGTGCCCACATTTCTGACATCATTTAACATGAAGGCAAGGAGGAAAGGAGAAAGGGATGGAGACCAGGATCGAGGAAGTGAGAAGAGGACAGAAGGAGATTTTATCTCTCTTAATTTTGTATAAGTCCCTCAGCATGTCCAGTTCTCTCAGATACCACATTTCCATTCTTTTTCTTCCTCTCATCCCCTCATCACTTAGAATTCATCCCCTACACAAAGTAATTCTGTGCTGAAGACCAAGTGTGCTCAATCAGCATCTACCTCTAAGGGCATGATGGGATAGCCATAGATACAAGTGACCCTGTGGTTCTGGAAGGAGGTGGGTGGCAAGCAGATGCCAGGAGTTGCCTCCTCTGAGCCCCAGCAGAGAAGTTCGTATTTGTTGAGAACTGTTGAAAATAAAGCCAGCCAGGTTTGGTGGCACAAGCCTGTAATTCCATTTACTCAGTAGGTGGAAACAGGGGGACCACAAGATCAAAGCAAACCTGGGCAACTTAAATACATTCTGTCTCAACATAAAAAGTCAATGGGCTGGGGATATCTCTCAGTGTTGGAGCACTCACCTACTGTGTGTGAGGCCCTGTGTCCAGTCATGGATCTCGCAGCCAGTAGGAGAAACAATGATGCCTCCGGCTCTGCTGAGAATGGAATCCTCACAATTTAATGCCTGATCCCTAGTAGAAAGGGGAAGTCCACATTCCATAACATCATGATAGGTTTCATGATTTAACAAACTCACTGTAGGGATTTCATGACCATGTCTTTATCTCAAAGTGCTGCTTAGTTTATATGGAACACACACACACTTAGATGATTAAATTGGTTACATGCTGATTTCACTCAAATAATAAATACATCTATAAGCACATGCTGTACACAGACTGTAAGTCCTGGGAGTCATGGACGGTGAAAACTGATTTTACTTCTGTCATTGCTGTTAACCAGAAGTTTGGTTCATTTTTTAAGGTCCAGAAAGAAAAACTAGGCAATGAGCTTCTAAATGAAGTATTTCCTGGTTAATTTTATACTTATCTCACTTTTAATTGCCACATGATATATTTAATTTACCGTATATCTCATTAGGTCACAGATATTTAGGTCAGAACAGCAGGGTCTTGTGAGTTTTCTATTTGAACTACGCATGAGGCAGTTAGCCATCACAGTCACACATAAGGCAGACGCAGCATTCAGGGGAAGCATGGTTAGTCACATACGATCTAACAAAATGAGCATCAGCCATGTAAACAATGGGTTTGTTAAAGCTTTTGGGAACTCAAATGAGAAACATGCTATTATTCAACGTCTGACTAAGTACTTTTTTTTTTTCTTTCTCAGAGAAACGGACAGATAAGTCAGCTGTATCTGGGGCTATTCGTTTGAAAATCAACGTGGAAATAAAAGGAGAGGAGAAGGTTGCCCCCTACCACATACAGTATACGTGTCTACATGAGGTAAATGCATTGGACTTTATTAAGTATAAAGCATAGAAATTAAATGTTCTTAATTATGAATCATAAAGTGCTAGGATTTAAAAAAATCATGGAATTGGGTTTGTGGCATATTTTTGAGGTCTTATTTTATACTGTAACAGGTTACATCCTGAGGCATAAAGATCCCATGAAAAGGTGATCCTTTAATGAGAATCTAGAATAAACCCATGAGGCAGGGACCCTCAGACAGACTCATCAGTTCCCTTTTGTGCCCCTGTATAGATCCACTGACCAGTAGCCTTGAGTTTTTCTGCTGGATGCTTTGCTTTGGGGCGGCTTGTTAGAGGTATCAACTGAGGACTATCTGTGGTACAAAGGGTATTTTTCCATATATCCAAAAAGATGACATGAAACCAAGAAATGTGCTTTCCTCATGTTCAAATGGAGAAAGTGCCTTCCTAAGAGGTTTTAAAAAATGGAAAGGTAGGTTTGCTTTTATTATAAAGACATTTATGTAATTCATACCTCTGAATACTTGACACATGTTAATATTTGGACATCATTTTACTAAACAAGACTTGAGTTGTTTACACATTACACAGGAATTAGGTACACTCTTTCAGCTTAATTCTGTGACACATCTGATCACTGGAGGTGCTTCTTCAAGAAGCATGGCTGAGCCTTCAGACTAATGGAAAGGAATTCCATGCACTGCACGACAGGGAGCTGACCTTATAACACAGACAGAGAAGACTTGGGCATTGTGCTTCACTTTGCAGAGTCTTACCTCTTGGTTCAAGAAGTAGAAAGAGGGCTGAAGAGATGGCATAGTGGTTGAGACACTTGCTTGCAAAGCTATAGGACCTGGGTTTGATTCCCCAGGACCCACGTAAGGCAGATGCCCAAGGTCGTGCATGTGTCTGGAGTTTGTTTGCAGTGGCTGGAGCCCTGGAAAGCCCATTCTCTCTCTCTCTCTCTCTCTTCCTCTCCCTCTCCTTCTCCCTCTCTCCCTCTTTTTCTCTTTCTCAAATAAATAAATAAAAATAAAATATTTTTTTAAAAAATAAGTAGAAAGAGCCAAAACCCACAAAGTCTTGTTGATGGATCCAGACTACATTCACACAGCACTTTCCAAACTTGTTAGAAACCAAAAGAAACAGAACAGTGATTTGTTGTTCAGTGAAAAATTATCAAACATTCCCTTTTCTGTCTCAATTCATTATCCTCTTACCATTGTGTACCAAAGCCTGATTGTGTAAATGATACCACTCACCGAAGTGAGTTCTGTCTAAATGTAGGGAACATCACATTATTTATCCAGGGCACTGTGATTTACGCAGAGTTCACGAATATATTCTATCATATACAAAAGTTTACATATGGACATTTTTACTTCCAGGCAACAGTTTAGAAAGATTGTATAATAAGTCAAGTTAAAAAATTCTAGGAGCTTCCAGTTAAGATGGCGGCCTAGGAACCACGCCAAAGCAGCCTAGGGGAGAAAAAGCCAAAAAAAAAAAAAAAATTCTAGATATTCCTGTTGTTTTTAGATGCTGATGAAACCTTAGAAATATTGCAAAGATATGCTTTTGTTTTTTTATGAAGTAGGGTTTCACTGTAGCTCCCGCTGACCTGGAATTTACTATGTAATATCAGGGTGGCCTCGAACCCACAGCGATCCTCCTACCTCTGCCTCCCAAGTGCTGGGATTAAATGCGTGCGACACCACAAAGCTCAATGTGTGCTTTTTTAAAAAGTTTTTAATTGAGAATTTTAACATATGAACATATTTCATGCTGTTCATATTCCTACTGGATTAAACTCTTATGTACACACACACACACACACACACACACACACAGTACTGTGGATTCTTCTCAGTGGGATTATTGGTAATCACTGTGGGGTCATGAATGTACAGTCTTTGTGCTGCAGGGAATGCCTCAGCGTACATATTCCCACCCTGTGCTTCTTACATTCTTTATGTCCCCTCTTCCTCAATGTTCCCTGAGCTTTGGGAGGGTGTGTTATAAGTCTCATTTAGTGTTGAGCTCCTGACAATCTCTGATTTTCTGCTTTGATGAGTTTTGAGTCTCCTCAGTATCTACTGCCATCTCCCTGGAGGATGTTCTCAGGGTAGCAGTGAGAGGAGTGTGCATATTTAACCTGCCACTCCCTCTGTAATGTTTCCTGGAAGATGTAGTAGAGATGACTCACCTGCTAGCAGCTGGCTTTCTTTTCTTGATTTGTTGAAAATTGTAGCTAAGTGTGAGGACTCAGTGAATAACTAAAAACTACTTGTTTGTAGAATCTGTTCCATTACTTGACGGAGGTGAAATCTAATGGGGGTGTGAAGATACCGGATGTCAAAGGAGATGAAGCCTGGAAGGTCTTCTTTGATGATGCTTCCCAAGAAATAGTCGATGAATTTGCCATGCGTTATGGGATTGAGTCCATTTATCAAGCTATGACGTAAGTACTATGACTATGGGACATATGGTCCAAAATCTTTATTTAACCTACAAAAGGAACTTTTATCTCAATTCTGCTAACCCAGATAAATTGGTCAGAAAGAGAAAACTTCATTTTATTGTGCAAGTATGATGTTGAGCACTGCTATTCAGTATTAAAAATTTGGTAATTTGCTGCCACCATCTTCTCAAAACGGGTCCCTTCGGCTGGAGAGATGGCTTAGTGGTTAAGGTGCTTGCCAAACTCAGGTTTGGTTCCCCAGGATCACCAACATAAGCCAGATGTCCAAGGTGGCACATGTGTCTGGAATTCATTTTCAGAGGCTGAAGGCCCTGGCACTCTCATTCTCTCTAGCTGCCTCTCTCTCTCAATCTCTCTTTCTCTCTCTCTTTGTCTCCCTCTCTCTCTCTCTCTCTTTCTCTCCCTCTCTCTCTCTCTCTCTCTCTCTCTCTCTCTCCATATATATATATATATATATAATTTTAAAAAGTGGGTCTCTTAACGAAGTGCTTGGATACTTAGAAGTGAAAGTTCACCTGTCTGAGTCTCCCTGACTCAGAACTTCTGAGGACGGGTACCAACAGTCAGTGTAGCACTGTGGCCTTTGGATGTGAAATGCCCCCACAGGCTCGTGTGTTTGAACACTTGGTCCCCAGATGGAGGCGCTGTTTGGGAAAGCTGTGGAACCTTTAGGAGGTGAATCTTTGCTGCAGGAACTATGTCACTGGGAGTCAGCCTTGAGGTTTCATAGCCCAGCCACACTTTCTATTTATTCTTTGCTTCTTGACTGTGAATGCAATGTAACCAGCCAGCCTCCTGCTCCATGTGCTATGCCTCCCCCACCTTGATGGACTAGACTCCCTGGAACTCTGCACCAGAATAAATCCTTCCTTCCCTAAGCTACTTCTTTTTGGGGTCGTTGGTCACAGCAGCGAGCAGAGGAACTGATGCAATCACCAACCCTCGATCGGTATCCCAGGTAACAGCCCTGCAGCGTCCAAGGTCCCATAGCTGTTTAGAGTCAGAGACCCAGGACATCATTATGGTGTCTTGTTCTAAATATTAAGCTAAGTCTTTCCTCTGATATTTAAACCAGTGCTGTATCACAGTAAAACAGGGTTCTACACCGTACTCACAGAACCCCATGTTAAGTGAGTGGGGTATTACAGAACTAACTTACCAGCCACCTACCCCTTAAGTGAGGACTCAATCCGGATTCAGAACTGACTTCTTGCCCTAGCTGACCTTTCGAGACCTGGTCTAGGTTTGTAAGTGCATTTGGCTCTCATCTATACCATGGGCAGTATGCAAAGTGTTTCTATGCATATGCTAAGTAAATGCACATATTAACAACAGGGGCAACAGGGTGATGTTTTCATGTGAAAGAGTAAGATAACTCAAGATATCAATTCCACTGATCTTAATGATGGAAATAATTGGAGCAAAACTAGTGTCTTTCCCCAAGCCTGAGTGCTCACAGCATTTAACCACTCGTCATCATTCCGGAACAGCACAATTAAAGAATGAATGCATTCTTAACAGCACTATGATTTCCAATGTGTCTAATTTCCTGGTGATGAACAATAAAAAATACAGATTTTTAGACATGCCAGGGGCCTTAAAGGTTACCAAATTCACCCTTCCTCAAAAAGCTTGAAACAGTTATTGGATCTCTGGTCCTTGGTAAGCAATTTTCTGCTAGCCTATTCTGCAACAGGCATTCATTTTCAAAGCAACCTTTGAAATGTATTGGATAGCTATAAAGGAGCTGGGGACTTGGCCATCTGTGTTATCCCATGCCAAAGGCTATATAATTCATCTGAACACCTAGCACAAAATATGGGCACAATTAAAATATAGCTGTGATTAACAGTATGAAGTAAGGCAGCTGTTTTACCTTAGGAAAGTGGGGTTAAAAGAAAATAAACAGAACTTATTCCAAAATGTCCCTGGGTGCTGATATCAAATGCATTCATTTCTCTTTCCTATATTGTTGAGGAGCACAATCATGCTAATATAGAAAATTATTAAATATATGATGGCTGGAAGCGGGAGAATTAGCCCCCCTTCATTGTCTCATAGTTTATTTTTCTCATGTCTCTCAATCTAAACAATAAAAACAATACAATTTGGATTCTTATCTGATATTAAGTTTACCTACATGTAAGTTGGGTCTCAAGCTTATGAAACTCGGGTTTAGCAAAGCCCTTTTCACACTAGATACCAAAGCAAGGTTGAGAACATTTTTTTTCTTTTCTTATTTTTCATTCTATTTAATTTAGTTTAAAATATTTATCTCAACTAACAACATTATTTCAAAATTTCACTTTGTTCATATGTACAACAACTTGAAAGTTAGCATTCAATATTTTTTGAATATGAACCAAATACTAAATATTTTGTTGGCTTTCCTGTCTCTTTCACATGTTTAAACATGCAGTCCCAGTACAAATGAGCTGTAAAAACTAAGCAATCTAATAGGTGTGGCTGTGTTCTGATGTAACTGTCCTTAAAAAACAGAAACCATGATTAGACTATGGCTTGAGGACCACAGGTTACCAACTACTGGTGTAAGAAATGAAAATGAAGCAGACAGACATCTGGAAGAGACCCTGTGGGTTTTGAAAAGCTCACAAATTTGCTTCAGTCTAACGTAACTTGGACGGTTATTCCTACTTGTGCTAACCCACTTGCTCTGACATTTCTATCTCCTATGGCTTATTTCTTTTAGCTTTGTGTGCTGGTCAACGTGGCTGTGATGGTTTTGCCTCAGTCTGATAAACCTATAGACAGGCTTCTTTCATGCCTCTGGATTCTTGACTTCCTTCTCAGCCTGAGCCTCACAGACTCCAGATGGCTAACACACAGAGGCTCCTGACATTCCCTCCATGCAGCATTTACTCTACACAACATATAATTGTAAATTTTTCTTTTCCCCTTTGAGATGTTACTCTTTGTAAAAGATATTGCAGAGGTTAGAGAGATGGCTTAGCAGTTAAGGCACTTGCCTGCAGAGCCAAAGGACCCAGGTTCAATTCCCCAGGAGGCACATAAACCAAATGCACAAGGTGACACAAGTATCTGGAGTTCGTTTGCAGTGGCTGAGGCCCTGCCATGCCCATTCTTTCTATTTGCCTGTCTGTCTCTGTCTCTCTCTCTCTTAAATAAATAAATAAATGAAAATATTTTTAATAAAACCTATTTAGTCTTGTCCTGCGTATCACTGGCTGTCAGGGCTTTTCAGTTACCAAAAACAAATAAAGTATAAAGGAAAAGTTTCATGAAACTCATAGGTATCTCTTTTTTAACCATTTATGTATTTTTATTATTATTTTATTTTTGAGAGAGAGACAGAGAGAGAAAAAGAGGCAGAGAGACACAGGAAGAGAATGAGAATGGGCATGCCAGGGCCTTTCAGCCGCTGTGAATGGACACCAGACACGTGCCCCCCTTGTGTGCATGTGCAACACTACATGCTTGCATCATAGTGTGTCTGGCTATGTGGCACCTAGATAGTCAAACATGTTCTTAGGCTTCACAGGCAAACACCTTAATGGTCAAGCCATCTCTCCAGACCCCATTTATATTTTATTAAAATATTTTCATACACACCATATTTATCATTTCTAGTAATTTGCAAAAGTTTCAAAAACTGATACCTTACAGCCAGTGGTTAAAGACATTTTTCAAAGGAAACAGCCTATTTTTAAAATGTTATTTCCATCATTGAACTGTATCGCTATTTCTAATCTATTGTTGGCTAAATATAACTCAAATGGAGAATTGAGTTTATATACTCTTGTCTTTGAGCTTGAACTCATTGACTTGTGAATCACAATTTTTCTATTGTTTTGAAACCTTGCTGTAGAAAACCAAACAGCAAAACAAAATATTACCAAAAGTATAGTATTAAAAAATAGAAGAGAATCAAACAACACACCTCTCCACCAATACCAAAATACAAACAAAAAAGTAGATATTTTAAACTTACCTTAGAATTACTTACTCTTATTTTTTTACACTTTTTATTGAGAACTTTATTGTATGAATATATTCCATATTGGTCATACTCCCTGAACCCAACCCCCATTCTGTTGAGGGCCACCTCAATGGTGGTATCAGTAATCACTGTGGGGTCGTGGATGTACCAGTCAGGCTCTGGAGAGTAGAATGCCTTAGGATATTCCTTCCCACCCTGTGGCTGTTCTTTCTGCCCCATTTTTGGCAATATTCCCTAAGCCCTGGAGGGTATATTATAAGTATCCTTTTGAGTTGAACTCTCGTCAGCCTCTGATTTTTCTGCATTGATGAGATTTGAGGCTCCTCAGTATCTATCACTGTCCCCCGGGAGGAGGTTGTCAGGCTAGCAATGAGAGCAGCACTCATGTTTAATCCACCACTTCCTGTGTAATGCTTCCTGGACCTCTGCAAACTTGATAGAGATGACTCATCTTGTGCTAAGCAGTTAGCATTTTATTTTTCTGGTCATGCTAATGAGTCTTGAATCTCCCTAGTATTAGCTGCCATCTATAAAAAGCAGATTTTCTAACCAACAGTAAGAGAATCATGTATCAAAGGGGATAAACACAGACATTTGGAAAACTTTTTGACAGGCATAGCCCCTGCCTTTACCCCCCCCCCCACAAAAAGAACAAAACAACGTGGAAGCTTCCCTGTAGAGTCTATGACTTTCCAAGTCATAGGGTTTTGACTTATTCTCATAATGAATTTTGTGAGCAGGCTTCGTATTCAGTCAGAGAGTAGCTTAATACCACAGTAGCCTGTGCTTTCTCTTCCAAAAACACAAGATTGGGAAGCTTTGCTTTAAGGAAGAAACGATGTCCCATCTGCCTAGAAAAGACTGTTAGTATGAGAAAGGACAAGACTGCTTAGTTTTCAGAATTTTCCCAGATACACCATTGATCAAAAACAGAACCCAAATTGAAGTTTCTTTTGACACTTAAAGACCCCATGTGCTTAGCCTGATCCCTAGGTAACTTAGTAATCACCCACTTACTGAAGATTGTAGTTTTCTCTGAAATACATCCCATTTCTTTGAAGATAGGTTCAGAGAAGAGATCAGTAAGGGGCAGGTGCATTAAGCCACAGAGCCTGGGAGTGCATTATTAAAGTTTTCTCTTGTGTATTTCTCATCACAGAAGGAAAGTGGATTCTGTTCTTCTGCTAAATAACTTGACACTAAGACTCAACTTCTCCCAGGCACCTCTGCTTCCTGTAAGTGCAGTCCCCTTTCACCACAGGCTACATTCCATGAGGGTCCATTTATGAGCCCTCTCTGCTGCATAAAAATGCATCATTCACTCTGATGCATTCATAAGAAATGCAGGGATTCCAACTTTCCTATTTATCTAAATAATCAGGGCTAGAGTAATGTCTTAGTGTTTAAGGTGCTTGCCTACAAAACTGAAGGATCCAGGTTCAGTTTCCCAGGACCCATGTAAGCCAGCTGCACATGGTGGCACATGCGTCTGGAATTTGTTTGCAGTGGCCAGATGCCCTGGTGTGCCCATTCTCTCCCTCCTCCCTCTCTCTGTCTCTGTCTCTGTCTCTCTCTGCCTCTTTCTCTCTCACTCTCTCGAATAAATAGATAAAAATAAATTATAACTAAATGATCAAGCACCTGAAGAATTTGTGCCCATATGGAAAATATAATTATCCTTCTGAAACAAAAACACTTTCAGCTCATGACCAAAAGAATAAATGTCTGTTCCCTTTTTCAAACCGCACACTATTTCATATATCTAAGTTTATGAGGTCAGGTATAGAAACAGTTTTCATCATCAGAATGTGAGGAGTCCTTGGTATTTCTCATCCATTTGTGCAAACAGCATATATATATATATATATATATATATATATATATATATATATATATAAAATGTTCTCTATATATAATAATATATATAATATATATAATGTTCTTATAATGCAGGGAACTCTGTGTTATTGTTTAAGGCTTATCATCCTCTGGAGGTGATTTTTATTAAGAAAATGCATTTTCAGTTGCTTAGTGTTATTGCATTCTAAAATGAAGTATTATCTTAATAACGTGAGATTCAGCTGGGCTCAGGTTGGGACTTCATAGTATCTGTATCAGTTACATACTTATTTCTGGCACAAAATAGCCAACCAGACGCAGCTGCAGGGAGGAAAGGGTTTATTTTTGGTAGACAGCATTGAAGGAAGTCCACCGTGGCCAGGTTGGGAAAGCATGGCAAGAGCAGGGGTCCAGGATCACATTATCTGATCAGCAAGGAAGAAGGAGAGAAAGAACCAAACATGGGAGCTGGCTGTAACACCTGAAAGCCCACCTCTAGTAACACTGTTCCTCCAGGGACGCTAACAGAGCCACCAACTAGGGATTAAGTGTTCAAATGCATGAGTCCATGGAGGACGTTTAGGCTCAAACCTCCCTGACACTACATGAGAGAAAAGCCGCAGGTCCGCGTTTCTCACCTTGGCCTGCTTGACGAGTGACCTATGTCTCCATCTTGTCCACCCTACTGATGTTCAGCTTTGGTTGGAGTTCACTGTAAACCCAGTCAGTAGTTTTTGCTGTTAGAGTCATAGTTATGCTTTCTCTTCTTATCCCCCTCTTCTTTTCTCTTCTCTACTCATCACTTCTCTTCCTTTTTTCTTTTCTGTCTGTCTCCCTCTGTTTGTATCTTTCTTCTAGTCTCTCCTTTTTCTCCTTCTCTCCCTTTCCCTCCCCTCCTCTCTCTCTCCCTCTCTTATGCACTCTCATATTCTCTCTCTCTCTCTCTCTCCTCTTTTATTCTAGCTTTTCCTATGGGCCTGAAATCCCACTTCTTAACTTGTTTTGACATTAACTCCTTTTACTTGATGAAGCAAAGGCCAGTGTTTTAACATTACTAAGCCCCTGCATTTAATCTTTCTTGGGGGAGACTACTGACCATCTTTAGGGACTGAAGTGATATTTTTTGCTGGATGCTGTACATCAGGTATACTCTTGGCCACTCGAAACCACTGGGTGTGTCTCTAGTCCTCTTCCTATCTTTAAAGTAGCTTATGTGAAGTTGGACCTGCGGCTTAAAAACGGAAATGATTTGGGACAGAAGTGGTTAGAAGCGTGAAAGAATTTGCTTTTGCTGTAGCTGCACAGAGAAAGAGCCAAAGGGTGGACATGAACTCCAGAGAAAATATTCTGCCAAATCGTAAGCTGTAAGAAAGCTCCTTGGCTGCAAACTCTGCAAAGAGCAAGGACTGCTTCAGGCTGACCCGGGATCCAACTGAATCAATCATCGATGGTAGGAAGAAGTAGCTGGGAATGCTGATCTGTCTTCTGTATTCAGAGGTGCATACAATCCTGGAGCCTTTAAGGATTAGATTTTTTTATGAGAGAGAGCAAGAGTGAGAGAGGGAGAAAGAGAGAGAGAATTGGCGCATCAGGACTTCCAGCCACTGTAATCAAATCTAGACACGTGTGCCACCTTGTGCGCATGTGTGACCTTGTGCACTTGTGCTACCTGTCATCTGGCTTACGTGGGACCTGGAGAGTTGAACATGGGTCCTTGGGCTTTGCAGGTAAGCACCTTAACCACTAAGCCAAGGATTAGATTTTAAATTATCTTTGTGTCTTAAATAGGTAAAATCTGAATTGAGCTATGAGGACGCTGCTTTTCAAGCTTCATAGGAGGGAGTGCAGGTCTTCATAAAGCCTCTTCATGCTTGGTGGCTCTAAGGCAGCCACCTAGACCCTTTATTGCCCACCAGGGAAGAAAACTAGCTTTTTGCTGACCATTCATTTAAAATCTCCAATAGCCACTACTAATAAATGGTTTCTTTCTTTAAAATTCAAGTTTGCTTTTCCTTTAAAAATTATTTATTTATTTGTGAGAGAAAGGGAGGGAGAGAGACAGGCACACAGACAGAGAGATTAGGCACGATGCCATGGCCTCCAGCCACTGCAAACAAACTCCAGACACATGCACCCCTTGTGCATCTGGCTTATGTGGGTCCTGTGGAATCAAACTTGGATTCTTAGGCTTTGCAGGCAAGTGTCTTAACCACTAAGCCATCTTTTCCTTTTTTCATTTAGTCATCTAATAAAGGTGTGTGTTCACACACATGACTGCACACGCATGTGAATATCCATGTGTGTGCATGCATCACATGCATGCATACTTGTCGGGGCCTCTTCTCACTGCAGACAAATACCAAACACCTGCATCACTTCTTGCACCCATCTTATGTGGGTGGCTTGAGAATTTAACCTGGGCAATCAGGCTCTGCAAGCAAGCATCTTTAACTACTGAGACATCTTCCCAGCCCCCATATTAATTTATTAACAAGGAACATATTGTTTGGTTTCCCAAAGGCCATGTGTTAGGCTACTCTGTGGAGGAGTGATGCCCTTGAAGAGAATATGGAGATCTCAGTCCCATTCTGTCTGTCTCTGTCTCTGTCTCTCTCTGCTTCTTGGCTGTCACAATGTTCTACCTCATCTAAGACCCAAATGACAGGGTCCAGAGACCATGAACTGAAGCTCTGAAACCATGAGCTAAAATAATCTTGTCCTCCATTAGTTGATTGCCTACGTAATTTTGCCCATAAAGAAAATATGCCTAATATATAAGCAAAGTTCTGCTGTAGTTAATCAAGCAAGAATAAACCATACCAAATTATCTGTAATTTATATTAGTACTTAAGCTTTCAAAGAAATTTTTAATAATAGTCAACAGTAGGTGAAGTCAACACTAGTGAAGAAAATGAATTAGGGCAATATTTAAAACACGTATTTATATACTTTTTCTGATTAGAGTAACAAATTATAAGAATATAATCCTTTTAAACTAAAATTCAAATTGATTTATAAACTAATAAGAATCTACTCCATTGTGAATATATTTCCTGCTGGGGTTTGGTTGTTTTGGCTATGGATGTAAATATAGGTGGCATGCACATGCGTGTGTGTATATGGTTAGCTAATATACAGCTGTATCCTGCTTGCGCAAGGGATCTGGAGGGTTCTCTGTAAATCTGTGTGTGGTCCCCACCCAAAAGTCATCAGGACCCACCTGCAGACTAAACTGTAAGGCGGGCCTCTCAAAGTTTTGTACCATATCTTCATGCAGATGGAACTCTCCTTTAGACAGGGTGTCCATTTATGGTATAAACAACCTGTGAATTCTGTTCTGCTAGTATCAGCACATAGAATATTCTGTTCAACCCCTGAAGATACTATTCTTAGAACCTCCCACCCGCTTCAGTGCGCTTCACATCCCAGTGCCCATTCCCTGTCCCACAAACTGCATTGCACACTAGGGACTTGTGTACTCTTTAATGGATGTAGAATGGGAAGGTGTGGGAAATGGAGACAGCTTTACAACTTCAGGAGGCTGTTACCATGGAGCAAGGACTGATTGATAGCCTTGCTAGGGAGTGGCCTGGGCCAGCTCGCAGCTGCAGAGGCATACAGTGCACGGTTACTAGAAATATCCCCGTTTCTTGCTGGTCAGGTAACATTTTAGAATTTAAACAGCTATCAGTCACCAGGTATCTCTCTGTCTAGCCGCCTGCTGTCAAGTTACAGAAAGTTGCTCCGAGGTACCAGAAATTACTAGTTGGCATTCCCTCTTTCCAAGGATCGTGTGGTTTGACTTCCTTCCTAGGTTTCTTTGAGCCTTCAGTGGAGTCTTAGAAGGTGGTTCAGGACTCTATAGCTAATTCCCACCATAGCCCAGAAATGACCTTTTCCAGTTTTAATCAGGATATGAACATTTCCATCAGTGCTTTTTCTGGGTAATTCAAGCCAATATTCTCAGTGTGGCTTGCAATGGTATGTACCTAACTATTTACCTTCCACACTCTCATCACTTTAGCTTTACCTGGTGCATCCCACAACCACATGCCACAAAGTACCTGCATGGCAGGGTATGGAGCTCACATCCTTCAATTCTGTCCAAGCCTTTGCCTCCTACTGCTTTGTTTCCACTTAGGAAAGAGTATTAGTCAAAGCCGTGCACAGGAAACAACTGTCTAAATACAACCCAGGAGCTGGAGAGATGTCTAAGCAGGTAATGCATTTGCCTGCAAAAACCAAAGGACCCTGGTTTGATTCCCCAGTACCCACGTAAGCCAGATACACAAGGGGCACATACGTCTGGTGTTCATTTGCAGTGGCTGGAGGCCCTGGAATGCCCATTCTCTCTCTCTCTCTCTCTCTCTCTCTCTCTCTCTCTCTCTGTGTGTGTGTGTGTGTGTGTGTGTGTGGTGGTGTCTCCCTCTTTATTTCTCTCCATCTCTCAACTAAATAAATGAAAATAAAATATTTATATACAACCCAGATAGAAGGACAAATAACAAATAAGATGTACTCCAGAAGAGCCAGGTACAGACACCGCATACAACACTGACGGGATGGAGGGTGTTCCAAAGGAAGGGATGTGCTGGGAGATATCTACCTTTCATGAAAATTGACCAGATGTCACCATGCAACCTCCTCATATGATTAAAGATGAAATACTTTCCTGTGTTCATTGTGGTGTCATTCACAATAATCAATTACCCTCTTGTTGTGGGGACAAAACACTCAACCTGAAGCTGCTCATGGAAGAGCAGGGTTTATGTCAGGTTACAGCTTTGAGGGGAGTTTCATTGTGGTGGGAAACGCATGCCAGACCTGAGCATAAGGCCTAAGTCACTTCTCCACATCAGCAGGAAGGAAGTTGTCAGAGTGAACTGACTTTAAACATCCAGTGAGCCGGACTGAAAAACCTCAAAGTTGGGCTGGAGATATGGCTTAGCAGTTAGGGCACTTGCTTGCGAAGCCTAAGAACTCATGTTCAAATCTCCAGGTCCCTTGTAAGCCAAACACACAGTGATGCAAGCATGCATCAAGCATGCAATGTCACACATGCACACAAGGGGGCACATGGTCTGGAGTTTGTTTTCAGTGGCTGAAGGCCCTGGTCTCTCTTTCTCTCCCTGTCTTTCAAATAACTAAATAACCTCAAAGTCAATCCCCAGTGACACACATCTGCCATCAAGGCTCCACCTATCAATGTCTCCACGAACTTTGCCAAGTTGGCACCAGCTGGCATTCAAATCACATGAGCCTATGGGGGGGGGAATTTCATTCACAGCATCATGGGCATCCACCCGTGTCTTTTAAGAGCTAAGGAAAATGATTATATATATATGGTTCATTGTTAGCTTTCAAAAAGAATCATGTAATACATGACATCATGGTTAACAGAGAGGACTGAGTTGAATGAAGTAAGCCAAGTATAAGAAGACACATATGGCAAGTTTTCATTTATATGTAACATCTAAAAACCTTGAGCTCAAAGAAGTGGAAAGTAGAATGGTAATTATCTGGGGTTCTTGGTGGGGGAGGGCTGCATTGATGTTAGTAGGATAGGATGCAGTATGTTCAAGAGATCTGGCCTCAATCTCTGACCTCCACACATACATACAAACATGTATGTATAGATGTACCCACTCACATATGTGCTCACACACACACAAACATGCATCTGTGGTTCTCTTAATGGATATCAATTATAATAAGGTCAATAAATGTTAAGAATCAAAAATATCTAATTTATCCTAAAGAAGAAAACACTAATAATCTATTTCAAATCATGTAGCTTCCATGGCATAAATTGTTGTTTCTGATTCTCAAAGATCCAGGTTTAAATACCCAGCCTTCCTGTTTTAGCTGGTGTCATGAACAGAGAGGGAGAAAGCTAACCCGGCTGAGATCTAAGAAAAGACACAGTTTCAGGACTGACATCCACTTACTCTGACGGTGCCACTTGGGGTGGCCACTGATGCAGATGCCTTCTGTTTTGGTGTTCATTAGTACAAAATATAGAGAAGAGATGCCTAGGTGGAGGATAAATAACTAAAACATAGGAGTAAAATAAGATGAGAGTGTATGCCAGGCACTTCTTTCTTCTATGAGTATTTTATCTTCTATTTTCACCAAAAATTGCACTTTCAATTTTCCAATCTTTTGTTATTACTCACATGAAACAGATGCCCTTGGGAAAAAAAAGAACCAAATGCTTTATGTTTTTGAGATTATTAATAATCCTCTTCTTTCAGGTTTGAAGAGAAAGTCTTTAAGCAATAGACTGACATCATTCATTCAGTCCTGGCTATTCATTTGCTTGTCTAATTAAATCCAGCCTACCACAAAGTGCTTAGAAAACAGGATTGCACGGGGAAGTCATTCCATTCCTTTCTGCACACTCCACTCATGTCAGACATGAAGCTGACTAGTTGGGTCAGTGTGAATGAAAGGAAGGACTCCTGCCACAAAAAGAAGGCAATCAAAGAGAAAACTGCAAATGCCAACGAGCGCTTGGGCTGGACCGTGGGCATGGTGAAGGCAAATGGGAAGAAAGGTAGACTCCAAGACCACCGCCCCAGCACCACGTGATTCCACCAGAGGGATACACATGCGCTCTCACCGTTGACAGAAGCTGCCCACAACCTCCTGAAGAGCCGCCATCTCATTAAGCCATTTCCCATTGGAAATGGGAAAGTTGCAAAAGGTTGACAAGGTTTTCTGTTCCGGTGAGAGTCAGAGCAGTTGTAGGTGTAGGTGTAGTGGAGGAATGACTGCACTGCTGACACTAGAAGGTGCCCTGTTATGTGAATTAATTAGCTCAGCTTAAAAGTGTTTTTGTGTTCTTTGTCCTGCAGGCACTTCTCATGTCTGTCTTCTAAGTACATGTGTCCCGGTGTCCCTGCTGTCATGAGCACCTTGCTGGCGAATATTAACGCCTTTTATGCTCACACGACGGTTTCCACAAATGTACAGGTTTCTGCTTCTGATCGATTTGCTGCCACAAACTTTGGAGTAAGTGTAAATTTAATTTTATGTTTTTTTGTTTGTTTGTTTTTTTTTTGGTTTTTCGACATAGGATTTCACTCTAGCCCAGGCTGACTTGGAATTCATGTAGTCTCAGGGTGGCCTTGAACTCCTGATGATCCTCTTCCCTGTATCTCCCAAGTGCTGGGATTAAAGGCATGTCCAAGGGGCTAATCTGTGCTATTCTTGAATCTTACTACAGAAGGAATGTCTTCAGGAATCTCACTTAGTGTAATGTACTAGGATTCCAAGTTCATTGAAATGGTTTGTGTGACATTATTTTGACTGTCAACAGAAATGTTCATTGGTTCCAACTTCATACCTGGAATGACTTTATGTTTTTAACAGAAGAAAGCCTGCATTTTGTAAAAATGTAAGGAGATTCTGTAAGAAATTGTGCAGGATTATAAATTTGGTGTTCACCATTTTTCAGTCAAGTTTCCAGTGTTAGCATGGCTGCTTTCTCTAGCATCCCGATGGGTCCCTGCTGTCTGATGGATGAGGAAAAGTAGTAGGTATATAAAAGCCCCCAGGAGAATTAACTGTAGCTAATTAAAGCTGTCTACCTGAAGCATTCAAAGATTTCAAGATAAAAACCGTACGGTTTTACAGTCTCCAGCATTTATCTGTCACACCTATCACTGAAATTCATTCTGTGCAAGTGAAATAAAACCGAAATTGGTAAGAATGGAAATGAGATGCAAATTAAGAGTAATCCCAATACAGTGGTAAGAGTCAAAACTGAGACAGAATTAGTGGAGATGGGGAGAAAAAAATTAAAAAGGGATAGATTCTGGCTTTGTGGGCCTAAAGCCAGCAGCACCAATAGCCATGGTGTGCTTGGAGACAGACGGGGAGGAAAGGTGAGGGACACAAGGTCCTTGTGTCTGGCCAGGGCACTGGGTAGGCTGTGTGGCTGTTCAGTAACCCTGTGAGATGAGTCTTTTTATTTTTTCCTTTTTTCATGGAGGACTCTAAGATGCTTTATAAGGAAATTGTTACTGCATTGTTACTGCAGCCCTGCCTTCCAATGTGGGTCACTGGAGGACTTTTCTTACTGAGTAGTTGAGACATAGCGTTTGGGGTATGTTATGTCATAGAAACACCAGAGGCGTGACAGGTAAAGGGGTGAAAGCCCAATTAGAAAGAAAACATGCTGTTGTGTCCTCTTGTTCTATTCTTCCACCCAGGAGAGAGAATCCACATACGTGTCTTTTTTCTTGTTTGTTTTGTTTTGTGTTTACAATTTATTTTAAGTTTATTTTTACATTTTCTTTAATTTTTTAATTATATATGGACATATTTAGTATGTAAACAACACATGTTGGTACCATCCTTTCCCTCCTCCCCGTCCCTTATCTGAAGAGGTTTTCCTTGTTGGGGATGAAGGTCAACCTCATGGGGATTGTAGGTTGTGCATTATGGGAGGGAGAGAGGCAATGTCTCTCTGCAGAATGTCCCAACTTGTGGCTCTAACAATCTTTCTGCCTCCTTTTCCACAAAATTTCCTGAGCCATTCTGGGAGCATTTTAAGTCTAATTCAGTGTTGGGCACTTAGGAGCTTCTGGATCTCTGGTTTGGTAGGTGCTGAGTGTCCTCAGTATCTTTATCCTTCACCCTTGTGCTGATATCAGATTCACTAAGAAAGCAGCACTCTTACTCATTTCCCCAATTCCTCTGTGGTTTCAGCTGGGGCCAGGGTGGAATGCACAGGGTCGTTTATCTCCTCAGATCCAGTTCCCATCTGAAAAAGAAGCAGATTCTCTAATGGAAAATGAAGTCAGCACTAGTTAAATGAGATAACCATTATTATTTTAGAGAGAATTAAAAGGGTTTAGACTCTCTTATAGCCCAAGGTTAGTGGGAGTTTGACAATGGAAAGCAGAATCATTATCTGGATATGATTCTGACTTGTTTTTCAGTTCCAGATATGGTTTCCTTCCCACTGCGTGGATCCCTTAGCCAATCCAAGAGCAGTTGGCTACCCACCATGGCTATGTGCCACTGTTGCACTTGTGTGAGCATCACGTCAGGTTGTTTGCTTCTGAGTCTCTTAGACTTTGAGTTACTTGAACAGATGCTGGCCACTTTTCCCCAGTAGCTCATGTAGCACCTTCCAGCACTAGATGGGCTAATTGTCTGGGGACTGGCTCTCCTCTGGATTCCAACCAGGTCTCTCCATGGTCCAATAGCATATGGTGTCTTCAGCAGTAGAGTCTTACCATTAACCTCAGGTGGGTAATCAAGTGCTGACAGAAGCCTATCTTATTTGTTTTAGGAGATCAAGTAGGTCTCTCTGATCCACAGTTCATTGTGGATATTCCGTGTCTTCTTTATAGGAAGAAGTAACCACTATTCAGTGAAAAATCAAAAGAAATATTGATAACTCAGAACACTTTGGGGGACTGTACAATTTAGCAAGAGTCAGTCTGCCATCTAAATCTTCATTTCTTAGTCTGCCCAGGGAAGAGAAATGAGTCTTGTTCTATCTAACATGTTTCTGAAATTTAAGATTAAACCTCAAACGAGAGAGGTTTTAAAAAATGAGGGAAGCTGAAGAAATGGATCAGTTGGTAAAGCACTTTGTAGTCATGAGGGCCTGAGTTCAGGATATTAGCACCCACATAAATTCCAGGTGCCTCCCTACCCATAATCCCATGGCATTGTGGGATGTGAAGACCGGATATATGCAGCAAGCTGGCTAGCTAGACCAACCGAATCAGTGAGGTCTGGGTTCAAGGGAGTGACTGTCTCAGTAAAGGGAGAGCAACTGATGAAGACACCCAACACCAACCTCTGGCTGCCACATCTGTGCACACACACTTATGCCCATACACATACACACACAAATGCAAATAAAATGATAATCTGGTGTGTGAAAGATGAGAGTGCTAGAATTACATAAAATATGAGCATTTTGTCTCTGCTGCTTAACCTCTACTTTAAGCAATATACCACCATCTATTTTTATTAGGTGGACTCTTGTAGAACCTGGACCAAATAGCATTCCCAAGCCAGTTCAACAAAGTGCTGTCGTGACCCAATCCAGATCAGGGAATGGTTTTGTAATAAAAGCCTCATCGTGGTACAGAGCTCATTGTCATGGGGCCTCACCTATCACATAAAACACGCTGTGTTATGAAATTGTTTCACCTTTCATAGTTTGCCTGGGTACATTGTGGGGAACAAGCCAGCCTCATGGAACACTGAGCATTTCCCCCTCTGAAAAAGAGGTGGTGGGATGATTAATACAAACCATAAAAGGCACCCAGAGGAAAATTAGATACCACATTCGCTTACTCCATGCTGACCCAGAGAGGAGAAAAGAGATTGATTTCAGACATTTCAAGTTATAGTAGCAGCATGCTTAAACCAGATTTTGTTTTGTAAACCAAATAGCTTCTTGTAGAATAGATCCCCCCTCAAAAAAATATGAGGGCTGGAGAGATGGCTTAGTAGTTAAGGTGCTTGCCTGCGAAGCCTAAGGACCCAAGTTTGATTCCCTATTGCCCAGGGCCCATGTAAAGCAGATGCACAAGGTGGCACATGTGTCTGGAATTCATTTGCAATGGTTACAGGTTCTGGTGTGCCCACTCTCTCCCTCCATTCCTCTCTCTCTCTCTCTCTCTCTCTCTCTCTCTCTCCCTTTTTCTTTCTCTCTCTCTCAAATAAATAAAATATAAAAATACATATGATTTGGCATGCGAATTTAAATTTTCTCTAACTATTGAAAATAATACCATTTTGTATGCCAAATATATTGAGTATCGTATGGCTTTTGCAGTTACTTTCTTGTTACTGGGACAAAACTCCTGGCCAAAAGCATAGGGGAGGAAAGATTTCATTCCAGCTAACATTTAGAGAAGAAGTTCCCCTGCGGTGGGGAGAAGCATGGCACTGTGGGGCTGGTCATCACTACTGACCACAGCAGGAGCAGGAAGAAGCAAGAGAGAATCAAGCTGTGGGTGGGAGTTGTCTCGTCATAATAGCTGGAAGGTGGCAGCCAGAGTGAGCTGAGCTACTATTGGCAAGGGGGGACTGGGCTGTATTCCCCATAAGCCTGCCTTCAACACGCCTCCTACAGCAAGGCTCCACTTCCCAGATTTCCACCAGGTAGAGACCAAGTATGCAAAACACCTGAAGGTTTGGGGAGGGCAAACCACTGTGATGCCCACCACTCTGGTGCCTATGGTGTTTATTTACCTGACAAGTGAAGCTGACACTGTCATCTAGAATCTGGTGACAATTATATGGTCACTTCTTTACCCTCCTCACAGGTCTCTGTTCAGATATGTTAAATCTCAAAAAAAAAAAAAAAAAAAAAAAAAACAGTAGAAACAGCTTTCTTAACTCAGAGTCTGATGCATGCTAGGCAAGTGCTCCACCACTGAGCTACATCCTTGCCCTGTAAATATCATATGTGCTCTTTCTTTTGCCCACTTGTTTTCAAAATTCACTTTTATATAATAATTTATACAAGTAAGCATGGTAGATAATGGAAGGAAAGAGAGATAAATGCTAACTTTTATCTCTGAGACTTATAGTCTAATGCAATAACCATATAAACGTGTCTGAATAGGCATCAGTCACTCCCCAGATATAGCAAATCTCAAGGAAGCTTATGTGGTACTTATAAATACTTTAAGATGAAAGATTAAGAAATGATTGGCTTTCTTCAGTGGCTCATAGACACTTGACAGAAGAATGATATACATAGTAGTTTCAAAGTCCTCAATGTACCAGAAACACTAACCATAGGCTGGGCAAGATATTTGAGTAAACACAAGGAAAACTCAAGGTGGAAAAGAAGTTGAAAAGGGTGTACATAGAATAAAACTGGAGTTTAGCCAGAGAGCTGGGCTATTAGATTGACATAGATTATTGAGGGTCTATGATATGCACTAAGTTGTTTGGACTTTACTCTTAATGTGGAGAGTATTATGAGATACGCTTTCTTTTTCTTCAAATATTTTTACTTATATGTATGGAGAGAGAGAGTATGGGTGCACCAGGGCCTCTAGCCACTGCAAATGAACTCCAGACACATGCACCACTTGGTGCATCTGGCTTTACATGCGTACTGGGGAATTGAACTCAGGCTTGCAGGCCTTGCAAGTAAGCACCTTTAACCACTGACCCATCTCCTCAGCCTTGATACAGGATTTCTCATAGGGGAGATGGAATGCATATGACACAGGATTTTGTCACAGTATTTAAACCCACTTGGAAACTTTATGTAGAAAGAAATGTACCAGAACATGAGCTGTCTGCAGTATTATCTATCTCAGGGACTATCATAAGCTTAAAACAATTTTCAATACATTGATTTACAAGTGAACCAATAAGATTTAATGCAACCATGGATGTAGGGAGCCAGGAGAATGCCTGCATGGTGATGTCCCAAAACTAGTGACAAAGACTAAGAATCAAGCACCTCTAACTTCTCTCTGCAGAAGTAGGCCACACAATAGGTAGCAGTTCCATCTCAAGTCTATCCCACATAGCCAGTGCACACACATCAGATAGGGAGACAATGACATCTTTACAGAGACCTGACGGGAAAGAGGGAGGAAAGAAAGGCATATTTTCATGTCTGCTCCCAGAGCTCCACGAAGGACATGAAGGCAAGGAGGAATGAGTGGGCTACCCTCAGTGCTGAGTACAAGGAGACATGATGGAGACTAACAAGAGAGCTGATAGGCTGACCTTGGCTCAACACCATGACACAGCATCTGGCGAATGGCTGACAAAATGAACTATGGGGCAAAGGCTGAAATGCATGTGCGGGCATTTTAGAGGAGTTTGTCTCTTTTTTAAAAAACTGTTTTTTTTAATTTCTTGTTTATTTTTATTTATCTATTTGAGAACAACACACACACACACACACACAGAGAGAGAGAGAGAGAGAGAGAATGGATGTATCAGGGCTTCCAGCCACCGCAAACGAACTCCAGATGCGTGCGCCACCTTGTGCATCTGGCTTACGTGGGTACTGGGGAGTTGAACCTCAAACTGGGATCCTTAGACTTCACAGTCAAGTGCTTAACCACTAAGCCATCTCTCTAGCCCCAAAGAGTTTGTTTCTTGATGACTTACCAAATAATTAGTCTAGATGCAAGTACATCCAGTTTGGGATGGTAGAGTCTTTGATCCTTTCTTCAAATGATAAAAATTCTGAAATATTTGTATAGCAAGAAAAGAAAGAGAATTCAGTCTTCTGACAGAGTTGATCACACTTTAAAAATTCTAGTCTAGAAAAGTCTGTTTTATCTTCACAACCCTTTCATAATGCCACACAGCTTCATTACTTTTCTCAAAGTTAGAAAAACTTTGACAACATTGTTTTCATATGTTGATTTAAGAGCAAAATTGGCCTATGCCAAAGTTAAATAGTGACATTTTAGTCAAGGCTGCTTCAGTCGAAGAGAGAGACCTTGGGCCTCTGCTCAGCAGTCCTGGAACACAGGGTGGGAGGGGTTTTGGAGTGGGAGCAGTTAAAAGGAAGGTTATGGAGGAAACGAGGGGAGAGGACAGAGCAGTGGGAGGTGTCCAGCACATTGTGAAGTTCTGAGTTTGTAGTTTGTTTTCTGTGATGGGCTTTGTGTATTTGATCGTTGACATCTTTCAGAGTGAGGCTCCTACCCTCTCTAGCAGGCTGGGACACAGGAATGTTCTCTCTCCTCCCAGAGGATTACATTTCAAAGTGATGGCTCCCACCGTATTTAAGAAGACATCTGTGGATTATAAAACTGGAAAGAGAATTTTTTTGAAAGATTTACATATCAAAGAGGCAGAGAAAGACTATGCAATTGCAAGTTTTCTCCAAGAGAAGGGAGGGCTGGACCTGGAGACAGGAAGGATCCTGTCTGAAGCTAGTCAGGCTGAGGAGAGCCTTGTGGCTCCCTAGTGAGCAAAGTGAGGCATCACTGTACTTTTCACATTGTCCTGTGAGGGAAATCTAGACACAGTTGAATTGGTGAACACTGTCTATCTGTTTGCTATTGAAAATATAGTGGTACTTAATGACTACATGATATCTTTGTTCATATCGATGTTAATCTCAAATCAATAAAAAAGGAAATGATCACATTACTAACATTAGATTCTCTTAAAAAATTAAATATAGGGCTGGAGAAATGGCTTAGTGGCTAAGGCGCTTGGCACCAAAGCCAAATGACCCAGATTCATAGTCCCATGTCCATAAATTTAGTTTTAATGGAAAATAATCATGTCCATTTGTTCTCATGTCATCTATAGCATCTATGCTGTCACAATGTCAGATTTAAAAAGTTATGATCAAGTCACCAAAGTCAAAAATATTTACATTCTAGCCTGCTTCAGACAAGATACTGGCCATTGAACTTGTTATTCTCATTGACTAATGAAAACCTAAATTTTTGATAATTGATAATCCTTAGTGTATCAGATACTGTCTCATCTCTAAAACAAACTATTCTAACAGATGCAAGTTAGAGAAGAAAAGTGCTTATTTTGGCTTACAGTTCCACAGGATGGATCCCATCATGGTGGGAAAAACATGGCAAGATCAGGAAGCTGACATGACATCACATTGTCACATCAGCAGAGAAGTAGAAAGGGACGACAGCAACAGGACTGGATTATAAACCCTCGATGTCTGCCCCCAATGACTCACTTCTTCCAGCAAGACTCCACCTCCCAAAGATTGTACAACCTTCCTGGACAGTGCCACCAACGGAGGACCAAATATTCAAGCACATGAGTCTAAGGAGGGCATTACATTCTAACCACAACAATTAGTATTGTTTTTATTGACTTACTTCCTCGCTAAACATTTTTGGACATTAGCTAGTACAAAGAACTGAATACCACTGCAGTTCCCACATCGTTGCCTGCCCCTCAGGGGTGACCTGTTTTTATCAATCTGTGTTCTGTCACTCCTCAGATTGTACTATGTAGACAGTAGACCTTTGCTTTTGCAAAGGCAATTTCCCTCTAGTTGAATGAAAATATAGTAAATAGAATTGTACCTCATGCTGCCCCTGCTGTTTAAAAAATCTCTTTGAGAAATCAACCAGCAGAGCACTTTTAACATCATATCATCTGCTATTGTTTGGAATTCCATGACAGCATGCATAGAAGCTTCCCCACATCTTTCTCATCTCCTCCCCATCTATAAATGTTCCATCTGGACCCTGAGGACCTAAGTGTGGAGAACCAGTGTGAGATCTGCCTCAGATCAGTGCATGAAACAGAATCTAACAGAAATAAGCTTAACTGGGGCTGGAGAGATGGCTTAGTGGTTAAGGTGCATGCCTGTGAAGCCTAAAGACCCAGGTTTGTTTCCCCATGACCCATGTAAGCCAGATGCACAAGGGGGCTCACATGTCTGGAGTTCGTTTGCAGTGGCTGGAGGCCTTGGCGCACCCATTCTTTCTCTCTCTCTCTCTCCCTCTTCCTCTATCTATTGCTCTTAAATAAATAAATAAATAATAAACAAAAAGATTTAAAAAAAGAAATAGATTTTTTAAAAAAAGAAATAAGCTTAACTACATGAGATGGTTTTTTTTCCATGCAACTTAGGTCTAGAGGTAAAAAATTCAGGAGGAAGAGACTCCATCTCGGGGAAATACGCAGTTAAGTAATAGAGAAGGTCACTCGAAGTTCTCCTATGGCCTCTGCACTCACACATATATCACATGTATCTACACACACACACACACACACACCCCATACATATGTATCTGTGCACACACACACACACACATATCACACACATAATACACACGCAGTATCAGTGGCAATAAAGGATGGAATTTCCTTATAGGTCCTGGTTCTGCTGCTTGACCATTCTATAGTGTCTGTGTGTATATTCATGCTTGTGTACATGTGAGTTCAGGTGCACACATGCCACAGGGCACGTGCAGAGGTCAGAGGACAATTTCAGGTCGGTCCTCACCTGTCGACCTAATTTGAGGCAGAATTTCTCAGTCTGCTGTTCTTTGTTAAACTCACCATGAGTTTCCAGAAAATTCTGCTGCCTTTTCCCCCCATCTCAGCAGCAGAGTCAGCTTGCTGGGATTACGGATGCCCACCATTGCTTCTGGCTAATTACATGGGGCTGTGGATTAAACTCGGCCTCAGCTTGAGCTATGAGCGCTTTACCCACTCCTTGACTTGGCCGTTCTTGCAGGTTGTTTAGCTCTTTAACTTCCCAGCATTTCACCTTCTGGTGCCTTTCCATCAAGAGGCGAATCACAGAGGGTGAAAGAAAACAGACCGAAAGCTATATTGAGCAAAGAATTACATAACAAACCACAGTAACATGAACAGTGTCTGCCAAGCATTCTTGTTGGGGGTCTACTCAAATTTACAATTTACCAATGAGATGATAAGTGAGTCCTTTCCTTTTAACAAACCCTATATGTGAAACTGTGCTACCTGGCCTTCCCTAGGGGAAAATAGGTCTGGGAGGTAAGTGAGCATATCTCTCTGGGCACATTTGACACATAGAGTCCATAGCAACAAGAAGTATAAGCAGGGACACTGGGCAGCCGGCCAGTGCAGTTGGCTCCATTGGGGGAACAGGGTCAGTAATTAGGGCCACAGCATGGTTGCTCACTCATGTCAGCTGTCCTGGTGACCTGTGCCAATCACAGAGGTCAGCTAAAGCGTCTAGAGACACAGCAGGCATCAGAGTGACTCTTGCAGTATCTGAATGATTAACTTTACGGTAGCCCTGAACTGGTTATTGTAGGGGCTCTTTTATTTCCATGTGGGTGGGGAGCCACAAATGAGCATGAATGGAAGTCTCGGAGAGTCACAAATGTCTCCTCCCCAGGAATGTGTGATAGAGTCATAGATGTCTCCTCCCCAGGAATGTCCATGGCTCAGTAGCTTGGTAGGGCAAGGTGCTTTTAACCTGCTTAACAATTTTCTAGAAGCTTCGGGAAGGCAGCACTCATGATTATGCATCTTTATTCCACAGGAGCTGACACGATCACACTTTGTTCAGTGATGTGAGGCTCTGAAAACAGCCCTTTAACAAAAATATTGAAGTTTCAATTTGGGAACAATTCATCAGCTTCTGTTAATATACACTGACTTCATTAAGATCAATAATTTCAAGGGATGAGTAATATACCCCGTACATCTATTTCCCAAACTGGGAATCGATTTCATGTTTTCCAATACCTTGCAAAATGTAATTTGGAATTTACAGAATACTGTACACAGAAACTTTTCCTCCCCGTTGATCCTGTTCTTACTCATCATTTTATATTTTGATAATAATATTAAAGCCCTAGAAGTAGATTGTCTACTTATGGAGTTTGTCCTCGTGGCTTTGATATTTCTCCTTGTTTATATTAAGTTCACATAATTTCAACCTTATACTTACCAGCAAAACTTTTTATTCTTACCATTTAACAACTGTAGGGGGCCAGGTGTGGTGGTGCACCCCTTTAATCTCAGCACTTGGGAGGCAGCTGTAGGAGGATCACCATGAGTTTGAAGCCACCCTGAGACTACACAGTGAGTTCCAGGTCAGCCTGGACTAGAGTGAAACTTTACCTAAAAAAAAAAAAAAAAAAGCCAAAAAGCAAAAGTCTTGTATGGCGCTGGAGAGACAGCTCAGTGATTAAAGGCACTTGCTTGAAAAGCCTGACAGCCTGAGTTCAATGTAAAGACAGATGGACAAAGCAGCACATGTGTCTGGAGTTCTCTTGCAGTGGCAGAAAGTCCTGGCACACCCATAGCCAAGCTGTCTGTCTGTCTGTCTGTCTCTCTGTCTTCTTTCTCTCTCTCTCTCTCTCAAATAAATAAATAAAAAAAATATTTTTAAAGTGTGCATGAAGAGACTGATTCTGCATCTGCAATTAAAGGACTTGATTTGTATATTATTTTCACAAAATCATAAACATCTTTTGAAAATAACTGATAGTTCACATTGTCCTATCTATATTTGCTTCCAAAGGGAAAATGTCTTGAAATTGTTTCGGACACAAGCAATAGCTGTTTCCACTTCCATAGGTAGAAGCTTAATAAATCTGTGCTTTATTTTCTGGGGGCTTAGATTGGTGTACAGAAATAGAACAAGGGTGGGTTGACTTACTCTTGCTGATATATTATCGTTCAGTGAAGTGTCACAGAGAGGAATGGTGAAAACTCACTTGCCTGAGCTGCTTGTACAGAACATGACGCTCTAGAGACTTTGCTAGAACAAATGTTCCTTTCTCATCCATTTTACAGTCTGTGTGACTTAATAAGAAGAGAATGGAGGGGCCTGGAGAGATGATTCAGCCATTAAAGCTTGCAAAACCTGATGGCCTGGGTTCAGTTCCCCAGTACCCACATAAAGACAGATGCACAAAGTGGCACACTCATCTGGAGTTTGCAGTTGCAGAAGGCCCTAAGCCATTCATGCTCGCTCGCTCTCTCTCTCTCTCTCTCTCTCTCTCTTTCTCTGTCACTCTCTCCTTGCAACTAAATAAAAATTTAAAAAGAAGATCATGGATTGGTGTCAGAGACCTGAGTTTACATTACTCTTAAACCTTTATAGTTTGTGGTGCCTCTATGCTCCTGAACAAGTCGTTGACATCATTAATCCTTTCCATAACATGGGAACACTAACTCACATAAAATCGTTGGGAGGATTGTACTAGAATGGCCACTCATTTCCATTCCTATTTTGTATTTTCTTGGTACAGAGGGAAAAATTCATAAAACTATTGGACCAGCTGCATAACTCTTTAAGGATCGACCTGTCAAAGTACAGGGTATGTACAAAATTATTTCCCTTAAGGTAAACCACCATTTGCTCCAGACAGTTTCTTGTCATCGTGGGTGATTCGCCACCTAGTGATGGACAAGTAAAGATAGCGGTTTTGAGTTCTGTCACTCTGGAGGCAGAACAGATAGTCTCCTTTGTTGTTCAGAACCCACACCTTAATAGCAACATTGTCTGTACGTGGTCAGCTCCAGCCTCTAGTAACCATCGGGTATAGAGACCCTAAGCTAATAGGTCAAGAAATATGAGCTAGCCCTCATGCTGAAAATACACTCCTTGTTACTGACATACCTTGTTGACGTTTGCCCATCATCTGAGATCCCTAGTGCAGTTACACACTTTGTTCTTGCCTCCTAGGTCACTAAGTGTGCTCATTCAAAGCTGCCCAGAGTTCACGGTCAACAGTCCTATTAGTGCACATCCACATGAAACACATACGCACAAAGACAACCATGTGTGCATGTATATAAAAATACACATGCACAATTTTGGTAACATTTATGAAAACTTTAGCTACAAAACAACTATACTAGTAATTGTAGATGCTTTTATGCAGTATACCCTTTAATAAGATATTCAGATATTTATTTATTTCCATACATGCATCTATTATAGGTTTATTTTTAACTGGTCTCCTAATGAAAGCTACCTAATTACATATTTCTTCAAATTACAAACCAAATTTTATCAAGGTCACATTTCATATTGGAATGGAGCCCTGCTAAGAGTAGCCATGCCTGTCAGCCATTTTAAAAGATATTTCAGGGGCTGGAGAGATGGCTTAGTGGTTAAGCACTTGCCTGTGAAGCCTAAGGACCCCGGTTCGAGGCTCAATTCCCCCATGCACAAGGAGGTGCATGCATCTGGAGTTCGTTTACAGTGGCTGGAGGCCTTGGTGCACCCATTCTCTCTCTCTCTCTCTCTCTCTCTCTCTCTCTCTCTCTCTGCCTTTCTCTCTGTGTCTGTCACTCTCAAATAAATAAATAAATAATGAACAAAAACAAATTAAAAAAAAAGATACTTCAGGACAATGAAGGGCTTCAAGGACAAATCATTTGCTACCATTTAGGACCCAAACCATTTCCTGATAATTCTGTAGAAAACTAATTTGAAAGAAATTAGTATGAGGAATTTCTCAATGTTAAAATTGCTTCAATATTTGTACCTTTTCTTTCTTCCAAAATTCTGAAAATTTGTATTTTAAGGTGATTTTTTTTTTTTTTACTAAACTTCAATAGAGAGAAATTCACTTTTGAAGTTCCTAATTGTTCAGAAAAGACCATGCCATTCTATTTTATTTTCTACTGCTAGAGGTTTCCTTGTAACTCCAAGTAAATGTACCACATGTACCATTCTCAAAGCAAGTTTTAAAAAATGTACTCAACTTTAGAAAATAATGAAAATTTCTTAAATTATGTGCTACCCTCCCTTCTTTTAATAACACAACTATTTTATGAGCAAGAATTAGCATCATTGCATGACAATAATGGTATTGTTCTGTACATTCATCACTGAATTGTGAGGATAAATAAAGAGGAGGGCTTCCTAAGATGAACAAGGGAATATTTTTAAACCTCCTACTTTTCATAATGTTCCATGATAAAAATATTTTAGAACACTTTAGAGCTATTTTTAAAGGCTGTTCGGTTTATTTCACATTTTCTTGCACAATAAGCTGGTTTTCACTTGTGTTCCCTTGGAGGTTTAATGTTGGCACCTTTACCCATTTCTGTTTCTTGTTTAACTAGGAGAACTTTCCTGCCAGTAACAGTGAGCGGCTGCAAGACCTAAAATCCACGGTTGACCTGCTGACCAGCGTCGCCTTCTTCAGGATGAAGGTAGCTCATCTCATCCCTGCACTGCTTGGTTCCTTGGCACAGCTTCGTGTTACCCTCCATCTGACCAGTGCTGTTCCATCCCAGCCACGAGGCATGAGCTAAACAAATTTTCCTAGGGTATGCTGAAGGATGACTTGTAGGCATGTAAGACACTGGTATATGCTGGTATATTTTGCTCAAATTTAGTTTTCCATTTGTCTTAAAGCTCTCTGGTAAGTTGACTTGGTGCTTTAAAAATACCAAAGAATGTTAAATAGAAATGAAGTTTACCTATCTTAATTTTCATTCGTGTGTTTTGATAATTGTTCATTCTAATAGAGTAGTAGCTGACTCCTCTTTACCCAGTTACTAGTTAAACAATTACAGTGGCAGCTTCTATTTTCAGCCTGGGAAAAGTTGATATAGGACTATACTTGATCACATAATTGACTGGTTTAATTGACTATTATCTAACAAACTGTTAATGGTTGGGAGGGTGATGCAGTCTCTCAAGCCAATGGCTCTGAGTTCATTGCCATGAAACTGGCAGAGAATTGACAAGTGCCAAATAGGCAGAAGGACAAATTAAGAAAGATTTATGTTAGGAAAGAAAGCAAAGCCAAAAGCTGCAAAGTTTGGAAGGAGGGTCCCTAGCAGGTAGCCTGCATAGTAACTTGGACTGGGTTTCCTTATTAACTTGGGGCTGTGAGCTAGGCATGGAGTTGGGATGAGCTTTACTGATGAAGTTTAAATGTATCTGGAGGTCCTTGATTGGTTGCTGGATCAAGAGAGAAGAGTATAGATTCAGAATGAATAACTTTTAAAAGGAGAAAGACCAGGGAATGAAACAGAGCAGACTAGGATCATCATCTTTATCAGGTCTGGTTCAGACTGGAGCTCTGTTCTACTCTTGCCAGAGCAGTAACATTCCGTGTTCCTCTGGGCCTGTATCCCCAGTTACCTACTACAAGAGCAGACTGCCTTGCACGGAATCTCTGTCAAAATCACCCAGGCATTGCTTATTAGATACATCCCCTCTGCTTTAATAACTACCCTCTTTCCACTACCTGGAAGCCACTGATATTCTATGCCTGGAGGTTTGTCTTTCCCAGAAGGTCATGCAAAGAAACCAGGTGTTGTGTAGCATAACCTTATTGTTGTATCAGTCTGCTTCTTTTTATTGCTGAGTGGTGGCACTTTGTTATGGATGGACCACAGGGCATTTCACAAACTGACAGACCTTTGGATCATACTCAGCTTGAGCTTATTACAAATAAAATGTATAAATAATAAATCCCATAATATATGGCACCCCATCTGTTCTGTATGTTTAGTAACACTCAGGGTGTTTTCCTGTGTGTCTATCTGCTTGCTATCTACCTGTTTTCTAACAGGAATGAAGGCACATCTTATTGTGGACTTTAAATATTTCTAAAAATTAATTGTGTTGATCATCTTTTTGTGGCATTATTTCCTATCTGAATATAAACAATCTATGGGCATTTTGCTAATTTTCATTAGGTTATTTTCTTATTGATATAGTTTTCATTTTTTTGAAAGATAAAACTATATTCACCAGTGATCTGCATGATATTTTGAAAAATAAGTATACTAAGAAAAGATGGATTGAAGAGATTGCTTAGTGGTTAGGCACTTGCCTGCAAAGACAAAGGACCCAGATTCTATTCCTCAGGACCCACGTAAGCCAGATGCACAAGGTTGTGCATGAATCTGGAGTTCCTTTGCAGCGGCTGGAGGCCCTAGCATGCCCATTTCCATTCTCTGTCTGCCTCTTTCTTTCTATCTCAAATAAATAAATAAATAAAATTTAAAAAGAAAGGTTAAATCTAGTTAAGTAGCACGTTCATTTACTCCCAAATTTATCATTTTGTGGTGAGAAGACTGAAATCTACTATCATGGGATGATTCAGGGATACTATGGTCTTGAGTTTTGAGAGTTCATTCAGCAGTTTAGATGTGCCCTCAATCAGAGACATGCTTGCTAATAATTTCTTCTTGCGAGTGCTGTCTTTTCATTCCAGAGAGTGTTATTTCTGATCAGCTTTTCCATGTATGGATAATACTTTTAGCTAAAACAAAATTGCAGACAGTTTCCCACTCTGAAAGTTTTATTTTACCTTTTGTCTGTGTTCTGTTTAGGGTTTTCTGTGTCTGCTTTTATTTGGCATAAGGGGAGATAGAGACCAAAGATGGTAATTTTGCATATTTAGATTTAACAGCTCGAATATCTTTTGTTGAAAAGATTTTCCTTTCTACATTTGTTAGTCTTTAAATACTGTAAATAAAATTTCATGGCTCCATACTCTAAATGCTATACAATTTAACTATCTCTACCGCCAGCACAGGCCAACTATCTTTGTTATGGAAATGGTATAAAAAAATCCTAAAATCATGAAATGTACATTCTGGCCATTTTTATTCTTTGCCCACAGATTAGGTGATTTTAGGTGTTATTGAGACCTTGACTGGGACTTTATTAACTGTAAAAATCAGACTAGAAAGAACTAACATTTAGATAATATAATATTAAACCTTCTAACATACTCAATCAAGGATGTAATTAACCACACACTCAAAAATGATTTAGAGAAATTCACTAATGACCAGCACTTTGCAACCTGTAGTGATCAGTTAAGACATCCTTCTCTTACAGTGTTTAGGAGCACTAGTGATCCATTAAACATCCTCCCCTTACAGTGTTTAGGAGCACTAGTGATCAGTTTTTCATCTCACTTTATAGTAGTTAGGACCACTTATACTTTTTGTTACTCCTTTCCCTGCAAAAAAATTTTTAGAATATCTATCTTCTGTCACATTCTATTTTTCTCATCAATCCTTATTTTTTAAGAATATCTTCTGCTGTATTCTTTCTGATTTGCTGAGATAACAGGATAGAGTCACATAAATATTACTTCTTGGACTCATTTGATTCTCTATCCATACTCAGCCAGCTCTGTTTTCTTTAATTCTTCTGTATGCTACTTTTTACCTTTGCTCTACACATCCCCATTACTCCTGATTCATTTACCCAAATGTTGGCTTGAAATCTGGACCATATATGTCCATTAGGGCTCTCTGACTTTGGCTAAATGAGCTCCTACCTCCCAGATCAATTCTTTCCCATTCGGGGAGAGGCCACGTCCATTATACTAGTGGCTTGAGCTCAGGCAATGGTGACAAATGCACTCTTTCTCTCACCTACTCATCTACTTCTCTTGACAGAGTTTTTACAATAGTCCTGAACTTATCTTTCTATATTACCCGTAATCTACCTTAAAAGAGTACATGGAAGTCTCTTTTGCTTTTAAATTATATTAAATTAACACTAATAAGTATGCATACTTATTGAACACAGTATTCTGTTTTAATGCATTTTACTATATAATCTAGTCAAATTAGGACAAGTCATATTTTCATCTCTGTCATTTGTAGTTCTCAGGATTGAACCCTGGGGCCTGTGCACATTCTTACTGGCTCTTTACATTAGGTGCCTTTGAGCCCTTCTCTTTTAATCCCCTGTGACAAATATAATTGGTTAATATGGGTTATACTTACTCCGCTGGGCTGTAGAACACTAGAATTTCTCTCTGCTGCGTAACTATGTCTATCTATGCCTCATCTCTAATCTTCTTCCAAATATCTAGGAATTAGATTCTGCTTTCAGATCAACATTAGCTTCCACAATGGAATATATGCTGTTTTTGTCTTTCTATATGTGGTTTAGTATAGTATCTTACAATACAATGTATTTTTCTGACAATAAAATAACTGGATTTTATTTTTTAGGCTTTCCATAAGTAGTATTCTATTATGTATCTGCATCTCATTTTATATATCCACTCATCAATGGATAGGCACCTGGGTCATTTCTGTTTCTTAGATAGTATCAATATTGTTGCAAGAAACATGGAAGTACAGGTGTTCATTCAACATATTGGGTTCATTTCAGGTGCATAAATACCCCCAAAGTTGTACAACTTCATTTGACTCTAGATATACTTTTAGTTTTATGCAGAAATTTTATAGTAGCTATAATGTCCATAATTTATAATTCCCCTCAAGAGTGTTTAAGGATTAGTTTTTCTCCCCAACCAATAGTCGTTGTTTGTTAATAAGTCTTTCTTGCTTGTTTGTTTGGTTGGTTTTTGAGGTAAGATCTCACTGTACCACTGACCTGGAAATCACTATGTAGTCTCAGGCTGGCCTCAATCTTACAGGGATACTCCTATCTTTGCCTCCAGAGTGTGGGATAAAGGTGTGTGCCACCACGCCCAGTGATAATAGTCATTTTGACTGGATGTGAAATGACACTTCAATGTGGATTTGAGTTACATTACCTCAATAGCTATTGTTGATGACCACTATTTCACATACTTGGTCATTTGCATTTCTTTTTGAGAAGTGCCCATTCACATAATATTTTTTTAATTGAGTACCTTGTGTTTTGTGAGGTTGTAGATATCTTATATATCCTAGATATTAATCTTTTATCAGACGAATGGTTTATTGTACCATCTCCCATTCTGCAGTCTGTCTCTGCTCTAGTAATTGTCACACAGAGCCCCTAGTTTTATTCAATCCCATTTGTCAATGTTATTATTTTGTTGCTTAAACTTTGGGGTCTTACCCAAAAGATTCATTACTTATACCAATGTCTTTAGTTATTTTTTACATAGTTTTAATTCTATATTTATGTCCACTTTGAGATGACTTTTATACAAGGTGAGGCGTATGTTCCCAATTTGAGTCTACTGTATCTGGGTACCTAATTTTCCCAGCATTGCTTATTAAATAAGGCATCTTTTCTCCAGTGTGTGCTTTTGTGCCTTTGTTAGCAGTCAGTTGTCTGTTCATTGTTCCATCTTCTCTTTCATTTCCTAGTCAAGTGAGTTTCTTATAGGAGACATAATTTGGGTCTTGTTCTCTTGTCTATTCAAACTGCTATTTGAGTGCTTACTTTAATTTTTATTGATATTTCTGGATAATTTGAATGTCTTTTTTTACTATGCTTCTTCTCATACTATTTTGGTATTTAGATGGTTTTCTATATTGGCAATGTTTATTTTTTCTTTCTCTTTTGTGTATTTGGTATTCTAGTAAATTTTTTTTCACTTTTTCCATACTGGAGCTTATCTTTCCCAACAACATATGAGACTCCCTAAGCATTTTCTTCAAGGACAACTTGATGGCTATGAATCAAGGGAACCTTTTAAGTGACAATACCCTTCTGTTAAAAGTGCTAAATTCGGGCTGGAGAGATGGCTTAGCGGTTAAGCGCTTGCCTGTGAAGCTTAAGGACCCTGGTTCAAGGCTTGATTCCCCAGGACCCACGTTAGCCAGATGCACAAGGGGGGCGCATGCGTCTGGAGTTCATTTGCAGTGGCTGGAAGCCCTGGTGCACGCCCATTCTCTCTCTCTGCCTCTTTCTCTCTCTGTCACTCTCAAATAAATAAATAAAAATTAAAAAAGTGCTAAATTCTTTCCTATCATAATTTAAAAAAAAAAGGTTCTTACAATGATCCGTGTACAACTTCCCTCATTCCCATTGCCATCCAGTTCCTTTTCTGACCTCATCTACTGTTGCTATCCTCTGTATTCATTCTATTGCATGGACACTTCCTATCACCTTTAATTATTTTATTTTTCTTTCAACAAGCATTGTCATCAATACATGTTATTTTCTTTTTGCTTATGATCTACTGTATTTTAAGCCCGTGGAAAGTGAGAGTTTTGTTAAGTGCTTACAGTTGCTCATTATGGTCTTACAGTAGTTGAAAAATCCTTGTTGAATGATGTAAGGGGATTGAGTGAATGTCATTGTTACTAGTCACTTTAAATTCTTCTGATTAGATGTTTATAACATGGATATTGGCAGTAAGTTCCTTTATCAGAAAGTTCAGTTACTATACACATAAAAGTTTTCTAAGACCATATTTTATAGAAATAAGCAAATCAACTAAACATTAAATATTGAGTGGTTTCATGGTATCGCAGTTTCTTGTGTTTTAAAAAATAATTTGTCTGGTAGGTCCTGGAGCTGCAGAGCCCCCCAAAGGCCAGCATGGTGGTGAAGGACTGTGTCAGGGCCTGTCTGGATTCCACATACAAGTACATTTTTGACAATTGCTATGAACTCTACTCTCAGCTAATAGATCCGGTAAGTAAAGATGCATACATTTTTATGATCTATACTTTTCTGTCTATGATGTCTGCTTCAGTAAGTTTAGAATGACATTAAATAGGCAATTATGTTTATCTAATTTCACATTAACTATGGTTTGAGAATTTCCATACGGTTGCTTCACATCTGAGTATCAATTTCATATGCTTGAACTAATTCATATCTCACAATAATATAGTAAAGGCAGACATCGTCACCTGGGATTTTCAGGTGAGAGTTCAGGTTTGAAGAATTAAGAGTGGGTGTGTCATCAGGACACTAGCTGTGATTGTTCTATCTCCCTTGCCTTATATTGTCTTGCTCATCATTTTGCCAAACAAAAGTGATAGATGTGGAAATTTTTGATGGAAAATCACAGCAAGATTATTAGAATATTAATTTGCTGATAAGAAACATTTGAAAACTATCAAGGAAGGCACAGAAAGTTACTCAAATATGTAAATACTTACCATGTAGGTATCTAAACAGAACATTTAGCAATAGCTGCTTTTTCCTTTCTTGTTTAAAGGCAGTCAATATTTGTCATAAAGTGAGATTTCATTTTGTATTTCTTCCAAGATCCTTCCTTGTCCTTTCATCTTTCAGGTAAACATAAATGTAATGTTAGTGCATTGAACATCGTTTTCATAGATTCTATAATACTTTGCTGAGGTTATTCTCTTCGCTTCCTTGTGTTTTCTTCACTCATGTGTACATGGTTCTGCAACCTACCATGAATATTTCTGCTTGGTAGGCTGAATGGATGTCATCTGTTACTTTTCTCTTTGTGACATCTTTGAGCCCAGTGGAGTTTTTCAATGCCATCTATATATATTCAGTTATATCATCTATTATATTGTAGCCACCATGCACACATATGTACACACACACATATATTTGTAGCCCAGGCTGACCTGGAATTCATTATAGTCTCAGGGTGGCCTCAGACTCACAGTGATCCTCCTACCTCTGCCTCTGACCATCACTATTTTTGAGGCAAAATTTCTCGTTGATCTATAGCTCTTCTTCTCTAAACTGGGTTTCATCTTCACCCCAGTGCACTGTGGTACACCTTCACCCCAGTGCACTGTGGCACACCTGACTCAGAACAGTTTTGATAAACAAAGAGATTAGCCAACAAACAATACACTTTATGAAATAGCATATCCTGAGTGAGTTACTAACAGTCATCTCGAATGACTGCTTTAAACCCTGTGCTGAAGAACATAAGCTCTAACATCGAAACTGTTGTATTTGAATTTTAGCTTCATTGCTTGGGTTTGTGACCATGGTTGAATACAGAATCTGCAATCCTGAATTTCATCTTCAGGCCATAATTTTTATTTTCATTTATCTCCTATTTTCTCTGAGATCTCTCTAGATAAGGCAGTGCCTGAACCAAAAAGACTGAAAGGTAATGGTGAAATTCTAATAATTTAAATGTGAAGGCAAACTTTCTCTCTCCAGAAAGATTTTGAATAACCATATAAACATTAAGTGCTTGGAAAAGAAAAGGGAAATTGACTCCATAGAAAATAGAAACATGTTCCTCACTCTCAATAGGTGGTATTAACATGGCAGAATCACTTGCCCAGTGCTTGTCCTTTAGTTCTATGTAACTAACTCCAGCAATCACATGTCCATACTCACAGCCCAGATCCATCACTCCATGAACTAGACTAGGTATCCATTCAAACAAACACCATGAAATAATACCAAGCATTAGGGTAGGCTCTGAGGATTCCTCAAGGAGCAAATAATTTCTTTAAAATAAAAAATATATTAAAACACCACTAACAGACTTGACTATGTTTCAGCTTATGACCCCAGGAAAACCATGTAATACTTAGTATGGAGTAATGTGCAGGTGACTTTTATTTATAAAGCTTGTAACATGAACCATAGGGCTCTCATGTCAAGCTGCGATTCTGTTACTGACTAATACAACTCAATAAGTGATGGATCAGCCTCAGCTTTCCCATCTCTGCATTAAACAATATTCCCATCTATGTGAGAGCCAGGCTGTGAAATCAAAATGAGATATGTTTCTAAGTACTTAGTACATTACAAATTGGAAACATAGTGACGAGAAATGAAAAATACACAAGATGGAACCCAATGGAAGCATCCTGAACTCTGTGATTCCAAAGTGCAGATATGAAATTTTAAAATAAGAGACCAGGAAGGAACTCTAGATCATCTATAGGAGACCTGTATGGTTACGTGATGTATATATATATAGTTTAAAAATCACCTTCCCAGAAGTGCAGGTACTGTTATCTTTATGGATTTTTACATTATGTTAGGAATATATTAAATTTATAGGAGTATAAATAGCACCTCTTTAAATATAGTCAGTTTTTATAAATCTGACTGAGGTGATGTCACAATAATGTTGGGTTAATGTGTTAGTTAATAGAGTTTCTTTCTAGAAGAGTCTTATATTTAGTGGCAAATTCTTCCCAAGATCCTGACTGTTCAGAGCATTGTTGAAGAGAAGGCATAAGACATTCACCACATTTTGTGTACTACCAGAGCATATAGGTAGCTAGGTTGTAACCCTTAAGTTGTATCTACACTTGTTGTCTAACTGGTGGTTACCAAAGGCAAGGCAGAGTGCAATGTCCAGTAATCCAACATCTGGTTAGCTGCTTCTAGCACAAGCTAAAGGGCAATGAATCTGAAATGAAATGAATTAGTCCCCTTATCTATTCCCTTGCTTCCTGTTTGCCCTCCAATACCCTACATGACTCTCCATAGAGGTGCTGGGTTTCTTTCATTCCTTTAGAATGTTACATTAAAATTCAGCTTGTGTACCCTGCTGTATTCCTTTTAAATTTTCATTTGGTGTGAAAACTCTGTCTTTGAGCTATGGTCCTTTTTTCTTCTTTTGCAATGGCAAAGATGGCTAGGTAGAAGGAATCAAAATCATGTAGAAAGTTTAGCTCTGAAATTTTTATTCCATATAGGGAACATGATTTAAATCTCTTAGTAATTAATTTATAGATATACAGTACTTAAATTTTGTTGAGATCTTGCTTTATTCCAGACAGTATAAAAATTTAAAAAAAATGAATGAGACAAACACAGTAACCATCCTAATGGGACTCAGAGTCCAGCCAGGAAGATAGACATTAAAAATGTAATTATATCAATAAATAAAGTAGTGTCAGATTCCAGGAAGGGAAGCTACAACATAGTATGAGAATACAAGTGTCAGATTCCAGGAAGGGAAGACACAAGTAGTATGAGAATACATTAAAGGAATGGCCATGATCCAGGGTGTCGGACAAAGTAGAACTTAACATGTGTTAAAATGTGTCTGCAGAAAGACTGGGAAATCTTGCAAAACAGAGAGAGAATTAAACCATTATCTTACCTTCCTTCAAAATTATAGTGTGGGGCTGAAGAGATGTTTCAGTGGTTAAAGCACTTTGCAAAACCTGAAAGCCTAGGTATGATTCCCTAGTACCCACATAAAGCCAGATGCACAGTGTGGTGCATGTGTGTGGAGTTCTTTTGCGGTGCTAGGAGGCACTGGTGCACCTATACTCACTCTCTTTATGTCTGCCTCTTTCTTTGTCTTTCTCTCTCTCAAATAAAATAAATATTATTTAAAAAAAATACATAGTATGGTGGCTCAAACCTGGAACACTAAATGAAATTCTACTTTTCATCAAAAGAAGTAAAATTTTGACCCCTGTGATTGGGTCCAGGTTACCCACATCCTACTAAAACTCAGTAATGGTCACATTCACCTATACTTTGCCTGACCCACCAGTCAAACCTCCAGTCTCACTTACTCAACCTTCCAGCAGCATTTATTGCTGTTGCTTACTCTTTCTTCAAGCACTTTTTAAGTCCCATTTCCACCCTTACTTGTTTTCTCTGACCTCACTGGTTGTTCCTTTGAAATTTTTTGCCCAATGCCATCTTCTACCAAGACATTAAAGGTTGGAATCCCCATCCCCCATGACTTTGGTGTTGACCCTAGCCACACTGTATGATTCAGTCGGATACTTCACACCCTGGGCAGGCCCATGACTCTCCCAGAAGATTTCAACCTTTTAGAAAACAGGGATTGTATCTGCTCCAGAATGCAGGAGATTAATGCTCTGCTTTCATGTTGGCAAGCACGCTCACAAGTCCTAGAGGAGAGCAGGTAGCCTTTTGTCTAGTTTCTTTTTTTTCACTTGATATATACTTGAGATGGTCTCAAAACTATAGTATAGTATAAAATATTCCTATCTTTTACTATCTGTCATGGGGTAGACATTTCAGAATATACTTAACCTGTCTCTGTTGATGGAAATTCAAGTCATTCTAACATAAGGCTATTAAAAGCAATTCTGAAGAAATCTCATAATAATTTTGTAACTTATGAAAGAAAATATGTTTCTTGGATAATATTCTGAGAGATATTTTTGATGGAAAGCAGGCATATGCTTTCATAATTTTAGTAGGCACTTCAAAATCATCATCCAAACAGGTTTTATAAATTATAACTCACTCCATTAATCTATAAAAGTAATTTCCCTGCATCCTGATGATACACACTATGCTACCCAGGCTGCTGTCTGCATCCATTTGCACTGCTATAAAAAATAGACTGGATAATTAATAAGCAAAAGAGTTCTGTTAGGTCCTGAGGCTGGAGAGTCCCAGGCTGGGACTCTGTGGAGCCTTGCTCTGTGCTTCTGAGATGGCACCTCCTTACTGATTCTCTGGTGCAGAGGGGTGGGGACGCTCCTCAGCCTCCTTGGTACGGCACAGCCTCATCTATAAGGATGGAGCTCTCCTATAGGCTGTACCTCTTAATACTTGTCACTGGGTATCAGAATCCAACATGGGAATTTTGGTGAACACTAACATTCAGGCCATAGCAGTTGTTTCCAACTTTTATCTTATTTACAGATGTAAAGAATGCATATAGCTGAGTCTCATTGTGCATTTATCTTTTATTGATATTTACATATGTTGCAGTATTAAGAATCCAATGTATGATCCATTTTTTTCACTTCTTTTGATGTATGTATTCTATTTTGATCAGTAAGATCTTACTTTTTAATTAAGGAAATTGGACATTTGTGTTGATAAGGGCTACAAATATAGTTTCTTTAAGTTATATTCATGAAAGCTATTTTGTTATTTTTTAAATTATACTATCATTTGTATCAACTTAAGAAATTTAGTAGGAGTTATGTTATATCAAGGACTATTATCTCCTGTTTGGGAATATTTTAAAAACCTTAATCTTTCTATGTCTTATATCTGTAATATATATAATATACACATATATACATGCATACGCACATACATGCATTTTTCTTTCATATTTATACATATGACTCAGAATTATTTTGGTGTGTACTGTGTTAGAAATACTGTCTTAAAGTAATTTTCTCTGAAACTTTGAAAATGAAAGTATGAATTATAGAACAGAATTAAATCAACACATAACATTTTTGCTTTGCATTTTGTCCATCCTGCAGTATAGCCTGGAGAACTATGGAAAGACTTTCTTGTTTTCTTCCAGTACCCAGCATGCCTTTCTTTAAATTAGTTTCATGAAATATTAAATTTGAAAACATTTGTCAAGTCCATATTTAGTAATAAATGACATTCTCAATTCTAAACTTATTACTTAAAATTCTAAAATAATGATAATGAGACCTCGCTAATTTTAAGTACTATATAATTTTATGTATTTTTTACTCATAATGTTATAAAGATAAGGCAGAAATTAAAATTTCTCAGTAAACTCATATATTTAACAAAAAAGCCTTCAAACCCCTAAATAGACTACTTTGAAGAAGTAAACTTTCAGGAGAAAGCAATGTGAGAACATAATCATTGACGTAGCCACAGGGAATATGCGAATGAACACTGCTTTCACCCTTCCAGCAAACGGCCCTCGCTTCCCATGCACATTTATCTCCCTTGCTCTGAGGCTCAAAGTTCTTATAGAACACAGTAGCCTTTATAAAAATTAAAAAAAAAATCTATGAGTCTTTTCTTGATTTTTATCACAAGTCATGCTGGCTTGGCTATGGTAATAGTTATGTTGCCCAAAGACAACTTTAAATCTTTTTTTTTAGTTTTATGGGTACTATAAGCTCTTAAAAAGATTTTGTATTTAATCATTACTACATAATCTATTGAGTAGTTTAAACACTGAAAAATTGACCATGTAAAATAGTGTTGGTCATGTCAAATGTTGACATGCCAGGAAATAGTTTAGTCAGTATTGAGCAGGGGATGCTATATACAGAAATTTATGCCCATGTCACCATTTTCTTTAGATGTCCCCCAAATTTTCCTGTTATATATGAACATCAGTCTAGACACCTTCAAAGTTCATTTCTGATACAATGTTTGCAAAACAGTGTCATAGGCCCATAGTCACAACATTTCCTAGGAAATTTCTAGTGAAACACATCCTCAGGCACTACCCAGAAGCTTCTGAATCGAGTAGTTTGTGATAATCCCCACAAGCAATTCCCCGCACAGTGATTGACCATCACCGAGGTGCCATGACTCAGACCAGTAGAGGGGCGCTTACAAGGAAGGATGGCACGTGCTCTCGGAGAGGAGGATGAAAGAGCCCACAGGGTGTCCACAGGGCCGTGGTGTAGGGGCTGGGGTAGGCTTCCAGATGAGTGACAAGGGGGAGGTATTGTGTGTGGTTGAGGGGCAAAGCACCAGGGTCTCTCCTGTCAGGTGTGTAAGATGGCGGGGGCCCCCCCGGGTCTGAAGCCGGGAGCAGCTGTGACCTTTCTGAGGACTGAGCTGATCCCGAGGCCACAGCAAGAAGTAAGGTGTCACAGGTCACTTGATACAAACGACGGGATGAGGGCCGCAGTGTGTCGGGACTGAGTGGCTTCCTCTCACCTGTGACAGGTAAATGGAGCAGATGTCTTAGCAACAAAGTGAAAATTTGTCCTGAAAGAATGCGGAGCCACCAGGAATTTTAAGTAGGAGCCGGACACGATCAGAGTTGTGTTGCTACAGTTGGGGCTGACAGCAGGCCGCAGACTTACTTTGAGGGGTGAGGCAGGAAGCGAGAAGAGCAGCCAGCAGGCTGTTTCAGTGCTCTGACTCCGTGAAGTTTTCAATGGGACCAAATTTGTTCTTTCTAAAATAATTCATTTGCAAAAATGTGCCCTAGCTCTTTGGCATGCATCATGCAAAGTGACTAACAGCTTACCTCTACAACAGTGATTCCCACTTTGGAGAATCCTTGTCCACTATTGTCAATAGAAGGGGAAAATAAATTATTTTCGTTGTGTTAAAAAAAAAAAATCCAGGGCTAGGGAAATAGTAAAATGTTTTCCTTGCAAGCAAGAGGACCAGAGCTCAATTCTCAGAAGATCTGGGCATTGTGGCACAGGCTTGTAATCCCAGTGCTGGGGAGGCAGAGACAGGAGGGTCCCTGGAGCTTGCTGGCCAGTCAGTCTAGCTTAATTGGCAGGCTGCAGACCACTGAGAGGGTCTGACTCAGGAAGTGGACAGCATGTGGGAGATCAACACCTGGGTTTGTAGTCTGCCCTCCACATGCACCTACACCTGCTCCTGCACACACACACACACACAAACACACACACACACACATGCACATACATGCACACATGCACAAAATAAGCATCAAGAGTCATACTTTGTGTACGCACAAGTTAAACATTCAAGTTGCTCTCATTTTGTCTGAAATCATGTCACTCAGCTCGAGCTCACTAATCATGTATGCTGATCAGAGGCTCCAGCTTGACCTTTTCATGTCTCCAGAGGACAAAAACTTGAGAAAATGAGCTTTTTGCTTCATTGATACTGTATGAAAGAAAAAGAAATAGGACCTGATGGAAGAAAAATCAATACATGCATCTCTGTCGTTAGAGATTATGAGCAGCGCCTCCTTATCTATTATGTGATGGTCCCGGGCCCAACTGAATCAGATGGTCACCCAAGCATTAGGCGGAAAAATGACCTGAAATGAGAAGAAAAATTAAATTGCATGAAAATAGTTCAATTTTGAGATGAAAGTCATACCTTATTTGTAAGTGATTACACTGAGTGCGAGTATGGGAAGGGAAGGCACTGGCGTTCAAAAACAGCCCTGTGCGCTCTGGAGTGAGCAGCTCACAAATTTGGTGTTCATTTTACATTGGCATGGGGGAGGGCTACTGGATTTAATGCCATTTTGTATATATTCAGACTCAATTCAGGATTGAGTAATAGGGACTTTTGTCATATGACTGAGCTGGTGACATTATATTTTCAGGGAGAGACAGTACGATTTAGTTTAATGATATTTTTAAAATATTTTTATTCATTTATTTGAGACAGAGAAAGAGATAAAGAAAATGGTGCACCAGGGCCTCCAGCCACTGCAAACAAACTCCAGATGTATGTGCCACCTTGTGCATCTGGCTTACATGGGTTCTAGGGAACTGAACCTGGGTCCTTTGGCTTTGTAGGCAAACACCTTAACCTCTAAACCATCCCTGAAGCCCTAATGATACTTTAAAAAAATATTTTTATTTATTTATTAGAGAGACAGGGACAGAGCAAATTTGGCACATCAGGGCCTCTTGCTGATGCAAACAAACTCCATCCGCATGTGCATCTGGCTTTACATGGATACTGAGGAATCAAACCCAGGGCCAGCAGGACTTGCAAGAAAGTGCATTGAAACACTGAGCCATCTCCCCAGCCCACTTTAATGATACCATTTATGGGAACAAGCTCATACGACTGTAAAGGAAAAGTCCAGGACCTTTGTGGTGTCCCGTATTTACAGTTCTTATCACCCCACCCATAGGCTAGTCAAGGAATGACAATACTTATTGTTTTCCCACTGAATCACTTAAGAGGCCTTTCCAGTGTGAATGGTGTCTAGAAAGTGCAAGGAACATGTTTAGCTAGTGATTGGAATTTCGCTGATGAACAGTGGCATGAATTGGAAAGTCCCCACTGAGTCTCAGCCTTCCAGAGTCTTCTAGAGTCAGTGTTGGCTGGGCATAAAGTCATCCTGGTGGTAACCATGGCCAGGCTACCATATTGGCATATGGCGATACTCATTCTAACACTTTGTCTGGGGCAGCAGCTCAGACTGGACCACAGAGATTAAGCTGCACCACTGTTCTCTTGTTCATCTTCTTTGCCCCACTCTGCAGAGCAGTAGAGCCTGGCCACATTCCTGGACTGTGCATGGCCCTCAAGTTTCCCTGTGTCCAAACTCTTTCTGACCTCATTGGAGATAGACTCCACAGTGAGGTCCCTTCCTCTGTGGCCCACTTTCCCTCTGGCCAGCTGGAACCCTTCTCAAGTCTGTTCATTGTGCCTTTGGGAAATCTCATTTTTATAGTGCCCAGGGAAAGGTTTTCTCTGTGACTTCCAGAGTCCTGTGTTGGAACAGACATCCTATATTAAACACTTTTTTGTTAATTGTGAACTTTAGTATATGAGCATATTACAAACTGGTCATACTCCCATCGGGTTACACTCATATATCCCTCTTGGCCACCTCTATTCCATGGAGGGCCCTCTTCAGCAGGATTTTCTGTATTCAGCAAGGGGTCATGAGTGTACCAGCAGTGTCTGTGGGGGGCAAATACCTTCCCACCTGTGGGTGTTTCTTACAATCTTTCTTTCTCCTCTTCCACACTATTCCCCGGGCCTCGGAGAGCATGTTATTAGTCTCTACTTCGTAGTTGTTCTCCGGCTCATGCAGTCTTGGGGAGGTGGGGCCCCAAGGACACTCCTTTCTTTTTGAGGTATGATTGTTTTATAAAAAATTCCACCTCCTTAACATATATAACCCAGTAACTTTGGATATACCTTGCATCCATAAACAAGTCTATCACTGCCCAAAGTTTCCTTTTTATTTGCTCAAATTCAATTCTCTTACATTTTCCAGACATCCCTTGTATACCTATTTGAGTTATCACAGAGGTGCATTATGGTAGCTATGAGGCCTAGGAGATTAGGGTTTGATAATAGACATGTGTGAGTCTAAAATCAATTTGCTAGGTTTCCTGTCACTCATTCCTATGCAAAAATCTGACCTCAGAAATAGCCTCATTTTGTGAACATCATAAAAACATCCTCTAGATTTCTTCCATGACATCATATGCCCCTGGAATCTCAGTGCATCTATTCACCCTGTCAACTGGAAAAGCTTGGTGGGTTTTCTTCGGGATTCTGTTCCCCATCCTGGAATGATGCAAGTTGGAAGTAAGTAATCTTTGGGCAAGTCTGTTCTAGGAGACTTTGCCATTTCCTCATCGTCCCATGGCAGAAACACCATTTGGGATATTACTTGGGAGTGTTCTTTATTTATAAATTGCTCCCTTTAAAATTAATATCTCTCTTCTCATAATGTGGGAAATGTCACAGGGTGCAGCTTGGACTCCTGATGCTCAGTAGCGCTTGGAGAGCCCCCATGGCTGCGCACATGTGGGTGTTAATCCTGCTTCGCGTTCTGCTCAAGTTTCACTTTCAAGCCCAGTTTCAGATCCCCAAGCTCCAGAATTGTCCTTGTCCAAAAGCATTGTATTATACTTACTTATGTGCACAAGAAAGCACACACACACACACACACAATACAATTGCATATTCATTCCCTACCTGATACATTTAATCTACTGTAGACTTACGCAGTTTTTTGATGTCTTTAGTCTGTGAGGTTTGTGTGTTAAAATGGACTGATGAGGTTTTTTTTTTTTCTTTTTGTGGATTGTCTCGCTGTAGCCCAGGCTGACCTGGAATTCACTGTGTAGTCTCAGGGTGGCCTCAAACTCAAGGCGATCCTCCTACTACTGCCTCCTGAGTGCTGAATTAAAGGTGTGCACCACCACAACAGACTTGGTCATTTACTTTTTATTTCGATTTATTTGTGTGTGTGTGTGTGTGTGTGTGCGTGTGTGCACTCCACTGCCTTTTGTTGCTGCATATGAACACCAGATACTTGTGCCACCTTTGTCTCACATGGGTAGCTTGGGAATTGAACATAGGCTGGCAGGGTTTGCAAGCAAGTACCTTTAACATCAGATGTCTTCCCAGCTCCCAGATCTGTTGAATATGTGTTTTTTTAAGGAAAAAAAAAAAGTCTGTCTGGCTCAGGATATTGGATGTAACTGAGAACATCAGGGTAGCTAGAAGAAGTGAATCTGACATGCTGAGGGAAGCAGAAACTTCACTGGATGTCCCTGATGTCATCTGAACAGTGGATGGAGTGACTACATATCCACAGATAGGCCACAGAAATTCCTTAGAAAACATTGTGCTTTTCCTGAGAAATGTCTGTCTAGTCTCTAAAGTGTATCTGGAGAGCTCGTGTTCATATGTTTACAACATGCATAGTGGCCATGAGGCACTAATGTCATTGTGGAACAGAGCAGGTCACTACTTCCTAAGTCGCAGTTAGTTGTCCCCAACACCACCATCTCCATCACCATCACAGGAAATCTGGATGCAATCACAAGTCTCATGGGGAAAAGTGACCTCATAATTTATGAAACTTAGTTAGGCATGGGATCATCTATTCAGGACATGATTGTTTATTTAAATCTATTTATATTAAAATCTGTTTATATTAAAATTATTTCTCAGAAGCTATCAGACCAGAAAGTACCTAGCAAGTACAACAGGAACAAGCCCCATGCAACCTGTACCCCAAGCAATCCAGAGTCCATCCATGTAGCTTACAGTCCCTCTTGCATTGGCTTTCCTATGGAGTTCTCCCTGCTGCTGTCCTTCTGTCCTCACACTTCCCAATGCTGCCTACATAAAGGCCAGAATTCAACACCACCATTTCTGTAATGTGTATACATATACACAGACATATATATTTAGTCATTATATATGTGTGTATATGTATATATTTTACATATGTATTTATGCATATATCTGTATGTGCATGTATATATACATTTACATGTATGTGTGTATGTATACATTTACATAAATACATATGTATGTATATATAATGTATGTATATATGTATAAGTATATGTGCATGTGTATACATTTATATGGATGTATGTATATGTATATATATATGTATATATATATATATATATATATATCAAGCCATCTTCTTTTTGATAATTTGCTCCACTTCCTATCATTATTATTATTATTGTTTTCATATTATTATTAAAAGACTTCTTAGCTCACTTGCCATGCCACAAGCTCCTTGCAGGGAGAATGTTGGTCCCCTTCGTCTTTGAGAATACCTTTCTTCTCCATGTGTACACACAGTGTCTGGCATGTGGTATCTGCTCTGCTAATACTGGTTAGATGAATGAATGCAAAATAAATCTTTTATAAAGTAAATGATTCAACAAATGATAGTATAATAAAGGATGCTTCTATCATCCCCTTCATTTTATAGCCCATTCAAGCATGTAGTCTTAGTTAAAAGTAAGTCACTTCTACTTAGATGGTAGACTGAGCCAAGTCAGATCTGCACCATAGAATTTTCCATGACGATGGAAAAAAAAATTGATGCCTGTTCTGTCCATTACTGTAGCCATTATCCATCTGCAACTGATAAGCCCTTGATTAATAATAGAGAAATCAGAGTCAGATTTCTTTAAAATTCTCTTTAAGTTTGAATATCTGCATCTGATTAGAGGCTACTGTACCAGAAGCATCACTGAACCCCCAGCAACAGGTGGCATTCACACTCTGCTGCAATTACTCTTCAGCCCAGATCGAGGTCTGCTTGGGTTAAACTCTCAGAGCTGTGCCTGATGACTTGCCCCACCCTCCCCCTCACAGACACCCAGGCCCAGTCTTGCATTTCTATGAATACTAGCCCAAAGTTTCTGACTAGTGGCACTTCTCAGGTTCAGGGCCACAAGAAGCCACAGGCACTGGCATTTCATGGCTGACTGCTCCAAAATCATGGCCTCTGTTAAAGGGATTCTTTACCGACCTCATGAATCCTTTCTGCAATTGTGGTAGTCATGACATATTTTCTTTGATCCCCCCCACTATCTCTGAGTATCTTCTTGAAAATCTAGTCACCTTTTTATATAACCAAATCATCAAAAGTCACTTTCTGTACAGTGACTCCCCACTGCTTTGGGTGTCCCTTCTCCTGACAGAACTGAGTTTGAATATGGGGGTGGGGGCTTGTCATGTAATTTGTCAATTAATTTTTCTGCATCTGAGCTCATGCTTCCCTTTCTCAACATAGTAGTGCTTACATCTAATTCATGTTAATTTTCTCAATAACTGTTGGAAGGGTGCCTGCTCAATCACTGATGTTTGCATGAAATGCAGAGCTTTTATTCCGCAATGGATATTTAGCCTTTTATTTTACAGAATAGAACCAGATAAATAATTAAATGTGTGATTGTCAGAAGTGTCTATCAAGACTGCAAAGCTCTTGTTTCAGTAACTGAATGGAAGTTGACACTCATTAAAATTTAATTTTGGTATTATCTTGAATCTAATTCAGAAAATCTAGAGAGTGGACAAGTTAGTATAGCATCATTCTATAAGCAGGCTGCAGAATGCTTCCTTAATTCTTAACAAAGAGAGAAACATTAGAATCACTTCTTTCATTAAACAATGATCAGCTAAAGTATAACTTACACGACCTTCCAGAGTTACACAGGAAGAGAAAGATTGAATTTTCTCCAGTTTGCACAGTAAATATAATTGAGTGCCCCCATGTTTTTATATCCATAAGCAGATAGGCATAGATATTTTTGTGGGTTAAAGGATTGTTGGATGAAGAAAAGTTGAATTTTGAGGGCTAGCAGGTACCAGAGGAATTATCTGGTGCTCTTTCTCTATGTCATTGGAACATTGGTAGTTTGAACTACAATTATTTGAGTATGATTAACTTGGAAATTTTATTTTCAAATAAGTATTGCCTTTGCTATCGCCCTTTAGCTGTGACCCTTGACCAAGCACAAGGGCCACATTCACAGTTGTATTGGTAATTGGTCTAGATCAGTGCTTCCCCACAACACAAAACACATAAATAATTATTCAGGAATAATAAGAAGGCATGCAATTGAAGGAACACATCACAGCATTTATGCTTGTCCGGTCGGCTATAACATTACACTGAGATTGGCTGGGGAGACGGCTCAGTGGATGAAGCACTTGCCATAAAACTCTTGAGTGCCCGAGTTCAGATATCAGTTCCCATTTAAATAGGCAGAAACTGTGGGAGGCTTCTGTAATCTCAATGCATTTACAGCAAGAAGGGAGGAAGGACTGGAGAACTTCCCTGAAGCTCCCAAACAGCAGTGACCAACGAGAGACCCCGCCTCACATAGCGGAAGGCAAAGACCAGCCTGAAAGTTGTCCACTGACCTCCACACGTGTTCCATGGCACACATGTACCTGCACTCACACACACTAACATGGACATGCCTACATCCCAAAATGCATAAAAATATTAAACCAATAATTAGATTAAGATATATGAAGAAATACAACCTCCTTTTGTTTATTTTACAGGTGGGTTACCTAGTTGGAAAGGTCTTTAGGTTCCCTTCTCTGGTTTTTGTTTTTCATAATTTTTTAATAGATTTTTTAAAATTGTTTTTGTTTATTTATTTATTTATTTATTTGAGACCGACAGACACAGAGAGAAAGAGGCAGATAGGTAGAGAGAGAGAGAATGGGCGCGCCAGGGCCTCCAGCCAATGCAAATGAACTCCAGATGCATGTGCCACCTTGTGCATCTGGCTAACATGGGTCCTGGGGAATCGAGCCTCAAACCGGGGTCCTTAGGCTTCACAGGCAAGCGCTTAACCGCTAAGCCATCTCTCCAGCCCTCATAATTTTTTTTAATTATCATTTTACTAACAGGGGGCAAACAATGAGGAAAAAGTGACAATTCAGATGTCAAAAAAAAAAAAAATCCTAGGATATGGGTGAGCATGACATAGTGATTAAAGCCAATATGGTGTGAGGGATATCTGCTCTTCCAATCCATCCTCTTACTTGCTTCATGATTTTTTTAAGGAAAATGAATGGTTAGTGGAGAATCCTCCATCAGTGTTGACTACAACCTCTTCTTCCACTCAAAGGGTGACCAGTTAACATTTGCTGCCTCCAAGTTCACGGCTCACCCCCATGGCATCCGCAAAGCTCTGCAGTGCCCTTGTCACTGGCATGTTGGTCCCTGTGTAGAACCGGGACTTGGCATGTCTACAACACTGAATAGACTCTTAATGCTTTCCCTCCCTACTCCTAGCATGCTCCGTGCATAAGTGGGAAAGCCAAAACAGTATGGTTGCTTGTGACACCTACTGAGAGTGTCAGAAATGGTTAACACCCAGCCTGTTTACTAACTCTAGTGTGGCTGTAGAACACTGAGAAAGAGTCTACAAAGGCAAGCTCCTAGTGGTTATCTTAGTTACCTGACACCAGCTTTGGAAACTGGTGATAGTTCTCACTGTGCACAATCAAGGACCACCTTGTAATGCAATACAAACATCTCAGTAAGCATAGAGAGGAATAGCACTTGACATCTTTGAGGCCTTTTTGTAGTTCTAAATCCCCTACCATGACTGATCCCACAGTTCTGTCATGACATAGTAACACCTGCCTCCAATTGCATATTGATTCACATTGTTATACCTGAATCTTGGCTTATGTGTACTTCTGATAAAACAGGAATATGGTAAATTCTAGGTGGTCAATCTGCTTTCCTCCTTAACATCTTGTCATGTTATTATTTATAGATTTCAGGTTAGCACAGCAATTGATTATAGATTTCTGGGGTTTTGCTTTCAGAAAAGTATCACACTCAGCCGGGCGTGGTGGCGCACGCCTTTAATCCCAGCACTTGAGAGGCAGAGGTAGGAGGATCACCATGAGTTTGAGGCCACCCTGAGACTGTATAGTGAATTCCAGGTCAGCCTGGACTAGAGTGAGACCCTACCTCGAAAAACAAAACAACAACCACAACAAAAAATCTCACACTCAGTATTATTTGAACATAAAGTATGTGAATTTCTCATTAATGTGAGAAAATTGAATTTTTTATGAATCTCATGGAATTATAACTATAAAATTAAAATATCATTCTTCATTAAAATGCCAATTTTCACTAATCAATTTTTAAATTAAAAAAGTTAATTGACATAAAATTTCATATATTCATCGTGTATAACACATTTGAATGTATTAGATTGTACAATAACAAATTCTGGGCTAATTAACATGCATTACCTTACATAGTCATCAATTTCTATTTTTTTTTATAGTGGTAGGAAATAAACTCAAGCCTTAATTATGCATTTAAGACATGCACCATTTAGCTATATCCCTATCCCTCTTTTTACTTTTTTTTTTTTTTTTTTTTTTTTTTTTGAGGCATCATCTCACTAAGTTGAGCATGATGACTTTGAACCCACTGTAGTTCAGGCAGGCCTTCAACTTGTGGTCCTTTTGTCCCAGCCTCCTAAATATCTGGTATTTGAGGCCCAGTTTATATAGCATATTTTCTACCTTTCTTTTTACATACTAAATATATTCCTCTGTGTCATGTTCTTTGACATCATGACTCTGTGTTTGAGACTGATCATGCAGCTGTCTGTGATGGCTTGCTTTAGTTGGCATTGCCCGAACACAGATACACAGATTCGGCGGGGAGGGGGACACTGCATGTTGGAGTTAGCACGCTCTTCCCAGGGCTCTCCACTGGTCTGTGGTCCAGGGTGGCAGGCGGCTGCGTTCCATGCCTGCTCTTCCTGGTTGACCAGCTGTAACTACTGGCTCTGTGTGACTGCTGAGAACTTAATCAATTCAACTCAAAAATAAATTTTAAGTATCATGTGCGTACTGTGGGGAGATTAGACAGCCAAGCTCTAGAGAGATAACCCACCTGTAAGGGGGCTGAGAGCAGGATTATGGTTTGGGGAGAGGTTGACTCAGCCAGCACTAGAGGAAAGTTAGTGGCGGGCCGGCCTTTCACTCCTTTCTCCAGCTAAGCGAAGCACGTGCACCTTACTGAGTTGCCGGTGCTGCTGCATGGTTGGGTGAGTAACTTCCTTACCTTTGAGCATCTCCCAGAAGGAAGACAGCCCTAAGCGTTTGGCCATCAGTATGCCCAGCAGTCAGAGGACTGGCAGCTGGCCATCTAGGAAGAAGCTGTACCGATTAATGCTGAGCCAGCTACAAGGTCATTCATCTCCACTGCGCTGGAGGGATCTTATTCTATAAATGAACCAGAGCTTGTCGGTCTGCAGGTGATGGACACTCAGAGAGGCATAGCTGTGTAATCCACTGGTCTTTAACTGATGGACACTCAGGGAGATATAGCCCTGGTAATTCATCAGTATATTTGTGGGCAGTCAGAGTGGCATAGCTCTGGTAATCCATCAATATATAGGTGGTGGCCACTCAGGGAGGTGTAGCTTGGTAATCCATGAGTATATAGGTGATGGACACTCAGAGAGGCATAGCTCTAGCAATCTGTCAGTCTTTAAATGGTAGACACTCAGGGATATTTAGCCCTAGTAGTCCATCAGTGCATAGACAATGGACACTCAGGGAGGAGTAGTTTGGTAAACATCAGTATATGGATGGTGGACACTCATGGAGGAGTAGCTCTGGTAATTCATCAGTCTGTACATTTCAATTGCATGTTAAAGGTGAAGGGGTTTTACATGTAGGATTATGGTTCCTGCTCAATCTGAATTGATAAAAAAGAAAGAGGGCTAAACAGATTGCTTAGTGGTTGAGGCGCTTGCCTGAGAAACCTAAAGACCCATGTTTTACTCTCTAGATCCCACATTAGCCAGAGGCAAAAGGTGAGGCAAGCACAAAGTTACACATGCCCACTAGGTGGTACAGGCGTCTGGAGTTCGATTGCAGTGGCTGAGACCCTAGCGTGCCAATCTGTCTGTCTCTTTCTCTCTCTTGCTCTCTCTAAAAATAAATTTTAATTGTTTTAAAAAGGAGCAGATACAGTAGATGGTCCTGGACTAAGCAGATGAGCCTTTAAGGGGAGGAACTAGAGATTCTGAAGTCAGGAAGAGTATTCAAGCTTTCATGAAAGCTTCAGCTACACGGAAATTAAGGCTACTAATGACTTAAAATAGTAACAGCTTATTTTGCTAACAGATCTGCAATTTGGGAAGAGGTATGTAGTAAATGTCATCTCTGCTGTATGTGGCTATAGCTATAAACTGGACTGAGCTCCTGTTCATTAGAATTTGATGGTTCCTGGGCTGAAGAGATGGCTCCATGGCTAAGGTGCTTGCCTGCACGCAAGCAAGAGAAAGGTCCTGGGTTCGATTCCCCAGTACCCACATAAAGCCAGATGTACAAAATGGTGAATGCGTCTGAAGTTCATTTGCAGTGGCTGAAGGCCCTGGCTTGTGTGTGCTGTCTCTCTCTGTCTCTCTCTGTCTCTCTCTCACTCTCTCTCTTTCATAAATAACTAAATAATATATATTTTAAAATAATCTGATGGTTCTTTTCTGAATCACCCTTCCAGGCTCCCTGGACAGCCTCACCACTTAATGGCTGAATTTTAAAAAAAGAAAAAGAAATTGTCAGTTGCCAGTTTCTTATATCTGTGGCCTACAAACCAAGTGACATATATCACTTTCACCATAGTCTACTGGTCAAAGTCATCTACATTCATGGGATGGAATCACTTTTTTTTTTTTTTTTTGATGAAAGGTCTTTCAAAGAATTTGAAGCCATTATTAACCTTCCCCAGTAAGGTAGCTATGTGCCCAAGAAACCAAAAGAAACAGATTTAGTGAACAGCTCTCCTTCCTCTAGTTTTTAGTATTAACATAAAGCCATTACAAATTTCATCTTTTTAATAAAGTAGCCCTATTGACATTCTGCCAAATACTCCAAACTAATGGCTGAATATGTTTTACCACTATTTACAAAAAGAAAACTTAGGTTAGTAACTTCTAAGTTCAGTTTTAGAGTTTCGGAAACCCAAGATAAAGATACCTGTAGATTTGGTGCTCAGTGAGAGACTTTCCTCAGACACCACCTGCTTGCTGCTTGCTGGATCGTTAGGTGGTTGATGGGTAAACAGTCCCTTGGGCCTCTTCCATAAGGACACAAATCTCCTCTATGAGAGCTCTACCTTCACAATCTGCTCACCTTCCAAGACCACCTGGGAATCTATTGTACTGTCCATTAGGGTTGTAGTTTATGTGCATCTCCATTAATTACTTATAGTCATATAACAACAGAAATGTGAAAAAATATTCAATCACTGTTTACATTCACTATAGAGATATCTTTTTAATGCATTTTATTTATTAATTTATTTATGAGAGGGGGCAAAGAGAGAGAGAGAGAGAGAATGGGCACGCCAGGGCCTCCAGCCACTGTAAACAAACTCCACATGCATACACCACCTTGTGCATCTGGCTTACATGGATCCTGGGGAATTGAACCGAGGTCCTTTGGTTTTGCGGGCAAACGCCTTAATAAACCATCTCTCCAGCCCAACTATAGAAATATCTTACATAGCACTTCCTGATAAAGGGTATTTCCAATGTTGGTTTATCTCTAACTTCATGGAGGGTGAGGTTGGAACATTTGAATATATCTGATGCTTTCAAATTTTCTTTTTGTCATACAGAAATGAAAACACCTATTGTCTTGGTCTTGAGTTTGCTGTAATATTTCAGATAGAATTAAATGCCAGACAGCTGTGATCCACTACTTTTTTTATGAAACTGTGTACTTATTAGCCATTAGTTCATCTGTACAAATATTAATGTGTTTTATTTAGGAAGCGTGTATATGCAATCAGCTAGAGCATATACCACAGAAGTTAATCACTCACCTTTACGGGAAAGCATTTTATTTAAAGTGTTCTACCAACTGTACTCACCAGAATCTTCAGAGACATATAATTAAGTATACCTATTAACATTTCAATATTAGGAATGCAGAACTTAACAGAATTAATTCCTTGCCCACATTTACACAGTAAATTAACAGTGAGCTAAAAACAGAATTACATTTCTGATCCCATGTTCAAGTACCATTTCCATGTTGTGCCATGTTTTCCATAATCTATATCTTTGAAAATTCACGCTCATAATCATATTTTACTTACCAGCGTAGAGCCATTTTAAGATCAATAGACCACCTGGAGCTGTTTCTATAAATCCCTTAGAGTGCCTAAGGAAATAACTCAGCAGTTAAGAGCACATGCTCTTTAGTCATGAGGGCCTCTCAGACCAGAGAATGTGCCAAGTTCAACTCCTCAGAACCCACATAAGAAGCTGGGCATGGCCACACAGGTCTGTAACCCCAGTCCATGGGAACCAAAAACTTAGAGAATCTCTGGGACTCACTGCTCAATAGAAGCTCTAGGCTGAGGGAGAGACCTTGTGGGAATTTGTAGCTGACCAATAAGAGAAGGACACTGGATGTTCTCCTCTGGCCTATGTATGCATGTGCATGGGACATGCATTTGCACACACACGTGCATATACCACCACACGTAATACTCTGCACATGTGCACACGCACGCACACACACACACACACACACACACACACACACCACTTATCCTAATCTCTTTGAAACACCATTTTGTCTATTTGGATGTCAGAAAAGCTCTGCTTTTGAAGCGGAAATGATCCAATGTAGACTATTTGTTAAAGTGGGAAAGGTCCAGTGAAGATTCTCAGCATAGTTTCCTGTAATGAAAGCGAATGTGGAAATTCCTTTTTGTTAAATAAATCAGTGCATATTTAGTTTTGAATAATTACTCTTATTTAATACTGCTAGCTGCTCATTTTTTCCTTCTCAATTAGCAACAGTACATTATTTGAGCATACTAGTAATTTCCTAGTGACTGTTAATTTCAAAAGCAATTTTTTATAAAAAGATTTAGCACTGGGGTTGACAGCTATGTATTTACCACATAAATATTCAGTGAGATGTTCTACCTCCTCCTAAATTAAGAAACTGTGCATACTTGGATGTTTGTCAGATATAAAGGTGAAATCAAAGACTTCCGTTATCTAGAAAACCTGTAACTGAGGTTGGCATTCAAGAGACATTGTTATACACTTCTTTTAAATATATATATATAATTTATTTATTTTGAAAGAGTGAGGGTATATGCACTCCAGGCCCTCCTGCTGCTGCAGATGGACTTCAGACATGTGTACTACTTTGTGTGTCTGGCTTTTCGTGGGTGCTGGACAGTCAAACCCAGTCTAACGGGCTTTGAAACCAAACAGTTTTAACCACTGAGCAATCTCTCCAGCCCTATAACACACTTTTTTTTTTTTTTTTTTTTTGTTTTTTCAAGGTAGGGTCTTGCTTTAGCCCTGGAATTCACTATGTAGTCTCAGGGTGGCCTCAAACTCACTGCGATCCTCCTACTTCAGCCTCCCAAGTGCTAGGATTAAAGGCATGCACCACCATGCCCAGCCTATAACACACTTCTTGAAGAACTTTTTACCTGATTTAATTAGAAGATAGTAGTGGACTTGCCTTGAGTCATTGAAGACTTCATAAGAACACTGCTGAGTGTGTACGTTCAGATTCCTAGGCAGTATTTTCATTTATTCTGATTTAACAGGTCTGCAAGAGGGATCCTAAGAGCAATTATATTCCTAGAAATCATCCCAGTTGATCCTGATGGAGGCATTCTATGTTTCATCTTAGGAAATGCTGACCAATAATAGCCTTTAATAGTTTCAAATTTCCTTCAGATCCCCTGTACTGGTTGTAATTCATGTTTTCCTAAAGCACATTTGGTATGGGTTTTTAAGCCAGTTTTCATAGACCAGGAAAACGGGGACACTGATTCTATCTATCCCGGCTATCTCAGAAGACGACAGTACCATTGCTTTATCTGTGGTAAATGTGAACTGAGATTAATCCCCAAGATGACAAGAATGCTAAGAGCTAATCATGCAGTGTCCGGTGACGATCCAGCCTCATTCATCCCAGCTCTGCAAATCTCTCCCACTCATGGGCAAAGCTTAAGCACCTTATCATGTGTCAGTAGGATCTGATGGGTCAGGAAAGCAACTTAGACTGTGGCATTACAGAATGACAGCAGAAACAGCCTTTGAAGTAGACAAAGTAAAGCTGATGGGGAGAATGGTCTGAGAAAGAGATGAGTGATCATTGCCAAAGACACAAAGGAAGCAGAGGGAAACTTTGATCTTATTCCTCCAAGTTACCATCTTTTGTCCCATTCCCCTCCCACTAATACCCTTGTTCTTCCCAATTAACCCCCATGTTACTTTCATGCCTTTTCTTTAACCCACTGATTTAAATTAGGGTTGTTTTCATGATCATGGGTGGAAGGTTATTTAAGTGGGCTGATGAACGTGACTCCCCTCTCCCAGCAACCACCAGCTGCCATTAGCTACTCTTGAAGGTGTGGGCTCTCATGTATCCTTCCCACATGGATGCAAAGCCCTGACAGGTTCACTCTTATGCAGGAAAGCACAGCTGCTAGGCATGCCTGAGTGAAATGGCCACACCATCTCGTATACAGAAGACAGCGTTCTGCAGCCCTTCTTGCCATCCTGCTGCTTCTTTCATGAGATGCCCCACGCCTTAGAGGGGAGAGCTGAGATGTCCTATTGGAGGCTGAGCACATAGTAGACTCCATCCACAGTTTTAACAGCTATGCTTCTCATTAACCATTGCTCATTGTAGTAAGACAACCCTGAGATCAAGCCTTCAAGCAGTACTAATAATCTGCGTGGCAAATACAAATATTTAGAAGTCAGTTTGACATCTGTCCATTTAGCATGACCTAAACTTAAAAGTTACTCAAGTTAGACAGTAGAAACTAGTCATATTTTATTTTCAAACAAATAAAGGTGCAAATGAAGGTATTTCTCAATAGAACAATTAAAAAGTTGAGATTCATTGCTAAAAAGAGGCAATAGCATTATTTTAATACTTATAAGAGAGACTTCTTATATCATCTATTAAAACTGCAAGTAAAATCTGACAACTTTTTCCTGTCTAACTTGAGTAATTTTTAACTTTAGGAGAAAGAAAGTGGTAGCCTGTCTTCAAAACATTGCTTATGAGGTCTAGTTTGCTGGCATCCATGACTTAATAGGGCCTTGGGTGGATCTCTTTCAACTACCTCAGGCTTTCTTTACTCATCAGTGGAAGACAGAAATTGTCTGCATAGATGTTTTCAGGACTACAAAGAGATTAGAAAGCAAAGGAAGGAGATTCATTGCTATGGGATCAGCCAAGAGCTGTTGGCAAAACTTGAGCAGTGAAAATTAAAAAAAAAAAAAAATTAGAAAAAAATGCACCGAGTTACATACTGGTGTTAACTTTTGCTTTGCCTGTGGAAAGTTCCCTTGATTTCATTTCAGACGAAATATTCTAGTCTGCCTTTGAGCCAACAAAGAGGAGGGCCTGTGCCAAGGCCCTTGAATAGTTAAAACATTTTAACAGCTCCTCTCCTTTTGTTGTTTTCTTCTACTAGGTGGTAACTTCCATGAGATATTTTCCTAACCCACTGTTTTAGCCTCCTGTCCACTTCCTCACACCATAAGCAGTGATTCATGTCATTTTGTTAAAGGGCATTATGAAGGCATTAGTCTGTTAAGATTTCCCAGACAAGCAACCTGCATCAGTCTCCTTCTCATTGCTGGGACAAAATGCCTGGCAAAGGATCAGTTTAAGGGAGGAAGAGTGTGTGCTAGCTTACAGCTCTAGGCTGCAGCCCATCGTGGCAAAGAAGGCATGGTGGCAGGAACTTGGGGCAGCTGATCACATTCAGACCACCACGAGGCAGCAGACAGCAATGTTGCTGGTGCTCAGCTGGCCATCTCCTCTTTATACTGTCCAGGACCCCAGCCCATGGGGTTGTGCCCACAGTTAAGGTGGGTTTTTCTCACAACTGTTCTAATCTAGATAACTCCTCTCAGATGATTTCATGTCCTTTTAAGGTAGCAATTTAAACCACCATGTCATTCTAGAAGCCAGTATGTCATCTGATGTTTGGGTAAACAGAGTGGAGGGACTGTGACGACCTGAAAGTAGGATTCCTGGATCTCCTCATTGTTACCCATGCCTAGTTCTTCATAATGCCCCAAGTTAAATAGAATTAAACCAATATTAATTGAAAAAAGCAGATAAAAGGGCCAGAGCAATAAGAACAGAATTAGCAACAAAAAGAGCAACAGTGTGCTGAAGTGAAACACTATCCAGTGAAAATGCTCTAGATGGACATGAGCTACACCCCGATTGTGCCTGAAACTCTCAAACAGAGAACAAGCAGTCAGCAGCCTTGAAGTCAGGAAGTCAGAGCGTGTGCGGAGATTTCACATAGCACCAATTCCCCTGTTTCCTGAAAGATTTCCTTATTTCAATATACAACTCAGAGAAGAATTAGCATGGTATGTTTAGTAATACCAATGATAGTTAGGGTTTGTGTCTATAACCCACATGCACAGGTCCTGGATTAAAAAAAAAGAGAGGAAATCAAGAGCCATGCATTTCAGATGTGAGCTACATGTTTTGTTACCCCATAAGAAAAGGAGATGATTAGACCCAGGGCTTGCTCCATGCTAGACCAGTACTCTACCAACTGAGCCACATCTCCAGCCCCTCCACCCATCAAGTTTACTCAAGCCAACAGAAAGGAGGAAGGACTGAAAAGGAGAGTGCATCGCTCGTGAGGACCCCGCCCCTCCCAGAAGTTACCTCTGTGTTTCTGTTCACCTTCTGCTGTCCACAGCTTATCAAGGGGATATCCTGCTTCAAGAGAAGTCTTTATGTCAAGTGGTCGAGTCTCATCTGAACATCAATGATTCTATTACAAAGAGTAGATGGGGGCAGATTGAGGGAAAGGGTGATGCCATTGGGGACATAATTAGACAGGAAAAATCTGGTAACACTAGGGAAACCTTTCTGAATCTGGGCCTCCACTCACTGTTCTGTTGTGTGGAGTGAGGATCACAGCGCAGTGGAAGAGTTAGCATGGTATGGATCAACACATTGCTATGGTAGGCTGACGGATGTAGGTTCAAGCACAGCCCTGGGTTCCTGCCTCTCTCCCTTCTCACCCCTCCTTTTTTCCCTCTCCCCTCCCTTCCTTTATGAAGTGAGGAAAACCTATAGTGAAAAAAATTGTACATAACATAGAACTTGCCATCTTTTTTTTGGGACAAGGTCTCACTGGGTATCCTAGTCTGGTCTCGGACCTCAGTTATACTGGGCTGTGGGGATATGGCTCTAATTGGGAGCATTCCTGCTTTGGAAGGGTATGTCACTTTGCCAGAAACTTCACCTTCATGTAGTTCTCAAGATGCAACCTGTAATATCAGGTTGTGGCTAATTTTGCTTGGCCACTGTGCTGCCATTTGGACAGAATAGAGTGGAGCCACACTTTTTCTGTCCTGGCAATGTTTTCTCGATCAGTGTTGCATTGGAGACCCCTTCTCTTTCTGGTTTCTCAATCACAGCCTTCCATCCACACATTGCACTAGCCTTTGATCTATTGGTATAAGACAAGACCTCAGGTTGGGGTACTTTACAAAGAAGGAAGTTTCTTTAGCTCCAAATTAGCTCACCCTCACATTTCATAAACATTGTAACATTTTGTAACTAATAAATCCATAGTTACTACATTTCCTATTTATGATAAGTACTAATACGTGAGTGTCAGGAAGAATGAACATGTGTATTAGTAGCTTTCCTAAGTGTCTACTACCATTTATTGCCTTAATTTTTCTAATCATGAGGCCAAGTCTTTGGCAGATTTCTGAGATATTAATAAAGTATTAATTAGTAAAATTTAATTCTGAAGAAACTGAATAAATATTATACTACATTTTCATAATTTAAAATACTTTGAAGTTTGAAATCATCTACATTTATTTATTTGTGTGTGTGTGATAGAGAAAGCATGGGTGTTCCAGGACTTCTTGACTCTGCAAACAAACTCCAGATGCATGTGCCACTGTGTGTGCCTGGATTCACATGGGTACTGGGGGTTGAACCTTGGCCTGCAGTCTTTGCATACAAGCACCTTTCACTGCTGAGCCATCCCTTGTATTTTAATCATGAAGTCTATAAAAGTAGGAAAGGCCTGATTTATGCTACTGTACTGTGCTACGTATAAAATGATTTAGCATCCAGGTTGGTTTAATGTGATGTAATATACAGAATTGGATGCAAAAACAAATTATGTACCATCCATAATCCTCCGGTGTCATTGAAAAGGGAGTGATGGGAATATAGTATGTGACACGGAAAGGACTTCACGGTTAATGTGCTTCGGACTCTCCTTCCTGTATCGCTTTTTGCAGAATATGTGTTGTGACATCAGATCGCTTATAGTAATTTTCATTCATTAATCATACTGGTTAAAATATGTAAGACAGCTGGTTGGGCCATGTACATGCCGTGGTGATTAATAATAGTTTCCTAATATAGTCCACTATGGCCATGAGAACTAATTTAATTTATAGCTTTCACAATTTACCATGTTGCTCAGATACTTCAATATTGCATTCAGAAAGAAAAATCTGTTGGTTTTAGTATAACTCAATAACTTCATTACCATGACAACAATAAACTCTTATTAACAAAGTAAAGACAAAATTTGATTAATAATTGGCTAATCTGGGGAATTAGGAAATGGTTTGGTGGATAACACACTTGCTGTGCAAGCATGGGGACCAAAGTTCAGATCTCCAGCATCCACATAAATACCAGGTGAGTGTGTTGGCCTGAATTTAATCCCCTTGCTCAGGAGGCAGAGTCAGCAAGTTATGGATGCAATGGGAGCCTGACTCAGTAAATAATGGGGAGAGCAATGGAAGAAGATAGTTGGCATCAACCTCTGGCCTCTACAGGTATTCACACACACGTGCATATGCACCAACTCACACGCATGCCCATGCATATATGAACACATGTATACCACATTCATATAAACTGAAAAAAAAAGATGGCCAAGTTTGATATTAGTACACCTCCATCTCTCTGCCTGAATATGCGCTGATTCCCTTGAAGTAAGTAGCTCAGGGGTTGAGGGAGATGCCAGCCTGGGAGGTCCCGTGCTTCTCAGGACAGATGGGCATGCTCCACAGACTCGAAAACTGCCTCCCCTCATTCTGGCCACTTGAAGTCACTCATGCCAACCACTAGCTTTCTGAACACCTTAATTTAGCTCTGTCAGTTTTAACCTGTGATGCATTTTGAACATAAAGGTAAATTAATAGCTCTCAGGAGCACCCCAGGGGAATACATATCCCTAAAGTAGAGGAGTCTGTGCATGGACATATCTAGTAATAAGTTAATATAGCATGGGACTAGATTTTAACTTTTGTACATGTGTGGACTGTATGTGGAGTGAAGTATACACATGTGTGTTTGCAGGTGCACAGAGCATATGCACATGGAGTTGAAGGAGATTGTTAAGTGCCCTTCCTTATCACTCACATGCATACTTCCTTGAAACAGGTTCTCTTCCTCACCCCAGAGCTTCTGATGTTAGGTCAGTGACTCTAGTGATTCTCCAGTTTTCTTCCTGCCAGAGGAGTAAAACTGAGGCGTTCTCAGGCCTCCCAGCCCCCCCCCCATACTTAAGTGGCAAGTGTTCTTAACCTCTGAGCCCTTTTTCCAGCCCCCTATACATTAACTTATAGATGAGAATGGCAATAGGGAAGTGACTCATGTAAATATAGTTCCATATCTTGATTGACATTGGAAGACATGAAGCTACACCATTCAGCAAAGGATGCCTGACTTCTCTGTTCCTGATAGAAGACATGGCAGTTAGATACAGAACATACAACATACAGTTTATATCAGTCTTTTTCCTGAGCTACAAATTGAGGGATTTTTCTTTCAGATATTATGAAACTAGAAAAATAATTCAACAAAAATAGTCATATGAGCCATATACTTAGGTAGAAACAATTTCGGCCTGTACTTTTTTCCCTCACTTAAAAACTGAATGTAAGGCAGGAAAGATGGATTAGTGGTTATGGTGCTGGCCTGCAAAGCCTAAGGACCTAGGTTTGATTCCCCAGGACTCATGTAAGCCAGATGCACAAAGTGCCACATGCTTCTGGAGTTCCTTTGCAGTGGCTGGAGGCCCTGACTCTCTCTCTCTCTCTCTCACTGACACACACACAAATTAATAATTCAAATGTTTAAAAACCTGAATGTAGGGCTGGAGAGATGGCTTAGCGGTTAAGCGCTTGACTGTGAAGCCTAAGGACCCCGGTTCGAGGCTCAGTTCCCCAGGACCCATGTTAGCCAGATGCACAAGGGGGCGCACGCATCTGGAGTTCGTTTACAGAGGCTGGAAGCTCTGGCGTGCCCATTCTCTCTCTGTCTCTCTAGCTGCCTCTTTCTCTCTCTGTCACTCTCAAATAAATAAATAAAAATGAACAACAACAAAAAAAACTGAATGTGAAACAAGGGCTGTATGAAGGATGCTTACCAAAATAAATCACCCAAACAGTGTACGTGCATGTTGGAAAGAACTGCTGGTGTTGAAATGTGAAGCTCGTGTGTGAGTAAACTAAGGTTGAGGTTGAGCTCTGTCAGTCAGAGTGCGTTCCCACCATCCTAGGCCATCCTGCCTTCTAGATGTCATAATTAAAGAATTCAGGCAGTGTGGTGGCTTGGGAAGGATTCAAATATGATTAAAATGAGCAAGAAAGAAGAAATAAGTAAATTTACCAAAAAAAGAAATGAGTTAGACAAAGTTATAGACAGGTTGGGGGAATTCCAGCTAATTCATGTAGCAGGTATACACTGTAGGATTTTACAGATTTTTTTTGTTTTTGTTTTTGTTTTTGTTTTGTTATGTTTTGTTTTTAGGATACTTTGAGTTTTGTAAACCAACTGCCACCATGACTTTGGACAGAACATCTAGACTTCATCAATCGCACATGCATGTGTGCACGCATGCAGACACACACACACACACACACACACAAAATCTTTATGTCCAGCGAGTTGGATCTCTATCTACAGAAGAAGCTAGAAAGAAGGAATAATGTATGTGATAACAATTCTTGAGGTCATGAATCATGAATTACAGTATTCATAGGGAGCAGAAACCTACACAGTGGAATGGAACAAGAGTAGCAGAAGCCAAATCAAAATCAGAGATTGAAATGGGAGCCTGTCCACCATGAGTTTCTTCCATTCAATGTTCTTTTTTTGTTTCTGTTTTTGTTTTTTTTTTTCTCTAAAATTGTCGTTCTCTTATCCTCTTGTTTGACAGTAGTATGGAACTCAAGTCATTCCTGTGCCCTTTTCTCTTGCATGTGGCATGCCTTGGGAGTAGAGTAAGAAGCGGGACATTCCTCGGGAGGACCAGGGACCAACCACCAAGAACTTGGACTTCTGGCCACAACTGATCACGCTGATGGTCACCATCATCGACGAGGACAGAACTGCCTATACACCAGTCCTGAACCAGTAAGTACACTGCTTTGGGAAATCAGTGGGTTTGATTCCACTAAAGTTAAACATATGTGTATTTTATGTAAAATGTAGAACTAATAACACTGACAAATGTTTTCTAAATTAAGCAACAGTATATAGTATTTTTTTAATTCTACCAGTAAGTATCAAGTCAGTGACAAGGGTTATTATTATTTTTTTAGTTTAATCCCCATACAATGTAGCTATTTATATGAAGCCAGTGTTTCCCAAGATTTGATTTTTATTTGATATGAAATATTCATGTCTCATTTCATAACTGTGCCAGTTCTCCTAAAAGAAAAAAAGTGCTTCACACAGAAGTTGGAAAAAAATGTTATAAAAATAGTATTTGATATTTTGCATTACGGCTTCTTAAAAATGAAGATTAGGCCAATAAAAGAGAATGCACTTTCAAGATTGTTATTGTATATAATAACTTTACAGTAATACGCAGTAATAGAACAAGTTCACTTCTGCAAGTTCATCTTATAATTTATGCCTCAAAATGAGGTTACAGGAGTAAATCTACAGATGTTCTAAAATTCTTTAAAATCAGCACCTTCTCAAAACAGCATGTGCAGACTATCTGACTTTCTGGGATCTCAGCTTTCTCCCATGTAAAATAGTGAAATACTACTAGGTGGTTTCCAGGCCCAATTCCATTTCAGAATATACTGACACTGCAGGGATCCTAATGGGCTGCCATCCTGGTCAATGGTGTGGGGATCTTGGCACGTTGGTGAGACCTCACGTGATCTGGACATCAAGGGCAGCGGACGAAGGCAAACCATGAAACAGAACAATGAATAGATCCTGACTTCCTGTCAGAACTGGGTTCATTATTTCTTTCTCTCACTCCTGGTCAAGACAGTTTGGATAAAAATTTAAGCTCAGCCTGGCGTGGTGGCGCACGCCTTTAATCCCAGCACTCGGGAGGCAGAGGTAGGAGGATCACCGTGAGTTCGAGGCCACCCTGAGACTCCATAGTGAATTCCAGGTCAGCCTGGGGCTAGAGTGAGACCCTACCTCGAAAAACCAAAAAAAAAAAAAAAAAAAAAAAAAAATTTAAGCTCAATTCAAGTAAAATTGTGATTACAAAAAAATGCTAAGTATCCCAGCTTTCACTCTTTTCTGCCTCTGTCATCTTTCCCCTGCCTAAATCCCTCCTCTGAGTGAAGTCTCGTTTTTGATCAGCTCTTGTATCAGCTTCTACCTTTCACTTTGTTCACTTTTGCTGTCACCTTTTATTTTGTTCTTTCTCTCTCTCTCTCTCTCTCTCTCTCTCTCTCTCTCTCTCTGTGTGTGTGTGTGTGTGTGTGTGTGTGTGTGTGTGTGTGTGTGTGTGTACAGATGCATGCACCACTCAGAGGCCAATGGAAGATGTCTGGTGTCTTCCTCATTTGCTTTTCCAGCTTATTTCCTTGAGACAGTCTGTCACTGGCCCTGGAGCTCTCTGCTTTTCAGTTAGTTGGGCTGATTAATGAGCCTCAGTGGTCCTCCTGTCTCTCAGCGCCGGGTTGTCAGGCATGCACAGCTGTGCCCTGCTTATCGTGTGGGTGCTGGGCAGAGCGCCCATGCCCTCTTGTTTGTACAGCAAGCTCTCTACCCTCTTGGCCATCCACTCAGCCTCATCTTTTCTCCATGACAACAATAGTTCTTCCAGATTTCCATCTGTAGAGAATTTACTCTTCCATCTCTTCTGCTAGGATTATGAGCTCTCTTAACCTATGGGCTGGGTCATGTCACCTTTGTCTGTCTGTCAGGCCTCTGCAGCTTTGGGGATTAGCTTTGTTTTCTGCTTTGTTCTTTGTGCCTTTCTTAAGGATGGAGTAGGTTTTCTAAAGATTGGAAGACCTGTGTTTCATGTAATCATTTTGCCCTTCTGTTTAAAAATTGCAAATTGAAAATTATTTTACCATATTATGATTGTATTTGAGTCAACCATAACATAAAAATCACATGGCTTTGTTTGCTCTGAGTTTAAGAATAATCTATAGCCTTATGCTTAATGAAGATCATTCTATTTGTATCTTACTTGATTTAATCAATACTTATTCAGGTGAACTAATGTGGATACTGAGGTGTGGTGTTGGTGGCCAATATTGCAGATATATAATTACTAATGTTTCATTTGACTCTGCGTTACTTGAATAAACATGAGCACATTAGGCATCATTGTCATCTCATTGGCAACTTAGACTGGTGCAAAGTTTCACAAGGTAAGAACTCTAGAATATGAAGGGATAGCAGTTGGTTTGTAAATTCTCAGTCCCACCGTAAACCTCGACTCCCAATCAAAATTCATGTTTTATAATTCTATAGAATTTAAAAGTAAATCTAATCTCATTTTTATACCACCACCTGTCTTTCCTTTTTACACCCTTAAAACAAATTTTAGGGGTTGGAGAAACTGCTCAGTGGTTGAGGCGCTTGCCTACAATGTCTAATGAGTGGGGTTCGATTTCCCAGAACACATGCAAAGCCAGATGCACCAAGTGGTGCTTGCATCTAGTGTTTGCAGTAGCTGGAGGCCCTGGCACACCCATTCTCTCCTCTTTCTCTCTCTCTCTCTCTTATCTCTCTCCTCTCTCTCTAAATAAATAAAATATATTTTAGTATTTTATTTATTTATTTATGTGAGAGAGAGAGAAGCAGAGAGAGAGAATGGGCATGTCAGGGCCTCTAGCCACTGCAAGCAAGCTCTAAATACATGTGCTACCATGTGCATTTGGCTTTATGTGGGTTCTGGGGAGTCAAATCTGGGTCCTTAGGTTTTGTAGGCAAACACCTTAACTGCTAAGCCATTGCTCCAGCCCAAATAAAATATTAAGAAAACAAATTTGATTATAATTTTATGAAGCATTTTGGTTTGTTTTTTTTTTCCTCAAGGTATGGTCTCACTCTAGCTCAGGTAGTCCTGAAACTCACTCTATATACTATTCCAGACTAACCTCAAACTCACAGTGATCCTCTTACTTTTGCTTCCCAAGTACTTGGATTAAAGTGTACCACCACACCCAGATTCATCTTAATATTTTTGAAATACATGAATGCATAAATAATAATAAAAATAAACACTATTTTTAAATATTTTATTCCTTTATTTGAGAGAGACAGAGGGAGAATGGGCTCTCCAGAGCCTCTAGCCACTGCAAACTCCAGATGCATGCCCCGCCTTGTAAGTCTGGCTTTATGTGGGTACTGGGGAATCAAACCTTGATCCTTAAGCTTTGCAGATAAGCACCTTAACCACTGAGCATCTCTCCAGCCCAAGAGGCACTATTTTAAGTATGCAAAAGTTATGTCAGCTGACTGATTACTAAATCACTAATGTTCTAATGTTCTCAGTGAGACACGGTGAGCTGTGTGAGACCTGAGAAAGTTTACTATTTCTAATAGACTTTTTTACATTTTAAAAATTAATAAGCAAAACCTAACCATTTCCAGGACTCTAGAACATAATGCATAACAAGACCTACCAAGCCTGGTGTCTGTACTTTGAGTAGATATGTCATAATGTCATTCTCATCTTGTCCCACAGTATGAACCTGAGGATTTACTCTACTGAATCTTTAATCTGGAATTTCTGAGAACCAGTCATCTGAACTCCTTGAACTCCCTTCATTATTTAGTCAGTCACAACATACAATGTTACATAAGCTAGTTTGGGCCCCTCTATCTCATTTACCACAGCCAGTAGACACATTATCTTATAAAATGCTCATTTCAGTCATTAACCTAGACCCACTCCAAATTTTGTTTTTCATACTAAAATTAAATATATATTTAAAGATTCAAGTTTCCTTAAAGTAATGCCTTGAGGGATGGAGGGATGGCTTAGCAGTAAAGTCGTTTGCCTGCAAAGCTAAAGGATCTAGTTCTATTCCCCAGGATCCATGTTAGCCAGATGCACAAGGAGGCACACGCTTCTGGAGTTCCTTTGCAGTGGGTGGAGGCCCTTGTGTGCCCATTCTCTCTCTCGCCCCCCCTCTTTCTCTGTCAAATAAATAAATAAAAAGAAAATATTTTTTAAAAGTAATGCCTTGAGCTATAAAAACATGGAAGGAAAAAAGAGGAGAGAAGGAGTGACTGGCTTTAAGTAGCAGGAGTGACTTTTTTTTAAGGTATGAGGGAACCAATCTGCAAAAGAAAGCTCATCTCCATTGGAAGTGATCAGTTAGGTGAGCTCCCCTGCCAGGGCGTCAGCTGGTTTTCAGCCTGAATTGGAATGTTAAGACATATTTTACTTTCTCCTCAATTTAGCTTCAACTTGCAAGTCTATTCTATAATTTACTAATGGAGTCTTGCTTAATAAAATTCATCTTTTTGTCAATTTCCTCTGTTCACGTGAATGGTGGTGAATTGCACTAATGTATGTCAAGTGTTCTTAAATGCAAAGCATATAACATAACAGAAACCTTCGTTAATATAATGTGTAGGAGCCCAGGAAGCTAATGGCTGTTGAATGCCAACTATAAGGAAGTTTTGGTTGCACACAGGAGCACTGCCTACGCCTTTGTACCAATGAACACTCTTTTCTTGAAAGAAATATTTTGCATATCAAAATAACACTTCACATTTAATGGATTCTAATTTTATCTGTTACGACTAATGAATCGGAATCATCAAACGTGGCTGTGTTAGATCATGATTTCCCTATTTCACAATGAGATTTGCAAGATAATAAATTGGTTTATTAAATTGTTGTGTCTCATAAGACTGGAGATTAAAAATATTTATGCTGTGTATTAATTGCTACACATTAGTAGCAGGAGACATTCTCATGATGGTAGAATGGATCAGTTACTTCAATAAATATCCTCTTTTTAAATTATAGATTGGGTTAAATTAAGAATGCAGTGACAAGGAAAAAAATGGGTTTTCCATTGCTGAAAGGATAAGGATACCAATTAGGATAAGAAGGGGCAATTTAAATGTACATGTGCCTGTGTTATGATAGAAGATTAACATTCAGTCTTCCATAGTTTTGTATCCTTGTTGTAATTTTTATCTCTCTGTCTCTCTCTCTCTTTTTCGAGGTTGGGTTTTGCTCTAGCCCAGGCTTACCTGGCATTGACTACGTAGTCTCAGGGTGGCCTTGAAGTCATGGCAAGACGATCCTCCTATCTCTGCCTCCTGAGTGCTGGGATTAAAGGTGTACACTACCACTCCCAGCTCTCACTTTTAAGTATAAATAATTTTTATGAGATGAGAAAGGTGAACATCTGGCCTGCCATCTTTGTGTATAGTTGCTTAACCTTTCAAATATACACAGTAATAGGCAGTAAGGTAAGGAAACTGTTCAGGAAAGTTATTATCTCTTACAGTCCTGTTCCTGTCACAGTTTGTAATATATTTCTAATTAGCATATGAATTGTCAGAGTATCCATTGGTATTTCTGAAGTTGTAAAATGAGTTTATTCCTGAGTCCATAAAAATTTTCTCTGCAAACAAGTTTATTGCTATTAATTCTCCTAAATATTTTTTCCCCTGGAGACCAAAGCCAAGCAAATATAAATATAAACTTCCACTCATTTTCCATGGTAATTACTTTCAATGTCATCCACACAATACTTTCCTTGATGTCTCATTTATACTTAAAGTTCATTATCATATCACTTTCAGGTGTTGACTGCTCATAATGCAATGGCACAGAATATTTATACATAAAACCTCTTTCAATTCTAACCACAGCCCTAGATGAACTCCTAAGTCACACAATTATCAGCCCCATTTGACAGATGAGGTAATTGAGTCTTCAAGAGACTACTAATTGCTCTACAAGATAAATTAGTTAAGTAGCAGAGGAGAAATCAGATCTCTGCCTTTTGGATGGTATGAGGTTTAGTCATGGGAACTAAATGTTGCTGATAGAAGAAATAGATAAAAATGTGTTTAACTGTGGAAAATCAACTCCTGGAAAATATATAGGTGGTAAAAACTTCATAGCTAGCCCCAACAATAGAAGGAAATAGTCAACTGTAGAGCATTGGATGAAAGTAACACTGCAAAAAATCACTACTATGGGATTGTGGTTGTTTATGATCTCTTAAAATCTATAAACTTAAAAGTTAACTAATGGTAACTCAGTACTTTTAGAAAGACTATGTTATGAAGAAAATGTGGTGACTCTGGTCAGGAAGCAATGATATCATTTTTTCATCTGGTGTATATCATTTATAGTTATGCATTTTTCTTCCTTTTTGTCAGAAAGTAGGAAAGGGTAATATATATTATTGTGGAAACTGATAGTTTGCCTATGTCACCAGGTTATAATTTGGCCTCTAGATATACTAAAGACATGTGGGAGGGAATAGATATGACTGCATGGACAAAACTCGTGTGGTTTGGTGGTGAAGACATGCTAGGTGAGATTTGTCTCTCTGCACCCGCCCTGCCAGTTGAGGACGAGCTGTTCCCACCATGCTGTCCCCACTATAGTGGAGCCAGTGTGAGGATGAGCTGTTCCCGCCATGCTGTCCCCACTAGAGTGGAGCCAGTGTGAGGATGAGCTGTTCCCACCATGCTATCCCTACTATAGTGGAGCCAGTGTGAGGATGAGCTGTTCCCACCATGCTATCCCTACTATAGTGGAGCCAGTGTGAGGATGAGCTGTTCCCACCATGCTGTCCCCACTAGAGTGGAGCCAGTGTGAGGATGAGCTGTTCCCACCATGCTGTCCCCACTAGAGTGGAGCCAGTGTGAGGATGAGCTGTTCCCACCATGCTGTCCCCACTATAGTGGAGCCAGTGTGAGGATGAGCTGTTCCCACCATGCTGTCCCCACTATAGTGGAGCCAGTGTGAGGATGAGCTGTTCCCACCATGCTATCCCCACTATAGTGGAGCCAGTGTGAGGACGATCTGTTCCCACCATGCTGTCCCCACTATAGTGGAGCCAGTGTGAGGATGAGCTGTTCCCACCATGCTGTCCCCACTATAGTGGAGCCAGTGTGAGGATGAGCTGTTCCCACCATGCTGTCCCCACTAGAGTGGAGCCACTGTGAGGATGAGCTGTTCCCACCATGCTGTCCCCACTAGAGTGGAGCCAGTGTGAGGATGAGCTGTTCCCACCATGCTGTCCCCACTAGAGTGGAGCCAGTGTGAGGATGAGCTGTTCCCGCCATGCTGTCCCCACTATAGTGGAGCCAGTGTGAGGATGAGCTGTTCCCGCCATGCTGTCCCCACTATAGTGGACTTACCCTTTGGAACTATAAGCTAAAACAAACCCCTTCCCTCCAGAAAGAGACAAAGGAGAGAGTCTAGGTGAGAGAGATTCAGGGGAGGAGAAATGTCTCTTCCTTTGACTTTCTGAGCTCTCGCGGTAGTCCCTCTAAAAAGGCTGAGTGACAAGAGAAAAGTGCAAGAGGTATTTAGTATAAGCTGTCTGTGGCTTGGAAGCATTCATCATGAAAGGAAGGTCTAAAGAAGACATTAAATCTGAGTGTTTTGATGCAAGAGGTGACGAGCAGAGAGTCAGGGAAGCATGTGAGGCCGTCTCAGCACAGTGCCAGTGTGGTCAAGGAGAAAGGGCGAGCTCACTCTCTTGGATTTCTCTTGACTCCTGAGTCCTCAGAGACTATGATGCTTCTTCTCTCCGGGTGAGGGCTCACTCTTCTCCCTGCACAAAGGGAATCCTGAAAGTCCTTCCTGAACATACACATTTTCAAATTCTCTCACTTAAAATACTAATATCCCAGCTATCTTATTTCAGAACAGCATAACTTGAGGCCTATCAAAAGAGATATGTTGTAATGCTAGACAAAAATTGCTGAGAAAAGAATATTCCTATAGTTTTTTTGCTGTTGTTGTTTTCTTGTTTGTTTTTTCGAGGTAGGGTCTCACTCTAGCTCAGGCTGACCTGGAATTCACTGTGTAGTCTCAGGGTGGCCTCAAACTCATGGCGATCTTCCTATCTCTGCCTCCCGAGTACTGGGATTAAAGGCGTGTGCCACCACGCCCGGCTTATTCCTATAGTTTTCATCAGTTCTAAAGTCTCAAAAAAATGTCAATAAAAAGTAATAGAAAGTTAAAGCCTGCGCAAGAATCAAATTATGGCATTCAGCACAAAATACTCTGAAGTTCAGTGAGCCGACACCTTTCTTTGTTCTTAACCTCCAAAAATACCTCGTCATAGCTAATTCTTTCTGAGTGCATCAGAAGACTTTAGAGAAAGGGATAATTGGGATGTGTTCTGAAGGAATAAATGGTGTAAGGAATAACCAGAAACTGAGAGGAATCTGGAGAAACGGGTCAGTGGTTAACATAATTGCTACACAATCATAAGGATCTAAGTTCAGATCCCCAAACCACTAAAGCTGGGTGCAGTAGTACCAGGCTATGTAATACCCATGTTGCTATAGCAACATGGGAGGCAGAGATGGAAGAATGCCCAGGAGCTCCCAGACCAACTAGCCTTGGATATATACCAATAGCCAATCAGAGACCCTGCCTCAAACAAGGTGAAAGGTGAGGACCGACCGCTGAGGTTGACTTCTGACCTCCACACATGACCTGCACTCATGTGCACATGCATACACATTATATACACATGAAGGAAGGGAGGGAGGGAGGGAGGAATAGGGGAAGAAGAAAGGGAGACAGAGAGGAGAAAGGAAAGGAGAAAAGGGAAAGGAAGTGAAATGAAATTGAGAGAGAGAGAGAAGGAGGGACAGAAATTATCAGAAGATGTGAGCTAACAGGCATGTCTTATCTAGAACACAAAAGTGGCATGGGTGGCTAGCAGATGGTAAATTCAGTGTCAGGAAATGGAGTTGAATGAGCGAATTTTGGGCTTAGCAATCAGGGTAGTCATGCTAAAGACTTGAAAGGTTTATAAACTAATGAGCATCATCTGCCATTGGTGGTTTGAAGGAAGTGGTTTGGAACTTCGTGGTCTGTGTTTATGGAAGATGTGTCCTCTGGTAATAGAGCAGACACATGAGGAGGGGACACAGAGAGAAGCTGACAGGCTAATGCCATTCCTTAAAACCTGAGCTGAGGATGTGGCTGTGGCATTGCAAGAGACAGGAAGAGTCCTTGGGCACCGCCAAGGAAGAATGCACAGGAGAGGGAAAGGGAGAATGCTTAAGGCGTGAAAGCCGGCCAGGCACCACTGGGGGAAGGACAGGAATAGCAGGAAGGACGTGGGGGGGGGGCAGGATGCGGGGGAAGAGGGTCAACAGAAATAAAGCATGCACAAAAATGCTGCAGTGACACCCAAAATTGTGTTTGCTGATTGAAAAAGTAAATAGAGGGAGGGAGGGAGGGAGGAGGAAGCCATGGGTTGTGGCAGAGGTTGGTAACTATAGTAGCTCTCTCTCAGTTCGCGGGTATCTTCGTTGCCTTTCTTGTTGCTGTGACAAAATATTTAACTAAAGCAACCAAGGAAGGATTGATTTTGCCTCACAATTCAAGGTTATGTGGGGAAGTCATGGGTGCCGGAGCATGAGACAGATGGTCACGTTACATCCACAGTCAGGAAGCGGAGAGATGAACACTAGTGCTCAGCTCGTCTTCTCCTTTTTATCTGGTCTAGGGCTCCAGCCCAGGGCATGGTGCTGCCCACAGTTAGGGTAGATGATCCTCCTCAGTTATCCTCTCTGGCAACACCCACAGACACTCCCAGAAGTATGTTTCTAGGTTATTCCAAATGCATCAAAAGTACCAAAGAAAGGTAGTAAAATAAAATATAAAAATATGGACTTCATTAAGAACCTGCATTAAATTAAACAGACTTTGCAGTTCCTCACTGTAGGCTATTTTTATACCGATAGGTAATATTAAGCCCATCCCAAACTGAAATAAGATTATTTCCTGTACATACATGAACACATGTACATACACATGCACACACTAAAACAAAAGCAACACAGGTTCTTTGTAAATTTTTGCCATTGGTTTATTCTATGGTTTAGTTAACTTTTTTGTTTAATCTCTGTTTTTTGAGGTGCTGATGATGGAACCCAAGGGCTTGTATCTGTTATGCATATATTACCACTGAGTTACATCCCCAGCCCCAGCTTGCATTTCTTAATCTACGATGTTCCTAAATCTTAGGTGAATGTTACCATAGTTACTTTTATGTCTTCTCTAAATATGTATTTTAAACCCCTCCTGTTAAATACCATTACCCCTTCACCATGGAATTTTCTAGGCTCCCATCCTAAGCAACTTCCTCAGTGGTAAAGTGGGGATAGCAAAAACAAATAAAGATTTGGTGAGAAAAAATATTACTCATTTCTAAAAGAACTTACATAGATGACAAAGCTCCCATTGATTTTATTTCAAAATAGAATTTGAAATATTTTCACAATTATAATAGTAATCAGCGTCACCTGGCTCTATAAAGTAGAGAATAACAGTTCTAATGTTTATGCATCATTTTATGAAGAAAAACAAATAAAATCTAAGGGTAAGATTTTTCTCTTTGAGTTTCTTTCCAGATTATGATCATCTGGTTTCCGTTTCATTTGGGTTTACTAATTACTATTTGGCATAATAGATAACTCTCAGTGAAAAAAATAAAAGAATACAAAGTTAAATTAATTTCTGCCTGCACATGTGACTATAGAAATTCACTTAATAGTGTTGAATTTTATGTTGCAATTTATGCACTATCAGAACATATGATATCAATGAACCTGTAATTTGCTGTGTTCAGCTCACTCTTCCCAGCAAACATCTATTCGTGTCAATTCAAGCTGTTCTACCTTGTTTTCTTTAACAGTTGCATGGTATTTCACCAGGTCATATGACACCAGGCAGCGTAGCCATAGGAAGGGCCCAGAATGCAGAAAAGGAGCCACATCAAAGCAGACGTTGATACATAAGAAGGAAGAGGAGACAAAGGGGCCAGACCCCCAAATGCCCAGTATTCATCACTTTTGCAGCCTGTAGCCTTCATTCTCATTTTAGTTGGAAATTCTTTGTGAGATAAGGTGAATGGCTCTTTTTTGAGGTTTGTTAAACTTCTGTTTCTCTTCGAATTGTCCCTTAGCCCCTTCTCTAGCATTCATCTTTTTTCTTGTCGATGGATAGCACTTCTTTCCATAACAATACCATCTCCTTGCCTTTGTACAGGCTGTGTGGAATTTTCCTGTGTGTACCACCCATTTTCCATGGTGATTTCATTTTTTTTGCTGAGCTTTTGACATGTTGCAGCTTCAATAGTCTCCTTGAGATCCCGAGGACAGTTTCCTGAGAATGAAAATGAGACCTAACAGTCCTTCTCTATCTGTGAAAACCTGAGAACAGAATCTTATGTGTAATTCTGTTTTGAAGTTATCTGACTAAAACTTCTAGATTAAAGACAAAATATTTTAGAAGCCACTGGAAGTTTTTTCTTGTGATAATTGCAACCTTTAACTGGAGTAAAAGCAGTTTCTGTCTTCTACAGTTAATCTTTATCTTCCTTCAAACATGCATATGAATCTTCCTTCCTTCAGCTAATCACTAAATGACTATAGTGACTTATTCTTACACACTTTTCTTTATTGTGTTCCATCATCCACACACAAAATGTGTCCATTTTGATAGTAGCCACGTTTCATGATACCACATCATCTCAAGAGTAGAAAATAGGGCTGGACAAAAATATTCATTGGAGAAAAGACAGCCTCTTCAGCAAATGGTGTTGGGAAAACTGGATATATATCTGTAGAAGGATGAAAATAGATTCTTCTCTTTCTCCGTGCACAAGAATTAAGTCCAAATGGATTAAGGACCTTAACATCAGACCTGAAACTCTGAAACTGCTAGAGGAAAAAGTAGGGGAAACCCTTCAACATATTGGTCTTGGCAAAGACTTTCTGAATACAACCCCAATTGCTCAGGCAATAAAACCACAGATTAACCACTGGGACCTCATGAAAATACAAAGATTTTGCACTGCAAAGGACACGGTGAAGAAAGCAAAGAGGCAACCTACAGAATGGGAAAAAATCTTCACCAGCTATATATCTGATAGAGGATTAATATCTAAGATATACAAAGAACTCAAGAAGTTAAATAATAAGGAATCAAACAAACCAATCAAAAAATGGGAAATGGAGCTAAATAGAGAATTCTCAAAGGAAGAAATACGAATGGCATATACGCATCTAAAAAAATGTTCTACATCCCTAGTCATCAGGGAAATGCAGATTAAGACTACATTGAGATTCCATCTCACTCCTGTCAGATTGGCTACCATCATGAAAACAAATGATCATAAATGTTGGCGGGGATGTGGAAAAAGAGGAACCCTTCTACATTGTTGGTGGGAATGCAATCTGGTCCAGCCATTGTGGAAATCAGTGTGGAGGTTCCTAAAACAGCTAAAGATTGATCTACCATATGACCCAGCTATAGCTCTCCTAGGCATATATCCTAAGGACTCATCTCATTACCTTAGAGATATTTGCTCAACCATGTTTATTGCTGCTCAATTTATAATAGCTGGGAAATGGAACCAGCCTAGATGTCCCTCAACTGATGAGTGGATAATGAAGATATGGCACATTTATACAATGGAGTTTTACTCAGCAGTAAAGAGAAATGATGTTATGAAATTTGCAGAAAAGTGGATGGATCTGGAAAGAATTATACTAAGTGAGGTAACCCAGGCCCAGAAAGCCAAGCGCCACATGTTCCCTCATATGTGGATCTTAGCTAGAGATGATTGGGCTTCTGTGTGAGAAGGAAAAAACTCAGTAGCAGAGGCCAGTAAGTTAAAAAAGGAGATAGAAAGGGAAGAGAAAGAAAGGGAGGAGGGCTTTTATTAGGTTGGTATTGTATATATGTAAGTATAAAGATTGAGATGGGGAGGGGATATGATGGAGAATGGAATTTCAAAGGGGAAAGGGGGGAGGGTAATACCATGGGATTTTTTTTGTTATCATGGAAAATATTAATAAAAATAGAGGAAAAAAAAAAGAAATAAAAACAAATGAAAAAAATAAAAAATAAAAATAATAAAAAAAAAAGAAAATAGGGCTGGAGAGATGGCTTAGCAGTTAAGGTGCTTGCCTGCAGCTGTAAGGACCCAGGTTCAACTCCCCAAAACCCATGTGAGCCAGATGCACAAAGTAATGCACACGCACAAGATCACACATGCACACAAGGTGGCGCATTGCCTCTGAAGTTCAATTGCAGTGGCTAAGGCCCTGGCATGCCAATTCTCTCTCTCTCTCTCTCTCTCTCTCTCTCTCTCTCTCTCTCTCTCTCATAAAAATAGAGTAGAAAATAGAACCAGAAGGGTGCCCCCAAGGATGCCTAACCCTATCTGCTCACACCCTTTAGTAATGTCCTCAAGGTCCTTTCAATCACTGTGATAGGCCTCATTCTCATTCTTCCTCCCTATTCCTATCCTATTAGCTTGGATCCCAGTGAATGCCGTCACTTAGAGGCTTCTCCCAGTTTCCATCTGTGCCTGGGCCTGACAGCAAAGGTTCCGAACCCTTCACTGCAGAAATTAGTCCTGGGCCTGCTGCAAACTATCACTGTCACAGCCAGGAGAGGCAATGGCAATTTATTACTGTTGTCTTTCCAAAACTTGACCCAACAAAAGCTATTTTGTTTCCTTCTCCATTGTGTCTTTGCACTCTGTAGCTGGCTTTAGAAGACCTGTCATGATGTTTGATAGTTGAAAATATTTTTATTAGTGTGTATGAATTTTGCATATTAAGAGATTTCATTGTGAGATTTCCACATATGAATTTAATGTACTTACACTATTCACCCCTCTATTACTCTTCTCTCCCTTCCCCCTTCTCCCTTCTCCTTTTGTATCCCTAGTAGGTCTTCAGAGCCCCTTTCAGTTGTGTGCAATTTGTTTGCTTCTTGATGCGAAACGTTACACAGTAGCCCAGTTCAGGCTACACTTGGAGCAGTCCTGCTGTCGTGGCCTCTGGAGTGCCGAGATTATGAGTGTGAAGCACACCCCAACAAGTTTTATGCACTCTTACTTTTCCCCAGCTTCCATGTACGAGAGGAAGCATGACACCTGTGTTTGTAGAAATGGTTATTTCACTTAACATGATGAGCTCCATGGTCATGCATCTTTCTGTCAGTGCCCTAAGTGCATTCGTCTCTGTGGCTGAGCCAGGCTCCACTGTGCTCATCTTCCATGTTTCTGTCCAATCATCTGATGCCACCAAGGGCACCGTAAATAACTCCACATGAAGCATGGGCATGCAGCTGTCTCTATAACAAACTGACTTAGTCTTTTGCATAAATACCCATGAGTTTTCTAGCTGGATCAGAAAGGAATACTGTTTTTAACTTCTTGCATTAATATTTTAAATTAGTCTACAAGAAAGGGGATCACTATGCTATTTTCACACAATGTGTCATTAAAAAATTCATCCCCTTTCTCTATTGCCCTTCCAGATGCTGCTCTCTGGCTAGGACCCTTTCTCCCCCCACATTCCTCTCCCTTCTGCTTTCATACCACATGCAACCCATCCTCCTTTCTTTTTCCCCTCCCTTAAGATCTCTTCATCCCTCTCCTGATCCTCTTTCATAACTTACACACATATATAATTTTAAATTTGCACATGCACAATGGAATTTTATGCAGCTATGAAGAAAAATGAAATCTTGACATTTGCAGGAAAAATGTACATAACTGGAAATCAGTGTTAGGCTAAATAAGCCAGACTCAGAAAAACATACCATGTTTTCCATTTCAGAACCTAGATTTAAAATTATATTTTTAATTTTTTGAGGAATCTCTATGCTTATTCCCATCATGGCTGGAATAATTTACATTTCCACTTACACACTAGTAGCATATCAGCACCCCTTCCCCATCCTCATGAGTGTTTTTCTCATTTATTTTCTGTATGACAGACATTCTGAGTATAGTACAATGATATCCATTCAGACTGTACTACAATGATATTCATTCCTACTGCAGTACAATGACATCCATTCTGACTGCAATACACTGATACCCATTCAGACTGTACTACAGTGATATCCATTTTGACTGTACTACAATGATATCCATTCAGACTGCAGTACAATGATATCCATTCTGACTGTAGTACAATGATGTCCATTCTGACTGTACTACAATGATATCCATTCTGACTTTACTACAGTGATATTCATTCAGACTGTACTACAGTGATATTCATTCAGACAGTACTACAATGATATCCATTCTGACTGTACTACAGTGATATCCATTTTGACTGTACTACAATGATATCCATTCAGACTGCAGTACACTGATATCCATTCGGACTGTACTACAATGATATCCATTCTGACTGTACTACAGTGATATCCATTTTGACTGTACTACAATGATATCCATTCAGACTGCAGTACAATGATATCCATTTGGACTGTACTACAATGATATTCATTCTGAATGTACTGCAGTGATATCCATTCGGACAATACTAAAATGATATCCATTCGGACTGTACTACAATGATATCCATTTCAACTGCAGTACAGTGATATCCATTCTAACTTTATTACAATGATATCCATTCTGACTGCAGTACAATGAAACCTCAATGTCATTTTTTTTTATATTTCAATGTCATTTTGATTGACATTTCCCTGACAGCAAAGCATGGTGATTTTTTTCATATATTTGACAATTCATACCTTTACATTTGAAGAAATGTTTGTTCAGCTAATTTGCCAATTAATTGATTAGATCATTTACTCTTTCATTGTTCAATATGCTAAGTGGTTATGTGCATGCTTTTTTTTTATTTTCAGTACTCTTCTATCACTGACTTACGGACGCTGGAGACTGTCTTATTTAGCAGTATGTAATCTGCTCTTGGCAAAGCACATGAAACACAGTAGGGGTTTGGTTAAGAGCTACTTATTCTTTAAGTATTTTATTTTATTTGAGAGAAAGAGTAAGTATGGGTGTGCCAGGGCCTCCTGCCACTGTAAATGAACTACAGATACATGTGCCACTTTTGTGCCTGCCTTTATATGAGTTAGTGGGAAATCAAACCCAGGCTACCAGGCTTTGCAAGCAACTGCCTTTAACCACTGAGTAATCCCTCCAGCCCAAGAGGAGCTACTCATTAAAAGAATGTGCGAACATTTTATGATTTATACAATGAAATTTTTCTGGATTTTTTGTAAAATAAATAAGGCACTACAATTTTGGTTAAAGCCTTATGTGCACATATGCCTCTTTGAATTCAGTTGTCTTTGTTCCTCACCCAAATATGGCTGTTAACATGATTTTGATATTTTTATCCTCATAAAACTCTTTATGCCTTTTATAGCATATGTATGCATCTGTTAGAAAAGCAAGTCAGATGTGTGCCCATACCCTTCCCTTGAGACACTAACTAAATTGGAAGCAGAGATTGACAGAGAGCTGGAGCAGGAACAGAAAGGCAACTAAAAACCCGAGCCTCTGAAATAGGAACAGGAGAATAATTGGAAAACAGAGCCCACACTATACTGAGTTTTGGAAAACAGAAAAGCAGCCCAGACAGACAATTGGAGGTGCCAAGATCTAATTCCTTCCTAGAAGAAGCAAGAGTAGAATATTAAACTGCTCTGAATGGACTCGGTCCATCACTGGGTTGAACTCCTCTCTCCAGCCATCATTAACACCATTACTATAAGAAAAATAAATCCTTCTTCGAAGAATTCTAAGACTTTCTGGAAACTCAGATGTTATATCCCCCTTTTCATATGCAAAGTGCCTTTCATGGAATAAAAAATAACTAGGCTTTATGAGGGTTTAATTGAATAGAATTTAGAAGCTCAGATGTAATAACTGTGATTAATACATATAAGAAGTCAAGTAACAAAATGAAGAAGCTCTGCAGTGGACTGAAATCTACTAAAAGGATAAAATAGAAATATCAGAAGTGAAAATTACAATCAATTAAATTGCAAACTCAACATACAGTAAGTTAGATATAACTCAGAACTATCATGTGGGGCTAGAGTGATTGCTTAGTGGTTAAGGCACTCACCTACAAAGCCTAAGGACGCAGGCTTGATTTCCCCAGTACCCACATAAACCAGATGCACAAGGTGGCACATGTCTAGATTTCATTTGCAGTGGCTGGAGGCCCTGGCACGCCCATTCTCCCTCCCTCCTCCCTCTCTCTCTCTCGCTCCTTCTCTCAAATAAAAATAAATAAATTGTGAGATAAGAAATGGAAAATAGGGCTGGAAGGATGGCTTAGCAGTTAAGGCATTTGCCTGCAAAGCCAAAGGACCCAGGTTACATTCCCCAGGACCCACATTAGCCAGATGCACAAGGGAGCACAAGCATCTGGTGTTCGTTTGCAGTGGCTGGAGGCCCTGGTGTGCGCATTCTCTCCTCTCTCTCTTTCTCTCTCTCTCTCTCTCTCTCTCTCTTTCTCTCTCTCTCTCTGCCCCTCTTTCTCTGTCAAATAAATAATTAAAAATAAAGACATTTTTTAAAAAAGAATGGAAAATAAATGATATAATAACTGTTGGAATTAGCTAATTAGTGAGTTACAAAGTAAATCTCAAGTAGTCTGAAATCAGTCTAATGAAGGCAGAGAATAGCAACCTAAAGATAGTTAAGAATTCTCTAAGTAGTTATAGAACTGAAGAACAAAAGTCATAAAAGATTTTGATGGAGTTAACAATGAAAGTACATCATTTCAAAGGGTGTGGCTAAGAAATTCCTAAATAAAATCATACCCTAAAATACAAGTGTTAGGAAGGAATAAATGCCAGCAAGCTAGTAATTACCTAATAACCTTTCTTTTTTAAAATATATTTTATTTATTTATTTGAGAGAGACAGAGGCAGACAGAATAGGCATGCCAAGGGCCTCTAGCCACTGTAAAAAAAAAAAAAAAAAAACTCCAGATGCATGCGCCGCCTGTACATCTGTCATTACCTGAGTACTGAGGAAGCAAACCCAGGTCATCAGGCTTTGCAGGCAAGCACCTTAACCACTTAGCAAGCCCCTAATCATCTTTCTTAAGGAGATAAAAAATATTTTAAAGCCAAACAGAGGAAGAAGTCGTGAGTGCAGAGAACTTGATGAGCTAATCATCACCTAGTTGCTAAAGTGAAGATGGTGAATGGCTGTGTCACCCTCAGTTTCTTCACGGTCCTTTACCTTACTACCTGCAGCTCCTGCGGAACAGTAAAATGGTTTCTGTTCCTAAATGTTGACCTTTTCAATGACGGACTATAAAGGGGCTCAAACCATAGACATGGGTCCACCTTTCCTTCTTTTAGCACAATCGCCCACGTTAATGCATCCATTTTCCTGCAGGTGCGCCATTCCACTTTACAGTTTGATCACCAGATTTCCTCTCATCTGGCAAAATATTGGCCTTTTTGTGTGTGTGTGTGTGTGTGTGTGTGTGTGTGTGTGTTTCGGAATTTTTTTCTTTTTTTTTTTTCTTTTTTTTTTCTTTTTTTTCTTTATTAGTCAGTTTTGTATTCAGCAAATACAGTCAGTTTGGTGCCATTATTAGGCTCATCCGTGACCTACCCCCTCCCCTTGGCCCCTCCTTGTTGAGGTATACGGGTCATGCATTGTGGAGTTAGTCCACAGTTATGGGTAAGCTAAATGTCTCTGCATATCATGACCCAACATGTGGCTCTGACATTCTTTCCGCCCCCTCTTCCGCAAAATTTCCCTGAGCCATGTTGGGTTCATTTTTGATCTGCTTCAGTGATGAGGTGTTGGGGGCCTCTGTGGCTCTGGCTCTCTGATTTGGTAGGAGTTGATTTTTCTCTGTGCTGATCTCCTTCCCCCTTGTGCTGGTATCCGGTCATCAGGAAAACAGCCCCCTTGCTTGTTTCTCCAATTTTTCTTAGTTTCAGCCGGGGCCCTTTTGAGGTATGGTGGGGTGGCTCTCTCCTTAGGATCTACATCAATCTGAAAAAGAGAAGCAGATTCTCCAACGGAGAGTAAGTTAGCACCAGGACAAATGAGATAACCCTTACTTTTTTTTTTTAATAGAGAATTTAATAGGTGTAGGCCCTCTTGTAGCCCACAATTGATGGTAGCTTGATATTGGAGAGTGGGCTTATGTTTGGATATGGTTCTGACTTGTTTCCCAGCTCCAGCTATGGGTCCCATACCAGTGAGGGGATCAGTTAGCCAAATTGAGAGCAGTTGGTTCCCCACCATGGCTGTGAAATATTGGCCATTTTTGGTCACTGTGAAATAAGCTACTATAAAAATTAATGTTCAGTGCTTCATGTGAACTTATATTTCCTGGGCATGAACATCTAAGGGTGAAACTGCTACAAATATGTATTCTTAGCTTTGTAAGAAATTGCCAGAGTGTGTTCCAACATGACCACAAGGGAACACTGTGCCTCCTCGGAAGCAGGGAGCTCCTGCCCTGCATGACGTGTCCTGAGAGTCACCTGTGTCAGCACTGACAATCATCACACTTCTGCTTTAGATTTCAGGTTCGGGTTTACAGGTAATCCAATAGACAAGTAGTGGTGTTATATGGTAATTTTAATGGACACAGACATAATTACTAATGAGGTTAAATATATTTTCATGTACTTAATAGCTATTGAGCTTTATTTTTTTTGCTAAAGTATTGTCTGAAGTAGTAATCCTCCTGCCTCAGCTTCCCAGAGCTGTAATTCCAGCCTTGTGCCACCACACATACCACTTGCCAAGTAGAGAATTTATTTAGTAGCATTTTAACCATTCTTGGTATAAATTATCATGGTGCCGACAAATACTCCCTTAACTGTTCCCTGACAACCTTGATGCCTCTTATTTCTGTCTCTTGCCTTTTTGCAGAATTCAGGGTCTCCAATGGCATCTAATAGAAATATTGAGAGTAAATATCATTTCCTTAATCTTGACCTTAATATGCAATCATTAATTATGAGGCTGGAAGTAAAGATTTCTGTTGCTGTTACTTGAGACTTCTAATTTTCTAAGACAGGGTTTCTCTTTTAGGTCAAGGTGCCTTGAAATTGCAGCCCAGGCTGGTACAACTCTTTTTTATCCTCCTGTCTCTGCCTTCTGTGTGGTAGTGTGAATGCATGTCTCCCATAGACTCATGCGGTTTTTTTTTTTTTTTTTTTTTTTTTTTTTTTTTTTTTTTTGGTTTTTCAAGGCAGGGTCTCACTCTAGCCCAGGCTGACCTGGAATTCACTATGTAGTCTCAGGGTGGCCTCGAACTCACGGTGATCCTCCTACCTCTGCCTCCCGAGTGCTGGGATTAAAGGCGTGCGCCACCACGCCCGGCGACTCATGCGTTTTTATTAAAGTTTGTAACCTGGATTTCCAGCAACCTGACTGGAGGAGGTATCACTGGGAAGGGGGTGGATCCCAGGGTCCAGCCCTAGGGTATGTTTGGGGTGACAGATCTGATTTTCAGCACAAAGGTGTGCAGAGAGTTCTGAGCTCTGGCAGGGTCCCTGCTGCTTGCTGCCTGTGTGTGCCTATTGTTTTAGGTCTTCATGGGCTGTTTGGTGGTCTCTTTCTGCTAGGATTTGTGGAAGCAGCATCTCCCACCACTGATGGAACTGCCCCTGGATCTGTCAGCTTGGAATGAGCCCCTTCCTCCCCTAAGATGTGCCTGGTTTAGATGTTCATCCCTGCAACACAAGGCTGTCTGCAACATACAAGCTCTCTCTGTTTAGGCAAGGTGCCTGGAAATTGCTTTGTAGCCCAGGCTGGTCTACAGCTGTGTTTTCTGTCTCTGCCTCCCAAGTTCAGGGCTATAGGCCTGTGTCATCATGCCACCTAGCAATAGATTTTTGTGGATTCTCTTCATGAGGAGAATGTTCACCTTAGTTTTCAGAAATTTTTAAATATACTATGAAAAAAAATGTTGAAGTTTGGCACATATCTTTTCTGCATCTACTTAATCATAAATTTTCCCCTTTAATCTTTTTTATTTATATTTATTTTATTTTATTATTTTTACTTTTTTTGAGTCAAGCCCAACAGACTGGCCTTTTTTTTTTTAATGCAAGACAGTAAGAGTGAGAGAAAGAAAGAGAGAGAAAAAATTAGTGCACCAGGGCCTCCAGCCACTCCAGACACATGCGCCACCTAGTGCATGTGTGACCTTGCACACTTACATCACCTTGTGGCTGGCTTATGTGGGACCTGAAGAGACAAACATGGGTCCTTAGGCTTCTCAGGCAAGTGCCTTAACTGCCAAGCCATCATTTTATTTTTTGAGGTAAGATCTCACTCTAGCACAGGCTGACCTGAGCTATGTAGTTACAGGCTGGCCTCAAACTCAGAGCAATCCTCCTACCTTGGCCTCTCAAGTGCTGGGATTAATGGCAAGCACCACCCATGCTTGGCCTGTTTATTTTATTTTGTATTTTGGAGACAAAGTCTCATGTATCCCAGGCTGGCCTCAGACTTTCTACATAGCTGAGGATGACCTTGAACTTTTGATGCCCCTGCCTCCACACCCCCCCCCCGAGGTCTAGGATTACAGGTGTACACAATACCCAGTTTTATGTGGTGCTGGATACAGATGGGACCCAGGACCTCATGCTTATTAAAGAATCACTATCTCAACTGAGCTGCATCCCCAGGTCGCTCTTAGATATATTGATGTGGTAAATTACATTAATTCACGTTTTATTTTTATTTTATTGATTGATTTGCAAGCAGAGAGAAATAGAGATAAGAGAGACAGGCAGAGAGAATGGGTTCATTGGGGTCTCTAGCTACTACAAATGAATTCCAGATGCATGCGCTACTTTGTGCATCTGGCTTTACATGGGTACTGCGGAATCAAACCTTAGTCCTTTGGCTTTGCAGGCAAGTGTCTTAACCTCTAACCCATATCTCCAGCCCATTAATTTATTTTTAAATGTTGAACTAACTTTGCAATTTGGGGCAAACCTCTGTTGATAATGGTGTATTATCCTTTTTATATAAAATTAAATTTGTTTTTGTTGGAGATATTTTTATTGACATATATGAGAGATAGTATTCTACAGTTTTCTTTTTATAAGGGTGCTATGAAGTGAATTGATGTACTCTTACTTTATTTTTGACTCAAAGAAATTAAAATAATTATCTATTTTCTCTATTATGAGCTCAAAATAGCCAGTATATCATTTTCAATTTCACTGTTGCATATTTATAACAAAATTAATATAATGAAAATTGTTTGATATTAGTATCTATGTACAAATTAAACCATTTAAAATAAATTATTGTCTAAGCCTCTCTGTATACCAATAAAATAAATTTAGTGCTGATGTTTAATTTATATACAATTTAGGTATATTAATGTTTTACTATGATAAAGTTCAAAGATTAAAAATGCAAAACTTAGGAATTAATGTTTTAAAATATCAATGGATTTTATCACACCAGTTGATATTTGTGAATCAGTATGTGATGTTGAGGAATCACATTCTTTTTTATAATTTATTTATTTTAATATATTGCATATTGGTCATTTCCCCATCAGGTCATAATCTTAGGTTATCGCTTCCTCACTCAATTCACTGAGGACCCTAGTCAGTGGGGTATAAGTATTGAGTAATCACTGTGTGATCATACATGCACCTGTCTCTGTGGGAGGGTCAATGCTCCTTCCCACTTGGTGGCTCTTACAATCTTTCCACTCCCTCTTCTGCAATGTTCTCTGAGTCTGGGAGGGCATATTACAAGTCAAGGAAGCACATCCCGTTATGGAAAGGTGAGCTAGAATAGTTCTACATGTATCTTACTCAAGCTCATAATGAGGTAGTATTTACAGGATTAACTTACTCTTACTAAGTTTGGACTCAAAAATATAAATATATACACTTGTCTAAATGGGTGAAAATTATATATATGTGTGTGTTTATGCATGTATATATGCACTGTGAATGGGTAAACATAAGGTGTGATTTCTTTGATGTTAGATGATATCTGGTGTTTTGACTCATTCGATTTATTCTTATAATTGACACAATGGAACATGGCATATCTGGTAGAAAGGAAGTGCTCTCCAGATACAATCACTTACCATAAGACATCCCTGGTGAGCCCTGGGCACTATTTCTTTGGCACTGATAAAATGAAGTCGATTTTTCCACCACCTAATCTATTTTTTAGCACCATACCCTGGTGGGCAGCTCTTTTCCCTACTTAGGAAAGTCCATGGAAACAAAGTTCATGAATAAGAGTATATATGAATTATATAGTCTGGTATCGAGATAAAATGAGGCATTTTGTTTTTCAGGGACAATACTCTGATAAACTAATAAAATATTTTTGGTTTTAGGTTTCCTCAAGAACTAAACATGGGAAAGATAAGTGCAGAAATCATGTGGACTCTTTTTGCCCTCGATATGAAATATGCACTTGAGGGTAAGTACAAATACCTATGCTTATTAGAATATGTGCTTTAAATGTGAGGAATGGACACATTAAAATATGGATTACTATGCCTTACTACATGGCAGATGATAAGGTTCTAAGCAAGAGCACCCATCTTTAACCAAGTGGACCAAGTTGTCATATCATAACCAGAAACTCACTTGGAGGGTGATGCAGAGGCAGGAATTCTTCATGGGTGTGCGTTTACCAAAGCAGACCACTTGAGAAGGTGGGAATATGATGGCTGGTGTTTGTCACCATGGACTTGGGAATGTATCCATAGGACGTTTTAGTTAAAATTCAACCAAAGCTTTAAAAACAGACAATAGCAAGGCTCTTCACAAGAAACTCCACACAAGTGTGTGGTGCTGAGTGTCCACTCTCAGTGAGTCCAATTCATACCATAAAGCAAGAGAACATAGCCTTAGGTTAACCTTTTCTATAATCAAGCCTGGCTGGGCACTGTTGAGAGATAGTTATTGAAACCATCAACTAGGTTGCTGCCCTTGAACTCACAGCCTAGTAGAAAAATTTCTTTACACATCTCCAGTAAATATACGTAGATACCCAGTAATTATCAGAGCACTCCATGTGTGGGATACAGTTGTAACTAAGACAACCATGGTCCCTTCCTTCAACAAGGTCATGGAGAGCTCCAAGGTTTGCTATGGGGAGACCGTTGTGATCTGGAGTAGTTAGAGCAAATGAAGATGGAGTGTCTGGAGAAGAAACCCCTAAATCAGACTTGGGGCAGGGCTGGGGAAGGGGTGGCACCTTTCTGGAAGAGCTGCTTGTAAGGAAATTTTTTTCTTGACATAGATCTGTATGAGAAATGGTCCCAGCAAAGGACAGAGCAAAAATAGAGAAACATGTGGTGTACTAGAGAAAAGAAAATGTAGTCCCTACCAAAAGTTGACATTAGAGAAACTGGTAGGGGTCAGAATACAGAGTCTTGTGAGCCTTCGTGTGGAATTTGACTCTGCTACAGGAAATGGAGAGGGCCTGTCTTGCTCAGATTTGCAACTTAGAAGGGTCATTGTGCCATTTGGGAAGATAGATGGGTAGGGTAGGACCAGGGCAGAGCCAATGGTCATTATACTACTCACTAGTTCTTAGCTTTGCTAAAATGTAAGTTTGAGAGAGACAGAGGAAACATTCAGATGTTTTACTTATTTGACAAACAAGATACATGGTTGCTTATAAATTCTTTACATTATACCAGCCCTGTTCAGTGAAGACTCCTTACTGGAAATGAGTTGTTCCTTCCAGCATAGCAATGACCCCAGCTCAGCTCTCTTGATCTCCACTTCCATCTCTCCTCCCACCATCCACATCCTTCATACCCCTCTGGTTGCACTGCCTATGTGGTATCCAAAAATGCTGTTAATAATCAGACAGACCGGGCTGGAGAGATGGCTTAGTGGTTAAGGCATTTGCCTAAAAAGCCAAAGGACCTCCGTTCAATTCCCCAGGACCCGTGTAAGCCAGATGCACAAGGTGGCACATGTGTCTGGAGTTTGTTTGCAGTGTCTGGAGGCCCTGGCATGCCCATTTTCTCTCTCTTGCTTGCTCTCTCTCTCTCTCTCTCTCTCTCTCAAATAAATAAATAATAAATAATAATCACACAGGCCAGTAAGCTTCTGGGTGTCTTCAGACGGCATCCACTCAGCTCAGCCTGTTGCCCACACTCTCCAGCACTCCTTGGACTCCTTTAGGCATCTCAAACATTCGAGAATCAACATGGAATTCTTGATCTCCTCCACCCATGCCCTCCTCTTCTCTTGCTTCCTGTTGTAGCTCTTTCCACAGCATTTATCCTGGGACCCAAGCCAAGCATGGAGTGGTTGTCATCGGTCCTTTCCTTATCTCCACTGTGATCAGTGTTCACTTGCTCTACTGCCTAAACTCTTCCCACCAAACTTCTTACACAGCCACAAAGGCTCAGCTCATGTCACATCCTCAGGCAGGATCTCCCTTAGCACAGCATTGGCAGGGTCCAGTTACAGCTTTTATTCTCTGCATAGCAACTAATTATTTGCTTGTTTGTTTATGTTTGTTCATTTGGTTATTTAAAATGTTTTTCCTATGATTTTTACCAATGTAACCATATGATTTATTTTTCTTAATGCCATGACCAAATACCTTCCAAGAAACAACTAAAGAGAAAGGGTTTGTTTTGGTGCACAGTTCAAAGAGATACAATGCTTCTTGGTAGAGAACGCAGAGCGGTGGGCGCACAAAGCAGCTGGTTGCATTATGGCCATAGCTAAGGAGCAATGTGATGAAGGATAGTGCTTAGCTCACTGTCTTCTTTTTGTGCAGTCCAGGACCCAGGCCCATGGAATGGTGCCTCCCACAGTTAGAGTGGGTCTCTCCACTTCAATGAACATAGTCTGGCAAATTCCTCACAGACCCAGTCACAGATTAGTTTCCATGGTGATGCTAAATCTCAGCAAGATGGCAGTCAGATTTAACTACCACAAAAGCTTTGTGGCCCAGAACGATGTGTAATGTATAAAAGAAGTTACTCAGTAACTACTTATTCAACAAAAGATAGTGCTGACCTCAGGGGGCAATCCTAACTCAGTGGAATTGTCCATGGCGGGGCTGGATGCCCACTTGTGATGTCTGGCTGTGGGACCTTGGAAACATGCTAATAACTGTGCTCACCTGTGCAAGAAAGGTGCACTTTGGCTCAGGGAGCCAGGCAATGGCAAAGGCAATGGTTCCACCCACACTGCACAGGAGCGTAATGATTCAGATCCAAGCTAAGGTGTCAGCCCACCAGAGTGTCCTTACCTTTGCTTACACAGACACCACTGAAGTGTTTATGCTGTCCTCCCTTAGGAATAAGTCGCAATCTTAGACACATAGGTGCACTGGTTGAATGTAAAAGGTCCCCCATAGCCTCATGTGTCTGTGATTAATCCCAAACTGCCAGCAACTTGAGAGGTGGACCTTGCTGGAGAAGGTGCGTCACTGGGGGCGGGCAGGCTCTGAAATTATTAGTCCATCCAGCTGGGTATTTGATAGCAAGCTCACTCTTGCTGCTTCCTCCTAGCTTATGTGACAAGATATGACACCCCACTATCTCTTCTTGCTTTGTTTTCTCCACCATCATGAAGCTTCCCCTCAAAACTGTAAGCCATGCTAGGCATGGTGGCGTACGCCTTTAATCCCAGCACTCGGGAGGCAGAGGTAGGAGGAGCATTGTGAGTTCGAGGCCATCCTGAGAATACAGAGTGAATTCCAGGTCAACCTGGACTAGAGTGGGACCCTACCTTGAAAAACAAACAAACAAAAAAAAACTGTAAGCCATAATAGACCCATTCCTCCTCAGCTGCTTCAGGCTGAGTACCTTGTCCATCAACAAGAAAGTAACCACAACATTGGCATATTTACATGAAAAAAAAATATATATATATATATAGAGAGAGAGATTGTAATGCAATTAGAAGTGAAATTAGGGGCTGGAGAGATGGCTTAGAGGTTAAGGCATTTGCCTACAAAGCCAAAGGATCCTGGTTCAATTCTCCAGGACCCACATAAGCCAGATGCACAAGGTGGCACATGTGTCTGGAGTTTGTTTGCAATGGCTGGAGGCCCTGGCGTGCCATTCTCTCTCTCTCTCTCTCTCTCTGCCTCTGTCTCTCTCTCTGCCTCTTCCTCTCTCTCACTCTCTCAAATAAAAAAATAAATATATATTTTTTAAAAGTGAAATTATAAATGCTACTATTGGGCTAGGGAGATGGCTTAGCAGTTAACTGCTTGCCTGAGAAGCCTAAGGACCCATGTTCCACTCTCCAGATCCCACATAAGCCAGAGACACAAGGTGATGTGAGCATACTAGGTGCATATGTGTACAAGATGGTGCACGCATCTGTAGTTCAATTTCAGTGGCTGAAGGACCTATTGCACCAACTCTCTCTCCCTCATAAAAAAAATTCTGCTGTTGAAATTATCTTAAATCTTTTTTTTTTTTTTTTTGGTATTATGGTTCAGTTAAAAGATCTTGGACTATGGGGACTATGCGAGCCTGACTGAAACTGCATCTTAATCTTTTATCAGATGTTTATTAATTATAAGTTGATAATTTGACACTTAGTTAAATAGTATGACCTCAATGCTGAGATTATATCATCAAAAAGTAGCCTATGATTAAGCATAAATTAATATTCCATATTTTTTTCAGCCATTTGGAAAAAAAATCTTCTGAACAAGAATTTTTATTTCCACCATTTTGTTAAATAGCAGGTTTTTTTTTATAATATTAACTTATTTATTTATTTGAGAGAGCAGAAGAGGCACAGAGAAAGAGAAAGAGATAATGGATATGCCAAGGTCTGTAATCACCACAAATGAACTCCAGACACATGCACCACCTTGTGCTTCTGGCTTTATGTGAGTACTGGGAAATCTAACCTGGGTCCTTTGGCTTTGCAAGCAAGCACCTTAACTGCTAAGTCATCTCTCCAGCCCTAAAATGGCAGTTTTATTGATATATAATTCACATATTCTATAATCCACAAATTTCAAGTGTATAAACCAAACGTTTTCCCATTTGTAGATTTGTGTATATTTTGAGGCAGGTATACAGTACAGGAGTAATTTGGATTATAGTTCATGGTTTATCCATCCCCTTACATTGCACAAGCACTTAAAAGTGTACAACTCAGGCTGATTACTGGATAACCTCTCCACAAGTAAGTTTTCTTATGTAGAAAGTGGTGTTAATGGCTTGCAAGGTGGTGAAAGATCAAACGATACTTTAATGCACCTGTGTGGATGGAAGGAGAATTGCAATTATCATCAAAGGATGAAATACTTGTGTCTCAAATGGTCTCCTTTAGGTGGTAGTTAAGGTTTTATCTCCTAGGAGACAGTTTACAAATACATGACAATCTATTCACTCCCTCTTCTCATTTTCCAACTCAATTTAATGGGTGACTTCAAGAAACATCTTTTTTTAAATTTAGTAAGAATAATAATTGTTAGAGAGAAATGAAGACTAAGTATCTCAGGAAGTGGCGGGCATAAACTTAAAAACATTCCTCCCACAGGCTCTCTTGCATGTTGATAGTAATGCACTTACTCTGCCAATTTGCCTCATAGAACGTTGTTAAAATTAATTGACTGTGGAGTAGCACTCCAAGCTGCTGACCTAGAAAGACACAGTGCTGTTATTATATAATTTGGGCTACATCATCTGTCTTATGATTAAACCATCTGAGTCTGACCCCAGAGCCCTCGATGATAAAGCCAGGTCAACAGGACAGAATGGGCCAGAATTTATGCACTCACAGCTTTTTGATGCGTCTTTCCGCTTTTCTTTATGGACTCATTATCTGCCACAAAAAGAATAATCTGTTTTAACAACTGAAACCACTTTCCCCCCAATATTGCTCAACCTATGTGAGCCAACTTATTTTGTCTTTATGTTTGACATTAGCCAAATTTGATAAACAATAATTGATTTGATCACTGTGAAACCATGTGTTTGTCTTCTTAATGCTGTGATAAAATGCTAGACATATGCAGCTTGAGGAGGAAGGTCTTCTTTGACTTGGCAGTTTCAGTCCATCGTAGAGGGGAGAGTGTGGGAGAACATACGAGCTCCCATCATGGCAGCCAGCAAACAGAGGGAGGGAATGCCTGAGCTAACTGGCTTTCTCCTTTTTCCTTCTTCATTCTTTCTGACCCACCCCCACCAGCCCGTGAGGATGGTGTCACCCACATTTAAGGCAGGTCTTGCCCCCTTCCTAACCCTCTTTAGAAAACCCCCCACAGATACAACAGAGGTGGGCTTTACCAATACCTAGGTATATTTCAAGCCAACCAATCAAGATGAGCACTAACCATAATAACTAATCTTCCAGATTTGAGAGAAAACCCAGACTTGCCATGAGAAAAGGGAGAAAAACATGTTCAGATAAAATGTCTTATTTTGTGTTGAAATAGAATTGGTTTTGCAGAATTTCTAGAGTTTAGTCTGAAAATCTCCACAGCTTTCCCCCTGCAGATATAAATGCAGGTTTTGCAGTCAATTAGGCCAAGATTTATCTAAAGAATAAGGTAGAGAGAGACTGAGGAAGACCCTGGACATTGACCTTTGGCCTCCACACTTGCACATGGGCCCACACACTTTTGAACATACAGACACTCAGACACACACACACACACGCACACACACACACACACACACACAAGCCTACGGAGGTAAGGGTGCAATTGCCAGTCAGTGGTAGAGCATTTGCCTAAGATCATGCCCAAGACCCTATGTTTAAGCCCTTAAAGCACTGAGAGAGAGAAAGAGATGTGAGTGAGGAAAGAAGGAAAAAGTAGAGCTCAATAAATAAATCATTATTTTACTTAGGCAGAGATTGAATTAATTGCAATATACAAAGTATAGTCCTCTTATACATGGCGTGAACAAGGCGTCCCAGATCAATGCTGCTTAAACTTCTGTGTGCATGAGAGTCACCTGGAATTTTATTGCAAATGATTGACAAGTAGTGTCTCCGTGTGTAGACCTGAGCCTGTGGGACTGATTTTCTTCATTGTCATGTCTTAGGAGGTGGGGGTGAGGAGACTGTGTGCTACACTTGGGCTGCGTGGCAATGAGCCTCCAGCATGGTTAGACTAGGAAGCCCTGCTCCTGTCAGAAGTTGCCCTTGTCTGGTTGCTTAGGTCTCCTGTAAGTTCCAACGTTCTCGGCATTGCACTGTCCATTGTCTGAACTCACACAGCTGCACCAACAAGCCTCCATGCTCTCTCCTTCACCTGATGAACATCTACATATTTAATTTGCATGTTGAAGAAGCTTCCCTTCCCTTCACACCTATGCTGCAGTGAGAAGTGTCTCTCAAACACCGTTGTCACTCCTCTCTTATCCTTCACACAAATATAGCTCTCAGGTCACTCAGTGAACTTAAGCACATTGCTGTTGATAGAACCATCTCTCTCTGCTGTGCTGACCACCTTAGTTATATAAAAAAGAACTGGTCTGTCATGTAGAAGAGAAAAATGACTGATTTCTACAGTTAATATTACCTTCCTGAAAACATCTGACATTTCTTATTTCTAGGAAAACTGTTAAGATTCTAATTAAGGAATTGAAAACAAATTTGAAAAGTTACCCTCCATTTCTTTAATGAGAGAATCAATATTGTTAAAATGTATTTACTACCTAAAGTGACCTACAAGTTCAGTTCAGTCTCCATCAAATGTTCAATGTCACTCTTGAAATAAACAGAAAAAAATCCATCCCACAATTCGTGTAGTACCACAAAAGACTCCAAACAGACAAAATAATCTTGAGCATGAGGAACCAAGCTGGAAGCATCACTCATTCTGACATAAAAATCTGCACGTTTATATTTATAAAAAATGTGGTACTGACATTTTAAAAAGACACATAGACCAATGGAACAACAAGATTGATAACCCCCAGGCCAATTTGATCGAAAGAAAAAATAGATGTCTCAAATTAACAAAATTATAAATGAAAAGGGAGAAGTCACAACAAGCATCAATGAAACTGGAAGAATCATCAGGACATAATTCCAAAACCTCTAGTCCACAAAATTGGATAACCTAGAAGAAATGGATAAATTCCTAGACACATGCTGCCTACAAAAAAAAAAAAACCTAAATTCAGAGTAGACAAGTCTCCTGAACAAATCTATTACATCCATTGAGATTGAAAATATAATCAAAAACCTCCCCAGAAGTAAAAGTCCAGGGCCTGATGTATTCTCAGCTGAATTCTACCAAACCTTCTTCAGAGAATTGAAACCACTTTTTCTCAACCCTTTTCAAATAATTGGAGAACAAAGAATGCTCCCCAATTCCTTCTCCCTAATACCAAAACTAGCCAGAGGTGCCACAAGCAAAGAAAGCCATAGACCGATATCCCTGAAGAACTGAGACAACACGTAAAAGTCAGGAGAAAGAGGCTGCAGCAGGAGCTTGTCACCAGCTGCTTTTCAGAAATCCCAGACGCATTTGCCTCTTCCGCTCTTTAAATTCAAGGAAAGCAGCAGGCTGTTTCAATTGCCCTGAACTAGAAGCAGAAAACCTCTTTCACACATACATAAATTCATTTCACAAGTTCCTCCTAACAGCCCCTTTCGTCCCTTCTGCCTCCTTGTAATTAAGCTGAAACTATTTGTTTTACATTTCTGGAGTAGACAGGATCAGCTATGGATGTAATTTAGAAACATGCCAATGAAAACCCATGGCTTTCAAGTAATAGAAAAGAAAGCGAGACATCCAGGAGTGTGTGTAATGCTATTTATTATTTATTCATCTTAACCTTTCAGATACACAGATTCACCTTATTACCTATTTTGCCAAAGGATAATTAAAATATTTGACCTGTATGCTATATCATGTTCCTTTGATAGACATTAGAGTAAATTTGAAATTAACCTACTTTCTCAGGGTCCAACTCAAAAAAATAATAGAACAGCAAAACCAAAGGTAAGCTGACTTCTCTGACTATGACTGTGTCTCTCTTTTAGCAGCATAAGCAAGTCTGTTTGTTGAACACCCCCCTGTGTGTTCTGAAATTCAGTGGCAGATAAATCTGTTTTCCCACCCTGGTGAACTTTAACAGAATCTCAGGTAAATGGAAGTAAGTCTCAGAGCCCAATGGCTATGTTAGTTGAACCCATGGATCCCACACTGCCCATTCAGATATTTTTCATTATTATATGTTCTGTATATAAATAGTACATAAAGGTCTTGCTGGATGTATCCCAGCCAGCCTCTGACAAGAATATTCAAGTTAAAATATTCTAGTTATGCCGGGCGTGGTGGCGCACACCTTTGGTCCCAGCACTCAGGAGGCAGAGGTAGGAGGATCACCGTGAGTTCAAGGCCACTCTGAGACTACATAGTGAATGCCAGGTCAGCCTGAGCTAGAGTGAGACCCTGCCTTGACAAACCAAAAAAAAAAAAAAAAAAAATTATAGTTATATCTCACATAATTCTGGCTGTTTATTTGGATTTTAAATAAAGAAAATAAAATAGTGGATGCCAGCCGGGTGTGGTGGCACACGCCTTTAATCCCAACACTCAGGAGGCAGAGGTAGGAGGATTGCTGTGAGTTCATGGCCAGCCTGAGACTCCATAGTGAATTCCAGGTCAGCCTACCCTACCTCGGCAAACCAAAAACCAAAAACCAAAAACAAACAACAACAACAAAAAAAAAATAAAAACACTGGGTGCCAACCATTCAAAGGTTGCTATCATTTTGCAATCTGGCCATCTGTGCTGCTCAGAAACACTGAGCTACCTTGAATATTTCACTTGAGATGAGACTGAAATCTAAATCCTTGGCTAACTCAATTCAGACTCCTTGTGGTCATGAGTAAACTGTGAATCTGGGAGCCTCTCAGGGGTCTCTGCTTGACTCTTCCTTTCACATGTGAGGCCTGGGAGACTCCAAGGCAGGGGGCTGGGTTCTTTCTCTACCCTTGCTATGGCTTGTCCACTTTAACAACTAATCATTTTACTAGCTGTGAAAATCAATCATCATTGCCAACTTGATTGAATTTAGAATCACCATGGAAAACACCTCTGTTTCTATAAGGATGTTTCCAGAAAGGCTTAACAGAGCACAGAAGACCCACCCTGAGTGTGTACAGCACTGTCCCATGGGTCCGGGCTGCAGCTTAAGTAGAGTGGAGAAGGTGGGCTAAGCACCAGCATTCACCTGTCTCCTGACTGTGGAGCCAATATGACCAGCTGCCTCCCATTCTCGCTGTGATAATTTCTCACTACAATGGGCTGCATCACTTCTCAAACCATGAGCCCAAATAAACCCTTCCTTACTTAATTGGCTTTTGTCATGTATTTTGTCAGCACAATGAAGAGCCTCTAGTACAGTAATGGACTTGTGCAGTCAGGAGAGGACACAATGAGCAGATCTCTCGCACAGCATGCCAGTAGGAAGAGAAACTCAACTCATTTCTAAAAAGCTTGAGGAACAGTATCTTAGTCATCTGTCCTGCTGAAACTGCTCATCACAATCATGTAAAGTCAGTATGTCTTTCATCCACCACTGCTGTAAGATGAGGTCTGGCTTGGAGTTTACGATAGATCACACTCGGAATCCCATCCAGGGTTGGCCAGCTCGGGGGTGTTGTAGGAAGCACACCCATCTGATGATTGGTGGGAGGTCTCATCTGTCCCCAAGAGCCACACACATGCTGGAGCCTTCCAGCCATGACAGCTAGCTTCCCGAAGTGAGTGGTGCAAGAGAAAGGGCAGAAGTAGCCATGTCTCTATGACCCAAGATCTACAAAATAAGAAACTGAAAGTGGGGCCCAGCAACCACTATCCTAACAAAACCTCCAATGACCCCAGTAGACACTAAAGTTTAAGAGGCACCGTTCCAGAAGCATGCTGTGTAGTTGTAAGTGAACAAGAAAGAGTGACGGGGTCCATGGTTCTCAGCAGTCACTCATTGTTCTTGGTTCATCATTATGGTATTGTCATAATATATAACTGACACTATATTGTTAAAAATTGACTTCTTTGATAAAAATATCACCAAAACATACTCACCACTGTTAATTCTTTTATTAGTAAGCACACTTATATGTTATCATATAACATATTTCCTGAATGTCCCAGACTCTTCAAGCATGTCCCTGACTTGAGGAACTATTATAAATAATCATTTTACATATAACTGTAATATTACAAAACTTAGTCATGGGCTGGACAGATGGCTTAGTGGTTAAGGTGCTTTCCTACAAAGCCTAAGGTCCCAGGTTTGATTCCCCAGTGCCCACATAAGCACAGGACAGCATATATGTCTGGAGTTCTTTTGCAGTAGCTAGGGGCCCTGGCATGCCCATTCTCTCTCTTCAGTGAAATAAATAATATATATAATATATTGTTAATATAGATTATTTATTTAAATATTATATTATATATATATATATATATATATATATATATATATATATATATATATAAACATAGTCTCAATATGTATGAAAAGGATATCTATTCAACATGCCCAACCTAGATGTTAAAAATATACCTCTGTTGGGCTGGAGAGATGGCTTAGCGATTAAGGTACTTGCCTGCAAAGCCAAAGGACCCAGGTTTGACTTCCCAGGACCCACATTTCCAGATGCACAAGGTGGTACATGCGTCTGGAGTTTATTTGCACTGGCTGGAGGCCCTGGCGCACCCATTCTCTCTCTATCGAATAAATAAAAATTAAAAACATTTAAGTGTGTGTGTGTAATTAAAACCTTTTACCTCAATCCTACCCCTTTCAAAATACAACAGCTCTGCTGCCATCATCATATGTTATCTCTGCTCCATTTCTCACCCTACCACCACCTGAGGACACCCAATTGGCACAGACCCATAAATAAATTCTGCATGTTCCCCTTCTAAAGCTGCCTGGCTCTTACCGTTCTCTCTGTGCTCCCTCCAGCTAGTTCCAACCACAACCCTTCCACTTTGATGTCTCTAAGAACTCCTAAGTAGTTTTCACATTTCCATATCCTTCCTATCCTATAATCCATTAGCTTTGCTCAGCCTGTGCAAATTTACGTCCATAAGTTTAAATTAGGTCGAGACATTATCCATATATAAAAACTTCCCAGAGCTTCCCCTTTTGAAATTTGGCTTTATTTTCCTATGTTGTAATGCACCATGTAATGACTTTATCTCGTTTAAGTTCCCTCTTTGTCATCTCTGCCCATGCCGCCCCATGCCCATCTCTCAGCAGGACCCAGTGTGTTCATACAGGAATGCTTGGGCTCAATCTCCCACCTCTAAAGGTCTCCCTCTCTCTGCATGGCCAACTTCTCGCTCCCTCCATACCCTGCTTCCCCTGACATCCCTTCGTGAGCCTGCTCTCTGCTGACACTCTCACCTTCACCGCAATCCCACGCACCCCTCCTCTCCTTTACCCCAACATTTACCAGCTCTGCTTGTGTTATTCATCCTTGCTGTTTGTTCACATATGCACTGTTTTTCTCTTTGTTTTCAGAACACAATTTGTAAATGTCCTAATCAGAGTCCAATATATAAAAAATACCTGTTTACAGTGAAATCATATGAACACAGATATACACATAAAATCATAGGAAAAATTTATGAAACATGGGTAAGAAAATTTCTTAATAAGGCTAGGTAATAAGATGGGGCTTTATTGCTTAATATGCACATATTTAGTAATATATGTATATTTATTTATATTATCATCTGATCACAGTGTGCTGATGTTGTGACTCACTGGTTGAGTAGAAGATGTAAAACACTGCTCTACAAAGAGGCTTCATAGACTCAAAAGCTTTGCAGTCCCACCAACAGTTGAATACTGCTAGTTAAAATGTTCATTTAATAATTTAAATATATGCGATATAGTACAAATTTATGTCTGACAAAAGGTATGTCCATGGATTTCCATATTCATATATTTTTAATTTTAATGTATAAATAAATTTGAATGAGGGCTGGAGAGATGGCTTAGCGGTTAAGCGCTTGCCTGTGAAGCCTAAGGACCCCAGTTTGAGGCTCGGTTCCCCAGGACCCACGTTAGCCAGATGCACAAGGGGGCGCATGCATCTGGAGTTTGTTTGCAGTGGCTGGAGGCCCTGGCACGCCCATTCTCTCTCTCTCTCTCTCTCTCTGTTGCTTTCAAATAAATAAATAAAAAATGAACAAAAATTTAAACAAAATTGAATGCGCATGTACATAATATTCACAGTAATATTTAGGAATTTGATACAATTTGGGATCTATAAAGTTAGTTCTTTATTATTTTTTTCATGTATTTGTGTGTGGGTGTGCCCTCATGTATACAAGCATGTTTATATGTGTGTGTGTATGCATGTGGGTGCAGGTGCATATGCATGTGTGTGCCCTTGTATTTGGACAACAGATGTCAACATCGAGTGTCTTCCTCAATCACTCTTCACCTTGTTCTGGAGATAGGGTCTCTCACTGAACTGTAGCTCACTGTCTCAGCTAGACAAACTTCAAAGTGACCCCGGGATTCCCTGACTCCACCTCCCCAGCCCTGGGACTACAGGCATGCATCACCATGCCCAGCATTTCGCATGGGTTCTAGGGACCCAAACTCAGGTCCTTGTGTTTAGTGGCAAGTGCTTCAACTGAGCTGTTTTCCAGTCTTTATACTGAGAATTTTATATGGAAGCAAGCATACTTTCTCTTACACTAAGATGTCCTGGGTAATTATCACATCTCTGGGAAAGGTGTTGGAATACAGCATTTGAATATGAAGATCTGCAGCAGGTCATAATTTCCAGGAAAAAAAATGGAGTAAGAGTGTAGTCACAACTATTAAGCTAGCACTGGCTAAAAATGGCATCTTCTATGCTAGCACCATGAAATACTACATAATTACATGTGAAAGGTCACATTTAAATTTATAATTTCCTCCTGCTATTAATCTTCCTGCCATTTCTAATCTAGGAAGAATAAGGTGAAAAAGAGATAATCAAGAAGTAATAAAGTCTTAGTTGGATTTTCCTCCATTTATTTATTTATTTATTGTTTGACACAGGCTCTCACCATGTTAGCCCTGCTTAGCCTGGAACTCCTCAAATAGGCCAAGATGGCCTCAAACTTGTGGTAGTCTGCCTCCCCAGTGCTAGGTTTAAAGATGTAAGCCACCATCACACCTGGTTGATTTTTCTTCCTTAATTAGCCTTTTGAGGCAAAAAGTTTAGAAAAATAAATGAAAATTATTAAATTACTTCAGAAAACTAAACAGGAAGTAAAAATATGTAAATGCAATAACCTCAGACACTAATTGGTACTGTGCAGCCCCCTGTGGATATTAAAGGAGACAAAATTATGTTGGAACAAATGAGCGTTATCTAAACACTTGAACTTTACTTGTGAGACTGTAAGCCTAACCAACTCCTCATTAAATCAAATTAATCAAGGCCCAGACAAAAGTCACTGTAACTGTTTTTGTAATAGTTTTGTGAAAAACCTTTGTTTCTGTTTTGCTATTGCTGCTGCCCAGGCAATGGAAGCATTTTGGTAATGGAAGCATTTTGGTAACAAAGAAAAACAGAACAGAAGGCGTGGTATCACCTTTCCTCTCAACAAGGAACCAAGGAACCTTGTCTGTGGCTGTGAATTTTATTCAGAAACCTCCCAAAAAAAGCTCTGAGGAACAAGGTCTAGTTGGATCTCTTGGAGTCATTCTGAATACAATACACACACAGAAAGAGAGAGACAGTGTGTGTGTAGGTGTGTCTGTGTGCCTGTGAAGCACATGCGCATGTATGTATGTGCCTATGTGGCGCCCATGCTCTCCCCCTGTGATGGCTGGAATGGAACATCAGGTATCTTGCTCCCTCACGCTTCTGCCTGTTCTTATTTGAGCCAGAGTCTCTTACTAATCCTGGAGCTGGAAGTTTTTTCACAAACTCAAACAGTTCTTGGGTCTCTGCTCCCCTGGGGTAGCAGATGCTTGTGGCCACGCCCAGCTGTTTATGTTGGTCCTGAGAATGGAACTCAGTTGGTTTCTTGAATCTTTTCAGGCCCTTGTGCTTACACAGGAAGTACTCTTAACTGTTGATCCATCTCTCCAGCCCCTGTACATATACACATACACATACATACACATACACAGACACATACACATACATATACACAGACATGTACACATACACATACATATACATAGACTTGTACACATACACATAATATACATATACAACTTGGTTACCTTGAGGCAAATGGTGAAGGACCCATGGAAATCCCTCTATGCTTGAGATCAGTGTTTCTCAAGCATTGATAGATGACCTATGTACGTGCCACAAAATCAAGAAACTACAGTGGGAAAGAGAAGATCACGTGAGCCTACTCATGAGGAATATAAGGATATTGATCTACTAGAGGAGGCTTTGAGGGCTGCATGGGGTGGTAGTAGAACACATGATGTGCAAAGGAGAAGGAAGAGTTCCAGGGGCAGAAAGGCCCAGAAGATAAGGGGAGGAGAGGCAGGGAGGTAGAGGGAAGAGTGAACAGAGGAGAACCAGCCAAAACAAAGTATTATGGAAAGGCTGGAAGGAAACTTATTGCCTTATGAGCTAATTAAAAATAGTTATTGTGCTGGAGAGATGGCTTAGCAGTTAAGGCATTTGCCTGAAAAGCCAAAGGACAAGGCTTGGCTCCCCAGGACCCACATAGCCCAGATGCAGAAGATGTCATATGTGTCTAGAGTTTGTTTTCAATGGCTAGAGCTGGAGGCCCTGGTGCGCCCATTCTCTCTGTCTCTCTATCTCCTCTCTCTCTCTCTATCTTTCCCTCTTTCTCTCTGTCAAATAAATAAAAAGACTGGAATGGGGGGTTAAGGATGTAGCTAGTTGGCAGATGCGAGCCTAGCTTGCACCAGGTCCTGAGTTCCATCCTCAGCATGGTGTAAAACCACATGTGGTGTCACATGCCTCTAATGACCCCGGCATGCAGACCGTGGAAACAGAAGGATCAGAATTCAAGAAGATCCTCCGCTATACAGTGAGCTTGAGGCCAGCTGGAGCTACAGGAGACCCTGTCTCAAAAAAATATGTTATTATTAACAGCAAAATTAAAAACACTTAAGAGAAGAATGGTGGTCATCAGAGGTTGGAAAGAACAGGTGAGCGGGAGAAAGGGAAAGACTGATGGTTGTGTGAACTGAGTGAGCGTCTCAAGTTCCCATGTGCTGTCACCCAGCAGTGTGACCGTAGGTAACTGTGATGAATTTCCCACTTTCAAAGTGCTGAAAAAAAAAGGATTGTATAATTTTTTTCACCCTAAGGGTATAATGAATGTTTGAGATGAATGTTTACCCTTATACGAAAATTATACAATGCTTGCCTCTACCAAAGAATCACGTGGTTCTCTACACAGATGTACAACTGTTTGGTGCCAATTTGAGAGGAAAGTATTCTGAAATAAATCGCTGTGACTGGCCTGTGAAGGAGGACCTCAGACTCCTCTCAACCTGGGTTCAGTCGGGTATTCGGTTTGGCTAAAAGTGGTTGAATTAAGGCATGAGGAGAGATTATTTTGATAGTACAAGAGGAAGACAGAGATGAGCTCTGTTGCTGTTGGGAACCAGAAGGGTGAGGGCTTCTGTGCTGTCTGGTTGGCGGAGCTCATTGTTTTTGTCAGATGTGATCTATCTGATGAGGGCGTCACACACTGCCTGGCAGTTGGCCAGTGGCTATCTTAGCTCCTTAATGGCCAACATGTTGTCTTGTTTTCTCAAAGTACACATGTTCAGAATGTACTGCAGAGTATATAAGTGAAGGAGATACATGGTCTGCATAACCCAATCACAGAACTGGTATGTTTGCTGTCCCAGTCATTACGTGAGTCAAGTCTGTCTGAAGAGGACAGAATTGAAATGTGAACACTTGATTCTCCAGGACCCACGTAAGCCAGATGCACAAAGGGGCGCACGCGTCTGGAGTTCGTTTGCAGTGGCTGGAGCCCTGGCGCGCCCATTCTCTCTCTTTCCCTCTCTTTCTCCCTCTTTCTCTCTGTCAAATAAATGAAAATAAAATATTTTTTTAAAAAGAAAAAGTAATGTGAACACTACAAGGTAGAGCTCATCCAGGATTATTCTAGAAGCTGCTTTGCCTTCTCTCCTCTCTTTTCTCTCTCTTCTATCTTCTTTCCTCTCCTCTCTTCTCTGTCTCCTCTTTCTTTTCCTCCTCTTCTCCACCCTCACTCTTGCTCAAGTTGGCCTCAAACTCATTATGTAGCTGATGCTGACCTCCTCATACTCAGGGCAAACCCTCCATCTCTGCCTCCCACATGCAGACATTACAGACGTGAGCACCACATGCAGGCCCACTTCTTCCTTTACAGCCCGGCCTCCCTCCCATGTTCTCCCATGTCTTATGCCTGGGAGTCCCACCCTTCTCTAGAGACTGGGCTCTTCAAGCATCGGGCCAGGATGACATGAGAAAATGCCCACAGTCTTTCAGTGTAGTCACCAGGTCATATGCCCATCACCCTAAACTAAATTTAGAAAAATTTCATCACCCCCAAAAGAAGACTGCCCCCATCTGCAGTCACTCCCTGTCTCACCACCCTCAGTGAAATTGTACTCTTTAAATAGGTGAGATACTTACGATGTGCAAATTATATGGAAATAACGTTGTTAGAAAAAGTAATTAATAAAATGAATTTTATATGAATATTTTAACTATTGTGATTAAAAGAAGAGGAGAGAAACTACTGGACAAAAGTTTAAACCATTATTTGTTTAACTCCTCCCATACTTCCCATGCCTTTGTTTTATTAAAATATGTCATCTCCCTCCCTCCCCCACTCTCTCTTTCATGTCCAAGTTTCTCTTACATCCCAGTCTAGCTTTGAACTCACTGTGTAACATAGGATGACCTAGAACTTCTGATCCTCCTGCCTCCACCTCTTGAGGTGAACATCACCTCACCTAGTTTATGCAGCGCTGGGAGTTGAACTTTGGACCTCATACATTCCCCAGCTGAGCTACCTGTCCTACCCAATGACTTATTTATTATGTCCCTCAATCTATAATAGACAATTATTTCTCAGGAACTATAAATACAGTTCAAAATAAAGAGACTGGAAATCTGAATAAGTTTATCCTTACAATATTAGCTATGCCTGGCATTTCCCACCATCATTTCTCTTTATCACATTCATTCATATAAAACATAATACAGGAAGACAAATTAAATCATAAATATATTGTAGTATGACTATTTCTTCATTTGTAATTTTAATTATAATTATTTTTACTTAAACTCTACCCAAGTTGACTACATTCAGATTTTTATCCACTAGCTCTTACTCTTTATCTCTATAGAAAATTGAAACCAGAACATTATAGGCAATGTAGTGGCAGCCTTGCTATGTTTCTGTCCATCTCACTTATTTTTATTTGCCTAAGGACATCTATGTCAAGTTCATTTAAAAGTAAGTTTCAGAAAGTGAAAAAGCAATGTGCTTCTGAGTACAATATAAAAGCTGGGATTTAGATATAAAGTTGAATTTTACTGACACTTTTCTTGTTTAGAAAAGCATATGAGGGCTGGAGAGATGGCTTAGTGGTTAGGCGCTTGCCTGTGGAGCCTAAGAACCCCGGTTCGAGGCTCGTTTCCCCAGGACCCACGTTAGCCAGATGCACAAAGGGGCACATGCGTCTGGAGTTTGTTTGCAGTGGCTAGAGGCCCTGGCGTGCCCATTCTCTCTCTCTCTCTCTATCAGCCTCTTTCTCTCTGTCTGTCACTTTCAAATAAATAATTAAAAATAGGGGCTGGAGAGATGGCTTAGCGGTTAAGCGCTTGCCTGTGTAGCCTAAGGACCCCGGTTCCAGGCTCGATTCCCCAGGACCCACGTTAGCCAGATGCACAAGGGGGTGCTCGCATCTGGAGTTTGTTTGCAGTGGCTGGAGGCCCTGGCGTGCCCATTCTCTCTCTCTCTCTCTATCAGCCTCTTTCTCTCTGTCTGTCACTTTCAAATAAATAATTAAAAATAGGGGCTGGAGAGATGGCTTAGCGGTTAAGCGCTTGCCTGTGTAGCCTAAGGACCCCGGTTCCAGACTCGATTCCCCAGGACCCACGTTAGCCAGATGCACAAGGGGGTGCTCGCATCTGGAGTTCGTTTGCAGTGGCTGGAGGCCCTGGCGTGCCCATTCTCTCTCTCTCTCTCTCTCTCTCTCTCTCTCTCTCTCTGCCTCTTTCTCTCTCTGTCTGTTGCTCTCAAATAAATAAATAAAAATAAAATTAAAAAAAAATAAAAATAAAAAATAAACAAATTTTTTTTAAAAAAAGAAAAGCATATGATATGCTGAAATGTACACTTGTCACTAAACACTTCCTTGACAAAATAATATCACAAAGCTGAAAGTGTAAATATACAAACAAATATGTAAGTGACAGCCAGTTCACGCTAAAACAGTTAAGACGTATTCCACTCGGGCATGTATTTGACCACAAAACAATCTCTAACCTAATAGAATGGCGACATAGTTGGTGAGGGGAAGCCTGAGATTCAGTACCATAGGGAGGAAAACAGAGAGAAAGAGGGAAAGACAGTAAAAAGGAGGTAGAAAGGAAGGGCTATGCACTTGGAGCAGGAGAGCAGAAGGGGCTCATATTTCTTTTAAGCTGTGATTTATCAACTTTTATTCCAGTTTGTGTAAGATGGTAAAACACAAATACATGAAGTTTTGGACATCTCACATTCTAATAGCATCTGAAGTATCTTGGAAAGTGCTAAATAATCAAACCAAACAGATACCAAATCGTAATCTCTATATAATTTGTGTTAAATGTAAATAATTCTTTAAATTTCATCATTATTTCTCTTTGCCTTCATGTTTAGAGTCTCACACCTTTCATTTATATTTTTAAATATTCTAAATTTTTCATACTCATTAGAGTTAAATCATTATTAAATAATACTAACAAAAACAAAGGTTTACAGAGGTTAAAAGGCTTGTCAAATCATATTTCCTATGGCAACAAGAAAACTTTTAAAACAATTATCTTGCTTAAATTTTGGCTAAATTAATAAAATTGATAGCATGGGAATTTAAATCTCATTTTCTTCCCATTACATGGAAGAAGGCAGCCCATATGGTTAATAACTACACTTAATAACAGCTCTGGAGTTTCAGGAAGCAGAATGATCCTGCTGGGTGGTGTTAATCTTTCATTCATTGATTCCCCTGAGAGGATGTGGCATTTCATAACTCTGTTCTGAGAGCTAGCTGCACGGAGGGAACAGGTGGACCGTGGATTTGGACAGATCTTGCCTACTTAGTGTTCCGAGTCTGCCTGTGGTAAATTTCAGATATCATGGACCATATGACAAATTTTCCTCAGAGAAAACTTGGACAGGGAATGATAACATCTAAGGAAGTGCCATTAACATTGTGTTTATCTCCACTGTCTGAAAACAAATTAATTTGGTGAGCCTCTGCTCAGGGAGCTGAGTGCTGGATTGGGGACTTTATTTTGGTGAATATCTGTTTTTGTTAAAGTTTATATTCAAGAAGAGTAATATGTGAAGATTTCATTGGGATTTAGGACATAATCAAGTTTACTAGGATAATTAGAACTTTTTAAATATTTTATTTTTATTTATTTATTTGAGAGAGAAAGAGATACAAAAATAGGTAAGGAGAGAGAGAGAGGAAGAGCGAATGGGCGTTCCAGGGCCTCCAGCACGGCAAAAGCACTCCAGATGCATGTGCCTCCTTGTGCATCTGGTTTACGTGTGTCCTGGGGAGTCGAACCTATGTCCTTTGGCTTTGCAGGCAAGTGCCTTAAATGCTAAGCCATCTCTCCAGCCCAGGATAATTAGAATTTTTAAAGCTCAAATGTTCTTGATTGTTGGTCCACCATGTTGGCTAATGTCCTGTGCCAATATATATATATGTGTGTGTGTATATATATATATATATATATATATATATATATATTACTTTCAAGGAGAGAGACAGAGGCATGGCAGGTGCTCTTGTTGCTACAAACTATTTCCAGATTCATTCACCACTTTGTGCATCTGGCTTTACATGGGTACTGGGGAATCAAACCCAGGCTATCAGGCTATGCAAACAAGCGCCTTTAACTGCCAAGCCATCTTCCCAGCCTACACCTCTGCCAATTTTATCTCTGTAATCACAAGATGACTTTTCTGCCTGAGGACCCAATACTTTTTCTCTGTCTTCAAAGGAGCCCTCGGAATTTATCTTTTTGCTACAATGGCTGAATGTTTAAAATGTTAGATATAGGGTCTCAGGTGCAATCTGACATCTTGTCAGTACATTCTGGGATATTAAGATATATATCCATCTGATTGTATTTATTATAAGCTCTAAAGTTTGATGAAATTGATTTGTCACCATTGTTTTAAGAACCACATTCTATAAAACAGACGTGCTGCAGTCTAGATAACATGAATTGAATGCATCTGAGCAAATCGTTTTGGAGACTGCCAGTTTTTATCCACTGAGTTACTTTCCTTGGTGATGTAGCCTGCTCTAGTGTTCAGAATATCCTATAGCTGTGGTAACCATATCTTTTAAATATTGCATCATGGTCTGACAAGTAAAACAACTTGTGTATGAACTGGAACTAAATACATGAACTAGAAGCCACCTTAGAGAATTCAGACCACATGTCTCCTCAGCTGTGCTAAGTATCAGTCATTCTGTAAGATGTAACTTAAAAAAAATCTACTTTGAAAATATTTTAAGCTATCAGTTTATCTATAATTTGTATTTTAAATATACTCAGAGCACCCACCAAAAGCAATTTCCTCGTTTGCCCATTCAATAAGCTAACATGTAAATATGTAATATGCATTAGGTACCGTACTGAGAACTTGAGATTAAAAATGTAGAATTTATACTCCCGGGTAGCTTATGATTTGACCATGAGACATGTATTAGTCAGATATTCACATTTATTTGGGTAAAAGTAACCATGAAAACTGCAATAAAAGATGAAAGTATGCTGAGGGGAGACAAGAGTGAGATGTTTTATTTTGTCAGTAGAATTAAAAGTGTTCCATAAGCAAATATGCTTAACTAAGATCTCAGGAAAAAACAGAAGTTAACCAGTTGAAAAGAAATGGGATGAAATATTTTAATGAAAAAAAGTAAAACAATAAATGCATAGCACACTATTATCCTTTAACCTATGAATTTAAAATATTTAATACTGTGTAAGTCCCTAGTCAGTATAATGTAGAATTGACATTTTTCTTTTGGCTGCCTACAGTAAGATTAATTACTTTATGTGCACATGCATTCATCCATTTGGCATGTCTGGTGACAAACCTATTTCTTTCCTCATTGTAAAATTAGCTTCCCCTTAGACAGTTGCTCTTACTGGTCACAATTCAGCATCAACTATTTTTTTTGAGTTGGCAAGTCCCCAAAAAGTCCCAAAAGAGGAAATGCATGTCCATCTTTAGAATTTGATTATGCGCATGATATTTTAGTCACGAAACAGTTTCCAGCTGGCAAGCTCGGCATCCATATTCAGTAGCATCTAAATATTGTTGTTGCATTTATTATATAAGCCACAAAAAAACACTCAGCAGATGCTCCAAAATTCATAAAACTTGTAAACCTCCAAGCATTTGGCGTTTTGTCATAAAATCCAAGTCACATCTATGATTGATTTGAGTGCTCACATAACAGCCCTTCCCTGTCTGCTTTCTTTATTTTCTGGTATCTCACAAGATTGGGCCACTTTCCCAAAAGTTGAGCCATGGATGAAAATGAATGGTAAGGCAGTTTGTATGGGAAGAGCCAGGCTAGGTGAGCTGTTAGGCTCATCAGAGAGAGATCACTTAGGTTACTCACATCAGTCTAGTTTCACACAAGAAGATGGTGTGTGATTGTCCAAGATCATATGAGTGGCAAGAATGCAGCAGGGGACCCAAACCCTGTTTTCTACAACTTATTCAGTGCTGCTTGTATTTAACATTTTATAAGCTTATGACAATTCTCGGAGCATATGACTTTAAAAATGGACTTTAAGAAAGAAGCGGTTTCCTTGTGATTTTAGATATACAACAAAGTAATAGGTTGTTATGTTAATATTGGTTGACAATCCAAAATCCATAAGTTGCTTTAACTAGCAGAGAAATGTTGTTCATGAGAGAAAAACAGGATATTATAAATTCCTAATAATTACCAGTTTAGGCCCTTCACAAACTATTTGATAGGATTCCACTCCAGAAAATGTTAATATAAAATAATGGTAAATAATAATAATAATGCCACATTACTAGCCCAGCCTATGTTACCTTTTCAAGGCCAAATTATCTAATCAATAGCTGTGGCCCCAGAAAATCTGAGCTACATAAAGTTCATAATGAAATCCTTCCAACTTTAATCACTTCCTCATGTGCCTCTCCATTTTTTAAAAAAATATTTTATTTATTTATTTGTTTGTTTGTTTGTTTTTATTTGAGAGAGAGAGAGAGGCCAATGGGGAAAGAGAGAGAAAATGGGTGCTCCCAGGCCTCCAACCACTGCAAATGAACTCCAGACGCATATGTCTGCCTTACGTGGCTACTGGGGAATCAAATATGGGTCCTTGGGCTTCACAAGTAAGTGCCTTAACCACTGAGCCATCTATCTAGCCCATCATGTGGCTCTCTCAATCACACCGATTCTTTTACTAAAATATGGGCAGAAGTGATCACGGTATAAAGGTGCCGTCTGCTTGCTTTTCCTCTAGTAAAACCATCCTGTCAATAAGAGAACTGAGATTTAAATAGTGAGTGTTCTAATTCTAGGGCTTCGTTTTCACCAATTTTTAAGCTTTATGTGTTTCTGCATGTTCATGCGTGTGGGTACAGGTGTGTGTGAGCACATGTGTGTGCACATGTATGTGGAGGCCAGAGGGCAACCTTGGGTGTTCTACTTCACATGCTGTCGACCTCCCATAAGACAGAGTCTCTGACTGGCCTGGAATTTGCCAAGTCGGCTGGACTGGCTGCCCGACGAGTCCCAGGGATGTCCCTGTCTCCACCTCCCCAGGCTAGACTCCAAACATGTGCCACCAAACCCAGCCTTTTATGTGGCCTTCAGGGATCACCCTCAAGTCTTCATGCTTGTAAGGCACACATTACCAACTTGATTGCCATAGCCCCAGCCCATGCATGAGTATTTTTAAAAGATGGATTTAAATAGGGCTAGACTACTATGATTTAGTCAGTGTAAGCGGTCCTCTTTCTATGTCCCTGGATTTGTACAACCAGAATCTGACAAATAGAACACAACTTCATGCTTGTATCTTTTCTGTAAAGACATAGATGTCTGATTTAATACATAGACACAATTTCTCAAGCTCTTAAATTGCTTTTAATCTAGACATCTGTGAGGTATGCTCATCTTCTCTAGAGAGCTGATGGTACAATGTATTTCTAGATCCCACCCCACATCCAGAAACTCTCTTTCTTCCAAAACCTTTATTTCCTCTGCATTTTCTGTCTGTGATAAATAAGAGCCATACTCTGACCACAGTACCCTTGTCGAACCCTTGAGTTCCAACTGACTCCTCTTGTCCTCACTTCAGATGTGCAGAGCCAAAGCTATCTTCCCTTTCGTCTTCCTCTCACCCCCCCCCCAGTCAATGTTTGGACATCATTTTCCCCATGGAATCCATCCTGGGCTATATGTCTCACAAATTAGCTCTCTCCTACTGAGATTCACCAACTCAAACACCCTTCTCTCCCTCTTTGTCATGTGAATTAGCTGCACATATGAAATACTCACTATTACCTCATTAAAAATAAATCCAATGTTATTCAACTGAAAAATAATCTTATCCTTCATAAGGGCCATTGACATGGATGACTGTGACTAGTCTTAAGAGAACAGTGAGGCCCCATTACCTTGGCTGTTTGTCAGGAGATCAAGTAATCCAAAGCATAAAATCCATACAGTAGAAAAAATATTTCTCTCCTTCAAGAAACACTAAAACTCCTTGCTTCGTATCTGGTCATTTCAATAGATTTATTTGCATTATTTTCACAGCAAATAAAGTTTCAAGTTATCCATGATTTTATCACCCCAACTCCTAGAGCTGTATATGCCTATAAAATATAACACAGAAGCCGGGCGTGGTGGCACACGCCTTTAATCCCAGCACTCGGGAGGCAGAGGTAGGAGGATCGCCGAGAGTTCGAGGCCACCCTGAGACTACATAGTGAATTCCAGGTCAGCCTGAGCCAGAGTGAGACCCTACCTCGAAAAACCAAAAAAAAATAAAAAATAAATAACACAGGCATCTACATATGTCTGTTCTGTTTTAGAGTATGGACATCTAATCTCAGAGTCATTTTAATACTTAGGTAATATTCCATCAAATCCATAGACCTTGGGACAGATTGCCAGGAGTGGAAATAATGAGTCTAGGAGATGGATGTCATGTCATGTATTGCCAAATTACCTCCCTGAGCTTTCAATGATGTGCACACCAGTATCATTGGTTTCCTTCTAGAGCATCATTCTAGAATGTTCTAATGATTTTAAAACACTTTATTTTATTTATTTGTTTTAATTTATTTATTTTTAAGTATTTTGTTTATTTATTTGCAAGCAGAGTAATACAGACACACAGAGAGAGAGTATATGTGTGCCAAGGCCTCCAGCCACTGCAAATGAACTCCAGATGCATGTGCCACTTTGTGCATCTGGTTTTAAGTGGGTACTGAGCAATTGAACCTTGGTTGTTTAGCTTTTCAGGCAAGCTCCTTAACTGCTGAGCCATCTCTCCAGCCCTATTTATTTTTTAGAGGTAAAGAGAGAATGGGTATGCCAGGACCTCCAGACACTACAAACAAACTCCAGACACATGTGCCACCATGAGCATCTGGGTTACGTGGGTACTGGGAAGTCAGACCTGGGTCCTTTGACTTTGCAGGCAAGTGCCTTAACTGCTAAGCAATCTCTTCAGCCCCTTCTAATGATTTTTGACATTGCTATTATGACAGCTATACAGAATAACCTCCTTTTTTTTTGGTTTTTCGAGGTAGGGTCTCACTCTAGCCCAGGCTGACCTGGAATTCACTATGGAGTCTCAGAGTGGCCTCGAACTCACAGCAATCCTCCTACCTCTGCCTCCCGAGTGCTGGGATTAAAGGCGTGCGCCACCACGCCCGGCTATAACCTCCTTATTTATGCTTTGAATGTATGCCATTACTAAGGAACTGAGCATTATTTTCATGTTTGTTGACCAATTTTATTTCTTCCTATGTTTTTTATGTCCTTGCCCTTGAAGATGTATATTTCTCAATGAAATTCATTCAGTAGTGTTTTAAGTTTTAGTCTATATGGCTTATTGATAAAAATAGCTTTCAAATTTTGAAACATGTTCTCTATATATTTATCTCAAAGCATTTCCCCTTAAAGTTCCATCATTTTGTGATAGAGTTTGATTATGTTGGGTAATATTTACACTTGGCCTTTTGGGGTTTGATTTGTTGAGTAAAACATTGTGTTCACCTATAATTTGATTTGCATATGGGCAGTGTTAATTCTCTCATACTGTACTCATCCTTTTAGTATTAAAAGCCATTCTGTAATAAGGAAAATATCTTACATTTTCAAGCTTAGAGAGTGGTTCAGGAGACAATGAAGAAATGACAGTGCAGAAGGAGAAGTGGGGAATGGCAATAGCAATTTCTTGGGGGGAAAATTGTGTGGGGTCCAACTGTGTGATCAGGGTGTGGGTTGTGGCCATTACAGCGACAGGGAAGAAAAAGTCTAAGGCAGGTACTGAGAGGGGAGGAGCAGAGCAGGTGGTCAGATGAGGAGAGAAAAGACATTCAGGAAGTTTGAAGTAAGCTGAGAGGAGAAACTTGAGCTGGTCAGTGAAGTGCAGAAGATGTGGCCGGTGCCAAGGGCCCTGTGCATGTGGGGGTGTCATTCTAAGGTACACTTTATTTTCTATCACACTGAGATGCTGGGGCACAGTCACAGAATAGGTAAAGAGTGGGATTTACCCAATTATGCTGTTGCCACAGAAAAAGAGTCTAAATAGCGAAGGGGTACAGAAAACAGACTCCAGTCCTGAGCTGCACGAGGAGAAGCTGGGAAGTCCTGTAGAGAGGAAATGTGGCTTTCAGTGGCATGGCAGTTTGAAGTTGAAAGACTGAATGTTTGGCTCCGATAGAGTTAGACATTTTTAAAAAATTATTTTTATTTTAAGAGAGAATGAATGGGTGTGCCAGGACCTTCAGCCTGTTGTGAACGATCTCCAGATGCGTGTGCCCCCTTGTGTGCATGGTACTTACATCACTGGGTCTGGCTATGTGGGACCTTGAGATTTGAACATGAGTTCTTAGGTATCAAAGACAAGCTAACTTAATGGCTAAGCCATCTCTCCAGCCAGACTTAGTCATTTTTTATTAAACTTCCTACTTGAGCCCCTAGCAAGCAGATTCTGACAAGAAGAGAGGCTCACTAGGGGCAGATCTGAGCCCAGCCCTACTAGGTGTGTTCAGAGCAGTCTGAGCTCCGGCTGCTTGCCTCACTGCTGTTGGTGTTTGCTGGCTGTTGGTAGTTTCTCTCTGTTTCCCTCTATGAAAGGGAATCAGCTTTGTCTGCCATTGATGGAACTTCTACTGGACTCTGTAAACCTTAAATGAACTCCTTTCTCCCATAAGCTATGTTTGGTTGGAATGTTTGTCCCAGCAACTTGAAGTGACTGCAGCAAGTGGATATAAGAGAATGGCGAAGCCCTGAGTGGTGGTGCACGCCTTTAATCCCAGCACTCTGTAGGCAGAGGTAGGAGGATGTCTGTGAGTTCAAGGCCACCCTGAGACTACTTAGTGAATTCCAGGTCAGCCTTGGTTAGAGCAAGACCTTATCTTGAAAAACCAGAGAGAGAGAGAGAGAGAGAGAGAGAGGTGAAATCTAAGTCAAGGAAGATGATACTGGTCAAAAAACAAAGTGCTTGAAGCTGATATTTGAAGGATGCTTCTATTGACAGGGAGTTAAAGTATAAAGGGGGATGGTTGAGGTGGGAGGGAAACAAGCCCCCCCCCCCCCAGAGAAGGGCAGGTCTGAGACTGGGAGAAGAGACTTTCAGTAGCCCATATGTGTACTTGTTGTGTTGTCTTAATGGCACACCTTCACACACTGACACATGTAACATACAACATGGAGACAGGAATGATGGTGAGGAAAGGAAGCTACTGAATTCAAATCGATGTTAAATACCAGTAAGAATTTCCAGTGAGCTTAGCTCTTTCCAGATTTTCACTATAGTGTTTTGAAAGTGCCTATTTCTCCATAACTTGCCATTGTCAGACATTATTAGTGCAATTAACTTTTATCAACCTCTTAGATGAAAAACTACCTTGGAGCTATAATGTTCCCATCTAAATAATTAACATGGCTTTTCCTGCATGGTCTTTCACATTTCCTTCTCCTGCTCATAATCTTTGTAGCATGTTTGTTGGTGTGCCCATGTTTTATTCACTATTTCAAAGAAAGTTTCCTGAGAGAAACTCCCTCTACAACTTTTCTTGCAAGTATTTGCCAATTATTTTTAGGTTGATTATGAATTATGAATACATTTTCCATTCTTGAACATAATAGTATAGCATGTATTTATTAATTGATGATGGATAGAATATAAGCTTGCTAAGATATTGGATTGCTGTGGTTCTTTTTCTTTTGGTTTTCCAAGGTAGGGTTTCACTCTCTAACCCAGGCTGACCTGGAATTCACTATGTAGTCTCAGGCTGGCCTTGAACTCACAGTGATCCTCCTACCTCTGCCTCCAAGTGATGGGATTAAAGGTGTTTACCACCACACCTAGTTCTGGATTGTTTATTAATTGGATTCAATTTTTTTCATCTGAAAGACAAAAAAATCCATGTATCTGTGTGAAATATTTTTGAAAATTGTGTAATGTCTGTGGGTTGCACAAGGAAAAGAATGTCTTAAGTTTAAAAACCTCTTAAATTAGATATCTTTTTAATAACATTAAAAAGAATGGATAGATTATTAGAATGAACCATGCATACATAGGAGATGGCATTGTTTCAGATAAATTTGATAGAAGATGATGTTAATCTCTACAATGCCAGGAGATATTCAACTTTATTAGATACTTGTTTAGAAAAAAAGGTATTAAGAACTCACAAACAGGTTGCTTTGTAAGAATAGTTTCAAATCTATTAATGCACTGCTTTTCTTTACGTCTGAGAACTTCTTGGATACCATGCCTTACTAAAGTTTTCATCCTTAGCACCACATATAACAAAAGCAGTTTCCATCTTTTGCTCATTGGGATTGTTCTGATTGTTGAAGTGGTCATGTGTATCTGATGGCAGTGCTTAGCATCTTGCAGTACATAGAGATGCTGCTGTCTTCTGATGTGGGAATTTTCCCATGAACTGCCACAGCTTTAAAGAAGCAACAGATGAGATAAAAGGAAACAAGCAATGAGATATCCAGAGAAATAAGACAGATTCCCAGATTTCAAATGCAGTGAGCTATTTTGTGATTTCCTTCATCTTCCAGTATCCTATAGATATTCAGTCCATCATCAGTGTCCTCCAGAAGATAATTACCTATTATCACAGTGTTCCTGGTTTATTTAGCCTGTCCTTTTGGCCTTCAAATGATGAATCCCAATTCACGTATTTAAAATGTTTGAGCTCTCACTCTTTGCAAACACTAATATAAATGCTAGGAAGGACATGATTAAGAAGAAAGAATGAGGAAATGATGGCATGACTCTATTGAGTACAAGGTCAGCACAGAATGACAGCAGGTAGGAATACCTTCTTGGACTATGAGAACATGAAACCCCATTGAAATAAGCTATCAACTATGGCTGAGCCTAGAGGAATGGGAATTTATTTAAGAAGTGGAGAAGACAGCCAACAAGAATGCATAAGGATATGAATCATAGGATAACCCAAGAAGATGGCAAGGCATATGGCATTTTAACATAACAAATCTTCAAGTCTCAGAATTGGGGTGCATACTGAGGATCCTATTTGGGATCCAATACAGAAATGCAAGTGTCAGGGAGGGCATTGCCATGGGATATTGCTTATAATCATGGAAGTTGTTAATAAAAAAAATTGAAAAGAAAAAAAAAAGAAATGCAAGTGTCAGAACAAAGGTATCATATTAGAACAGGATAAGAAGTATTCCCTCAATGCCTCCAAAGCCTAGATTAATCCTGAAAAAGCACATGACTCTAACATGCAAAACCATAACTTGGGAGTTTGCTACAAAGTCACCTATCTCTAGTGTACAGTCTATTGGCACATGAGAAACAGGTATGTTAGAGACCAGCTGAAGGCCGAACGTGCCACAAGGATATGACTGTCCTTCAGAGGGGTGAATGACAAGTCAGGAAGCCACATCTATAAGATTAGAAAAGGTGTATGTTTTATTATTCTATTAGGGTAAGTATAAGCCATCCATGCACACATGTACATGCATGGACACACATGCACGTGCTCACATGTTATTCATAGGGAGGAGGTCTGGTCATTATTCTAAGGAAGGGCTTTCAGTAGAAGATGGGAATTGGGATGTTGATTTTGTTCCTGCATTTCAGTAATCAAGTATTGCTTTAGTAATTGGAAAATTACCAAATGAAATTTAAAAAGGAAAAACAGCTTAATAAAGGTTAATAGAAGCTATGTAAATTAGAAGAAATTAAGAGTGACAACAAATTAGTCTTGAAGTGATTGTGTGTGAAGATAATATGTAATCATGAGTAGTTGGGGCATGTGGGAACAGCTAGAGTCACCAGAGGAGTAGCATTATTCCAGAGCAGTTATCATCGCTGTGCAGATGAATTGACTGTTACACTAGTCAGGGCATTCATACTTCTAGGCCCACCTCATGGAATTTCATCATCACTTTTAAACAAGGATGGGAAATAGATCCATGAACAATACAGTCATGTTCCCTTCATTCTTGGAAGATAAATTTTAACAGAGAAAGCTACTCTTGAGGAACTCAAGAATTTCCTAATAAATGCAGATGTGCAAAATACATGATCTAATGAAGCCATGATAGTGGTGACCTTCACACCTTTTAGACCTTTCTCAAAACTCCCTAAACTAAGCCGGGCGTGGTGGCTCATGCCTTTAATCCCAGCACTTGGGAGGCAGATATAGGAGGATTGCCATGAGTTCGAGGCCACCCTGAGACTCCATAGTGAATTCCAGGTCAGCCTGAGCTTGAGTGAGACCCTACCTCGAAAAACCAAAAAATAAATAAATAAAAATAAAACCTCCCTAAACTAATAAACACATGAAAGCATGTAAATTTTGCCTTCATCATAATTAAAAGGCAGAGAACACTACAGATTGTTCATATTTAGATTTTTAAGTTTTCAGAATTTGATTTGTAATTGAAGTTCCCTTTATTTTAATTTTAATTGAAAAATAATAGTTTGTATATGTTCATGGGGTAGGATGTGATGCCTTGTCACATTTACACTTTGGGGGAATGATTGAGTCTGGCTAATTATTGATCATTTGCAAGTAAACATTTTTTAAAAAATTTTTTATAAGAACACCTAAAATCCTCTGAGTGTCTTTGAAAGATACAGTCAGTATTATTAGCTGGAGTCATCCAATAGATTGCCAAAATTCATTTTTCATGTTTAACCAAAGCTGTGTCCTTTGACCAAAGTCCATTCTGTTATCAACTGCCCCTCCCTCACTACCCAGCTTCTGGTGACCATGAATCTACTTTATATCTTTGAACTTGAGTTTTATTTAGATTCTCCACATAAGGGAACATTCAGTATCTGCCTCATTACATGACATTCCACTTAACATAATGTCTTCTAAGTAATCCGTGTGGTGGAAAATGACAGAATCGCTGCTTTTTGAACCTGAACAGTTTTCCTTTGTGTACCTTACACTGCATTTTTTTTTTTTGAGGCAAGCCCAACAAACTGACCTTTTTATTTTATGAAAGCAAGAGAGAGAAAGAGAGAGAGAATTGGCACACTAGGGCCTCCAACCACTGCAATCAAACTCCAGACACACTTGCCACCTTGTGTGCATATGTGATCTTGCACTTGTGTCACCTTGTGCATCTGCCTTATGTGGGATATGGAGAGTCAAACATGGGTCCTTGGTCTTCACAGGCAAGTGTCTTAACCGCTAAGCCATCTCTCCAGCCCTTCAATGCATTTTCTCTTTAAAATCTATCCATCTGTTGATAGGCAGCTGGGTTGCTTACATTATCTCAGTGTTTGTTGGATGGGGTGTAAATACTATGGAAATAAGATATCTATGACACTGTATTGCATAGTGATTTCCTCAGAATTGAAACATCCCATCCTGGAGGGAAGCTCATTAAGATTCAGGACAGCCTGTAGCTCATAAATCTCAGGAAATAAATGAAGCTGAGGACCTCACAAGTCTAGGGAAGCTCCTGAACCATACAAGATCACAAGACCCTCCCCTCACCCCAAGGTCATGTAAAGGGTAAATAACTGTTTGGTGAGAGACTCTGACCAGCCCAGCTGTCTGCATAGAGATACAGGGTCCATGAGTTGTCACATATGCAAAGGTGAACTTCGGTGGACTTTTTGGTGCTGCAGCCGCCTTTGAGTTATCTCTGCTCTGTCACTAACCCCTCATCCATGCTTTGTAAGTAACCCCAATAAACTCATTGGTTCACCAAAACTGGTTTTGGTGCAATCATGCTTTGGTGACATTTGTGCTCTAACTACAGTGAATAGATGTGTGTTCATGTCTTTCCAGAGAAAAAGCTCCTCACAACACACTGATTTCAGTTACTTTGACTATTTATCCAGGAATGAGATTGCTGGATGTCTATTCAGTGGTTACCTTTTAGAAGAACTTCCATATTGCTTACCAAACCACACCAGTAGTAACAGGGTCTGTGGTCTCCCTTTGCCCCATAAGCTCCCAACAAATATAGTTCTCATCTCTTTGAGAACAACCAATCCAACAGGCATCAAGTGTTACCATCAGGACATTGTTTATGTATCTGTTGTCCATTTGCATGTCATCTGTTGAGATACATTGATTCAGGTCATTTGCTTATTTTTTAACATGATTTTGTTTGGTTAGTGAATACTTTGAAATACTTCCATGTTCAGTTATTTCCTCTTCAGTGTATGATTGTTGTAGCTACATTCTCATTGCTGGGATAAACCTCCTACCAGAAGCAGTTTATGGGAGTTTATTTCAGTTTCAAGGAGAAGTTTCATCATGGCAGAGAAAGCTTGGTGGAGCAACAGCTGGTCCTCCTGTCACATCAGCTGGGAGGCAGCAGCAAGTGAACTAGCTGTAGAGCTGCAGAGGGGTGGGACTGATAAACTTCAAGTGTGCCCCCAGTAACAAATCTCCTCCAGAAAGACTCCACTTCCCAAAGCCTTCAAGGGCTGGAGGCTGAATATGAGACTTAATCACAAATACATTAGGCGGTGGGGGACATTTAAAACACCTACATTTAAAACATCACAGTAATTTACAAATATTTTATCCTTCATTTAAACACATTCTACATTTAAAACACCACAGTAATTTACAAATATTTTATCCCAGTCTGAGAGGCTGTTTCTTCCCTCTGTTGTTTACTATGCAGGAGGGCTTTGAGGTTTGTTTATTTGTTTGAAGCAATCCCATTTGTTTGTTTTTGCTTTTATTGCTTGTACTTCCAGGGGTGGGGAGGTTGCTAACAAAATTGTTGCCTAGGGAAATGTCTTGGAGCATCCCTTATGTCGGCTCTAGGAGTTTTATGTTTAAGTCTTTAATATATTTTGAGTCGACTCTTGCATAGAAAGCCAAGATGCGGGTCCGTTTTCCATTCTTTTGCATGTGAAAATCTAGTTTTCCCAACACCACTTATTGGAGAGATTTTCTTTTCTCCATTTTTGTGTCATTGGCAACTTTGTCAAAATCAACTGGTTACAAATGTGCATTTATTTCTGAACTCTCTCCTGTTCCATGGGTAAATGAGTTTATTTTCATGCTAGTCTCTTATTGTTTGAATTACTTCACTCTTGAAATCATGCAGTGTGATGCAACTAGCTTTGATCTTTCTGCACTGGATGTTTTCTTCTGTTCGTGTTGTAGATGTCAGGGGGTGGGGGGTATGTGTGTTTCCACACAAACTTTAGGATTGGTTCTTTTTCTATTCTCTGAATGACATTGGATTTTTGATGATTACATTGAATCTGTATTTGTTATATGAGAATTTTAACAATCTCAATTCTTCTATTTCTGTGGACATAGAGTATCCTTATATTTACTTATGCCAACTTTAACTTATTCCTTCAATATTTTGTAATTTCTGTATATAAGTATTTCATCTCCCCACTTAATTTGTAAATAGAATTTTTTTCTTTTCCTTATTGTAAATGGAATTGTTTTCTTTCTTTTACAGATAGTATTCATTGTTACTATCTAGAAAAATATATCTTGCAAGTAATTTTTGTGCCCTGTGATTTTATTAAATTCCTTTATCACTGCCAAGAATTTTTGGTGAAGTCTTAGGTTTTGGGGCCATGATGTCAGGAAACAGAATCCATCCATCTCATTCTTTTTCTATCCTGAGGTCATTTTTTACCTTGCCTAAATTATCTAGCAAGGAGTTCAAGCACTGGGATGAACTCAGAAGTAGAGAGTAGGCATCCTTTTGTGTTCTAGATTTAAAAAAAAAAAAAAAAGTCTCTCAGCTCACCACATGAGTGTCACAGTACCTGTGAGCTTGTCATATAAAGCCCCTGTTAGATTGAGATGCATTTTTTTTTTGTAATCATTAATGTGTTTATGGTTGGTTTTTGTGTTTTTAACATGAGAGCTTTAGGATTTTGTCTGCTACTTCTCTGCATCTATTGAAGGGATCCTATACTTTTTGTCCTTTATTCTGCTAGCATAATGAATGATGATACTTATTGATTTGTGTGTGCCTGACCATCCTTTCAACAAAGATAAATGCCACTGATCATGATGAGTGATCTCCTAGTGTACTGTTGACATCTGTGCTCATCAAGGACATTACTCTGATTATTGATCTCTCTTTCTCTTTCTGTCTTTCTTTCTTTCTTTTTCTTTCTTTCCTTCTCTCTGTGTAAGATAAGGAGAGAGAGAGAAAAAGAAAGAAAGAAAAAAAAGAAAGGAAGGAAGGAAATAGTTTGGAAACAATCTCTCTCTTCAAATTTTTGGAAAAAAATTAGGGTAAATAGTATTAATTCTTTACATGTTTGAAAAATTTAACAATGAAGTCCAATAGTGTTGACCTTCCATACTTTACTTGATATTAGCCAATTTCTTTATGATTCATTATATGGTTCTAAGAGTTTATCAATATCTTCCATTTTGTCTAATTTTTTGACATAGTTTCAAATAGTCTATGAAGTTTCTTTTTCATTTGTTATAGTTCGTATTTTATTTATTACACTTATTTTAATATCCAGTTTTTTAGTTATTCTAAGAGATTGTCAGTTGTGTTTAGCATTTCAAAACTACAACTCTTAATTTTGTTGATATTTTCTGGAGACTTTTGTCATTTAATTCTGCTTTGGTCTTTTTCATCTCCTTTCTTATGCTTTGGCTTACTTTGTTCTTTGCTAGTCCCTAGAAGGGCAACATTAGATTGTTTATTTAAGACTTTTTTTTAAAAGAAATCAGGGTATAGACATTTATTTACCTAAAATCCCTCTATCAAGACTACTTTTGTATATCCAATAAATATCGGTATGCTGGCTCAATAAGTACTGTCCTGCTTGGCTTCTGTTTAGCTAATCTCAAAAGTTTTTTAATTACCTTTTTTTTTTCTTTGACTTAGTAGCTGTTTAGGAGCCTGCTATTTAAATTCTACACATTTGTTGATTTTGCAAGTGTCTCCATAGTCTTATTGCTTAAGTTTCCATTACCATTGTCAGCAAAAGAAACTACTTGATAGAATTTGGTCTTAAATACATTGACATTTTTGTGGCCTAACATAATCTTTCATGCAGTATTATGTGTGAACTTGAGAGCATATATTTTGTTGTTTTGTGTAGCTATTCCATACATGTCTGTGAGGTCCATTCGATCTTAACTGTAGTTCAAGTCCAGCATTTATTAATTGATTTTCTGTCTAGATGATTGATTATTGAAAGTAAACAACTGAACCTCCTACTTCACTGGTCTGTTTGCTGTATATATCTAGGTGCCTCGTATAGCTAAATGTTCCTACATTGGTGTATAAATGTTTATGATTGTTCTATCCTTTTGTTGAAGGAACTCATTTACTTCAATATCCTGGCATGCTATGGATGTCATATTGCCCCCAAATGGTCCTGTGTTGAAGGCACCTTAGCCTGTTGTGCTACTGGGAGCTGATAAGCTTTAGGAGGTGGGGCTGAAAGAAGGCAGTTAGGTTATTGGAGGCATATCATCACAGGACACATTGGGACCTTGGTCTCTCCTCTATCTAACTGCCAGCAGGTGAGATTGACTCCTCTAGTTCCCCCATCCTCAGGATAAACATCAACACAGATCTTTCTCGCACTTTCTCTGCACTAAGATGAGGGACTGGATGGGAAACACCCGTGCTTCTATTAAGCCCACCATACTCTCCTCATTCTGCGGGGACAGCTTCTGACTGTGTCTCTATTTCCTTCTTTTCTTGGTCTAGGATCACTTGAGAATGTGAAGCCCTAATCACTCACTCCCAAAAGCAGGTCATTAAGGAAAACTGTTTGATCTTGTAGTGCTTGGGTGAATGGACAACGAGGAGCCTGGGTGCAGACTGGATGTGCCTCTAAAGTGGGCCAGATGAAGACTTATGATGAGCCAGGCATCCTCTCAGGCAGCCACAGGGCTCCTGTCTGTTGGCTGTCCTGTTTGCTCCCTATGTGAGCTTATTAGAAGCTTGCTAGTCACGTAGGCGTGGAGGAATGGGCTCAGAATCCTTTCCAGAGGAAATACCGGTGTGGGAGTGGGGAGTGTTAGGTGTTCCCAACTCATTTCTGCGCTGCCTTCACAGGGGTGCATCTGTTTAAAATTGCTTGTTCTGTGATATGGGGAGACATACACTCCCTTTTTTCATCCAAAGCTAGGAAGTTGTTAATATGTGAACACTTGGATTCTGAAAATGCTAAAGCACTCTGTGAATAGACTACTTCCTGAGGCTGTAACAGACCAGGGCAAGTGGGGAGAAGGTGTGGGAAGGACTCATCATTTCATGCCGCCACTGAGCTACTTACTGGTCCACTCCTTTAATTCCCTGATGCGTGTCCAAAGTCCAGATGCTAAAGGACCACTGAAGCAAAGGGTCATGACGTCCCCAGGAAAAACAAAAGGCTGTTACTATCTTATTATATTTAATGTTGATATTATTGTTTTTTGACATTTTCATACATATATATTACATGCTGATCATATGTACCCCACATTATCTTCCCTTATCCCCCTCAGTTTCACTGTAGTCCTCATCACTTTCCAGTGGCTATACTAAGGAAGAGAATGACCCCTCTCCATGCAACCATTAGCTGTGATTACTCAAGCCCCGTCCTTATCCATGACAAAATTATGACGGGTGGGCCCCAGCATGTGCAGGTCTTGTATAGATAACCACGGTTGCTGTGTCTTCATGAGTACGATGGATTTGTCTTGTTTAGACGTGATTTTATATTTGTATGTCCTTTCTCTGAATTGCCGACAGCAAATGATGTCCCTGGGAATACTTACACATTAAATGAAGCCACTGTTTTTGGTTTGCTGGTTGGTTGTTCCTATGGTGGGTGTAGAGTTGGCCAATGCCTTCCACTCCCTGAGTTACTGAATTAGTAACTATGTCTACCTTAGAGTCAGCGTGCCACATGGGAGGCCAAACCCAGAAGCTGGGCGTGGGTATTTCTTAGAAGGATTTCTTTTTCCTTTTTCTAAAGAATGATTTTATTTTATTTTATTTTATTTTATTTTTAATTTTTTGTTCATTTTTATTTATTTGAGAGTGACACAGAGAGAGAAAGAGGCAGATAGAGAGAAAGAGAGAGAATGGGCGCGCCAGGGCTTCCAGCCACTGCAAACGAACTCCAGACGCGTGCGCCCCCTTGTGCATCTGGCTAACGTGGGTCCTGGGGAATCGAGCCTTGAACCGGGGTCCTTAGGCTTCACAGGCAAGCGCTTAACCGCTACGCCATCTCTCCAGCCCAAGAATGATTTTAAATAGCTGTATTGTTACAGGCACCTCTCAGTATCCTCCCAGCCCATAGGGAGACATCTCATACCTGGCACTGAGATTTTCATTTAATAACATAAGGTTTCAGGGAGCAGACTTTTCTCCCCATACTGAATACTTCAGTTCAAACTCCTTTAAAAAAAATTGTTCTTTTAATTGGCTTACAAGGTAGCAGTTTTCATTATGGCTTTTTCATACATCCTTTGTTTTGCTGATCATCCCATTCTCTCCCCCACCCCAACCTCTTTGCCTTCTTTTTTGGCAAATGACAGTGTTAGTGCCCATGTGTGCCTCAGCTCTCCCTACCTGTTCGAGGAATGTGTTTTCTTAGGAGTCCTTTGTCTAGTTTCTGACTGTCCCAGAAAGAACTAGTCATGTTCACAAGGTCATCTGGGGCAAATGTGAACAAGGAAGAAGCACAAGCCCCATTGCTGATGTCACCCCTGCAGTTGTCAGGTCACCCATGCAAACCAGTGTTCAGTAGAGGGGCTCAAAAGTCTGCACCACAGGTGTTTTCCTAGACAAAGGAGAAGAAGGGGATCCCGTCTGAGGAAATGGCATGAGAGAGAAAAAGGAAGGGATGCGAGCTGGAGAGATAGCTTAGTGGTTAAGCGCTTGCCTGTGAAGCCTAAGGACCCCGGCTCTAGGCTCGATTCCCCAGAACCCACATTAGCCAGATGCACAAGGGGGTACACGCATCTGGAGTTCGTTTGCAGTGGCTGGAGGCCCTGGCACGCCCATTATCTCTGTCTCTCTGTGTGTGTGTGTGTCTGTCACTCTCAAATAAATAAATAAAAAATGAACAAAAAAAATTTTTTTTTAAAAAGGAAGGGATGCAAAGCCAAAGGGTGGATGTAGGATCCCCAAAGAGAAAGTCTACCCTAAATGTCAGCATGATGGAGAAGGGCCGTCACAGGTACTTACAGGAGACAGAATTTAAGGTGGAAGGACGTTGCGTAGTGCCGTGACTTCCGAGGAGAAACAGTCAAATTTTGTGAGTTCTGCACTACACATCTACCCAGAAAGCAGCAGGCAAGTTCAAACCCATTCCAAGAGGCTCTAAGGAAACAAGAAATGGGAGATGAGGACCAAAGTATTTCAGTAGATGAAAATTGTCCCTACTCATAGGGGAACTTCAGGAGAAAATAAATAAATAAAATGGTAATACAGCACACCAACTGGATGACGTCACTTCAGATACATGTTCCAGGGTAAGAGAAACAGGCTGAATCAGAAATATAAAGTCTGTTGAGAAAGAAGAAGGAAAAGGACTGCAGGAAATGCAATGAGAAGGGAGAGAAGAAAAGAAGAGGTAGAGAAGGAGGGTAGAAGTGAACTCAGGGAGGAAATGGAAGAAAATAAGGGGAAAAAAGGGATAAAATTCCTTAGAAATAAAATCTAAATTACCAAGTACTCACAGATACATAGATTCATATGAAAAGGCAATGTGGCACATTGAAGAAAAAATAGAAAATCAATAGAATAAAAACAAAATTAACCAAACGAACTTAACAGCCTTTCCAGTTGTTGGAATAGTAGATGGGTTAGGCAAATCCAATATGTGGTACAGGGATCTCTGAAGAAGAAAAAACAAAATGAAGGAATTGAACTTACATGTAAACTGTAATGAAAGAAAACTCCATGGAAAAGGTAAAGAAAAAAGGAAGATCCCCTGAAGCAGAGGACATTTTACAAGTTTGCAAGAAAGTACTTGGTAAAGCTCCAGACAAAAACAGTTAGAAAACTTGAGGCCACTGATAAGTTCTTAGACACGCATATGTTGTATAACTTCCCTGAAACTTTCAAGTTTAACAGTTTCCACAGGCAAAATACAGAAAAGCATCAGCAAAGTACTCTAAAAACAAAAAATCAAAAATGTGATAAACTGATCCCAAAAATCCCAAATGCCATCAGAAGTAAATGATAAAACTTTGAAAACCATGATCTTCTGTCTCAATACTGTGTGTTGTTTTGGAGCACAAGCTGCAGAAGAGCTACCAACCTTTCTTTTAGGAAGCAGTGTTAATACACACAGTACCGATGCTTAACTCTTTTTACAATATTTTTATTTATTTATGTGCAAGGAAAGACAGAAGGAGAGAGAATGAGAATGCCAGGGCCTCCTGCCACTGCAAAGGGAGTCCAGGCACACATGCCACTTTCTGCATCTGGCTTTGCGTGAGTTCTGTCGAATTGAATCCAGACCAGCAAGCTTTGCAAACAAACACTTTTAACTTCAGAGTCATTTCTCCAGCACATGGTACTTAATCAACTCTGTTAATCATCACTTTGCTGTTTTGTCAGGACTCTACATATAAGTAAGGGCGTTCAGTAATTACCTTTCTACGTCTATCTTTGTCTACTTAGCACAGTGTCCTCAAGGTGTCACCTAGAGAAGGATTTCTTTTTTGAAAACTGAGGAATATACAGTGTAAAATATATATAACGTTAGTATATACAACGCTTGCTTTATTCATTGATTTGCCCACTGGTGCTTCTGCACGCTTCCGTGTGGTTATTATGAATAAGTCAGCAGTGAGCATGGGGGTACAAATGTGAATAACTCCTAGCTGTTAAGAAAAAGGGGTTTGGTGGGACGTAGATGGAGAGGGGGAACAAGAGTAGGTAATGAAAGATATTGTGATCAAAACTCATCATATACATGTTCATAAAAGTGAGCCACTCCTTTAAATCATCCAGATGGCCACTCTTGTTCCTTCGTATTAATTTCTTTTCATAAGCACCAGCCTGCTTTCTCCACGTCATGCATTCTCCATCTTTGCTAGTAGGTAGATCATTAAGGTGATTTTAACTGAGAGCCATACTCAGGCTGACAGAATGCCCCTGGCATTTCTTTCCTTCTACCTTCTCATATCTTTCACCAAACAAACATACATGTTCCTAGATAGTGCTCTTTCTCTCTTCCTCTGTTCTCTCTCCCCCTCCATCCCTCCTTTCTCCCCTTCCTCTCTCCCTCTCTTTTTCCCTATCTCTCTTTCCTCTCTCTGTATCTCCAGTCATCTTTGGGGAGTGGCCTGGTATAACTTCTTAACAGTCAGAGCTCTGTCTGAACCAACAGCACCTGGGCAGCTCAGGTGTCCCTCATTTCCTTTTCCATCCAAACATACCTGGCCAGTGGTTGGACTGGGGAAGAAACGGAAAACACAACATGCTATGGAGAGGGATTCAGCAGCGTTGTCTGGGACTGCTCGGACACATCCAAGTGGGTCACCTATTGCAGTTTTATAGATCCGGGCTCTCTGGAGAGTCTTCCTAGATTCCGGACACAGGTATTGATCAGTTTTACTTTGTACTTGTCATGAGCATATCCATGCTTTCTATGTCTGCTCGCATTTTATTTTTGGCTATCATAAATATTGATAGAAATTTTTTTTCCTAGAAAAAGGATCTTAAGTACATGTTCTTCTTAAATAAGTAATGAGAAATGTACAGGAAATAACATTACATAAAATCTGTATAGTTTTGAGTTTTTAGTAAAAATGTTATAAGCAATGATTTTGCAATAAAAATCTACAAGTGTCTGAGAAATGCATGAAATGACTGCTTGTGAGTAGTTTATATGACTTACACATTAAAGAAAAATTTCTAGATTTTATTGACAATTTTTAATAAAAATGTAACGGTGTAGTGCCATAAACAGAGCTTCTTATTGCAGAAAATTGGGTGTTTGAGAAACAGCAAGGATTTGCCTCCGTAGAAGATGTGTACCAGATATTTGCAGACTGAGCCCAAGGCTAAATATGTCCCTTCATCAGTCTGCGAACTCATTCCACTCTCAACAAGACTGGGGAGTAAACGAGGAAGGAGAAGGGGCATGGCTAAAAGCTGGACATGACCCTTGTATTCCTTCACCAATCCATCTGTCTCCACCCTCGTACTTCCATCTAAGGCTCTATGCCGGTGAGGTGGAATGTGAGCACAAATTCAATAAATTGCCACTTCCATTCTCAGAGTGCTAATCCAGGAAGGGAATGGGTGAGAGGCAGAGCTACATGATAGGGTGATTCAGGACCACAACTGGATGTCCCATTTCATGCCTCACCATATCCACCAGTCACACCGCCACTGCCAAGTCTCTTCTACAGCACTGACACTCCACACACTCTTCACTTCCACTCCCGCATCCCCACAATCTCCTTTTTTCTTCTAGACAGGAACTAAAGTGATGTTTTACATATGTAAATGATAAATTAGACCCAAATCACCCAGTGCTATTTTATGACCCTGGGAAACTGCTTCTCGTAGGCTACAAGATCCTGTGTCTCTGAACTCAGCTCTCACTCAGCTTCAGCCACACAGGTCTCCTCTAGCTCGTGGGGCTGGCTGGGCTGCGCTGGGGTCTCTCCCCTTGCTCTGTCTTGTACTTAAGATGCTCTTCCGGGGCATGGCTACCCCGTGAACACTCTGTTCTTACTGTGTTCTGCTCTCACTGGAGACTTTTCCTGAAGGCTCTCTTGCCCATCACCCCTCTTACCCTCTACTATTTTCCTTTGCAAAGGCCTTACCACTCTTTTACATTATACTGAATAGAAGACGTTGTCTACCTGTCCTCGCTGTATGCTCCATGACAGCAGGAACCCCGTCCCCTGCCTTGTTGTGTCCTCTCTTTGTAGGACAATGGTGCCTGCTTCACACTAGATGATAAATAGATGCTGTATCTATGAATAATACCTACACTTATGTCCCTGGTTCCAACTCTCACGACAATGGCCCTGCCCTGTGTCCCATGTTTCTAGTTAAAAAATACAAAGTCATGGAGTTTATCTCTGTCTTTTTTATACCTTTCCTTGTTGCCCTGTCCATTGATGGCTATAACTTTTTGGTTGTCTGAATGCTATCATATGCTCCAGCCTGTGGGACATCTAATATTTTGAAGTGCTGTTCTCTTCCCATCACATTTTTCTTTTAACTCCCTGTCTTAGCCACAGGTAACCTAGCTCCTGCTCTGGCCGCCTCCTGACCCCCAGGACTTGGGGATCCCAGAGTGAGTCCTCGATCTGAGAAGACCAGTCTGGCTTTGGGACACAAGGTCCACACTGTATTTCTAAGTCAGTGTGTCAGAGAATCTATGTATGAGGTTTATGTGGCCACAGTGTTCCTAGTTTTGTAAGCCCAAGAAGCCTGGATTTGGCTGAGGAATTTGTTGAAATCATGAGGAGCAGGTTGTCAGTTCCTCCCTTTAGCATTGCTTGACATTGTGTGCAGTGGTCTTGAAGTTGGGCAACATTTTTAATTTTTATTGGAATTTTCCAAACATTGCTTACTGGAAAATTGTCATGAAACAAATTCCAGTATCATCTCTCTTGGCTACAAAAGTTGTTGATACCTGTTCCTCCATAGTCAGTGACTATTAAGAAATTCGGTTGAAGATATTTTAGTGGGATGATTAATATTTCCTCGTTGTCCATTTTCATTTATGGAAGATTCACACTAGTCCAAGGCATTTTCCCCACCATGTTGTGTATAGCTTTTGTTATTTTTGTTTTGTTTTGTTACTCCAAGTTTCTACTTTGTTAGGAGTGTAACTTTCTTTTGGCAGCCAGAATCTTCTGTAATATATCACCTTCAAAGACATGCTATATTATTAGAACTGTGTAAAGCTCATCTATAATGGAAAATAGAAACTCTTATTCAGCATTGTATCTTATCTTTGAGTTTACTTATATTGCTGCATATTCTGTGTAACACAGAGTTATAGTAACATAAATGTCTGTGTGTTTCTAAAATAATCTGGTACAAACTCATTTTAGGACCAGGGTTTCTGGATAATAAAGTTTTGCATTTATGAGCACATAATGGCTAGCAAAACACAGTATAGGGGCAGGAGAGATGGCTTATCAGTTGAGCACTTGCCTTTGAAGCCTAAGGACCCCAGTTTGAGGCTCAATTCCCCAGTACCCATGTAAGCCAGATACACAAGGTGCTGCATGCATCTGGAGTTGGTTTGCAGTGGCTGGAGGCCCTGCTGCACCCATTCTCTCCCTTGATCTGCCTCTTTCTGTCTCTGTCTTTCTCAAATAAATAAATAAAAATAAAAAATTATAAAAAACACTGTATAACATGGACCCAGACACTGCCTTCTTATTGGATATTCCTTCCAGACCTTTTACATTACCACCTCTTAGATACAGAGTGGGCTATCTAACACCGAGAGGGTTGCTTAAGGAAAAAACATATGCTATCCAATATAGGTCAAAGCAATGTGTGTGGCAAAATTATATCACAAATTAAAGAATGAAAAAGGCTACTATAATGGTGACAGACCTTTGTCCTGGACATGAAAATGGGCTATGTAGCTAGGTGTGGTGGCACACACCTATAATCCCAGTACTTGAGAGGTGGAGGTAGGAGGATCAAGCAGTCAAGGTCATCCTTGGCTACATAGTGAGTTTTAAGAAAGCCTGGGATATAGCTCAGTTAGTCGAGTGCTTTTGTCATGTAAGCACGAGGACTTGAGTTTGGATCACCAGCACTCACATGAAAGTTGGGTGTGGTGGCATGTGCCTGTGATTACTAGCACTGGTGAGGCAGAGACAGGAAGATGCTCAGGGCTTGTTCGCCAAGCAGTGTATACTAATCAGTGACCTCTGGGTTCAGTGAGAACCTTTCACAAAAAAAGTAAGATTCAGAGTGATTGAGGAAGATGCCCACAAAGGTTGACATCACATGCACATGTACACACACAGAGGCACACACCAGTGATCCACACGCATATGAACATATATACACACATGCAGACTTCACACACGTATAACATGAAAAGAAAAACACAAAAAATGGGCCAAGTGTATACTATCCCTACTTTGTAAACAAATCTATAATCATGCACTTCTATTATGAATAAAGCTTATGTATAAATATAAATATTAACTTCCTAATTAAAAAAATCTTTCCAAGTAAATTCTAGTAAACAGCCTATAAAATAAAACAGTCACATTCGTACAAATTGCCCAGTCTGTCCCTTGTATAATCTTAAGTTAGCATTTTTTATCCCAATAGTAAAATGTTTATGTTGCTCAGTGGAATTCAAAGATGAAATTTTGTACAAAATTATTTTATTACAGAAAACTAATTAAATGGTTTGCTTTGTAAATTCAGTGAGCGAACTGAAACTCTGTAGCCAAAATTTAAAATGTAGGAGGATTGATGGCTAAGTAAATTCTAAGTCATTCAGGTCACACAAGTTTGACAGAATTTTGTCAACATAGTCTACCATTCAGTAGAAATAATTTGAGTGGCATTCGAGGTAATTTGGAGCATTTTTTTTTTTTTTTTTTTTTTTTTTTTGGTTTTCAAGGTAGGGTCTCACTCTAGCCCAGGTTGACCTGGAGTTCACTAAGTAGTCTCAGAGTAGCCTGGAGCTCATGGCAATCTTCCTACTTCTGCCTCCCAAGTGCTAGGATTAAGGGTGTGCGCCACCACGCCCGGCTTTAGAGCATATTTTGAATTTGACATCATAGTCTCTGGAATTGAGGTTTGGTAGGTAATACTTAACAGACATAATTGCAGCTCATGTCACATTTCTCCTGTTCAGTACGTGGTCACACACTATGGGAGAAATACAACGAGAGAGACAGGTTTTGGTTTAGGGTCATGATACACAATGACTCCATGGAGTGATTGACGTGTTAATTGTGGCTCAGAACACAGCCAAGAGCCACATGTGCAGTGCACAGCCGACCAGGACGATGCTGGTTGATGTTAGACTGTCTGCAGAGACTATACACGTGCACAGTGCACGGTGGCCAGGGAGGTGCCAGGTGATGTTAGACCATCTACAGAGACTATACACGTATACAGTGCACAGCGGCCAGGGAGAAGCCAGGTGATGTTAGTTAGACCATCTACAGAGACTATACACATGCATAGTGCACGGCGGCCAGGGAGAAGCCAGGTGATGTTAGACCACCTGCAGAGACTATACATTTTGCTTCTGTGATTATGTTTTATCCAGAGATAATGCATTTTCATCTTAACATGACTTATTGTATCTGAATGTTTTCCTGTTGAACAGTGGACCAGTCCACAGTGGCATCACCTAGAGGCAGCTCTGCAAATAAAATCCCACAGCACAGGGGTACAGAAATGAATGGCTGAGTCAGTAAAGTGCCTGCCATACAAGCATGAGGATCTGAATTCTAATCCCCATACTCATGAAAGTAATCAGGGGTAGTGGTATGCACCCTGGCTGACTAGCTCAGTTGGTTAGAGTATGGTTCCAGTAACACTAAGGTCATGAGTTTGAACCTCTTATAGGCAGGCGTTTTGCATTGGACCTAATGGCTCTGGCGTGTAGTCCTAGAGCCTTAGAGGTAAGGACAGGAGGATCTGGAGTTCAAGTCATTCTCAGCGACTTAGCAAGTCAAGTTCAGCCTGGACTACATGAGAATGCAGGGGGATGATTAATAAGTGGGCCATCACTTTTGAAAGCTTTCTGGAACCCTGAAGACTCACTCCATAAGCAATTTGGCACAGTACAACTTCTGCCTAGCTGCTACTTGTGTGAGTCAGAGTCAGGCAACTAGACCATGCGAGGTGGCTCAGGGTGGCAGCATTCTAGCACTTGGGGCTTTCCACCTGCTAGGTCATGATGGTGGAGTCCTGCTCAGGATCACATTGAGCCAGCATTTGAGCAGAAAAGCATCAAAGAATTCACCAGAATTGCTGGCAGCAAGACTGCAGTTGGTAGACATTTCAGCCCCAAAATCATAGGGCACAGAAGGCTAGGAAAGGTGGTCTGGCTGTGTGCCTGGGACAACAAAACATGACTTGGAAAATAGTTAAATGCCACCATTCATGACAGCAATTCACTGCTTTAAAATGCATGAGGGGCAAGAGAGATTGCTCAGCTATTAGGGTACTTGTCTGCAAAGCCTAAAGACCCAGGTTCGATTCCCCAGTACTCACATAAAGCCAGATGAACAAAGTGGAGCATGTGTCTGGTGTTCATGCTGGAGGTCCTGGTGTGCCCATTCTGTCTGCCTGTCTGTCTGTCTCTCTCTGTCTCTGTCTCATAAATTAATAAGATTTTTAAAAAATATATGCATGAATAAGGCTGGAGAGATGGCTTAGTAATTAAGGCACTTGCCTGAAAAGCCTAATGACCCAGGTTTGATTCCCCAGTACCCACATAAAGCCAGCTGCTCAAAGTGGCACACGCATCCAGAGTTTGTTTGCAGTAGCTACAGGCCCTGGCACACCCATTATCTCTCTCTCTCCTCTCTCTTTCTCTCTCCGTCTCTCTCGCTGTCCTTGCAAATAAATAATAAAAAAAATTAAGTGCATGAATAGAAATGAAAACTTATATTTGTGGCTCTCTGCTTACAGACAGATGTTACAGATGGACCTTGGCTCTCTTTCCTTGTAATTTTTTCTTTACACTTCCTTCAGGATCAGAACGGATCACAGACAAGCTCATTCTACCATAGATCCTTTATTAGTTTAGCTGAGGAGCATACTGTGTATAGAGGTGCCAGTTATTATTTTTTTAATTGTCAGAATGGGCTAATAGCTGGTACTAATCTGTTTCCACTGACAGCAGTGATTATCAGTTGATAGTATATGAAAAAAATACATCTTAAAGGGATAGAAGCTAGGGCTGGGATGTGGCACTGCTAACGGAGTGCTTCCCTGGTATGCGTGAAGTCCTGGGTTTGATTCCTAGTACCACATAAACAGGGTGCGGTGGTGCATGCCTATAATTTCACACTTGAGTGATGAAGACAGGAGGATTGGGATTTCAAGGTCATTCGCAGCAGCTTGATGAGTTCAAGGCCATCCACGGATACAGGAAACACTGTCTCAGAAAAGTACAGTGGGATTGACACGTACCATTATAAAAATCATTGTCTTTCAAGGAAACAATGAGATTTTTTTCCAAGAGGCTGATGAAACCATGATAGTTTAATGTTATCTTAGCAATTTCATTCTTAGAAATGAAAATAGATATTCTCCAAATCCACAGTGAGTGTTCTAGAAAGATCAGTAACACCTGTTCTATGACCTGTCCTGTATTCATTTCATTCTTACGGACGAAGTGGCCAGACAGAAGTGTTCTCCTGGAGCAGCTGGAATGGTAGGGATGAGGGACCTAGCGTGTGTGGCAGGGCCCAGGACAAAGGGTTTGGGAAGGTCTGTTAGGAGGACGAAAAGTGCAAAGTTGCATGCACTAGAAAATAAACCAATTTTCTGCCTGAAGAGGGGAGGGGAAGAGTTGGGGGTTGGAGAGAAAAGAGCAAGGAAAGGGTTTTTACCTTTTTTCAAAGTATAGAGACATCCACATTGCAAGGGTTGGGGATTAGAGAGCATTTTGTAAGACACAATCAGTTCAAGGTTCACCACTACCATTAATACATTTTTTAAATGAGAAGAAATAAGAAAACAGCCAAAGGTTCTGATTGTAAGAGTTACATAATTCCACAGAGGATGCCCAAGAGTCTAAAGGAGCATTCCTTTCATGTAATTGGCCCTGTTTCCTGTGATGTAAATTTACCTTCACTAAATTAAGCTATGAAGAAATTACTTCTGTCTTATCCAACTTATCAGGCTGGACTGAATTCACCTCCTCCAAGAGACTACATTATCCTATAAGTGGTAACCCTTGCCACACGGTTGAATATGTCACCCTTCTTACCACACACAATTCACGTCCCACCAAGAGCGTCTGACCTTCATTTCCTATGTCCCATGCCTCATACGTGAGCTGGCACACATCATAAATGCTTCTGGCATTAAGTGAAACTATGGCCTTTACCTTCAGAGTTTGTTAATATGCCGACAGTCTTGGAAGAAGAGACCCATCAAGTCTAGCGTGTCTCCTAACACTTGCAGAGGGCAGAGTATGCAAAGGGCCCAGGTGTCATATCCCTGTAGATTTACAGTTCATAAAACAAGCTCATAAACCGTTCAATAAAACGTGTTCTGTCTTTCTACTGTGATGAATACACCTTCATAATGACATGGTAAAAATTATGTGTAACATCAATTCTGCTTTATTATGTGGAAAGATCACACAATGTCAAAGTTAAATCTTAATTATCAATATGTATATGTGGATCTTCTGTTTTCAATGGTAATATTTGGATATTTAAGCAAATATATCCACAAAATATCTTTCTTCTACATTGTATATTTTCTCCTCTTTATTTCAACAAAATGGCCATGCAGTCATTATAAACATGTTGAAATAGTTTGCATTCCATGTAGCCATGCCAGTGAGTATGGCCTTCTTGATGTACATTTCCTGTTTCTTTCATTTCCTATAGCCCCTACCCCAAAGTCCCCTCCCCGCTTCTGTTTATGTCACATGTACCCTTTCCCTCCTCCCTCATTCCTCTTCCAGTTCATCTCTTGGTTGCCATTTTGTCTTTATAAGTTTTACCAACATTTACCAACCTACATATACATATGTATAGATAATATTAGCTGAGAACTGCATATCAGAGAGAACATGCAGTTTTGGTCTTTCTGAGCTTGGGTCACTTAATGTAATTCTTTTAAGTCCATCAATTTTCCTGCAAATATCATAATTTCACTTTTCCATTCTACTGAGTATATATATGTACCACGTCTTCATTATCCATTCATCTGTTGATGGGCATCTAGGCTAATTTCAAGTCTTAGCTATCATAATAGAGCAGCAATGGACACAGATGTACAAACCTCTCTGTAGTGGATTGTGGAGTCCTGAGGACACAGGCCCAGGAGTGATAGAGCTGAGTCCTATGTTGGCTATACCCCCATGTTGATTCGCAGAATAGTTATACTAGTTTGCACACCCACCAGTTGAAGTCTTTCCCTGCATCTTAGCCAGCATCTATTATCAGTTCTCTTGATCATAGCAATTCTGACAAGGGTAAGATGGTATCTCAGAGTGGTTTGAATTTACTATACAGAAGGATGATTTCTATACCTAGTTTCTTTGAAGATTTGTTGTGGAAAGGATGTTGAATGTTGCCAAAGGCTTTTTCTGAATCTATTGAGAAAACCATGCAATTTTTATTTTTGATTCTATTTATCTTCTGTGTCAAATGTATTAATTACAGTGTTAAAACATCCTTGCATCCCTGAAATAAAAACAGCTGTATCATAGCTTATTACTTTCTCCCTCCCTCCCTCTCTCCCTCCCTTCTTCCCTTCCTTCCTTCCTTCCTTCCTTCCTTCCTTCCTTCCTTCTTTCTTTCCTTCCTTTCTTCCTCTTTCTCTCTTTTCTTTCTTTATCTTTCTTTTGTGTGTGTGTGTGTGTGTGCATAATCATGTGTGTGAGTATAGACACAGGCATGTGCGTACTGTGACGTATGTGTAGAGGTCAGAAGGCAACTTCCATGTGTTGGTCCTTGCCTTCCACCTCATTTGAGGCAGGGTCTCTCATTGTTCACTGCTGTGTTTGCCAGGTTAGCTAGCCTGTGAGCTCCAGGCAGATTCTCCTGTATCTACCTCCCTTCTTACTGTAGCTGTGCTCCATTGCAGATGCTGGTACTATGGTGTCAAACTTTATGTGGGTACTGGGGATCTGAACTCAGGAACTCATGCATGCATGGCAAGCACTTTAGCCACTGAGCCAGCTGTGACCTTGTTAATGTGCTACTGAGTTTTGTTTATGTTGTATGACTTTCTTGGGAAGATGCAAAAATTAATGCCTCCCTCTGAACTGGGACTGACCGTTGACTGATAGAAGTACATTCTGATGAGTAAAAATGAGTTTATCAGGAGCTACAAGCTAGTGGAAAATTGTGGACAGGAGCATTTTGTCTAAAGTCTCCAATGCCTGCCCAAGTACCTATTTGCTATGGCTCTAAGTCTATAGCAGAATTGATGTAAGCCTGAGATCATAGTGCCCCACCATTGTTACAGCAGCTGAGGGGACTATGGATTCGTAAGACACAGATAAACCCAGGCTCTGTTATACTTGTATGTTTACATGTTTTCTGCCGTTGTCTAACTGAGGATTTTTCTGGTCTCAGCGAGCACTCTGAGACTGTAGAGAAGATTGCTTGTTTGGTGTGATCTGGCCCATAGGACAGATGAGTAGTGGCCTGCTGCAAGGCATAGCTACTCTGGCTATGTCTTAAAGGCCTAGTCTCACTGTGAGTTTATTGAGGATCTTTGCATCTATGTTCATAAAATAGATGGCTCTGCCGTTTCCCACTGTTTTCCTTATTCTTTCTCTGCATCCTACTCAACTTGCTTTCCTTGCTTCTATTCTTTCCTCTTTAAATTAATTTTGGGCTAGTATGCATAGTAATGTGTTTCATCGTGGTGTTGGTATACACACATGTCATCATGCATAGTTCTCACTCATTCCCCTCCCCCAGGCCCCACTCCTCCAGGTGGTTCGCTTTCCTCACCCAGTTAGACCCCTTCTGCTTCCTTATGACGTATATTCCATTGCCCAATATTCCCACCTCCCTTGGGATATCTTCCTCCCATTTCTAGTTTCATGACCTTCAAATACACATATATAAATGCACATATGTACATGCATATATATGTGTAAATTTAAATTAAGTTTCCACATATGGAAGAAAACATGTGGTATTTGATTTTCTTGGTCTGACTCATTTCACTTAACATAATGATTTTTCAGTTACAGCCATTTTCATGCAAATGCCATGATTTCATTTTTTAAATTTACAATTGTATAAAATCCCAGAATGTATATATACACAAAATTTTCTGCATCCATCATTGAAGGATATCTAGGCTGGTTCTACTTACTGGGTATGGTGAATAGAGCAGCTGTAGACATGGATGTGCCAAGTTTCTCTGTAGAATACTGACTTAGAATCCTGTGGGTTCATGCCAGAGAGCATCACAGATGGATCACGTAGGCGTCCTCTGTTCAGGTGGGGAACCTTCACACTGATATCCATGGTGGCTTTGCAAACTAACACCCGCCAGCACAACTAGGGAGGAGTTCCTCGCCTTTCTATTTGATAAGGTACTTGGTGGGGCTGGTGGGACTGATATGAGTTCTTCTTTAAAAGCCTGATAAAACTCAGCAGGAATATTTCCAAACCTTGGCTTTCCTTTGTAGAAAGATATATTTTTTTATTATACTTTCAATCTCATTAATTCTTATTGGCCTGTTTATATTTTTACAGTTCTCTTGGTTTGATTTTGGTACTTCATGTATGCCTAGAAACCCACTTATTTCTTCTAGATGTAGTGGAATATAAAATCTCAAAAATATTTCTTAATGATTATTTGGGTTTTGATGGAATCTGTTATAAAATCCCACTTTTGCCTCTAATTTTATTAATTTGGTCTCCCTCCCTCCTTCCCTTTCTCTCCTCCTTCCCCCTCTCTCTTTTGCTGACTGCATCCTCCACTGTCGCTTTGATTCTCTTGTGTAAAGGCTTGTCAATCTTGTTTATCTTTTCACATAACCAAGTCTTTGTGTCATTGTTCTTTCATACTCCTCGTGTCTACTTCATTAATTTCCACTCTGGCCGTTATTATTTCAAGCTTAGGTTCTCCATGCTCCTGTTTTCATAAGAACTTCAGATGCTCACTGGGTTGTTTGTTTTATATCTCTGATATTCTGACATAGGTGCCCACTTGTAGCCATGAACACCCCTCAAAGCTATTTTATCTGTTCCCCATACTCTGATGTGCTTCATTTTCATTTTATTCAAGAAATTTCTGAATTCCTCCCCTCACTCCTGCCATGCCTCAGTGTTTGTTTTTATTTCCAGAAAATTTTTATTTTAATTTTTTATTGACAACTTCCATAATTGTAAACAATATCCCCTGGTAAGTCCCTCCCTCCTCCCACTTTCCCCTTTGAAACTCCACTCTCCATCATATCCCCTCCCCCTCTCAATCAATTTCTCTTTTATTTTGATGTCATGATATTTTCCTCCTAATATGATGGTCTTATGTAGGTAGTATCAGGCACTGTGAGGTCATGGATATCCAGGCCATGTTGTGTCTTGAGGATCATGTTTTAAGGAGTCCTACCCTTCCTTTTGGCTCTTACATTCTTTCTGCCACCTCTTCCGCAATGGACCCTGAGCCATGGAAGGTGTGATTGAGATATTTTGGTGCTGAGCACTCCTATGTCACTTCTTCTCAGCACCATGGTGCCTTCTGGGTCATCCCAAGGTCACTGCCATCTGAAAATAGAAGCTTCTCTAGCCAAAAGTGAGAGTAGCATTAATATATGGGTATGAACATTAAGAGAAGTGCTTACTGGGCATTTTGGTGAGCATAGTACATACATTTAGCCAGACACCATCAGATGTTACACCCCTAGGGCTCATGACTATCCCTATTATAGGTTTTCAGGATCAGGGATGTATTCCCTCCCATGGAACGGGTCTCCAGTCGAATTACAGGGCAGTTGGTTTCCCCCATAACAGACATGTCACTATTGCACCCATTGGCTCATTTGGCCTGGTTGGCCAAATATAAAGCTTTCAGTGTCCACTGTTGGGTATCTTCACTGGTGATTTCTCTCTCCCCCATTGAACTACTTGCAGCATGGCTTTTTGCAGCTTTCTGTCAGCTGGTCTACATGTCGGAGGTTTTCAGCTCAGCTCCAACAAGGTTTCTCAGTGACCTTGAAACCCAAGTATGTGGAGTCTTCGGCAATAAGGGTCTTACCATCTATTCCTGGTGGGAAACCAAGGGCCTCAGCAGTGATCTGTAATGTTTTGGGGGCATCAGGGACTTCCCTGGCCAACAACTGACTGGAAGGTATCCCATCCCTGGCACTGAAAATTTTCTAGAAACAATCTGTGGCTCCTGTGTGTTCCATTATCCAAAAAGTAGGTTTCCATATGACTTATTTATATCCTCTTAGATTTTGATTAGCCCTCCTTCCACCCTTCCTTTACTCAGTCTCTTCCCATGACCTCACTTAAGACTTTTCACCCCCATTAATCTGTTCTTCTACTTACATATATACAATACCATCTGATTAAGTGCCTCAGTGTCTGTTTAGTGAACAGACATTTTCCTCTGGGGCCCAAGTTGGCCTTATGCTAGCAATCCTCTTCCCCTAGCCTCCCAAGTGTCTGGGATTATAGGTTTGTGACAATTCTCGCATTCAAAAGACATTTAACTGTCAAATAATATTTGGTTTCACATAGATTACACCTAGGATGACTCATATACAAATGAGTAACATGAATTAAGTCATGTGCAAAATATTGGCCAGTAACCATGCACACTTGTTTAGATTCATAAGGACCCTACTGTTGTGCAATAATGAAAATCAAAACCAGAATTAAGACAATGTGCACTTGTTGGCTTGGAACTAATGCTTAATACTGCAATGGCCTTGCATTTCTGCCATCTTGGGTAGAAAAGATCCTGCTAGGAACCTCCCACCCGATCCTTCTACAGGGCAAGTTCCCACCCACATTCTCGAGCAGCATGTGTCTCTCTGTTCTTGGCAATGGCTCAACTTGCAAACTTTGGTAGCAGTGGAACATAGTCACCTTCTGTTTGTTTTTTATGAAAGAGAGAAAGACAGAGAGAGAAGGGGAGGGAGAGAATTGGCACGCTAGGGCTTCCAGCTACTGCCATCAAACTCCAGATGCATGTGCGACCTTGTGCATGCCTCACCTTGTCATCTGGCTTACGTAGAATCTGGGGAGTGGAACATGGGTCCTTAGGCTTCACAGGCAAGCACCTTAACCACTAAGCCATCTCTCCAGCCCAACCTTCTGTTTTTCATAGGACAAAAGATAGTCTAGAGCAGGGCTTTCAGCTAGTGTCAGTCACAAGAGAGGATGTTTAGCATTCCACTTGCTCTGGGGTGCCACCAAGTGCAGGGCTCCCAGTAAGAGAGGAATCCATGAGCTGTTTGTTTAGAGTTTGTATTTGTGATCAACTGAGCCTTCTAAATGTGTGAGTGCCAGGGCAAAAGTCTCCCACTATCTGAGTTCCAGGGTAGTATCCTGACATTCCTATCTATGAATGGATCAAGTATTCCTCTTAAGAAATGAAGGAATACTAAACATCAGAAAAGAGAGACTGGGGAGAGAACTGACACCAAAGTGTGAAAGAGAAAAATTAATCTAGAAGTAGCTAAGCAAAATGCCTTCTTCATATTTCTGTCTAGCTTTCAGCCCCGAAGTGCCACATCATTATTTGTGCTGCTCTGTGAGCACCTCCCCCCACTGCACCTTGTCTTCCATTAATCGCTGCTCAGACCACCTGTTTGACTTGGGGTTGAATTCTCCTGTGTAATCCATTGGGATTCACATCCTTCCAAGTTCAGGTTTTGGAAAACTGGAAAGGCCTTGTTATGTTTTTTCATTATGCAACATGGAATGCAGAGTATATGTGTGTCTATTAGTAAGCAAAACCCTGTGCTGAAGAGAGAGTGACAGACGTCCATCAGGACTCCTCAGTGGGCCGCAGAGATAGTTCAGTGGTGAAAAGTGCATGCTTGCAGAGCCTGCTGGCTGGGTTTGATGCAGAAAGTGGTACATGTGTCTGAAGTTTGTGTGCAGTGGCAAAAGGCTTCTCTCTCTCTCTCTCTCTCTCTCTCTCTCTCTCTCTCTCAACCTCTGCTCACAAAAAATAAATACAAATATTTTTGTAAAATAACTCAGAGGATGCTATCATCTCAAACATGCCCAGGTATATTTTGAGTTTGGTTGTGTTTAACAATTGTAGCCAGAATTGACCAACATATTAATATTAGGGGGTCAAACAGAGAAAAGAACATGTCAGTAACATTACTACATGTCTCCCCTTCCCAGTCCAATGTCTCTCATGCATACACAGTTTTAAGCAGGAGAAAAGGGGAATGAGGACTGTAGAGATGGCTTAGTGGTTAAGGTGCTTGCCTGCAAAGTCAAAGGACACAGTTCCATTCCCCAGTACCTACGTAAGTCAGATGCCCAAGGTGGCACATGCATCTAGAGTTTGTTTGCAGAGACTGAAGGCCCTGGTGCACCTATTCTCTTCCTCTCTCTTTTGCTCTAAAATAAATAAATAAAAATAAACAACAACAGGGCTGGAGAAATGGCTTAGCGGTTAAGCGCTTGCCCGTGAAGCCTGAGGACCCCTGTTCGAGGCTCGATTCCCCAGGACCCACGTTAGCCAGATGCACAAGGGGGCGCACGCGTCTGGAGTTCGTTTGCAGTGGCTGGAGGCCCTGGCGCGCCCATTCTCTCTCTCTCTGTCTCTTTCTCTCTGTGTCTGTTGCTCTCAAATAAATAAATAAAAATAAACGAAAAAATAAAAAATAAAAATAAAATAAACAACAACAACAAAAAAAAGCTTTAAAAGGGGGAAATGACACATGTGACAAATTTCCTCCAAAGAAATATTTTTTAAAACTCCACAGGGTGGCAAAATAAATTTAGTTGAACTTAAAAAATGAACATTAAATGATAAGACTTAGGGCTTAGAAGTTAGATTTTCTTCCCCCTCTATCTTTTTCAAATATCTTAGTTCTTTAAGTGTGTTTTTTTTTTTAAAAAAAAAAAAAAGAAACTAGGTCAGCAATACCATCTGCTGTTCACAGGTCTGTGTTATTCAGTGACTTTTAGTTTGAGTCATGTTTGATCCCAGCTCAGAGTTTTAATTACTTCTGTCATTTCTAGCATTAGGCTAAATGTAGTCCAAATAAAAAGCCTCCAGATTCAGAGAGGTTTGCTGTGTTGTTACTCTTGATCGAGGTCATGATCCGCCTCTGCTTTCAGCGTGTCACAGTGGGACACTCACATGATCTCCCACCCTATCTGAACAAGATCTATGAGTCTTTATCCCACATTGCCAACTTTTAGGAATGCCTTCAGCAGTTCACTTTGCCACTAACACACTATTTTCTTCTTTCCAGAAACACTCATGATGAAGGCAGGTTGGACTACAGCGGCATTGTTGCCTAATGAAGCTTCATTAATCATTTGATTTTATCTGTTACAGAACACGAGAAACAGCGGTTATGCAAGAGCACCGATTATATGAATTTGCATTTCAAAGTGAAGTGGTTCTATAATGAGTATGTGCGCGAACTTCCTGCCTTCAAGGACGCTGTTCCAGAATACTCCCTGTATGTATTGGTTCTCACTCCCCTCCCCCATTCGTTCTGAATTCACCGTTCTGCAAAATCACAGCTGAGAAGCATAGCACTGAAATCGCTTCACATAATCTTCATTTGAATGCAGACATTTCTGTTGTAGAATTAATGTTAACAGATTTGCATGTCTTGGGAGCTACACTTAGTCAGATTGGGTCGCATTTTTCTTGCATGCCTTTCTTGGATATTCAGTTCAAAGAGGATTTGTCTGGTTCAGATGAACTTATTTCCTGTAAAAGTGCTAGGATGCAACTTTTTAAGAGAGTCTTGCATATTGATCTATGTAGTCAAATATTCCTTTTAATAGAAGTTATATAGATACTCGTGTTTCTGATATCAAGTCATTACTTACTGGTGGCATTTTCGTTGTATAAGCTTGTATCTATCCAACACATGTGTAATCGTGGAATCCCATGGGAGTGTTCTGCATTGGTGTGTATGGAAACTCTGATCTATTTAAGGGGGTCTTTGTACTCCAAGTTCCATGCCAAGTGCTGTCAAACTTTAGTGTGTAAGACAGACCTCACCCTGAGGAGGCTTATATTGATAAGCACAAAAGTTACAATAAACCAATACTAATGAAATAAGCTAAGTCAGGTAGGGGTTGTAAATGAAGCCCAGTAGCATCTCAGAGAAGACGGGATGTTCCCTTAGCTGAAGGACTCTGCACAGTGGTCACAGATGGGATAGCATTTGTGGTAGATTTTAAAACTTGGTCAGACTATGGCAAGAAAAGGTAGAAGAGCATGAAGATAAAAATGAAAGTTGAGAATTCGGAACCCGTGGGCTGTGAGCCAACGGGATATTCTAGGGGGATCTAAGACATGTCTACAAAAGCAGTAGAAAGCGATGGAAGAAATATTTTTTTAAATATTTTTTGGTCCTTTTTATTTATTTATTTGAGAGTGACAGAGAGTCAGAGAGAGAGAGAGAGAATGGGCACGCCAGGGCTTCCAGCCACTGCCAACGAACTCCAAATGCGTGCGCCCCCTTGTGCATCTGGCTAACGTGGGTCCTGGAGAATTGAGCCTCGAACCGGGGTCCTTAGGCTTCACAGGCAAGAGCGTAACCGCTAAGCCATCTCTCCAGCCTGGAAGAAATATATTTTAAACTAGACATAAATAGAAGTTAGGAAGCATGTGCTACATACATTAGGCATAGTTGGAACTGGAAGACACAGAGACTGAGAACACAAAGGAGAGTTTGGTGTTCCTGCACAGCAAGGAAAGGACAAGGTGCTAACAGCTCTAATATAAACCCCCTCACAGGTATACGTGAGATGAACAGGATACTGGGACAAATTAAATACAGTATATACAATGATGTATGCATGGGATAGTATACATCACAGGGTATACCAGTCAGGAAAAGTAAGTTGATGGCATTGTTAGAACAGTGACTGTAGCTAATAGCAGTGTATGAGCCAGGCAGGATATCTCACATCTGTATTCCCAGCACTCGGGAGGCAGGCTGAGGCAAAAGGATCACCGTGAATTTGAGGCCAGCCTGGGCTACAGAGTGGGCTCTAGCTTAGCCTGGCCTAGACTGAGACTCTGCTTTAAAAAAAAAAAAAAAAGGATGGCTAGAGAAGATGGCTTAAGGATTTTACCTGCAAAGCCAAAAGACTCAGGTTCAATTCCCCAGGACCCACATAAGCCAGATGCACAAGGTAGCACATGTGTTTGGAGTTCGTTTGCAGTGGCTGAAGGCCCTGGCATGTCCTCCCTCTCTCTCTCTCTCTCTCTCTCTCTCTCTCCCTCCCTCCCTCTTTCTCTCTCTCAAATAAATAGATAAAAGGTATTTTTTTTAAGGAAAACAAGTGTATTATCTTCTTAAGAACTGCTAGGCATTGATTTTGTAGGTTCTCACTGCAAAAACTCACAAGTAGGGGCTGGAGAGATGGCTTAATGGTTAAGCGCTTGCCTGAGAAGCCTAAGGACTCTGGTTCAAGGCTCAATTCCCCCGGGACCCACATTAGCCAGATGCACAGGGGGTGCACGCATCTGGAGTTCGTTTGCAGTGGCTGGAGGCCCTGGCATGCCTCTTCCCAATCTCTCTCTCTCTCTCTCTCTCTCTCTCTCGCTCTCTGCCTCTTTCTCTCTGTCGTTGTCAAATAAATAAATAAAAATGAACAAAAAATATTTTTAAAAACTCACAAGTATGTGAGGTGACATATTTTTATTAATGTTTTAAGCTAGAATACAAATCAATGGGTTTCTTTATAGCATTTTATACATGCTTTGCTTTTATCCATCATACATGTTAATGAATTTGGTCTAACCATTCCTCAAGATATATATTTCAAAACACATCCACAGTGAATGTGCACACTTTTCCCAATTAAAACTTTGAAAATTACATAAAACAATGTACTTTGTTTGAAAAGGCTGACCAGGTATAAAAATGAAATAAAATATTAAAAATAAAACGAAACCAGTACTAGATCTTTAAATTCTTACTACAGTATAGTCCTTGAAATGAGAGTGTAAAGGGTAAAGACACATGGGAGAGACAGATTAAAGGTAGAATGACAGAATTTGTCCACCAAATACAGCTGAGGATAGAAAGTGGAGAAGGAGGTGGGTGTGACATATGTATGCTGCAGCAGTTGGCGGCACCATTGATTGAGATTAGGGAAGCAAAACAGTGGAACCATCTTCCAGAAACATCTGCTTCTGGCTATCTAGTCTCACTGCCTTAAGCTAAAATCAGATGAATATGCTGACTGAATCCCAGTTGAAAAAGGAATAAAATTAAACAGCATCAGAGAACAACCATGGCAGCTGGGAACAGAGAAGTTGGGGCCCCTGAGAAAGAAGGGGACAGAGGAGAGTCCAAGCATACAGATACTTCTCAACCTTCCTTCACTCCCCCCCCCCATATCTGTGTGCTGGCTTGAGGTCCTAACAGTGACTCAGAGCTTACAGCAATCTCCCTAGGCAGGAGAAAGTTATATCAGATCAGACACAAAAAAACAATTACAGATGAACTACGGATTATAATTACGAAGTCAGAGGAAGCCAGGCATGGTGGCACTATGAGTTAGAGGCCACCTTGAGACATTCCAGGTCAGTCTGTGCTACAGTGAGATTCCACCCGCCGCCCTCCTCCCCAGAAAAGAATGAAGTCCGAGGTAAAGCAGTTTACAGGAGATTGGTGTGTATATAGAGCTCCACAGAAAACAAGGAATAATGGATAGGCATCTTAAGGGACACAGTGCACAAGGTCTCCTGCCATGGACAGGAGTTTGAATTGTAGAGGGAATTGCAGAATGGGCGTCAGCAAGTCAGCGTGTTTGTGGCAACGTGGGATGTACAAAGGAAGGGATACAGACTGAAGATGAAAAAAAAAGAGGGAGATAAAACAAAGTATAAAGATCTCTGAGAGGGCAGAGCTGAGATCTCTTATCCTAAATTCTTCTGAGGCAAGAAGAGAGTGACTGTTAACCATATGCAAGTGCTGTTGTTGGAGTTAAGTAACACGGGTGTCCCTGCGCAGGTGGTTTGAGCCTTTTGTCATGCAGTGGCTGGATGAAAATGAAGACGTGTCCATGGAGTTCCTTCACGGTGCCCTGGGAAGGGACAAGAAGGATGGAGTGAGTTCAAATCACTTTACACTTGTCATCGCTTACCTTATGCTAGTGGGAAACCATGGGCTCGTTGGTACTGCTTTGGTTTTGTTCTACTTCCCTAATGACCAAAATAGACTTAAAACAATGCCCAAAAAAGGGATCAGAACCCTGTTTTACATTAAAAGGAACCCCCTCCCAACAAAATATATCAATCTGTTGCCCCAAAACTCTTTACAACTCTCTAAGTGTGACTCTACAAGTTACCAGAGTTTGTACAAAATTTGGTGCCCTGAGGATTTTTAGACTAGGTAGACTAGGAGCATATCTGCTCGCTCGCTGTCTCTCTCTCTCTCCCCCTTGAGCTAAACCCAGCTCAGAAACCAGCGTGACGCTCACAATGAACAAGAACTCTGAAGGAACATATCTCTGAATTAAGCAACACAAAGCAAAACCAGTTAAAAGGAACCTGTTCTGTGTCCTTAATTCCCTACAATTTCCAGGGAAGGAGACCTGTTCGAAGATGAGTAGACATTTCATTACTGGGAAGTACAGGTGTTGCTGGGATCTCGCTTGTTGGTTTTATTTAGAAGACAGGCTCTCCTGTAGCCCAGGCTGGCCTCAGGCTCTCCATTCACCAAGGCTGCTCCTGAACTCTTGCTCTTCCTGCCTCCTGGTCACGCCACAGCTGATGAAAGACAGAACAAATTTCTGTCCTACTGATCTGTAGGTCACAGAGGTCAGAGAGCCTGTCAAGGGACAAAGACCCTATGCCAAGTTCAGTCATCTTCCACCCACGGCCCCACCCAATCCATCAGAACTCTCCCTTTTTGGAGAACGAGGAATACTCTTATAGGCATCTGGATTCCATTTCCCCAAGCCTCTGCCTCCCCCCATCTCTATCCCTGGATTGCTTCTGTAGAGGAGAGGGCTGCAGGACACTAGGGGCCAGGGGCAGAGAGCTGCACTTAAGTTCTCACACACTGCTGCTGACTACAGGGGAGGGTCTGTCTGCCCTCGGTGACCTACCAGCCTGCTCACATCTGACTAGGTACCTACACAGAGGTCTGATGGGGGAGGCTCTGGAGCATATGTGCAACAGCAAAGGCCCTTTCTCTATCTCCCCTCACGTGCCAATTGGGTTGTTTCTCCCTCTTCTTCTCTCAGTTCCAGCAGACGTCGGAACATGCTCTCTTCTCTTGCTCCGTGGTGGACGTCTTTGCTCAGCTCAATCAGAGCTTTGAGATTATCAAGAAACTGGAATGCCCTAACCCGGAAGCCTTGTCCCACTTAATGAGGAGATTTGCAAAGGTGAGGTAAATGAATTGTATCTTTCCTGGGGCTGTGCCAACCTGCGAGCATCCTGTTTTGGCTCCGGTCTTCTTCACAACTTTGGCCAATTCAATCTGTAATTCTACACTGAGCGATTCAGTCGCCACCAAGTTTATCTCCCGATTTACCTCACTTGCCATTTCTTCAATATAGATTTATCCTGTGAAAGAACTAAGTACGGTTCACACTAGCGACCTGGTCACTAATAAATGAAGAGATTACCAAGCTGGACAAAAGACTTCCATGTCCAGTGTAGTGTCCTCTGGTGCTCTTAAGGCACTGCATTTCCTACTCAAATTAGTAGATGGTTTTTAACAGACACTGCACTTAATGAAATGTATATTGGACTTTAACTCACAAAATCACTTTTGAGTACAAATCAGCCAGTAGCTGTCATATGGATCTGAGCAGTTCAATTGCTTTTTATGAATTTAGCTTTCTTATGTGACAGATTGTATTTGATCAAAAAATTTTCTCTAAAGGCCTTTTCCCCTCTTAAAATGCAAGGCAGCTTGCTGTGTGCTTACAAGTTCACCAGGAGCTTCAGGAGAAACATGAGCAATAGAAGAAGCAGGGCTGAGGGTGTGGCTCAGTGGTGGAGCTCTTACCTAGCAAGCATAAGGTTCTGGAATTAGTGCCTAGCACTGGAAAGAAAAGACCTACAAAAATCACATATAGTACTCAAGACCACGTATTCTTTTTCTTCTTTTATTATTATTTATTTATTTACTTATGAGAGAGAAAAAGAGTCAGAGAGAGGAGGAGAGAGAGAATGGGCGTAACTATTGCAATCTAACTCCAGACACATGCGCCACCTTGTGCATCTGGCTTATGTGGGGTCCTGGGGAATTGAACCTGGGTCCCTTGCCTTTGCAGGCAAGTGTCTTAACTGCTAAGCCACCTCTCCAGCCCCTGGGTGACTTTTTTTTTTCTTTTTCTTTTTCTCTTTTTTATTATTTATTAAGACCATGTATTCTTAAACAAATTAGTAGATGGCAAGAAAATGGACAAAATGTAGGTTCAAGCATAGTAGAATGTGGTGGTTTGAATCAGCTGTCCCCTATAAGCTTATGTGTTCTGAATGCTTGGGCCCAGCTAGTGGCAACTTGGGAGGTGGAGCCTTGCCCAAAGAGGTGTGTTGCTGGGGTTAGACCTTGGAGTTTATTAACCCCTAGCTTGCCAGTGTTTGTTTGCTCACTCTCCTGCTGCTGTTTTACACCTGCTGTGGCAAGGAGGTGATATTCAGCCTCTGTTCATGCCAGGCTGTCCCCTGCTGTCATGAAGTCCTATCAAGACTGTAAGCCAAAATACAAATTCTCCTCTCATCAACTGTTTTTGGTCAGGTGCTTTGTCCCAGCAACAAGAAGCTAACTGCAACTGGGATTCTGCAATAAATTGAGTGCAAGGAAATTCGATAAAAGCTGAAATAGACAAAGGCTGCATTGTAAAAGTAAGACGAAGCAATGGCCAAAAGAATGACTTCAGAAAATCCAGACAGTGAGGGACAAAAGGACCAGTGAGGGGAGTACAGCAGCCAGGGCAGGGAGATGCCGCCGTCCTCTGACAGACCATAGGAATGGAGAAGGGCCCACATCATCAAGAGTTTTGTTCTATAGGTTGAGAAGTTTGGTCCAAATTTCTTGGCCCATTTGGGAAAAATTGAACTTTTTGGTTTTTTGAGGTAGGGTTTCATTCTAGCTCAGCCTGACCTGGAATTTACTATGTAATCTCAAGCTGTCTTAGAATTTACAGCAATCCTCCTACCTTTCCCTCCCAAGTGTTGGGATTAAAGGCATGATCACCATGCCCAGCCATTTTAGGATTTTTAAGCAGGGTAATTATATTGCATGTCAAACATAATAACTGAGGGTACTAACTATGCAATTCTGTTTGACTGGCCTACCATGGGGCTGGCTCTGAGGACTGACTGGTGACAGAGGTAGAAGATGTCCCTTCAGCAAGAGCTTCCTGACAACCCACCTCATGCCACTCAGGATGTCATGAATTTCTTATCTGACCTCACAACATTTGTAATGGGAGCATTGAAACCTAACTGTGCCAAGCCAAATGCTGTAAAACTATCAGAGAAGTTGAAAATATACATGCTTTCTTGATCTCAACAAGTAATAAGGAAGTCTATATTCTCTTAATAGTTAATTTTTGCTTACTTATATTTACCGTGCTAGAAAGTGAAGAAATGCCAAAACCTAAAGTGTGAAATATTTAAGACCTTATATTAATTTGTTAGGACTGTTATTAGAAGAAAATACATACTGAGGACACTAAATAACAGGAATATTAATATATTTTCTCACAGTTTTGAAGACTGAAAATCCAAGGTCAGGGTGTTCATATGTTTGGTGTCTTCTCAGACCTCCCTTCTTAGCCTGCAGAAGTCCATCTTTCTTCCATGCCCTCCCATGGGGTCTCAGTCCAAATTTTCTCTTCTTACAAAGACACTATTAGATTAGATAAGTGCCCACCATAGAAGGCCGTTTTAGACTTAATTGACTCTGTTAAAGACTCTTATCTCTAAACATACTGAAGATAACCCTATCTTGAAATATGCCACATTTTGAAGTACTGCAAATTAGGACTTTGGTTTACAAGTTTGAGGAAACCATTTTGCTCATAAAAAAAAAAACTGTATACATTTCACATTACTGCTTCTAAATGCATATGCAATGATTTCATACCTTCATTTGACATTATCCCAAAAGTCTAAAATTAAATTCAAGTTAAATTTACTCGTAATTAAGAAAGACATCTGGTAGGAAATAGTATCATTATTATGATGAAATAGATAGTACTGTGATAACAGTTAAATCCAGAAACTCCATTGTTCACAAAGATTTTCTTGTGGGTCATTAAACACCTAGCACAGTGTATGTGACCTTCAGGGAACTCCCTCCATTCTGTGACTCAAGAGCTCTTTCCTGCCCTGCAAGGGCCTGGTAAGGAGAGGGCAAGGGGTGGCCTGGGAGACTCACAGAATGAGGTGGGAACATTAGGTCCACGTTGTAAGAAAAACCTTGAGAAATAGACAAAGTAGCTGGACTAACTCAACAGGAAACGAGCAGCCAACCAAGGTTTTTAGGCAAACTAGAAATTTTATTATAATACTTATGCCAAAATTTAATTACAAAATATATCTGCCATCAAACATGTTAAATTCAATTCTTTATTATTTATTGACCAGAATGACTAAACTAACTGCTCACTTATTAAGGTAATGACCAAAAATTATTTATTTAAATCCTAAAATAATTTATATTGGATTCCTAGAGAGGATCTTCTTGGTAGTGGGTGATTATAATTTCCTAAAATGTTCTAAAAATGCTTCATATTTTTCTTAACTAACAGCTTAATATTGAGTAAGTGCCAAAAAAAAAAAAAATAGAACTAGTGGAACAATGTTTGAGAAAGTATGTCACATGGTAGGTGTCCTTGGAGTTCACGATAGCTTATAGTGGAAGAAGGATCCTATGGGAGTTCAAGGCTCTGAGTGAATATGCTTAGTCACATATATCATGGTCAAATGCAGTACTAGAAAGGTGAGTGGATTCCCCATCGGGAGCCAGAGCAGGTGATGCCAGGTGAACACCTCAGAGCCCCTTGAGAGAAAGGAATGTTGAAGGAGAGCCCAGCCTGCCCTCCACCCCACAGCAGCTCTGACCTGGCAGCTGTGGAGTAGCCCAGCCACTGTGAGCCTGCCAAGGGTACAACCCAGTGATTGGAATAAAGAACTGAAGATGGGGAGTGAGAGGGAAGGTCACATACAGTTCTTAGTAGAACCACACTCAGAAAATGTATCTCCTAAGGAAGAGTAAAATATTAGGATCCCAGGGTGTCACTAAGGAAAGATGTGCCTTTGCTGGTATAATTTTTTTAAAAATTCAATTAAGTAAAGCATTTTTAATACAAAGAAATTCACTAATATCCCAGTTTTTATCACAGGGAAATAATATAATAACAATGAAACCATTTTGTGGAAAGGTGGAAATTTGCAAATATTTTGTTTTTTTTTTGTGAGAATGATTTGAAAAGTCATGTCAGTATTCCCCCTAACTCTCAGACTCTTACATTCTGAGATAATGAAAAGCAAAGTCAATTAATTATGTGAATATAAAAATAAGCAAACCTCATTTAAATCCATTTTGCTAGTAATTTACATTTGTGTAAAACAGTAGATAAAAATGAGAGTTAGTAGTTAATATAATTTATTATTTTAAAATAATTGAAAGCTAGTGGAGTTTTAGTTTTGTTGTGTTTTGTTTTCCATGCATTGTAATCTTTAGTCTTGAAAGCCCCTTCCTCCTTAGCACTGGGATCGTTATGTCATGATACATTGAAATCTCATTGGGGCTATCATGGATTTACAATATCTACCAGAGATAAGATATGATGATAGTGTCGGCAGACATTTCAAAAGGTCTAGCAATTTAAAGTGGGATTTAACTTCTGAGTGGACTCTGTTTGCAAAATGGTAAACACAAACATTCCTCTCAGTAGTTTTCTGAAACCCAATCCTAATTTAAAAATCACGAATGATAATTCAGTGAGCATAACAAGTGCCAATCATTTTATAGGAGTATTTCACATATTTTCCCACCTACCCTGTGAAATGAGTGCCATGATCCTTCCTCATTATTTATTTATTTACTTACTTATTTATGAGCAGAGATGACAAAGAGAGATTGGGCATGCCTGGGCCTCTAGCCACTGCAAATGAACTTCAAATGCATGTGCCACCATGTGCATCTGGCTTGTGTGGGTACTGGGAAATTGAACCTGGGTCCTTAGGCTCTGTAGGCAAGTGCCTTAACTGCTAAGACATCTCTCCAGTCCCCTTCTTCATTTTTTAAGTGATGGTGCAGCATCAAAAGGTTTGAATAACTAGATCAAAGCACCTACCTGGTAATGGTATGCAGACCTCTTTTTTACCACTGAACTCTAATTTCCTTCTCAGCCCAATATGACCAGAAATCCCTCGGAGGATAGAATCTCTCCATGCACTCTTAGCCTTCATACCGAAGTTGGGTGTCTGTGGTGAATTAGTGGGGGATTTACCACATGGAGTATGTGTTCAAATCCAGGACACAGAGCACCAAAGTTCCATTTCTAGGTGGCTGAATTGGTGTGACAGTCCTCTTACCCCCTATGCATTGCTGTATTATTCAATGCATAAAATGTGAATGAAGGTGTGTTTCTAACCAGAGTTCTTAACACACTGATCATAAAAGCAGTGCAGTAGATAAGCCCTTGGATGTATTAACATGGCATTTAGCCCAGTCCTACTATGTGGCCTTAGCTCAGGAAACTACAGTGACTATGAGTGACAAGTGGCTGTCCCACTCCATATTCCAGCACTACTTTCTGTCATCAGAACTCACTGAGGTTAGGGTACTTCTAAGTCATCCATTCTTTGCTTTAAATGGCAGAATTTCACCTCACTGCCATACACTGGGTTGAATCCCATCTTCTTTAATCTGGAGCTCTTGGGATGTCAATTCTTCTACTACATCCCTAAAAGAGCCCTCTCCTACTTAGGACTGTTTCTTCACACAAACTATATTTTGTTGTGGAACAAAATAAAGACATCCCCTGCTAGACTGTCTAGGTCTCTCTGTCCCTCCCTCTCACTGCGTCTCTCTCCCTATCTCCTGTCTCTTCCCCCATCCTTGTTTCTCTCCCCCTTCTCTCTGCTTCTTTCCTTCTTTCTCCATTTCTATTTTTCCTCCCTCCTTTTCCCTCCCTCCCTCACTTTCTCTCCAGTTGTTTAACTCAATAGACAGAATTCTCCAAGCATGAAACCATGAGCTAAAGTCACACAACCAGACATCTTGTCTTCCAGGCCTTGTAAGCTGAGAGTCAGTCCTGTTTGCATGCACAAATGAATGAGCACTCCGCCGGAAAGTCCAGTGTAGGTCAGCATGAAGATAGCAAGAGGTATTTTGGAGATACATGAGGCCATCAGCCATCTGCTTTCCTGGATTTAGTCATCCAGTTCTTGATAAGAGCTTATATTTTCAGGGCCAAATTTCTTCTTAAATTGATTCAAATTACCATATTGCTGTGCACTTCTTTAAAATGCAGTCTCTTTTGTTTATATATGATTCCTGCTTTTAACTTTTTATTATGACTTTAAGAGTTCATAAAACAAGTTCATGGGCACATCTGGTGGATTCAGTGTAGAGTAAATATTTTCCCCTTGAGCTTAACGCTTTGGAATCTCTCTCCTAGCTAATTTTTAACTACTAAAATTCAGAAAATAATATTGTATAAAAAAGGAAATAATGTTTGGTCTTTGATTTTCTAAGAATAGATGACATGTTTGAATGATTGTCACCTTTCCCAAGAAAATGGCATCCACGTTTGACTCCTAGTGCTGCTGCTTGCCTGTAAAAGCAGAAGGATGCAATTATGTATATCTTTACATAATTAAAATAAACTTTAATAACTTAATTTTTTGTTTTGCATAAGTAATGAAAGCAGAGGTCATATTTAGGTTCAAAAATAGTTATTAGAGAAAGGAAGAAAATATCAAATTTGGGAGAAGGCCCACAGAAGTGGAGTGCACTGGCAACATTTTTAGTAAATTATGTATTACTCAACAAGAGGTAGATACTTAAATCTGTAGAGGCAGTGTGATGTAGCAAAGCTATAGGTTTTAACTAGTGTTTTGTTTTGTTTTTATTTTTTTGACAGTATCCAATTTCTTGTCAATGAAAGTAGTCACCACTGAATAATGTGTAGAAGAAAGCCTGACCCCTCTTATAAACAAAGCGCTTAGGGATAATGGAGAAAAGCTGCAAGTAATTTTCATGTGAAAGACATGGGATGGGAAAAGCATTATAAACCAGAAGCTATCATAAGAGAGACGGCAAAGGTTGGGGAGTGGCAGGCATCCTTCGGTGGCAACTCCCTGTGTAGAGAGGAGATTGTCACAAGATGGCTGGAGTGGCTCTGAGTAATGGTAGAAATCACTTTGGGACAGAGGAAGGGAATTCAAATAGAATGCAGTGTGAGGAATATGTTCCTGTGGCAATAAGGCCTCTGACCAACTATCACCCTCCTCCTCCAGTGGACTCATGGAGACTCTTCCTTTGGCCAGGGTGTGGGGCGGAGTTGCATATGGTTCCCTTTCAGCTAAAAGGGACAGATGCCTGCCTGACTTGGGCCACGTCTGTGCAGGGTTTGCATGAAGCCGCATGCTTCTCACAATACGTTCTTTCCCAGACCATCACCAAGGTGCTTCTCCAGTACGCCGCCATCATCTCCAGTGACTTCAGTTCCTACTGCGACAAGGAGAACGTGGTAAGATGTGTGCTTTCCAACTCTGAGTGCATGAGAGAAATGGTTCATACAGGGTAATGAGATGTGGGGATCTCAAGAAATTGGATGTCACCAATTCATTTTCTGGAGCTGGCCCCAGTGCAGGCTGGATTCGCAGGAGGGTGGGGAGTGTCTTGCTGTCTGACAGTTGGAGATCTTCCGTGTTGATAGGGAACAAGATGATAAATACTGGAAAACCCACAAACTCGTAAAATGCTGGGATGGAGAACTAGAACGTGAGTATTAACGCCCATCAGTTTTGCTTGGGCACCGACTAAATGTATCATTTAGTCATTGCAGCTTTCAGGTAACTTGAGAAGGATGGTTGATATGTAGAACATCACTGCTTCCTACTGTGAATTATAACAGAGCTCCCACTTTCTAATGATTCAGGACATGTTTACAAAATCCAAAGAAGCCTTGTAACTGACTCAACAAAGGGCGTAAAGAAAAGCAAGAGAAATGGAAGTTATTTGGAATATAATCAGTGCTATTTTGTGGTAGAAGATGAAAGTGTTCCTATTTACTCTGTATGATTAAGAAAAATATGTTGACAATATTGTGAGAGTTCATTAAAAGAGCAGCGCTGGAAAAGATGCTTAAAAATTCAGTACAGGACTTTTAAAGAGGAAACTAAGGTTACTTGCCCCTTCCCAAAGAAATTAGCACACACTGGCCTACAGATGGAGGATGGAGGAGGACAAAAGGAATGAGACCACAAAACAGAGAAAGGGCCACCTAGACAGAATAGGGTCCTCAGGGGATTGGGGCGGGAGAGGGGGACGAAAGAGGACAATGGAAGGAGAGCACAATCAAATCACAGTATGTTCATACACTGAAGTTCTCACTTCACAAAAAAATTAAAAAGATGGTAAGAAAACCCATTCTGCTACCAGAACCTGGCCAACATTCGCTGACAGCTCATTAGACAAGTCAGTACAAGGTTCTTGAATATTCCAGTAGATTTCTTTTTCCCTAAAATTAATATGCTGGCCAGAAATTTCATTCCAAGTTTCAGGCAACCTTCAGCAGGGATTTCTAATTGCCACTGACAATAACATGCTAAAAGTGAGAATATTTACTCATTGAAAGCACATTTTCCAATTAAAGGATGAAAATACAAGTCTGATTGAAAATCACAACAGTGCTATCTAATTTCAGAAAATAACTGTTTACTCTAGGATAGCCAAAATGAATATTCAGAAGTTGGCTATGAAGAACGCCATCCTGTCATTCAGAAAAGAAAATGAGCTTTCCAAAGGTTCAGTAGGCTTCTACTTTGTGTGTTAACATTCTGCATTCTATAGCATATTAAAAACCCTGAGATAAAACTTACAAATAAGTAATTATTGCATTGTCTTGTGATTTTTCTAAGTGCATGTTTTTTTCTAACTTAAGCGTACAAATAAAATGACACAACTAGACTTCAAACACGCCTTCTCATCTCACCAAACTCCTCAGCCGGCAATCTTGCTCACTTAGGCTAGTGTTCCATTCGCTGTGGATTTTTCTTTATTTTCAATTTTGGTTTTTCTAGTTAGGATCTTGCTACTTGGTTCATGCTGACCTTAAACTTTAAATCCTCCTGTTTGAACCTCCTGGTGCGGGGTTCCAGGCATATGTCGTGCCTGTCTTGGATTTCTTTCCTCCCCCCACCCTTTCATGGACTCTGGTATTGTTTAGAATAAAGCTGTTTCGTGATTAGAATTGAGGCACTTTTTTGTGTAATCTAGTTCTTAGCAATAACGTAATAAACTGAGTGACTAAAAGTGAACCCTGATCATGGCAAGGTGAGGAGAAGCTTGCTAGCGAGGAGAGCCTGGGCTTTTGCTTCTCCCTCCCTCTGGAAAGCCAGGACACTCCTCTTTCTCCCACCCTCACGTGGGCCACAGCAACCGTACCAGGCGAGCACAGCGAGTCCTTTTTGTTCTCGGTGCCTCCTTTTCATGAGAAATATTCACATTAGGGCTTTCCTATAGAAATCTTCTTCCAGAATCTGCTTATACATTCTGTTATAGACAGACTTGAATGCTCTCATCAGATAATCACAAAAGAGCCCAGCTAAGTCAGACGCGTGGGGCCAAGTGATGAAGGTCTCCACACGTGGCGTCTTCCCACTTCTCGGTATGCATCAGGGTCTTGCTTTGACCTCGAGTAACTTTCTGGTAGGATTGCCCCAACCCAAGCCACATCTCCTGCCCCCATCTTTATGCAGTAATGTTTTCCAATAAGAAAAGATGTGTATTGGTTTAGTCTGTGGATTCTAGGTCAAGATGCCGAACCCTCTGAAAAGCTGAACAGCTCAATGTGTGCCACAGAAAGCAGGAAGCCTCCATCCCATTTTCCCAATCATGACCAGGGCTCAGAATCGTGTGAGGAGCATCAGCTTAGTGAAACAGAATGTGTAGGGTATAAATCTCCATTATCTGTGTATTTAACTGGCTAGAATCAAGGGACCAGAAGAGAGGCTGAAAATTGTTCTCATAAATCAAAGTTAGGCCGAGGTCACTTTAAGAGTCAAGTACGGGCCTCCTCAAAGGTCAGTGATGTGCTTCAGGCAACAATGAAATCTTTCCACTGAGAACTAGCACCTCTAGGACACCCAGGAGCCCTTTGTATGAGTTTCTGACTCATTACTGGCTGGCCTCCCAGGCATGGAAGATGGATCCATGTCCTTTCTTTTTTGCCCCCCCCCCCCCATCTACGAACCCTCTGGAATGGAGGCAGCAGCTGATTCTGCAACCCGTCCAATGTCTATTCTCTTATTAGAAGTTAATTCTAATATTCTAAAGTTAATCTTGTCACAAATGGTATAGCATTGTTATGGTTATAAATCTCCTCTTTGGAAACAAGTTAGGAAGTGCTTTTAAATATACTTCGTATAAAGTGCTCTGATAATCTGTAAGAAAACTCAGAAAAAGGTTCAGTAGCAGGTACAGTGTATTAGAATTTAATGGCACAGTTTAAAATGCAGTTCAATATAAAGTCTCATAAAACAAATACCAAGTAAGTATAGATCCTAAGGAGAGAACCAGCCCATCACGCCTCATCAGGGCCCCAGCTGAAACCATCCAGTAATTGAGGAAATGAGCAAAAGTGCTGCTTTCTTGGTGAACCTGGTACCAGCACAAAGGTGAAGGAGATAGACACACAGAACACTCAACTCCTACCAAACCAGATATCCAGAGACACAGGCTCCTAAGACCTCATCATTGAAGCAGACCTAAAATGAACCCAACATGGCTCAGGGAAATTTGCGGAAGAGGGGGCAGAAAGATTGTTAGAGCCACACATTGGGACATTATGCACAAAGACATTGCCTCTTACCCATAACTGATGGCTAACCCCACAAGGTATGACCGACCCACATTTCCCAACAAGGAGGGTCCCTGTGGAGAAGGGAAGATGGGGGGAGGATAACGTTGGTACCAACATGCCTGTATATACACTGTGTACATAGCTAATAAAAAAAAAAAGTTAAAACTCTAGGAATGAGGGCTCTAACCCAAATGATAGCTTTGCTTCAAATCAGCAAAGATGAGAATGAGACATGGGTTAGAGCCAGATGATTAAGGGACTGAGCAGTGTGTGGAATTTATTAGTAGCTAGAAAATCCATTAAAGATATTTTAGATTTTTGTTTTCTCAGATACAAAAAAATTCAGTTAATATTTGAGTTTTGTTTCAGTTTTGTTATTGTTGTTACTGTTGTTTGTTTTGTTTTTGAGGTAGGGTCTCACTCTAGCCCAGGCTGACCTGGAACTTACTCTATAGTTTCACTCACAGTGATCCTCCTACACTTCTGCCTTCCAAGTGCTGGTCTTATAAGCATGAACCACCACGCTTGGCTAATATTTTGGCTTTAAAATACCAAAAGAATGTAAATTAATCTCTTTTCCATGAAAGGGAATTTTTTTAAAGTAGAATGTGGCAAGCTGGGGAGGTAGCTCAGCTGGATGAGTGTTACCTAACTTGTTGGAAGTCCTGAGTTCAATCCCCAGCACTACATAAACTCAATGTGGTGGTGTACACCTGTCATCCCAGCTCTTAAGAGGCAAAAAGATGAAGACCACGTAGAGTGTCATCCTTGAATGCATAGCAAGACCAGCCTAGGGTGCATGAGACCCTGTCTTAATCAATAGTAAAGTTAAACAGGTTAACTTCTAATTATGAAATGCCACAATGTGAGAGATAAAAGAAACTTTGGTAGCAAGTTTCTAGTATTTATTGCATGTTATTAAATTTCATTCCCAAAATGGTTGTATAACTTCTGGTTGCCTGTTAAAAGCTATCATTTTAAATAGCAAAATTATTATATTAGATATACGATGGCACATCTGTGATTGCTGTACAACACAGTGTTTCAGTTAAACTCAGTGAATTATCCATGCAGAATGGACACTCACACGCCTCATGTGTTCCATGTTAAGGCCTGCATCCTGATGAACAACATCCAACAACTGCGGGTACAGCTGGAGAAAATGTTCGAGTCCATGGGCGGGAAAGAGGTGAGGTCGCTTTTACTCCTGTACTTGCCAAATGCCTACTTACCGGCTATTAACAGTGTGTCCTTTACTACGGTAAATGTCTTGTGTTGTAAATTGTTTATCAGTGAACAGGAAATGGTAACATCTAAAATCCCATCAACACTTAAGATAATTATGTCTCCAGCAGAAATACTTAGGAAACAGAATTATAAATGGGAATAGGGACATAGCCTGTTGTCATGGGTATATATGGTCTCTCTCTGTCTCTCTCTCTCTCTGTCTGTCTGTCTGTCTCTCTCTCTCTGTCTTCCCCCCTCTGTCACACACACACACACACAATTAAATATATGCCTATATATGCTAATAATTGGTGAAATGTACAATGTCAATTTGAAAGTGATGTGTGATAGGTATCATGTCCCTAGTGTTTTTAATGTATCAGTGTGTTTGTTTGTTTACATCGAGAAAGCTGTGTCGCAATGTGTTGTATGTCGTGTCTGTAATGTGTCTCTGTTCATCATCTCTGGCCTGCAATCCCATGAGCAGAAGAAGGAAGGAGAAAGATTCTCGTATGAGGTTTGTGACAGCAACCATCTTCCCTCTCCCTGCCTGCTTTCCTCTCTGTCCACCTGGAAACCCTCCTGCCCCCCACCATTCCCATTGCTTGTTTGGATCAGGCAGAGGAAAGGTAGCCGCACCCCCCCCCGACTTCTTGCCTGCCACAGTCATGTCTCTTCTTACACACTGATGTGAGTGTCTAGGAATAGAGGAACGGAGAAGACGCTGAGAGTGAGGGCCACAGAGCAGGTACCCTTCAGCCTCACCCCCACCAATGACAACAACAATGAAGCAGTCCCCAGGGCCGCAGGTTAAGAATGTGTGGCTATTTCTCTTTGATTCACTGACCTCATCCTTACTGTGAAAAGATGGATGGCACACATGTGCAGCTAGGTTGGAGGTGGAAGCAAATTCTCACCTTTATTTTACAAGTGCTTTCTAAATGGTGCAGAGTCTCCTTTTAAGATTGATCTTCCTCATATGCTTTGTTTCTTTCACCCTAATTTACATGCTCCCCAACCCGTCTTTTTCATTTTTTCTGTCTTCAAATAATGAAGTTCCCATCTAGCTGCAAATGAGAGGCCAGAATAAACACAGACGATGCTGTGAAACATGAAGGAGCCTCCATGAGCAGGGCTTCTGCTAGGCCTCCGTTTAGTCTGCGTGGAGAGAGGCCACAGTCCTCGAAGGGACAGGATGTCTGTTACGGGGCTTGAGGGCGTCAGTGTCGTCTTAGGTTCTGATGGGTTAGGTGAACACTAGCAATTGGGAATCACAACATGAGTTCCCTTTCTCATTTTAGTGATGCTTCATACTCAGGCTGTTTAGTCCGCTTAATGGAGAAGAAAATACTCATTTCTTATGGGAAAACCTCTCTCCAAAATTCCATGAAGTTTAAAGACCAGGATCATTTAAGAGTGAAGTCTTACGTAAAAATGCCCTACTATCTCATCAGTATTCCACACTTGAGCTTTAATGTAACATATTGCTGAGCTGAATATTAATCAGACAATCAGAAAAGACACAGAGGCAGATAGCTTGGGCCTGCACTTGGAGGAAACTATGGGCTAAGCCACCTGCTAGCCACATTCCTAGGGACTTTTTTTTTCACCAGAGAGGAATTCTTGAGTCTGATTAAATCACCAGTTTAAAATATATAGGTGTCACTTCATAAACTTAGTTTCAGGTAAATAACTCAGAAAAAAAAAATGAAGACAGAAGTCTCCCTTTATAACTCATTCCATGTCTACTTGTTAAACTCCCCACATATACTCTACATGGAAAATTCTATTAAACAAATGAACGAAATGAAGGGCAGGCTCAGCTTCTAACCCGATACTCTGTCAGATAAATAGTGCTGACTATTTATTTATCCATCTCTTCCCTATATTCTGTGTTCTCCTGTCTCTCCCCATGCAGTTTTTCACTTGTTCTCCTCCACTTTAATCTCTTGCCTTTTATGGCTGACAAAATGCTTTAAGGGAACCCTCAGCATTGGCGTAGGTATTGGTGACATGATGGGAACCCAAGGCTGAGCAAAACATACATTGTACCAGGCAGAATTAGCCTTAACCGATAGAAGATTGTGTTGGAGTCCCTGGCTGCCTCACTCAGCCTCCTCCAGACACCAGAATATCTACATGAGAAGCCCATTCCCTCTGCAGAGTCAGCTGTATGTGCCACTCTCTTTAACGAGTTCCTTAACATGGGCTTTTACAGAGATGAAGCAAGATTAAATCGCCTTCAACTCTTATACCATGTATGGGGCCTGGAGAGATGGCTGAGTGGTAAAGTGCTTGCTCTGTGAGCATGAAGACCTGAGTTCAAATCCCAGTCACTAGGTGTGTGCGGCAGACCACCTGTAATCCCGTCACTCAGAGGTGGAGATAGGGGATTTCTGGGGCAAGCTGGCCAGCCACACGAGTCAAACTGGTGAGCTCTGGGTTCAACTGAGGAACTCTGCCTTAATAAATAAGGTAGAGGGTGATAGAGAAGACTACCTGTGTCAACCTCTGACCTCTACATACATGCACACGTGCATGCACACCACACACATGCACACACACAGTGTTAAATCACATAGAGTAAATGGGATTCCCAGTTCTTCCTTGTAGTGATATGATGTATAAAACCCTGACTGACAGTGCTCAGGGAAACTTAACAGCCCAGACCCTGTTCTTCCCCTTGTTGGTATTTATTAGTTTGACCCCATCATGTGTGCGGGATGTGTACTTCTTGCTGCCGAAACCTAATTAGCAAATGATGGCTTGTACATTTGCTCAAAGTAGTGTTCAGTGCCATGCATTTCTTAGTTGGCTTCTCCCACAGTGCCACTCACTGGCTTTCGGTTCCCCGCAAGGTGCTGGCCGCTTGCAGGCATGGCTGCATGACACGTGCTGCAGCTCGGCCACTGTCGCCTGAACGCTCTGTGGGTGCCTCTCTCATCACAGGGTCCATCTCTCATCCCTCTGGACAAGGGAGTATTGCAAACCATGAAGTTTTGGTTTGGTTTGTATTGGTTTTGGGTGGAATCATCCAGCCTTCTGTGTTGCTGTTGTTATTGACAGTGGCTCTAAAAGTAGTGCCCTGGACACCTGACACAAGTGTCTGTGCACTCGTTTATTTTTTCCAGTGCTGTGTTCAAGAAGAAAACAAAGAGAAAAAGTCAACCACTGCCTTTCTTCCATTACAACATGTCTTTCCAACGTGCTTCCCTGCATACAAATTAACAGCATGTTTTCCAGAACAGCTGTATTCCTTCTATGGAAGACCAGAAATATTAGTTTTACAAACTATAGGGGAAATAACAACTATAAAGTTTTCCGAATCACTGTGCTGAACAGTATAAAGTAGCTAACCTATCTGACAATTATGACTGGCACTAGAAGTTAGTAATCCCTGCATGTGTCACCTGTCCCTGTAAAACTCAGTGACAGCAAAATCACTGTGAGAATGGCATGTAATAATTACCATGCATTGGTGAATGGTTATTATGTTATCTGATAATAGCTCAACTAACTCAACAGTAAAATAGACCCATTTTGATTTATATCATTTCAGCAGTTGGTTTCTTAACTATATAACTCAGTAGGTGTTAGTTGCAAATAAATATGTCCTTTGTATTCATTTGTAGCAGAAGCATGTAGTTATAGCCACGGGAAAGCACTTATTAATGTGTGTTTCATCTGAAATCTAATTTGTATAAGTATATGAAAAAGAAAATTAAATAATCCAGAATTTAATTTCTTTGCAGGAAGTCATAATATATGGTTTTGAAGCTCTATGAAATTGTGCTAATTGGCTTAGGAGAATTATGACTTGCCATATGAGCAGAACACATGTTGTTTCTTCCCGAGATTGTGAAAGCATTTGAAATGGTAGAATCTATGGACAGTGCTTACTTCAAACTCTACAAGCTAGCCCTTGTCAAGATTTTAAGAAATGAGGGGTTTTGTTCAGCTGAATTCTCTCAATCAGGTCACAAAACAGACCAAGTTTTCAGTGGTAATGTGATTTATTTGTTGATAACTGTCTCAAATATGATGGGATCTTCTAACTTTTCTCATGGTAGTGAGCTCTCCTGTAAAAGTAATTTAAGAATATGTCCTTACAGAATACAGCCGAGGAATCAGTACCATAATCCCACTGTATATTTTTAAATTTAACAAAAATTTTTAAGTTTTTGACAGTTTGAAACACATCTAATGTATATCAGCTATATTCACCTCCCTGTTATCACCATTTGTCCCTTTCCCATTCCCACTAAATGTCTTTTTGTTTTCAACTAATCCCTTCCTACTTTCATGTTTTGTTTTGTTTGTTTTTGTGACCTACTGAAATTTAGGGTTGCCTGGTTAGCATGGGTGGGGGGTCATCTATGGAGCCCAACATGACTCCCCTCCCCCAGCAACCATTAATTGCCACTCAAAGAGGGGTAGAGTCTTGTGAGCCCCTCCCCCATCTGCGATGGAATGTTGATGGGCTCAGTCAGGCGCAGGAAGCTCACTGTATATTTTAGTGCAAAACAGTAAATTTGTTTCAAACATGCCTACCTGTATCTCTTTAATTTTAAAAATGAATTTGCATTAGACTGCTCCAAAGTGTGACATATAACTCATTGAAATTCTTCCCCAAGCTCATGAACCATATGGACTTAATTAGCTAAGTAACCCCAGACCCAAAGAGGGAAGAATTTAACCTCCCATCTAGCCGTTCGAATGCATATGTGTGTGGGTTACAGAAGTTGAGGGTCACTGCTTAGAAGATAGTGGCCACTCGTCTTCTGCCTGCACCAGAGTTCCGTGGTTTTTGGATTCTGCCCCAGAGCATTTGCTCAGTAGGTCAAGGTCAGGGCCACGTGATTTGCCTTCAGTAAACCCCCAGGTGATGCTCATGCTGTAGGTCTCTAGACTATGGAAATTATTGCTGTGTGTATGTAGACTAGGATATAAGGTAACTAGAAAACAACTCAGAATGTGCCCTTCTTTTATGTGCACACCTCTCCTAACCAGCCTACTTTCTGCTCTTTGATCTTGACCCAAGTGCTTGAATGGAATCCAAGACAACATACTTAGATTAAATATAATAATCTCAAGATATAGGCAACCATTGTGCAGCCATATGAAAAGGCCCAGTGTTTCTTAAAGACATTCTGGACCTTTAGATATTTATAATTTCATATATGATCATATTTCACAGTGGTGTTACAAGCTTAAATTTATAATTTTAAAGAGGCTAACCATTATGCTCAGGTTTATAGATTAAATAATCTATGTCAGTGTTTCCCTTAATATAAATTGAAATATCATTTAATAGTTAATAAATGAATGAGGATCAATCTGTTGTAGTTATCTTCTGTGGTAACTGCAAAATAAATCACAGAGTAATTAAATTGCAAAACATACATTCAACGCTTAGATAATGAAACATAATTTAGTTACTTTGAGTTCTAAAATTTTTTCCCAAAGCAGCTTAAAAACTTCGTAAATTAAGAGGTTTAATTATCCATCGTACCTGTTCATAGTTACTATGTCTGCAGGAAGCAAGAGTTAGGATAGAGAATAAAAAACTTTTTTTAAATGTCTTTGGCCTCAAGGAGGGTGCAAAAAGTAGCCTCTTTATAAAGCCACAGTTAGAGCCGAGCTGCTTTTAGCATCTAGGAAATGACACACTCAAAAGTCAAGTAACCATGTCTGCTTGGACCAGTTTTAGCATCTCTTCCCATTGCTCTCCTTCCAGGTTGAATTCCTTATACAAAGCTGAGTTCAGAGCTTTTTAAGTATTGCTAGACATAAGGAATGCAATGCATGTTACATGTATGTTAATACATACCTCCATACATTACAAACACATTTTGTATTAGCAGAGTGTATTAGCAGAGGCAGGACAATAAAAGAGGTAAGGTTTATGGGAGAAAAACAACACTTATAAATGTTGTGTTTGATCCTTCAGTGATCAGAATAAACTCTTACGTGTGCACACATGCACACATGTGGAAATTGAAGAACAACCTAGTGTTTTTTTCTCTGGTACACTATCCACCTTTTTTCAAAATAACAATATTTAATTAATTAGTTTGCAAGGAGACAGAGAGAGTGGGAGGGCCAGTATCTCCAGCCATTGCAAACAAACTCCAGATGCATGTGCCTCTTTGTGCATCTGACTTTACATGGGAACTGGGGAATTAAATGAGTTGTTAGGCTTTGAAGTCAAGTGCCTTAACCTGCTGAACCATCTCTCCAGCCCCCACCATGTACCTTTTTTGAGACAGGGTGTCTCAATGCCTGGTGCTCACTAGCTAGCCAGCCTCAGGGATCCTTCTCTCTACACCTTCCCCTAGTGCTAAGTTTGCAGGTATGTATTAACATGTCTGACATCATCCATGGGTACTAGGGATCAAACTCAGGTTCTCATACCTGTGAAATAAGCACTTTACCCTCTGAGCTATCTCCCCAGCCCTGTAACTACTTTTGTATTATTTAAATAAATCTCAGAAGTAACCATGTGTCTGAGCTCAGTAAATGCAACAAGTTATTTTTAGTTTCACAGCACTAGGCAGTAAGGATAATTGAATGCTGGATGCAATGGTCTCCTCTCTGCAGATATTGCCTGGTGCCTTGCTCCGCTTAGCCATCTCTGTAGTTAGAGCTATCAAATTGGACTTCATGAAAAATTAAGAGCATAATGAGGGGCAGAAGAGCAACTTGTGTTAAGGTCATTTAATAAATGTCACTAAGAGTCCAGCACCACTTCCACATAAAGTTGGGTTTTAACAGCGAAGCTTGTGAGATCAAGCAAAGGTACTGCCAAGGAGGTTCAGAGGCTCCCAGGCTGGCACTCCATGTCAGACTGAAATATAGAACCACGCAGGGCTGCTTGCTAACCTTATTCCCCAGAGCATCCAGAGCTCACAGGGTCACTCACGTACCGCCACATCTCCTTTTACACTAACCTCTCTCTGAACCTTAAGGAAACTTAAGAGAAGCAGATCTATGCCACAGCCAGGAGGGAGAGAAACAACATTTATTCTGACTACCATATTGCATTAAAATTCCCTTTCTTTATCTGCTTATGGCCACTTTTGGTTGCTTATGCCTCATATATTACAAGTCAATGAGAGCTGCAGTGAACCTTGACTCCTTTTATTTTGTCTTTCTTTGTAGTCTTCATTATGTGTGTTTTTGATGGACACATGAGTGCACACAGTTTTAGAGTGCCATGTAATATTTGGATTGGTGGATCCATTGCAGTGATCAAATTAGACTAATTGCCGTATGAATCACAATAAACATCATTTCTTTGTGGATAGTATAGACAAAGCCCTCTCTTTTAGTTATTTGGAGATATGAAGTGTATTAGTATTAACTGTGCCCTGCTTTCTCCACCACGATGGACTCTACCTCTGAACTGTGAGTTGAACTAGACTCTTTCCTTCCCTCAGTTACTTCTGGTCAGGTATTCTGACCCAGCAATGAGAAGGCAATTGACATACCCACATGATACACCTGCAGTCTGGAGACCTACAGCATCAGCCTCACCTGGGGATTTGACAATGCAAATCACGTGGCCCTGCCCTTGACCTACTGAGCAAATGCTCTGGGGCAGAATCCAGAAACCTTGAACACCAGGGCTTCTTCCTCCCTGTAGCCATACGATTGTTCCCATTGACCAATCTCTCTCCTTTTGTATCCCTTTCTTTTTTCAAAACTTAACTTCTTCCCACTAAGTCCTCCCTTGTCTCCTCCTAAGCTCAGCAGTCCTCAGACATCCCAGGCAAATGTCTCACTGAGTGTTCTGCCCCTGATGCTCACTGTTCATCAGGTCCTGGAGGTAGTTGACTAAACGTGTATTCAAAGTGTGAACATAGGCTCATTGTGAATGCAGTCATGGGTAAATCTATTGGGCAACAATGCAGTATTTACAGATTAAAATCCAAACAGATGGTGTCTCATTTCTTCTACCCCAATCCATTCCTACTTTTCACAGTTTCACGGTCAATAAATGCAGCCAGTAAGATCCAAGTTCCTTTCTAGTCAAGTTATACTTGGGGATGCTTTTGTTTTTTCTAATGAGTCATTGCAGGAAGGGATTGCCTTGGGCAAAAATAGCTTCTAAAAGTACATCCCCAACAGTGTGACACATCATCTGGCTGTATCAATTAACCTTCTCATTTCTGGGACAAAATACCTGACCAGAAGCAACTTAGGGAAGGAAAGAGTTTAGTTCAACTCACAGTTCCAGAGGCTAGAGTCCATCGTGTTGGGGAAAGCGTGGTGGAAACAGGAAGCTGGCATGATATCCTCACGCCATCAGGGAGAAGGTAGAGGGAGAAATGAATGGCGCATTTAATGCAGTCTGGGAATCCAGCCCATGGATGGTTCTTCCTACAGCTAGCATTGGTCTGCCCTCCTCAACAAACCTAACCTAGAACATTCCTCACAGACATGACCAGAGATTTGTTCCCACTGTGATTCTAGATCCTGCATAGTTGACAATCAGTGAGGAACCATCACTCTGGACCTTGGTTTTTCTCACCTATAATGAGAGTGAAGTTGAATTCTAAAATTCCATGATTATAACTGCAAGAACCCATTAACCATCCACAACGTTGAAGGATGGTGTGTGTGGTGCAGGGGAACAGGGAGGAAGTATTGGTCTAGGTGAGAAGAATGTCACATCACAGAGATAAGGCTTAGTGATGTACTTCAATGTTGAACGGCATGGAGAACCCAAAATAGAATAATCCAAAACTTGCTATATATTCACTAACTCAAAACTGAAGTGAGGGAGTTCCGAAAGATAAAATAATTTTCCCCCTCAGTTGTCCAGGCCGCAGAGCCTCACTCAACGTGTCGCTGCGGCATTCAGTGCTCTGCGTGGCAGTGAGCTTCACAGTGTAGAATCTTCAATCTAGGGTACAAGCAGAGTCAGAGGCTCTTCAGCCTTGTGAAGCCAGAGTGACAAGTATGACTTGTTCGCTGTAGCGAATACTTCTAGCATAGCCTCACCCACCGCCAACTAGAATGAGAATTACGTAATAGCTTATCTTGAGTGTGGCTATGTTGGAGCCCCTGAGGAGGGTCTCTCCAAAGAGGAATGACAGTGACATGACAGAGAGTGCCATTATTACAGCTGGGCGCTTTATTTTGCAGCAGAGGGGACTGAGTATCTTATTCTGACAACACGCTGCAGTATCCATAGACTCTACTGCTCTATAAAGTGATTTGGGGCAGTTTGAGAAGACTACCATACTCCCAGGTTCACTATAAAATTTCCACTGACTTATCAATTGTATTTTAGGTTGAGCTAATAGTCCTTCTAAAATTCATAAAGTCTGGTAAGTGGTATAGTGGGAGAGAATTGACCCTTTCAAAATAAAGAATATGAGCCCAAGTTAGATCGTGAGACATTGCTTGAAACCCTTCCCTGTTGAAAACCAGCTTGAAGGGTATACCAGTGCTAAATCAGCCTTGGCTTTACTAAAGCAACACTGGGCTAAGTGATGAGAAGGATGGGAAGAGGAAACAGCACTTAATAACACGATCTGTGCTGACAGTCACAGACTAAAGGAGAAGAACAGCAAATCAGGAAGTGAGGAGGGCACATGAAGAAAACACTTCATAGAGGTGTTATGTCTGGAGGGAAAGACTATAGAAGAAAATATTTCAGAGAGACTGTCATATCTGGTATCCAAGCATATATGGAGGGAAAAACTATAGAAGCCAAAGATGTCTTTCACATTTCTGTTTTGAACAAGTATACACGTTAGCCAAATCAGACAGAAAAAGAAGAGAAATAAAATAAGATGGTAAGACATGCTCTGATTGAGATTGAGACATGTGTGGACCATCAAACTAGAAAAGTCTGATCGCCACTTGAGACTGTAGACAAGATTGTCAGGCATTCTGTTATAGCTGTCAGGAATAGATTCAGAGGTTATTAGCTGACAAGTGTCGGTGGAAGCCATAGGCATGAATGTGATTGCTCAAGGAGAGAGAATGGAATGGGAAGAAGATTAGAAAGGAGATACTGAAGGACATTCATATTTAAGAGCATGCACAGAGAACTATAAGTCAACAAGAAGACAGACAAATCATGGGAAGCCAGAGAAGCCAGGAAATATGAGAACAGCACTCCGAATGAAGCTGATAAGGGTACATAAGTTACTGGACTTGACAATGAAGAGCTACATATAGAATCGCACTGATATCTCCAAGAGCAAAGGTCTCATTGCGAGGCTGAATGAATATTTAAAAGATAAAAATGGAGCTTGGGAAATGGCTTAGTGTTTAGAGGTGCTTTCTTGCAAAACCTGATGGCCAGGGTTCGATTCCCTAGTACCCCCATAAAAGTCAAATGCACAAAGTGATACAGGCATACAGAGTTCATTTAAAGTGGCAAGAGGCCCTGGCATACTTGCTTTCTCCTCTCTCTCTCTCCTTGCAAATAAATAAATTAATAAATATTTTTAAATGGTTCCACAAGCTTGCTGACCCAAATTTAATTCCCAGCATTCACATAAGGCTGGATGCAAAGTGGTATATGTGCCTGTGATTCCAATGCACCTGCAATAGGAGGCTCAGTCGGGAGACTATCAAAGCTCATAGGTCAGCTAGTTTCAGCCTTCCCAGAAGCAAAACAAGAGAGACTCTGTCCCAAACAAAGTAGAAGGACAGGATTGACACCCCAGTTTTGTCCTCTGACCTCCACACACATGCTGTGGTGTGTGTGCATGTGTGTAGAGTCAAGTTTTATACTTATGAGAAGTTTGAAAAGCAAGGAAAGGGAATAGCTAAATTGTCAATGGGAAAATTGCTCATATAAACTTGACTCTCATTTTTTTATTTTAATGTGTTATTGGACAAGGAAGCAAAACTAACGATAGACTGATTTAAGATGAAGAAAAATGATCAACAGAACAGAATCTAAAGGAAAGAATGGAAGCCTCAAGTTGAAGAGAGCACTACTTGGGAACGAGGCTTCATTTTATAGAAATAGCAAATCTACATATATCAAAGAATATAATTCAAATTAAAGATCTAAAGTAAAAATGTTAAAGGAGTTAATGTAAAAGTATTGTATTACATTTTATACAAGATATTAAAGGTTTTAATTCAGAAGTGTTCCAAGGGTAACTCTGCAAACTAACGCATAGCCCTTGGACCTATTTCCTAGGGAATTGAGGGGCGAGGAGTGTGGTCTGGCCTCCTGAGCCAGAATTCTTTAAATGAGCAGAATATCACCCTACCAGTGATGAGCTGAATCTGAGACAAGGCAGCATGGGCTTCTGTAGAAAAACAAGGCAATGAGACAGTAATACACATGTGGAGAAGCAAACCTCCCACTAACACATCTTCTGTGCAGAGTGTGTGTATCACAGTGATGGTCTTGGGGTACAGGACGACTTTAGATGTCAGGTAGCTCCAACAAGAGCTCGGTGATCAGTTCAACACCAATGTTATAAGAGGATAAGTGAGCACACATTCTCACTAGATCCATGGGGAATGAATCTGTACAGGTTAGAGATAAAGAGTATAGATGCATACAGGGTTGTCATGGTAACCATATCTTCTGAACCATCGAGGCATAATCTAACATGGCTTGGATATGAGACAAATATTTGAAATCCAGACTAGCTTGGTAAGTCAAGAAGAGTTTTTGCCAGTGAATGAAAGATGATTTCAAAATCAGACATGCTCCTAGTAGTCAGAGAAAGGTACCTGTCCACGGAGGAAACCCTGGCTGTGGGGACAGGTCCTGAGGGAAAATGCCATGCTTCCGTCGGCCGCTCCTTCTGCAGACCCTGGCAAATCGTGCTCTTAGAGGACATTGGGAGAGACGTCTAGGCTCGAGTAGTGAGACAAGCCTGTGGAAGAGATTCAGCTTTCACAGAAGTTTTATTTATGTCACCAGCCAAGTCATTCTGGTGCTAACTCAGCTTCCAATTTAGAATAGATTCATTAATTGTAACTTTTCAACATTGTTCTCTTGGTTTTTTTCCTTTTAATAAAAACAAGTTTAGAACCAGGTATGGTGACTCACACCTATAATTCTAACACTCAGTAGGCAGAGCAGACAGATCACCATGAGTTCAAGGCTAGCTGGGTCTACTTGCTAAGCTTATTACAACCTGGACAACAGAGTGAGACCTTGTCTAAAAACAAAAAATAAATCAAGTTCATCTTATCTTATACCACTCATATAGCTAGGCTAACATGTAAAGATTTATGCAGAATATTAGGTAGCTTCTGATATTTCCTAAGTAGACAATAATTTTTTAATACATTGTTGTTCTCAAATTCAAATCTACTATCTGACTTTAGGATTCAGAGAAATTTCCTCAATTTGGGCACATAAAAATGCAGGACTCAAATATCAGTAATGTTGCTGCCAAAAATGGTCTTGCAATTAGATAATTACATGTATGTTCATTACTCTCTGGTCACTGCAAAAGACTACACACATTAGAAAGAGCCACACACATTGGCCTTATAATTACTGTGCCTGCTTTAATGGCAGTATTTGAATAAAATAAACATGTAAAGTAGAAAATTTCCCTTTTCCTTTTCTAGCACCCCACCCCTTTGGCCCGGTTATATGACAGAAACAGTCTATCCACGCCTACTCAGAAATACACATCTATCAAGAAAGAAAAAATAAAACTGTCATCCAATGTTTAAATTGCTGTAGTTTGACAGTTTCATATTTTCATGTAACAACCAATTATTTGATAAGAAATATCTATTCACAAAACACCTAAAGTAGACTAGTGGGAAAATAGCATAATTTCACCCATGTAACCATTTTTTATAGCTTCAATATTATTACCATAATGGGTGAACAAGCCACCTGAATGTCTATAACAAACTAGTATTAAAACCAAATATACACTTTTTTATTTGGATTTTCGAGGTAGGGTCTCACTCTAGCTCAAGCTGACATGGAGTTCACTCTGTAGTCTTGGGGTGGCCTCAAACTCACAGTGATCCTCCTACCTCTGCCTCCCAAGTTCTGGAATTAAAGGTGTGCACCACCACACCTGGTTCAAATACACGCTTTTAAGTAAGAAACAACTCCACCCTATCTCTTAACAAGCAACCTTTGCTTTCAAAGCCATTCCTTTCAGGCAGGGGAACTGTGTGCCCTGTACCCACAAGGAGTGGCGAGCCTGGGAAGAACCAAATGGAAGGGTTTCTTTCCCACACCCTTTCCAGAACAGTGTCACTCAAGGGAAATCAAGTTGAAACTGCTACTAGAACAACAGCAAGACAATACAATGACAAGCATCAGTGTTTCCCTAAGATTGGGCCTATTCCCCTGTGTCATCTTTGTTAAGAGTTAAAAAGTTATAGTTTATTAGGCAGATTGTTTAAATGCAGGCAGTTCTGAATATTTTTTAAAAAGATAAATACACGTGATCTAATTGTCTTTCTACACAAGTATTATAAAGTCTGAGACTCCAGGGTTTTAATTTTCCTGTTCTGGGTGAGGACACTGCATTACAGTGCTATATGTTTGTGTGCAAGAGCCATGAGCATCTCTTATACCGAAACAAATGGAAGATGTAAGAGTCCAGAAGAAACATTGGCTCTGATAAGAGGGGAAGAAATTAAGGAGTCCTAAAAGTTACCTAGATTTGAGTTGAAATTTGGCATGAGAGGATAAATAAAATGTTTGATTTTATAATATTGAAATGTTTTTGTCACTTTCATACATGTTTATAATGTATTTTGATCATATTTACCTTCCACGATCCTCTCTTATGCCCCTCCAACTGAATCCCTTCTTCCTAAGTCCCTGTTCAACTTTCATATCTTTTCTTTGTATGTGACCCAATGAGTGGAATTAAGGTTGCTTCCATAAGCATAGGCAACTTTCTGGGGGCTACACCACCAAAGAAAATGGCCCCATCTCCTCTCCTAGCAGCCAGTAACTGGTGATAACTCCTCAGGAAGGGGTGGGTTAATAGTTGATTTTCATTTCAATATATTTAGTCATGTCACTACAATCTAGAGCTACTTGCTACTGAAGCATGTAAATGATACTTCTTGATCACCGTGTCTTAGTGTGAGAAAGGGCTCTTATGAGAGTGTAGAACTGATACCCAGTATATCTCTCAGGGCAACTTCACAGTCCTGGGGTAGATCCTAGGAACTTAAGGTAATATCAGTTCCTATACTCATTTGATAAGCTTCCTAAATCTCAAGTGTATATAAGTCAAGGACTACTTTGTTTTACTTGCAACTGTTAGTTTTATCCTGACCTATGATCATAAGTAGACCTGCTTGTCCAACAACTCTACATACTGATGATAGGAAATTAAATTTCTGAAGACTCACTGGAAGTTTCCACTGCAGTTTCAGAGACTCTCCCAAATTATCCTTCACACGAATTTCTCTTTGATTGATACTATACATCTATTATAAAGCTTTGTTTTATTTTACTTACAACTAAAACTATAGGTTTTTTCTTTTTGCAAAGATATAACAAACAAGATAAAATTTTCCCAATGCTTGGAAAACTTCACGTTGATCATGTACTTTCACTGCAAAACTGAGTTCAAATTAATAGGTTGGTATGTCTACTTATTGTTTGTGTTTATTTATGGTACAAGTTATATTACAATATCTGTTAACATCATTTTAAAAACAAATTAGATAAAATGGAAAGTTGGCCTCTAAATTTTGCACTGTAAGTCCAAACATGACAAAGTTAGGTTGGTCTGTGACTATTTTTGCTTTGCTCCCAATTTCACTCAGGAGCTTACCTCAGCTCACTGAACTCACTCACGAGCTTACCTCAGCTCACTGAATTCAATCACTGAATTCACTCACGGGCTTACCTCGGCTCACTGAATTCAATCACTGAATTCACTCATGGGCTTACCTCAGCTCACTGAATTCAATCACTGAATTCACTCGCGGGCTTACCTCGGTTCACTGAACTCACTCACGGGCTTACCTCGGCTCACTGAATTCACTCATGGGCTTACCTCGGCTCACTGAATTCAATCACTGAATTCACTCACAAGCTTTCCTCAGCACAATGAATTCACTCACAATCTTACCTCAGATCACTGAATTCACTCACAATCTTACCTCGGCTCACTAAATTCACTCACGGGCTTACCTCAGCTCACTGAATTCACTCACAAGCTTACCTCAGCTCACAGAACTCACTCACGGGCTTACCTCAGCTCACTGAATTCACTCACAAGCTTACCTCAGCTCACAGAACTCACTCACGGGCTTACCTCAGATCACTGAATTCACTCACGAGCTTACCTCGGCTCACTGAACTCACTCACGGGCTTACCTCAGATCACTGAAATCACTCACGAGCTTACCTCGGCTCACTGAACTCACTCACGGGCTTACCTCGGCTCACTGAACTCACTCACGGGCTTACCTCAGATCACTGAATTCACTCACGGGCTTACCTCGGCTCACTGAACTCACTCACGGGCTTACCTCAGATCACTGAAATCACTCACGAGCTTACCTCGGCTCACTGAACTCACTCACGGGCTTACCTCGGCTCACTGAACTCACTCACGGGCTTACCTCAGATCACTGAATTCACTCACAAGCTTACCTCGGCTCACTGAATTCACTCACGGGCTTACCTCGGCTCACTGAACTCACTCACGGGCTTACCTCAGATCACTGAACTCACTCACGGGCTTACCTGAGATCACTGAACTCACTCACGGGCTTACCTCCGCTCACTGAATTCACTCACGAACTTACCTTGGCTCACTGAATTCACTCACAAGCTTACCTGGGCTCACTGAATTCCTCAAGAAAGTGTTAACTTCAGTCTCGTCTCTGTACTGCACACGATGCCCTGGAAGCAAAAATCAGGCCTGTCTTCTCCAAAGAAACATGGAGTCCCTTGACAATTTGCTTAGCATTACTTAAAATCCTAAAGTTGGACAACATATGAACATACTCTCCCAATCAGATCCAATACTATGCATGCTTAGCATACTTTATCCAAAAATACATAACATAAAATGCTCCAAAATTGAAAATTTTTGAGTGCTGTTTTGGTTCTCAGAAAAAGTTTTATATTTTGGAACATTTCAGGTTTCAGGGTTTGAATAACAACTGAGAAGTTAGTAAAGTTCAGGCAAATATTTTAACATCTTAAAAACTCTGAAATCTGACATGACTTTGCTCCTCAATGTTTTAGATTAAAGATACTCAGCCTGTTCCCAAAAGTTTATCTTTAATAGGATTTTTATTTTCATTTCATTTCATTTGTGAATGTATTAATGATTGACACATATTTTGAAGCTACACATATTTTTAAATATTGTGTGCCGTACTAGGTCTTATACATTAGGAATTTGTCATGTTCTATAGCATTATTTTGTCATGCCTTGCAACCCATCACTGTAACCAAGAACTGCTTTGCTCTTATTTGCTATGCAAGTTGATCAATATTTTCTTCTATGAGAACCCTCCTGATTTCTTCGCAATCACACAAGCCTTTAAATTTGATTTCAAAGGCTAAAAATAAAGAATTAAAAAGATAGCATATTTGTGTGTTGTTTGAAGTTACCATCTTGCAAACAAAATGCTTGTGTGAGAAACAAAGACATTCTTCCCAAAACCCTGAAATAATATCATTCATGGTCTTTCTGCAGCTAGACCCTGAGGCCAGTGCTAGTCTAAAAGAACTTCAAGTTAAACTCAATGGTGTTCTGGATGAGCTGAGTGTCACGTATGGTGAAAGGTAAGCATCCTAAGTAGTTATTGTTTGAGTGACTGGGTTTTCTTTATAACGTGCCTCCAGAGCTACAACTCACACTGGCTGGATCTCCTTCACCTTAACCCTAGGCAGAGCGTCATCCCCCTTGAAAAGTCTTTCAGGATGACGATGAGATCCGGCTGTCAACTCCACTCAGCCTTCATGGGTAGGGTTTACCATGCATCACTAGGTCCTAAGTCTGCATTTACAGGTCTGCTTCCCTCACTTTTTTCCAAGTTTCCAAAGGGCAGAACTCTTAGCTCTGACCTAACTGCAATTCCAGCATATAGAAGATCCCCTGGGATATGGAAGGAATAAAGAGAGGGCTAAGGAAGGAAAATTCCTACGTGTAGGAAGTATGGGTTATGTTCATACCATACATATTGATATGATTGCACGTTAGAAGAATTGTACCCCAAGTCAAATGAAGTCAGGATTCTTGGTTTTGGAACTTAGAGAAAGGAATACAACCCCTTCATGAAAAGGAGTTAGGAAGCTACTGCCATGTTTACATTTTTCCTGTTACTCAAAAAGTCAACTTGGTTTATTTATGGTATGGTACTAAAGAGAAGCTCGCCCCAGGTTAACTTCGTTTTGGTCCTATGGGAAAAAAGTAATCACTGGGCTATCAAGTGTTGAAAAAGGAAACCAAATACATCTTTAGAAAGGTTCATCAATTTAATATAGAATTTGCTTTAAGTATCAGTTCAATAAATGTTGACTTACCAACTGAAACTATATGTTCCATTTTATAATGAAGTTGTAAAATTGTCTTCACAGCAGGAGCTATCTGAATACTACTCATTGTTGTGTTCTAGAAGGGAAAGAGATTCATCAACATTTAATGATTACTGAGGCCATATTTCACAAGGAAGACTAAAAAGACCCTGACGTCATCATACTGTTCTCACATGCGAGAATGAAGCAGAAGGAAGAAAGGGCCACCCTTAGACTTCTCTTCCTTGTCAGGGGCAGGATCACGGCTCCCTTAAGTCCAGTGGTGTGGTAGCCTTGATGGAGTCTCCTCATAGCTCAGACACTGTCCTGAGCTCGGGTATTCGCTTCCCTCCCCAATCTGCATGGGCAGTGGGCTGCATGTGCTGCTGACTTAGCCTCATGATTAATCAGCAAGGTGAAGGTTGCATTTACCCTGGAATTTGAGAGATGGGCGATGCTCCAGAGGTGTGGGGCTCACTGGCTACATGACAGGGGCTTTGGCTCAGCCACGTCAGGCATGCCTCTGTTCTGGTTGTGAATTAATGTGTGGTTATGAAGAGACTGGGAGGCAAAGCACTTGTAGTTAGCTAAACTATCTTAATGATGACCTAGGCCATCTGGGGATTTCGGGGCTGTTAAAAGGAGGAATATTGAGGTTCCAAAGACTGAAATATGAATCCTGATTTTTAAATAATGTTTTTATTTTTATTTATTTGAGAGAGGGGCAGATAGAGAGGGAGCGAGAGAGAGAATGGGTGTACCAAGGTAGGCTCTCCTGCCCCACTGCAAACAAACTTCAGACACATGCACCACCCTGCGCACCTGGCTTTCATGGTCCTAGGGAATCAAGCCTGTGTACTTTGGCTTTGCAGGCAAGTGCCTTAACCACTAAGAAATCTCTCCAGTCCTGATTCCTGATTTTTAAAAATCTGGGCAAATACTTGTTATGAAGGGTGGAGTAATGACATTAGGAGGGACTGCTGAAGTGCTTCATTTGTACAGGACCAGATATTTTATTCGATGTATTGAAACCCAAGAAAGAATCCATTCCTTTGTTATTTTCAAGTTATCAAAAAGAGCTTATTGATTTGCTCAATCAGGGTCATTTGGATTTTTAGAGTAAACAGGCTGTTTGTCATGCTTCCTTTGTAAAGAGAGAAATTATTCCATCCTTGTTGCTATGATACATCACCCACACGGTGGGTGGGAAGTCTACAGCAATCAGTGTGACCACGTTGCAAAGTCAAACTGGAAAACTTTGCTCTGAGTCTACCTTAGAGGCTAAAATTAACCTAGAGCATTATAAACAAAGGTATAATTAATTCTGAAAGTCAGTTTGTTCTTGTTTTATTATAAACCACAGATAGGGGTTGGGGAGATAGCTCAGTTGATGGCACTTGCCCAGTAAGCATGAGGACCTGAAATCGATCCCCAAAACCCATAAAATGCTGGGTGCATCAGTGCATATTTGTAAACCCTGCACTGGGGAGGTAAGGAAAGGAAGACTCCTGGAGCTCACAGACTAGCCAATCTAGACTAACTGTTGAGCTCCGGACCAGTGAGAGACCCTGTCTCAAAGGAAGTGAATAGTGTTCCTGAGAAGAACACTTGAGGTGTACACTTAAACATGTACACACAATGAATAAATACATACATGCTGCCAGGTGTGGTGTCACATGTCTTTAATCCCAGCCCTCAGGAGGCAGAAGTAGGAGGATCGCTGTAAATTTGAGGCCAGCCTGGGACTACATAGTGAATTCCAGGTCAGCCTGGGCTAGAGTGAGACCCTGCCTCAAAAAAAAAAAATCAGTAAGTACACACATACACACACACACACACACACACACACACACATACATACATACATACAATCATACATGTCACAGATAGTTCTCCCATGACCTGCTGTTATAAAACTTTGCTGTGGACCCAGAGCAGAGGCATACATATATCTGAGGCCTTTCTAGGGGCCTTGACAGGCTGACAGGACCCACCCCCAGAGGCACAGTGATTTCATGCCAGGGATAAGTGAAAGATGATATAAAGACGGTCTTAAAATTTTTCAAAACGTGTGTCACTTGGATTTCTGCTTTATATATTTTTCAATGTTTTTCTTTTTCTTTCTTTTTTTTTTTTCTCTCTCTTCTGGGTTACTGAATTTCTTTGAGCTTGAGTGCCAGAAGCTGGCTCAATTATGTAAATAAACAATTCAGGGATATTTCCTAGGAATTATTCTGGAAGTGTTTGTCTCCTTGGGAGTTCACATAGCCTGTAAGTATTTACTTGTTTCAGGTTGTATGAATAAAAGCCTTTTTCAAACTAAACATAAAATAGCAAAAGAAAAGGCCTGTGATAGATACATTTACTGAAAAGAGAGAGTTCTCAGGTGAGGTATAAGTTGGTTTACCCTGGACTCTGTCAGAAGTAGACCATGAGACCACTCCTCCCTGAGCCTGAGCCGCAGAGCTCTCTCCTCCCTCCTGACAAGGGCTCTCAGTCCCGGCCTGCACAGTTTAGGAACTGCCTTTCAGTATGTGAAACATAGATGCTGTATGGAGGCTTTGCTCCACCCCTCCCGTCTCCCCAAAGCTCTGATTTGAGAATCAATGCAAGAGAAAACCACTACCTCAATGAGGGCTACAGACAGCAGGATCCTTGATGACCCCCGATAAACCCATTAGTTAGGTATTTCCAACATTATTTGCATTATTTTTTGTTTTTTGTTTGTTTGTTTGTTTCCCAAGGTAGGGTCTCACTCTAGCTCAAGCTGACCTGGAATTCATTATGTATTCTCAGGGTGGCCTCGAACTCTCGGCTATCCTCCTATCTCTGCCTCCCGAGTGCTGGGATTAAAGGCGTGCACCACCATGCCCAGCTGCATTCTTTTTCTATTCTCCCAACCAAGTATCTGTGACTATTACACCCATTAAATATGCATATCACCACAAAGACCCATACCTTCACTATCCCCCCCCTTCCTTGCAACTACTACCTGGCAATAAATAAATTAATAATAAACAAAGGCAGGTGTAGCCAGATGAGATCCTAATGGTGAGAGATGTGAGGTATCCTGGCTGACAGCCTCATAGACATTGTTCCACTGGCTAGGAACCATACAACAGATTCATAAGAGGGCCACATCCATAGCTATAGTGAGCAGCTGAGGCCCAGGGATCAGGGAAACAAAATACAAACAGCAAGTCTAGAGGGGCAAAAATAGTTTTGTAAATAGTAAACTGTGACAAGAAAGTGGGTGTGGTGGCTCATGCCCGTGATCCCAGCACTCTGGAGGCTGACATAGGAAGATTGCTGTGAATTTGAAGCCAGCCTGGGCTATAGAGTGAGTTCCCAGTCAGTCTGAACTAGAGTGAGACTCTTCCTCAGCAAAGGAAATGTGTGTGTGTGTGTGTACATATATCAAGGAAAAGACAAAGACAATAGCCAAAGATGGAGACAGGCCAAACATCCCAGCACACAGAATCTGGTCCATATGTGTATGCTGAAAACTATGAGACAGTGTGTTTATAAACCTACTTGTCACAGGGGTAGGATGTGAAAAACACCTACATTGTATAATTGTAAATCTATTAAAGATTTTCTACAGTAAGTAAAAATCAAAAACAAAAATGAAATACCTTATAATAGGCTAATTAAGAATTTCTATCATGTAAATATAAAATAAAAGGTCTCAAATGTGTTACATCATCAAAAACTTGTGCCTTTTTGCTCGTGGTTGCCTTCTGGGAACCTGGAATCATGATTAGTAAGTACTTATGAAATAATTTCAGAATGTATACATGCAAAAATAAACATGTACATTCTAGTTAATTCATAGTTAATTCATGTTACATAGCAAAAGCTCCAAACCCCTATATAGAAATAGAAAACCTTATGCATTTGAATCCTTTTTAAGCGACATTAGCTGTGCCATCAGTGTGTGGTGAGAAGAATGGGGCTGACTTGGTTCTGGTTCCAGCACCAAGCCCCCCTCTCCTCAATCCCAGTAATTGGACCATTTACTAAACTTTCATTTATCATCATTCCAAGTGTTTTTTGTGCCTGCATTTACATGTGTTTTAATTAGTCGCATGGCTGGAAACACTTTAGTATAGCAGTGCCAAGAGAATACAATATTTCCTGTCTCTGGGTCCTTGTTAAGGCTTAGCTAAGAACCTCTAAAACTGGTATTGGGAATATAGATGATGAAGCAAGATGATACAAGATTACTAATCCCAGGCTTGTCCGGAGCAAGGAGGCAGCAAGGGACCAGAAGGAGAGGATGACTGTTTGGTACAATCAATGAATACTTCCTTTTTTTTCCGAGGTAATGTCTTGCTCTAATCCAGGCTGACCTGGAATTCACTATGTAAATCCTAGGGTGGCCTTGAACTCACTGCTACCTCTGCCTCCCAAGTGCTGGGATTAAAGGCATGCACCACCATGCCCAGCCCAATCTTTCCTTCTGGGCGGCTCTGTTGTGATACCAGTGATGTGTAAAATGGTATAGAGTTTTAAAGTACACAACTTGATATTTAGATACATGTATAATTTATGAACTGGTCACCACATTCTAACTAGAGAATCTGTTCTCTAAATATATTTATTTATTTATTTTTATTTTCAAGGAGAGAGAGAAAGAGAATGGGCACACCAGGGCCTCCAGCCACTACAAACGGACTCCACATGCATGTGACACTTTGTGCATCTGGCTTTAAGTGGGTACTGGGGAATTGAACCTGGGTAGTTAGGCTTTGCAGACAAGTGCCTTAACTACTTAGCCACCTCTCTAGCCTATGAATCTGTTATCTCTTGAGTTACCACTTCTTTGTATTGAGAAAAACAAATTTAATTTAATCAAATTCTCCTAGCAATTTTGAATATACATTGCAATAATTTTCATTGTTTTAATATTTCTTGAACCAGCTTCTTTGTATCAAACATAGCACCTTGTCATGGCATGGATATATAGTACAAGACACAGCTAAGACATGGATCTTATTTATACTTTGACAGGGTAATATGCAATAGATAAATAAACTACTGTACACAATGTGTCAAGTTATGGGCACACAATTTAAAATATAAAGGATGCTTAGAGAGTGGAGACTGAAAGGGATGTGCTTCAAGAAAGACATCCTGGGGGTAGAAGGTTGGCTTAGCGGTTAAGGCGTTTGCCTGCAAAGCCAAAGGACTGAAGTTCTATTCCCCAGGACCCACGTTAAGCAGATGCACAAGGTGGTGCATGTGTCTGGAGTACATCTGCAGTGGCTGGAGACCTTGGTGTGCCCATTCTCTCTCTCTCTCTTTCTGTCAAATAAATAAAGACATCCTGGGCTGGAGAGATGGCTCAGTGGTTAAGGTGCTTGCCTTTCAAGCCTAATGAGCTGACCTGAGGTTGATTCCCCAGTGCCCACATAAAGTCAGATGCACAAAGGGACACATGTATCTGGAGTTTGTTAGCAGTGGCTAGAGGCCCTGGTGTATCTAGTCTCTCTCTCTCTCTCTCTCTCTCCCTCTCCCTCTCCCTCTCCCTCTCTCTCTCTCTCTCTCTCCCCTTGCAAGTAAATAAAATAATAAAATATTAATAAAAAAGAAAGACTTCCCTGTGGATGTGACATTTGGGGTGTGCCTGAAACAAATGAGAGACCAGTGTGACCTTGGAGTGTGACCTCTAAGCACCAGGGAGGGGCTTCGGTCTGCGCTGCCTCAAACTTAGAACACATGAAGAAATGCCATTGTCCAGATCACCCACAAGCTCCCCTTGAGCATGACAATCCAAGGAATATCTTCAAATGGATCTGGCAGTTTGTGAAGTTTTTACTAGGAGATGCATGTTCTGGCCTAATTTCAAAGGATGGCTGTACAGGGTCAGGCAGAGTGACACAGATTTCGAGGAAAGGAGACGGTGAGCTAGTCTTCAAGCACATTTTGGAGCTAAATCCTTAGATTTAGGACACTTCATGAAAGTTTGCTCATGGTATGTATGTTGAATATTAGGGCCTCGGACTCCTAAGTAGAGGGTTTAGGCAAACCGCTTAGTAAAACACTCAGGAGTTTGGGGTAGAGTCGGGTTTGCTCATGTCAGCCAGGGACTCGACAGTATCTAAGTTTGGAATGTATGCCACCAAAAGCAAATGCCAAGTAAGTGACTATTAAAGACAGGGGTCCAAGGATGGAGCCCAGAGTGCCATCATGTAGGCTAACCAGATAAAATAGTTACACTTGATTTTCACATGTGCAGTGAATAATTATATGTAAAATCATGCCCCAAATATGACATGGACACACTCATGCAAAAACACTTGGTATCTGAGCTGGAAAGACGATGGCTCAACAGTTGAGGTGCTGGTGTGTGATGCTGAAGGACCCTGATTCAATTCCCCAGCACCCACATAAAGCCAGATGCACAAGGTGCCATATGTGTCTGGAGTTCATTTACAGAGGCTAGAGGCCCTGGTGCACCCATTTTTCTCTATCTGCCCCCCTCCCTTGATTCCTCCCTCTCTTTCTCTTTTAAACATATAAGTTAATTAAAATAAAATCTGAAGCCCAAATTTCGTCTATGGTCACTCTACCCTGAACACACCAATCTCATCTGACATTTAAATTTAACTAGGCTCTTTGAGTTTTAATTTGATAAATGTGGTAACCCTACTCCAGTAGAGGCCAGACGGCAGAGAGGCTCAGAAACCAAACCAAAGAAGAGCTGTGTCCCCATGCCAACAGTCTTTCCAGGGCAGCCATTCTGCCAAACACACACTCGGGAAAACATGCCAGGTGTCAACATCGGAGAAGGAGGATGGATGAACACCCACCGACATTAATTCAACCCAAAGAGCATCATTTTTGTCATCCTTACATGCAAAGGTTCCAAGTTAGCTTTCCTGACAAGATGTTTGAGAGTGAACAAGCAAGAGGCCTACCATATTGAAACAGTTCAGACTCCTCAGGGTAGGGCTCAGACTCAGGCAACTTGTTTCCTTCCATTCTAGAACCTGTATTCTGTGCTTTCAGTTTTCAGCTCACAATTGAAGAGTGCATAAAACAGATGAATTTTGAACTGAGTCAAATGAGAGCAAATGGAAACGCCACATCCAATAAGAACAGTGCAGCAGTGGACGCTGAGATCGTGTTGAGACCGCTCATGGACTTCCTGGACAAAACGTAAGTTCTCAACCCACAATATCTTCCTTTCTGCCTCAGGTTCCTGCATATGACTGATAACTCTTGAAGAAAAGAACTGGTTTTCTCTATGTAAGGCAGCTTAGAAAGGACTTCCAGGAGCTGGGGAGACGGCGTAGTGGGGCAAGCACTTGCAGAGCAAGCAAGAGGACTTGAATTTAATTCCCAACACCCATGCAAAAGCTGGGCATAGGGGCTAGAGGGATGGCTTAGCAGTTAAGACACTTGCCTGCAAAGCCAAAGGACCTAGGTTCGATTTCCCTAGGACCCACGTAAGCCAGATGCAAAAGATGGCGCATGCAGTCTGGAGTTTGCAGTGGCTGGTACCCTGGCGCACCCATTCTCTCCCTCTCTCTCTCTCTCTCTCTCTCCTTCTCTCTTCCTCTGTCTGACTCTGTCTCTCTCAAATAAATAAATAAAAATATTTTTTTTATTTTTAAAATGCTGGGCATGGTGATACATGCCTGTAATCCTGACAAGGAGGATCCCTGGGGCTCACTGGTGGAGAGCAACTGAGGAAGACACCTAGCATCAACCTCTGACCTCCATACGTATACACACACGTGTGCCCATGCACACAGTGTGCACACACATACAACTGCAAAACACACACACACACATACTTCTGTGGACACAAATGAATCCATTAAAAAGCAACCCACTTTTAATTCACTGCTGTCTGTACAGGAAAGGGAACAAGTGGGGTGGAAACTGTCTGGAGCAGAGATTTAGAATTTCACCCTGCTCAGATAGTGTATTTTGCATCCTCTGGACACAAAGATGGAATACCTGATTTCATGTCAGAAACTGCTGAAAAAGAAAATAGCACACATAGGGTTAGATTGAATTCAGCTCGGAGGCATGCAGACCGCTGCCTCACAGCTTCTGTCACTGTCCCCTGCGTGCTCATCTGTGCCGATCACTGGAGCATGATGAAAAAGAAAGTCCAATTTCCTGGTGCCTTAGTGATCCCAGGCTAGTGACAGGATGGGGGTGGGAATGAGTGCCTTACTGACCACCTAAGACAGTGTTCTTAACCACAGAAGCTGGCTGGATGTTCTATTTGTTTTCAATATTTCTTTTCTGTGTCTACTCTCAAAGGTTCTAATTTAGTAAGTTAGGGATAGGGCCAACGCACCCATATTTCAAAATATTTTCACAACTAAGAGCTATCTATTTAAAGCAACAAGATACATGAATTTTTTTTTATAAACAGTGATATAGGTTGAACAGCCTTAAATCAAAACTGAAATTTGAGTGCCAACATGACTCTCAAAAAGTTCCAGGTGTTCTGGGAGTGGAGCCATAGCTCTTTTGTGGATATGTTTATGGTGTGCTCGTGAGTATATGCGTGCTTCTGTGTATGTGGGTGCACAGGTGTGCCGATGCATGGAGAGAAGCAGCGTCAACACTGGGTGTCTTCCTCAGTCACTCGCCGGCTTATTTGTTCGGACTGGGTCTCTCCCTGACACTGCAGTGTACCCGTCCAGCTAGACGGACTAGATGGCCAGCATGCCCCAGCCATCCTTCTGTCTCCACATCCCCAGCAGTGGGATTACAGGCTCTCACCCACCATCATAACTGGTGTTTTACTTGGGAACTGGGGATCTGAACTCAAGTCCTCATGCTGGCATGGCAAGTACTTTCCCCACTGAGCATCTCCCTGCTGCTGAGGATGTAGCTCCATGGTGAAGTGCTCGCCTCGTGCATGTAAGGACCTGGGCTTGATCTTCAGCACTGAAACAAGAAGAGTTTCACATCTGGAAACCTTTCAGATTTTGGACGTTTTTGCCTCATCAATGCTCACTTGCTAAGGACTTTGAACATATTCTCAAATCCAGAAAAGTCCAAAACCAGAGATAGTTTTGTCCCCGGCACTGGGGGTGGAGGAAGAAGGTATATACTTTTGAATCCCTTGGAAGGACTGGCATCGTATTAGATTATACAGGTGTTATTCATTGTGGTTGTAGAAAATTAAAAACAAATGGATAAAAATTTAAAAAAGAGAGACAAGCCAGGCGTGATGGCACACGCCTTTAATCCCAGCACTCAGGAAGCAAAGGTAGGAGATCACCCTGAGTTCGAGGCCACCCTGAGACTACACAGTTAATTCCAGGTCAGCCTGGACCAGAGGGAGACGCTACCTCAAAAAACAAAGAAAGAGAGAGAGAGAGAGAGAGAGAGAAAATGCCTTCCTTAAAGAAAAAGCCAGCCAAAAACTGGTAGGAAGAGCCTCTCCTGCTTCATGGTGTGTTCCTTCTACTTTAATTCTGTTTCCCTTGGCTATAATCTTACTGCAGATATAAGACTAAGGTTCTTGCCAGTTTAATTTCAGTGTTTGGTAGAAAAGTTAAGGTAACCTTTGTTCTCTGTTGGGAACTATCTAGAGGGTAGACGAATGTATAGAAGACTAACAAGAGGTAGATAGACTAATGAGTGTATAAGAAAGAAGAAAGCAAAAGACCACTCTGCAGTTAGAGGTGCTTGGTTACAAACCTGCCGACCTGAGTTCGATACTGCTCAGTGCCCACGTAAAGCCAGATGCAAAGTGGAGCATGTGTGTATAAGCCCAGCACACCTGGCAGTGGGAGGTGCCAGCAGAACCTGGGAGTTCACAAACAGCAGTAGCAATGAGAGAGACAGGGAGAGAGAGACAGAGCAAGACCCTGTCTCAAAAGAAGGTGGGAGAGGAGGAGAAACACCCTAAGATTTCCCTCTGACCTCCACATGCATGCTGTGGTACATGCACCCACATACATACACACATACACACAAACACACGCACACACATTCATGCAAATAAATACAGAAAAGAAAGAAGAGAGGGAAAGAAAAGATGAAAAAGGAAAAGGACTTTTCTTCGTGCCTGCACTATCTTAGTACACACCTTTCTCACATATCCCCTAAACATACCCTTGATACTTTCATTTGTTTACATAACTCTTCTTGGAAAATCCAGAGCTGAGTCCCCACAAATGCCCCATTCCGTCGTCAGTGCAATGGTGATGGACAAGGCTGAGCCATCCTGATTCTCCGTCCTCCAGTGGGAATGCCTTTCCATTTGAGAACTCCAGACAGTGGTTTGGAGACTTCGTTTTTCATTAGTAAAACCATTTTTCTTGTCTGTAACCAGAGGTTGTAGCACATACAGAAAGTTTAAGTGATTCCAATGCTGCCTAGGTGATTTCAGATCCAATTTACTACCTGTGACATTAAGGACTGGATCAAGTGGCTGACTTGTCATTCCTAATGCATTTACTTTATGTTCTGAATATTCTATTTTGATTATAAGTTATACCAGTCATATATAGCATTCCTTATAAGTCTTAATAAAATGGGATGCTAAAAAAGAACCAGGAAATAATCTTGATTCTTGAGTGAAATGCGGACACCTTTGACATGCTCTTTCACTGTTCAGTGCCCAGTAGTGATAAGACAGATACAAGTGAGGATATGAGGGGAAGGGAACCCTTATACACTGCTGGAATGTAGACTAGCCCAGCCACTGTGGAAATCAGTATGGAGGTTCTTCAAGAAACTAAAGAGAGATCTGCTCTATGACATAACACGCCCCTCCTGGGTGCATACCCAGAGGAGCCTTGAGTCCACACACCACAGAGACAGCTGCACTGCTCACAGAAGCCAAGCTGTGCCATCATCCTGGGTATCTATCAACAGAAGAATGGTAAAGGAAATGTGGCACGTACATACACAGTGGAATTTTGTTCATCCGTGAACATAAGGAAATTGAGTTATCAGCAGGAAAAGAGATTCAACAGACATCATCATATAAGAAAAGAAGTCAGGCTCAGAAAGACAAATACGACATTGCCTCTCATTTGTACATGTGTGTTTCCTAGATTTCACATAGATACATAATGCTCACCTACATATGTGTACATACACACACACCTACATGACATGAAAAGATGGAGGAAGTGAATTAGCAGGAAGGAGAGGATGGAGAAAAGAGAGGATATGGGGGGGTGAATATTATCAAAATACGTGATCTACTTGAAAGAGATGTCTTCAAGAAGCAGGCTCTGGGTACAGTGAAGAAAACATCTGCTAATAATAAATTAGTGTATTTCCTTGGTGTTGCCATAGAACATGAGTAAGGAAGACGGAAGTCACATGACTTAGGGGCTTCGCCTTTATGGCGCCCGTCTACCCTCTGCTCCTTCCTGATGGATGGAAAGTAATTGTTCTGTCCTCTTTGTCTCAACCCTCTTGCCACACCCTGGACAACTGACCTCAGGTATTGCTATTGGATCATAAATATTAATAGAGATGGATCTTTTGTGTTTAAATATACCTTTAATGTGTTCCTTCCAAAGCATGCCAATTAGATACTAATTAAAGGAAATAAATTCACTGATTTTATTTTCCATCAAGTACAGTGGATTGTCTAATATATAATATGATTAAATATTTTATATGTGAGTTTTTCAATAAATGAAATCTAGTATTTGAAAATGACAAGGGCCTATTTAAGAATTTGCATCTCTGTAATTTCTTTTTAAAATATTTTTATTTAGTGGCAAGGAGAGAGAAAGAGAATATGGACATGCCAGGGCCTCTTGCTGCTGCAAATAGACTCCAGACAGCATCTGCCCCACTTGCGCCTCTGGCTTTACATGGGTACTTGGGAATTGAACTGGGACCAGCAGACAAGCAAACAAGTGCTTTAGCCGCCAAGTCATCTCCCCAACTCTCTGCAGCTAATTTTGGATCAATCAAGTAACCAAATACATTGATGAGAGTTACAAATGAATATATGTCTATTGTTTCAGATTAAGTCTCTCAGCCAAAATCTGTGAGAAGACAGTCCTGAAGCGAGTTTTGAAAGAACTATGGAAACTGGTTCTCAACAAAATCGAAAAACAGATCGTTCTTCCTCCTCTCACAGATCAAACAGTAAGTGTTTACTATGCAGCTGTGCCATCCACATCCCGTCAGATTTTCCTTTGTTTAAATGAGTAGTTTTGATGCAGACAAATTATTAATTAAATCCATTTTGAGACAAATGTATTTGATATGTAAGTTCTTAACAATGACTAATCAAATTACATTGTCTTATCCACATCAATTTAAAATAGGGGCCAAAGCAGTCAAATTTCACACTTGCTTATCATTCAAACTTTCATCTCTTCAAAATGGATCTGACTTCAGTTTGGTAGGCAGTCTGGACACAAACACTTTTTCACTTAGTTTTACTGTAAGTCTACAGATAAATAGGTCTAGGTTTGAATATAGCCATTGTGTTTCTTTCTTAAAAGTTCTGGCCTAAGAAGGTAGCTGTGTTCCTGTGATGGGGATTTTTCATCCTTCATCTCTGGTTTCATCTGCTGCCTCCCTGCTTGGAGGTTAATAGAGGAGACAGCTTTCAGTGGAGTTGAAGAAGGTGATTGTATCATTCACAGTAAAATAAAAGAGAACCAGAAAGACCAATTGGCCACAAAGTGGGGCAATGGTCCAGTGGCTACACAGGGCTGGGTTTTGCTCTCGTGTGCCAAACCAAGCACAAAAGAAAATCCTAGCCAGCACTCATCAAGGAGTAATTGACTTTTTCTGTGACTGGGAGAGAAAAATTGATGCAAATAATGAGTAATTATGAAGGAAAACAAACTACATATTGACACTATTAATCATAAGCACAGTCCATGTTTATCTAATGAAATTTTATATGCAGAATGTGTTTTCTTATAAAGTGTACCAAGATGCAAAGATGAATATGTTCTATTGATTTATTGCAAGTGAATGATAAAATATAAATTAGTTTGAGTTTTGCTTAATGCCTTGAGGGTATGGTTTAATCATTTATAGCCTAAGTCTCTGGGTGGCCAAATCACACATAAATATACAAACACACACAAATCTTATTTTGCTACACTATGTGATACATCTTCGTAACACCAGCGTACTAGCTAGTGTCCATGAAGTCAATCAGGAGGGGGATGAATCAATATTATCTGGAAGTTGGGTTGCTGTATATATAAATTTCATAGTCAAAAGCTTGGGAATATTATGGAAGTGTAACATCAGCAGAAACACCAGGGGCTCTCACCTTGGCTACAGTACAGAGTGTTTGAAAGAGAAACAAATACAGAAGTGCCTGCAGTACAGCCCCCCAGAAAACTACACCTCAAAAGGGCTCTCACGAGTGGCAGAGGAACCCCTGTGCTTCCATTTCCATTTGCTTTGCCTCAGCCCACATTGCACTCTGTTGCTTGTCTCACATGTGTTTGTTTCGTTTCTTTGTTTTGTTTTGTTTTGTTTTGTTTTGGTTTGTTTTGTTTTGTTTTGGGCAGAGTCTCACTGTAGTCTAGGCTGGCCTTCTGAGTGACTCACTGAGGTCCCTGCCAGTTGCCCATGTGAGCTCTCTTTATCTTTTCTTTTTTTCTTTTTTCTTTATTAGTCAGTTCTGTATTCAGCAAATACAGTCAGTTTGGTACCATTATTAGGTTCATCCGTGACCTACCCCTCCCCTTGGCCCCTCCTTGTTGAGGTATACGGGTCATGCATTGTGGAGTTAGCCCACAGTTATGGGTAAGCTAAATGTCTCTGCATATCATGACCCAACATGTGACTCTGACATTCTTTCCGCCCCCTCTTCCGCAAAATTTCCCTGAGCCATGTTGGGTTCATTTTTGGTCTGCTTCAGTGATGAGGTGTTGGGGGCCTCTGAGGCTCTGGCTCTCTGATTTGGTAGGAGTTGATTTTTCTCTGTGCTGATCTCCTTCCCCCTTGTGCTGGTATCCGGTTCATCAGGAAAACAGCCCCCTTGCTTGTTTCTCCAGTTTTTCTTAGTTTCAGCCGGGGCCCTTTTGAGGTATGATGGGGTGGCTCTCTTTATCTTTTAATTTTTTTTGTTTGTTTGTTTTTTCAAGGTAGCGTTTCACTCTAGTCCAGGCTGACCTGGAATTCATTCTGTATTCTCAGGGTGGCCTTGAACACACAGCAATACTCCTACCTCTGCCTCCCAAGTGCTGGGATTAAAGGTGTGTGCCCCCATGCCCGGCTATCTGTTAAATTTTTATTAGGAAGTTTAATGTATGAATGAACATATTGCCAATTGGTCATATTCCCATCAGGTTATCCAGTTATGTCCCCTTTCCTCCACCCCCTAACATGTGATCTTTTAAAGTAGCAGTTATTATTTTTAAAAGTTCTTTGGTAAAACGTCACATGGGCTCTGATTACCATATCCACTGTTACCCCACGAGCTCCACAATTGAACAATATGGGCTTTTTCGGAAATGTATAAATAACACTGCATCAGAAACACTGTATGAAAGGTCCTTCCTAGGAAAACATTCCCCATCACTGAAATCTCTAAGTATGAAGCTTTATCATTCAGTCATTTGTTCATGGACTAAATGCTAGTTAAGCTTTTATGTGTACCAGGTGCTTGACTCAGTGCTGGCAATAACACAGGAGAAAAATTAGTCATGGCTGTTGTTTCCTGACGACTGTGTATGCCACAACTGAAACAGAACTACACACAGGCAATTCAGAGTCGCCACTTTCCCTCCCTAGGAAAGCATTCCAAGTGACTTGTGAATTTGGCCAAACTTAATATTTATCCAGTCACATATCCAAGCAGACCTGCCTCCATTATTTCATCCTTAGTAGTGTTTTGGATTGATTGTTTTCACGTTTTCCAAGTTCATTTCTCCAGGGCTCTGCTATTCTAGAGCAAGCCTTCCACTGAGGGAGTGGTTAAGTCGCTGACAATCTTGGACCCCGTTTCAGAAAGACCAACTCTACCTGCTTTAGCCTTATGTCTTAAAAGATCACATAGATTTATTCTTTATTCTGGGTGGCCTGAAGTGTTGCCTCTGATAAAAATAAATTCAAGTTTTGAGCATGTGCCTCATTGAACCACTTCCCTAGCTACAGCCTGTCAAGGACCCAACTTAACACTCTGGGAAGCGCGTGACCCTGAGGTAGGCTGTTGTACCCCCAGCTCGCCAGATCATCTTTGCCTTTGACAATTAAGGGTATCCGACATAAAAACCAAAATACCATACAGGAAATAAAGAAAAATCTCTACTGGTTACTTCTTTACTATGACAAATACCGAAGATCTTAAGACTGAACCTTTTTTTTCTCTCTCTCTCTTTATATTTCTAGGGACCTCAGATGATCTTCATTGCAGCGAAAGATCTCGGACAATTCTCCAAACTGAAGGTAATAACAGAGCTGATTGCCGGTGAAAAGTCATTATCTAACTGCATCTCTGTAGAAGCCCATCCTCATCAAGGAGGGTACCGTGCACGGCACGGTGAAGGACATCCGTGTCTGTGATCTCACAATCTGCCCCCAGAATTGCTTTGTATTACAGCCTTCAACACAATTGCTTTTGGAGCAAATCAGAAAACACATTTTTGTTCGTACATGAAATTTGATTTGCTTGAACAGAGGCAAAGTGGAAACTGTAGAATCCAGTGAAGCCTAGAAAAGACAGGAAGTCAAGAAACATGATAAAGGAAAAGAAAATGCATCAAAAAGGACCTTGGACTAACAGGCATGCTAACTCCACTAAAAGTGGGAAATTGACTACAAAAATAATCTCACCCTTGATTATCACTAGGCCTTCCCAAACCTTAGCTCTAGGACAGAAACTTGGCTGGTTAAAATACCTGTTGTATTAATTGCATCTCTGCCCACTAGAATATAGTTAAGGGATGGATTATAGACAGAGAAGGCCTTGGTTCCATTTTTTTTTTCAAACTGTGTTTCTTGGGCTAAAGCAGTTAACCTTTATATTTTTTAATGTGATATTTTTTAAATGCAGAAAACTTTAACACTTGACTCATAAGATGTTTATGAGAACAAATAAGAAAATGCATGGTACTACCAAGAGTGTGGCACCCCTCACTCAGAGAAGGAACTGGATTCATTTGCCTCCCACTGGTAACATGCTAATAAGTACCTCCACGGGTATTGCTATATATCACCAACACAGAGGGAGAGAATCAGCTTGCAGAATTGTTTACTGGGGTAAAATATGCACCTTATAATTTGGCATCCTATCTTAACACCTTCTCTTTCCTCAAGGGGGAAAAAATCCTTAAAATAATCCATCAAGAAGACACAGCCTGCACCTAAAATTGTTTTCCATAGGTGTTCAGTGCTGTGGAGAATTAAGAGGGAAAATAGAAAGTAGGTCTAACTACTAAGCTATTGTTTTGGATCATGGGTCTCTATTCCTTTATTATTTTTATTACCACTCTGAGATCTCGGGAGCCTAACTTGAAAAATGGATTAATACAGTGCTGAGGTTCTTATATAAAACCATAAAGGTGAAGCAGCATAAGTCTGGTTACAAAAGAAATCACCCTGTGATGGGTGTGTTTTAATGAAACTCACTCCCTCACCCAGCCTTCAGCTTTCTGAGTTAACTGTTATATGGTCTGTAACTGCTTCTGCTTCTAGTAATGAAAAGCCCAGGTAGCGTAGAGAGGGGGGAATTGATTGCTGCCTGAAATTCTGTAGTCTGAGGCTAACTTGGGTTCCTCTATTTGACTGATGAGGATCCCAGCAATGCTGCGAAGCCAGGTGACTCCCTCTCGGCTCTGCTCCTGCTTGGATGTGTCGCCTCAACAAACCTTCCTCTGGGTCTGACTGCAAATTTGTACAAAAACTCAAAAACAACTGAAAGTATCCATTTCGCTGTCAAGAATCCCAACAGTGGACTGATGAGTCACTGTCTCTAAGGGCATGTTTCACCACTTCTAAGCCAATCACCAAAGCAGGAGAAGTAAGATGGGCCAATTGTATTAACCCTCACACCTAACTCTCAGCTGGGGGACATCGTCCAAACCACATGAGCTTGGAATGAAAAACAGGCTAGCTTTCCAGGGAAGTTGTGTGCCTTCTGTGTAGGAAAAATTAAGAGTGCCTAGAAATTTTAACTCTTCAGTGTCCTTTTAGCTCCCCCCCCTCCCAATGTTTTGCATTTGAGAAACTACTCTTAATTGCTAAAGGAAAACAATGAATGAGATCTTCTAACTGTTTCTTCAACACTGAGACATTGGGCTGAAAAGGGACTCATATTATCCCTCTAGGTCATATTGTTCTATTATCAGCCCTTGAATTTTTTAATTTTTAAATTGCAAATCTATTTAATTATTATCTGAATTGCAGATCTATAAATCCTTTACAGTCTCTTGCAAAATATTGAAACTATAGCTCACACAAAGAACTTCAAATTATTCAAATTATTCCTGTTTTACTAGAATATCACTCACTTGAAAAAACTTACAGTCACATACATATTTTAACATATTAGCTTAAAAGTAGATATGATCACCTGGAAATACACTATTGGAAATAATTTTACTGATGGATAATTTAAGAGCTGCAGTGTGTGTGTGTGTAAACATTAATGCATAACCACCTTGCTTAAAAGGACCTAAGATTAAAAAAAAAAAAAGAACAGGAAAAATAACTGTTTTTTTGTATTAGCTCCACAATTGTTCACTTGTTCTTAATGTTCATTATTTTAATTCAATCTGTATCATTTAGAATGGAGTCAATGAGCAAGTGTTTAACAGTGCAACATCTGCTACATTATTTCAGAATATATTATGTGAGACTCACATGCTATTTAATTGGATTTGATTTATTTGACATAACATAATATTAAATTAGCATAAATCTTTATGTACTATTGACACGATATCAGAATATATTTATGGAATATACCAGAGTGTATTATGAGTTTACTGTAATCCTTAATCCTTTTTTTAATATTTTTTTGTTCATCATTTTTATTTATTTATATATTTGAGAGCAACAGACAGAGAGAGAAAGAGGCAGACAGAGAGAGAAAGAATGGGCACGCTAGGGCCTCCAGCCACTGCAAACGAACTCCAGACGCGTGCGCCCCCTTGTGCATCTGGCTAACGTGGGTCCTGGGGAATGGAGCCTTGAACCGGGGTCCTTAGGCTTCACAGGCAAGCGCTTAACCGCTAAGCCATCTCTCCAGCCCTCCTTAATCCTTTTACTTGGGGAATAACTCACTGCTGACCTGAATGAGCTAGTACTAAATCCCAGAAAGTTTATTTCTAGTGACAATTACATTTTTATAGCACCTTTATATTATTTCTCATCTACTTTTTAAATATTGATACAAAAACAGAGATTTATTTAATATAAAACCTCTGTATCTGCTTGTCTAAAGCTTTTCTCCTTATAATTTACCAAACATTATTCCTCATTCTTTGAGTCTCAATGAACAGTTAATATTCCTGTTTGAAAAATATTAAGTCACTTATGTTTAACTTCTAACTCCTATGCTAGAGAAATATTTATCAAGGATACATAGCATCACTATAACCATATTCAAAGACACTGGCTCCATTCATATATACTGAGCCCCATGAGTATACTGAAGGAACCATAATGTTACTACCATCAGTATGTAGAGGATCTAGCAGGTTCATGCCTAGACCCTGAAAATCTGAAGTGAGACATTCATAGAGATTATCCTCAGGGAATCGTGGTGTAGCAATTTCCTTCTCATTGCTGGACAAGACACCTGACCATGGCACCTTATGGAGAGAAAGGGCTTATTTTGGCTTGCGATTTTGAGGGGAAGTTCCATCATGATGAGGAAAGCCTGGTGAGACCAGGAAGCTGGCTTGCATCATCGCACACCAACGACAGGGAGGAAGCAGCAAGAGTGAGAGAGCTAGCACTGTCCAGGGGCTGGACTACAAGACTCCACAACCCACCCCTCATGACACACCTCTGTCAAGGCTCTACCTCCCAAAGGTCCCACAAGCTGGGGTTGAGTATGAGGCTTAGTTAGGAATGCACGAGTCTATGGGAGACATTCCACACTTAAGCCACCACCAAACATGACTTGTGTGGAGCAGTAGGATAAGAAAAGGAACAAGAAAAGGGACAAAATCCTGGCCAGATGTAGTTTAGCGAAGGAAGGGGTTTATTTCAGCTTACAGTGTCAGGTTACAGTCTGTCATAGCCTATGGCAGAAGCTTGAAACAGCTGGGCACCCTCAGTCCACAGGCAGGAAGCAGAGAGAGATGAATGTTGGTCTCCCCTTGTTTCATAGTCCAGGAGCCCAGCCCATGGGATGGTGCTGCCCACAGTTAGGTTGGCTCCTCCCACCTCTATTAATCTAATCTAATCTAGAAAATCCCTCATAGACATGACTGTGATTTATTTCCATGGTAATTATAAATCCTGTCATGTTGACAACTAGAGCTGACCCACCACAGGAAGAACAGAACCAGCCAAAGATAAGAGCTGATCTGAGCAGGGAACACCCACCTGGCTGGACCCACTGTGGACTCCCGTGTCAAGCCCTGTGCCTACCTAAAGCTGTGCTTTCCTGAGAAAGTTGAGTCTTCACTCTAGTGAAAGGCACGGGACTCATTCATCAAACCACGCCTTCTCAGAGCTGTGTCTACACCACACATGGGACTTTTCTTCTGATTCACACAGAAGCACAGACATAGGTTGGAATTTAAGCCTCAGGATAAATATTTTATTGTTATTGAACAGTATCTCTCCATCACCCAGAACAATAATAGCATGTAATAAGTGTGCGTTGAGTGTTGTTGAACAGAATAGCACAGCCCTGGGGAGGTTATATCCACGTGTACCATCAGGAATCTGTACATTTTTCTCATTGACAAGTTTTATTTGTCAGATCTCTTCAGATTAAGAAATTTTTCTCTTAAATACAGTTATGTTTTCTCTCCCTACTATCATTTACCTAAATGATCTTTGAACAATAGCTCAAGAGAATCATGGTGAACAGTTAGAGAAATCCATTGTAAAATCATACAATCGATTCAAACTAGCTCTAAACTATTAGCAGGGCTATAAAAGGTTGAAAATCTCAGGCTGGAAATGGCTTAGAAGTTATGGCACTTGCCTGCAAAGACTATGGACCTGGGTTCAACTGCCCAGAACCCACATAAGCCAGATGCACATGGTGGCACATGAATCTGGAGTTGGTTTGCAGTGGTTAGAGGCCCTCTCCCTCCCTCCCTCCCTCCCTCTCTTTGAAATAAATGAATATTTAAAATATTATTTTTAAAAAGATTGAAAATCTCTGCAAATAAATGCAGTTCACACTCTGAGAATCTTGTCAGTGATGAGCAAGAAACAAGGAACTCTGAAAGAGAAAACCTAATGGGGACATTATACTTAAAGTAGAGATTGGGTCAGTGATCATTGGGAGAAGCTGAAATTGACCCCCTGTTTGACATTCCTCATTGAGACAGCACACAACGAAAATATGCATAAGGTGAAAAGGCTTTGGAAAACTTGTTTCACGTTTGCCTTCCCCTGCCCCCACTAACATTAACTTGTACGGAAGACAGATCCACATCTCTGTAAGAGTTCTGTTTTTAACTAGACAGCAGTGTTTGTTTTCTTTTAATGGGTATGCATGTATCAAATACATGACATAATAATTGTTTTAATTAAGTCAGTACAAAGAAAGTATTTTAAGTAGTTAGCTTTTGTGAGTTTTATAGAGTTTGTTTGACCAAAGCTAAATAGATGAAGCAATTACTTTATAAGGTATTTTAAATAGAAACTGTTAGCTTATCTGGGTTGTACAGAGTTTGTTTGATCACAGTTAGATAGATGAAGTGATTGCTTTCTAAGGTATTTATAAAGGTATTTTAATCAGAAAATGCTAGTCTGTGTGAGTTGTACAGAGTTGATTTGACCAGTTACATAGATGAAGTGATCTCCTTATAAGCAGTTGTTAATTTGCTTTACAGGAGCACATGGTCCGAGAAGCCACCAAGGGTCTATCATCAAGACAGTGCGCAGTAATGGAGGTGGTCCTGGCTACCATCAAGGTAAGGTTGCAGTGACCCTGATAAGCATCCAGAGAGCCCCATTCTCCCACCCCAGAGTGAGGTACCCCTAGTGTATACCGACAGCTGTTCCATCCATTCATCCATCCAGGAGATGGCTGAGCAGAAGCATTCCATAGTGTGCCAGATCAAGCCTGTTCTCTCTCCTTCTTTAGTGCATTCATGTCACTGTTTTATTTTATACTTGCTTGTTTTGCCTATCTCTAAAAACTGTGTAGGAAATATATGGTGTAACATATGTTTTGCAGAGAAAAACATATATCCCCAAAACCCAGTTGAACAGATGGTTCAAGAGGGTTTTAGGTTAACATAATTTATATTTATGATATCTATGCTTGTTGAAATGATTTTCAAAATGCCTGCCTTCTACACTCTCAGCACTATAATAATTGAGTTTTGTTTTCTACTGAAAATTCAAGCCTTCTACTGTGTAGTACATTAATTTTTCATGGACAACAGCGGACCAGAAGTTAGTCAAGTGTGAATTAAATGTGTGCAGGTCTCAAGATGTAACTTAAAAGTGATTTCCAAATAATTCATCTTGTGTATGTGCATATGTTCTATATTTATATGTCAAGTTTATCAAAGGGAGATATGAATGAATTTGTCTCCTAAATACAAACTATGTGTAATGGTTCCAGTCATCACTGAAAAGAACAACTATTAACAAGCAGTGTGGCCAGCATCGTAAAGAGCTGTTCACCACCTAGACTCACGTGCAGAACACAGAACTCCCACTGGATAGAAGGAAACCTCACAGCGGTCTTTGTTAAAGTTCTCCATGAATGACAGCCACATACCCTCACAAAACAGTTGCCACATGGGTTGGGTTTTGCAATCTCAGCATTTAATATGAGGCCCATTTTTGTTCCGTCCAGGTTGAAAAGGCAAGTTATAAAATCAGAGTCCTGTGGTACCTGGTGGGAACCAGGGGGTGTGAGTCTAGTCATGAGTTTCAAGGGTAGCAACAATAATTCATCTCAAAATGTGTGATATTACAGTTTTGCTCAATCCTGTCTTGTTGCTGGAACAAAGTACCCAATGAGAAGCAACTTAGGAAAGGAGAGTTTTGTTTTGTTTTGTTTTTTTGTTTTCTCCCCTGGCATATGCTTCCAGAGGTAGATGGTCTATTTTGGTGGGATTTTCTAGCTTATGGTTCCATGAGCCTATGCAAAATATATCTCACTCAAATCACCACAGTAGGTTTTTTTTTAATGTCTTATTTATTCATTTACTTGAGAGAGAGAGACAGATGGGGAGAGAAAGAGAGAGCATGGGCATATCAGAGCCTCTAGCCACTAAAAATAAACTCCAGATACATGTGCCACCTTGTGCATCTGGCTTTACATAGGTGTTGAGGAATCAAACCTGGGTCCTTTGCCAAAAAGCACCTTAACTGCTGAGACATCCCTCTAGCCCCACACTAGGTTTTGAACCTAGGATGTTACACATGGCTAGGCAAGTGCTGTACCACTAAGCTACCTCTGTAGCCCTGGTTTTGGTTGGATTTTTGTTTTGTTTTGTTTTGTTTCTTGCACTGTTGTGTTGTTGTTTTAGACCTGGGTCTCTTCATGTAGCTCAGATTAGCCTGGGATTCATAACCCTCCTTCCTTAGGGTCCTGAGTGCTGGGGTTATAGGTATGCACTGACACATTTGGTTTGAATAATTTTGAGAAAATAATTGGACAACATAAAAATATAGAAAAATTTCAAAGCTAATTCGTTCTGATTTGTTTTAAAAAAAATTTATATGCAAATTGACTAACCCTTAGAGTCATGAAGAAGTGCTATTGGCTATATATAGATAAATGTTTGTAGGAAGAAATGATTATGCTGAAAAGAAAACTAAAGCAAATTAGAGAATTTGAATCCAGCCCTTCATGAAATTTTCTAGAACAACACATAGATATTAAGGGAGAAAATGAAATGTGTCCTATAGAAAAATGAGTAGCATTTACTGCTGGACTTCAGCCTACTGTTTCTCAAACTTTTCTCTGTGGGCCAAAAGACTTCATACTATAAGACAATCTTCAGCCCTGAGCAAGTCCCTTTAAACCACATCTTAATTTTTTTTAATTTATTTACTTGAGATAGATACATAGAAAAAGAGGCACACATTAAGAGAGTGGGTATGGTGCACCAGGACCTTATGCTACTGCAAAAAAAAAATAAAAATTCCATGGGCTGGAGAGATGGCTTAGCGGTTAAGCGTTTGCCTGTGAAGCCTAAGGACCCCGGTTCAAGGCTCAATTCCCCAGGACCCACATTAGCCAGATGCACAAGGGGGTGCACGCGTCTGGAGTTCGTTTGCAGCGGCTGGAAGCCCTGGCATACCCATTCTGTCTCTTTCTCTCTATCTGCCTCTTTCTCTCTCTGTGTCACTCTCAAATAAATAAATAAAAATGAACAAAAATTTTAAAAAAAATTCCAGATGCATGCACCACTTTGTGCATCTAGCTTTATGTGGATACTGGAGAACAAACCTGGGTTGTTAGGCTTTGCTAGCAAGCTGGAGTCATCTCTCCAGCTCTGAGCCATGCCTTGATGCCTCAAGTATTCTGTCCTCTGTGATCCACGAAACTTTTATGATTCAGTCTCAGCCACCAGAAACTTGCCTTCTTTGGAGACAAAACCCTACCTGTGGCTGAAGATCCCTGTGACTGTTCCATGTCTCCTCATTCTTCCCAAGCTGGAGACAGACTCTGGCCCTCCGGCACTGTCCTGTGGGTCCTATGGTGCCAATTCTTTCTGTGGAAACCACCATATTAGGACTGCTCTGCCAGCTGGAAGATCCTCTTGACCCAGTGGTCTGCCCATCTGCCAAGGGTTTTACCTGAGTTCTGCATTTTAGTGCTCTAGCATCCGTTTGCAGAAGTGGAAACTCCTTTCATCTTGTTTACTTGTGCCATTTACCCCACCGAGTGACCTACCAAACACCAGTTCTGATGCTGACATCAGCATGACTCAGCAAAAGAGGAGGAACCTTTAGAGAGTTACAATTAAAGTTGAAACTTCTGGGGCTGGGGAGGTGGTTCCCTGAGCAAAGTGCTTGCTACACAAGCATTGGGACCTGAACTTGAATGCCCCGAACCCACGTAAGACGCTGGGCATGGTGGTATGCACCTGTAGCCCCAGCACTGGGACAGCAGAGACAAGGCCTCCCTGGGGATCAGTGGGTTAGCTAGTCAAGTTGAACTGGTAAGCTCTAGGTTCAGTGTGAGACCCTGTCTCATAGAAAAGGTGCAGAGCAATAGAGGAATACATTCAAGGCTGACCTCTGGCCTCCACATGCATGTGTGTGGCCTACACATGCATGCACACCCACACCACACACACATAACATGCAAAAATATTGGTGGAGGCCTGAAGAGATGGCTCAGTGGTTAAGTGCACTTCCTGGGCAAGCCTTGGAGGTGAGGAGGCCTGAGACTACCCAAGTTCAAATCTCCAGATCCCTCATAAAACCGCTGACAGGGCCATGTGTGCCTGTAACCCCCATTCTTCAAGGGATCACAGATCCAAAAACCCTTAGGACCCCACAAGCTCTGGAATCTGTAAAAAGAGACTCTGGCTCCAAACAAGACCAGGCAGAAGAGTGATGGAATGGGCCGGACACCCAGTGGTCTACTCTTACCACTGCAGGCAAGTGTCCCCCCACCCCAACCACAAGAGAGTGTGTGGGGCACCACATGGGTACATACACCCCACACACCACATTATATACATAAGCAAAGTTTTTTCAAATGGTCTGGAGAGATGGCTAGCAGTTAAGGCAGTTGCTTGTGAAGCCTAAGGACCCAGGTTTGTTCCCCCAGGACCCATGTAAGCCAGATGCACAAGGTGGTGCATGTGTCTGAAGTTTGCTTGCAGTGATTGGAGGCCCTGGAGCACCCATTGTTTCTCTCTCTTTCTCTCTCTCTCTCTCTCTCTCTCTCTTTGTCTGCCTTCCTCCCTCCTTCTCTGTGATGTTTTCTCTCTCAAGCAAATGAATAAATAATAATAAAATAAAAATTATAAGGTAGAGAGTGATCAAGGAACACACTCAACATTGACCTCTGGCCTCCACATGCACTTGCTCACATGCATTTGCCCACATAGTATGGACATGCATATACATATACATGCCATGTATGAAACTGATGCACTGCCTACTGTGCTAAGGAGGTGCCTCACATGCCATGTATGAACATAAACATGTAAAAACATTCTAACTCCAAGATTTGAAGACTCCTTTTCCACCTGGAGCCCATCCAGAAAGCTCTATTCTGTAACTGGAGGCCTCAGGAGGAAGTCATTCTTAGACCAAAGCAACAGATGCCACCCAGGCCAACTTCCAACAGCTGCTGAAGAGACCTCTTTGTTCTTCCTTAGTGCAATTAAATCAATAAGCCACGATTGAGGGTGCTAGGAGGGGTTGTAGACCAAAGCCATGTTTTACATTTGTCCAGTCTTTCTCATTGTCTTCCCTGATACTTGTAGACACACCCTGCATATCAAACTGTGCAAGAATGATCAATTACATTTTATTACAGATGAGAAATTAAAAGTGAAGCCACAGAACTGATTAATTTTCAGGGCTTAGAAAGGACTCCAAGTTCTCATTCATGTTTAGACACTGTTTGCTTCGGCAAATGTTTACTGTAAAACAGACCAAAATGGAGAATATTTCTTCATAAGTACAACTTCCTTCCCTACTAGAATATTGTACTTTAGTCACTTAGATTTTTTTGAATTATTGAAAGATGATTTAAAATATTTCAGCTTCTATGTAAATATTCATAAAAATATTGATGTCTTAAACACTGAAACTTTAATTGAGCTATAACTCCGTTCTCATAACAGCCACATGTAGTTCCAAAGTAATCAAGAGTTTAGACTGTGATGCTGGGTGTGGTGGCGCACGCCTTTAATCCCAGTGCTCGGGAGGCAGAGGTGGGAGGATCACCGTGAGTTCGAGGCCACCCTGCGACTACATAGTTAATTCTAGGTCAGCCTGGGCTAGAGTGAGACCCTACCTCAAAAAAACAAAAAAAAAAAAAGGTTTAGAATGTGAACTTGGAAATACATAGGAAAATGCTGCTGTTTTGACTTTTCATACCCTTTAAACCCCTCCCATCAGCCCTTACATGGACCTGAACTCAACGTGATAATACATGTTGATATAGAGGCATTTGACATCATGGAATTGCAACATGAAGGATTGCCCAAAATAATAAACACATGGGGCACAGCCTTAAAAAAGTCTGGACATGGTGGCATGCACTTATAATCCCAGCATTCAAGAAACTGAAGCAGGAGAATCACAAGGTCAAGGGCAGCCTGGGCATCAGAGCATGACCTTGTCTGTAAACAATAACAACAACAGGAACTCTACAGTTCTTAGTATAAAGAAGAGGATTTAAACCAAATACAAGTTGAAATCTAGCTTTGCAGAAAGTACTATTCCTTGTTTATTCAATCCTAAATAACAAGTATCATTTCTTATATTAAATCCTAAATAACACCATTTCTTATATTCAATGTTCTGGAAAAAGTAACTGAATATGGCTTTGAATTACATCTTATGCCTCTGAGTGTCTTACTTCTCGGCCTCTTGTTTTTGTTTCTGTTTTTAAATCATTGCTTAGTTTTTAGACTTTACATATTTTTCATCATTGAGAATTCTGCTTCTATAGCAAGGACAATATAACCTACATTATTTGTAGTACCACAATTCACAAACTGCTCTTAGAGGGCTTCCTGTTCACAGAGAAGGTAGTGGACAATGATAAGGTAAATGGACATAGAGGAGTTTTTTGGACTTGGGAACAAAGATGTCAATGAAGAAAATGGCTATAGAAAAGTTGGTGAATAATCTGAGGGTGTCTAGGATAAATTCTCCCCTAAAGAGGTACTGGGAGAGTTAGAGAATAAAGAGGGGCAAGACAATGAGAGAAAGGCATTGTATGTCTGAATAAAAAGGCATGAATGATAGGAGAGATAATATTATGAGCATGGAAACTTCAAATAATCCAGAGGAAAAGATCACAGCTGGCTGAGTGTCACAGGCACGAAAGAGGAACGCTGGACTAAAGCCAGACTGCTGAGGCCTGAATACCATTTTAAAGACTCTCAACTTCAGTCTGTCAGTGACAGGGAAACACTAGAATATGTTCTGGGAGAGATTAACAATTCTGATTCAATCTGATGCATTAAAAAAAAAACTCTGCATAGAAACTGATGTTTCATTATCTATCAACTAGTTTCTTCATAAGTTAACATTTAATGATTGAAGTGAGGAATGCTAAGATTTCACTTTGCAAAAATGAACTGTCTGTGTGTGTTTGCCAAAAGCAAGACACAAGTGTTTGAAGTAAAAACTGTGATCACGGGAACCTGCAACTAAAATAGTACCTGGAGCCAGAAAGGAAATGCTTCTTGCAGACTTGTGAACCGACATCACCATGCTCATAAGTTAGTAAAAATAGGTTGTGAAAGATCAACTATATGTGGCAAACTGAATGTTAGAAGAATTTATAGAATTGTATTATGTTTATAAAAAGAATGTCTTGCTAAATACTCAGACAATATTTATTCTGGTTTTTTAGTTAGTAGTACTATTTCTTCCCATAAATCATAGCCAGGTCTAAAGTTCTTCATTTTCTGCTATTTCATGAATAATATAAGAAAGAGAAAAAATTCTCCAGTAATTTTTTTTTCAAGATAAATAAAATAGTACTTCATACATAGCTCTTTCCTCAGCCTAGCCTGGTAGGATAGGTACACCCACCCAGATCTTGGTGGCACCAATATGTTAATGAGGGCTGTACACATCTCAGAGGATGAATACAAATACACACATAAATGAAATGTTTGAAACACAATGAAATTACATCGCTGACGAGTGGAGTAGCAAAATGGTGAATGATTGAAAGAGAAAACGATTCAAAGATGCAGGCTACTGTCCTGTGGTATACTTCTGCTGCTCAAGGGACTCCTGGTCAGCCAGTATAGGTAAATGGGTCAGCCAATGAGAGATGGCATGCCCAAGATCATCCTGTGGCCTTCATACGCATGTACACCCACACATATGTAAACACATCCAGGCACACATACAGACACGATCAAAACTAAGTAAGTTAAAAAGAAGATCCATTGGTAATTTTGAAAATATGACATACTAAAAGCATCATTTCAGAATGGAATCTTCTAGATATGTACAATATAGATCGCATCATTCAAGACAGTCATCACGGGGACAGTTACAATCATTGATAAAATGGTGAATTAATAAAATAGATGATGACTATAGAAGCCCAATGTGAAAGATGGGTGTGAGTGACATCATCAGGGGAAAGTCACCGAGCCTTGGCAATTGAATTTGGGACAAGAGATACAAAGACCCTAAATTCACTCAGAGGCTTCAGTCCCAGGAACTGGGAAAGTGTCATTCTGCTGAGAAAAGTCAGAAACCAGTCAGCAGAAGCCTTTCCCACTTCCCTGTTAGACACAGTGGAAGTGACATGGGAGGAACATTTTGTATCCTGCCTAAGACAGAGGCTGGTTCTTAGGAAACAAAACCAAGCTGGGTAGTTTGGGATGCTATTCTCTCAGTTAACTATATTTTCTTTCAAGTGAAAAGAACTCTGCCATTCACATTGCCTTTCCAGATAGAGTACTAGTTATATCTCTACAGCACCACAGGCAGTAAGTGTATCTGTGATGAACGAAAGGTGGCTAAGCAATGTGAAATATCACACTGTGTAGATGACATAGGCCTTACATGTACCAGCACACCATCACCTAAAGATTAGTTAAGGTGAAAAGTTTCTAGAAACTCAGAATCAGAAACATGATCCAGCACCCTACCACTCGTACACATCTAAAAGATGCCATCTGGGGCTGGAGAAATGGCTCATCAGTTAAAGGTTCTTGCTACAAAGGCTAACTGCACAGGTTCAATTCCCCAGTACCTTCCTAAAGCCAGATGCACAAAGTGGCGTGTGTGTCTGGAGTTCATATGCAGCAGCAAGAGGCCCTGGCTCATCCATACACACATTCTTCCTCTCTCTCCCTCCAGCCCCCCCTCTTTCAAATAAATAATAAATAAAATATTTCAGAAGATGCCATCTGTAGTGTTGAGCTCACATCATCATGTCCATCTGGCCATCACTGAATAGAGACCAGTAATGGCTCCTCACTAACTCACCAGTGATCAGTTTGCTTTTTAAGATATACCATCTCTAAAATTCTTTTCTATTCGTCAAACCAAATTCTATTTCTTGCTGCTTTTAGCTATGCCTTGGCCTCCTTTTGATCCTCTAAACAAAATAAAACAACATTTTTTCCTTTCCATGTGCTATTCTTTGTGAATCACATGTCTTCTAGAGGACTTTGGCCACTGTCCTGAGATGCCTCTGCTCTTCCATGTGTTTCATATGCGTTGATGCCTAGAGATGAGCTTCGTGTTCCACATGTGCTCCCACCAGGCGAGAAGATTCTGTTCATCACACCCTTCGTCTTGGCCTGCCCAGTGACACTAATGCAGATTTCATTAGCTTTAATGACTCCCCTATTAAATCAAGCTGAGTTTTAAAGCAAACACAAACTCATGGCTTTTAGAGCTTTGGGGTTGTTAAGAAAGGTCACCACTATTCTGTACTTTGCAGTAAACATGAATGTGAATATTCATCATGAGTACAGATGATTCCATGTTCTTTCTGCTGTTTCATTCCATATTGGTTGGCCCAGCATTCCCCAGGGCCAAGACCTCGCTGAAATAAGTATGTGCCGTCCAATGTCATAACCTTCATCTTTGACTCAACAGAGTATTTAAGAGGCATGCTTTCTGCCTTTGTCTTCCCAAGCCCGTGGTAAAATACCAGCCAGGATGGGATCAAGCACAGACAATGAATTGACCTGGACTTTGCTGTACATTTGCCTAGTGAAATGTTATGAGGTTGAGGGGGGAACATCTAGGTTGAAAATACAAAGGTCTTTTGTGTCCTCAGTATATCCTATAGACAAGACCCACTGGTCATTTTGAAAACATAACGTGCTAATAGCATCATTTCAATCTAGAATATTCTAGAAATGTATGAGATGGATTACACAGTCCAAGAGAGCAGTCACGGGGACAGTAGAGTGATGATATGAGGAAGTCCATCGTCACGATGGTGATTTTTATAGGAGCAGAATACAAGGGGTCACCTGGCTACACTCATGTCCCTTAAAATATACAAAAGTCAACTTTGATCCATAGACTTCCCAAGTTTAAATATTCTTTTCTTGACAGAGGACGAAATGGCCTGTCCTGACTTCTTGTTATCATTCACCAGTTTGTACCAGTGTTGGAGTCTCTGATCAGATCAGACTGAAGGGTCTTGGATCTGGCTTCAGGAGACAGAAGAGACAGCAACCGAGACTTGTTCTGTTCAGACCCCATGGAAGAGTATCCACTTTCTCATGCCTAAGGGAAACATCCAGAAAGCTTTGAAACCCCGTATTTTCAAATTTTCCTCTAGCATGTAATTCTCCTCTAACATATAATTTCCTCTAACATATAATTCTCCATAATGAAAGGAGATCAGATGATGCATCAAGCTGTGGATATGGATTTTGTGTGATGCCTGAGACGTTCACTCCCATGCCTCAGCTACCCATTTGCATCGTTCAAACCCAAGCCCCAGAAAACATCCTTCTCTCCACTCCTCCAGGGTGGCTGGCAAAGGGTCAAACCTGCATGTGAAACCTCTGAATGCCAAGGTCCAAGGTCCTTTCTCCTGACTTCCTTTCCTTGGGTGCAGGTGACAACACCACATTCCAAATACACAGTGAAAGGCTCCTTTGCATTTGCATAACCACAGACATCACTTCCTTCACAGCGCAGAAAGCTGAAGACCAGTGTTACTGTCTGTTCACTGAGCATGCTGCTTTCGTTCCCAGCACCTCACAGTTTGTTTTCTCTCCTGACAATGAGACCAACCCTCGGTCCTGGGCTTTAATTTTGCAACATCTATTATAAAAGACACTGAGCAGACAAAGATCATTTCTGATCTCACAAACATTTTGCTCTGCAAATATCCTGCTCTAATAGAATGACTCATAAGACTGTGGCCAGCAAAGGAAGATGTTAGTTGGATGTCATAACCTAAAACTGTAGGGACACCTTTGAGCTTTACTCTGGAACGATTGATGGCCTTATTTTTGTTTTCATTTCATGATTAGTCTGCTAAGTCCAGTAATGCTACAAAACTATGCCTTAAAAGATGTCTTCTTGTAGAGTGGTTATGAAATTCAAGAATATATACATAGTTTATGTCTTCACAGCGTGTTCCCTTCTTCCTTGATGTCTTCTGGTCCTTGTATATCAAGTCTAGTCACAACAAAAATTATTGGTAGTGACCCAACGAGGTCCAAATGACTTTAGGAACTTGGGATTATAAGAGGCTGGACAGATCTCTTTACCACAGTACTTCTCCAGGCCTTTTCTGTGTTAACAAACATTGTGCACACCTCGAAGAATGTGTCATCTCTTAACCTTTCTAAGTCCATGGCCTAAAGACAATGTGGAGCTTCTAGACACATGCCTGTAATCCCAGTGCTCTGGAGATGGAAGCAGGAAGTAGAATTCCAAGGTCACCCTTAGCTACATAGCAAGTTCAAAGCCAACCTTGGCTACTTAGTGTTTCTCAGCAGTATGGAAAAACATCCAAGATAAAATTTCTTTGCATGTTTTTATTTACTCTCCAATAGAAATGCTTGCATCCCCTCCTATTAATTATACTTTCAAATAATTTTTGCACCTGTCATGCCTTGTTGGTATCATTGATTCATATGTTGGTTATGTTCCTTTAGAGAACAGCCACAGTATCTGCTTTGCATTGTCTCCTTAGAACGTAGCTCAAGGTCTGGCTGATGGTTCAGCTGTATTACATATTGGGTAAAGGAGGGAAGAAGCGCATAGGCAGAAAGCCAGATGGAACCACTGATGTTATTTAGGTCATCCACGGATCCATGGTCCTGTCTTCACAAACTAGACTACAAGAGCTCTTGTTAGATTTATGAAGGTTGTAACCCATGTGACTTTACACACACTGGTAAGTAAGTAACAGTGTTTAGAAGAGAGCATAATGGTGTTAGAAAATATGTTCAAAATGTTATTTAAGTTAGCATCTAGTAAGGGAAACAGTGATATGTAAGTTATTCAGAGCAAAATTAAAGAACACATATAGAAGCAATAAAAAGGACTAAAATAAATTTACAAATAAAGGTAAAATAGAGCTACTCACAGAGCAACAATTGGCTTTATTTGCATGTCTATAAATAAAATAAATGACTATTAGTCATTCCTATGATCATATTTTTATATAGCTCAAAGACAATGAACAAAAAATAGAACCCTAATGGATCTAGTAATGCAATGTCCTTTAATTTTTGGTCTGTATTTTTCCCAAGAAATGGAAAAATATCATTTTTGTCATCTTTTATATGCCCTCCTTTGTGTGTGTATATGGCCATTGTGTGTGTGATTTCTGTGTGTGCATGTGCCGTGTGTATGCATGTTTATGACTGTGGATATGCATGTGTGTACAGAGGCACATTACTCACGTGTGGAGATCAGAGGACAATGCTGGGTGTCTTTTCCAGGAACTCTGTCCACCTTTTCTAAGACAGAGTCTCCCATTGGGCTGGAGCTCACACTGGTTTACCAGTGGCTCCAGGGACCAGCCAGTCTCCACCTCATCAGTGCTGGGACTGGAGGTAGACACCACCACACCCAGCATTTTATTCAGGCTCTGAGGATTGACCTCAGGCCTAGATGCTTACAAGCTATCCTCTCAGTTCTTCCTTCTTTGGTGATGATGTCCTACAACGTAAGCCCATGTTTGATGAGACTGGGGCTTAAGTGTGGACATTGTCAAGAGAACACTTCCCTCATAATTCCCTCCAGCCATCTCTTTGGATGGCTCCTTGGTTCATGATGTTAGCAGGACAGTAATGAACAACCCTGTCAGATGATTCAGCTGAACCTCTTCCACTCTGTATTAAGATTTAATCTTTTTTAATTTGTTTAATTTAATCACCTTAAATGTCCTATCAAGGTTCAAGAATAAACTATCATATAGCTTTCATCTATCACACACTTGAAATAATCCTGGACTCTTGGTCTTCACTAACTCTCATCTGCATATGAAAATGTTTTGACGTTCTATAAGTTCAAAGTATAGAGAAATTTTGAATAGTACATCTTTGCCTCCTCTCAAAAAGTAAGAAAAAGCTGGGTGTGGTGGCACACGCATTTAATCCCACCACTCTGGAGGCAGAGGTAGGAGGATTGTCATGAGTTCAAGGCCACCCTGAGACTACATAGTGACTTTCAGGTCAGCCTGGGTTAGAGTGAGACCCTACCTTGAAAAACCAAAAAAAAAAAAAAAAAAAAAACAGTAAGAGAAAGAGTTTCCCATTTCCCTAGGCAACTTCTTTCTATCCATATGTAGCTTTGTCCACACTTCAAGTTCCCACAGTGCCCTTAGCTTCCATCGTCAACACCAGTCTTTTTTGGAGACCGCAGCTGTGGCCCTCTTTCTTCAGTTATGCCCCCTTCCCTGCTGCCTCCGGCCTTCGCCCTGCACCTCCTGTGCTTTCCACTCTCTCCAAGCATGCTCCGATGCTTACAAATGCCCACAGTATTTTTTTTTTTTTGCCTCTCCCTTTGAATAATGGATGAAACTTAGATGGGCATTATTTTCCAGTTCATTCAATTTTTCTCCTCAGAAGGTCTAAAGGAATAAGATATAGAGGTAGCACATCTCCACTTAAGAAAGCACTAGAACTGTTCACTGAACATCTTGGTACATATTCCATTAATATGGGAAAATATTATACACATTACAAATGTTGAGAATTATAGATCACAGGGAGCCAGAGTCGCCCATAAAGGGTTAGGTTCCTCTGGCATTTCCTTGAAGAAAAAGCCCAGACCTTCAGTCTCTGAGATTTGTTCCTCAGGAACAGACAAAGAGAGGACCATTTATCTAACCCCAATAGAATATTGTTAAGATTATGTTGTTTAAATGATTGGGAAAAAGTCCATAATTCTCTCACCCATTTCTAGGAATCCTACTTTTCCAGAGGACGCCACGCACACACAACATGAAAATGCCAACATCCCTCAGCGACAGGATTTACTGTCAAGGAGTAATTGATCTGCTCTCTTATTTGAAAATACTGAAATATTTTACATTTGGGTGACATTAGCAAAGAAAAATAGGCTCAATGTTTTATCATACTTAGCAGACACAAGATCTCAGAGTGTTGGGTGTCCAAGGCACAGTGTGCCCCCACGGGTGGGTCTACACTGCACCATGGCATGATTAGAGGAGATGGACCCAATAGCACAAGAGGCACTCAGTCCAGAATCCCAACAAGTGACCGGGACAGACCTTCCTTATGAGATTGTTGCAGCCCTGATTAGTCTTTGGAAACAGAAGCAAATTACCCAGTTGACAGTTATTGCCCGAGCCTGTCATTCTAGAAGGATTCTAAGCACCGCGTCTTCACTATCCCATTTGTTTACTGTCTTCCAAGAGAGGAAACGGTGTCTGTAAAGAGTCGCGTGATGATGATGACTGCGCATGGGCAAAGTGCCGCATGTGCTTACCTCAGATCGATTGTACTGCTGTTTTAAGCTTCATTATGAGAGTAATAAATTTCTTCCTCTTAAGTCTGGTGCTTATGTGACTTTACTTTTTCATTTTTAGCAATACTTTCACGCAGGAGGAAATGGCCTGAAAAAGAATTTCTTGGAGAAAAGCCCGGATCTTCAGTCTCTGAGATATGCTCTCAGTCTCTACACGCAAACTACTGATGCATTGATCAAGAAATTCATAGACACTCAGACCTCACAGAGTGAGTAACCCAGTCACCTGAGGAAAAGGTTGTCTGCTCACTAAACTGAAATTCAGCCACATAACTTTATTTTATTTATTTTTTAATTTTTAATACGTTTATTTATTTATTTATTTGAGAGAGAGAGGAAGAGAGAGGCAGATAGAGAGAGAATGGGTGTTCCAGGGCCTCTAGCCATTGCAAACGAACTCCAGACACATGTGCCACCTTGTTCATCTGGCTTATGTGGATCCTGGGGAATCCAACCTGGGTCCTTTGGCTTGGAAGGCAAGTGCCTTAACCACAGAGCCATTTCTCCAGCCCATCAATCACATATTTTAAATGGAGGATTTTGGTTAATAAAGAATGCCACAATTATTATCATTATTAATTATGATTGGAAGAAACAGGAAGCTGATGGGTTTAAAAATAGAAGAAAAGGAGTAAAATGCCTTCAAGACAACTCTGATGTGTTTTCTGTCTCCACCTTACCCCAGAGTTCCCATGAGATGGGGCTCCACTTACCCTCGGGGCAGGGGGTGGGCTGGCTTAATAGTACATTTATTTTTAGTTTCCTTTTTCTTTTCTTTTCCTCCTCCCTCCCCTAACAAGTGTGTCCTGGGATGTCTTCCCAGGTAGATCCCCTTAGGATCTTGTGTAATTGGTAGCATTGACTCTAGGTAGACCCCTCACCCTCGAATGCTTGTTTCTGGAGAAGCCATACTCAAGGTCACATGGCTAAGAAGTGGCGAGCCAGATTCTAGTCCAAAAGCCCAGAACTAGAGACCTTGCTGTCAGCTTCTATGTATGCCTCTCCTTGACAGACAGTGTCATGACTAAAGGACTTAAGAAGGTTTTCCCAAGACTGTGCTTTTTCTCTCATGCTACCTTAAATCAGCATAGAACTAATTAATGAAATTAAACTTTTCCTCCTTTCCTTCCTTTTATAAATCTTATTTCTCATCCTTTCTCTATTTTCTCTTTTTCCCTTACCTGTCTGTGTGAGATTAACTGTACATTGCATAAGAGGAAAAAGTCAATTATTTTAAATTAAATGGTTTGTTTTGGCTATTGTGGTTTGAATGTAATGGCCCCATAGCCTCGGATAGTTTTGATTAAGCTTCCTACTTAGTCTCCAACGGCAGAGCCCTGCAGAGAAGGTGAGTTATTGGTGGCAGATCTTGAGTCTAGCCCTAAGGTGTGTTCAGACTCAGCTGGGGCTGGCTGTTGTCTCTCTACTATAGATGAGTCAGCTTTTTCTGCCATGGTAAAGCTTCCCCTGGAATCTGTAAGCCTGAAATAAACCCTTTTTCTCCCATAAACTGCTCCTGGTGATGTTTGTCCCAACAATGAGAATGTAAATACAAGCTGGGCGTGGTGGCACATGCCTTTAATCCCAGCACTTGGGAAGCAGAAGTAGGAGGATCGCTGTGAGTTCGAAGCCACCCTGAGACTACATAGTGACTTCCAGGTCAGCCTGGGCTAGAGTGAGACCCTACCTCAAAAAAAATGGAAAAAAATAAATAAAATAAGGAAAGAAAGAAAGTAACTACAACAGCTATGTCCAACTTGGAAGATAGACATTCCCTGAAAAAAATATTAATTTGAATTTAACTTTTTCGTAAGTAAACTCATTGGAGCTTACTCATTTAATCTTTCTCTCTATGCTTCTAATTTTTTCTTCCTCCTTCCTCCCCCTTTTATCCTGGTTTCTGCCTCTGTTGTTCTCTGTGTGGAATAGAGTTACATCCCATCTAGTAGTGAAATAAAAGGAGAAATAAAAGAAATACAGTGTTCTTAAAGTCCCATTAGAAATTTATGAACCACAGAGTTCAAATGAGAACTATAGTATTGGAAAAAATACTGCCTTCTCTTTCTGTCCCAAACACTGGAAAACAAATCCAAAATAGATCTTCAAGTCCTAACTAAAACTGAGCATCCTCTAGGTTTGTTATCCCAGTAACAGACTGCAGAACTAAGGCCCTGTCTCAGTCCACACTCATCTAACTCAGGCTTACTGGGCACCGTCACTTCAAACTTAGCCTCATACAACGAGGAATGTAGACATCATGTATATAAGTTGTTCTAATAAAGTGGATCTCAAGCAGGGGCAATTTTGTCCCCCAAGGGACATGAGGCAATATCTGGAGAGCTTTGGTTGTCCATCTGAGAATAGTGTTTATAGTACTGGTATCTAGTGGGCAGAGGCCAGGGGTTCTGCTAAACATCCTACTGTACATAGAATAGCTTCCCATAATCCACAAAAATTCCATCTCTGTATTTGTCACTTTTCTCATTGCTATGATCAAATGCCTGAGAAGAAGCAACAGAGGGTTTATTGTGACTTACAGCTGGAGGCAAGACAGTCAATCATAGTGGAAAAGCATGGAGGCAGGGGCGGGAGGCAGCTGCTCACACTGGGTCTGTAGGCAGGAGGTAGGGCTGGCTTATCCAACAAAAAGGCTCATCCCTAGTGGCCTGCTGCCTCCGTTAGGACCTGCTTCAAGGCCTGTCCCCAGCTGGGGACTAAGTGTTCAGACACATGAGCCAAAGGGGGACACTTCACATTCAAACCACAACAAGCTGCAGATGATAATAGCATGGAGGCAGGGAACTCTTCTCTAAAGCAAGCTGAAAAGTGAGTAGTATGATAATGTAAAATGGGTCTTAGAAGAGTGGGGAATTTGGGCTTCAGGAGTTGAATAGGAAAAGGCTGAGCTCGGGAGATGGTTTTGCATGTAAGATCGCTTGTTGTGTGAGCATGAGTTTCATCCCTGGCACCCATATAAAAAGCCGGGTGTGGCCACCCAAGCCTGTAACCCCAGTGCTCAGGGGGAGAAGATACAGGAGAATAGCTGGGGCTCAACAGCTAGCTGGTCAGACCAAAACCATAACAGCAGCTCCAGGTTCAGTGAGAGACTCCACCTCAAGGAAATTTCACAGAAGAGCAAAATAATTCTTAACTGGTTGGTTAATTAGAAGAAGGAGTCTGTACGCAGAATCTTCACAGGAAGGTATACATTTTCACTCTTAATATTAAAATCCCTTAAGACAAGCATATTGACAGTACATTTTTATGAGGAAAAAATACTTTGTTTTTAAAACAAAATTCACCACATCACTATTTTTATCAATAGATATTGTGAAAGGGGGCTTCAATTTAAAATATACATAACTACTACAGTATGTTTGGGATATTAGTAGAAATTATTTTAATTTCTGTACCGATTTTTATATTTCCTTCCTTCAAGTTTGACAGACTTGAGATGGGTAGTTAGCTAGAAAAAAACATTTTTTTTGTCATTGTTGCTTCTCAAGGATGCATTACTTACAGTTTAGAATTTTTCCAAAATGTACATCTTGCATCCTAATAACAGCATTCATCAGGGGGGAAAAAATAAAGAATGTTTTTCCTTGGAGTGATTTCATCACACCAGGAGCTCTTTGAATATTTCATGCAGTATCAAGCAGTAAAAAAAAAAATGTATGAACTGTTCACGTAGTAAGTAGAAGGTTTTCTCTGAGTAACACAATTTGGAATGGAGCAAAGAATGAGTAATTGCAGAGCCATCCTGTGTCATTCCTTTATTTTATCTGAGTTTTTGTTACAGCATGAGGGACCTGGTAGATCACAAAAGCTTTTCACAGAAAAGAGATATTTTATGTCTAAGTTACAATTGTCTTGTAAAGAAAGAAAAATTTTATAGTTAATGGCTGTGGATTAAAGTATGTGAGCTAAAAATGCTTTTATTCTATGAACCATCCCTGTTTTCAGATTTTTTTCTGAGTAAAATCTTTAAGCCTTTGAATATCCAAGTTTCTTAAAAGTGCTATCACATTATTTCAGTCATTGTAGTAATCTGTATTCTACTGAAATAGGGAATAGTGGATTTTAATTTTAAACAGAAAGCAGATAGTGTCTGGTTCTAAGAATATAATGGGATGCCATTATATTACAGTAATTATATTACACTGAAGTTATAGAGAGTTTGGTCACTCACAGTTATTGCCATTTTTATAATTTAAGTGGAAAATTTATGATTTATGGAAATACCCAAAATAAAGTGTGAAAACTTTAAATGTCAGATTATATATCCAAGCCCACTTTTATTCTTAGCATTGAAATTTGTAAAAGTCTCAGATATAAGTTTTTGGAGTCACATTACTTAATGAAACTATTAATTCTCTCTAGCTATGTTCCTCCAGGTATAAAAGATATGCCCAGAAGTAGAAAAAAAAAAAAAAAACATTGTATGACATGGTTCATTGTGGGAAGAAATTTTATCTTGCCTGAAATGTAGGGGAATTTAACATGAAAACATTTAGTTAGAAAAAAAAAAAGAACCTGACATTTGAATTTTAAAAAAAGAAAATTGAGCTTTGGGGCCAAGGGCCAGAGCTAAATTTGCATCCAGATAGACAGGGATGGGAAAGAAAGCACCCTGGAAGGTGTTCAGTGCATGCGGGGAATCTACTCAGCCATTGTCAACTTCCGATTTGAAAACCTAGTCACAGGTGGTTTCACATTTCAGCCAGTAAGCCTTCCAGAAGTGACTGAGGATCAGGAAAGGTTCCAAGACATGTGCTGTGTCTTGTCCCTAGGGACCACTGAACCAGCTAACAGCCTCCGAGTCAGGGGTTCACAGTCCTCTAGAGGTACCAGTGGCGGGGGTGGTAGGAGTCTGTGAGGCTTGTTTGCAAATGCCACCTTCAGTCAGTGGTGTTCACAAAGCCACAGGAGAATGACCAGGAAAGAAAAGCTGTACACAGACAACATGGTGATGGTTGTGAATGCGTTGACCCTTTTCTGTGAGAGCAGAACTGGGCAAGCATCCATTATCCCGGAGCAAGCTGTCACCCTCTGGGACGTCTCTCCCAGTCCTGCAAAACCAGTGGTATTATTGCGTCTTCCAGGTTGACATACTGTCTCACAGGTTGAAAAGCTTCCTGAAGCTGTGACCTGTATAAGTTGTTGGCAGAGAAAATACTCCTCTTCCTCACCCTCCCCGCCCCCCCAAGGAAAGAAACATGGCACGCTATGGCTTCTCAAGCCCCTGTCTTGGCTGTGAATATGACCACACTTCCTCTTCCTCTTCACTCTGCACTGTCCGTGACTAATTCTCCCTCCTACTCAGCAGACAGTCTCTAGGCTGACATTGTGCGATCTTGTTAGCAACCAGCTCCTCCTCCAAACTCATAACTCTGTCCTTGGTGCTCCAGCTGCCTGTATTTCTAGCACTTGTTATGGGCCATGCTCAGTAACACGGCACTTGGAAGGTTAATTGGAAGTATTCACATTGTAGGAACCCAAGCTGAATGTAAGCAAATGTGCATGTTTTCAGAAAACTCTTGAATACAGCCCACTTTCACTCCTCTGGTATCTCCTCCGTTTGTTGGTGTGGGGGGGGGGGAGCGGTGGATGTCTCTGGTATTGGCTGTGTTAGTTGATGTATGGGAGAATATTTCTGGGGTCTCCTGTGTTTGTTGGTGGGAGTGGGATCTTACTGGTGTTGACTGTGCTAGTTGGTGCATGTAGGATATTGCTTTCTTATCTCCCTCCCTATCCAACCCTTCTCTTCCCTTGTCCCTCAAGGCAGGAGTGTTCATTTTGTAGCACTCCTCCCAAGAGTCATCATTGCTGTCTGATAAGTTTTGCACAGTGTAAGCCCTACTAAGACAGAAGCTTTTCTTATTCGTCCCCAAATCTCAGTACTTAGAACAGTGCAGGTGCCTAGTAAATTTTAGGATGAATGAGTGTTGTTAAATTCAATGTAGAAATGTCAATTGTGTGATGTAATATGGTTCTCATTTTTTAATTTATGTGATCACAATGTTTATTGAAAGCAGCTATGTTGAGCCGGGAGTGGTGGCGCACGCCTTTAATCCCAGCACTCGGGAGGCAGAGGTAGGAGGATCGCCGTGAGTTCGAGGCCACCCTGAGACTCCATAGTGAATTCGAGGTCAGCCTGAGCTAGAGTGAGACCCTACCTCGAAAAACCAAAAAAAAAAAAACCAAAAATTAAAAAGAAAGCAGCTATGTTTTTGGACTAGTTAGGAACTCTGGAATGTTTGCATGTGTGTGTTTCCTTAAAAATGAAAAGCTTGTGGTTGTATAATACTATATGTTAATATCATGCCAGCTAGGAGACAGTAGTATTGGAAAGATATACAACATTTGGCAAAATGAAATAATTGATTTTTAACAAACTCTTAAACCACAATGTTTTATTCTCTCTGTTACCTAAGACTCAAAAACAACTAAGAAAAACATATGCAGTTTGTTCCTGGGTTCAGCTTGGGTCCCTGTCAGATGAGTTCCTTCTGTCACTGGACTCATTTTCAAGAGCATGACCACGTGTGAGTTCAAGTGCTAATGTCTCCTTTTGCCCTTCACGTCGCCGATGTCTTCCATGAGCTGAACTGTGCTCTTGACAGGTGGTGGCTCCTGTTTGTTTCCTGTTGGGTTCCAGCTGTCAGATGCTGCATGAGAGCGAAGAGTGACGTCAGACCATGATTCTCCAGGCTCCTTCTGGGCACAGTCCCGTAAGACAGCCTGTCTCCTCTGACTCTCGATTCTCCCAGTTCCTCTCGCTTCTAGTCACTACTTGTGGCCCCTCAAGTTTGCTAGACAAGGGGTGTGGTCTTTCAATGCAAATGTAGGTCTCCCATAGCCTGGGGTATTTTGTTAAAGATTTACTTGTATTTATTTATTTATTTATTTAAGACAGACAGAGGGGTGGGGAAGACAGAGAGAGAGAATGGGCACGCCAGGGCCTCTAGCCACTGCAAACATACTCCAGACGCATGTGCATCTGGCTTACGTGGGACCTGGAGAATCAAACCTGAGCCCTTAGGCTTTGCAGGCAAGAGCCTTAACCGCTAAGCCATCTCTGCAGCCCACCTGAGGTATTTTTGATTGAGTAACGTGAGTGTCCAGCAGCCCAGCTGGAGGAAGTGTCACTGGGAGAAAAGCTTAGAGTCCAGCCCTAAGGTGTGTTTTGGGGTGGATCTTGAGTCCCTCCCTAAGGCATGAAAAGAGCAGTTTGAGGTGCTTGCTACAGCTGTGTCTCTCTGCTGTGCATCTGTGGAAGTGAGCCAGCTTCGTCCAACATGATGAAGCTTCCCCTGGATTCTGTAAGCCGGAAATAAACCCCTTCCTCCTGTAAGCTGCTTCTGGCCACGTGTTTGTCCAGCAACATGAAAAGGAGACAAAACAGGGGGTGTTTATTCATAATTCCTGCTTTCATTGTCCCTTCCCTGGTCCCCATCAAGCCTTCATAAACAGTTACTTCCTTAAACCACCCTAAGGTGGCTCTGGTTTGCATTTCTGTCTCTTTGCTACTAATAGCCTAACCGATATGAAGATACATTTTTTATAGCTTTGTGAAGGATCTTTTTTTCTTTTTCTACAACAAACTCTTTTTTGTTTGGATCATCAAAGATTCACATGCTGAGTTAAGCCGGTCAGGCACTGGAATGATTTCCTTTAGAGTGAGAAAGCACCTGATGCCTGAGTTGTCCAGAATGAACAAGAGAGATTTCCACATGAATATTTCTGGTCCACTCTGGGCAGGACATCAAAATTCCCAGAGGCCACTTCCTCCTCCTGTGTGTTATATTGCTCAGCATGTCATCTGTCCTGGAAATCTAAAGTGAGATTAGAAGAACTGGGAGTCGCTGGCGGATTGTTTTCAATATTCAAGAGTTCTGACGGCATGTGGTGGCAGTGCAGTGTGTTGTGGGTGGAGGGGACTTTATTATTTTCAGCACACTAGTACACTAAAAAAAAAAAATTTAGTGAAGACAGGTGTAGTTCCTTTGTTTCTTAATTCTGATTTTGGCATGAATATCTGACATTAGCTTTTTCACAACTGTTTTATACTAAGAATTCTGTGTGCACATCTTTCTCTGATTAACTTTTTTCATTTTTCTGGTGTGTGCAGATCTCGTTCCCAGGTTATACCCTAGATCTGTGGTATTGGAATTCTTGTTTTTTGGCCTACATTTTTTTCTCTGTTATATGTGTCTCAAAACCTAAGACTGGTATAAATAATTGTGAATCATATACCTTTTTAAGAACAAAACAAATAGAACATCTTGCACCAGAGGTGGGACAGCTCAGCCACATATAAGTCCTTCACATATTTTTTTTCTCACCCAGCCCTCAGACAAACTGCAAAGGCAGACAGAAGTCTTTGGAGTACTAGTGTGATACTCTACACTATTTTGGGGTGTCCCTTTTGAGACAGTCATCGCACCCAAGCGAAATAGCAGCCACCGGCTCAATCTAAGCAGGAACATAGTAGGAAAGAGATTACAGAGGGTGGGGCCCTCAGGAAGATAAGATGAAGCCTGAAGCAAACCTCTGGATCAGAGATGGAGAGATGAGGCAGGCAGGAGATAGAGTCCTAGCAGGAAGTAGGTGAGTCATTGAACTAATGAACCTTAGGTGCAAATTTATTTCACAGGATTCCAGACTAAATGAGCATGTGTCAATTCTGCAGTGAATTATAATGGATTTTTTCCCTTAATTATGATTTTATGAACTTTCAAAGCATCCCACAAATGCCCAGTTACTTCTTTCTGAAATCAGAATTTTCATTTAAGAAAGAAATCTAGGGAACACACTCCCCAGAAAAAGTAAATTATAGTTTAATCGATAACCAAGAGGTGATTAATTCAAAGTGAAAGATTTGAGGTCTTTTGGGGCCTTGGATTGTCATTTGTAGACTTATATAAACAACACAATTAAATGTTCTTGTTAGGATTCAGAGGATCCCCAAATTGCTCTGTGGGTAGGGGAATTGTCTGGAGTGGGCGCCATGCATTACAACCACATATCCCCACTGCACATGCATAGTTAGGAACTTACCACATATATTCAGTGAATAAGCCTGCCAGTGATGCACAGTGCAGTGATGAAAATTCTGACGTGATAAAGCAAGGTTGTGTAATTCTTTTTCCTGAAGGACAACTGTGACACTTGTCAGTATTGCCACTGCTGCTGCTGTTACCTTAGCTCTAAGTAGGAAGTAAATCAGAGGCTATGATAGGTTGTCTGGAAATTTGTACTGGTGACATGTCAGGAAAACATTCTTTAAGTCACCGAGTCTTAAAAGCAAAATACAGTATGATTTCTTTGGACACGATCAGGCAGCACACCAAGTTCTTTCCACCAAGATCAGGTTTGGGGACTCGTGGGGTCATTTGTATTAACTGAAAACTGTAGACTCTTACCACAACCCAAATCTGTCCTTCCAACTAATGTTCAAGAGAAGACATGTGTGCTTTGTCCTGTTTCCCGTTGACACAATGGCTGAACTTCAGGCTAGGTGTGGTGGCACATGCCTTTACTTCCATACTCGGGAGGCTGAGGTAGGATTGCTGTGAGTTTGGCTACAGAGTCAGCTCCAGGTCACCCTGGGTTAGAGTGAGACCCAGCCTTGAAATTAAAAAGAAAAAAAAAAGAGGCTTAACTTCAATTAAGTATTTGATTTACCTTGGAAAAGAAGTATGAACTGTTTTACGTGACACAGACTTGGTAAACCAGCATCTTCAAAGGTTGGAAGTTGAGCTTTGCGTGATGGGTATAAATCTCTGGCGTGAATGTCTGTTTGTGGGGAAGACGTCAGTGTGTTGGTTAAAGCAGGGGAAGGGAGCCTGTTCAGCTCAGCACTCGTCACTTACACCTCTGCCTCTTGGCTTCATGACCTGGAAAAAGGCATCAAACCTCTTTAAGGCTCCACTTTCCCATCTTTAAAATGATTAACATGGGCTGGGATGTAGCTCGGTTGGTAGAGTGCTTGCTTAGTGTGCACAAAGCCCTGGATTCCACCCCAAGTGCCCCAACACCCAGGAGGCAGAGGCAGAGGTATCAGGAGTTCAAGGTCATGCCTCAACTACACAGCTAGTTCAAAGTCAACCTGGTCTCTAGAAGACCCTGTCTGAAGACAAAGTAGCCGACAGTCAAGCCATTGGTTGTACATTCCCTAGCCAATGTGCTTTCATTTTCCTGAGGTGCTTGGGGAGACTGGGAAGCATCAGACACCTGAGTGGTTGACGTCTGCACTTGCTGTGAGCTGCCCCGGTCGCCCAGTCATCATGCATTTATTAAGCTTCTTCGGTGCAGAGTCCTGTGATGGGAATGAGACATGGGGGACAGCTTATGTGCTTCAAAGACCTTACAGCAATGCTAAAAGTCACACACTAGATTATGCAAGATGTCCTAGGAGTGGAAAGACACCGTGAGACAGGCTTCAGGACAAAGAAAAGATTACTACGGGCAGGGGAGTCAGGAGGCTTCAGAAAAGAGATGCGATTGGAAGTGGGGTTTCAAGGACATGCGAGGTCCAGAGCAGGAGAGGAGTGGGGGCAATGTCCGCAGGTTGTGCAGAGCCAGGTGCCGGCTGCAGAGTAGGGCAGAGCCACACCCTCAGCGGGCAGCAGTGCCAGTGAGCTTGGGCCATGGCAACAAGATACCATGGACAGGGAAGCCTTACAAGAAACTGATCTCCCAGGTCTGCAGACTGGTCTATATCACTGTACCAGCCAGGACTGTTTCATGCAGACTGGTCTAAAACTTGAAGGAAAAAAAAAAAAAGTAAAACTAGTATGAAGAGAGGTTTTTGTACTTGTCAGAGCTGAAGTTCAGGCCTCCAGAGTCACCCCACTCTTGCTCTCTCTTCTTTCTCATAGCTTCGCTTCAGCGAGAATGCTAGAAGCTTGATCCCTTGATCCCCTGCTTGTTAGGCTAAACAAGGAGATTGTTTTCAGCTGTTACCAATTCAGTGTTGCTCGTATAGAGTATTACATAAGTCATTTAAAGTCAGGTTCTGTGAGAAGTTGTCATACATTTGTTAGATATATTTGCTATCTGGGTATTCCCCATTATACCTGACACAAGTTATTTGAAACCCCATCACCTAATCTAGTTAAAGCCCAACTTCCTCAGTGGCTTTTGGGATTTAACCCAGCTGTTGCTCATCCCACAGGCCTAAACACACCAGGCCCCACAGCTGCTGACCACAGTTAAACCCAATAGCCAACACCTGAGTAGTGAAAGCACGCCCCCTACCTTCCTGCGTAGCTTCTTTCAACTGGCCAATCCACAGCCCCTGCGGGAAAGCCCACGGAAGGGGAAGTAAAGTCTTGAATCCTAAAACAAGGTCCACAGGTCTGCTCCCCACTGCCTGGAAGAACAGCTGCCACTGTCGCACTTCTGTCAGCGTCCTTCACCTCTCTGGAACCTGTGTGGTCTGAGCGGTGAGTACCAGAACTTAGCTTGCCTCTGGTCTGGCCTCTCCCAGGCTGTTTTGACAACTTTTACTGGGGAGACCTCAAAACCAAATTAAACCCAAAGTCATTAGTCTCAGGGGGCAGCTTGGGTGTTTACTCACAATACAGGTTTCTAATGTGAAGTGTGTTTATGACGGATTGACAGCACAATTGCATTGCTAACTTGCCAGCTCATATGCCGCAACGCCTCATTTCGTTTTACTTTCTGCTTGAAGCTATTTTCAGTTCCTGGGTTTGTAAAGACCTTAAGTTCTCCTGTGCTGAAAAGGCAAAGGGATTCGGTAGAGCATTACCCTTAGGGAGCAGAACCCCCAAGCAAAGCTATAAAGCACATGTCCTGGAACATAGAAAGAGAGAGAGAGAAAGAAAGAGAGAATGGAGTTGTGATAGAGAAAGTCTGCCGTGGGTGAGCTCACAGGGAGAACATAAATAAGAAGGAAGGAAGCTCCGCTTTTCTTTGGGCAGAAGTCAGTTTGGAAATAAGTGATCTGTGTATGTGACAAAGTTAGTGAACTCCAGGCGATCTTTAGGGTCCATACGTGTGATGCCCTGCTTGGTCCCTGGTAACGTAGCAAGGAACATGAGACATCTTCAGATAAGCTTGTTGGTCCTCAGGGTGACGTGCATCAGTGGTGTAACTGGTCTGTGGCTGACCTGGACTCAAATTCTTCCAATTACAAAAACGGGCCACTTTCTGCTAACAACGAAATTGAATTTTCTAAACATGTAACTCCAGCCTGAAATCTTTATTCTTCATTAGCCTAACATTGGTAACCTGCCAGGTTAAGATGTAATCCCATTTCATATAGCCTCTTGTTTTTGTGACTATTGTAACAGATAAGGAACCAAAGACTTTCATTCAACAGATTTTTATATATTGGTACTGGGAAGTTTGGGAGAAATATAATAAAAATAGAAACCTCTTTCCAGTCCAGAAAACTTCTGTCCCTGGTAGAAGAGAAAGTAAGTTTTCACTAGTAGTAATAAATGGATTTCTGGATCACAAGACAGTTCTAATTTTAATTATTTATTAATTTCCATGCAGTTTTCCATGATGACAATACGAATCTACATACCCACCATCAGTGTGCAAGAATTCCGTTTGCCCCACATCCTAATTGGCACTTTCAGGTGGGGCGGGTGGTATATGTCACGCTGACTTCAATGTGCATTTCCCTGGTGATTGGTCATAGCAATTGTTATGCACCTGTTGTCTGTAGGTCTTCTTTTGAAAAATGTTTCTCTTTTTCTTAATTTTTTTGTTCATTTTTATTTATTTATTTGAGAGCGACAGACACAGAGAGAAAGAGAGAGAGAGAGGAGAGAGAGAGAAAGAATAGGTACGCCAGGGCTTCCATCCACTGCAAATGAATTCCAGATGCATGCATCCCCTTGTGCATCTGGCTTATGTGGGTCCTGGGTAATCAAGCCTCGAACTGGTGTCTTTAGGCTTCACAGGCAAGCACTTAACTACTAAGCCATCTCTCCAGCCCAAGAAATGTTTATTTAGATAATGTCTCATTCTAAATTGGGTCATACGAGTCTTTGACACTGAGGTTTTAGAGTTCCTTATATATTCTGGATACCAACTCATTGTTGGGTAGTTTGCAAGTAGTTTGTGTCGTCTGAACACTGCCTCTTTGCTGCTGATTCATTTCTTTGCTGCACAAAAGCGCTTGGTTTTGATGAAGTTCCATTTGTTTTCCCTTTTGTTGGCCACGCCTCTGAGGTCTTATCCAAAATATTCTTGCCAGAGATGGGTGTTGTTACACGTGTTGGTAATTCCAGGACCTGGGAAGCTGAGGCAGAGGAGGATTATGAGTTCAAGGCCAGCCTGGGCTATATAGCAAGTCCCTTTCTCAAAAAACAGTATCCTTGTCTGAGATCACCGTCGAGAACTTCCTCTGCCCTGTGCTTTTGGGTGGTAATTTTAGTATCAGATGTGGTGTTTATTTCTGTGATCTATTGTGGCCCAGATTCATGTGTTTTCATACTTAGTCTCCAGTCGGTGGCACTGTTCTGGAAAGCTGTGAAGTCTTTAGGAGGTGAAGCCTTACTGGAGGAAGAGTGTACCTGGGGGGCATCACATGAGGGGCAACAGCCTAGCCTGCTTGCTGTTCTCTGCCTTCTTCCTTCCTACTGTTGTTACTGTGTGACCTTGCCTTGTTGCTCCTATCATACTTTCTGTGCTATGATGAATTTCCATCAAAAGTGAGCTTAAGGGCTGCAGAGATGGCTTAGTGGTTAAGTTGTTTACCTGCAAAGCCTAAGGACCCAGATTCGATTCCCCAGTATCCACCTAAGCCAGGTGCACAAAGTGGCACATGTGTCTGGTATTTGTTTGCAGTGACTAGAGGCCTGTCCCTCCCTTTACCCTCAAAAAATAAAATATTTTAAAAAGTAAGCCTAAAATAAACCTTCTCCTTCCTTAAGCTGCTTCTGCTCAAGTATTTGTCCCAGCAGCAAGAATGTGACTAACACATCCATGTTGAGTTATTTCTTATGAATGGTGTAAGTTAAAAGAATCTCATTCTCTGTATGTGTGGTTTCAGTTCATGGCACCTTTTATTAAAGAGACTGTCCTTTCCCCCTTATATGTCCTTGGCACCTTGGCTGAAAATGGGTTGGATATAAACAAAATCATTTATTTCTAGGCCTGATATTCAGTTCTCTTTGTCTGTTTTCACACTAGTACCTTGTGTCTTTGTTTACCATAACTTGGCAGTATATTTGAAGTCAGGTGGTATGATGGACTGTATAGATGCTTCTATGCAGTACTTCAGATGGTTTTTTATTTGTGTAGATCATTCCATGTAGCCCAGACACGTTAACAGCACTTGCGTGCATCACAAGTGTGGGAGGTCTAACCTTGTGTGTGCAACTTCTGGACTTCTTTCATTATTACTCCACATTTTTCAGTGTAGAGCTCTTTCTCTTCTATGCTTAGATTTAGTCCAGGGACTTTGTGTATTTAGAATGTTTAGTAGCTGTTATTAGTGGGATGGATTTCTTGATCTCTTGTGCAATTATCTCACTGTTGGTGGTGGGAATTATATTGAAGTGTGTGTGTGTGTGTGTGTGTGCACGCGCGCGCACGCGTGGCCATGCACGCGCATTTGTGTAGAAAGCAAAGGAGATACATTGGGTGAAAGAGAAAGCTCTCAGAGGTCCAAAGTGAGTCTCCAGCCATGAAGGGCCCTGAAAGCAGCTTTCTATCTGAACAGTCATGTCTAGGGTTTTTATTCACACCCACAATGGAGAAGGAGTCCGGGTATATGCTAATAGAGTGCAAATATGGTGGTTATCTATAGGATTACAAGGCTTGGGCATAACTTCGTTGGGCCACTCAGGAATCTGGGTTTATGCCTACTTTACATAAAGATAAGGACGTTCTGTAGAAGGAAATGGGTATAGTGTTCAAAGTGGTCCACCTGGCAGTATTTGGGCTGATGCAACCATGCTGGGCAATCATGTGGCACCATCCTGCCACAGGATCCTCTGTCCCCTTCTTTTTGCCTGTTGTTGGGATCTGCCTGCTTCCTGACTCAATCCCCCTTCTGAAGCAGTAACCTTAACTGCCATCAGGGGTAGGGTGACTCCTCCTGAGAGGAGACAGCAGTAGGAGCTCTTCTAATGGTCTGTCTAGGTGTTCATAGTAGAATGAGGCCTCCCTCTGGAGGACCATCTGAATCTTAATTTGTTCCATGTGGGAAGAGAGAGATTGGGTATGGAGCTTTGTATGCTGGCTTTGATATGCTAAGGCTCTGTTGAATTCATTTATTATACTTACCAGCCTTCTGACAGAGGCTTCAGGACTCTCTGCATAGGAACAAGTCATCTGCAGATAATCAATTAAACCCCTGCTCCGTTTGGAGATGCTTTCATTTCTTTGCTCTGGCTAACACCTCCAGTACTATATTTCATAGCTGTGGCAAGGGTGGGCATCCTTGTCTTACTCTAGATCATCGTAGGGGAACTCTGAACTTTCCCCAGCTTGAAGTGATGTTAGCTATACATTCGTCATATGTAGCCTTTTTGTGTTAAGGGTACATTAGAATTTTTACCATTGAAGGTATGTTGGATTTTTGTCAAATTCCTTGTCCACATCTATAGAAGTTATCATATGGATTTGTTCTTTATTATGTTAATGGGACATCACATTCATTGTTGTTCTGTATACTGAGCCATCCTTCTATTTGTCATGGTTAGATAATCTTTTTGACATGATGTTGGATTTGATCTGCTAGTATTTTCTCATTTTTTTGTCTTTTTGTGGTCATAAGTCCAAAGAACTTACATTATGAATCTTATAGTTATAATGGACTATTTTTGAAGTGGTAACTTAAATTTGGCCTAGGCTTATTCTCTCCCAATTTTTATTTTTCTTGTATTAATTTGTATTTTAATTTTATTTTAGTATATCTTGGCTTGCTATAAGCTTATTTTTCTTAATTGGTATTTCTCCATTAGGAATAACAAGACAAACTAATCCTCTATCATCCTAGGCATGTAAATAAGGACATTCCTATGATGTATTAGTCAGGAGTAATGATCAATAAAACATGGTGATGAGAAAGAACAGTTGGCCCAAGTAAATTGAATGTTCCTGAGGATTGGAAAACTGGAGACAGAATTATTTAGATAACCAGCAATGTAAATAAGCTATAGCTATTGTTAGGATAATCAATCTAGAATTACTTCCTAGCATCTCATTGACTTAATTCAGTTTTCATTCACTAAATATTTAATCATTTGGTCCAATCATAGGTCCAAATGACTATAAGCTTTCCAGAGAATCTGTTTCCTTTTAACATTTACTACTAAATACTAAATTACTACTGAAGTATAGATTTTTTGAAATTATTAACTGAGATTCAATCTTAGATGTAAATTTCAGACTTTTTTGAGACATGGTTTACTTTGTACATAGCCTAGGCTGGGCTTGAACTTGTGATCTTCCTGTCTGCGTCTCATGAGTTTTTGGGGTTACAGACATGTCAACATACCCAGCTACTTTTATACTATGATGGTGGAATTCTCATATTAGAACAGTTATAAAAATAAGAAATATACAAACTGAAGCTTCCTCTGTGTCAGAATCTCCTGTGAGGAATAGAGCTCTGTACCTTCCTTTCCCATTCAGTACTCAGACAACCACTAATCAGTTCATGTAGAATGATCTATTCACAATGACTAGTATAAAAGACAATCGATAAAGTATGGATTACAGAATATTTTTAAAATTTTTGTAACCTTTATATTTTCCACATTTTTCGTGATTCAGTGACTATGGACTAGCTTCTGTATCCATCCTACCCCTCAGTATGTATTCATTTGGTAAGCATCACTATAGCCACACACAGCTCAGCTCCCCTCCTTTTGCAGTCCAACTTGGAAGGAGCATAAGAGAAAATGAAATGACAAAGTACCCCTTCCATCCAGCCCCCTAGCCCCTAGTGTGATTCTCAACCTTCCATATCACCTCATTTACAAATAGCCAAAAACAGTTTTTACTTCAATCAGGTAATAAATAGATCTCCTCATGTACAATAATGTATTCAATAATAAATTATCTGAGTCAAGTTGGCCAGTGTTCTAATGAGTAATTGAGTACCAAATGGTGACCCACTGTGTACTTATTTAACTAACTATCATAAGAAATTAATATTGATCATGTCATCCAGATGGATGAATCACTGTAGTTTCAAACAAAATGGGTTTGGGCTGGAGAGATGGCTTAGCAGTTAAGGCGCTCACCTGAGAAGCCTAAGGACCCAGGTCTGATTCTCCAGGTCCCACGTAAGCCAGATGCACATAGTGGCACATGCATCTGGAGTTCACTTACAATGGCTAGAGGCCCTGGCACACCTATTCTCTCTCTCCCTCCCTCTCCCTCTCTCTGTCTCTAATAACTAAATAAATTTTTTTTTAAAAAAAATGGGTTCAGTGGTGGTCTGAGTCAGGCAGAATCAGAAGGAAGAGTCTGGAGGCTCCTACATGGAGTGGTATAGAAAGCTAGAAGCCCCTTGTGAAGGCAGCCGAGGCCATCAGTAACTAGCAGGGCCTGCTGCTCACAGCGAAGCTCTGGACTTCAGCAGAACTCGTGGGTGGGGTATGGAATCTCACACCGTGGTACGTGGAATAGCCCTAGGGTCCCAGGCAGGATTTGCTTTGAAAAAAAAGAGGAAAGATTAACATATTTTAAGTGTGGTTATGTTATCAAGTAAATGGTTCAGCAAATATGGTTCTACTGTGAATTTAAGATTCTGTTCTACCATTTTTAACTATGTATTACTGGGTCACTTCTTCACCTCTCAGTGCCTCCGTTCGTTCCCTCTAAAAGGAAGACAATAATAGTGCCTCCCAGTGTGATTGGTTTAAGTAGCTACTGGATTTATGTGCATGAAGTTTCTGGAACAATGTCTAGTGCATAGTGCATACTTTATAAGTGGATTCTTAGTTGTGGAATTATTAATATTGCTTCTTAAATTACATAAAGCAGTTGTGTTCTCAGCTCTCATTTTCACCATGAAATCTTCACAGAAATACATTTCTTGGAACTTAGGCTCAGAGAAGTTTTAATAATAGAATTACATAACATCTTCCCCAGAAAAAACTCAAGAGTTCTTGAGCTGGTTCCATTTGCTGTTAGGCTTACTGTGTCCAGACTCAATTTTCCAAGGACAGGCATTTGATTTTGTATAGAAATGTAGCCAAAGAGTTGGAAAGAATTTTTCTATTTTATGAATTGAGCCATCTCTTGAAAAATGACTAAATGATGTGGTCAACATACTTACTCATAGCATAACAAATACTAAGTATAAAAATGTCTTTGAAACCTCTAATGACAGAAATGAATTCAGTAGTAGTTGGAATTATACATTGAGGGTTTTGTTTGAGAAGTTTTACCAAATTAGCTGATAGTTTTGGTCAAACATCCAGCTGATCTGAGTCCAGCCAGCTTTAAGGTCCAGGCTTGCTCTGAGGAGCTTCTCTGTGCTGGACACACGCCTGCACAGAGGCAAGGTCATGGTGGTGAGGGCTACCCAGGCAGGAATGCTGGAAGCCATCTTCAGGAAGTCCAGAGTCAGGGCCAGCAGCATTCAGAGGAAATCCAAGTTCCTTAGGAGATGACCTAAAAGATCATCCTCCATTTCTAGGACCCCGGGTTCTCTGGCAGAAAAACACTTGACCACAACTCCAAGCCAGAGCGCCCCCATCCATAAGGGATTTGTCTATCTTAGCCCTAGGGCTTCAAATCCTCTGTTATGAAGCCCACAGATGTTTCTGAAGGTGTGGAAAGAGGGGCTGATCATTAGGCATGGGGACTCATCCCTTCTCTGAAGCATCCAGCAGAGGCACCAAGTGCCCCACCCCTCCCCCACTGGGTGGAGCATAGTCAGTGCAGTGTGGAGTTGGATTTTGAGCTTTTGCAACATAGATAATGGTAACCTGGTATATATTAAAAACTCAATATTAGAGTGAACAAAGTAGAAGATCACATATTAAAACAGGGTATCAGAGATAACAAGAGACTAGAAACACTAATGATGGTTTCAAGTATTAGACAAGTGAATACAGCAGATGGGGAGATAGCTAGTGGGTACAAACACTTGCTGCATAAACATGAGGATCCAAGTTCAATCCCCAGGACCCACACAGTAAGCCTGAGGCATAGTCACATACACCTGTACCTCCAATGTTGAGAGGGAAAGAGACTGGAGAATTACTGGGGCTCACTGATCAGTCTAGCTGAAAAATGGGGAGCTCTGGGTTTAGCAATAGACCGTGCCTCAAGAAAATAAGGTAGAAGAGCAATAGAGGAGAACACACAGCATCCTCCTCTGGCCTGCGCACATGTGCATACACCACCATACCACATACACACAAAAGCAAACACATCATGTAGAATTTTTAATGTGACATATAAAAGAACTATTACATGTAGCCAAAAACATAAACTATCTTTTACTTATGTCTAATTTTCATAAGGCACAATAAAGTCATTTTTTACAAATTGAGGCATTCCATGTATCTTCAGGGATATAGAATTTGTCTTAATATAGGAAAAGAACACACTATTCAGTGGACCTACCTAGTTAAGGAATGCATTGCCTTTTGGGTAGCACTCAGGTGTCTATGTGACAGAAAATGGTTATGCTAAGTCTGTCAGACCCTGTCCAAGTATGTTATAAAAAGGACTCCTACAATAAGAGGAACACTTGACCTTCCAGATTCTCTAATATTGCTCTGAGATCTTGGAAATTCACAGACAAACCTGAGCCAGGTCTTGGGCACAGAGGTAGAATCTGCTCCCTAGAGATGCATCTGAAGGCAGAACATGTGACTGGGTGTAGACGGTTTGTCCAATCACGAAGAAGGAAGCAGCATTTGTCAATTCCTCTTAGAGGCTTCCTGACAGAATTTAACTTATCCTCACTTCACACGAGCACTTTCAAAGTTCAGGTAGTAAAAACTGTGTCCGTTCCTTTTTGCTGTATAGGTAACTAGTAACACCAAGCATAGAATGATGCATAGGAAAGGGGGTACCATGTAATGTTTGATATGCATAACATTGCATCATGTTTAAATCAGGTTAAACATATAAAATAATGACTACTAATGGCTCCTGTGCATAGTGCTGGACTGAACATGGGAGTACAAAGAAGAGATTCACTTCACTTCCTCTGCTTGCATTCCATATGGTAGTTCTAATTTCAGTTGTGGGAAGCGTCTGCATACTGTTGACCATACTTGCTGTATAAGTTTACACTCCCACTAAAAGTGTACGAAGCTTCACTGTTCCCCACATCCTCGTGCACTCGCTATCTTCTGCCTTGTTGGCAATAGCTATCCTAATTTGATGAGGTGGTCCTAATTTGCATTTCTCTGATGACTAGTAATGCTGACCATTATGTGACTTCTTTGAGAAATGTCTGTTGACAATTATTGTCCACTTAGAGTGGCTGTACTTTATGTTCTTATGATGTTGGGGTTTCTGGAGTTCCTTGTGTGTTCTGCTTATCAGATGCGCACATTGCCCATGTTTTGACACACTGTTGCTCGTTTGCTCAGCTGTGGAAAACCGTCTGTTTGTTGTAATTCCACTTGTCTTTGTTTTTGCTCCCTGTGATTTTGAGTTCTTACAAAAGATTCAGGGACTGGAGAGACGGCTCAGTGTTTAAAGGTGCTTGTTCCCAAAGCCTGACAGCCCAGGTTCAATTTCCCAGTGCCCATATAAAGCCAGATGAACAAAGTGGTGTGTACATCTGGAGTTTGTTAGCAGTGGCAAGATGCCCTGGCATTCCCATTCTCTCTCCTCCCTCCCTTCTCTCTCTCTCTCTCTCTTCTCTCTTTCTGCTTGCAAATAAGTAAATTATATACATACATATTAAATTTCTACTCCGGCTGGATTGGTGGTACATGCCTTTAATCCCAGCACTCAGGAGGCAGAGGTAGGCTGTGAGTCACTGTGAATTTGAGGCCAGCCTGAGAATACAGAGTGAATTCCAGGTTAGCCTGGGCTAGGACCAAAATCCTACCTTAAAACAAAACAAAACAAAATCTACTCATTCCAACATCATAATGCATTTCCCCTGTGTTTTTCTCTGATAGGATTACAATTAGTTGCAGGTCCCAAACTTAAGTATTTAATAAATTTTGAGTGTATTTTGTTATCACTGGTGAGAGATAGAGGTCTAGTTTCATTCTTCTGCATGTAGATTTCTAATTTTCTACATGTGGAATTCTACTCCCATGCCATTTATTGAAGCCCTATTTCTTCAACGTTGTTCTTAGCACCTTTGTTGAAAGTCAATGGGCTGCAGATAAATGAGTTTACTTCTGAGTTCTGTTCCACTCCACTGGTAAAGGAGTCCGTTTTCATGTAAATTTTCTGTTTTGATTGCTACCACTTGATAGAATGTTGTGGAGCATCTGTCTGCACCCACTTCAACAGAGGTTTGTCATTGATGAATTTCACAATAGACAGAAGGAAGGAAAATGGTTCAGGTAATTCCAAAGCTACCACCATTCACCTAAGACCCTGTTTCTGTTTAAAAGGGGCTGTGGCAGCAGACACGGGCAAGGAAATTGCAGGGCTGAGAACTGACCAAGCTCTGCATTTTACTGCAGCCAAGCACACTTTTTCTGTCCATGGCTATGTCCGTTCTTCCTGCCTCATCCCTCCTCCCACACCAGTGACCCCAGCCAGCTCCCCAGTCCTCTGGTCCTGCTCTTCTCACTGGCTTCTCTTCACTGGGTCAGATTCATTAGGCAATTATTTCTCCATCAGTCAGAAGCTGTTGAGAGAGATTGGCTCCTCTTTGGCCTCTGAGGATCAAGAAGGCATCAAAGGAAGCAAATCTGTAGGCTGGTTTCCATGGAGCCCCAGCCTGGACCAGTAGGAGAGAGAACTTTATTTCTGAGACACTATAATTACCACAACAGCTCATTAACACACTTCTCAGACTAATAAACACAACTGTTTGTAGAGAACAATAAATTAATTTTACTGTGCTGGAAGTGAGATAAGGTTACTGTAAGCTGGGAGTAGAAAGCAAATTCTCACCCCTACCTCCACCAACTTCCTACAGAAATGAATGCCCATTACAAGACCACCATGGGTAGAATATTTTAATATTTTTATTTTTCAACAGACTTTGTGCTTAAGTAGTTTTACCTTTCTGTTATATGACCTAGCATATCGAGAGCATTTTGATATTTTTTTATCTCTTGAGATTTAGCATTTCTTGTGAAAGGTTGCTTAAAACACAAAACTACATAAAACAAAGGCAAGGACCCCTTTAGGTCAACCAAGAGAACTTAGACAGCCCAGAAGTTTCACTGTTTGCTCCATTCTAGCCCCAAGTCCTGTGCTCCTTACAAAATCAACTGGTACCCTAACTTTTAATCTCTTCATAGTTGTCTTTATAGTTTTAGTACCCAGGAGTAGATCCTTAGACACATAGCTCCCTCACCACCTCCCTTGTTAATTTGATGTATCATTCCTTTGAAAATACAGGGTCTTCCCCATCTATTTCTTTATCTTTTGAAGACCAGGGGTTGCTAGGTTGTAGACTCTACGATAGCCTGGATTTCGTGTTTGTGAACATATCCTCCTGTGTTCCTGAAAACTGGCTATTGAGTTCACATACTTGTTTCAAGTTTCATCTCTTAGGCAGAGTTAGTATGGATGAGGCCAGGGTGTTCCTACCCCACCAGTCCTTCCCTTCCTCTGTTCTTGCTTCTGTTCCACATGGACACAGTAATTCAAAGACCTTATCACTTTTCTTTTCTTGAGGTAGGGTTTCAGTCTAGCTCAGGCTGACCTGGAATTCATTGTGTAGTCTCAGGGTGGCCTCGAAACTCATGGCAATCCTCCTCCCTCTGCCTCCCACGTGCTGGGATTAAAGGCCTGCGCCACCACACCTGGCCCTGACCTTATCACTCTTTGTTGGTTCTTCCTCGATCCTCAAATACAGGGTTTGAGCAGGTATCTTGAGACCAGTTTCATGGCCAGTGTTTTCCTTACGGTTTTGACTTCACTAAGACTTTTCTATATATGCTTTTACATGGACTTAGGAAGAGCCACAAATTAGACTTCTACATCTGTTGTGTGTGACTCTTCTCTGATTCTATAGATTTCATGTTTGCAGGGAAATATTCTTTAATTTTTCATGAGAAAAAATATTTGACACTCAGTAAAAGAACATTTTATCAGTGATTTCTAGAGAATGTGTCTGTTCTGTATATGTAGAGCTACTCAGCCTGGCTGCTTATCATTCTGTACCCAAATTGCTGCCAGCATCCTGCCTGCAGTCCTGCATTCCTTTTTAGCCAAATACAGAATATCAATCCAGGAGCTGATATTCCAGTCTGGATCTGTATCCATCCCCTTTGATGTAGATCAGAAAGACCCAAACGATTTGTCTAGACAGGTCCATGGAAAGCTTGTTCCTATGTGTGACTCTTTTCTACCTAACTTTCTAAATGCAACTCCCCACTGTCTTCATTACTAAAATCTCGGTGCTTACCTATGCTTATTCATAGATCCTTTGACTCTCTGGCCACAGACAGATGCCTAACACCCAGGTTTCCACAGATCTACCCTTGACATCTTAAACCTCAGCTTATGGGTCTGACACCTGAGCCCCAATCCCCTCTTGGCCTTTTCTTAGTCTTGCTCTAGTTAACCTAGTCCCCCATTGTCAAGCATGTCCTGGAATTGTATTTACCACATGACATTAGTGCATCCTTGTTTTCCAGCACTCTTTTAACACCTTCACAGTTAATTTAAACATTTCTGATAGTTCAATTCAAGAGTGTGTAACTCTTCGTATCATAGAACTAAAATCTTCTTAGCTGTGTGTCTAATGCTTATAAGTTATACACAACATTTGAAAGCGTATTTGTCCTTAAGCCAAAGAAAGTCCTATTTGGCAATAGCTAAGTGTATAGATAGCTTATATACACTTTATCTTGAGGGATGGCAGTTTTTGAAAATGACTATCTCTGTTCTCGAAATGTCACCTTTCTGGGGGACTCACAGATTCTGCAAAGGAAGACCCAGGTCTAAATAGTGATTCCAGAAAGTAAGAGGGCAGACTGTCCTTTGATCTCGAAGCCAGCAGTTCCTCCTAAGAGTGTACTGTTTCTGGTCACATAATACTCCCATCTGGACCTTTCTCTCTAGAACCAGTCTGGGGCAGGACTGTGCCGACAGTGGGCTGGAGGCTTTTTTGTTGCCCACAGGTGCTATTGTGCTGAGAGACCATTGAAAAAGAGTAAAAGAATATCATTATAATAAGCAGCATGAGGAAACCCAAACAAAGCAGGGTGGTACTCCCTATGATGCACGCGCGCACGCTCACTAAAGCCCAAGTCTAGACACAGATCTAACTAAATCAAAGACTGCCTTGTTCTCGAGGTAGCAATGCTAAGTTCACACAGAATCCGTCCTTGTGTCTGTTCCCAGCTGGGAGTTGAGATTTATTACCTGGGACCCAAGACCTGCCCAGTGGTAGGGCAGGGATGAAGTAGCCCATGGCAAGTTTCCTGTGGTCCAGGAAGGACCAGAAATCACCAAGACTCCCCTCAGCGGAGCTGCATGTTGAGTCCTTGTCTGCTTCAGGGAGATGACAGGGTTGGAGTTGCTCTTGGAGTTTGGGCCTGGGATCCAAGTTCTCTGGGAGCCTACCTCAGCACACCAAGCCATTCTCCGTGACTTGCTCCTCTCATGGGCTTCCAGAGCCCCGTATTTCCTGTCACTGCCTTGATCCCAGCAGATATTCATTGCATGTCTACAGCTTTGGCCCTCCATGAGCTGACAAACTTACAAAGGTTTCTGTGCTGGAGGACCCTAACTTTGGCCCCATTGCAAGCTACCTGCAGAACTTCTGAAAAATACAAGTGCTAGAGCCCCCACCCTAGGAATTCTAGTTTAACAACTGTTCTGGAGGCTCAGACAAATGGTTCACTGGGACATGGTGGTGTGTGTTTTTAGTCCCAGCACTGGGGAGACAGAGCCTGGAGGATCTTTGTGGCTCATTGGACAAACAGTCTAGCCTAATTGGTGAGCTCCAGGCCAAAGAGAGATCCTGTCTCAAAAAAAAAAAAAAAGGTGGGGGCTGGAGAGATGGCTTAGCGGTTAAGCGCTTGCCTGTGAAGCCTAAGGACCCCGGTTCGAGGCTCGATTCCCCAGGACCCATGTTAGCCAGATGCACAAGGGGGCGCATGCGTCTGGAGTTCGTTTGCAGTGGCCGGAGGCCCTGGTACGCCTATTCTCTCTCTCTCTCCCTCTCAGCCTCTTTCTCTGCTCTGTCTGTCGCTCTCAAATAAATACATAAACTAACAAAATTTTTTTTAAAAAAAAAGGTGGGATGGGGTCCCTGAAAGTGACAGGGCTGACCTCTGGGCTACACACATCTATGTGCATCCCCCCCTACACATACACACACATAAATAATTAACTGGACTGGGATAAGGCCATATTTCTATTTAAAAGCTCCTTGGTTACTTACACAGCAACACTGAGGAATTACCAACCTAAGCAACTTTCATCGTCTAAGATACAAATGCTTAGTAAGTGTTTGATGGATGTCTCATGAATAAGTGAATGGCTGAGTTCTAGATTCAGTCAGCTAGGGTGAGGTGCCACGGAGCGGAGCCCAGCAGACCTGGATGGTTCTGTGGCTTTGACAGCTCCTCTAGCCACGAGTTCTTTTGCTCCTGTAACGGGCAAGATTCGTGAGTTTGTCCCTCAGCATATATGTTACTCACGGACATTAGGCCATGGCTACCTGCAGCTGCTGACAGAATATCAGGGAGAATATATCTCAGGCATTCTTTGGAAAGGAAAATTTGTCTCCTTGCAGAGTCTCCGCAGGGCACTGCTGCGCTGGTCCCCACATCTTGGGAGGCTTCCATAGAAAGCCTGTCTCTGCTGCAAGCTTTGTTATTATGTCAGACTATGAAAGAGAAGCAGGCTCATTAAGCCAAACGTCCCACTGTGACTGGAAGTGCCATAGAAGCCACTGAGGTCTTCCTAGATTCCCCATTACTTTTCTGAGCTGAAGCATCATCTTGCTCTTCAAAAGGCTCAGATTTCAGTCTGGGTAGATTACTCAGTGGAAAAATTTTGGCTACCTGAGTGCGTAACCCCAGCACCCGTGTGAAAAGTCAGGTGCTGAGGCGGGCACTACCCGAGTGCGGAACCCCAGCGCCCATGAAAAGTCAGGTGCTAAGGCGGGCACTGAGGACGGGAAGGGAGGCAGAGGCAGAAGAAGGCCCCAGAGGCTCATGGGCCAGCCAGCCTGGCAAAGGCGACAGTGGTCAACATAAGAACCTGCCTCAGGGGAAGTGGAAGGCATTGACGGACATTGGAAAGTTGTCCTCTGCCCTCCACACATGTTGTGGCAAGCACATGCCCACACAGGCATCAAAAATTTATTTTGAAAAAGCACAGAGATGAGGAGCAAAGACTTAAGACTTAGAATTTTATATAGAACCACTGAGGAATCAATATGATTTTGGAGCTTTACAGCAGACACGTTTCTTGTTTAGAAAACTTTAATTTAAAGCTGTCCTAAAATTCTGCTCCATTGTGAGCAGTGGATAATTTCAAATGTTATATGTCACTAAAAGATATTTAAACTGGTAGGGAGGATACTTGTGGAAACCTAAGGGGTTAAACTTGTCATTTGACCAGCTTTATTAACACAAAGAAAGATAAATGTCACCATACACAAGTGACACACAAACCAGAATTCTGAATGTCCCTGGTTTTAGGCTAAGTTCTCCTCAGAGAAGACGTTAGCCACTAACACTTTACTCACCATAACCTTACATAAGCTACTGTGTGCTAGGTCCTGTGCTCGGAACTGAAATTCTGCTATGACCTAAGCCCAAACTCCATATGACTGTGTCAGCTGCAGGGCGGAGTCATATCCATTCCCTATCTCTGCTCTGCCCATGACTGTCCCTTTATCTCTCGGGCTGCACTTGCTGAGTTATGTTGGACTAGATCAGCTCCAGAGAAAAAGATCAGCATAGGATATTCCCAGCTCGTTGCCTTTCCTTGGAGGGGTTAGTTGGTGGATGTCTACTTCCCAGGGCGTGGCTGCTTCCGAGTGACACTTACATTGTACTCTTCCAACATTCGCTCCTTGTTGTTCTGCCCCACCCCCCCTCGATGCAACCTTGAAGCTCATTAAGCGAGCTGTGTGCCACAGGCCTGCAACCTGGCACACTGTGGTCACCCGTTTGCATGGCTGCCCATAGCCACGCTGATTTCTTCCTCATCTTTATTTTTATTTACTTATTTATTTATTTGCGAGCAACAGACAGAGAGAGAAAGAGGCAGAGAGAGAGAGAGAATGGGCGTGCCAGGGCTTCCAGGCACTGCAAACGAACTCCAGGCACATGCACCCCCTTGTGCATCTGGCTAACGTGGGTCCTGGGGAATCGAGCCTTGAACCGGGGTCCTTAGGCTTCACAGGCAAGCGCTTAACCACTAAGCCATCTCTCCAGCCCCTTCCTGGTCTTTTTAGTGGCCTTTTATTGCTGAGGCTCCAGCCCTCAGCTTGATTACCGCCGGAGGGAAGTCAGCTCCCTCTTCTGCCATCATTCACAAGGCCACCTGCTACGGCATCACTGTGGACAGCGCTCCACCCTCCCATCAACGCCGTGACTGATTTTCCTTGTGACACTGATCACTTACTGCCTGAAATTCTGCATTCAGCTGTTTGAACGTGGCATCTGCTTGGCAGGGTGGATAACATCTGGTCAAAGTGACAGGTGAAGTGTGTGTGCCCACAGGTAGGAAGGGTGCGGTGACCCGGACTTGTCACCTGTGGTAGTTTGAATGTAAATGTCCCCACAGCCTCAGGTAGTTTTTCAATTTATTGATTGTAAACTTTACCATATGAGCATATTTGTCATGTTCCCCTCAGGTTTTTAATTTATTATTTATTTTAATGTATTGCAAATTGGTCACGTCCCCATCAGGTTATACTCTTATGTCCCCTCTCCCCTGCCCCTATCCCACTGGCGGCCCTTCTCAGTGGGGTTGTCGGTACTCACTGTGGGAGAAACAATGCCTTGTAAGTAAGTATACCTTCTCACCCTGTGGTTCTTACAGTCTTCCCGCCCCTCTTCCACAATATTCCCCGAGCCTGAGCCTCGCATGGCCTGCTCTCTGCTGCCTACTTAGTCTCCAGCGGGTAGAGTCTTTTGGAGGGTGGGGTCTTGCTGGGTGGATCTCGAGTCCCACCCTGCTGTGTGCTCAGAACCAGCCCATGCTTGCTGTTTGCTCTCCCTGCTGTGGACGTGTGTTGAAGTGAGCCAGCTTCCTTCACCATGATGAAGATTCCCTTGAAACAGCAAGCCCGAAATGAACCTTTCCTTCCACAAACTGCTTCTGCTTGGGTGTTTTGTCCCAGCAACAAGGAGGTAGATGTCACATCATCTCTGTCCTCTTGCTCTAACCATCTGGTTTTAGATATAACCTGTATGAAAAGGAAAAACAGCCAAACAGTGAGGTGGGCTATCGAGTGACACAATGGATGCCATGGGTGAGGATGCACTGACCCCAAGAGTCACTGAGCCCACTGCCTGGGAAAGTCAGAGTGAGAGAAAGAGAGACAGCGCCCAGGACTCAGAGATGGGATACTGGCTGAATTAATGGAAGGCATTGCAAGGGGGACATTATTCAGTGTAATGAGACAGAAAGTTGGCTAAAAGCATCTAAAGTCTAAAATTAGGAAGTTTGTAATTTTCCTTCAAAACAGCAAATGAAGTCCTGAATTGCACCAAAGGAGAGAAAACAGGGTGGAATTTGTATCTGGAGAACGTGAAGTACAACAGAAGTGGCTGGGAGTGAAGAGACCTTTGGAAGATCAGATAGAGATATAGAGACATGAGACACTGGGGCCTAAACCAAGACAATGGGTTGTACAGAGAGGGACTCAAATAAGCTAACAAAGAGTAGTTGGTATGACCTAGTTACTGGTTGGGATCAGAAACAAAAGTAGAAGATGAATTCCTTGGTATGTCCAAAGATTGGGACCTTCAGAGTAGGGCTATCAGTGTTAGAAATGGGGAGGTGGAGAACTGCGGGTATTTTGAGAGCAGGAGTTAAAGTTTGGACTGGGTGAGGCTAGCTAACAGGAAAACATCAGTAGGCATATCCTTCAGACAGAAAGAAATGTAGTTTAGTTAAATGACTGGTTATATGTGTAATGCAATTATATGTAAGGTAGACATATATTTAAGTAGCGACAGTACATGTTAAATAATACCTAAGATGTCTCTATCTAAACTTTTTCTTCATCTAGATTTTGTTTTGATAGGAATCTATAAATTAACCTATTGAACACAAAGTTCTGAGTGTCAGAAAGTATGTAATATCCAAGCTAAGCTCAGTGTTTTTCCAGTTTCCCATCTGTATGGTCACTGTGTGAGCTAAGAAGCAGCTTTTGTCCCATCACCATCTATTCACAAGACTACCACTTCGACAACAATACGTTCTTAGCATCTTAGTCAGTCAGCTGCCTCTGGAGAAGTGTTGTTTATGTTGCCGTTTTATCACAGCTTTGTAGTGTGTTTTGTGGCTTTCATATAGTCTGTGATTATTTTTCTAGTTCTTTGAAGGATGTCATTGGTATTTTGATGGGAATTACACTGAATCTTTAAGTAGTTTGGGGTCATATGTACAATTGTAACAATATGATTCTTCCTATCCATGAACACAGGATATCTTTACATATTTTCGTCTCCAATTTTTTTCATCAGCATTTTATATTTTTCACCACAGGCATTTCTGTTCTTTTGTTTTATTTATTCTGAGGTGCTTTAATTTTTGTTGTACTGTAAAATGAGATTAGTTGCTTGACTTCTGTTTTAGATAAATCACTATTGGCACATAGCCATGCTACTAAACTTTGTATTCTGATTTTTTATTTTGAGTACTTGCTGAATTCATCAGTTCCAGTAGTTTTTTTTTTTGTTGTTGTTGTTGTTGTTGTTGTCGGACTTTGGGGTTTCTTTTGTATACAAATAGATCGTATCATCTGAAGTCAGGGACAGTTTTGTTTGTTACATCTGAATGTCCTTCATTTATTTTGATCTCTTACCAGGCTGGTTAGTGCTTCCAGTTTCATGTTGAACACACATGATGAAAGCAGCAATCTTCTTTGGGAGAAGAGTGCAGTTTTTCTCCATTCAGCATAACAATGAAAGTTAGAATATTGTAAATAGTCTTCATTATATATTAAGATATAATAATGTCTGGTACTAATTTATTCAGCATTTTATCAAAGAGTGTTTAATTTCATCAAAGATATTTTGGGCGTCTATTGAGATGACCGTATCATTTTTGCCCCTTCAAAATACTAATATGATGGATCCCATTTGTTAATGGGACATATTAAACCGTCCTTGCTTCCCTTGAATGAATCACTTGGTCATGTTGAAAACCACTTTTAATGTGTTGGAAATGGTTTGCCATAATTTTGTCGGGGGTGGTATCTCTATTCATCAGACTTTAGCCTGTAGTTATCTTCTGTGTAATGTCAAGCTCATTGCTTGAGAAGATTCTCGAAGTTTTGACCAGCAGTGGATGTTTTGAGTCTAGGGTTTGAACTTAGTTCCCTCCCCCACCCCGACAGGTGGCACCTCTCTCCATGCCGAGTTGCTTGAAGTTACAGGAAGAATGGTGTGAACAATTCGTTCCTTCCTGTCTCATTAAGTAGGATTTTTCACCGTGCTGATGCTGCTGTCTCTCACCAACCTCCTTAGCCCTCATGCAGTCATTAGTTCTATCAGGAGCTGACAGGGTCATGTTGCTCTGCTCCTGATGTGGGCAGAATCAGATAGTGTCACAGGGATCCCATAACTAATATGCAAATAATGACATCTGCAAAGTATTTTATACATATTTCTTTAATTTTTAATTATTTTATACTTGAAAGTATCAATTTAGTGATTGAAATGGTCTTTATCACAGTAAAAAATCCTCAAAGCCTGAACAATCTCAGAGTTTTAATCACAAATGATTACTGGAATATCAAATACTTTTTCAGATTTTTGGTGAGATTTATTAGAATTTAGATTAAACTGTCCTCATTATAAACCCAACCTGGTCAAAGGGTTATATTTTATCAGTAGTTCATTTAGAACTTTTTTATAGTTTTATGATGTAGCTGGCGAGGTGTTCTTCTCATGAGCTCCATATCATTATCTCAAAGTTATATACACATAAAATTAACTAGATTATTATTTCCTCAAAAACCAGGAATTGAAAAAAATCCTTATAACCAGACAACATGATTACGTACATTGAGAGTAAAAGCAATTCTGTGTATAAAGGAGTAGAAAAAATAAGATTTAACCAAACTTGTTCATTATACAAACTCAACAGTACCCTTTTACATAATTAAGTCTATTATAACATTAAAAAAGAACAGCCAGGCGTGGTGGTGCATGCCTTTAATCCCAGCACTCGGGAGGCAGAGGTAGGAGGATCGCCATGAGTTCAAGGCCACCCTGAGATGACAGAGTTAATTCCAGGTCAGCCTGGACCAGAGTGAGACCCTACCTCGAAAAACCAAAAAAAAAAAAAAAAAAAAAAAAAAAAGAGAGAGAGAAACATTCTGCTTAAAATAGTAGTAAGGCAGTAAGATACTGCAGTGAACAAAGAAAAATGCATACAAAATCCTCAGGAAGAGATTTGAAATTTTATTAATCTATGTGAACACTTGAATCACTGGAGAGAAAAATCATACCAGTGGAGTTGATTACAATATCACAAAGGTTCCAGTTTCCAAATTTATAAATTCAGAGCAGTGCAGTGTTGATCAAAATCCCAGCAGGAGGCATGCTCAGAACCACCCATTGAAAATGTGTTGCTTTGTTATTGCCATAAATGTTAAAGCAAAATATTAGGAAGCCGCCTAAGTATTAAGAAAATACTTAAGTAGTCTAAAATGAGTATATGGAGAGTATGAACCTAAAAACTGAAGTCTAGTAGGTGAGCTATAGACCTGCTATCCATGTGTAGTGATAGTGTGATATATCCTCCTATAACCCAGGCAAATATCTTAACAATATTAAGTGAAGAAAAAGCAGGGAACATTTGTGACAGGACAGAGGTCACTCTCAGGCTGAGGGTGTTGATGACAGGAACTAAAAGCAAATAAATATATATTTCATCAGATAAATTCTTGAAGAAAAACAAAACCTGGTAAGAAATCCACACCAACTCTGTGATTCCCCAGCTATCTCAACAGTAAATGCAATTCCCCAAAGGCTGTTCAATAATTGTTTAATCAGACTTAATTTTCATGTTTTCCCCCTTCCTTTTATGAAGGTTCACATACTGTCAAAGCCTCAGGTAAACTCTGAATATTTTTGGAGACAATTTCTATCACTTGAAAATGTCCTTCCTAAGGTCTCTTTCCCTCCTCTGTTGCTAGTATCTTATTTCATTTTGGACAACATATCAGATAGAACTCAGCAAATCCAATTGGGCGTGGTGGCACATGCCTTTAATCCCAGCACTCAGGAGGCAGAGGTAGGAGGATCGCCATGAGTTTGAGGCCACCCTGAGACTACAGAGTGAATTCCAGGTCAGTCTGGGCTAGAGTGAGACCCTACCTTGGAAAAACAAAAACCAAAGAAAAAAAGAAAAAGAAAACAAAACCACTCAGCAAATCCTAAAACCCACAACAAAATGTGCAAGACTACTATATTTAAAGGACAAGTATGAAACTTCTCTGAGTTACAAAGTAAACCTTAGACTTTATCAACATCTATTAAAATAATTGTTGCAGCCAGGCATGGTGGCGCATGCCTTCAATCCCAGCACTTGGGAGGCAGCGGTAGGAGGATCGCCTTGAGTTTGAGGCCACCCTGAGACTACATAGTGAATTCTAGGTCAGCCTGGGCTAGAGTGAGACCCTACCTTGAAAAACGAAAAAACAAAAGAAAAAATTGTGGCTTACATATTAGAATGCACTATTTTTTTTGCAAACTTAGGTATGATATTTCAAGAGAGGATACCTCTGTGTAGTGGAAGCTAGGCAAAGATCAGTGCTCAATTAATTTTTTAAGGAAAATCTCTATTGAGATGCATTATTTAACCACTGTTTGGCATCTCAATATTCCAACATTAAATCCAAGAGAACAGACCTTTGACAGAGTTTGTTATTGACTTATTCATCCTTAACACTTGTCACTCTGTTCAACCCTCATATTATCTTTGTGCTTTTAGCTCTCTGTGGAGTTTTATCATACATTGGGGTAGAATCAAGCACTGAGAGTATATGAAATAATATTTCCCTTAATTTCATAAGCGGAAATATAATAGGTGAGCTCTGTCCCCTGCCACTTACCCAATGGTTACAGTATGATATGTCCTCCTACTTAACATGGTTACACTGGCCACCACCATGCCCCTCACCATCCACCTGATGGTGACAATATTATATATACTTCTTTTAAATATTTGTTGTTGTTGTTGTTGCTGCTGTTGTTTCCGAGGTAGGGTCTCCCTCTAGCTCAGGCTGACCTAGAATTCACTATGTAGCGTCAGGGTGGCCTCGAACTCACAGCAGGCCTCCTACCTCTGCCTCCCAAATGCTGGGATTAAAGGCATGTGCCACCATGCCCAGCCACTGCCAATCTTTTAATCACATGGTATTCTATTGGCTAAATATGTCTGGGTCATTATATTTGAAACTCTATTAATTTTTTTATTTTTAAATTAAATTTTAATATTTATTTATTGAATATTTTTATATTAAATTTTTGAAAGTGGTTTCATCTCATTTATATGACAAACAATAGCTGGATTTAAAATCCTGGGACCATAGATTCTCATGTAAATCTTCAGCCCTTGCTTCATTTCTTTATGAATACTGTTGTAGGATGAAGACTATAGGCCATTGGATTTCCCTCTTCTTGGAAGATGATTAAATTCCATAGCCCATTTTGCCCTTTGTCTTTGAAATTTAAGCATTTCAGCCAGCCTGCATTGGTGTAGTCTATACTTCATTAGTTTTTTCTGAGACAGACTCCATTTTTTATACTTAGAATTGAAGATTTTTACCTGAAGAAAATTGCTTTTTTTAATTTTTAATTTATTTATTTAGTTGGCAGAGAAAGAGGGAGAGAGCGAGAGAAAGGGAGAGAATGGGTGCGCCAGGGCCTCCAGACGCATGCGTCCCCTTGTGCATCTGGCTAACATGGGTTCTTTGGCTTTGCAGGCAAACGCCTTAACCACTAAGCCATCCCTCCAGCCCATGAAAATTGTTTTTACTGTACTTTGGTTATGGCTCTGTATTTTATCCTAGTTTCAGGAATACATTTGCAGAGGTAGGCTTTCTCTGAGTCCCTAAGCTATTGTTATTTTATATTGTCATTTATTATATGTTTTTCAGAGGCCTTTATTGATTTTAGTATGTTTGCTTGTACTTAAATCAGAAGATCCATTCAGATATACATTTAAAATTTTTATTTAGTATGCATTTGCAAGCAGGGAGAGAGATTGGGAATGCAAATGAGAATGGTTACACCAGAGTATCTTGCCTACAAATGAACTCCAGACATATACGCGACTTTGCACATCTGGCTTTATGTGGATACTGGGGAATCAAACCAGGGCAATCAGGCTTTGTGAGCAAGGACCTTTAACTGCTGAGACATCTTCCCAGCCACAGACCTACATTTTTCTACTCATGCAACCTGGCTTGTCCTTACCAACTTCCTAATTCTCTTTAGTAACAGACAAAATCAGTGGTTTGAGGGTGGCAAGCCTGTAGTTTGGTTTCATTTGCCAGGACCAGTCACCACTGCATTTATGGTAAGACGTAAGTCAGTGCCCAGGAGGCAAGATCCATTCTCAAGGTGAGTCTCTTTATGCCCATCACGAGTGCTGGGGAGAGACGTGGCATCTGGAAGCCCCTCGCCCCACACTGGCATTTTGCTGGTCCTCATGATGCACGAGTGGATTTTGGAAGAGACAGTCCGCTGGGCCAGGAGAAGTAGGTTGCAGCCTGCTCCATCACAAATAGTTCTCAGGACCCGGCGTTTGGCTTTCTGATTTATTTTCCACGTACCAAGTGTCTAGAGAGGAACAAATAGTAGTGACTGGGGAAATCCCTGGCTGCCTAGTGGCAGATCCTATTTGTTACCATTCTTCCCTATTGTGTAGCTTTTGGCAGCAAGCTATTTTAATCTGTGGGATGAACCACAATTTAAAATAAAGGAAAATAGGAAGCCCTGCCACAGACTCTGCCCAGATACGGGAACTTTCTCAGCTTCAGTATGTCTGAAACAAGCACCTGGAACAAATGGTCTGCAAGGTTCTGTAATTCTAAAATACCGTTATTTTAAATCCTGAAATATTTAAAGCTAGGATAACTCAACTTTGTAATGCAATTTTATTTTTCATTAGTTGTGTATGTGTATATGTGTATAGGTACACCAGGGTCTTTTGCCACTGCAAACAAACTCCACATACATGTGCCACTTTCAGAATCTGGCTTTTCATGGGTACTGGGAAATCAAACTCAGCCCAGCAGGTTTTGCAAGCAAGTGCCATTAACCACGGAGCCATTTCCTAGCCCTGCAGTGCCATTTTTATTAAATTTTTTTATTCATTTTTATTTATTTATTTGAGAGTGACAGAGAGAGAAAGAGGCAGAGAGAGAGAGAGAGAGAGAGAGAGAGAATGGGCGCGCCAGGGCCTCCAGCCACTGCAAACGAACTCCAGACGCATGTGTCCCCTTATGCATCTGGCTAACGTGGGTCCTGGAGAATTGAGCCTTGAACCGAGGTCCTTAGGCTTCACAGGCAAGCACTTAACCACTAAGCCATCTCTCCAGCCCCAGTGCCATTTTTAAGACACCTAACTACCATAGTGACTGGCTTCAGGGATTTGACACATAGCCCCTTTTATTAACCACTGAAGTTCTGAACAACAACCTTCTACACAATGGCACCACATCGTACAAACACAAGCTCGATGTTATCATGGGAAAATATTAAGCTATCCAGATTGTGGCCAAGCAGTGTTGTTTTAATCTTCGTCTCATGTTCTATCTGGCTTTCAGTTATACAGGATTTCTGGAAGGTTCTTTTGTAAACATCTCTTTCTCTTTGCCCCAGCCATGTGCTCATGGGGCTGAAGTGACAAATGGAAGCACAGAAATGCCCAAGGCCCCCCAGCACGGCCCTGTGGACAGGGCAGCAGTGGTGTTAGTTGGCCTTGTTAGTAAGAGGTGCGGTGGGAAGGATTGTGTTTGTCTACATGGCTGGCCAAGCCTTTGGTCTCACAGGTCAAGCTTCCTAAGTGCTTTGTTAGTGGTGACGATGCCGTCCAGCACCATCCGTCTGAGAAGGCAATGCACATTCCCTATGGTGGTCTTGCCTCAGCTGGGCCAAGTTGGGTCCCTAAGCCAGTGGGATGCTGTATTTGAGAATATACAGAGAGTTCTGATCCCAAAGACAGTCTATTTTCAGATGCTCCCCTGGCTGCCTTGCAGATTTCTGTTGACTGGTTACGTGGGCTGCAAGCCTGTGAGGATGAGGCACTGCCCAGTGGCTAGAATTGCCAGAATTTACACTGATAATTTGCTGGAACTTTCTCTTCCAACATTATTCCTCTAAAGGTAGAGTCCTCCCCCGTCACACATGAGGCTGTAGGGCAGGGTGACAGATGAAGGACAGCCTGGTTATCTTACTGAGCTATTGTCTCTGTGTCTCACTGCTTCGTCATCCCCCTTGGTCACTCACCTAACAGTGCAACTCTGCACTCATTATCCTTCCTGGCTCTTCTTTGTGAAGGAACACAGCTGCTGGCTTCTCTACTCGGCCATCTTGAGTGGCATAAAACTCTTCAGAAATAAATGTACCAGTGCAAGTCACTGTCCTAATTAGAATTTTACATTTTTCCTGTATAAATCTCACTAATTCCGTAACAACACAATTAAAGTCTTTAAATTACCTTGGGGATTTTCTCTTCAGAAGAAATATGCTTCCTGGTGATCGCTTTGATGGAAAGTCTTCTGATTTGTAAATACATAAAAGCAATAATTTGGCTGTCATTCTTGATGTTTATTTGGGAACCAGCTACCGCTACCTTTTGACACAGAAAAATGCAGAGACTGTAACCAGGCGGAGAGCAGGCTGTCTTCCTCAAGAGACAAGCCTGCCACGTCCATCTTCTCTCTTCCTTTCTATCATGTGTAGAAACCTACCTGTGTTGCTGATGGGGTTCCATGTATCACTGAGTAATGTATAAGTTAGGTTAAACATACCTGCCTCCCCAAACATTTTTAGTGTCTTGGCGGTAAAGATCTTCAAAATTTTCCTTCTAGTTCTTTTGAAATGTAAAGCACATTTTCATCACCTCTCTGCCATGCAATAGCACCAAGCACACCAGCGCTTCTTGCTGCCTACTGGTCTACCTCTCCCCGCTTCTGTCCCCACTCCTGCCCTGTTTTCACTGGCCTCTGACAATCATCACTGATCAACTTCCCAGCCCCCAAGTGTGAGACATGCATTTCTCGTTTCCTCGTACCTGATTCATTTTGCTGAACGTCATGATCCTCCATGCCGTCCATGCTGTCACAGATGACAGGGTTTCATTCACTTCTGGTTGACTACCTTCCCCTGTGCCTATGTGCCTCATTTCATAATTCACCCATTGGTGGACAGTTGTGGGGTTTTTTCCCACTTCTTAGTATCTCTTTAACATACTGATTATATTTGTTTTGGATATATACCAACCAGTGAGATTGAGGAACCCGCTAGGATAGTTCAGTGTTTGAGTTTTGGAGGACCTTCCACAATAGCTGTACCAATTTACATCCTCATTGTAGAAGGATTCTCTTTTCTCCACATTTTTTACCAGCATTTGTTAATTAACTCTTGTCTTTTGATACACCCACAAGCTGTGTGTTCTATGTTACCTGGAGGTCTATTGTTGAGAATCAGAGTTTTGATAACTCTTCTTTTAAAATGATCACAAATTGCCTTTCATGGAACACTTGGCTGATGAAATTTTTATATCAGCGAGTAGAGTTGTTTCCTCACTATACATTTCAGGGCTACTAAAATTCTGACATTTATTGTGCTTAACCAGGATATTTTAGTGAATTAGGGAATTGAAAGATGTTGAAAACACCAGACACTAAAGTTGTCTGTTTTTTATTTAGATAACTGTGATTCTTTTCTTTTAAATCTTGCACATATTAAAAGGTAAACATGATGTTTTAACACATACACATTGTATAATGCTTAACCTAAGCATAAATGTCTCCTCAAGTATTTGACATTTCTTTCCTTTTTGTTTTTGTTGGAGACATGTCCCCTCTATGTTGCCCAGGTTGGCCTTAAGCTCACGGCAGTTCCCTGCTTCAGCCTCCCAAGCGCTGGGATTACAGGCATGCCCCTCCACACTCAGCTTCTCCTTCTCTTGCTCTTCCTCCTCTTTTTTGTTGGTATTTTTTTAGGCAGGGACTTACACTATCTTAGGCTGACCTGAAACTCATGGCAATTCTTCTACTTTTGTCTCCCAAGTACTAAAATTAAAGGTGTGAACCACAACACAAAACTTTAACTTATGAACACCTTGAAATTTGGTCATATTCCCATTTGGTTAAACTCTTATATCCCCTCTCCCCCACCGCCATTCCACTGAGAGCCCTCCTCAGTGGGTTATAGGTAATCAGAGTAAGGTCGTGAATGCACTGGTCAGTCTCTGGGGACAGGGAGCCTCAGGGTGCTCCTTCCCACCCTGTGGCTCTTACCCAAGGGGAAGTTAACCTGAATGGGAGAAGGCAAACAGACACAAGAAGGAGACCAAGTCTAGAGTCTGATCAAGGTCTCTAATTTTATTTTTTACACAGTGGTTATATAGGGGAAGAAAAGGGGGGAGTAAGATGCCTGACGTGATTTAGGGCCGGAATTGTTAGGGAACCTAGAGGAGATATATCCGGGTGTTTTTCTAATCTTGCCTTAAGGCTTGACATCCTGATCGTAAACTGGCCTTTTGCAAAAGATAAGATTCTGCAGACCACATTCCTAACTGCAAGCTGGATGGACCAGCTTTCTGGTGAATGAGTCAACTTAAGAACAGGCCCAGGCAAAATGGAGAGGCTTTTGCTTTATGGCTCCCGACAGCCCCTTCGTCCCCAATGGTTCCTGAGTCTCTTTAGTGCTGAGCTCTCAGCAGCCTCTGACTTTCTGCTCTTATGAGTTTGAGTCTCCTCAGGTTCCATAACCATCTCCCTGGAAAACGTTCTCTGGCTGGCTGTGAGAGCAGCACGCATTTAAGCTGCCACTTCCTCTGTGATGTCTCCTGGGTTCTGGCAGCTGTGATAGAGATGGCTTATCTCGCACTAGGCAGTCGGTGTTCTTTTCTTCTGATGGGTCTTGGGTCGTCCCAATATTCGCTGCCACCTGTAAAAAGAAGATTCTCAACCCAAAAGTAAGAGCAGCATGGATCAAAGGGGATAAACATAGATATTTAGAAGATTATTTACAGGCATAACCTCTCCTTTTAGCCAAATACCAGTGGAAGCTTCCCTGAAGGGTCTATGGCCTTGCAAACCATAGGTTTCATACATGAGTAATAGCCATGAATTCCCTCCCACTGAGGGGGCTCATATCCCATCAGAGAGCAGCTGACTGCCCCCATAACCTATGGGCCACTACTGCACTGGTTGGGTACATCTAGCCTGGCTGGTTGATTTTTGTAGCTTACAGGATCCATTGTTTGTTCCTGCTATTGATGGCTTTTATGCCCCAGCAGCTCACATAGCCCTTTCCAGACGTGAAAAGATAGCCAGCAGGCCTCAAGCTCAGTTCCAGCATGATTCCTCCATGTCCTGCAACCACAGCCTGTGGTGTCTTCAGCAATAAGGTCTTACCATTTCATTTTGGTGGGTAACCAAATGCATTGGCAATGGCCTGCATTGTTTGAGGACCTCCTTGGCCATTGTGAGCTCTCACCCAGTTCTGGCAACTGCCTGTGGTTTTAGGGGTAAAGAAAGCTTAACCCCTGCAGGATACTTCTGCCCAAACTATGCACTCTCTCATTCTCAGAGTTATATAACAAAGAGTAAGGCTTCTAGATACTGATTTATGCCATCATTCTGACAGGAATGAGATGGAATCTCAAAGTAGTTTTAATTTGCATTTCCTTGATGGCTAAAGATGTTGATCAGCCATTTGTATTTCTTCCTTTGAATACTCTCTGTTCAGTTCTGTATCCTATTTTATGACTGGGTTGATTTCTTTTTTTCGTTGCTTACCTTTTTGGGTTCTTTGTACATTCTAGATATTAAACTTTTGTCAATTGTAGAGCTGGGTAAGATTCTCTACCATTGTGTAGGTTGTCTATTGACTGTTGGTGGTTTGTTTACCTGTACAATAGCTTTTTAGTATCATGAGATACCACTGGGTGAGTGTTTGTCTTGCTACCTGAGCCACTGGAGTCTTATTCAGTAAGTCTTTATCTTAGTGTTCTTACTTTTTCTTCCACTTGTGTCTTTGGTCCATTTGGAGCTGATTTTGTTTGTTTGTTTGTTGTTTTGTTTTTTGAGGTAGGGTCTCACTCTAGCTCAGGCTGACCTGGAATTCACTATGTTGTCTTAGGGTGGCCTTGTACTCACGGCAATCCTCCTATCTCTGCCTCCGAAGTGCTGGGATTAAAGGTGTGTGCCACCATGCCTGGCCTTGGAGTTGATTTTTGCAGGGGAGAGAAGAGAGTCTAGATTCATACTTCCCACATATAGAGAACTAGCATTGTGACATGCAGTGTTATGCATGAATCTTACAGGAGTTTATTATAGGATTTTAATACTTATTAAACAACTATAATATGCAGGGTACATAATCCATATTTAAAAAAATATTAGCCTATAACAACAATGCTGCCAGGTTTTATCTCCATTTGAAAATATGGAAGTGAAAGTTCATAGAGTTTTAACTGGTAATGAGTAGCTGAGGGCAGATCATATGAGGCCATTGAGAATATAATTAAAAATTATTTATAGCATAAAATGTGAGGATATAGTAGCATAAATTGTTGGACAGGGCTTCATAGAAGCCACACTGAGTTTTGTAGATAAAAAGGGATAGTTTTGAAGAATTTGTCCAAAGAAAACAGCATGTATGGCAATGCTATGGTATCAATGCATCTTTGTCAAAGTTTGAGTTTAAGATTAGATCCCAGGTTTCATGGAATGCAAGTGTGAAGTTTTGCAAAAGGAGAATGAGATGATAATGACAAAAGGACTACTTCCTCAAAATCCCCCCACTTGTGCCTAAAAGAACTTTCAGAAGCTCTCAAATACTATCTCAAGACTGTAAATGCCAATCAAGCTACCCATTTTGTAGCGTTTCCATTGGCCACTACTTCATCTGTTCTGAACTCTGAAGCTTCCAGAACACCTACCATCTCCTTCACAATTGTGTGCATGCTGTTACCAACTCAACCTTCAAAAACCTCCTTAAGTATTTTCTCCCCTGTGACACTCTTGATAATAGTTGCAAGACAGTGAGTGTCAGTATGCTAAGCCCTGTCTACCACCAACAATGATTATCTCACTGATCCACAGTACCTACGATTATAAAAATACTGGAAACCTTTCTATTAGGGTAGAAAATGAATTCAGAGAGCCCAGTGGAAGATAATGAATGCATCCATTTTTAACTTTATCAGGCACTGCAGCTGTAGAAATAGAGCCAATAAAATTAGCCAAGGCAATCAATTAGAAGATTAAATGTTTCATTTACTAATATTTTATCCAAGCAACTGAATGTTTTAATGAAATATTGACATTCCTGTCACATGTTAAGAGAAATTAGTGTACTTTTAAATGGAATAAGATAAAATGACAAGAAATAGACTTTCACATCTTTATGTACTTAAGTTACATTTTTGAATCATGGAAAATTGTGTATATATGTGGGGGGTATGAAACTATTTTTCCAAAAATACTCTTGCAATTATAAGTTTCTATAGCAAAGCCACCTCCTTACAGTTATCCCAGTGTGGGTTTATGTTATTGTTGGTTGAACCATTAGAATTATTCACAGGTTTCACCCCCTCACCCCCCCCATGAAAGTTTCAATCACATACTTCTTCAGAATTCTTCCCCCAAAGCAGGCATCTGATGTGTGGACACTTCAGTTTCCATACTGTGCTGAGGGGTCACTTTTTCCTGGCTCCAGATTTGGCCAGTGAGTTCTCCTGAGGGCCACCTCAGTCTCCTCAGTATTTCTCACCTTCACTTCAGGAAGATAAAACATTTCCTTTATTGCTTATTCCTAGCATGGGATTTGATCTTCGGTTGTGTTGTCAAGAGAGAAGTCGTAATCAGTTTCTGAAGTTGGAAACCGTCAGGATCTTTTGGTCTCAGCTTTAGAACCTAGCCAGTTGTTTTATCTAAGAGCTGCATTAAGTTTGCAAATGACTATGTAAAAGTTTCGATGTGGCAAAATTTAAGCTCTACATAATTTTGACAAAGGTATTTCACTTGTGAAAATTGTGCTATAAATAAGCCTGAATATGTAGGAGATATGATTGGAAACAACTAAAAACTGGCCGTTTCAGTCACACAATAGACTAAAGGCCAAAAATTTTTGTAAACTTCTCAGTGATTATTTTCCAGTAAGATTCAAAGCCCTAAGTACAAGGTTCAGTGAAACAGCCTCAGGTACTATGAGAGAGAAGGGCTTCCACTGTATATTTTGTAAATGATGCATTAACAGTTGTGAAAATGATAAACTCATTACATTTAATGACTGGCCTCTAACTGTAGCCTCATGAGGATAAGTATTTTCTGCAGAGTCACCTTTTTACTTTCCCTGGTACATCACTTTGTAGAGGAGCTCTTACAAAAGCATGAATGCACAGAGCTTTATCGGTCCAAAGGAACTGAAAACTCTTCCAGTAGGAATAAGGAATTGCACAAATTTCTGTAGGGCATATGAAATTTTAATTTAATGGGCTGAGTAGGAGTATGGCCAAGTTTCAAACCTACGTAACAAGAGCTATTAATAGACAGAAGTCTTAGGCAGAGAATGTAGAGTTCCACTAGTCTGTAGCCTGAATACCTCTGTTTGCTTACAGGTCGATCCTCCAAAGATGCAGTGGGCCAGATATCTGTCCATGTGGATGTAACTGCTACCCCAGGGACTGGTGAGCACAAAGTCACCGTAAAAGGTATTTAACATCTAAAATAATTGTATGAAAATGTTATTAGAGGACATCCTCAGAATATCAAACTCTTCATTTAAATATATTAGAGGACTTATTTCCAGCAAATGGGTGCCTCAGTTTGTGACCTTTATATTATGAAAACGGTTCTTAAATTTCATCCCTGAAATGAACTCTAAGACTAACATTTTGCTCAGTATGTCTATATTCTGCTTTTAAAATCACCATAGACAAGGTCATTTTAATATCCACATTAGTCCTCCAATATATTTAAAATGGTACTACATGTATGGTATTTGTGACAGCTCAGGTTAATAGTCATATTTATACATGCATTAGCTGGGCATGGTGGCGCATGCCTTTAATCCCAGCACTCGGGAGGCAGAGGTAGGAGGATTGCTGAGAATTCCAGGCCAGTCAGGCTGAGCTGGAATGAGACCTTACCTCGAAAAACCAAAAAAAAAAAAAAGATGTCAGGCATGTTCTTAATGATATCATCCGAGATTGAGGAAAACATATACAAGTATTTAGTAGAGGAGAGACTATATTCATATTTTACAATGAGGTTTCATATAAGATTATAATACATTTTGTGCATAAACACATACTACCCCTAAGTGAAATCATAGATTAATCATGAAAATACCTTCATATTAAAATACCATACATCTGACTTGCTTCTACTACAAGGATACTCGTTAAATAAAAATCTAGGATAAGATCCTAGGAGAGAATGCTACAGTCTATGCACTCATTTGCTAAAAAACTCTCTTCTTGGATTTTAGTGATCGCCATCAATGACCTAAACTGGCAGACCACAGCCATGTTCCGTCCCTTCGTGGAAGTTTGCATCCTGGGACCCAACCTTGGCGACAAGAAGAGAAAACAAGGCACGAAGACAAAAAGCAACACCTGGTCACCAAAGTACAATGAGACTTTTCAGTTGTAAGTCATACACCTAACTCCTTCATTCAACTGGGCAAGAATGTTGTGGTACTTACTGGGGCATTCAGAGGGAAGCCTGTAGGGTTATATCAGGCAGCTAGAGATAGTGATAGCATGCATAAAATTCTATAGACAGCGCTTTAACAATTCCCAAGTCAAACTAGTACCTACTCCTGTCAGAGAGAGACTTGAAAACATTTCACGTAATGGGATGAGCCACCTCACTCCTGGGATTACATTTCTTAATCCTGTAGGTGGCCCTGTGTGCAGGGTTTCTAGATGAACAACTGAACACCAGTTGTGTTGCTTACATCAATAAGGAACTACAGAGAGCCAAGACCACTGTGAAATAGGCAGATGAAAGAGTGTTGGCACATGAAGAGCCATTTACTTAAAGGACAGTTCAGGATTTGGGTGTGACCCGGTAGGCAGATAGTATAGCATTAATACATCTCTGTACAGATGTACAAGATCAATAACAGATTAAGCCAGTTATCTATTCCACAAGCAAGAACTTTGTCCTGCAGGTTACAAATACTGCTATAACACTGAACAAGAAAACCAACTCACCGTGTGCTCTTGTCAGACTCCCATTTCCTTCCAGTTATTTCTCCATGCACAGGTTTGTACCATTGTTACCTAGAAACACAGTTGGATAATAGTTCATGAGGAAAGGGTGGCAGAGAAATTCTTAGAGTAACTCCCACCCCAGAGTAGCAATCTCAGTAAAGAGATTGTCTAATAATGTAACACAACATAGTATACATTTTTCAATGGTATTTTAGCACTATGAGCAAAAGTTTTCCTAATTTTCATTTTTAACATCCACAGCATTCTAGGTAATGAAAACCGCCCGGGGGCCTATGAACTTCACCTCTCTGTTAAGGATTACTGCTTTGCCCGAGAGGATCGGATCATTGGCATGACAGTCATCCAGCTACAGAACATAGCAGACAAAGGAAGCCACGGGGCCTGGTACCCTCTCTTGAAAAACCTCTCTATGGATGAAACGGGCCTGACCATCCTGAGGATACTCTCCCAGAGGACCAGCGATGACGTGGCTAAGGAGTTTGTCAGACTGAAATCTGAAACCAGAGCCGCTGAGGAGACTGCCTGAAGTGTCGTCCTAGGCTGACCCTCGCATGCGTGTGCAAACACAGGAGTGTTTATCTCACAGGGTCTGCCGGGATTCAAGTATGGCCTCTCCTTCAGGACTTTATACCAAGCCTGATCTTTGGGAAGTAAATGATCCATGAAGTGCCAAAATTATGTTTAGTGAAATATCAAGATAATCTTTTAAAATGTTCATTTCAACTCACTACAAATTCTCGTCCAGGAAAAAAAAAAAATGTCTTGCATTTGTTAAATTAATTTACACTGACCCTTACAGAAAGAATCTGTGACTCTCATTCCATCTCAGTTACCCTGACTTCATTGTAGACATCTTGCAAATACCATTTTCTACCACAAGTAGAAATACTGTGACTAATAGAAAGCATTTGTAATTTTATAGTTGCAGATATATTGTGATGACTTTTGCATACAAATTAAACTAGAAAAGGAAGGAACTATTTTATGTTGACCAGTTTCCGACCTTTCTGAAATATCACTGTGAAGAACTGCTGTCACAGCAAACTTACACAAAGCGATGCTAAATAGTTTGTTAACGTTTGATAAAACTGTGTTCCTCAAAACTGCCAAGGTCCCGTCACATTTGTATAAAAAAGAAGAAAACCAGTAAACCGATGCATTTGCCATGTAGCATTGCCTCAGCTTTACCAAATCCCATCCTTTGGAAAGTCATAGAATTCGTGTTTTAGAAAATGGATGGAAAGGGTTGTTGTTTAAAGTACCTATGAAAGAATATCAGAGGGAAAAAAATAATATAGTTATGACTATCTCCTTAAACCTACAGTCAAATGTTCCTTGAAAAAAATATTCAATTATTTATACTGAATGCAGCATTATTGTAACCTGCATTGGAGCCTAAAGTCATGTCTTTCATGTATTAGTGAGAAAAAAAAGTGAAATAAACTCTGAGGAAATTGCTTACAATTTTGTAATTTATGTTATTTATATGCCTAAAATGCATCAGATAAAATAGGAGAACAACTGAACTTGATTACAAATATTTGCATTTTATGGGTTTTATGATTTCACTTTTTAGTCTGTACCTAAATACCTGGCTGCAGGACAGACCTTCGTAACTGGTACTGTCACTGTTAGTGAATTGAAAGTGAGAAACTGCTTCCCCTGTTCTTCTGTGGGTGTCCTGGTCTGACATGTAAAAACAGGCCAGTGGGATTGGCTAATTCGTGTTAAAATCTTAGGCAATTGCTTTGTTCATGACTTTGCCAATGCATAGTATCGAGCCTCTGGCACATGCATTAATAAATGGATTATATGTGGCTGTGTTGTGCCTTCTTGTTTCATTACCTAATTATCGAATGACAAGCTCTTTGCATGGTGTGCAACATGGCTCACATTATCTGGTTCTAAATCTTGTTGCAATTCACTCATTTACTGAGTGTTATCAATGGAAGCAACCATATACTCCAAGATAATGACATTGAAATAAAAAATAATTAATGCATCTACTCATGATTTGTGAAATGCTGTTAATCCTATAAAGAAAACTCAGCAGCTCTCTGGCTGGGCAGGTGGTCTCACTGGTTGAGGTTTCCAGTGTCCCTTTGACAGACTCAAAACCTGTAGCATGAGATGGAGCAGAGGCTAAGTTCCAATTTGAATGTCGCATATATATTTTAGAATGCCAATTCCCTTCAACTCATAACAACTTTCAAAGGATATATTTTATATTCACTTGCTTTGTTGTACTTCAGTTGGTATTGTTTCTCCTGGTATACATACATATAATTTTTATGTCACATGTACATAGGTGATGTAAAAAAAATCATTGTATATAATGATTTTTACCTCAAACAGTGATACACTGTTATTTTACCTCTTAATTTCCTGGTGATTCTTACTAATAATCTAGCTATTTTATCATTCTAAAAACTAGGTTTGATTTCATTACTTTTTCTCTATTTTTAATCCTTTGAACTTCAATCTCTTGATTTTACTTTTAGTCCATTCTTCCATCTTCTTGATTTGGTTTAATTTTCTCTTTTCTTCCTGACTCATTAAAAAACAAAAGTCTAGGCCTGGAGAGATTGCCTAGTGGTTAAGGCACTTGCCTGCAAAGCCTAAGGACTCATGTTCAACTCTCCAGGTCCCATGTAAGCCAGATACACAAGGTGGCATGGCAATATTGCACATGCACACAAAATGGCACATGTGTCTGGAGTTTGATTGCAGTGGCAAGAAGGCCCTGGTGCACCAATTCTTTCTCTCATAAAGAAATAATAATAATGTAGCTGGGAGTGGTGGTGCATGCCTTTAATCCCAGCACTTGGGAGGCTAAGGTAGGAGGATTGCTGTGAGTTTGAGGCCAGCCTAGACTAAAGTGAGACCTCAAAAACAAATCTAACCTCCTATTTCATCTTTGGTCTTTTGAAAATTACTCTACTGGTGATGGATCTCATAAAGATTTTCTTCTAAGTGTATCATGTGCTCTGACACCTCTGCCTTCCTGCACCTTTTCCTTGCCCCTCCATGCCAGTCCTGTTCTTTCTACCATGGCAGTATGGAGGGGCCACAAATAAGTTCTTCTGCTCATATGTGTAATTGTTAAAGGAATCCATACTTTACAATATATGTGTTTTGAATCTCAATTCTGGAGATGAGGAAAATGAGCCTAAGAGAGTTTAAATACACTGGCCAGATATGCTCTGCTCTTACTAATTTACACCCATATAAAGATGTACAAAAATATTCTTCATCAATTAGAAAACATAATAAAAAATAAGACTTTGTTCACGACAGCAACAAAAGTTAGCCCACTTAAGAAAAAGTCTAACAAATAAAGGACATTTGTAAGACATATAAGACAATCCAGAGCTACTGAAAACTAAAAGATATAAGAGGGAAGCAGGTCTTTTGACAAGATACTGACAGTGTAGATGGCAATGTTTCCATATTAATTTTAAAATTTGATTATATTCCCATAAAAATCACTACAGAGGACTTTTAATTATAGATTCACATGGACTCAAAAGAATAGAAAAAGCAAATTTGGAATATGATGAGCACACTTCTAATAGAAACCAATGGCATATTGTAAAGCCATAACAAAGAAATAAAGGGTTTCATAGATACATGGGATAGATATACAGTCTCCCTAAAACAAGTCTATGCATATATAGGAATTTGGCACTCTGTTGAATGTTATCAATTGGAGACAAATATACTATATATCCACATAGCAATAGATAAAACATTCCCCTTCCCAAAACTCAGTCAGAATGCAGAGCGCACAAGAATAAAGCAGAATGCAGGTGGACTTCATGCCTCCAATTCAGAATGAACATAGAACAATTCAGGGTAAAATAGAGTATCCTCAGAACCCAGGAGTAAAGACTGGTCTCCTGGCTGGATGTGGTGGTTCACCCTCACCGTCTTCTTGATAAACCGATAAAATGACACTTAGAAGCTACAACTTGGAGCACATCTGTTAGTATGCTCCCACAGAGCTTCAAATGAGGAAAAGGACCCATCCTAAACAAGGGTGGCTCCATTCAGTGAGCTGGGTACCCAGACAGAATGTAACCAGCTGCCTTACACGCCTGTTGCCATGCCTCCCCGCCATGACGGACTGGATCCCCTCAAACCATGAGCCTAACAAGCATCCTTCTTCCCTATGGTGTTCTTGCCAGGTATTTTGTTGCAAGCACAAGAAATGTGACAAATTCACTGGACGTGATGGCATACACCTATAGTTCTAGCACTCGGGAGGCAGACAGGAGGATGACATGTTCAAGCCCAGTTCAAGCCCTGTCTCAAAAGGAGAAGAGGGTTATAACTCAGCAGTAAAGTGCTGGCCTAGCATGTTAAAGGCCCTGAGGTCTTAAGCAGAAATTAAAAAGATTAGAAGGAAGTGAAATATGAATTTGACCATATTAAAATCTTACTGAAACAAAGCTACATGCACAAAACAAATGAGAAACATTTGATATTCGTAATGGGTTAGGCTCTATTCTATGGTGCAAATTGATATAAATCATTTAAAACCCCAATAGAAAATTGAGGGAGGAGACTGTCAAATATCTGACTAGAAACACCCACCCTCACCTGCTTGTGCACAAGAGGAACTGAAACACCTGATGTATCACTGGTGCATTTCCAGCCAAGAATACTGAAAAACAGAAACCCTGTTAGACCCCGGTGTCTATGGCAACAATGTACTATAAGAAACAAACAAAAAAATACTCCACTCTATAGTCCCAGACCCACAGCAGGGGAGAGACTCACTTTTGTAGCGATAAGGATAAAAAATAGTCCAGAAAAATTCTATCAGTGCAGATACCAGCAAGCAGAGCTACAAGCCTCGTCAGCTTAGAGCCCAGCTAGGTAAGTAACTTCAACACTGTGGAGCAGACTGGCTTCAGGAAAAGATCCCACATCATCCTGCAGAAAACGCCAGAACTGAACCATCCAGAGAAGGTCTGAATTGTCTAAGCCTAGGATGTCAGAGCCATCTTGAGAAAGTCTGAATCATCTAAGCCCAGAGTGCTACAGGCAGGAACCATATTGAAAAGGTCTGAATGGTCTAAGCCCAGAGTTCCATAGACAAAAAACATATTGAGAAGGTCTGAATGGTCTAAGCCCAGAGTTCCATAGACAAGAACCATACTGAGAAGGTCTGAATGGTCTAAGCCCAGAGTTCCATAGACAAAAAGATATTGAGAAGGTCTGAAAGGGCTAAGCCAAGAGTTCTGTAGACGAGAATCATATTAAGAAGGTCTGAATAGTCTACGCTCAGGGTACCATGGACAAGAACCATCTTGAGAAGCCTGTCTTCCTCTTTCACTCTTCTGCCTTATTTCCTTCAGTCTTCCTGAACCTGGAGATGCCATTTTCAGTCAGACTGGCTGAACAACAAGCCCCAGAAATTCTCTTATCTCTACCTGCCTTAGTACTAGGGTTATAGGCATGCATGGCCATGGTCAGATTTGTATGTGAATGGAATTTGAACTCCAGGTCCTCATGCTTGCATGGCTAGCTCTCTTACCCACGAAGCCATCTCCTCAGCCCTGAGATTAAATTTTTAAAAACCTCTATGTTAACAAATTGAGAAATCTTGGGGAAATACCAATGCCTCTAAAATTCTTCTAAGCAGTCAAAAGGAAAGAACCCTTCTAAACATATGGTGCAATGAGGCCAGCATTACCCTGTTACCAAATCCTGACAATAAAAAAAAGCTGTTGACAAACATACCTGATGAGCATAGGTATAAAATTCCTCAGCAAAATACTAGTAAATTCAATTCAACAACACATACATACATACTACACACTCGTGTGTGTGTGTGTGTGTGTGTATATATATATATATATATATATATATATATATGTATATATATATATTATAATATTCCACATAATATTCTATATATTTTATGATCTAGTTGACTTTTTCCATGATGGTATATATAAAACTGATTTGATCAATAAACATAATACATCATTTAAAAAGAATAAAGGATAATGTAATCATTTCATACACAAAAGGCATTTGATAAAAGTCAACATGTATTCATAATAAAAGATGTAAACAAATTATATTTAGAACAACCATCCCTCAACATAATAAAGGTTATAACAAACCTATAGCCAACATATTGAATGGGAAAAGCTGAAATTATTTGATCTTACATAAGGTAAAAGACAAGATTCCTACTCTCTCTTGTTCAGTTTACTGCTAGAAATCTGAGTCATGGCAATTCCACGAGTAAAGAAATAAAATGATCAAAATTGAAGAGACACAATCAAATATCCTTGTATGATTATAAAGTGAAGCCTACATATGCTGATGAAGAGAACAGATACAACAACTCAGTTAACAGAGGGTCACAAACTCAACAAAAAATTATAGTCTGTTCACCAATAATGAATGTTTCTAAGAAAGAAAGTATAGAGGCATTCCTATTCATAACAGACACACAGAAAAAAAAGTGAAATACCAAGGATGAATTTAAAGAAACGAATAACCTATAAAATGAAAATTTTTAAATACTGAAGAAAAACATTTAACAAGACACCCCATGTTTATGTACTGCTAACATGTCTATACCACATGAGGCAATCTACAGATTCAATAGAGTCCCCATCAAAACAGTGACATTCCTCACAGAACTACAAAAATAATCTTAAAATGCCTATGGCAGTATGAAACCCCCAAATGGCCAAAGCAATCTTAAACAAAAAGAGCAGAGCTGGAGGCCATGCAATGCCTGGTTTTAAGATGTACTACAGAGCCATAGAAAACAAAACAGAATGGAATTAGTACAAAATCACACAGAGGCCAGCTATGGTGGCACACACCTTTAATCCCAGCACTCAGGAGACAGAGGTAGGAGGATCACTGGGAATTCAAGGCTAACCTGGGACTACATAGTCAGTCTGGACTAGAGCAATACACTACCTTGCAAAATAAATGAACAACAAAAAAAGAACAGACTTATGGAACAGAGTATAGCTATATAATGGAAAATATATCAATTTATGAGGAGAGCATAAAATTTCTCATAAATTATCTTAATCCTTATGAAAATGCTTTTGTGTATAAGCAAACTAAAATCTTGCAACACGTTAGAACTCACATTTGGATTCATAAAAAATAATTTAGTAAAATAGTATTTTTGTCAGAAAGATTAAATATAATAAAAAACTCAATATTGAAGATAGATGAAACATATCAGGAAAATTTGATTATAAAAAGCATGGAATTATTAATGCTAAATTAGAATTAAGGCACAAAATATCAAATGAATCAAAGAGAGACAGGATAGTAATTAAAAATGCTATGTTTCACTCATAAGGACCAAATGTCAATAATTAAACCAATTAAATAACGTCAATATAATTATTCAGATAACTATGTTCTGTGAAATGGTGAATGCCAGCATACTTTAACATTTTTACTAAGTTAAATATGGAAAAGCAGCACTATTCATATGATGTTATCTCTTAAGTTTGGCAATGGGTCCATGAGTTAACATTCACAACTGTCCTTACTAACATGGTCAATGCATCTCTGTTCAACTGTTATTTCATATATTTAATAAGGTGTGACTATATGTAATATGGAAACCAGCCACAGGGTGGGCATTTACAAGTGCTGCTGGTTGAACTAGAACTCGGAACTAATGTACCTTAATTCATAACACACCCTCTGAGACATTCTTTCTTCTTTCAAGATAGGTTTGAGCTTAATTTTGTGAATGAGTTAGGTACTTTTTCTTTGGTAATCAGAAGATATTAAGGGGGCTGGGGAAATGGCTCAGCAGTCAAAAACACTTGCTTGCACAGTCTCAGGATCTAGTTCAAATCCCAGTACCCATGTAAAGCCAAAATGGTGCATGCACCTGGAGTTCATTTGCAGTGGCAGGAAGCCCTGGCACACCTAATCATTCATTCATTCACTCACTCATTCATTCTCTCTCTCCTCCCCTCAAATAAATAAAACATTTTTTTTAAAAAAGAAGGTAATTAGGACTGAAGAAATGGCTTAGTGATTGAGGCACTTGCCTGAAGAGCCTAAGGACCCAGAACCTACGTAGAGCTAGATGCACAATGCCTCATGCACCTGGAGTTTGTCTGCATTGGCTGGAGGCCCTGGTGTGCCTAGTCTCATTCATTCTCTCTTCCTACTCTCCCTACCCCCCCCACACACACCAAGCCCATGCTTGCAAATAAATTAATACTTTTTAAAACAGAAGATAGTCATCGTACAACAAAAAAGACTAACATAATACTTGAATGAACTACTTACTAAAAGTAAAATTTTGGTGTAAAAATCACCCAGGTCCTTTGAGCCAGCAAGGACTACCACTGTTCTAGAACTCACCAAAAGTATCCAGGGGGAAAAGTAGAGGTGAGGGAGGAATTTTCAGAAAACCCTTGGGAGAGGGATGTGTGTGTAGATGAGCAGGGACCGACAGCAACCAGAAATGGCCTAAGAAAACATGTTGAAGAAAAGGTTTTCGGTGTTGCCCATCTAAAGCCTTTCACTTGGAAATGGGCAAAACCTCCCCACTCCGTGAGAGCACTGGTTGGGGGGGGGGGGCAGGAAGATGGCTCAGTGGGTAAGGGAACAGGCTGTGCAAGCACGAGGGCCTGCGTCTGATCCCCAAAACTCGGCAAAGGCAACACAACAACCCCAGTCCTGTGGTGGGGAAGAAGGGGGGGATTGGTAAGGCTCGCTAGTCAGTCAAGTCTGACAGCAGCAGCCCAGGTTCAGTGAGAGACTCCCTCCCAGGAAGCAGTGTGGAAGAGGATGGAGGAGGACACTCAATGTACTCCACACACGTGCACCCAGGGTACAAACATACGTGCATACACTATACACACACCATACTACATGAACTACACATAGGCACACTGGAATACAATAGAATGATAAAGAAAGATAAGATGAAGAGTGACCAAGAAAGACAGCAGACATCAACCTCTGACCTCAACATACACACATACATGCAAGTACACATGCATATGAACACTCATATACAGATGCATGCACACTGCCCACACACATAAACTAATACACACATAAAATAAATCAACTATCTTGAGATGGTTACAAAGAGATGGGTTACGGTACAATGGAAATAGAAACTGGAAACTAAACATTTTATAAAAATCTTTTAGATGGGCTGGAGAGATGGCTTAGTGGTTAAGCGCTTGCCTGTGAAGCCTAAGGACCCCGGTTCAAAGGCTCAATTCCCCAGGACCAGATGAACAAGGGTGCTCACGTGTCTGGAGTTCGTTTGCAGTGGCTGGAGGCCCTGGTGCTCCCATTCTCTCTCTCTCTCTCTCTCTCTTTCTCTCTCTCTTTCTCTGTCTGTCACTCTTTTTTTTTTTAATTTTTTTTTTATTTTTATTTATTTATTTGAGAGTGACAGACAGAGAGAGAAAGAGGCAGATAGAGAGAGGAAGAGAGAATGGGCGCGCCAGGGCCTCCAGCCACTGCAAACGAACTCCAGACGCGTGCGCCCCTTTGTGCATCTGGCTAACGTGGGTCCTGGGGAGTTGAGCCTCGAACCGGGGTCCTTAGGCTTCACAGGCAAGTGCTTAGCCGCTAAGCCATCTCTCCAGCCCTCTCTCTCTTTCTCTGTCTGTCACTCTTAAATAAATAAATAAAAATAAAGCAAAAAATTTAAAACAAAATCTTATAGAAAGTCAACATGTCTGAAAGCAATATATTCTTTTCCATCCATCAATTCCTGTTTGAATCACAACACACATCCTAGAGCCGTAGTATTTTAAATCTAGAATTAATACGCTTAAAATCGTTTAATCAAAAATGAGTTCTTGCTCATATCAGCAAATAGGTTTGCTCTCAAATATTAACTAATTCTGAGCAACATAAAAGGTAATGGCTTTCCCACCACAGTTTTATTATTTTGGAAATTGTTCAAATGTCATAAAATTACAATAATTCAGTTTTTTCACATGATTCCTTGCTCCTCTCCCTTAGAGCTCATCTGTGCAATGCAGGAAAATCCAGGCACAAAATCAGAGTTTTGCCCTCACTTCAGTTCTTGCTGCTGCAGTCATCCACAGAGCATTTCCATAATCACTGTTACCGACAGACATGACTGTTAAACTCAGTGTTTAATCAAATGTAACTAAAGGAATTAGATATTTTCAATGTTAGTTGTTTGAGGAAGGTTAAAATAGTTGGAGTAAGAGAAAAAATGAAAATACTTTCTTAGATAACTTCATTTTATAGCCCTGTTCTTTCTAAGTGTGATCTAAAGTAACTGTTGTGAAATACACTGTCGGTGCACACAAACGCTTTCTATCACACTTGTAACTTCAACTGTCAACACTCCAAAATGTATTCTATCACTTGCTTCAAGCCTGTGGACCCTGGGCATCCAAACCTTGTGGGTTACTGATATTCGAAGGACTTAATTGAGCATGCCCAAGGCAAGACTCAAAGGTTTTTCACCAAACCTTTCTACCAGAGTGGGTAAGTGGCTCAGTGGGTAAGACTCCTTGCTGAGCAACCTTGAGGACCCGAGTTTGGTCCCTGGAACCCACATGTAAAAAGAAGGGTGAAGCTAAGAGGTGGCAGAGACAGAAAGATCTCTGAGGGCACTGATCAGTCAGTCTCATGAAAAACCATGGAGTTTCAGGTTCAGTGAGAGAATATCAGAAGAACAAAGGACACTCGATCTACACAGTGATGCTCACATCTGAACACACACGCCCACACACACACACATCAAGAATTAATAAGATGATAGATAGAAGATAGAATATACATAGATGATGATGATAGATATAGAAATAAAACCTTACAGATAAATTATGATGATAGATAAATGAATGATAGATATAAAAAGTAAAACCTTCTGTGAGATTAAGCAAGCCAAGAACTTGGTACTCCTGAGTGATGCTCTCTCCAATGCCCCCCACATAAGCTATGGCCAAGTGTTATCTCTTCAGATGTACAAACCTGTCTTTTAACTATTCACTACAACCCAGTACACACTTGTATAACTTTTCTATCCTACTACCAAACCCGCCTTGGCCTCTCCTCTAATCCTCTGTTGCAATTGTGAAATCAGGTGTAGCTCTCCAAGACCACCCAGGGCTAGAGTGAGATCCTACCTCAAAAAAAAAAAAAAAAAAAAAAAAGAAGAAGAAGAAGAAGAAGAAAAAGAAAAAGAAACAGAAACAGAAACAGAAAAAGAAAAAATAAAAAAAAACATAGGTCTATTCTCCCTCATGTTTCAGCATATCTGAGTGTAATTTATTTTTCAAGGTAGGATTTTTTTTTTTGCTCTAGCCCAGGCTGACCTGGAATTTAGTATGTAGTATCAGGGTGACCTCGAACTCATGGGGATCCTCCTACCTCTGCCTCCCATCATTGCTTGAAACAATGGCTTCCCACTGTGTTAATGACAAAGATAAAAGTCATCATGACTCGAATAAGAACAGACCCTGGTCCCTCCTAGGTGCCCAGGTCTGTGCCCAGCATCCCTGGCATTCTTTGTGTCCATTGCCTGCACTTTCCTCATTCCCCACCGCAGAACCTTTGCCTGGGCTGCTCCCTCTGCCCAGAAATACTCTTGTCCATCCCATTCTTTACTTCACACTTCTTCTCTATTTAATTTCTATCAGAGTTAAGACCTTATCACAGATCCTATTCAAGGAAGAAACTTTACCTGATTCCCAATTATCAGATGGTACAGTTTCCTCTTAAGTATCTGTCACAGTATTTTTCTCCATAGCACTAAATCACAGTGGCAACTTTAAACTTATCGTGTGAAGAGTTGGTTGGTAGCTCTCTGCCTGTGTCCTGTGTCCAAATACGTAGGGTTAGGAGTTAGCTCTGCTTAGCTCACTGTGGTCTTCCAATATAGTGCTTAGTTCAAAGTACATACTGATACAGATGCGTGTGTAGACACATATAGATGCAGGTATAGCCCTATGTTTATTATACCCACATAGATAAAGGAAACACATATTCTAACATATTAGCATGTCTGTGAGATCATGGATAGCTGCATTATTTTGTCTTCTATGTTTTGTATTGCCTATAGCTTAATAGTTTTAAACACACATTATTTTACAATTTTGAAAGACAAAAAAAATTACATTTTATTGAGGTTTTAAGTCAGTTACCCTAATTGAGTCTATCTCTCCCTGGGGCTCCATATCCTTTAGAAAAGCAAGGTATTTCCAGAAATTTGAACAAAAAAAGTCCTAGGAGCAATGAGCACTTGTGTTAGCCAAGACCTCAGCTTAAAACAAAGAGCTCCAACCAGCCTCCAGAAAGACCACCAGTGTGCACACACATCCTCCAGCATGTACACACATCCCACAAGTGCCTCCTCACCCAACCTCGTCATTACAAAGAAAAGGAAAAGACTCTTCCAGAGTCAAAGGACCCACAAAACCCCAACACAACACACAGCCTGGGGAGACCCTCTCAGTTGAAAGGCCATCTTCCTAAATCCTTTCCTGGGAAACAGGCTGATACTCACTGAACATTCCTCCATAACTTAAAATGCCAACTCACACAGCTTACTCTTGCTCCCACATGGGGCTCCCGAGCTAATAGTTTGTTGGTCATTCTGACCTTGCTTCTCTGGCCCCTCCCTCTTACTAACCACAGTGTGGTCTTGCTAGGACAGACATCTAGAACAGCTTTAGAGTAAAGAAAGGGGTAAGAGACACGGCAAATGAGGGGAACAGAACCAAAACACACTTTGTAATTATGTGGAAGTGTCAAAAAGACATCTACTTTAGATATGCAGTAAAGGCTCTTTACAATACCTTGAATTTTTTGTTTTTAATTGGCATATAATTGTGTATCTTTATGGGGAACAATATGATGATATGTAGATATGTTTATACATTGCATAATAATAAAATTAAGGCACTTGGCATAATTTTTAAGTACTGGTTAGTGCAATATTTAATCATCCATGTTAGAGGGAGAAAAGAATCTCAAAAGATTGCTTATACAGTTTTCCTACATGGCTATAATTATTTTGGGTTTTTCATTTTTTTTTTAGAATCTATAACTCTGTTTTTTTCAGAACTTTGGTTTTTAATAATTTGTGAACCTTACCAATAAACATAGTGTGAGCTACTAAAGTGGTTTTCAAATATGCCAAATAACTATATGTCTCCTGGTGGAGAATGCTAAGTGATTCAGGAAAACCTCTCCTTTCTTTAAGTATCAAGTGGGAGTGAATGCCATCACTTATTTGTTTTAATTCTCTTGCATTTTGTTTGATTAGATAAATTGAAGCCTCGCTGCATTTTGGTATTTCTATGGAAGTATCCAGGAGTCTCCTCCTTTGTCACACAGCATGTTTACTGCCAGTGTCTGGTGGCAGTGCTCATTCTGCAATGCTATGCACTCGGTCTTTCCTGGAAGCAGGAACACACATCAGAACTTTCCTTGGTAGTTGGAGAGTTCATGGAACCTCATGCTTTGGGACTGTTACCTGTTGATAGACAGCAGAGCCTAAAAGAATGAAGAGGAACCCCAGCCTCACGCCTACCTAGGTGCAGATCCTGAGTTCACATCTCTGTCCCTGCAAAGGAAACTTACCTCATGAGTTTATTATGGGAATTTATTAGAAAAGTACATACAAGGCTGGAGAGAGGGCTCAGCTGTCAAAGGAGCTTGCTTGCAAATCCTGATGGCCCAGGTTCAATTCCCCATGTAAAGCCAGATGCACAAGATGGTGCATGCATTTGGAGTTTGTTTGCAGTGGTGAGAGGCCCTGGAATGCTTATACTTATTCACTCATTCATTTATCTGTCTGCCCCTTTCTGTATTTCTCAAATAAATAATAAAAAAATTTAAATCAGGCTGGAGAGATGGTTTAGCAGTAAAGGTATTTGCCTGAAAAGCCTAAGCATCCACGTTAAATTCCCCAACACCCACGTAAGCCAGATGCAAAAGGTGGTGCATGCATCTGGAGTTTGTTTGCACTGACTGGAGGCCTTGGCATGCCCATTTTCTCTCTCAAATAAATATTTTTTTGAAAGTTAATACAGGGCTGGAGGGATGGCTTAGCGGTTAAGGCATTTGCCTGCAAAGCCAAAGGACCCAGTTTCAATTCCCCAGGACCCACATCAGCCACATGCACAAGGGGGCGCATGTGTCTGGAGTTCATTTGCAGTGCCAGGAGGCCCTGGCGCTCTCGCGCACGCGCGCTCTCGCTCTCTCTCTCTCTCTCTCTCTCTCTCTCTCTCTCTCTCCTTCTTTCTCTGTCAAATAAATAAATAAATACTATTTTTAAAAAAGTTAATACAGAGCCAGACATGATGGTACACGCTTTTAATCCCAGAACTCAAGAGGCAGAGGTAGGGGCGTAACTGTGAGTTCAAGGCCACCCTGTGACTACATTATGAATTGCAGGTCAAGCTGGGCTAGAGGGAGACCCTACTTCAAAAAAACAAAAAAAAAAGAAGTACCACGCCTCTGACAGTAGGCACTTAATAAGTATTAGCCTTCTTCCCCCATTCCCCTCCCTACTAACCCAACATGCCCCTTCTGTTTACATGTCACGTGTGTCCTTTCAGTCCTTCCTGCATCCCTCTTCCTACTGATAAGTTTTAAATTTTATTTGTGTGTGTATGCACCTATAAGGTGTGCATTTTATTTGTGTGTGTATGCACCTATAAGGTGTGCATTGCATGTATGGTCATGTATGTGCTATGTCACACAGATGTGGAAGTCAGAGGAAAACCTTGGTTGTTTCTTCTCTCCTTCCACCTTCTTAATTTTTTTCTTTTAAAAAATATTGTATTTATTTATTTGAGAGAGGGAAAGAAGTGGAGATAGAGGAGAAAGAGAGAGAGAGAGAAAACAGGCATGCCAGGGCCTCCAGCAGCTGCAAACGACCTCCAGATGCATGCGCCACCTTATGCACCTGGCTTATGTGGGTCCTGGGGAATTGAACCTGGGTCCTTTGGCTTTGCAGGCAAACGCCTTAACTGCTAAGCCATCCCTCCAGCCACCCCCCTTCGTTTATAAAATTTTTTTATTGACAACTTCCATAATTATAATCAATAAACCATGATAATTCCTCCCTTCCCCCACTTTCCCCTTCATGAATCCCCTCCCCCCTCAATCAGTCTCTCTTTTATTTTGATGTCATCATCTTTTCCTCCTATTATAATGGTCTTGTGTAGGTAGCGTCAGGCATGGTGAGGTCATGGATATTCAGACCATTTTGTGTCTGGAGGAGCACGTTGTAAGAAGTCCTACCCTTCCTTTGGCTCTTACATTCTTTCCACCACCTCTTCCACAATGGACCCTGAGTCTTGGAAGGTTTCCACCTTCTTTTGAAGCAGGGTCTCTCCTGCTGCTGCTGTTTATGGGCTTCCCAATTCTCCTGGCCTCTACCTCCCATCGCCATAGGAGCAGAGATGACAGCTATGTGTACCACTCTGCATCTGGCTTTATGTGGGTGCTGAAGAGTAGGGAACTCGGGACAACAGGCTAGCAAGCCAGTGCCTTTAACCACTGAGCCATCTCTACAGCCCTGAATATTTATAATAGCTCATCATGCCAGTCAATGTGGGCTTTGATCTTTCATAGATAATTACTGCTTAGAAAGATCTCACAGGCACAAGATGCCATACCGAGACGAGACTCTGAGTCACGTTATTTGGAAGATGGTTACATGGATTTCCTTGTACATAACCAATTCCCTTTCAGGGTTCATGCCTCCTCCACCAATGAGGAATTCCCTATCTTCTCACTTATTAAAATAATTGCCTTTGGTCTATAGGGATGGCTTAGCAGTTAATGCATTTGCCTACAAAGCCAAAGGACTCAGATTGGATTCCCCAGGTCCCACATAAGCCAGATGCACAAGGTGGTACATATGTCGGGAGATCATTTACAGTGGCTAGAGTCCCTGGCGCACCCATTCTCCCTCTCTCTCTTTCTCTCTCCTCTCCCTCTCTCACTATCTCTCTGTGAAATAAAAAAAATATTAAAAAAATAATAATTGCCTTTGAAGCAGAGTCAGGCTGTGGTAAGAAACCCACAGAAGGCTGTTTAAGCCATTCTTCCCCCTCCAAGTCTTTGTCCCTAGCAGTGACCCTGTGGAGCTGGAGACTGAACCCCTCCAATGTCCTAAGGACACAAAGTGACTCCATGACCCTTCTCCTCCAGCCTTCACTGGGGGCCACGGTTCATTTATTTTCCAATGAGAGGAAAAGAACATGATTTTGTAAACATTTCTCTGATCTGATAAAACAAAACGTCCTGGTAAAAACTGACTTCAACCTCCGTCCTGAGCCTAGAATGCCCACGCCTTCAGTGCCCTTCTTTGCCTGGTTTCCACTGGCCTGCCATTAAGCCCAGCAGTCACATTTTCACAGGCAACCTTAGTATCTCCTTCTCAACCCCCCACCACACACACACTTTCATACCCCACATGCCTATTTCTTTCATTAAACCCTCATTTCTGCACCCCAAGGACAACATCAAACAAGGGGACGTCCCCGTGATGCAGCCACACAGAAGACAGGAAGAACTAAGACAGTCCCTGTGTCGGCACAATTTCTCTTCCAAATATTGTACCCGGCAGTGACCTGACAAATGTCCTGTCTCTGGTAAATGTCGTAAGAGTCATTACTTGGTATTCAGTTATGTAAAACTCAGATCTGAGTCATATATTCCATGTGCTTTATTTCATTATTATGCCCATGGTTTTGTAGCCAAGTCCAGCGCATTCAAGCCCCCAGCTGCCAGTGTAGTAACAATTCAATTACAAGTGTGGAGCCACCACCTCCAAGCTGTTTCTCACCCGACGACAAGGCTGATGGCTCTGGACTCGGTTGGAATGGAGGAGTGAGTAAGGCAGTACCCAGTGTGGACTGACTTATAATTAGTAATACCTCCCACAGGTAACAGCTCGTCCTCTGTGCACTGGCCTCTTTACCAGTGACAGATACATATCCTGCCAGATTCTCTTTCCTCAATCACAATAGAATCGATCTTATTGGACAAACACCATCCAAGAAACACAGTAAGGTAGGTGAGACACACTGACTCTGAGTTAGTGGTAGACTTCATGAACTACCAACTCATGTTATTTCTGTGAAAAATAACGAATTTGAAACTTTCCTTGTCAAATCATATTCTCATTGTTTCTAGCCTGAAATAGAATGGCATGATGGATGGGTGGATGGATGGACAGACGGACGGATATATGCTGCTTTATTTTGTTTTACAAGGTCATCCTGAAAGACTATATACTACTTACTACTTGTTACTGCTATTAAGGCTACTTATCTGGAATTTAATTCTGGGGCTAGAGAGATGGGTGAAGAGCACTTCCTGTGCAAACATGAGGGCCTCAGTAAGCCTGAGGGACTACTTGAGTTTGACTCCTAGGACCCACATAAACAGCTGAGCATGGCCACTCCTGCCTATAGTCCCCGTCTTGTGAGGAGCAAAGACCTGAGAATTGCTGAAGCTTGTGAAAAAAACAAATGGCAAACTCCAGGATCAGAGACTGGCTCAAAAAAGAATGGGTGGTAGAGTGATGGAGTGATCACATACATGTGTGTACACTACACACCACACACATACTACATTCTACACACCACACACATACCACATCACACATCACACACCACACACAGACGACACACCACATTACACATCACACACCACACACATACCACACACTACACACATACCACATTACATATCACAGACCACACAGTACACACATACCACATTCTTTGACATGACACTCAACCCACACAGGTGATTTTATGCCAGGTCATAACAGTTGCTACGAGCCTCTCTGCCCTTATCAGTCACATTCCCAAGATCAAGTACCCATCCTCTTGGCTCAGCCAGGTTCAACATTGCCCAAGCTGAGTGCCGATTCCCCAGTGGTGATAGGGAAGGGTTAGGACTTTCACGAGACACTGCAGCAAGGTCGAGATAACCTTTGGCCTACACGAAGAGCACTGATTAGTTTCCTGAAAAAATGCCCACACGGTGCTGGTCTCTCCCACTTCCTGTCCAGCCTTTGCGGCTGGGTATTCACACTCTGCTACTGACTCAGTCACAAGACAGTTTCATTTTTAACTTTTCTAACTAGAATACAAAGTAGAGGGCTTCACTGTAACAGTTTCATACGATACATTGTGCTTTGCTCCTATCCTTATCACCCTCCCTTGTCCCCCATCTTGTTCCCCCCTAGTTCCCTTTCTCCCCTGCCCCCACCCCAGTAGACTCAACCTATAAACTGCATCATCACCTAATGGTCATGATTCCTGTCTAACAACAAAATAACCCAAAATCTGGAAGAAATGCAGACCAGTAGTGGCAACCCACAGCACCTAAAAATGGGTTTCAAAGGTGGCAATGTGGCTGGGCAGCTCAGTATCAGGACTCCTAACAGCCCTATGTGGGCTGGCGACTGCCATCTGGTGGCATCAGGTAAAGTCAATGAGTGCCCACCTTCCTTGTGAAAAGGTATCTAGGGATATGTTGCATCTCCCTACTCATTTCTAGGATGAAATCCCTGACCAGATGCAGCTTACAGGAGGAGGAAAGCTTTATTTCAAGCTTATAGCCTCAAGGAGAAATTTCATCATGGCATGGCAGAGCAGAGGCTGGGCATCACATCTTGCCACAGAAACTGGGAGGGTGCAACAAGAGTGAGCTGGCTCTGCTAAGGAGGGTTGGGCAATAACAAGCCAAGGCCATCCCAGAGTGACACATCTCATCCAGCAAGGCTCCAGCTCCCAAACTGCCACCAGGGATTGAGTAAGAGGCTTTAATAACAAACACACAAGGCCATGGTGGGGGGGCGTTTCACATTTGAGCTACCATGGGGTGAATACTAGTATAGTGTTTTCCACCCAAGAGATGATGTGATCATCTACCTGATGGCCAGGTTCACGAATAAATCAGACAGGTGTCGGATCTCACGTGATTGTTTCTTATAGTTTCTTAGTACCTTTGGGCCCTGGGCAGGTGTCTGCATCCTCTCTGCACCTGTTTCCCTCTCAGCTCTGAGATGAAGAACACGCTAGCATGTTCAGAGTCCCGTGGGGGCAAATACCATGCTCTCCCTCTTTTCTTAGATGGTTACATTAGCCTGTCTCAGCTCGATGAAGTCATATTCATATGTCTTTCCAAGATAATATACCACTATTTAGTTCACTGAGTCTGAGTTTGTAATAAAGCTCTAAAATCTAAATATTTGGCTTCTATTTTGAGAACTTATTATCCCAGTAATTTTCCAGGATAAAAAAATCATATGATTTACAAATTCCTTAGTGATGTACTGTTTCCAGGAAGCAGCCTGAGCATAAAGTGTACAACTCAACAGTAGGTTAATATTAATCATTGGGATTAAGCTGATGAAAAATTTTACAAAGCTGTGTGTACTTCTAATGCCAGTCCATGTCTATGCCAAGCAAGGCCGGGGGGCTATGGACATCCTGGATAAAACAAATACCAGTGAAGAGCTGTGTAGATAAATGATGCATGTTACCTGATCTGGAAGAATCAGTTATGCCTTTATTAAATTTTAACAATTTGGAAGCTAGAGATATGGCTCAGCTGTTACGGGGCTTGCTTGCAGAGCATAACAACCTGGGTTTGATTTCCCAGCACCCACATAAGCCAGATGCACAAAGTGGCACATGCATCTGGAGTTCCTTTGTAGTGGCTCAAGGCCCTGGTGCACCCATGCTTATTCTTTCTCTCTCTGTATCTCTCTGCTTGAAAATAAATAAAATATAAAAATAAATAAATTTTAACAATTCAAAGAACTAAATGGATCTCCCCTGACCTCAGTTCTATTTCCACACATGTGCATATGTGTGCACGCACACGCACGTGCACACATGCGCACACACACACACACACAGAGCCCAATTTAGGATGGTTAGTAACATTAGTGCAGAGGCCCACACACATTTTTCACATTTTAAAACAACAATTGAAATAAGTTAAAGCTCCTATTTTGATGGATTTTTTGGTTAAAAAAAGGGCCTGGAATAGATTGATCCATATAATACAGCCATTAAAACTAAAGCCCATTGTTTGTGGCACTGAAGTGACAAGCTCATTTTTCTTGTTTTGTTGTAATTATTGTTGCTTAAGTAAAACCACACAATGAATTATAGCTAGAACTTTCTGACCCACAATGACTTGAGATTCAAGGGAAGGAGAGCACTGAGCGCTGAGCACATGCTTGTGCCGAGAGCTAAAGCCTATGCAGAAGGAGATGTTGACGTCACGTGCAGATTCCCTCAGTTCTTCATTTAGTTACTTATCATTTATTTACTGCATATTTTTGACATGCTAGGTATGGCTGTAAACTCCACAGACACATCAGTCAACTAAACGCACAAACCCCCCCGTACTCCTGGAGGAGCTTAACTCCTGTGGGAAATGAGGACCCTGAAGCTCAGGGGCACTTTGAAACTTGCCCAGGACAATTAAGATGGAAGAGTGTTTCATAATGTCTGGTTTCAGTGACATCTATTCTAAAGCCACTGTGGATGCTTTTCAAAAGTAGAATGCTCGGGCTGGAGAGATGGCTTAGCAGTTAAGCGCTTGCCTGTGAAGCCTAAGGACCCCGGTTCGAGGCTCAACTCCCCAGGACCCACGTTAGCCAGATGCACAAGGGGGCACATGCATCTGGAGTTTGTTTGCAGTGGCTGGAGGCCCTGGCGCACCCATTCTCTCTCTCTATCTTCCTCTTTCTCTCTGTCTGTCGCTCTCAAATAAATTAATAAAAAAAAAAGTAGAATGCTCTTGATCCTATCTCAGAATCATAGAGGGTGCGTAAGTCCCAAGGATTATGGGTATTTCTTCTACCCCCCCCCCCCAGGGAGGGCCGAGGAGATGGCTCAGTGGATAAAGTACCGGCACACAAGGGTGAGGACCAGAGCTTGGCTGCCCAGAAGTCACCTGTCGTCCTAGCCCGGGAGGAGGGGGGGGGAGAGGAAGGAGGATCCCTAAGGCTCACTGGCCAGCTAGTCTAGCCAAACTGTGGACTCAAGATTCAGTGGTCGATCCTTTCACAAAAAAAATAAGGTAGAGAGCAACTTAGGAAGATATCTGTTACCTTTGACCTCCACACACATGTGCACCCACGTACATACATGTGCCACATCCATGAACATATATACACACCATACATATAGACACACACACACAAAACCACTGATCTCCTTATGCAGAGATTTATGGAAGCCATTGAGAAATCAGATTAAGTCATGCTCAAATACTTCCACACTTCTAGGTCAGAGCCAAGGGTATATTGTATTTACGATACAGGTAGAGTGAAACAGCAGCTAAGGAGATCATCTGATGGTCTCCCACAGACACACCCAGCAGACCAACCCTACACTCACCAGCTTAAGAGGTGAGGAGACCAAGAGGAAGACTACAGTGCCTGCTTTTGTACAACAGAAAGGACAGACAGACTGAAGAATGCAAGGAAGAAAGGAGCGCCCTAGATCACCCCTCCCCCCATCCAGGCAGCACAACTTGGAAAGAGACACCTAGTGATTGAAGGAAGAGGGAATGGAGTCCAGGCCTTAGATGTGAAAAGTCTAAAACCAGAACTTCCAGGCTGGAGAGGTGGCTTAGTGGTTAAAAGCACTTGCTTGCAAAGCTGGACAGGCGGGTTTTGATTCCCCGGTACCCATGTACTGCCAGATGCTCAAAGTGCCACATGCACCTGGAGCTGATTTGCAGTGGCAGGAGGCCCTGGTATGCCCATACTCACTTTCTCTCTCTTTTTGCTTCTTTCTTCCTATCTTTCTCTCAAATAAAAATATTTTTAAAATATACTAAACAGAAATAACATCCTAAAATATATTCAATTTTATTATGTTTAAGTTTTATTTGTATTCATTTAGGAATATTTTCCAATTTCTTCATGTTATTTCTGCCCTGTCAGTTGTGAAAGTGATCTATGATATTCCCCAAGTCTATCTCTCTTCACTGTCCCCCATGATCAGCTACTCAGTCCAACAGATCCCTCCTAGACTGTGACCCCACTCAGGAATGCAGAGTCCAATGTTACAGAATGTTCTAATTCCTAACAGACATCTAGTGACAAAAACCATGAGTATCTGAGCAGAACCTCCTTCCACATCCAGCTCCTTAGAAACAGTAGAAGACAGATGGGCCATGCAGAGCATGACTAAGGACAGCTTAATACAGAGAACGTTCACGAATGGGAGACAGGAGTAAGGAAAACCCCACCAAAAAGAAAAACACCTTGTCACAAGCAACTACAGGAAGCAAAAATAGAGAATGGCTATCAGAAAGCTCTAGAAACAGCCATCTAACCGGAACCAAAAACAGGCAGCCAATGGTCAAAACTAGAAAAAAAAAATAATCACTCTGGCCTCTCTCTTCCTGTGTCCCAATCTCCTGGTGCTTCCTCCCACCACTCAGTGCCTACCAAGAGCTGACAGGCAAGGTTGGCGGTCCACACCATCTAGGGAGGTGAGCACCCTATAGCGCAAGTGAAACAGCAGTGGAGAATAAGTCGGGGCGGGGAGGGGGTAGGTTGGGGACACATAGCAGAAACAAAATGCTATGAATTTCTATGCAAGTCCCAGTGCTTCCAACGAACTGAACGAGAGTCCTCCTATGGAGACCACTTTTCCCCTAAGAAGAAGCCACTACCAAAACAGTTTGCCCTGGAACTAATAGCACCTGCTTTGCCTGTGTCACTCGGTGCTTAACGTTCCTGTTAACCCTGGATGACTGACATAGGACCTGAAGGGAAGTACTAAATGGCATTTACTCTTCCTTTAAAAGCTGCTTAATGCCAGCCTGTGGAGCTACTGGTTCCCCCAGCATTTACCAAAGAAAAATATCAGATGATGATAGCAAACCTGAGAACAGTTGATAACTACATCCAGATGCAGGCATTGGGAGGTCAGGATTGAGGCCAGGAGGTAGCTCGGTGGATAAGAGCCCTTGTCCGTAAGCATGAGGGCCTCAGTCCTCATGAGTCTCACCCCCAGCACCCACATGCAGGGCTGGGCATAGCTACACAGGCCTATATCCCCAGTATGGAGACCAGAGGAGCACTGGGGCTCACTGGTCAGCCAGTCTGACCTAAAACAGCAGCTCTGGGTTCATTAGAGACTTCATCTCAAGGAAACAAACAAAAGAGTAACAGAGGAGGGTACTGAAATTCTCCTCTGGCCTCTGCATACACTATAGTACACTACACACACACACACATATGTCATGAATGTATCAGTGGGCAATTTGCCCTCACTAGAACCTTACAAATGGAGAAGAATTCTCAGGAAGCAGACAGCATTCAGAACCACCCAACCAGAGACTGGTCTAGTATCACATTCAATCCATTCTTCCTACCGACGAACGCAATCCTGTCTGACAGCCACTGGACAATTAGAAGAGATCTATTTATAGCCACTGTAAATCAGGCCTTTCTAGTGACAACAGCTAATCACCCCTGGCATTTCTTTTAAGGTTCAAGAGTATGAATTTGACCGCCAGGAGTTAACTCCAGCCCTATTTGGAGGCAGCCCCATTTCAAACGCTTTATTAGTCCTATCGCCCTTAGTAGGTTTTTCTTTGGGAGGAGGGTAGAAATGGGAATTCTCTAATTAGTTTACAAGCAACAATAAACCAGAACCTGGAAAAGTCTCTTAGAAGACCAGGCTATTTCTTTCCTTCATAATAATAGCTCCTGTTTAAAGACCATCTACCATATATATACCAGAGACTGTGCCAACCATTTACCTACTTTGTATCAAAAATACCTGTATTTTGTATCATAATATATGATGCTTTATATTAACTCCCATGACAGACAACAGAGATGAACAGTGTTACGATCTGTAGTCAGCTAAGACGGAGGTGACTCACATGTGTACATGCATGTGGTGTGTGTGCATATTAATGTTCGTATGTGTGCATGTACATGTGCAGGCGAGAAGTACATGTTGGGAGTCCTCCTCTGTCACTTTCTACCTTACTGTAAGTGTGTGCGTACGTGTGTGTACACGGGTGCTAACCAGTGAGTCCCAGGGACTCTCTGTCTCCACTCTCCAGACACTAAGATTGCAGACGCATGCCCAGTTTTTGTGTGAGATTCTCATGCTTGTGTGAGAGCATGGAAGCATGGAGCAAGCACGTTTCCCAACAAACCATCTCCTCAACCCAACTCTGAGGTCTCAAAGAGGTACCATAACCTGGCCAAAGTCATGCACTCAGCCAATGGTAGAGGCTGTCTCCATGCAGACCCTAGATTCACTTTTTTATTTTTTATTTCTTTGAAAGAGAGGAAATAGGGAAGGAGGAAGAGAGAGAGAGAGAGAATTGGTCCACCAGGGCCTCCAGTCACTATAATTCAACTCCAGACACATGTACCACCTTGGCATCTAGCTTACACGGGTCCTGGGGAATTGAATCTTGGTCCTTTGGCTTTGCAGGCAAGTGCCTTAACCGCTAAGCCATCTCTCTAGCCCTCACTTTTTTTTTTTAGCTCTGTGTAGATCTGAAACCCCACTCCTGTTCTCTACTAGATTTCTATGCACACCATGCTAGACTTCATCCCACTGTTCCATTTGTTTGTTCATATGCTGTGAGCCATCTGCATTATTTATAGTGTTTCCTGTGTGGTGAATGTCTGGCATGGTAGACCCCAAAATGTTTTCTTCCATGTTTTCCTAAATTTTCTCACCTTTTTATCCCCTATGAAGTCTCATGTGTATTTGCCTATCTATGCACAAATGCTTACTGCTTTCTTATTTATAACAAGATTTAGAAATGTAGTTGTGAATTAACCTACAATTTCCCTTAAGATATATTTTCAATCTACCAATGTGCTAAATTGGATATTCAAATGCTGCATTTGTGGTACACAGGCAACTTGGAGAGGTGTTGGTGTGTCCTACATGTAGGATGACATTGAAAAGCTTTGATCTGAAAGTAGTCATGAGCAGAAAACCTGATGGCAAAATGACCGTGGTGTCCCCCACATTCCCAGCCCCCTCACAGGTAGCTGGAGTTCTTTGGCTTGCTCTGGTTAATGACCATGCATGGAAGAGTGTGCGTGGGACAGAGAAGTTAAGGACTCATAAGCAGTTCCATCAGCTGTTAAATTCTGCCACCCTAGGGACCAGCCCTTTCAATACATGCACCTTTGAGAAACATTTATCCAAATCATAAGCCAAAAAGTAGTGTGAGTGACTCAAACATCAAGTACATGTGTGAAAAATCTACAACATCATAACCATACTTTGGGAAAGAAAAGGCAAACCAGTCCCCATTGCTAGAATGACAAAAAAAAAAATCAGAAAGCTAATTAGTTTAAAGTCAACAAATTCCAAAGGTTAAGATAATAAGCATTGCTCCTGTCTTTCTAAATAAGCTCTGCTTCCAAGTGAACACAGTTCTCCTATGACTGTAATACATTACTGTATGTTTTCTCCCCCTCTGGGCTGCCTTCCCCACCTACAAATGAAGACTCCTTCTTCACAGTGTTACCAAGAGTATTAAGTTAGTATAGAGAAAACTCTAGCACAGCGTGTATCTCCTCTACAAAGATATCCTTACCACACTTAAACAATTAACCTACTATGTCCCCCCTTTGTGCTCTTCAGACCTCTCCCCAGTTCATTTCTCTTCAAATTATCAAGGGCGTACTGTACGTCAAAGCATTTTGAGTTGAAATATAAGGATTGAGACATGCTCCAGAACCTCTAATCTAGTAAGACTACCATGCAGAAGGCAGCTGTGAGTTAAACAGAAAATTTCAGACTGACATCGGTTTCAGGAGCCTGGCCAAATATCTTTTATAATCACCTAGATTCTTGTGCTACTGAGAGAGGAGGAGGAGGAAGAGGAGGAAGAGATGGATGATAGAAACAGTCTTGGTAGAATATTATCAAGAAAATAATGGCAGAATGTAAGTTAGCAACAACATGACAAAAAGAATAAGTTTGATATGACTTAGAATTACAGGAACTGGGCATTGAAGAGATGGGTTAGTGGTTGAGGCATTTGTCTGCAAAGCCAAAGGGCCCCAGTTCAATCCCCCAGGACCCACATAAGCTGGACACACAAGCTGGTTACATATGTCTAGAGTTTGGTTGCAGTGGCTGAAGATCCTGGCGTGCCCATTAATTCCACCCCCCCCCCATCTGCCTCTTTCTCACTCTCAAATAAATAAAAAAATCTTTTTAAAAAGGAATTACAGGTAACAGTGTCTGGAGGGTCTGTCTGTAAAAGTCGCCTGCCAGCACACAGCCCTGTCAGGCTATTCAAGTCACATTCACTGTGTAGGGCAAATGGAGAAAGAATGAAGATTAATGAAGACAAACAGCATTGGAAATGGCAGGATGTAACCTGAGGCACACAGCCCTAGAGATGACAGCTGAATTCACTCTCGCCCCCAAATGACACCCAACAGCAATTCATTACACACACAGAAGAGATGAGAATCAGTGACCCCAAGTGTACACTTGTCTTCAGGGACTGTCCTGCAAGCAGGTGGCAAGCTGGGCACACAAATCTATTCCGTGCTTGGCAGAAAAGTCTCTATTGTAAGAAATGCACAAAGCAAGGTGAATGCCTCTGAGAAACAGTGCGAGATATTGACTGCTATCACCTGCTAGAACCAGTTGTGAACTAATTGTTATCTATACATTGGTTTAAGAAACACCACCAAAAACAAAAAAAAACAAACAAACAAAAAAAAAAAAGACACCGAAAAGAAAGTAGAACTAGAAAGGGTAAAGGTAAATGGATAGATTTGCAAAAATAACATTTGAATGCTGCGAATTGTTCCTCAGACTATTAGCTACTGAGGAATTCGTATGTGCAGTGGAATTTGTAACCATGACTGTGATGGTTTTAAACACTGACTTAAACACAATCTTTTGGGCCAGGGCTTCCAACACTTTGCATATCATAACATATAGAAACTAGCAATACTGGGCTGGAGAGATGGCTTAGTGGTTAAGGCATTTGCCTGCAAAGCCAAAGGACCCAGGTTCAACTCCCCAGGACCCACGTAAGCCAGATGCACAAGGGGGCATACATGTCTGGAGTTCCTTTGCAGCAGCTGGAGGCACACCCATTCTCTGTCTCTGCCTCTTTGTCTCTTCCTCCCTTTCTCAAATAAATAAATAAATAAATAAATAAATAAATAAATAAATAAATAAAATATTAAAAAGAAAAAAGAAAGTAGCAATATTTTACAGGCTAGACTCCCTGAGGCAACTAGCCACAGTGCCTTGCTACCTAGTTCCTGCACAGTTGATCCAAGGCACAAATGTCCAGAGGTAATACATGCTCTGGGCTTCCTAAAAAGCCATTTTGATGCTTCTGCCTACCATTCTGATAAGGAGGCTAAAGGGTCCTGATTATATAATCCTACACACTCTCACCTCAAATAACTTGATTTTGTTCAAGAAAACATTGCACTGGGAAAAAAACAGTTTGAAAATTACCTACTTAGGTAATTAAAATTTTTTTAAGCTACCTTAAAAACTAGATGTTGAATTGACAACAGTCTGTCTCAGCCCCTTCTCTTTGTTGCAGCAAGATACCTGACCAAAGCAATATGAAGGAAGGAAAGAAGGGAAGGGGGGAGGGATGGAGGAAGGAAGGAAGGGAGGGAGGGAGGGAAGGAGGAAGGAAGGAAGGAAGGAAGGACAGATTTATTTTGGCTCACAGTTCTAGGGCACAGTCCTTCGTGGCTGTAGGAGTGTGAAGTAGTTGATCACATCCCATGCACAGTCAGAAAGCAGAGCATGATGAATGCTAGTGTTCACCTCGCTTTCTCATTTTAATTCAGTCCAGGACACCAGCCCATAGAACAGTGCTGTCCACATGCAGAGTGGGTCTTTCTGCCCTGTAAAGCCATCATAAACACAAGGGGGTTGTCTCCTAGAGGATTTTAAACAACTTCAGGTTGACAACCAAGCTTAACCATCATTTACTTTCTCATTGCTGGGACAAAACACCCAATCAGAAGTGCCTTTTGTAGTGCTGGAGCAATGGCTTGGAGGTTAAGGCACTTGCCTGCAAAGTCTAAGGATCCATGTTCGACTCTCTAGATCCCACGTAAGCCAGATGCACAAGTGACATGCGTGCAATGCAGAGCATGTGCACTAGATGGCGCAAACATCTGAGGCTCATTTGCAGTGGCTGAGGCCCTGGCACACCAATTCTCGTTCTCTCTCTCAAGAAGAAGAAGAAGAAGAGGGGGATGGGGAGGAGAAGTAGTGCAAAGGGGTCTCCCCTTTGGCTTATAGTTGCAAAGGGTAGAGTCTGTCATGGCAGGACCAGGGAGCTCAATCAGATCATCACACCATCCGAGAGGAAGCAGAGAAAGACAGATGAACAAATTGGGCCAGGCTGCAACACCCCAAGGCCTGCCCCTAATGACAAGACTTCTCCTAAGGTCCCACAACCTTCCTAAAAAGATGAGGACCAGGTGTTCAAACACATTAGCCTACAGGGAATGATTTACATTCAAACTACCCCACCATCATACCTCAATACACATTAGAAACACATAGAGAGGTTTTGGGGTTTTTTGTACATTGGTGCTGGGGACTAAACTCAGGTATCCATGGTTGCACAGTAAGCACTTTTACCTGCTGAGCCGTCCCCCCAGCGCTGAGAGCTTTTAAATACCTCAGATCCTGGGCTCTTCCCTCTGAGATGCTGGGGAAGTGATTAACCCGAATGGTTATGAGAGTCACTGAATAAGAGCAAACCTCACTGGCCAGGTACAAAAAGTCCTGGAACAGGGATCTGCTGAACTGTGCTTACTGGACAGACGCAAATACTATGTGTTGGTCCTAAGTTGTTAATTTATGAGACAGTAACAGTTATATGTGGTCAGTTTTCAAAACCAATCAGTTTTACCTGGTGATGGGGGGAAATGCAGAGTGGACAAGGAAAGCAGGAAGAAGTGGAGGCCGTAGTGTGGGAAGAAAGTTTTGGGGCTTTTCTGTTTGAAAATATGTAAAATAAAATAAAACATAACTTGGTAAGGGATTCATGTGCTTGTATTTTAGGTATGTGGGTCACTTAAAAATAGAAACCAACAGGAAAGACAGAAAAAAATCTGGAACCCTAATTCAAGATAGAAAAAGGAGAAAATAGAAATCAAGGTAGGTATCTGGTTGGCATGTCCTATTCTCTAGGATCCTAGAATTTCCAGAGAACGGATGTTATAAGAAGAATGAAGAAAATCTACAGAAACCTCTTGGAGAGGAGAAACAATTAGTTGTGCTAATATTTTTCATGAGCTTGTATGCTTATTGATAGTTCTTAGTTAAAATTTATTCAAATTCTCATTTGCTGAAATAATCCTAGCCATGTAATGCACACTTGCTATGGACCAGACATTGGGTCTGATGTACCATATAGACTACCTTCAGTTCACATTTTCTCATGATCTCATTTTACATACACTCCAACTTCTATCATTTCAGTGTCCTGAAGACTGTTCACAGAATTTAGGAAGCTGTGCCAAGAAGAGAAGGAGGTTATTCTTCTTGAAAATAAGCAGCTTTCTCTGTGAACAATAAAACTCTTATTGTAGGGCTGGAGTAATGGCTTAGCAGTTAAGGGGTTTGCCTGCAAAGCCAAAGGATCCAGGTTTGATTCCCCAGGAACCATGTTAACCAGATGCACAAGGGGGTGCATGTGTCTGGAGTTTGTTTGCAATGACTGGAGGCCCTGGCATGCCCATTCCCCTGCCCTCTCTCTCTCAAATAAAAATAAATAAATAAATAAATATTTTAAAAAACTCATTGTATAATTAAAAAGTAAGTAAACGTTATCAGATTTCCATCTAGGAATACAAAGAATAAAATTTTGGCACATGAAGGGGGGATTAACCAATGCTATGTGATTTTCACTTACAGCAAGATAACAATTTAAGGGGTTGTGAAGAGGGCCTGAGTTCAGATCCCAAGTGTGCACCTGCATTCATCCACAAGCACATGTCCAGAAGCCTCACAAGATACTCATTAGAGAATGAGGTCAGAGGGCTGGAGAGGTGGCTTAGCGGTTAAGCGCTTGCCTGTGAAGCCTAAGGACCCCGGTTCGAGGCTCGATTCCCCACGTTAGCCAGATGCACCAGGGGGCGCACGCGTCTGGAGTTCGTTTGCAGTGGCTGGAAGCCTTGGCGCGCCCATTCTCTCTCCCTCTCTCTCTCTCTATGCCTCTCTCTCTCTCTCTGTATGTCACTCTCAAATAAATAAATAAAAATAACAAAAAAAATTTAAAAAAAAAAAAAAGAATGAGGTCAGAAACTGGGTGTTGCAGTCACCCAACCAAGAGCAGCTTTTGGAGGGGTGGGAAGGTTTGTTTTGCCTTACATACACAAGGGGATGCTCCACAATGGCATGGAAAATGATGGTATGAGCAGAGGGTGGACACCACCCCCTGGCCAACATCAGGTGGACAACAGGAACAGGAGAGTGTGCCAAACATTGGCCAGGAGATACTGGCTATGATACCTATAAGCCCGCCCCCAACAATACACTGCCTCCGGGAGGTGTTAATTCCCAAATCTTGATCAACTGGGAACCTAGGATTCTGAACACCTAAGTTTATGGGGGACATCCGAATCAAACCACTACACTGGATATCAAGACAGGCCTTGCTGGTGGTTCACAGACAAAATATGACCATTCTCAGAGCCATTTTTGCCAGAGTAGGATGGTAACAAAAGCTACCACCTGCTGAGGAAGGGTTAAGAGGATGGAGAGTCCCTACTATGCCTAGACTTGCAAGGGGAGTGCAAATTGAGAGAGACTCTGGTAGCCTCCACCATAAACTAGTAACAAGGCAGGGCAACAGATTGGTGGAATCACTTGAATGCTGTGGTTGGATTATAGACAACAATAAAAGAACTCAAACCAACCTCCAGGCCTGACCACACTGACTGAGTTCCTCATATTCCTGACTTGGTAGATGGGTACATGCATTTCCAGGCATAACCATTACTCTCCCCAGCATTATGATTCTTCACACACTTAGTACTGAAAGTATGAGACATTCAAATAGGCGAGAATAAAAATAACACTGCAGGATAAAAAAGCAGTAAAAAAGAACTAAACCCACAAATGATCCAGATGCTCAAACTCCACATAGGAACTTTAAAGCACCTGGGAGAAATTGTCTTAAATAATCAAGCAGGAAAGGCAGGCAATATGCAAGAACATATGGGAATCCCTATCAGAGGAATACAGCTTCTGAACATGAGTCAAATGAACTGCTGGAATGTGAAGAGGCTCTGTAGCCATGAGATGCGTCCCCTTTATATTTTCATCATCAGAATTCAACAATGAATTCTAAAGGTATAGCTGTATATATTGTTTTCCTATATCATTATTATAATAAAGACCGTGTCCTAAATTTAGACTTTGCCAGTTTCAAATTCCAATGCCTTTGTGTCTGACACTAATATTGCTCACTCACCACCACAAGTCCCCTGCCCTGCCACCCAACTCTTAATACCTCATTGCTCTTTGGTAGTTCATACATTTATACACAAACTCATCTCTTCCTCCTCCCCTCCCCATTCCCCTCGTCCCCATTCTGAGCTTTAATTTCATCATCAGTAAAGTGAGACACAGTCATTGTCAGCCCAGGAAATTCTTGCTGGAGATATGAATAATAAAGGTCAAGCAGATCATATACAGAAGACACTCAACAAACGGTGGCTGCCGTTGCGGAACTTTGGTGTCTGAGTTTTCAACAATCCCCACAGATTTGGAGGTGGGAAAGTTAGCTGGTGGTACTTGTTCATCCAGCACCAAAACAAAGGATTTGGGACATCAGAGTCAGATTCAGATCCTCCTTGACCCACATCAAGTAACCAAACAAGTCACACCAGGGTCTGGGGTTTCTTAAACATAAAATAATCAAACCAGGTCATTTCCAAGGTCTCATGAAATCATAATATGTGCAGGAGTCTTCACATTATGATTTGGGGTAAATTAAGGAGTTTTGTTATTCTTTGTAAAAACAGATAGACTGTTTGTGACTTATACCATGAATTAATCCATGATATAATCAAGAAACAAGTTATCTATCTGACCTCTGCCTGTGGAATGAATGAATGATTAAATGATACATGTATGCAAACCTCTGGAGTTCACTGAGTCTCATTTTATCTAATAACAAGAAATTGTCTTTTCCTCTGCCTTTCCTGCCCAAAGTCCTATTTTTATTATTTTGTGGTATGAATTTTCATTCTGTTATTTATTTTTTAAATATTTTATTATCCATTCGCAAGGAGAGAAAGAGACAGAGAGATAATGGGTGCACCAGGGCTTCCTGCCACTACAAATGAACTCCAGATGCCTGAGCCACTTTGTGCATCTGGCTTTTTGTAGGAACTGGGGACTTGAACCTCAGGTCGTTAGGCTTTTCAGGCAAGCACCTTAACTGCGGATCCATCTCTCCAGCCCCTCCTTGTACTCCTTACTACATTATGAGGAACTGTGCTCATTAACCAAGTGTCACTCATCACATCCAGGAATCTTCATTAAAGCCTTTGGCCCATTCTGTACTGTTCTCACTCTGTTTTGTACTAAACAAAAATGACTGTGAGGCAGCTGGCTGTGTTTTAAAACTAGATGTGACAAGATTTATGAAAATGAAATGAATCACCCATTGGATTAACAGGGAACATTCTGTTTTGCCATCAAGACAGCTTGCTGAACTGGAAATTAATGTAAACAAAATATTCCAAAGAAGGCTGGCATCAGAACCTGTCATTTGTCTTTTGTTAACAAGTTCATCATTATGGCTATCAAAAGAATATTGACCACTATCCTTGCATATTACTAGATATAATAGAAAAATTATAGGAGGGTCAACATTTTTTATCTTGTTACAACATACACTATTTCCCTTGAACAAAAAAAAAGCATTTAGCAATATCTATATTTTAGGCTGTTTTTTGAAAGAAAATTTTATTCAAATGTCATGTAATTTCACCTAGGAAAACAATTTAATGTCAAAGAAGATAATAAAACATTATTCCTTTTACTCAAAAAAGTTATAGAACTAATGTCTTTAAAGCAAAACTGAATGTTGTATACTATGTGGAGACCATCAAGAAATGCTCAATTGAAAAACATGGTAAGATGTAAATGAATAAAGGCTCTTAGTTTTATATAGAAAACTATTTCAGAATATTTTTCTTGTATTTTAGGAGGCCTAATACACAAGGCAATAGAATTCAACATTGACTTCACACAGGGACTTATGATCTATATGCTGAATAATTTTACAGACACAGTAATAACTACATAAATTAGAAGTCATCTTTCTCAGAGACTATAAAATTTTAGAAAGTGATTTGAAGAGTCAAATACCCATTTTCCTTTGATGGATTACCAAAAGTAATCACTTAAAAATATAACATAATAGTATACCTATCAATTTTTAAATAATCTGTTTCCTAACTTCACAGTATTGAATGACAAAACAGGAGCCAGAGAGAATCCAATATGGCTACCACAGAGGAGAAAGAATTATTGCTCCAGATTTCCTTGGTTTCGGGGACCAGAAAAATCCAGGCAGGAGACAAGTCAGCGATGTGTGTGAGCTACACAGACAAGAGGACCCAGTGTCCAGAAGATGATGGTGACAGAAACACAGGACACATGCTACTCAATGATTCCACGATCTATGGACCTGACCATCCCATATTAGGAAGTCAGAAACACGAAACTAAATCCAAAGTGAACTGTTACCATAGAAACCTTTATCCTTGCAGATAGACTAAAAGATATAACCTTCAAAAAGAATAAGAAAGGAGCATGTGAAAAGAAGGGTCCTGGAGAGGGTGGGATGAAACCTACGCTTATTTTTGTTTTGTTTCTGGCCTGTAACTCCCAGTACCAGAAACAACAAACAACAGCAAAAAAAAAAAAAAAAAAAAATGCAGTCCAGGTATAATACACAACTGCTACACCTTCTTATGGGCACACACATCTTAGCTTTGGGGCCCACTGCTCTTTGATTTCAAGTTCTTGGAATCACCACTGAGTGATCGCATTCTGCTTCACTTGTTAAAGTACATCAATCCCTGGCAGCTCTGCGCTGAGGGAGAGACCCACCTCATGAAAATACGTGATAAGCGATAAGAGAAAGGAACCCAAAGATCTCCTCTGGACTCTGACACACATGCAAACACCACACCACACATACTCTACACATGCACACACTTGCATGCAAAAAAAATACATCAGGCCTGGGCTGGCAAGGTTGTGCAGTGCTTAAGGTGCTTTCCTGCAAAGCCTAAGGACCGGAGTTCAATTCCCCAGTATCCATATAAAGCAAGGTGCACAAGGTGGCGCATATGTCTGGAGCCCCTGTGCACCTGTTCTCTCTCTCTCTCCCCCCCCCACCTGTTTCTCTTACTTTCTCTCAAATAAATAAGTAAATAAATACAATAATTTAAAAATACACCAGTCTTGATATAATGCTGTAGTTTTCTAAGCAGACTATGTGGTTGGAAGACATTCCTTCTAAATCTAAGAGGTAATTGCTGAAACTGTGACCACACACAGTTCTTGAATGAGAGTATAGCTCAACTCCTTTAGGAGTCTCATACTCTACCAACTGAGATAGCCAGGCATCTCGTAGCTCAACTCCTTTACAGCACCCTTAAGTAGGTGATGTGTGCTCATAATATGGCACAATTGGGCTGGAGAGATGGCTTAGCAGTTAAGGCATTCTCCCACCTGCCCAGCCCCCACTCGGTCCTCTCTGAGGGGCTGGGGTAAAACGAAAAAGGTGAGGTACCCCTGCCAATTAGACAAGGCCTCAGCGGCACCGGAACACTACGAATGGTCTCTGGACTAAAAGGTTTCTTTTGGAGAAGGGATTTTAAGGGATGCTATGACTAGTGTTGAATATTTATTTGTAATCCCAATTAATTATTACCTTGAGGAGAAGTATGGGGTCTTTAAAGCATGCATTATCAAATGACTGACAGAGGGTTAAAAAAAAAAAAAACAACTGTTTTCTGACTGGATGTGAGGACCACTCCATGGAAGGGAACTCATACAAGGTACTCAAAATTAAATTAAAAATCGATGGCATGGAAGGTCATCTGCCTAGGGGTGAAGCTGCTACTGTTGTTTGGCTAAGTAGATACATGGGGCCTGTCAAACTGCCCTCTGTGGCTATGTTCATGCCCAGAGATTAGCGTTCACTTTTGGTCAGAGAAGCTTCTTTATGCAGATGGCAGTGACAACTGGGGAAGATCCAAGACTTATCCAAGTGATAGAAAGTGACAAGCGGGTGCTCAGCACTGGACGAGACACACCTCTGACACAGCCACCGGGACCAGAGAACCCTGCGGAGGAGGCAGGGGACGTAGTGCTGCTCCCCATGCTGGTGGCGGTGGGTCGTGGGGAGCTCAGCGATGAGCGAGACATCTTCAGCAAACCCTTCAAGGTCCAGGAAACACCATAGAAGATCGGTGGAAAGCATGTTGGAGCCTCGGGGTGGGGAGGAATATTTTGGGACACTGTCCTCCAGACATGAGGTGACCTCAAAGTGAATGTTGTCACCCCCACGAGTCCTGCACAGTATGGAGCCCATCACCACAGACACAAACGTTGTTGGAGGGCCAAAAGAACAGTCATCAAAATAGAAGGACTACTGGGAAAGAGGAGGGGATCCAGTGGAATGGGGTGACAGAGGGGAACAAAAGAGGGTAACTGGAGGGGAGGGGCTTATGATGAAGTTACTGTATGTTCATGTATTGAAATTCTCAATGAAAACCACGTAATATAGCAGTAGCCTGCTACAAGGCTCATTCCTTAACTACTTCGTGGCATCTACTTCAGTCAGACACTGATGCTGTTTAGTCCTCAAAGTGAACTTCCAAGCCTCCTGACAAGGGGACGTCCTCCCTTCACTGGTCTCTCAAAGTCTCAGATGTAAAACATGGCTGAGCCATGGCAGTGGTGTCCTTGCTGTCAAGAGTACGTGGTCTCAGTTCTTTCATTCCCAACAATGCCAGAAGAAGCAGTGCTTCACACAGAGACAGCTTTGAAGAGCATGAGTATCACAGGGGAGTAGTCCCCAACACTACCAAGACACCTTAGACAATGAGAACTATTAGTACCAGGCACCCATGATGTTTCACACTCTAGAAGATACCAGAAGCTTTTGAGAGAATTATCCAACTCATAGAGAGTAGGTAAAACTAAGCTGGAAAAAATTACAAGGTTTTCTATTAGTTACCAGTGGCCTCATCTTTATATCCCGACTGCTCTCACAGTATGCGATGCACAAACACTTTCATGACTGAATACTTTAACAGAGTGTATGGTAAAATAAGGTTAATTTCAGTCAGGGATGACTCCTGTGACTGAGGTATACATGTCCACTATTAAACGAGGGAGTGAATCTCCTATAAAATGAAAGCCACGGTGGAAGATTGGGAGGAAAGAGATTTTTGCCATTTTTGGCTGAAACTAACCTCATGGAAAGGAACACGTTTGGCTATAATAATACCATAAGCACTGAATAAAAGCAGAGCTGACCTTTTTTCCCCACTTGAAATGTAAGATCTATGTCAGCTTCGAGATTAAAAAAAAAAAAAAAAAAAAAGCCGGGCGTGGTGGCGCACGCCTTTAATCCCAGCACTCGGGAGGCAGAGGTAGGAGGATCGCCTGAGTTCGAGGCCACCCTGAGACTCCGTAGTGAATTCCAGGTCAGCCTGGGCTAGAGTGAGACCCTACCTCAAAAAATCAAAAAAAAAAAAAAAAAAGCCTCTGATCATATGGGAAGAAGGAAGCTCTGAAAGCCTGGGTTGATCAGGATTACTTGGAGGCAGCAGCATATTCAGTCACCACTGCTGAAGTGTACAGTGTGTACCTAGTTGTGCTTTGAGACAGGAAGTAAGGACTGTAGAAACCATCGCAGTGAACAAAAGGAAACGAATTGTCTATGAGCCACACACAGACGTCTACGATGTTACAACAAGTCACAGGACTGTCGACCCAGGACATGAAAAACTCACACCATATAATTGAAAGGTAAGACGCTTAGGCTGTCTTATTTCACAATGCAAGCCCAAAAGGGACCTGGCTTTCAAGCCAGCATCTATTCTACTGCAAGCAGTAAAAATAGCTTAAACACACTAAATTCAGCAGTTACTAACATGCAGGTCAGATGCTTTCAAAGGATGTATAGAAACATTGCTGAAATCTCAAAGAAATGAATGTTAGAGTGGATTACATGGAGAGAGGTCTGCAATGGAATGGGATGAGGGCACAGGTATTTCTGACATCTCAGAATATAATATATGGTATTTTTGCTCCATTATTACATCAAATCATATCTTCTGAAACACTACATGAAAAGTTAACACATGTATATGTTCTCAAGTATAAATATATTCTTTAATTTTAAAAACTGCAAGGGCTTCTGAAAATGCAAATATAACCACTTAAGAGTTGACATTTCACTATTACCTTCAAGTCTTATAGCAAAACAAACAGATTCTTAGCCATCTACTCATTCAACCCAAGGTAATGTTTTGTTTTTGCTGCAGACCTGAGCAACTGTAGTGATAAAAGGTTCACCCTATAAAAAGTGCCAAGTGCCAAAAAGCCTCTTGAGTGACTAATTGTGTAAAATTGGTACTTTAAAAAATGCACTAGAACCTTTAAACTATGAGACAGTGAGATGAGGAGAAAACATTAAAGTTCTGTACACCCAGAATTTGGCTATGACAAAGTACATGAAAGAGAAGCAGAAATTATAAATGAGTTAGATACTCTTATTCATGTAGCTGAGGTGGACCTTGGACTCTTGTTCCTCCTGCCTCTGCCTCCCAAGAGCTAGGATTAATTACATACGTGGGCCACCATGTCAGATTATAAAGTGGTATTGGGGGGGGTGAAACCCAGGGCTTTTTGCATTCAAGGCAAACACTCTACCAACTGAGCCACATTACCAGCCCTAAGTTACACGGTCCTATACAGAGATCAGATAGTTTGTTTTTTAAAGAAATGGGTTTCATCGTGTCATCTTCATACATATGTATCATTAAATTTTGTTCTCATTGTTCCCCTCACCCCACCCCATGCTCCCTCCTCCCTCAGGCTGGTTCCCTTCCTTCCCCAAATTGATCTTGCTTCTGCCTTCTGATCAAATGTATTCATGCCATTGCCTTCTCTAATTCCCACCGCTCTCAAGACCTCATCCGCCCTCTCCTCCCTCTTGACAAATGGTGTTTAGTCACTTTTATAACCGCTCCCAGGGAGATTTAAGGAAAAAATGTATGCACATCAACCAACATGGGTTACAGCATGAATTCTAAGTCAGCCTGGCAAGACAGACCTTGCCTCAAATATATATGTGTGAGAGTATGTGCAAGTGTTATATGTTATATATACATGTGCATATACGTGTGTGTGATTTATTTTGTTCATAAGAAAGGGAATATTTTCACAATGAATAAGAGAGGAGAGAAAGAAAGAAAGGAAGGGAGGGAGGGGAGGAGGGGGAAAGGAAAAAAGGGGAGAAGGGAAGAGCAGAAAAGAAGAGAAATGTTAGAAACTGGTATTTGGAAATTTTTCTAGGATTTGTCATTTGAACAACAGGAACAATCAAGGTGACACACACACACATAATACATATATATGTAAATACATAATAAGCATATGTTAACTTTTAAGATTTGGGGGGGGGGGAAAGCGTAACCTAACCTGGTTTTTACAATCTTTCATTTCCTGTGGGTTCTGAGCTAACTTATCACAAAATACAAAAGGCAGCACTTTCTATTAACTGTGCAAGAATAACAAATACAGGATAAAATTGAATCTTCTACATAAAGAAAATGGATAATTTGTACTTGAATTGAAGTGTGGTGAGGTGTGTCAGTACGTTGAGAACTCTGAGGGTGGGTGACCCAGGCAGACAAACAGGAAACCATCTCTTTCTCCCTCAAAACTGACCACCACCCGCTCCTGCCGGATGTCGGCTTCCTTTGCCCGACCATTTCACCAGACGGTATATTATCTGTCGGGGTTATTACTTCGTCAGTGACAATCTCTGTACCGCTTATGCACCATGAAGAAGAGAAGAACGAGTTCCACCATAACTACACCTCAGAGCACTTGCAAAAATCAATTGCTATAAATATAAAATCATAACATACCTGGTAAAGCCTGGTACACACATGAAATACTAATGTATCATGGGACTTCATGTCCCTGGCTGATGACTTTTATATCTTGCAATAAGAGCAGTTCTAACAATGTGACTGCCAGGGACTTGACACATGCTGATGGACTCACACTTCTAACTACAGTGTCAAAGGTAGGGGTCACGAAGAGGACAAAGCCCAGTGTAGTGGTGCAGAAACTGACTCCCAGAGCTGGTGACAGGCACAAGGAGAAGCCAGGGTTCTGATGCTAGTGCGACAAATGTTCCCCTGCACCTCCCTGAAGGTTTCACAGCTAGTTACTTGCATATTTGCAACACTGCATGACACTGTAACCATTAAGACTCTGTAACTGTAAGTAATTTTTAAAAATATGTTTGCTTAATTCTTCTCCATAATTACAATAGATGAAATGTCTTCCCCTGGCCCATTCTAGTCGTGATTCATGAAGCCTGTAGTAGACCAGCCAATTAGGTAGAAAACGCATTAAGACACATGTCATTAGCAATAATAAATTCCAAAAAAATATAAAACCCATGGAGAAACTGAGCAGAGAATTTATCCACTTCATATACACCATATTGTAGAATAATATGATACATTAATATATGTTTTATTCATATTGAAAAATACAGCCATTATTTAGCTTATATTTTCATTTGTTCATCTTTAATTTGAATGGATCAAATACACTTATGTGTAGCACCACTTCTTCCAAAAAGCATTTATAAACAAAGTTAAAAGTATAGCTCACATGCATTTGGGATAAATTTTTAAATGAATATGTATTTATTTTCTGATACATGAATTTTTCTCAATAAAGTAAAACAACTGAGGAAACAAATTCTGCTACCACCATTTACCCTATAGTTGGTACATGTCCTCCAAGATTATTTTTAGAAAACCACTTTATGTGCTTTTATATTTGATTCTAGACAAAACTACTCATACAAAAACATAGGAAATAATATTTAATACAGGTTGGTGAGCTTTAAAAGGGCAAGCAGAAATTCAAGCACAAACAAAAGATTTCATGACAGCTAAAAATAAAACCAGTCTGAGTTTTTCTAAGGGAAAAGGGGGCTAAATTTACAACAGTGATACCTGTGTGTCACGGGACAAGAGAGCAGCAGGCTTACCCAGCTGTTACCGTCTAGCGGAATTTAATTAAGGAGTATTCCAGTGATGGGAACTGAGACTGAAGGACTGAGCATCTGCTATCAGAAGGAGTTCTTTATCACCCCATACGCTTGCAGGAGCCTACGGGAGGGTGGGTCCCAACCAGAGGGATAGTTGAAAAGAAACAAGTATTGTAGGAGCCAACGTAGCAGGCAGAAAGAGATGAGGGAAAAACTATCCAAAATTCTACGAACCATAGTCCAAACCCAACTTGAACCCAGTGAGTGAGGTCTCCAGGGACCAGCCCCTGGGTACATAAGTGGGCAGGGAAGGATGGAGGAGGCAAGAGGAAGAAGACGGAGAAGGGAGGTTATGTATCCTTAACCTCAAGTCCTTCCTCCCCCATTCAGTGAATGATGTGTAAGGATGGCGATACTTGAACTGTGGCCCAAGGCTCACCTGCAACATGCTGTTTCTGCTCTTTGGGCAATTACCTCACTTAACGCACGGAGTGGCATGTTCACAATGAACGCTCCCAGAGCTACCCTTGAGGCCCCGGGTCTCCCAGTGCCCTGCTGCCCGGGTTGGCCGCTTTGAGAACAGGTGACGCTGTCGAATTCTCTTGCCTCTCTGTGGTTCATCTTTCCACTCAAAGACCTTGATGGGTTTCCCTGTCTGTTTCAATCCAATCATTACGCTCTCCTGTCATCTGGGGCTGCAGATTAATTTTTCTGAGCAACAGGTAGGTAGACCCTTTCAATTCAAGACTCCTGTATTTTCTTTCTTTTTAATTTTTGAAGTAGGGTCTCACTCTAACCCAGGCTAATCTTGAACTCACTCTGTAGTCCCAGGCTGGATTCAAACTCATAGTGATCCTCCTACCTCTGCCTCACCAGTGCTGGGATTAAAGGTGTGTACCTCCAATCCCTGCTCCTTTTTTTTTCCCCTAGGTTTCATGGATTGTATTTTTAAATTGTTTCATTCTACTGTTAGTTTTTTCTTCCTTGGGATTAGCAGTTATATGTATTTGTATTTTTTTGTTTGTTTGTTTGCAAATTCGGCCATTCTTTTCTTCTGACACTTTTTTTTTCTTTTTTGTTTTTTTGAGGTTGGGTCCCACTCTGGCCCAGGCTGACCTGGAACTTACTATGTAGTCTCAGGGTGGCCTTGAACTCACGGCAATCCTCCTAGCTCTGCCTCCTGAGTGCTGGAATTAAAGGCGTGCGCCACCACGCCTGGCTTCTGACACTTTTTAACCTGACTCATTTTTATTCACTTTAATTATTTTCTCTCTTCTTTGGGCAATCATAACTTGATCCTCCTCTCTTAAATAATCTGCCCTCTTTTCACTACTTCCTTGAATACAGTCAACAATAAGTAATGCATTTCCTCCTATTTGGGTTAATTTCTTGTCTCAATTTTTGCATTGTTTCAAGGTATTTTTATTTTCTCAAATGCATTTAAGAATATATAATCTTTGTTGCAATTTTTCTCCAGGTTGTGGAAAGTTTTCTGAGGGATATTTTGAATTAACAGTGAGATTTTTGTTTACATTTTCTAGTGTTTGTTAAAATATACATGCGCTGGTCTGCTTTGTACTATTCCTACTTAGAGGGTACAGCGTGTGTTAGCGCCCACTCCTGACAGTTCTACTGTGTTTTCTTTTATAGACATGATAGGGGTAGGGAAGAAGAGGAGTTAGCTAATTGTGTTTATTCGTTTGTTTCTGTTGGGTTCTTAATTTCCTTCTGTGATTATCTCCTTTCTCTTTGCCAGTTCATCTGCAGGGAACGCTCCTCCTGTCTAAACCTGGTACTCTCCCACAATGCCCTGCCAAGCCTACACTTCAGCCCTACATACCCAAGCAAGCTCCCTTCCAAGAGCCAGAGCTATGGAATATGACAGATGGGACAGTGTTATGACTTTGTCTTCTGGGGAAAGTGCAAGTCCCATCTACTCTCATAGACTTCCCTAGGCCTCCTTTCTCTATTTCTCTGTTCTCACAGACTTGAAGGGTACACACATGGTAGGAAATTATTGCTATATTTTTTTCTCCTTATAGGTAATTAGAAGCCTGTGGCATTCTCTATCTCCTGGGATGGCAAAAGGAATGAGCCATAGTTTTATTTGATGTTCTTACTGATTTTTTTATTACTTTAGACTCTAGTACAGATGTCATTATTCTCCAAAGATAGTGAAAACTGATCTCTCAGTAAAAGTAATGACATGAGACTATCAAGGCCAAAGCTCCAGAGCCCTAGTCTCTCAGTGCTTCTTCCTGAAACTCTTCACACTAGTTTTGTGGAGAAGCTTCCAGAGACACCCAGAGACAATGTTATTTCTGTATGTTTCTGTGTGCTTGTATAGAAAAACTTTTGTTTCACATGTCAAGTATTGAACACATTTAATTCTAATTGTATATATAAGTATACACAACGAGGTAAGGTCCCCTGTTGGCATCATAGATCTCATATTCAAACAGAAAATCTTTGCCAACATTTGCAACATTAAGTCCATTTTCCTATAATGAAATCAGTAACTGTATTTAAATCTAACATCTCACTACAAATTGTTTTTTGGTCCTATCTGTTCTGTGTTCCTTCAACACTCCTTCCTTTCTTTTGGTTTGAGTATACTCTATTATTCAATTTTTCATATTAGCACAATATCAACACTTGCAAAAGTCTTACATGAACAATATGAGGCATAGATAAACCTGTCCTGGGTCAAACAGGGAGTACATATTTAAGATGCAATAAAGAACTATCTGAGGGCTGGAGGGATGGCTTAGTGGTTAAGATGTTTGCCTGCAAAGCCAAAGGACCCAGGTTTGATTCCCCAGGACCCACGTTAGCCAGATGCACAAGGGGGTGCACATGTCTGGAGTTCGTTTGCAATGGCTGGAGGCCCTGGTGTGCCCACTCATTCCCTCCCCCAACCCTTTCTCTGTTAAATAAATAAATAAAAATAAAAGCTTCAGTTAAAAAAAAAAAGACCCGGGTGTGTGGTGGCGCACACCTTTAATCACAGCACTCGGGAAGCAGAGGTAGGTGGATCGCCATGAGTTCAAGGCCACTCTGAGACTACATAGTGAATTCCAGGTAAACCTGGGCCAGAGTGAGACCCTACCTTGAAAAACCAAAAAAAAAAAAAATAAGAGAGAGAGAAAGCTATCTGAAACTGTGACCTCTATGAGGTTCTTATACTGGTATTTCTCAAAATAAAGTCCCTGGTCCCATTAATTTACAAGGCACACAAAGTCTAGGGCCCTGTCCCAAACCTACTGTACAAAATGTTCTGGGGTTGGTACCCCAAAATCTATGTTTTAACAAGGTCTTAATGTGTACTCATGTTTAAAAACCTGTATTACAGTAAGTAGTGGTGACACCAGATTGAGGACATGACAAAAAGCAGGGTAGTTACCCATCAGCACAGGTTCTATAAATTCTCTTGTACAGAAGGGAGAGAAAGCATGGAGTAGGGGTAGAGCATTATCTAAGCCCCTCCTCTCTTATAAACACTTTTGGGATTATTAACATGAGAAATGACTGAAGACTATTATGAGAGTCAAGCAGCTTGGAACTACATCTGGCTTACAGTCCTGCCACCTATGAAGACTCCATCATTGGCACAGCTGTTGTGCTCACTGTTTGGTCTGTTAAATAAATGAAGAAACTATCTCTTGTACTTTGACGCATTACTGCTTTCCTGTGTGACACAAAGTCCAATGGCTCAGATGCCCCAGACCTCTTAGATCTTCCAGAAATAAGACTTTGAAAAAGAGGACAGTAACATTTTGGGGTGGAGAGACAGAGAACTGTTGGACTCGCCATCCCTGACTGCAGACAAGGAAGAACTTTGAAACGCTGTGCTCGCTGCCTCAGAGCTGTTGCCAGGCCGGCGAGATTGCTCAGACAGCCGCTTCATCTTTTCTTCTTCAGTGAATGGAAAATCAATATGAAATAGATTGCAAGTGACTTTCTTTGGCATTACATGAATAACTGATTTTCATGGAAAACAGATTTTCCAAAATTCATAGCAGGAGTTCTGGTGCCTGTTTTCACACTTTCCAACCAACGTAGAGGCCGTTTAGTGTGACACGTTGTCTCCACCCGTGAGGGTGTGCTGAGAACCCAAATCCAGGGGAACAGGCACATAAGGCGAGAACGCTGTCGCTGTTACCCGCTTCTGGACGAGGGGCAGGCAGAAAGGCTGCTGGTGAGAAGAGAGCATCCTCTCACACCCGTCTGCCTCTGCTAACTCTCCTCCTGCCACTTTCCATGTGTCGTAACCCGTATTGTCATCTCAAAAGCCATCGAGGTGTAGAGCTGCCTCCATTTTGTGAGGAGTAAATTAACGTCACAGAAGTTAAATTGACCTGAGTATTTATATGCTGGGTGAGGACTTGGGCTGGAACAGGTTTGCTGGATCCTGACCTCCATATCCGATACTGGGCTGATTTTCATATCAACTGTACAGTGGTGTGTACAGGGACAGCTCTCGGCATTTCACAAAGAAGATGCACAACAGGCTTCTCGGCATTGGTAGCAGCAGAGGGGGTTACAGCCTGTTTCTCTTGCTTTCTCTCATGAGTACTAGAGTAGCTCCTCACAGGCTAAGTGGTGTGAGAAATATGGCAGAGACTGAACAAAGAAAACTCAGTGTTCTTCTGCCAAGATGGCATTAAAGAGATGAGAAAAATGCAAAAGATGCCAATCTTCTCACTACATGGTTTTACTTTTTTATAAAATTGTTATCAGGATTGATGTATGATTTTATCATTCTCTCTCTCTCTCTTTTTTTTTTTTTTTTTTTTTTTTTTTTTTTTAGAGGGAGAGAAAGAGAAAGTTTTGGTATGCCAGAGGCCCCTGCCACTACAAACAAACTCCAAACGCATGTGCCACCTTGTGTGTCTGGCTTTACATGGGTACTGGGGACTCAAAACCAGGCCATCAGCCTTACAAGCAAGTACTTTTAACCACTGAACCATCCCCCCAGCCCAAACTTATCATCCTTTAGTAAACATGTCAAAAACTGTCAGTTTACTAATATGGCAAATCGATAAATATGTGTTGAATGTGGTATCTCAATGGTTTTTAAGGAAAAATCCTGAGAAGAAAATTTTCTGTATCTGTTGGTCTTAAGAGTTGACCTACAAATAAGCCATCATGCTTCAACTATGTTTTCAGTGTGTTTATTCTTTCTTCAACAATTTCAATTTTTTTCTTCATTTATTTATTTTATTTTATTTTATTTTTTGAGGTAGGGTCTCTCTAGCTCAGGCTGACCTGGAATTTACTATGTAGTCTCAGGGTGGCCTCCAACTCACAGCAATCCTCCTACCTCTGCCTCCCAAGTGCTGGGATTAAAGGTGTGTGCCACCACGCCCAGCTTCAATTTTTTTTTTTTTTCTTTTAACTGGTGCAAAACAGTGACTGATGCTGGATACACAATGGTGAACAAAACAGTCCTCACTCCTAACCAGGGCAGAATGCAGTGACCGTCCATGGTCCTCTGGCGTGACAAGCACCAACACATTCTTAGAGAAAGACGACACAGTAGAATAGCAGCGTAAGGAGGAGGGCATTCGTCCTGACGAGGAAAGCTGTGCAGAGGAGAAGAGGGATTTCATGAAACGGATGAGAGAAAGGGGAGTGGGCAAGGAGCCAGCATGTTTGTGCCATCCTGAGGTAGGGACTTGGTATACTGAAGGAGGTGAAGTGTTCACAAGTAGCTAAAACGCCATGCAATAAACAGACGAGGCTGGAAACTGAGGCAGGGGTATGCCCTGCAAACAATCGTGTGTCATGCTGCTAGTTTTGTTTTTGTGGCCTTTTCTTTTTTTGGTTTTTTTGTTTTTTTGGTGTTTTTGTTGTTGTTGTTTTGAGACAGGTCTCATGTAGCCCAGGCTGACCTCAAACTCGTTATGTAGTTGAGGATGATCTTGAACTTCTGGTCCTCCTGCCTCGACCCCGAGTGCTGGGATCACAATCCTACACCATCACCTACCCGCTTGATGAAATGGTTGGGATGAAACCCAGGGGTTTGTATATGCTAGGCAAACATTTTACCAACTAGTTTCATCCCCAACCCATAGCTTTAGAATTTTTCACATTTATTTTATGTATTTATTTGAGAGGCAGAGAGAGAGAGAATGGGCACACCAGGGCCTCCAGCCACTGCAAACGAACTCCAGACACATGTGCCACCTTGTGCATCTGGCTTACGTGGGCACTGGAGAACTGAACCTGGGGTCTTAGGCTTTGCAGACAAATACCTTAACCGCTAAGCCATCTCTGCAGCCCAACTTTAGCTTTTACACATGTGGCAGGAAGTCCTGCAAGGACATCAAGTAGTGATGGGGGAGGAAACAGTTGTGATTAAAACCCAGAAGAATACACCGTAACAATGCAAGTGAATGCAAAGAGATTGTAGCAGACAGCTTCAGGTTCACTGAGATGAACTTCCAGACCAAGCACAGTTATGGAGGAAGGGATATTTATTGAAGCTTACAGATCCAGGGAAAGTTCCATAATGGCAGAAGAAGCTGGCCTGCTTTCATAGGTCCAAGCAGAGAGAGAAAAAAGCACAAGCCAAAAGCCACACCACACAGCACAGCACACTGCATGAACTCCAGCTAAGCACACTTTGCATATCTTTAGATTAGAATTTCAAACCCACCACCACACCTTAAGATCCACCCAGTGACACCGCCTCCAGCCAGGTGGCTGCAGATCCAAACTACAAACTAATAAAACACTGAATAGATTGGGGGCCATCTATTCAAACTACCACAGGGATTGAGTAAAATCAGGGGATACAGGGAATATCTATGCATGCCAAAATTTGGTGGAGAAACATGTAAACTGAGGAAGGAGAACTGTGCAGGAATTGTATTGCTTTGCACAATGAAGTGAGTCAAGCAGGAAAGATGCTTAAAATTTGACCCAATGGACCAGAGTCCACTTGAGTTTGAACCACTCAGGTATGGCCTGGGCTAACCTGGCAAAGAGAACACCTCTACATGTCCAGTATTATAATAATGATAATGCATTTTTAAAGCACTCAAATGAAATAAATAGCCACTGGAGACAAGCAAACACAGGGTCTCAAGTGCATTTGTGAAGTCTTCAGGAGGGGGGGCAGGACATGGAACTGAAGCCCAGTCTGAGAGGCAGGCTCCTTACATCTTCACTCTTCATAAGCTGGCCTGGATGCAGAGTAATTACAGCGCTTATTGCACATATACTGTGTGTGTGTGTATGTGTGTGTGTCAGAGAGAGAGAGACAGACAGACACACGGAGAATGCAACAGAAATAAAAGGCAAGATCATAAAATAGTAATTGGTCAAAGGATGTCAAGATGTTTTTGCTGTACTGCTTCTCAACTTTTTATGAATTTAAAGTTTTATAAAAAGTTGGGGAATGTTTAAAGACACTTATGTACTCAGGGTGAACATGGTCTTCAAATTTATTTGCTGGATTTTGGTTTCCTACAGTTCTGTTATGCTTTGGTAACTCCTGATTGCCTTATGGGTAAAATAATCCTTCCTGCAAAGAGAATAAGCCACCAAGGTAAACACTTAAAATCAAACTACTTTCCACTAAGTAAGAAAAGCCACCAACAGTTAATTCATTGACAAGTGATATTTTTTATATATGGTGATTTTCCTAATCCAACAGAAGCAATTACAGCCTTGTGTCAGTGTTGATGAACAGGCAGACAGACAATAGGATTTATGTACACTTAGTCTATGAGGGTAATTGTTTATACTCTGAATACATCGTGTCAATATTAAAAAGAAAAGATACAGGTGGCACCTTTTCGTAATTTACAGGACAGTGAATCACATTATCTTCTGATGATTAAATATTCCAGGACACATGCATTTAGGCTTATAGTTCTAACAGACAAGTACACAAGGTGCATAAGAAGCCTTATGATTCTCCGTCATTATGATCATTCCAGTAGGAAGTGGCATTTTTAAAACAATGGACACACATGAGAGCAGACAGTGGCTGAAGCACCTGGTGCCAGAGTGAATGTGAAGTGTCCCCACAGCCTCACGTGTTCATGGCTAAGCCTCACACTCCATCCCCAGCGGGTGGAGCCTTGGGGAGGTGCAGCCCTGCTAGATGAGGTTTATCGCTGGGGGAAGATCTTGAGATTTATTCATTCAACCCTTCTGGGCGTTCACTAGCTCACTTGCTCTTGCTGCTCTCTGCTCTCTTCCAGCTCATGTGACAAGATGTGGTTCTCGACCTCTGCTCTGCAATGCTTTCTCCACCATGATGAAACTCCCCATTGAGACAGTAAGCCAAGATAAACCCTTTCCAGGGCTAGAGTGATGGCTTAGCAATTAAGCGCTTGCCTGTGAAGCCTAAGGACACTGGTTCGAGGCTCGATTCCCCAGGACCCACGTTAGCCAGATGCACAAGGGGGCGCATGCATCTGGAGTTCATTTGCAGTGGCTGGAGGCCTTGGCGCGCCCATTCTCTCTGTCTCCCTCTCTGCCTCTTTCTCTCTGTCTGTTGCTCTCAAATAAATAAATAAAAATTAAAATTAAAAGTTTAAAAAAAAATTTGATCCACATTCCCCATTATGGACCAAGATCCAGATGCACACCTGTCGTAATTCTGCACTCTCTCAATAGAACTATCAGAGCAATGTTTCCTTGCTCTTCTGCTCAAGGTTCTAAGTGTTCATCTTTTAAAACCTTAATAATTTAGAGAGACGATTCCACTCACGGCTGAACTTGGTTGATTGACAGAAACAGTTAAATTCTAATTCTGCAGTGGAGCAAACCCTTGCTAGAAAGTTTAAGACAAATAAAGTGGACTGTTTGTGATGGGAAATTCTAAGCATCAACCCCGGTTTTTTCACTCAGCGATGGGCTGTGTTGAAGTGTGTGTCCTCCTGGGAGCTTTCTCCAGTATCTGTCCGCGAGAGCAGTGTGCAAACATTCCGAATGACTCAGACATCAATATCAGCAACGTAAAAATATCTACACATCAAAGAGGCATCAAGTTGAGAATAAATGTTCTAAACTGGTATCTAATTTGGGGGCTGAGAAGATAGTTCTGTAAAGTGCTCGCCTTCAAAGCATGAGAAGTTGAGTTCAACCCTTATAGCCAATATTTTTTAAAGACTTTTTTATTTTTATTTATTTATTAGAGACAGAGAGAGGGAGAGACAGAGAGAGTGAGAATGGGCATGCCAGGGCCTCTAGCCACTGCAAATGAACTCCAGATGCATGTGCCACATTGTGTATCTGGCTCATGTGGGACCTGGAGAATCAAACCTGGGTCCTTAGGCTTCACAGGCATGTGCCTTAACCATAGCCAACATTTTTTAAAAGCCAGATGTGGTGCTTGCTGCCTGTAATGTCAGTGCTGGGGCGGTAGAGCTAAAAGAATCCCTGGGACTTACTGGCCAGCCAGTCTAGCATAATTGGGCAAGATTGAGGCCAATGAGAGACCTTGCCTTGCAAAATAAATAAATCAAAATGTACGTGGCACCAGGTGTGGTGCTGCAGGCCTTTAATCCCAGCACTTAGGAGCTGAGGTAGGAGGATCGCCATGAGCGAAGCCAGCCGGAGGCATGTAGCCCCTTGTGCATCTGGCTTACATGGGTACTGGGGAGTCAAAGCTGAGTCCTTAGACTTCACAGGCAAGCGCCTTAACTGCTAAGCCATGTCTCCATCCAGACTCTGGCTTACAATTTCAAGTGGACCCCGTGAGTCCTGGTAGTGCGTCCTGGTAGGAGCAGGAGGCCAGCTGGTCATCTTACAGCCACATTCAGGAAGTGCAAGATGAATAAGAAGAGGGGCTGGGCTATAGAGCTTCGAGATCCACCCCCAGTGACACACTGCAGCAAGCCTCCACCTCCTGGAGATCCCACAACCTTCCCAAACCTTAACCACCAGCAGCTAGGGACTGTGAGCAGATGGGAAGTATTTCACGTTCAAACCACAACACCTCCCAACTGGGTGTGATTCCAAGAACATACTCGGAGAAAGCCTCCTGCCTCCTCACTTCCACCTCAGTCAGCTTCCTGGGGTAGAGAATGTGCAACTATAACCACGCCCTGTGGACCCACCCCACCACACTGAAAGAAAAACCATGCATCTGGCCATTTTACTGAGGCCATAGTGTTTTTCTACATCTTAGAGTATTTTATTCTTTTGGCTATTAGTTTCTGTCTAAGAACAAGGAAAAAGTCCCTTCAAATGTACCAATAGTCTAACAGGAGCTATAGTAAACAAGATTATTTTTAAGTAAATCGAACTTTGATTCTACCAATGTAATTTGTTCATATGACTTCAGGTCCAAGACAGAGAGGACAAGGAGAATTAGATTATGGAATGGAAATGTTTGGGTACTGGTAGCAAAAAAAAAAAAAAATGCTGAAATGCTTATTGCAGTCAATTGGTAGCCAACCTTAAACTAATCCAAATTTTCAGAAATCAAGGGGCTTCTTACTACAATATGACTGGGGAACTATTTATGGTCCCTTCTTCTTTGCTTCCCTCCCTCCCTCTCTCCCTCCCTCCATCCATCCATCCTTCCTTCTGTCCCCCTCCCTCTCTCTCATTTGTTCTCGAGCCTGTGTCTCCCAAGCTTGTTCTCCCTCCTCTCTGCTCTGAGACCAGCTTCCTGCGTGATGTGCCTGCTCTCCTTCAGCGAGCTCCTGGCTGGCTGGAGCACCTGCACTTCCTGAAGCTTCAGGGTCCAGTACCTGCCTTACGTATCCTCCTTATGTTGGTAACTGCCCTGATGCCTTTTTTTTAATCTGCGGGGTGGGGGGGGGAGGTAGAGAGAATATGGGTGCACCAGAGCCCGTAAACAACTCCAGATTCATGTACCACTTTGTACATCTGGATTTACATGGGTATTGGAGAATCAAATCCAGGTCATTGGGTTTTGCATACAAAGGCCTTTACCACTGAGCCATCTCTCCAGCCCTGCCCTGATGTCTTTTAAATTTCAATACAGAGGTATCATGCATAGGTCAGTTTCTAACATCTGGGTTAGGTTTGAACATTAGCCTGTATGGTAAAAAATAACATACCATTACTTTTTAAAAAATATTTTTATTTATTTATTTATTTATTTGAGAGAGAGAGAGATTGGCAGATAGGGATAGAAATACTGAGAGAATAAGTATGCCAAGACCTCCAGCCACTGCAAATGAACTCCAGATACATGCGCCACCTTGTGCATCTGGCTTACATGGGTCCTAAGGAATCAAACTGTGGTCCTTTGACTTTGCAGGCAAGTGCCTTAACCACTAAGCAATTTCTCCAGCCCACATACCATTACTTTTGAAAATCCTATAAAACAGAAAAGTGTGTATGCATATGTCTGTCTTCCAATAAAGGCACTGACACTGGTTTTTCCTTGAGCATTTGAACAAGTCACTATGAACTCTGACTTTCATTTAAGGAAACACCTTGTACAAAACAGTATACAGAAGTCTCACCTAGATTAAAAGGTACCAGTTCTATAAAGGACACAGGGGATTTGAGACCCATAGACAGTAAGGCCATTCTTGTCCATTGACACAAAGTTATAGGTCAACTCACCTCCCCAGGCTGAGTGATTGTTTTTTTTCCCTTATGTTTTCTTTGTTAGCTCTTTTGTGTTAGTGGTGACATATAACTGGATTATTACAAATTAGAGTGGATGTGACACAAAGAATGACAATAAAGCCGGGCATGGTAGCACATGCCTTTAATCCCGGCACTTGGGAGGCAGAGGTAGGAGGATCACCATGAGGCTACCCTGAGACTACATAGTGAATTCTAGGTCGGCCTGAGCTAGAATGAGACTCTACCTGGAAAGAACAAAAAGAAAGACAACGAGATCAGTGACCCCCAGCACATGGAAGGACATGCACAAGCATGACATCTTGCTGAAACCCTGTTCCCTAAATTCCCTTATGTGACTGTCTCAATTCTTCTAGATGTTTCTACTTACATGTTCTCACTCACCTATAAATTTCCACCCACTCCCAGTCAACCTCAGCCCATGTCTATGTCCAGCTTTGCTACTAGTGTCAGCTAAAGGAGTCTTCAGTTCCATCTGTCTACAGGATTGTGATCCAGATGAGAAAAAGAAACCTAGCACTGAAGTCACAGTTTTTTAGGATTTTTTTTCTTTTCAAATTTTTTTTATTAACAACCTCCACGATTATAAAAAAATATCCCATGGTAATGCCCTCCCCCTCCCCACTTTCCCCTTTGAAACTCCATTCTCCATCATATCACCTCCCCCTGTCAATCAGTCTCTCTTTCATTTTGATGTCATGATCATTTCCTCCTATTATGATGGTCTTGTGTAGGTAGTGTCAGACACTGTGAGGTCATGGATATCCAGACCATTTCGTGCCTGCGGGGAGCATGTTGTAAGGAGTCCTACCCTTCCTTTGGCTCTTACATTCTTTCTGCCACCTCTTCCGAAATAGACCGTGAGCCTTGGAAGGTATAATAGAGATACTGCAGTGCTGAGCACTCCTGTCATTTCTTTCTAGCACTATGATGCCTTTTGAGTCATCCCAAGGTCACTGCCATCTGAAAAGAGAAGATTCTCTACCAAAAGTGAGAGTAGCATTAATGTAAGGGTATGAACATTAAGAGAAGTGCTTACTGGGCAGTTTGATAAGCATAGTATATACATTTAGCCAGACAGCAGCAGATGTTACACCCCTAGGGCTCATGACTACCCCTGTTTTAAGTTGTCGGTACCAGGGATGTATTTCCTCCCATGGAGCAGAATTAGTCCAATTAGAGGGCACTTGGTTTCCACCATGGCAGACGTGCCACTATTGCACCCATTGGTACATTCACATTTTAAATATTTTTATTTTATTTATTATATTGAGTGAGCAAGCAAGTAAGAGAGAGAAAGAGAGAAATAATGGGTAAGCCAGGGCCTCTAGCACTATAAACCAACTCCAGAGGCATGTGCCACTTTGTGCATCTGGCTATACTGGAGAATCAAACCTGGGCTTTGCAGACAAGTGCCGTAGTCACTGAGGCAAGCAGAGAAAGGCAGAGACAAAAGAGACAGAGAGAAGACAGACAGAGAGAGGGAGAGAATGTGTGCACCAAGGCCTCTAGCCACTGCAAACAGACCTCAGATGCATGTGCCACATTCTGCACCTGGCTTTCCATGGGTTTGGGGGAATCAAACCAGTGTCATTGGGCTTTGCAGGCAACCGCCTTAATTGCTGAGCCATCTCTCCAGCCCCACCATCCTTCTTTGGTTCACTAAAGTTATAGGGAAATCTATCCCTGTGGAAAAACTCTCAATGCAAGAGAAATTATCACAGTCACATGAATACAATCTCCATGTTAATAATTTATAAATGAAGAAATGAGTTGGCCAACCACATTTTAATTATACAGGTTTGACCCACACATTATTTATGTAACATTTTAAAATTCATCACTTAATAATTAATCTGGGAAGAATAGTTTTAATGAATTATAAACAAACACGTTACACCAGTACCAGTTCCTCTCAGTATATTGTTCCCTATCTCACTGGACATAATAAAAATATCCCTGGGTCAGATATATTCATGCCCTCAAATTTGCCAAGCTGGGCAAGTGTTCTTAAATATATTAGTTCAATATGTTACCAATCAGAGAGCAAGTTATTCAGTGAGAAAATGCATGTACGAAAGTGTCACTACATGTTCATGAATCGCATGTTGGTTTCAAAGACACAAGCAAGGGAGCTGGAGAGATGGCTTAGCGGTTAAGCACTTGCCTGTGAAGCCTAAGGATCCTAGTTTGAGGCCCAATTCCCCAGGACCCATGTAAGCCAGATGCACAAGGTGGCACATGCATCTGGAGTTTGTTTACAGTGGCTGGAAGCCCTGGTGTACCCACTTTCTCTCTCTCTCTCTCTCTCTCTCTCTCTCTCTCTCTGTCTGTCTGTCTGTCTCTCACTCTCAAATAAATAAATAAAAGTAAAATAAACAATTTTATTTAAAAAAAATGACACAAGCACGGAGAGTTATAGAATACATAACCAAATCCAGGTATGTCAGACTCAAGAGCATGCTGGGTGGCCTTAGGACATATGTGCAGTTGTAAAGGTGCAAATACATGTTCCCTTTGTGGAAAGAAAGTGAGAGAGAATTTTATAAGAAGAACATATAAAATGTCAGCAGACGTGTTTTCTCTATCATTGTTCTCAGACAGGTCTGAATTTGTTAGTATCTGTGCTCTCCTTTTTCCTTGTAACAGTTCTAGTGATGAACCGAGTTCTGAAAGACATAAGATGTATTCAGTCTTTGACATTCTTATCCTGTACTTGAGGAAGAGTGTTTGTAAATCAGATATATATTCCCACACTTCCGTATTTAAAAAACACTTGTGATATCCATCCCAAAGGGCTTTGACACTCGTCATCCTATCTGCTCACTTCTATTTGATAGTTGAGAACACTAATATCAGGGAGGGTCGGGCTCACACAGGATACCGTTCTGGCACTGGAAAGCTTCCAGCCTTGTTTGCAGCTTTTATGCCACTTACTGCTGCTACATGGGTGTGAAGAGAGCACGTGCGGCCGACAGCGGCATCACTTAGCTGACAGCAGTTAATGAGTGTCTGGAGAAACGGCCAAGTGACTGTTGGCCTCTGCAAATGGGAGATCTCATTGGCACCCTATAGCAGGACGTGGGACCTTCAGCTCACTACAGCGGGGCAAAGACCTCTAGCAATCCAGCAATTTTAAGCAATTCCTAAAACAAGAACACTTACGATCCTGGCTGCAACAGCCGCTTTTAAAATGCCCGTCTCGTTTTCTTCTCCGGTGCAGCCACTCGTAAGTTGCATGTGTTCTGGCAAATAACCTCCATCCATGTCACGTGGGTGACCCGAATTAAACCCTCAATAAACTCAGTGACAATGGACGGATACACACACACACACACACAGAGAGAGAGAGACATCAAAAGACAAAGGAAATAGTAGGAAAGAAGAAGGGCTGGGAAGGGTATGGAAATGGAAGAGAAGAGAAGGTGGTAGGAGAGGGGTTAGGGTCAAAATACAGTATGTGCATGAAAACTGTCAACAAGTTTTTTAAATAAAAATGCCTGTCTTCTATAAGCAAGTAAAGTTTAAGTTACCTTACAATAAAGTAATATAACAAAAGATGATCTACAAAGGTCTCAGGATAATAACCCCAAAGCAAAAAGCTAAGCTGTGGGCTCCAGAGATGGCTTGGCAGTTAAGGCACTGACCTGCAAAGCCTAATGACCCAGATTTGATTTCCTTTTGAACAAAGTGGCAAATATGTCTAGAGTTCATTTGCAGTGGCTAGAGACCGTGGTACATCCATTCTCTCTGCCTCTCCCCTCCTCTCTCACTTTCCCTCTCTCTCTCTCTCTGCTTGCAAATAAATAAAAATACTTTTAAAAATAAAACAAAAACTAAAGTGAAGCATAAAGGAGGAAAAGGATTAAAAACATACTGCTAGCTGGGAGAGGTGGCACACGCCTTTGATCCCAGCACTCAGGAGGCAGAGGTAGGAGGATTGCTGTGAGTTCGAGGCCACCCTGAGACTGTATAGTGAATTCTAGGTCAGCCTGAGCTAGAGCAAGACCCTACCTTGGGAAAAAAAAAAAAAAAAACATGCTGCTACTAAAACTCATTCAGGGTTGGAGAGATGGCTTAGCGGTTAAGGCACTTGTCTGCAAAGCCAAAGGCCCTGGGTTCTATTCGCTAGTACCCACATAAGGGCAGATGTCCAAGGTGGTGCACGTGTCTGGAGTATGTTTGCACTGGCTGGAGGCCCTGGCTTGTCCATTCTGTCCCTCCCTCCCTCCTTCCCCCCTCTCCCTCTGTCAATAACTAAAATATTTTTTTTTTAATTCATGCAACCAAAAAAGAAGACAAGAACAGAGCAAGAAGGAACAAAGGGTCTACAAGCAGAGAGGAGCAAACAAAACATCAACACGAAATCTTCACCTAGCAATATTGTGAATGTGAATGTCTACATTCACCAGTCAGAACCTAGATGAGACTGGGGGGGAGGGGAGAGTGAGGCGAGGTGAGGGACTAGACTAGGGAGAAAAGAGAAAGGAAAGACAAGGGAAGGGGAGGGGGAGGAGGGACTAGACTAGGGAGAAAAGAGAAAGGAAAGACAAGGGAAGGGGAGGGGGGAGGAGAGGGAAGGGAGTGGTAAAATAAGAGAAAAGGAAAAATAAGACTCAGTTCTATGCTTCTTATAAAAGAATAACTTCATGGGTTAAAAAAAAAAGATTTAGAGACTGAAAGTGAGAAGATGCAGCCGGGCGTGGTGGCGCACGCCTTTAATCCCAGCACTCGGGAGGCAGAGGTAGGAGGATCGCCGTGAGTTCGAGGCCACCCTGAGACTCCATAGTGACTTCCAGGTCAGCCTGGGCTAGAGTGAAACCCTACCTCGAAAAACCAAAAAAAAAAAAAAAAAAAAAAAAAAAAGAAGATGTAAACATATACACACAGTCTGAAAATCAGGAGTTGTTATACATCAGATAAAATAGACTAAGTGAAAAAAAATTGTCAAAAGAAAAAAGTGATTATTCTGAATCATGACTAAAAGGGTCAATTACTCAAGACTGTATAACAGTGGTGAAGCTACATGAATACACCATCAAGCACCTGAAGGCAACAGGCAAATCATACAGATGGAGGTTTAGAAAAGGCGCTACAGCAATAATAGGTGAAGCCCATAAACCATTGTCAGTAACAGACAGTTCGTCCAAGAGGAAACCAACTGAATTTGCACTAGACTTTAGACCAGTGAGCCTGAGAGACATCCACAGAACATTCCATCCATGGAGAAGAGTCCACATTCCTCCTAAGCCCACATGGATCATTCTCAAAAAATATACAGACAGACAGAGATAAAATCAGAAATTAATACAGAAGCATAATAATGGAGGCATCAGGATTTTTTTTTAAATTTTTTTTGTTATTTTTATTTTATTTATTTGAGAGCGAGAGACAGAGAGAGAAAGAGGCAGATAGAGAGAGGGAGAGAGAATGGGCACGCCAGGGCCTCCAGCCACTGCAAACGAACTCCAGATGCGTGCGCCCCCTTTGTGCATCTGGCTAACGTGGGTCCTGGGGAGTCAAGCTTGACGTGGTCCTTAGGCTTCACAGGCAAGTGCTTAACCACTAAGCCATCTCTCCCACCCCATGGTTTTTTTTTATTAAAACAGATAATGTGTATGCATATGTCTGTCTTCCAAAGGGACTGCACTGGTTTGTCCTTGAGCACTGACAAGTCACTATGAACTCTGATTCATTTAAGGAAACACCTTGTACAAAACAGTATACAGAAGTCTCACCTAGATTAAAAGGTACCAGTTCTATAAAGGACACAGGGGATTTGAGACCCATAGACAGTAAGGCCATTCTTGTCCATTGACACAAAGTTATAGGTCAACTCACCTCCCCAGGCTGAGTGATTGTTTTTTTTCCCTTATGTTTTCTTTGTTAGCTCTTTTGTGTTAGTGGTGACATATAACTGGATTATTACAAATTAGAGTGGATGTGACACAAAGAATGACAATAAAGCCGGGCATGGTAGCACATGCCTTTAATCCCGGCACTTGGGAGGCAGAGGTAGGAGGATCACCATGAGGCTACCCTGAGACTACATAGTGAATTCTAGGTCGGCCTGAGCTAGAATGAGACTCTACCTGGAAAGAACAAAAAGAAAGACAACGAGATCAGTGACCCCCAGCACATGGAAGGACATGCACAAGCATGACATCTTGCTGAAACCCTGTTCCCTAAATTCCCTTATGTGACTGTCTCAATTCTTCTAGATGTTTCTACTTACATGTTCTCACTCACCTATAAATTTCCACCCACTCCCAGTCAACCTCAGCCATGTCTATGTCCAGCTTTGCTACTAGTGTCAGCTAAAGGAGTCTTCAGTTCCATCTGTCTACAGGATTGTGATCCAGATGAGAAAAAGAAACCTAGCACTGAAGTCACAGTTTTTTAGGATTTTTTTTCTTTTCAAATTTTTTTTATTAACAACCTCCACGATTATAAAAAAATATCCCATGGTAATGCCCTCCCCCTCCCCACTTTCCCCTTTGAAACTCCATTCTCCATCATATCACCTCCCCCTGTCAATCAGTCTCTCTTTCATTTTGATGTCATGATCATTTCCTCCTATTATGATGGTCTTGTGTAGGTAGTGTCAGACACTGTGAGGTCATGGATATCCAGACCATTTCGTGCCTGGGGGAGCATGTTGTAAGGAGTCCTACCCTTCCTTTGGCTCTTACATTCTTTCTGCCACCTCTTCTGAAATAGACCCTGAACCTTGGAAGGTATGATAGAGATATTGCAGTGCTGAGCACTCCTGTCATTTCTTTCTAGCACTATGATGCCTTTTGAGTCATCCCAAGGTCACTGCCATCTGAAAAGAGAAGATTCTCTACCAAAAGTGAGAGTAGCATTAATGTAAGGGTATGAACATTAATAGAAGTGCTTACTGGGCAGTTTGATAAGCATAGTATATACATTTAGCCAGACAGCAGCAGACGTTACACCCCTAGGGCTCATGACTACCCCTGTTTTAAGTTGTCGGTACCAGGGATGTATTTCCTCCCATGGAGCAGAATTAGTCCAATTTGAAGGCAGTTGGTTTCCACCATGGCAGACATGCCACTATTGAACCCATTGGTACATTCACATTTTAAATATTTTTATTTTATTTATTATATTGAGTGAGCAAGCAAGTAAGAGAGAGAAAGAGAGAAATAATGGGTAAGCCAGGGCCTCTAGCACTATAAACCAACTCCAGAGGCATGTGCCACTTTGTGCATCTGGCTATACTGGAGAATCAAACCTGGGCTTTGCAGACAAGTGCCGTAGTCACTGAGGCAAGCAGAGAAAGACAGAGACAAAAGAGACAGAGAGAAGACAGACAGAGAGAGGGAGAGAATGTGTGCACCAAGGCCTCTAGCCACTGCAAACAGACCTCAGATGCATGTGCCACATTCTGCACCTGGCTTTCCATGGGTTTGGGGGAATCAAACCAGTGTCATTGGGCTTTGCAGGCAACCGCCTTAATTGCTGAGCCATCTCTCCAGCCCCACCATCCTTCTTTGGTTCACTAAAGTTATAGGGAAATCTATCCCTGTGGAAAAAACTCTCAATGCAAGAGAAATTATCACAGTCACATGAATACAATCTCCATGTTAATAATTTATAAATGAAGAAATGAGTTGGCCAACCACATTTTAATTATACAGGTTTGACCCACACATTATTTATGTAACATTTTAAAATTCATCACTTAATAATTAATCTGGGAAGAATAGTTTTAATGAATTATAAACAAACACGTTACACCAGTACCAGTTCCTCTCAGTATATTGTTCCCTATCTCACTGGACATAATAAAAATATCCCTGGGTCAGATATATTCATGCCCTCAAATTTGCCAAGCTGGGCAAGTGTTCTTAAATATATTAGTTCAATATGTTACCAATCAGAGAGCAAGTTATTCAGTGAGAAAATGCATGTACGAAAGTGTCACTACATGTTCATGAATCGCATGTTGGTTTCAAAGACACAAGCAAGGGAGCTGGAGAGATGGCTTAGCAGTTAAGCACTTGCCTGTGAAGCCTAAGGATCCCAGTTTGAGGCTCGTTTCCCCAGGACCCACGTTAGCCAGATGCACAAGGTGGCACATGCATCTGGAGTTTGTTTACAGTGGCTGGAAGCCCTGGTGTACCCACACACTCTCTCTCTCTCTCTCTCTCTCTCTCTCAAATAAATAAAAGTAAAATAAACAATTTTATAAAAAAAAATGACACAAGCACGGAGAGTTATAGAATACATAACCAAATCCAGGTATGTCAGACTCAAGAGCATGCTGGGTGGCCTTAGGACATATGTGCAGTTGTAAAGGTGCAAATACATGTTCCCTTTGTGGAAAGAAAGTGAGAGAGAATTTTATAAGAAGAACATACAAAATGTCAGCAGACGTGTTTTCTCTATCATTGTTCTCAGACAGGTCTGAATTTGTTAGTATCTGTGCCTCCTTTTTCCTTGTAACAGTTCTAGTGATGAACCGAGTTCTGAAAGACATATGATGTATTCAGTCTTTGGCATTCTTATCCTGTACTTGAGGAAGAGTGTTTGTAAATCAGATATATATTCCCACACTTCCGTATTTAAAAAACACTTGTGATATCCATCCCAAAGGGCTCTTGACACTCGTCATCCTATCTGCTCACTTCTATTTGATAGTTGAGAACACTAATATCAGGGAGGGTCGGGCTCACACAGGATACCGTTCTGGCACTGGAAAGCTTCCAGCCTTGTTTGCAGCTTTTATGCCACTTACTGCTGCTACATGGGTGTGAAGAGAGCACGTGCGGCCGACAGCGGCATCACTTAGCTGACAGCAGTTAATGAGTGTCTGGAGAAACGGCCAAGTGACTGTTGGCCTCTGCAAATGGGAGATCTCATTGGCACCCTATAGCAGGACGTGGGACCTTCAGCTCACTACAGCGGGGCAAAGACCTCTAGCAATCCAGCAATTTTAAGCAATTCCTAAAACAAGAACACTTACGATCCTGGCTGCAACAGCCGCTTTAAAATGCCCGTCTCGTTTTCTTCTCCGGTGCAGCCACTCGTAAGTTGCATGTGTTCTGGCAAATAACCTCCATCCATGTCACGTGGGTGACCCGAATTAAACCCTCAATAAACTCAGTGACAATGGACGGATACACACACACACACAGAGAGAGAGAGAGAGACATCAAAAGACAAAGGAAATAGTAGGAAAGAAGAAGGGCTGGGAAGGGTATGGAAATGGAGAGAAGAGAAGGTGGTAGGAGAGGGGTTAGGGTCAAAATACAGTATGTGCATGAAAACTGTCAACAAGTTTTTTAAATAAAAATGCCTGTCTTCTATAAGCAAGTAAAGTTTAAGTTACCTTACAATAAAGTAATATAACAAAAGATGATCTACAAAGGTCTCAGGATAATAACCCCAAAGCAAAAAGCTAAGCTGTGGGCTCCAGAGATGGCTTGGCAGTTAAGGCACTGACCTGCAAAGCCTAATGACCCAGATTTGATTTCCTTTTGAACAAAGTGGCAAATATGTCTAGAGTTCATTTGCAGTGGCTAGAGACCGTGGTACATCCATTCTCTCTGCCTCTCCCCTCCTCTCTCACTTTCCCTCTCTCTCTCTCTCTGCTTGCAAATAAATAAAAATACTTTTAAAAATAAAACAAAAACTAAAGTGAAGCATAAAGGAGGAAAAGGATTAAAAACATACTGCTAGCTGGGAGAGGTGGCACACGCCTTTGATCCCAGCACTCAGGAGGCAGAGGTAGGAGGATTGCTGTGAGTTCGAGGCCACCCTGAGACTGTATAGTGAATTCTAGGTCAGCCTGAGCTAGAGCAAGACCCTACCTTGGGAAAAAAAAAAAAAAAACATGCTGCTACTAAAACTCATTCAGGGTTGGAGAGATGGCTTAGCGGTTAAGGCACTTGTCTGCAAAGCCAAAGGCCCTGGGTTCTATTCGCTAGTACCCACATAAGGGCAGATGTCCAAGGTGGTGCACGTGTCTGGAGTATGTTTGCACTGGCTGGAGGCCCTGGCTTGTCCATTCTGTCCCTCCCTCCCTCCTTCCCCCCTCTCCCTCTGTCAATAACTAAAATATTTTTTTTTTAATTCATGCAACCAAAAAAGAAGACAAGAACAGAGCAAGAAGGAACAAAGGGTCTACAAGCAGAGAGGAGCAAACAAAACATCAACACGAAATCTTCACCTAGCAATATTGTGAATGTGAATGTCTACATTCACCAGTCAGAACCTAGATGAGACTGGGGGGGGAGGGGAGAGTGAGGCGAGGTGAGGGACTAGACTAGGGAGAAAAGAGAAAGGAAAGACAAGGGAAGGGGAGGGGGGAGGAGGGACTAGACTAGGGAGAAAAGAGAAAGGAAAGACAAGGGAAGGGGAGGGGGGAGGAGAGGGAAGGGAGTGGTAAAATAAGAGAAAAGGAAAAATAAGACTCAGTTCTATGCTTCTTATAAAAGAATAACTTCATGGGTTAAAAAAAAAAGATTTAGAGACTGAAAGTGAGAAGATGCAGCCGGGCGTGGTGGCGCACGCCTTTAATCCCAGCACTCGGGAGGCAGAGGTAGGAGGATCGCCGTGAGTTCGAGGCCACCCTGAGACTCCATAGTGACTTCCAGGTCAGCCTGGGCTAGAGTGAAACCCTACCTCGAAAAACCAAAAAAAAAAAAAAAAAAAAAAAAAAAGAAGATGTAAACATATACACACAGTCTGAAAATCAGGAGTTGTTATACATCAGATAAAATAGACTAAGTGAAAAAAAATTGTCAAAAGAAAAAAGTGATTATTCTGAATCATGACTAAAAGGGTCAATTACTCAAGACTGTATAACAGTGGTGAAGCTACATGAATACACCATCAAGCACCTGAAGGCAACAGGCAAATCATACAGATGGAGGTTTAGAAAAGGCGCTACAGCAATAATAGGTGAAGCCCATAAACCATTGTCAGTAACGGACAGTTCGTCCAAGAGGAAACCAACTGAATTTGCACTAGACTTTAGACCAGTGAGCCTGAGAGACATCCACAGAACATTCCATCCATGGGAGAAGAGTCCACATTCCTCCTAAGCCCACATGGATCATTCTCAAAAAAATATACAGACAGACAGAGATAAAATCAGAAATTAATACAGAAGCATAATAATGGAGGCATCAGGATTTTTTTTTAAATTTTTTTTGTTATTTTTATTTATTTATTTGAGAGCGAGAGACAGAGAGAGAAAGAGGCAGATAGAGAGAGGGAGAGAGAATGGGCACGCCAGGGCCTCCAGCCACTGCAAACGAACTCCAGATGCGTGCGCCCCCTTGTGCATCTGGCTAACGTGGGTCCTGGGGAGTCGAGCCTTGAACGGAGGTCCTTAGGCTTCACAGGCAAGTGCTTAACCGCTAAGCCATCTCTCCAGCCCATGGATTTTTTTTTATTTTATTTATGAGAGAGAGAATGGGCACTCCAGGGTGTCTAGCCACTGCAAACAAACTCCAGATGCATGTGCTACCTTGTGCATCTGGCTTATGTGGGTCCTAGGGGGTTGAACCTGGATCATCAGGCTTTGCAGGCAAGCTTCTTAACTGCTAAGCCACCTCTCCAGCCCATGAATTCTTTTTTAAAAGAAGTATCATAGTGCCAAAGAAGACCCTCAACAGAATTGGGGGTGGGGGATATGGGGACTATAGGGAACAATCATTTTATTTTAAAAAGTTGAAAATGGCATTGAAGAAGATAGAGGCCTATGGAAAACCCCATATCTGTTAAAGAAATTAAATTTGTAATAAAACTCCAGGTATAGATGGTTTCTGGGGTAAAAAGCAAGCCAGATGCACAAGGCAGCCCATGAATCTGAAGTTGGTTTGCAGTGGAAGGAGGCCCTGGTATGCTCATATTTTTCTCTCTCTCTCTCTCTTCCTTTTTCCCCTCTCAGAAAGAAAAGGAGAAAAAGAAAGGAAAGAAGGAAGGAAGGAAAGGGGAGGGAGGGAAGAAGGAAGGAAGAAAGCTCTCAAGCAAAGAAAATCATAGTCTAATTTCTCTGATGGACAGAGATGCAAAACTCCTCACCACACAGTAACATATGAAGCTCTACAGAATGTCAAAAGAAGCATACATCGTGATCAAGAGGTACTGTTCCCTGCAGTGCAAGACAGTGTTACCATAGGCAACTCAATTATCATGATAAGACCCTCTAACAGAATGATGATAAAATGTCATCTCAATAGATCCATAAAAAGCATTTGACAAAGTTATCATTTTCATGAGTAAAAAATGCTCAAATTCTATACAGAAGGAAATTCTCTCAACATAATAAAATCCACTTATAAGAAGCTCACAGCTCATTCCATCTGTCTTTCTCTCTCTCAAATATATAAATAAATAAAATTATTTTTAAAAAAAATTTAAAGGGCTAGAGAGATGGCTTAAAGGTTAATGCACTTGCTTGTGAAGTCTAAGGACCCAGGTTCGATTCCCCAGTACCCATGTAAGCCAGATGCACAAGATGGCACATGTGTCTGGAGCTCGTTTGCAGTGGCTGGAGATCCTGGCATTCTCTCTCTCTCACTTGCTCTCTCAAATAAACAAATTAAATAACTTTTTTTAAAAGCTCGCAACTAACATCATAATTAATGGAGGAAACTTGGTTCTTTCTTAATAATTTGATTCAAAGCGTGGATGCCCACTCTCCCCATTTTTACTCCAATAGCAGCACCATAGATATTAACAAAAGCACTCAAAAATAAAAGGCGTCCACTCAGAAAGGAAGAAGCAAACCCAGGGCTTCATGCATGCTAGACAAGCACTCTGTCAGCCGAGCTGCAGCCCCAGCCCTCCTGTGCTTGTTACAGGGAAGGAAACCAGTCAAGCCCAGCAGAAGTCAGAGCTGAAGTGAATCGTGCACCTCGTCTGGTAACAAACCTTCAACTTAGGGATTAGTCACTAAAACGTGTCTAGGATTCCCACTCTGCTTCTAAAATTAGCTTAAAAATTAAGGTAGGCAAACAGTTAATAAAGCAAATAGCCAGTAGCTGACTGTTAAATATGATCTTTCTAAGTCCATTTTCATCTATTTATGTATGTGCATAAGTGTTTATGATGGGATGTGTGTGTGGACTTGGGTATACCATGCAGCATATGTGAAAGTCAGAGAACAACCTTGTGTGTTTCTCCTCTCCCTCACCTTCTTTTGAGGAAGTCTCTCTCTCATTTTTACAGATGACACTTCCGGATTCTCCTGGCTCTGCCTCTCATTGCCATAAGTGCACTGGGATTACAAGTGCATGCGTCACTTTGCATCTGGCTTTACATGGATACGGAGAAGACTGAACTAGGTATGCAGGTTTGCAAGCAAGGGCCTTTAACTGTTGAGCCATCTTCCCAAACCTGAATATGATTTTTTTAACCAGCTAAATACCATTCCTATGAACCAGTGATCTAAAAAGGGGGGGGGTACTGGATAGATACATAGCAATTAAGATGCTTGCCTAAAAAGCCTAATAACCAGAGTTCAATTCCCAGTACCCACAAAATGCTAGATGCCCAAAGTGGTGCATGTGTCTGGAGTTCATTTGTAGTGATTGGAGGCCCTGGAACACCTATTCTCTCTGTCTGTCTCTCTTCTATCTTTCTCTGATTGCAAACGAATAAATAAAAATATATTTTTAAAAACTTTAGGACTAGAGAGATTGCTCAGTAGTTGAGGAACTTGCCTATGAAGCCTAAGGAGCCTGGTTTGATTCCCCAGTACCCACGTAAGCCAGATAAACAAGGTGGCACATGTGTCTGCAGTTACTTTGCACTGACTAGAGGCCCTGGCATCCCAATTCTCATTCTCATTCTCTCTCCCCCACCCCTTTTTCTCTCTCTCTTAAATTAATAAATATTTTTTAAAACCTTTAAAAAAATCCATTTAGCCAGGCGTGGTAGCGCACGCCTTTAATCCCAGCACTCGGGAGGCAGAGGTAGGAGGATTGCCGTGAGTTCGAGGCCACCCTGAGACTCCATAGTGAATTCCAGGTCAGCCTGGGCTAGAGTGAGACCCTACCTCGAAAAACCAAAAAAAAGAAAAGAAAAGAAAAGAAAAATCCATTTGTATTATATTAATAAGTTTCTAAGTCTGTGCATTGAGAAAACAATATAAGGTGTAAGGTGTATAAGAAAGTAGATTATGGGGCTGAAGGGATGGCTTAGAAGTTAAGGCATTTGCCTGCAAAGCCAAAGAACCCAGGTTCAATTCCCCAGGACCCACATTAGCCAGATGCACAAGGAGGCTCATGCATCTGGAATTCATCTGCAGTGGCTAGAGGATCTCCCATGCACATTCATATTCTCTCTCTCCCCCCCCCCTTTTTCTCTCTGTCAAATAAATAAAAATAGAAATAAAATTTTAAAAAAGAAAGTAGATTAGGGGAAGTCCTAGTATAGTAGCACATATCCTGTGACACTTGTGTGGACCAAGCCCCCTAGAAGACCTTCACCTCCATCTGCCTGCTGATATCTGGGGGCTGGCCCCCTGACAGGCATGAGCTTCCTGGGCAAGGAATCCAGCAAAGACAGGTCACAATGACCTCAGGTTTCTGCCCACAGTGAAATATTTTCCTTAGGCCTTTCTATCACTTTCTCAGTCACCAGCTGCACCAAACCGCCCTCCCCTCCCCTTCTAGAATTTTCTGAAACCAGAGTCTGTGGTATGCCCTTATTGATCCATGTAATGATGACCACAAAACAGTCGCAGAAGAGCTGTGTTCCAAAACCTGAGAAGAGCCCCTGGGTTTGATTCATGTGTGGTCTGGCTTCGGGCCATAAAAGCGTCCTCAGGTCCACCTGGACCCTGCGTCCTCTGACTGCCAACACTCCTTACACCGAGATGACATTTCTGAAAAGGACCAATGGAGTGAACGTTATGGCTGACAAATTTAAATTCTCAACACACAAAGGTTATAGGAAGAGAATGACAAGCATGGCCAAATATAGACACATTCACCTGAGAGACAGGCAGCTACAGACAGGCAGCGAGAACTCTCGAATGCAGTCCGCCCTGGAAACAAGCCCGGCACTGGCTGGAAAATTTCCTCTGCTCTGTTCTCTGGCCTGACTCAGCTTCCCCTGACCTTTAAGGAACATGTGCATCATGCTGACCCGAGGTTCTGTTTTGTTTCTTTCAAAGCACTTGAACCAAGATTTGCTGGTTTCCAATTCAATGTCTTTTACACACACATTTCCTCCTGTTTGGTTTCCAATATCACTGCACAGAGAAGGTTTGTCATCTTTTAACCTCAGAACCAATGGCTCAGGTGCCAAACAGTGTTTTTACCATATTTTATCCATACATTGAAAGGATAGACACTTTCTATATAAATAATACTATAAAGCCAACATAATTCACTAAAGAATGGTATGTGGCTTGCTTGCCTCTCTCATGATTCCCAAGCTGATCTCAAGCCTGCCGTGTGCTCAGGATGCACTTGAACTTCTAATTCTCCTGGGATTACAAGAATGCACCACCACACCTGGTTTAACAGTGCTGGGAGAGAGAAAAAAAAAACCACTATAAAAACGGAGCACTAGAGAGATAGCAGTTAAGGTGCTTGACTTCAAAGCCAAAGGACCAGGTTCGATTCCCCAGTACCCACGTAAGCCAGATGCACAAGATGGCACATGCATCTGGAGCTGGTTTGTAGTGGCTAGAGGCCCTGGTGTGCCCATTTTCTTCCTTCTCCCCCCCCCCACCCCCGCTCTCAAATAAATTAAAAAGAAAAAAAGAAACACTGCTAGGGATTAAACCCAGGACTTCATGCATGCCAGGTGAGCATGCTAACCACTGAACTACACACTCCCAGCCCTGTTACATGTTTTCAAACTCATACACATCCAGGTAAGCAGAGCTTATATGAAAAAGGTTCAGCTGTGTCCTTTATTGCAAAGAAATGAATAGGAAAGGATTAATACAGTCAACCCCACAGTCCTACAGCCATTGACGTCCCACCACCCTTGGAGCCCACGTCAGCCAGCACTGAGCATCCTCTGGTCTCTCACCGGCTATATTGCCATATGGTGACGCACATGGTGTCTTTCTTTCCTTTCTTTTTAAATACTTATCAGAGTACCACATTTTCTCCATGAGTATCATTTTCCAAAGTATTAAATGGGGGCCACTCATAAGGACTTTTCACACATTTATTTATTATACTCTTTTTAAACCTTACTTTTTAAAGCCCTTAAAGTCATGGAATTGTATTTTGCAATAGGTATCAATATATCCATAATTTTTGATCTATCAGTTCCACCCTTGGGAATTTATCCCAAGGATCAATATGCATGTGACACTTTCACCTATGAAAATAAACACTAACGCCACCAAGCTTTAAAAGAGCCATAATGTCCAGTAATAAGAGATTGGTTAAATGAGTTGGGATATAGCTATGTGATATAGTAATGTATCCTAATGGCAGCAACAATGCTGAAGGGATCAAAGGAAGACATGAAACTATAAACATTGTGACATGAACTTGGTTATCTGTTTGTTTTTTGTTTTGTGGGGGTAGGATTGAGGTAGGGTCTCTCTCTAGTTCAGGCTGACCTGGAATTCACTCTGTAGTCTCAGGCTGGCCTCAAACTCACAGCTACACTCCTATGTCTACCTCCCGAGTGCTGGGATTAAAGGTGTGTGCCATCACACCCGGCTTGGATATTAATTATATGCGAACATATATACAAAAGAGCTAAAAGTTTATCTCATTGAACAGAAGGCACTTTAGTGCTTGTAGTTATTTTTTTATTTTCATCTTTTCTTTTATCTTTCACTATCAGCAGTATATATCTTCTGCACAGTAGATGTATATCCTTCCTGAATATATATATATATATATATATATATATATATATATATACACACACATATATAATAGATAGCATATATATGTATGCACACACACACACACACACACACACATCACCACACCTCTTGAGTTAGGTTTTGAAACCTCACTGAAGAAGCCACAGGCTGAATTTTATATATTTTATAGATGGATTTCAATCGAGCATATTTGTTTTCAATATCATCTGCCTTTAGAAACTCAAATCCTTTTAGCTCATAAATATTACAGTCTCAACTGCCAGAATCACACACCAAGTTACAACTGCATGATTTAGTCCAACCTTTGTGTGGGCAAGTATCATGACTGTTGGGCCAGGAAAGCCTTATTAATCTGCAGGTGGGATGTGGGTTTCCACAACAATGGATGTCAGCACTGTTCAACACCCAACAGTATTATGTGACCAAAACTACCCTGGAGACCTTCTCCCTCTCCAGCATCCAGGAAGTTTGTCCCCTATATCTGTACAAATGTAACATGAGCAATGGATCACTAATGGAGCCTAGTGGCCCTTGACCACACAATCGCCTGCCAGGCACTGAGCAGGAGCTCTGGGCTTGGTTTTGGGCCCAGACACTAAGAAACCTGTGCTGAAAGCAGTGTGATACACTTCCTCTATGTTGCTCTAAGTGTCTATAAACATTTGCTGATGGTTTACAATATACCAAATCCTCATCTTGGATATGATTTGAGGCAATTAACTAAGAGATTTGTATTCATTTTGTGAGAAAGTGGGAAGAAGAGTAAATGGAGCCCAGAGAAGGCCCTGGAGACACTGGGGTGAGCCGAGAATCCCAGAGAATGGAGACAGAACACAGAGCAAAGGAACCGTTTCCAACAGGACCAGAGGGAGATGTGCAGTGGACATTCTGCACCTGTGTTTGGGGGAATTTCCAAAATTTTCTTGGATACAGAAATGTACTTCTTCCTGCAGTCTGGAATCATTATAATGGAGAGATTCAAGAGAAGTGAGCAAATGTCAAATTTGTAAGGCAGAAAGGACTTAGAACAAAACACAGGTATATCCCTGTGATTACATGGAATGGAATGGAATGGAAATCGGATTTTCTATGTCTGTGTGGACATAGTAAGTATAGTGTCTGTGCATGTGTGTGGTCTATGCCCATGTGTGTGCAGATGCATAGGTCCCGTTGCAAAGCTAGAGGACAATGATGGGTGGCCTCCTCTATCACTCCTGCACCTTATTTTCTTGACACATGATCTATTACCGAACCTAGAGCTACTACTGTTCAGCTACACAGGCTAACCAGGGAGACCCAGTGGTCCTCCTATCTCCAGCTCCTTCCTCACTGCTGGGGTTACAGGCATTTTATGTGGGTGTTAGGAATCAAATTCAAGGTCCTTGTGCCTATACAATAAGAGCTGTTTCTCAATGAGCCATCTCCCTCACCCAGATTTTGTTTTATTATTCATACTTTCAATTTAAGTTTTCTAAAAAAAATGTTCTAACAGCTTGCATTGACGTCTTCAACTAAAATAAAAATGCTTAAAAATTATATCTGTGTTATATATAACATATTATAGATGAATACAGAGACAACATTGTTCTCAAGGTTAGAGAATAAATAAGGCAGCACATTGTAATTTTGCAAAGGTTTAAACCTTAGGAGGTTGATGTTTCTACTGAGATTAAATCTGTCCTAGATCTGAACCTGTAGTTTATCTCCAACAAGCCAGTCATTCTCCTGTATTCAAAAATAATTAGGATACTCTTCATGGGTCTGCTGTCCTTCAAACAAATACTACATTTCTTTCAATTTTTCCTCGGGGGGGGGGATGGCTTAGAAAGTTCAAGGTTGGCTTTAAACTTATTCAGTATATACATTATGGGTATTAAGATAGGTCCATTTGGACAAGTTTTAACAGGAAACACCGCTGCTCACTCAGAACACAGCAAACCTATCAGCATGGACAGAGGCCCTGCTACCTGAGATAGTAACTTATCAGGTGATAAATCATGAGAGAGATTCAGAGGCCTCACAAAGGCTACAGGGGTTTCTACAGGATTTCTACAGGTAGGTGTTAATACCCATCTATATGAAAGTAGGCTGATACTTTAAACTGGAGGCTATTACAGGGCACATTGAGTAACATCCCTGCCTTTACTTTACTTCTTTCCCACATCTTCTAATGTTTCTAGGATTTTTATCAATTTGTAACAGTACAATTATGACACAAAACTTCATCTCTGTTCTCCCTTAATATTGCCAACATATAAGGTAATCAAATAGGTATGACGCCATATCAAGAGGTAAGTCAGAGACTGGAGAGATGGCTTAGCAGTTAAGGCATTTGCCTGCAAAGCCAAAGGATCTCGGTTCAATTCTCCAGGACCCACGTAAGCCAGATGCACAAGGGGGTGCATGCATCTGGAGTTCATTTGCAGTGGTTGAAGGCCCTGGCACGCCCATTCTCTCCTTCTCTCTTTCTCTCTCTGCCTCTTTCTCTCTCTCAAATAAATAAAAAATTAAATATATTTTTAAAAAAGAGATGTCAGTTAACTTTTGAAAGACAGAAAATTGAGAAGGGATAAAGCCAGGCTTGGTGAAGCACACCTGTAACTCCAGCACTCGGGAGGCTGAGGCAGGAGGATCACTATGAGTTTGATGCCATCCCAGACTACTTAGTGAGTTACAGGGCAAGCCTGGGCTACATAGTGAGACCATGTCTCAAAATTAAAGGAAAAAGAAGAGAAAAGGAAGGGAAAGAGAAAGAAAACTGACAAGTGATATTTCTGTGACGGTGGGGAGAGGCATGACACTGAAAATAAGAGACTGTTCGGAAATCGTGCAAGGTCAATTACATGTCGTCTCTTCCCTGACCCCACACAGATGACCAGGTTACCCCTCCTTTGTCAACGCCCCAGGAGATGACTGATTTGTTCCCTGGGGAAACACAGTGATAAGTCAGGTGAGGCGCCATCCTAGAATCCAAAGCACTTACTAAGGATGTGAGCCTGTCCTCTGTCCCCAAGTTCAAAAGACCCCTCTGATCCTCCGGCAGACTTACAGCAATGGCTCTGAGAACACATTGCTGAGATTGTAAAATGAAATGAATGTAAAGCTTTGTGTTCCTTAAAACATTAAGCATTCACAAAACACTAAATCCATCCATCATGTTCCAGATTCCCAAAAGAGAAGAACATCTATTCATCCAGACTCTTGCGTGAAGGACGTGAAGGGTCATAGTAGCACTCCTTAGCGGGAGCCAAAACCTGGGAATACTCTAAAGGCCATCAAGAAGTAAGTGAGGGCTGCAGAGATGGCTTAGCAGCTAAGCACTTGCCTGTGAAGCCTAAGGACCCCGGTTTGAGGCTTGATTCCCCAGAACCCACGTTAGCCAGATGCACAAGGGGGCACATGCATCTGGAGTTCGTTTGCAGTGGCTGGAGGCCCTGGTGCGCCCATTCTCTCTCTCTCTCTCTCTCTCTCTCTCTCTCTCTCTCTCTCTCTGTTGCTCTCAAATAAATAAAAATAAACAAAAGTATTTTTAAAAAAGAAGAAGTGAGTGAGTGAAAGAGTGTGGCTGCATGTGGCGTCAAGCTACTCAGCAGCCAGAAGAGGAACGGTCAGTGCCAGCAACAGCAACACAAACCAGGGAGGAGGATGTTCTGCACATACAGGACATGGGGCACTCAAGGAAAAGAGGGGCCCAGAGGGGAAAACAAGACATGAAGGACATGTTTGCTAGCTTCATGTGAGGGCTTTCATGAGTGTGCAATATGTCAAAATACATAACTGTAAGTTTTAAACATATTTACAGTATATTTTAAATCTGTACAGCTTTGTATATTAAATCTAACTCATATGACTGATAGATCATAGATGATAGATACATAGACATAATGAAATTGATGACAGATGTATAAGTGATTGATATAGATGATTGATGATAGATACACTGAGATAGATGATGACAGATAGACAGGTAGATAGATGACAGAGATAGATGCATAAAAACATTGAGCTAGAGACTCATGATATATAGAAAACAGATGATAGATTGGTAGATATAGAGATGAACAAAAATAAAATGATAGATGATTGATGTAAATAGATGAAATAGTTGATAGACAATATGATAAATACATATGCATTGATAATGATGATAGGTATAGATTACAGGAACATAGATACATTGCAATGGATAGATACATGATTGATAATAGATAAGTATATACTAGATAAATACATAGATTCATTCTGATAGATGACTAATGATGGACAAATGGGTGGATGGATAGATTGATAGATGATAGATAATTAGATACATAGATAGATAGATAGATAGATAGACTGACAGATAGAAAGAAAGAAAGAATGAAAGAAAGAAAGAGGATAGCCTTTGCATCTTTAGAGTTCTGGTTGATGCTTTGAATCTCTATAAGCCAAGTTTGTCCATTTCAAATCACTACTGAACAAGAATACACTCTGTCTTTGATATTGTCTCTGTAAAATTTAATTATTACATAATTCACTTTATAGTCTTTTTCGTGTTTTGTTTTGTCTTTTTCAAGGTAAGGTCTTGCTCTAGCCCAGGCTGGCCTCAAACTCATAGCATGGTCCACCTACCTCTGCCTCCCAAGTGCTGGGATTAAAGGTGTGTGCCACCACGCCTGGCAGTATGGCAGTAGCTATATTCTTATTTATTCTTTGCTTTATCTTCAAAAACTTTCTCGAGCCGGGTGTGGTGGCGCACGCCTTTAATCCCAGCACTCGGGAGGCAGAGGTAGGAGGATCGCCATGAGTTCAAGGCCACCCTGAGATGACAGAGTTAATTCCAGGTCAGCCTGGACCAGAGTGAAACCCTACCTCGAAAAAAAAAAACAAAAAAAAACTTTCTCAATGGATATGAATATTCAATTTAAAAAACTGATGCCTATAGTGCATTTTAGTATAAAATGTATTGACACGTCAAGACAAAATTTACAAGTGCAGAAATGTGAAGTCTGTCTATTGTCAGATATTTTGAAGTCTACTTTAGTTTATTGTCAGATATTTCACATTGTGCTAATGATTCTGTGCAAAGCTGATTTACCTTCATTTGGATGCTTCAGCTCATTTTATGAGAGGCTATTTGGTTTTAATGGATTTGTTTTGTGTGCGGAGTAAAGAAAACACAGGTGTGCGGAGCCTGATGCATCGGGGAGCCAGCGTCGCTGGAGAAGCAAGGAGAATGCCGGCTGTGACGTGCGCGGGGCTGAAGGATGCAGCATGATCAGCTCACCCAGCGCTCTACAAACCCCATCCTGCAGAATCATCTTTATTGGGCTGCGTGAATCATCTTGATCCTATGCCTGGCAGGTTTTTGTTTTCTCACATGCCCTCTGGTACTGTAACTCAACTCAGAGGTTCACACTGGCTGCACATCACAATGACCTATTAAACCTCCAAGGCCCATGCTCAGCTAAATGAGATTTTCCTTTAATTGTCTCAGCTAGGGCTCTTGCATAAATATCTTCAAAAAGCATCCCAGGAGGGTCTACTGTGAAGCCAATGTTGAGAACCACTGAGTAAGCAATGATTTCTAGATCTGTGATTCCCAACCTTGCTTGCACAGATAAAATGTTCAAATGAGGTACTTAAAAACTGAATCTCAGAGCCTTAAGCCAGACCTTCTGAATCAGGAACTCTGAAGAAATAAATAGAATCAAGAACCACAGCTTAGGGCTGGAGAGATTGCTCAGTGGTTAAAGGCTCTTGCTTGCTTGCAAAGCCTGACAGCCTGAGTTCAACTACCCAGTACCACATAAAACCAGATATGCAAAGCGGCACATGCATCTGGAGCTCATTTGCAGTGGCAAAGGCCCTAGTGTGCCCATTCATATTCTCATTCTCTCTCCCTCTCTCCGTCTCTCCGTCTCTCCTCTCTCTCCTCTCCTCTCTCCTCTCTCCTCTCTCCTTTCAAATATTTTTTAAGAGACAGAGAGGAGAGAGACAGAGAAAGAAAGCATGCCAGGATATCCAGCCACTGCAAACTCCAGATGCATGTACCACTTTGTGGATATGGATTTACATGGGTACTGGGGAATCAAACCCAGGTCGTTAGGCTTTGCAGGCAAAAGCCTTAACCGCTGAACTATCTCTCCAGCCCTCAAAAATGTATTTAAAAAAAACAGCAGGTTATGAACCAAGCCTCTCAAGATTCCGCATGGACATTATAATGAATTCTATTGCTAACTCTGGAAGCAGAGAAAAGGTCTAATACATGGTCTAGAGATAGTTTTGTGTATGAAAGAAAAGAATATATGGTCTGTAGTCATTGGGTGCACTGTTCTGTGATCTCCAATGTGGTTTCATTCTCCTGTTTTTTGTTGTCCCTTGGTGATACCAGGATACTGAAATCCCCCAACACTGGAGCCTAGCTTTGCCTATAGATCTGATTATGTGTGTTTTATTTTTTATTTATTTGGGGGGATTTTTTGTTTTTGTTTTTGGTTTGTTTTGTTTTGTTTTTTTGAGGTAGGATCTCACTCTGGCTCAGGCAGACCTAGAATTAACTATGTAGTCTCAGGGTGACCTCAAACTCATGGTGATCCTCCTACCTCTGTCTCCTGAGTGCTGGGATTAAAGGCATGCACCACCACGCCTGGCTTATTTTTTTTAATTTTGTTTATTTTTATTTATTTGAGAGCGACAGAGAGAGAAAGAGGCAGATAGAAAGAGAGAAGAGAGAGAATGGGCACGCCAGGGCCTCCAGCCACTGCAAACGAAACTCCAGATGCATGCACCACCTTGTGCATCTGGCTTACATGAGTCCTGGTGAATCGAGCCTTGAACCAGGGTTCTCAGGCTTCACAGGCAAGCGCTTAACTGCTAAGCCATCTCTCCAGCCCTTTTTTGGTTTTTCAAGGTAGGGTCTCACGCTATAGCTCAGGCTCACCTGGAATTCACTATGTAGTCTCAGGGTGGCCTCAAGCTCATAGCAACCCTCCTACCTCTGCCTCCCAAGTGCAGGGATTGAAGGCGTGCGCCACCACGCCCGGCTTATGTAACTGAGTGTTCCATCATTAGGGCCACAGATACTTTCAATTGCTACATCTTTGTATTGAATTGAGCTTTTGAATTGATTATGTAGTGGCATTCCTTGGCACTGTGACTGGTTTTTGTCTTTAAGTCTATTACGTTTGGCACAAGAAGAGGCACCTCTGCTAACGGCTGGTTTCCACTCACATGGGGTATGATTCTCCATCCTCTCACCCCTGTAATCACCACCCTCCATACAAGCTGTCACCAGGTCTTGTTTTTCATTCATTCAGGCAGTCTGTACCCTTTAATTGAAGAATTTAGTGCATCATATTCAAGATTATTGTAGATGTATATGTGCTGTGTGTCATTTTGTCAAATCTTTGTTTTGAACATTGTTCTATTCTTTTTAATTTTACTTATTTATTTGAGAGAAAGAATGAGGATGGGCATGTCAGGGCCTCTAGTCATTGAAAACAAACTTCACACAAATGTGCCACCATGTGCATTTGGCTTAAGTAGGTTCTGGAGAGTCAAACTTGGGTCCTTAGGCTTCACAGGCAAGCACCTTAACTGCTAAGCCATCCCCCCAGCCCTATTCTTTCTCTTTTTGATGCTCATTGTATTGATAAGGAGTGATTCTTTGTGTCTCCGGAGTATGTCATGTACCACTAGGTTTCCTGTTTCCACATAGTATCACAACGGCAGTGTCCCCTTTTCCTTCCACATGGAGGAAGACTCCCTTCAGCATCTGCTGGTGATGAATCCCTTCCATTTTCACTCATCTTGACATGTCTATTTATCCTTCACTTCTTTGAGTGTGTGTTGAGTTTGTGACAGCTAGAAGCTGTGACTCCAAGAAACGGGATCACAGTTCTCTCACCACAGGGAAATGCATTCTACCAATAATCTCACAGTACAGAAAACGGGGTCTATCCTCGTATGTTGACTTCAGTCCATGACCACACAGTGCTGACCTGCAGACCTGGAAGGTGATATACATGTGTGGTTTGAAGCCACAAGTCTGTGGTAGTTTATGGCAACGATAGAAAACTAATATCCTGGAAGAGGGAAGATCCTCATGAGTGATAAAGAGAAGCAACTCCTAGCTGTGCAGAAAGCGAGACTGAGGGGCTGGAGAGATGGCTTAGCAGTTAAGGCATTTGCCTGCAAAGCCAAAGGACCTTGGTTGGATTTCCCAGTATTCACATAAGCCAGATGAACAAGGTGGCACATGTGTCTGGAGTTCGTTTGCAGTGGCTGGAAGCCCTGGCATGCCCATTCTCTCTCTCTCTCTCTCTCTCTCTCTCAAATAAATAAGTAAATAAATAATTTTAAAAAAGAAATAAAGGGAGATCGAAAGGTTTATATGCAACTTCATAATTCTCATACAATTCTCCTGATGGTGACTCCCTCACCTCTAAGAACAGGAAAACTAAAGCCACAAGGTCACTCAAAGCTTTTGTTCTGACCTGGCTATCTCAAAAGCTGTTCCTCTTCTACACATCATCTTGAGCCAACAAAAATCATAATTTGATTTACAGACCACTTGAGAGTTTGAAAGTCACTTTTTATCTACAGTATCTCCTCAATTCATCCCATGATGAATCTAAAACCACCATTGTTTTGAAGTTAAAGGAAAACTTATTCTATAAAAGGAAAACTCTGAAGCTAACGTGTACTAACAAAAACTGAAATTCATTAACACCATATGCCTCACACTTTCCTAATACCTTCTGTTACCTCGTCTCTTCCAAATATTAATATGAAAGCAATGATTCTGATTAACTTCCCATTATTATTGTCTCTTATATTGTAATTCCTTTTCATTTTATTTATTTGAGAGAGAGAAAGAATAGGCACACCAGGGCCTCTAGCCACTATAAATGAATTACAGACACATGAGCCACCTTGTGCATCTGGCTTACATGGGTCCTGGGGAATCAAACCTGGGTCCTTGGGTTTCACAAGCAAGTGCCTTAGCTATTAAACCATCTCTCCAGCACTCTATTTCAGTTTTTTTAGATCTAAAAAGCCACATTAAGCCGAACCTTTGACGTTATTAATTATGGTAGCAGAACTGGTTCAAATCTTCTTACTGTTCCAATTTTAGCTCAGCAATTTAAAATACAAAATAAATGAATTGACTTTTTCATATGTCATGATTCTTTTTCATTCTTCAAATCATATATTTAAAAAATACCTTTTATTTGCATAATGGAGTGAGATATTTTTATATGGCAACAGATGTCCATGGAAGAAATATGTCCCCCAAATGTAAGGCTCCATGGAGAAAATTTTAATTTATAAATGTTTAATCACAATTTAAGATGCCAATTGACACAGCAAAGATGTCTTTCAGGCAAGATGATTTTTATGACTTGAGCTAGATATGAAAATGGAAATTAGAAGAGAAAATGAATGCATAATTTCACTGGTGTGCATTCAAAACTACATCAAATTTAAACACTTATTAATACTTCCATACTCTTCTTACTTACTTTTGTTTCTCATATGAACTTGGAGTTTTTATTAATAAGTTTGCAGACAATTTATTTTGACATGGGCATGCAGATACTCAGGCAAAGTATCTCCTGTTAGGTTTACAGTAGAAAACAGAGTTGCTAAAATTAACTATCATGGGGGGGGGGGGGTTGGGGCTGTGGCGATAGCTCAGTCAGGAAGGTGCTTGCCTTGCATGTCAGCTCAAACTCCAGAACACACATAAAATGAAGTGCACATTCTTATAAGCCCAGCACTGGGAAGGTGGAAACAAGGGTCTCTGGGGCTCACTGGCCACTTTAGCTACTTAGTAAGCACCAGGCTAATGAGAGATCCTTTCTCAAAGGAGGTGCATGACACCTGAGGAACAATACCCAAGGTTGTCCTCTGGCCTCCACACAAAGGTGCACACACATGCATGTCTACACACACACAGACACACACACAGACACACACACACACACACTAGAGAAAAAGCAAAGGGTGCTGTAGAGCTGAGGTGAGGCTCAATGGTACAGCATTTGCCCAGCAAGTCCAAGGGTCTGAGTTCCATTCTCAGCATAATAAATAAATAAGGGATGGGGGCTACCTAAAATGCTTTCTTCCATATATTATCTTTCCCACTATTATTCTGCATTCGGCAGCACTCGGTTCCTCACATTTACTACAACACTGTTTTTCCCTTTGGCTACTCTGCCTTCCTGTTTCTCTCTCAATACATTGCTTGTTAGTGTGTGTGATTCAACCGGAATGCTGTTATCATTTCAGCGGTAACCAGGTACTTAACACATTTATCTGCTGATATGCCTCCACCGTGGACCAGCTAAGATCACGTAGAGTGCAGGGACCAAGAACTTGACATTACTGAGTTCCTCGGTCCATGGAAACAGGAGATCCTAATACATGCACAGTATATACTCAGTCTAAACAAGACAGTGGTCCGCTAAGTGTGCTGTGGGTGAGTTAAGTGCATGCATAGGTCTATACATCCATTCTTCCAACAGAAACGTTTCTGTAATAATTTTTTATTGACAACTTCCATAATTGTAGACAATATCCCATGGTAATCCCCTCCCTCCCTCCCCCCACTTTCTCCTTTGAAACTCTGCTCTCCATCATATCCCCTCTCCCCCCTTCAATCAGTCTCTTTTATTTTGATGTCATGATCTTTTCCTCCTACTATGTTTCCAACAGAAGCTTTGATGTCAAGCAATTCACTGTGTTCTGGAGATACAAACATAATGTCATGGCTTTGCCCTTAGAAGGGCAGTGTTGGGAAAACCTGAAATTACCACACCAAGGATGAGTTTCTTAACGGAGACTACTATTGTTTGTTGGAGAAAGAGCTGTTTTAAAGCAGACCACTGATTGTTACTAGTTCTATAACCTGACGGAAGTTGGTTGGGTACCCTGAACCTCAGGTCTTTATCTGTAATGTGCCAAGGACAAATAAAACCATTATATTTTCAGTTGAAATAGAGAACCATTCACTAAATGACAAGACCTTTAAACTTTCACTTTAGAGATCTCATGAAGCTACCACACTTGTTGGCCATTTAACTGGCATGCTGCTCCTACAGCCCTGAGGGGACCGGACAAATGCAACCAAGTAAGAAAAATAAAACACAATAATAACCATGCAGACTGAGCTCACACACACTCCAACAAGCTCTCCGCCCATGCTGTGGGAGCTGTCTCTCCAAGGCAAACCTGCCCTTTTCTCTAACCAAACACCTAACACATTAGATGTTCCCGTAACAGAGGCTGAAGGGACGGCTGAGCAGTCAAGGCTGCTTGCTGTTAAGCATGAGGGGCTCTCGGGCCGTAGGCCACCATGCTCATCTCCTCAGAACCCGCATAAAAAGCTGGGCAAGGCCATGCATGTCTGTAACGCCAGTCCACAGGAGTGGGCGGGGCTGGGAGAATTACTGGGGCTCCCTGAGGGACAGTTCAGGGAGAGACCCTGCCTTTAGGGAAAGTAGGGATGAGCAATAAGAGAACATCACCCAAAATTCTCCTCTGGCCTCAGCACACACATGCATGGGTATGCATCTGCTCATACATGTGTACACGTCACGCATATTACATATACACTCTACACACACACATACACAGAAAGTTTAGTAATTTGACACCTAAGCATATGCTATAAATGCCTAAATCAGACCTTCAGCCCCTGTGTGAAAGCCAGGTAGAAGAGCTGCACCTGAAACCCCAGAGCGGGGAGGCCGAGACAGCAGGACCCTTGAGGCTTGCTGGTCGGCCTTCTAGGCTAAGCAGGGAGGGAGTCCTAATTTCAGTGAGTCCCTGTCTCCAAAATCAGAGTGGACAACAGCTGAGAAAAACATCTCACATCAACCTCTGGTACACACACACACACACACACACACCATACATACACATGCAAAAATACAAGAGACAGAGAGGCACTTGAAACCCTCCCTTGAGCTATAAGGCTACAGAAATAGTGGTCCCTAAGGAATTACAATTTCCATAAAAGTCTCAAAAATGGTGGAAGAAAGACGCTGTTGAAGAACAGGAGATAGAAATTAGCTAGGCAGGTTAGGACAGCAGAATCCCCAAAATGGCTAAATGTGGGAAGTGTCTTCGAGCTATGAGGAGAAATCTGGTTTCTTCCCTAGATAATTAAGACTGAACCAGAATTACCCCTTCTGAGGAAATGACATCCTTTCCTGGAGAATTGAGATTTATGGGAAGATCGCTCCCTATCCTAGGAACCTGACCCCTTACCTAGAACCTCGTGGCTCTGGTTTTCCCTTTCCTAGGACCACCTTCCCTTACGAACTCCAGCCAGAGTCACCAGGCAAGCTCTCCTCATCTCTGGAGAACCCTCCTGTCTCATAGGAGCCCTGCCTTTTCTCAGATTCTAGTAATCTCTGAATTCTACCCTCATTCATTCATCAAATTCATTAGACAAGCACCTGAAAGGCCGCTGACTCAGTAGACACTCTATGTGACCATGACCATCAGGCATCTCAGCTCCTGAGCCATCGCCCATCCAAGAGCTGAGAGACATGCCAGTGCTCTCAAAGACACCCCAAAATTCCCAAATCACCATGTGCTGTCAGCCTCATTCCTCAGCACTAGGCAGCTGGGGAACCTGCAGACGTCGGAATGGTGGAGGCTCATCTACCACCCTGTGTAAAACCCTCTCCTCTCCTCCTCTGGCTCCCTTCTACCACTGCTAAGGCCACAGACCCGGGAATAGCTCATCTCCATTGCCTCAGCAAGCAAACTCTCACCCTCATGTTTATTGCCCTCACTAGTAGCCAGAACTTTCTCCTTTCATTTGTCAATACTTCCTTTTCCTCCTCCTCCTCCTCCTCTCAGGCCTCATGCAGATCTCAGACCCAAGCTTCCGCTAAGTGATCTTCCTCTTCCTCACCATTCCTTAAGGGGACGCAATGGCACAGCCAAGAGAGACCCATCTTAGTTATGAGCCACTGAGATGTAGAGGACGCAGAAAACGGCAACAGAATCCACCACACTGGCCATCGCAAGCATGATATAAACATGTGACAGGATGCCATGGACAAAGAATTCTAGAGCTCTAGAACCATCCATGAGGAGTAGTTCAAAGTTATAATTGCTTAAAGTGCATTAAGGGACAGAACATGATACTTGCTGTAGCTGAGCCTGTATTTTAACAAAATTTCCACATCTTATACCTAGTGATATCAATTCCTAGCTCATGGAAACTTCCTCAACCTTCAGATGATTTCTCTACCAGTTCATCTAAACTCATGTGCACACAGAAAAAGTTACTCAATGCAGTTTGCTCATACCCCAATGATGGTTAGAGACTGGATAAAATTCCACCAAGCCTGGATTTATGTGGCCCTGACAAATCATGACATTCTCTAAATGAATCTACAAAATCCATGTAGATGGCAGACACTGCAATACTCTAAGGGACGTATCATGGTTTCTGTACAGTAAATTCTGTTTGTCTTTACATACCTATGTCTTCTCAACTTCTAAAAATATTTTATATTTATTTATTTATTTGACAGAGAAAGAGGGACAGAGAGTGAGAGAATGGGCACTCCAGAGCCTCCAGCCACTGCAAACGAACTCTATACGCGTGCGCCCCCCCCTTGAGCATCTGGCTAACGTGGGTCAAGCCTGGGGAATCAAACTTGGGTCCTTTGGTCTTGCAGGCAAATGCCTTAACCACTAAGCCATCCCACCAGCCCTGTCTTCTCAATTTTTAAGGGATAAAATGAAAGTAAGCCAAGTGTAGCTACTCAAAATTTAGAAACTGATTGAGTAGGCCTCAGATAAGTCCCCAGCCTTGGCTGGTTCACTTTCAAAAACCTTGTAATGGTTACGTATAGTTTACAATTATTTTTAATAGCTTTTTTGGAATTGACTGGCCACATATACCCTATAGCTATCACTCACATTTAATTATAATAAATCATGCATGTCTTTTATTCACATAGCCTGTTACCAGCCCCAAAGGACTTTCTCATGTTCTTAATTCTATTAACAGCTCAGAACACATGCTTTAAGAATGAGGATAATGAGGTCCAGAGATGACATTGCTTTCCTAAGAATTACATTTATTATAATTCTATGTCACAGAATTTATCCTCCAAAACCCAACCCCCATTATTCTATCAAGCTTAATGCACTTAATGCCCCACCTCCAACAGTTCTAACCTCCCACAGGCAGCCGCGCCCCTCCATCGCTGCCCGTTTTTCTACCTGGACTCGCTCTCTTGGCCTCACTCATCCCAGCTGTCAATCCTCCACAGCAATCAATCCTCTTGACAGCTGAGGCTCGGCTCGGCTCTGCTCCTGGGCACTTTTATGGGGGGCACCAAACCCTGTGTCTCCCTCCTCACTGCTGGCCTTGGCTTCACAGGCAGCCAGACCGGCAAACTCCCCATTCCCAAGAACCGAGTCTCCTTCACTTTCAGACGCCACATCACCTGTTCATGACTGCATGGGCCGTACCAGCTGACCAGCTGCTTCTCTTGTTCTTGTGACCAAAACTCTGGCAAGAAGTTGCTTAAGGGAGGAAGAGCTTGTTTTGGCTCATGCTTACTCATTTATTATTTATTTATTTCTGAGAGAAAGAGGCTGTGGTGGTTTGATTCAGGTGTCCCCCATAAACTGAGGTGTTCTGAATGCTAGGTTCCCAGCTGATGGAGATTTGGAATTAACGCCTCATGGAGGTGGTGTATTATTGGGGGCGGGCTTATAGGTGTTATAGCCAGTTTCCCCATTGCCAGTGTTGGACACACTCTCCTGTTGCTATTGTCCTTGCATCTTGGGAGAACAGGAAGCAGAGACAAGACTAGATGTGGGGCAGAGCTGTGACCCATAATACCTATTTAATACCTATTCTCTCATATTTTGTTAATATTTTTATTTATTTATAAGCAGAGAGGGAGGAACAGAAAGAGACAGAAGAGGGGGGTGTGTGCCATAGCCTCCTGCCACTGCAAATGAACTCCAGATGCATATGCCAATTTGTGCATCTGGCTTTACGTGAATACTGGGAAATTGACCCTGAGCTATCAGGCTTTGTAAGCAAGTGCCTTAATCACTGAGCCATCTCTCCAGCCCATATATCAGGCTTTTAAATGAGACCACTCCACCTCATTTTTAGTCCTTCAACCTGTTTGCATGGGAAGGTGGGTCACATTGTAAATCCCAACAAGCTAATGAAATGTCTCTAATGTGTATTCTTCCCACATAAGTGGGTTGGACTTGTTTTCACCATTGGCTGGGGTGGGTCACAAACACACAACTGGCCCCAGGGACTTGTAGCCTCATAAACACATTTCACCGCCTGTATTTTGTCAACAAGTCTCCAACTCACACAGGAGATGTCAACAGAAGTCAGTGACTGCAGGCAGGACCAGCATGGCATAATTCAGACGCAATTTGCCTGCAGGATGTTGGGATGGGGTGCCTGCCCGACCAACATGGTTCTTCTTGGCAAGATGCATCCCACACAACACGGAGGTCAGATGATTTGCTAGTAGTTGAAAGACAAATTATGAAAAGACAAAAAATAAAAAACCATGAAGATTGTTTTTTGTTTTATTGTAAGCCAAGTTGGCACTGGCTACTCTCTTCGTCTCTACTCTAGGGAGAGAAAACGTCTGGGAAAAGAACTGTAGGATGGTCATAATGTCTTATGAGATGAGTGAAGAGTTTCAGGCTGAGATGGCCTGTACAAGATGAACAGAAATGTCCCCAGCTTGTGAAGAATTGAGGACCCCGTGCTTTATACCATGTCAGAAAGCGTCTTCTTTCCTTCTGACTCCGGCACATCTCGGAGGGCGAAGATGATGACTTGCTCTTCTCGCACTCTCCGCAGCTCCTAGCAGAACGCTCAGCCACAGGTCCTCAGGGGACAGTGAGACATCGCAGCTTGAAGGCCCCAGTGCAGGCTTCCCTGTGCCCAGCCCTGCTTGTCGGCTACCTTCACCCAACCCACACCTCCTCCTGTGGAAGACAATCCCCTAAATAAACCAAAATGGACCTATCAGTTGGTCACTCTCGATGCTCTTCACGCCCCTCCATTGGTTCTGTTTCTCTGCTGAACCCTAACTAATACCTTAATTAGGTAACGTAAGAGAAGAGCCAGCAGAGAAGACACTCAGACAAACGTGTAACGCCTTCAAGCGCGCTGAGAGCTGTACAGGCACCAGCTCGTGCTGCTTTTAGGCTTCCTGTGCAGGAGGAAAAGCTGCTGGTGCTGGAAGGCTGCAGAGTGGACCAGGTGGGAGAGGAGGGCGATAGGATACGCGTCGGAAGGGAAGTGTCACTTTATCTCCATTGCCACGGTGAGAGGACTGTTTGGCTATGAATGGAGGGAGAGGACATTAGCTCTGGGCAGAGCTCCGATGCAAGAGGTTTAGACATGCCAACTGTCCTATGGGGCAAATGAACTGGAACTGTGGAGTTTTACCTCTAGTTTTTGCTTGTGTGTACACATGTGTGTTTGGGGATTGTGTGCGTGTGCTGTATACACATGTGTGGATGTGCCCATGTTGTACCCCTGTGCTCACCTGCAGCACAGTGTGCTCGCCTATGGCAGTCAGAGCATCAGGTCAGGAGCTCCCCGCCACTGCCCATCCACCCATTCTTACTTGAGCCAGAATCTCTCACTGATCCTGGAGCTTGCAGCTTTTTCACAAGCCCTGGCACTTCTCCAATCTCTGCTCCCCTGTAGGACTGGGCTTTCAGACACGTGTGTCTATGCCCAGCTGCTCACGTGGTTCCTGGGATCAAACTCAAGTGGTCTCTCGGGCCTCCTAGGGCCCTCATGCTTGCACAGGAAGTGCTCTTGACTCCCGAGCCATTTCTCTAGCCTGAAGTTACCTTTTGCTAAGAAAGGACAAGAAATTCTTGGGTAAAAAAGAAGAAACTGACAGGAGAGACTAGCAAGGTAAGAGGAGAGGCCTATAGGGAGACACAACCAGTATGGCCAGTGTAAATCCAGGTGTTCCTAACCCCAAGCCTTCAGGGAAGGAAGCAAGAGAGATTGCTCTCCCAGAATTACAACAGTGAAATGGCATTTAGCAGTTCTTACAGCCCTCCTAAACAAACTGAGTTCCAAAGCCTCAGCAGCCTGTTGAAATAAATGCAGCCAGGGTCACAGGTAGGACGAGAACACGGGTTTTCTGACTCCTACACCTTCAGGAGTGTTGAGGAGGCAGAGATAAAGCTTGGGCAGAGAGGAGGGGTCAGATGGAAAGAAAGGGGATTCATGGGGAGAAGTGCCAGAGGAGGGAATTAGCTACAGGAGGAAGAGCTCATTTCCCACTTCCTTGTGGGAAAGTGCCTATTTCCTTGAGTTTCCTGGTACTGTGCCCACATACCTCTAACCATCTTCCACTTCAAGTACTTTGGAAAAGGTAGGGTATACACCTTGGAATCAAGAGAGAAGGGACTTGGAGTGGAGAGGAAAGTGGGAGAGGATGGCTTGAGATGTGAAGAGGGAGGACAGAGACATTCTTTCTTGGAAACATGGGAGCCTGAGAGTTGTGGTGGATTAACTGTGGAATGTCCCCCATAACCCCTGTGTGACTAAGCCTCACCACCATTAGTCCCCAGCTGCTGGAGCCTTTGGAGGGCGGAGCTTTGCGGGAGGAGATGTATCACTCGAGGTGGGCCTTGAGGTTCAGTAGTCCTCCTAGTGGGTCCTCACAGGCTTCCACTAGGGAACTCACTCTTATTACTACCTCCCAGCTGCAATGGCAAGATGTGATGCCCAGCCTCGGCTCTGCCATGCTTCCCCCCCCCCCCGCCATGATGAAACCTTCTCTCAGGACTGTCGGTTCCCACAAACCCTTTCCTCCCTCAAGCCGCCTTTGCTCAGGTGTTTTGTTCCAGCAAGAAGGAAACTGCAAAGACAGCAATGAAGGGTGCAATCCACATTTGAGGTGCCTGCAGTGAATTCTCCAACAATAGCTATTGCTACACATTACTTTCTTCAGCTTAACTCAGATAAAGCATGTTGTATAAGAAGACATCAAAAGGTTACAGGGAGGGGAAAGGCCTAAGTGAGGCCAAGGGAAGAGATTGTGTAAGAGAAGGGCAGGGGAGGGGGTCGATCAGAATTCAAGATATTCTGAATAAGATATATAAAAGCCTACTTTTTTGAATAATGGCACATCCAGAAGCCATAGACTGTTACTAGAAAATTTTCAGAGCCAGGGATGGGATACCTTCCAGTGAGTTGTTGGCCAGGGAAGGTCCCTGTTGCCTCCAAAATATTACTAGGCTATTGCCAAGGCCCTTGGTTTCCCTTGAGAAACCTATTGCTGAAGACTTCACATGTCTGAGTGGCAAAGTCACTGAAAAATCAAGCTAGTGCCAGGCAGAAAACCTTCTCCCTGTAGAACAGCCAACTGAAAGCTGGAAAAAGCTGCACTGTATGCAGCCCTATGGGAGACAGAAGTCATCAGTGGTGAAAACAGGGGTCACTGGAAGCCTCAGGTTTGTCCAGATAGGCCAACTGACCGAACAAGTGCAATAGTGGCATGTTTGCTCTGGGGGAAACCAACTGCTATCTAATTGGACTGAAGCCCACTGTATGGGAGGGAATACATGCCTGGGACTGAAAGCCTAATCAAAAGCCTATGGCAGGGGAGGTCATGAGCCTTAGGGGTATAAAGCCTGCTCTTGTCTGGATAAATGTATATATTATTCTCACCAAACTGCCCTGAAAGTACTACACTTAATGTTCATATTCATATATTAATACTACTCTCACTTCTAGTCAGAGAAGCTTCTCTTTTCAGATGGCAGTGACCTTGGGATGACTCAAAAGGCAACATAGTGCTGAGAAGAAGTGTAGAGGAATGCTCAGCACTGAAACATCTCTATCACACCCTCCAAGGCTCAGGGTCCAGTTGTGGAAGAGGTGGTGGAAAGAATGTAAGGGCCAAAGGAAGGGTACCACTTCTTACAATGCAACTGTCCAGACAGAAATTGGCCACGATATCCATGACCTCGCAGTGCCTCGCACTACCTACACAGGGACCCTTATAATAGGAGAAAAAGATGATGACATCAAATTAAAAGACAGACTAATGGAGAGAGGGAGGGGATATGATGGAGAGCAAACTTATGAAGGGGAAAGTGTGGGGGAGGGGAAATATCATGGTTTATTGTCTATAAGTATAAAGTTGTCAATTAAAAATCGAAGAAGAAATCAATGGGTTTGTGACCTTCAGCATAGCCCAGATGGAGCTCAAGCCTCACTACAATTCACATTGCACTTATGTGCCGAGCTATATTGGTGAGCTTCACAAGTGTTGTCATATCCGCTCTGGGGAGAGGCGTTCTCATATCTCACTTTACAGATGAATAAATGGAGGCCCAAGAGGGAGTTTTAATCTCCCTTATGGTGACGGGTGACATATAAACTGGATAAGGATATAAATCACTAAATGTTCTGAAAGCCACATATGTTTATTCTCAATTGGAGGCCCATCGGATTTAAGCAGTTAATGGTGCACTCACTGATGAAAGAACAAACCTTCAGATATTAAGACTAACTTATTATAATTAATCCTCATACATGATGTCTAAAAGCCAAAACACCAGTAGGCATCATATATTTTTAGCATTCTGTGAACAAAAATCCTCTTATAATATTAATTCTGTTGTTCAATGCTAGGCAGTTATGTAAGTTTCTAGAAATTCACAACACATAAAAATAGAGGCTCCTCAGGCTGGAGAGATGAATCAGTGGTTAAAGGCGCCTGCACGCAAATAGCCCGAGTTTGATTCCCCGGTATCCATGTAAAGCCAAATGCACAAAGTGGTACATGTGTATGGAGTTTATTTGCATTGGCAGGAGGCCCTGGCATACCTATTCTTTCTCTCTTCTCTCTCTCTCTCTCTCTCTCTCTCTCTCTCTCTCTCTCTCCTCCCTCCTCTCCTTTTCCTTGCAAATATATAAACGATAAACTTTTTAAAGGGCTGGAGATATGGCTCAGTTGTTAAAGGCACTTGATTGCAAAGCCTGACAGCCCTAGTTCAAATTCTCAGTACCCACGTAAAGCCAGATGCACAAAATGGCACCTGTGTCTGGAGCTCATTTGCAGTGGCAAGAAGCTCTGACATGCCCATACTTTCACTTTCTCTGTCTCTGTCTCTGTCTCTCTCTCTCTCTCTCTCTGTGTGTGTGTGTGTGTGTGTCTGCTTGCAAATAAATAATAATTTTTTTTTTTAAATAGAGGCTCCTCTTGTCTGGCCACATGTATGACAATGAGGTTTGTATTTCAGGAGAAAGGCCTCTTCAAACTGGAATATCTAAATATGGTCTGCCTATACCTAACTCATGCATGCAGAGGTCACAAAGATTTCAGAACAAATTTGGATACTAACCTCTGAAATGATTACAATCTTTCGGGCTTGTTCTGAAGGTTACAAGTGCTCTGATGCATACACCCTCTATGCTCATCAGTCCTGCAGTGGAGAATGGCCCTGTGGCACCCTGAGGAAGCCGCATCCTTTGAACTGGGAAAGCCAGGCTAAATGTTCCTCTCCTGTGGCTGGCCTACTCACAAACCTCGAGAAACTTTTAGAAGTACTTTATGGCTAAGCTTTCTTAATAGTAAATTTGAAAGAAACAAAACAGTAACCTTATTAGGTTTAATGTGTGCAAAGATTTCCAGCACCATGCCTGGCTTGTTATAGGAAAGGGGACAATTGCAATTTACTGGGAACTGAGCTCCCCTTGCCTGTCTGAAGCAATCTTATTCTCAGTGTCTAGAATTTTAAGACATGAATTGATTCAATAAAAATGTACCCTACAAAACGCTCAGTGATAATAAACTGCTGTTCACATTGTCCATGTTCTTGTGATGGAAATGTTATTGTGATCTTAAAGTTTTATTACTTGTAGGAAAGAAAGGGTCCATTTCACACTGAGTCTCCATGCATTCGGGCCTTGATGATCTAAAAATCTACTTCAAACTGAGAGCAATATCTGGTTTGTTCATAAAGGTCACAAGGCTTTTCCTGGGTCAAAGGGCTCTGAAAAATAGTTTCAATACTTCCCTTTTGCCTGGTGAACAAGCACAATTTGGACAATATCTCAAAAATATTAAAGGTTAAATGCCACATAGTGTCCTAGACTAGATCTTGGAATGGAAAAGAACATTAATGTGACTACTTCCTAATATAAACAATGTAGTTTAGTTAATCACAGCATACAAACTTTAGTTTTTTTTCTACTTCTGACAAATATACTCAGGTTATGTAAGATAGAACACTGGGAGAAACTGAGGGAGAGGTGTAGAAGAACTCTGCACTATTTCAAAATTATTTCAAAATCAAGACTTTACCTTTAAAAGTTCATTCAGGATAAATGTGTTTTTACTGGCAAGGAAGGAGTTATGAGTGCAAAAGGGAGGAGGCCCAGGCTACAATCAGTATTGTACGACTGGGACTGGAGGGAACGCAAGGACCTATTCACTTCAAGGTCAGAGCACATCATGAGAAAGCTTCAAAGTCAGAGCATATGGTGGAAAAGCACCTTAAAGTCGTAGTACAAGGTTCTAACTTTGCCGTGAGGCAGCTGCTTCAAGGCTGGACTCGAGTTCCCTAAGTCTTTGTCTGGGAGATTGCCTGGGCCCCAATTACATGCTTGGGATAAGCTAACTAGAACCCCTCACTGAAGTATGCAGTTGGGAGCAAGAGATGCTGGCGACTAATCACGAAATACAACAATATAGAAGTGGGGAAAGGTCTGTCACCAGAGCAATAAAGAGAACGTGAGAAAAAGAGGGGGGCTGGGGAGATGCCTTAGCAGTTAAGGCACTTGCCTGTGAAGGCTAAGGACCCGGGTTCAATTCCCCAGTACCCACATAAAGCCAGATGCACAAGGTGGCACATGCATCTGGAATTTGTCTGCAGTGGCTGGAGGCTCTGGCATATCCATTCTCTCTCTCTCTCTCTCCCTCTTTGTCAAATAAATAAAGCATTAAATAAAGAGAAGGTGGTTCAAAGTACGGGCTAAGGCTATGTCATTAGGAGGGATACACCACTGGACACAGCAGCCATTCCATGAGTTAAAGGGACAAGAACAAGGTCAGGTCTCATGGAGCAAAACAGAGCTGGGCAAAGCTCAGGATTCCTTACAATGACGGAAGGTCTGGAAGCTTGCTAGACACGCCAAAAGCCCTTCACCAATACCTCAATAAACAGAGAGCGCATCATACAGAGGACATCCCTCACCACCTATGTCCTTCGATGCACCTTAAAGATTTCTATCCTGATACAAACTCACCCCAGTCATTACATGAATTCAAAGTTGTCTCACTTCTCAGCTTCAGGTAACATACACAGCTAAGATGTGGGGAGAGCATTGTTAAGTCATAGCTGAGCCATCATCCCCAAAGTCCCTTCCAACAGTACTACTTTCCTACCTGGTAAGGCAATCTATGAGTCCCTGAGAAGCATCTGCAGTAATTGCTCTTGTACATGAGCCATCCATCTCCAAATTCACTAGCCATGCACTTAAGGGGGCAGTGCCCCAGCTGCCCACGTGAGCAGACAGCTCACTTTCATCTCTGCAGGAAGTTTTCACAGGCTCAGGTGGGAGGGCGAACCAGCTTTTCCCCAGCACGTAGACACCAGGAAGGAAGCCCAAGAACATTGGTAAGTCGTGGCCAAGAGCGCAACAGCCTTTCATCTTTCCAAAGTGGCTTATTACTTGTTGGTTTTCAAGATTCTGAGAGGTTGAAGAAAGATAAAAATCTCAATAATAAGTTTTGGCATGAAAAAAAAAAATCCTTCATCCTTCAAGTCACTACCCTATTCTCATAAAAACATCTAAAATACTCTGCGTGCCTGTGAGGAGGAGATTCCTCAGAATAGCAAGATGTGGACAAAAAGCTGAATGAAAACCCTTGAGGCAGACTGATGACTTTGTCCACAGGAAGCGGCACTGACAGAGGTTTCTTCCTGCCATCTTTGGCAAGGCTGGATAGTGGCTGCCTACAGGATCAGTGAAGAAACTTCATGATCGATTAGTAATGTCTGCCAAGATGTGGGGCGGGAGAATGAATGCAATGCAGGTGATGTATTTCCATCCAATGAAAGCTGTTCAGGTAGAATTTGGACAGCCACGTGACACTGGAAGGGGGAGTGTGCACTAAGGGGAGCTCCTGGTGGGTGACTTCCGGCACTCTGTCTCCACCCACAGGTGCCCACAGTGGGCACTGCTGAGGGGGTTACAGATCTCCCTTATACTTTCATGAATTTCAACAATACAATCAAAGATCTTTTTTAGAATTAGAAAAAAATATATCCTATTTTTTTAAAAAACTGAGAAGTTAATAGATAACTTTCAGAGTTATATCTAAATGACAAAATATTATCAAGGCAGTAATCCCGTCTCAGTTTTAAGCACTTCTCTTTCCAATTTTATTTTTACTTTTTGTCACATGAGTGTGTACAGAGAGTATGTGTAGTATGTGATGTGGTGTAGTATGTGACGAGTATGCACATGTGTGTGCAGATGTGTTCGCCCTACACACACACGCAGGGGCCAGGGAAGGACATCCGATGTCCTTCTTTTTTTGCTCATTTGTTTCCTTGAGACCGAGTCTTGCACTAAACCCAGAGCTGCCATTTTTGCCGTGGTTTTGGTGTTAATCCCCAGAAACCCTTTGGTTTCCACCTCCTGCAGGACTGGTGTTACGGAGCTGTGTGCCTATGCACAGTCATCTATACGGGTGCCAGGGAATTGAACCCAGAGCTGTGTGCCTATGCACAGTCATCTATACGGGTGCCAGGGAATTGAACCCAGGCCCAATCATCTTTGCGCAGCAATCACTTTTAACTGCTGAGTCGTCTCCCCGGTCCCTAAGCACTTCTCATAATTTCAAGCAGAGTTATTACCTCTAAGATTTTCATGAAATGTAATGCTATACATAAAGCTATATAAGACCTAGGAGTCATTTCTGTAAGAAATTATTCAGGACAAAAAAAAAAGGCAGATAAAAGACAAAGCCAGGCAATAGGACTAGAAGAGAGCTAACATAAAATGTTGGCAATGAAACTTTAAGAGAAATTCAGAGCACAGAGAGACAGTTCAAGCAGACCTAGATGGCCCTCCTATGTCGTCAGGAGAGTAGGAAGAGGCCTGGCCTTGGACATCTCAAAGACAGCCTATCCACAAGACTGTGTGAGCAGCTTACAGCTCAGTGCCCCAGAGGGAACCTGGGGCTGGCTCCTCCCAGGTGCATGGTCTCGCATAAACCACTTAATCTCCTTGCATCTTTCCCCTCCATCTAACAAATGGCGATAATGACTGCATTTACTTCAAAGGGCTGCTGGAAGGATTAAGTACATTAATGCAGGTAAAATGCTTAAAGCAGTGTTTGATATACAGCAAGCAGAATCAAGGCTCATGGCCCCATCCGATGTTTTACTTAACACTTCTAAGAATTATTCACCTCCAATAAGTACGTCAACATGGCCATATCCAAAGCTCTCCTATTTCAAATGTCAAACATGTTCTGTGATCAGGATGAGACCTACAAGATCAACAACACTGCCACCAAGTGAGGAAGCCTATGAATAATTAAACCAAAGAACAGACTACATTTTGCAAACACCTCAGTGACATATGGCAGCAGGACTAAATGAACTCATAAACATCTTATGGGCAGCCAAAAACAAAAATCCAACAAGCAAAGAAGAGTAGGAAGCATTTAATTGCACCTTAACCATTGTCACTAAATTAAGACATGTGAAACGATACCGTTATTTCTTTTTGTTTTGGTTTGGTTTTTTGAGGTAGGGTCTCGCTCTAGCCCAGGCTGACCTGGAATTCACTACAAAGACTCAGGGTGGTCTCAAACTCATGGCACTCCTCCTGCCTCTGCCTCCCAAGTGCTGTGATTAAAGGCATGCACTACCATGCCTGGCTTCATTATTTCTTTTTATTTAGATTGCTGTACTAATTTAGTCAACACAGAATATCATCACATTGACAAGAGTTCTTATAAGTTTACTCAGGACTTGATTCTGGCCTAATTTTTATAAAAATGCAATTTCTACAACCATCTCATACCAAAAAAAAGGTTTTAAAAAGAACCTTCAGGGCTGGAGAGATGGTTCAGCAGTTAAGGTGCTTGCCTGCAAAGCCTAACAACCCAGGTTTGATTGCCCAATATCCATGTAAAGTTCATTTAGAGTTTGTTTGCAGTGGCTAGAGGCCCTGGCTCACCCATTGTCATATTCTCTCTCCCCCTCTCTCTCTCTCTCTCATTGCAAACAAATAAAATAAAACAATTTTGAAAAGAAAAGAAACTTCACAGATATATACATTTAGATAAATGTTAAAACCAATATTTAAATTATTACTTCAGTAACATTGTGATTATTTTAGGTTTTAAACGAATTTTAAACAGCTTAATTCCACTGATATGCTAATGTAGTATAGTTTGTGACTATTTTAGAGTTTAGATTAATTTCATTTTTTTAGATTTATTTTAAACATTCATCTTAATTCCATAAAAAGCACTTTCACCAGGGTTCCCAAGGAATATCATGTACAACATTCACTGGGGAAATAAAAGTCTCCAAAACTGCAAGAGAGCATTCCTCTGTTTGCTGTTGACCCTCCAAGTTCTGCCTGATTCTTCCCCTAAAGCCAGGAGCTCTGGACTACTAGATCTATTATCTAGGACTCAGATCCCAAGTTAAGATCTGCTATAAACGAAAGCAAGTGGTTACACTTTCCCAAACTCTTTGATAGTTTCCTTTAGATTAAATATAGCACATATTAAAACCTATTGCATGTGACAATGAACTCATGTAATATAAATATGATTGGAAATGTCACATAAGTCACATATAGTGACCCCTCTAACCTCACCTTTTCCCCAGAAAATCTTTTTTTAAATATTTTACTTATCTACTTAAGAAAGAGAGAGGTAGATGGAGAGAATGGGCACAACAGGGCCTCTAGCCACTGCAAACCAACTCTAGATGCATGCTCCACCTTGTGCATCTGGCCTTATGTGGGTACTGGGGAATCGATCCTCGGTTCTTTGGCTTTGCAGGCAAGTGCCTTAACGACTAAGCAACCTTTCCAGTCCTTCCCCAGAAAATCCAAACACTCAGTTTTGTGAAAGTTTGGAATGAGTATACCATGCATTAAGACTCCTCTTTCTCCTCCTTTCTTTTCATTCTAAAACACAAGATTTAGGAGTTGGGGTTTAAGAAGTGAGGGGTGGAAAAAAAGTAAATGAGGAAAGCTTTGAGGAAGGGACGCTGCCCCCTTCCCATCCCACACTCCAGGCTCTTCGTACACTGGCCAAGCCCTCTGCCTCCATTTCCACATCCTCCCATCTGTTTCTTCACGTCCCCTCACCACCCCCAACCCTGTCTTTATTTTGGCAGACCATCTACCTTTGCACAGTTAAGAAGAGCCAGGGTTGGAGTCAGAGAAGGGGAGGAAGCAGCTTATTGGATGGGGCCTCTTCAGCCTGGAGAGGGAAGGAGGGGAGAATAGAAGGATGAGAGGAAAAAAGGAAAGAGGGAAGGATCTAGGCAGAGAGGAAAGAAGGGCCAAGTTCTCAATCACATGCAATTCAGCTATTTAAAACAGAACTACTAACTGTTTGCAAGTGCTGCCCGAGTCTAAATTATAGGTAAGGCAATCCACACTGGGTTGTCATGACGACAAAGTCTGCACAACCAGATAGTTGTATCGTCACCCTGTCACAGCATGCTAGTTCTGACTTCTTTGTCCCTGAACTCTACTTTTGAGAAGTGAAGTCTCAGCTTTTAGCTCACTCTTAAGTAAGTGATATTCATAGAATTTGCTTGATGTAACCAGAAATAAGGGCTTTTTCCTGGATGATGTGGTCTTTGAATTTATTTTATAAAATTTCAGCCAGAGTCTGTTTTGATTTCAGTCTCATTCATAATGAGAGGATAAAGTGGGAAATTAAACTGCTTTTATTTCTTGTGACTAGGCAACTTTCAGTAGGAGCTAAGAGCCAATTCAATACTGACCCTGGAAGTTGTGAGTCAAATCTCTCTGAGATGATGAGCTAGCTCACAGCCAGCAATAATGAAAAACATTATTAAATGTTTGGACCTTTTTTTTTCTCCCAGGAATTCTATTCCTTGAGTTGTTTGAAAGTAGGTCAAACCACTGAGAGTCATCCATTCAGCTCACTAATTAAAGACATTTTATCAGTTCTTAGAAACAGATGGATAATAAATCATTGTTAATTCTCCATATGTCCCTTTCCCTCACTTTCTAGTTCTTTTTTAAATGTGTTAGCAGGAATTCTACAGGTTGGAAGATGGTTGAACAATAATACATGTGTCTCCAGTTCACTGCTAGTATAAGGAGCAGTCTTACCAGAAAGCAGGCATGGGGGAAAGGAAGGTGTCTTAAGCCTTCCCCAGAATGCAAGACCTTTATGGGAGACACAAATATGTTTTACTACATCAAAATGATACATCATGTATACTCCTAGTATGCAGAATTAACTGGAAATGAGATCTCGAGTTTAGATCACATGTAAGCTGTGATTCTGTTTGGAAGTACACCACATATATATAACAAATGCACAAAAGATACCTATACCTATACCATAGATAACAATGGTTCATTCTGAGAAAAGAGCTCAGATTTAGGGACAGGGAGGGAGGGTTTGTCAGAAGTGATGCTCATTTTACCTGTTCCTGTTGAAATTTCCTCAGACAGGATAGTCGCATATTATTTTTATAATTCTGTCATTTATAAAAACTATGGCACAAAAAGTTAAGAAGCAAACATATGACTTTCATACCAGATGCAGAGACATTTAGGATTCTTCTACTCCACCGTCTTAGTGCCTCACAAGTTCCTGCTTAACAGCCAAGGTTTCTCGTGTGGTACTTAATTTACAGAGTCGTCCTTACGGACCCCTAATCAGAAGAACACTGATCCTGAATCTTCTCACCCGGCTTGTAAACCACTGCTTCACTTTGGAGTTGGCTTTCCTTTCCTCTTTCCTAAAACAAGAGAGCTGTTCAGGGCCAAAGACTGAGGATCTACGTTTTCTACCATGGAGTCTGGCCCATTGATGGAGGAGTGAATGGTCATACTGGCTGTATTCTTCTTACTGAAATTTCATTAGAAGCAATCCTTATCTTTCTAGACTTGCAATGAAATTTCTGATTCACTTTGCTTCTTATCTTGTCAAATTTTCTTAAGCCTTTAAACTCTCAACCCTAAGTCCTGAGTACACATCATTTCACATTCTCACTCCTCTTTGAAAATCACATCCCATTTCCATTCTCACCCTTGACCTTGCTGACATGAGAGAATATATTATATGTTAGGGGTTAGAAAGAAAATGATGAGCTTTTAAAGATTTATTTAATTTATTTATTTATTAGAGAGAGAGAGAGAAAGAGAGAGAAATAGGTGTGTCAGAGCCTCCAGCCACTGCAAACAAATTCCAGATGCATGCACCACCTTGTGCATCTAGTTTACATGGGTACTGGGGAATCAAACCTGGGTCCTTAGGCTTTGCAGGCAAATACCTTAACCACTAAGCCATCTCTCCAGGCCTAGGAAGCTTTTAAGACAATAACTAAGTCCTATAAACCTATGAACTTCATACTTGTATTACAGTGTTGCCATATGATTTGTGCTTGGTAAATGAACAAGTTAATCTCAGTTCAGAAAAGTCTGAAGTCATTAAAGGTACCATTTTTCAAGATCATCCTCCCTGTTCCTCTATCTACCCCAACACTCAGCATTCTACCCACACCAACACTCAACACCCAACACTCAACCCACACCAACCCCAATACTCATCACTCAACCTACACTCACACCCAACACCTGACACTCAACCTGCACACACACCAAACGCGCAATGCTTAGATCCTGTTGACATGCTCTACCAATTCTGCATGGGTTTGTAAGTGTTGCAAATTACAAAGACTAGATAAGTTTATTTTAGAGAAAACCACCAGATCCCTTCTGAGAAACTATTGGCTTCACACTATATACACATGAGCGCTGAATGACAGTTAAAATGATGAATCCCAAAACCAGACACCTCTAAACTCGAATCCAGGCACCTCCACTTACTCACGGTGCCACTTGTTTTATTTGGGCTCCTTGCACTCTCTGCTCTGTTTTCTCACCGGAGGCCATGTCAGAGCCTCGTCCTCAGGGTTGCTGTGGGTCTGGACAGACGAAGCCATGAGCACAGGCCCTGGCTCCTACTGAGAGCAGCCAGCAAAGGTCTTATCATTACTTGGTTTTCTGACTCAACAATAGAGCAAAAGCAGAAAATTTAAAGGAAAGAGGAATAAATAACTAAGAGAAATCAAAGACCAAGAAGAAGTTGCTACAATTTACACAGCATCTTTATCTGTGTGACTGGTTCATATAGCCCCACATTATTTCAACAGTCCTGGAAATGCTGAGAGAATTATGACATGAGGCACATACTGCTACCTACATTAACATCCAAGGGAGAACAGGGCTCTACTTACCCTCGTTGAAAAAGCAATAAAGTGAATATTTCAATACGTGCCAGAGTGACTACAGTAATACTTTCCTTCGAAGCAGAGAGTTCTGTTCACTGGGGAAATGTTTAAATTGTTCCCATGGGGAAGATTAGTAGCCAGAGGTCAGGGCTTCAGCTGGTCCTTGAACCACAAAGCAATAGTAAGAACTAGAACTGCTCTGTACGATGGGACAATGTTCTCCACACTGGGGAGGTCATCTAACTGGACAAGGACAGGAATCATTTTAATTTGATTACCTCTATAAAGATGCTATGTCCAAATAAGGACACATTCTGAAGGACTGAGACTTCCACGATTCAACCAGTCACACAAGTGATGACATTTTAAATAGAGAACACGAATCAGGGGGTTAATGGATAAGCAGAAAAGAAATAAAAGAGGGGAAGGGCGTGGAATCTTTCTACTTAACCAATTGTGGGGAGAACTGCTGATTAACTGAGTGCAAGACAGGACTCGTTCCCACTAACTTTGAGGAGAGAAAAATGGGCTTTTTGGTCCTTGCCGCCTTTCTTGTCTCTGAGAGGCGCAGTGCTCTATTCACAGTGCACTAAAGCTCTGCCTGATCCAAGTGCTTGCAAGACCTTCAGGGGAGGAAAACAGGAAACGCAGGCTCTCGTCTTCCTGCTTAGCTTATAAGGGAAAATTTCAAGTATTTAGGGATTCTAGAATTGAGTCTAATAAGAACAGGAGATTTGGGGCTTAATTCAACCATGGTGTCAGGCTTCTCTTCCTGCTAGACAACTCAGCTAGAACTCAAAGAAGCTGGGGAACATCAATTCTCGTGTTTTTAAAAAATATTTTTTTTATTTATTTGAGAGAGAAAGAGTATGGTCACGCCAGGGCCTCCTGCCACTGCAAACAAACACCACAAATGTCACTTTGTGCACCTGGCTTGACGTAGGCCAACAGGCTTTGTAAGCAAGCACTTTGACACCTGAGCAATCTCTCCACCCCCAATTCCCATGGGTTTTTTGATGTTTATATGACTATTTAAGATAATAAAAGCAACCAGTCACAGCCCCAATACTGCCTGATTTCTTTTATATTCAGCGTCTACCATAGATGGAAGGAATGGAGCAGATTGTGTGTACCTGCACAGCCTTAGTTCTTTGAATAGTTTTCAGTAGCTGAGGCACCTTTCCTCTATCCCTACACGCTAGAACAACTTTCACAGTAAGAACTGACTGTCCATCACACTCACATAGAAGCCGCGTCAGTTGCTGTCTTGTGGCTGGGACAAAACACCTGACAAACATCAGTTTGAGAGAGGAAGGGCTGATCATAAAGCGTACACTTCCGGGTTACAGTTCATCGTGGTGGGAAAGGCAGCTGGTCGCAGTCAGCCCCCAGTGAGGAAGCAGAGATGAATGCTGGTTCACTTTCTCCTGCTTTCTATACAGCCCAGGACCCCACCCCACCGAATGGTGCTGCCTACACTTAAGGTGGCTTTTCCCATCTCCAGTAACTCCTCTAGATCATCCCTCACAGTGATTCTAGGTCCTGTCAAATCAATCGATATAAACCACCAAAGTCCTCTAAGAACACACGAGGCTGGGTGTTTGAAAAGAGGAAAGTTTGACTTTCAGTATTGAGTAGCCATTTCAACTTCGATATTTCCACTTGAACGTATGAGAAGCTCTTTGTTTCACCAGTTTGTCCATTTCCTTTAAGTTTTCAAAATGCCTTTGCAGATATTGTCCCTCTTAAATTCATTTATAGTCTGTGTAGTATGAGAGCATGTGGTGTGAACGTGTGTGAGAAATTGGGTGTCCTCCTCTGTCGCTCTTCTACCTTATTTCCCTGAGACAGAGTCTCTTGCTGAACCTGGAGCTCCCTGGCTTTTCGCTCCAGGGAATCCCAGAGACCCTCCTGCCTGTGTCCCACTCCGCACTGAGTTGCAGCGCATGCCGTTGCATCCAGCTTCTTATGCAGGGTGGGGGGCCCTCATGCTTGTGTAGCAAGTGCTCTTACCCGCTGAACCATCTCTCCAGCCCCAGTTTCGTTTCCTATTCATTTTTTTCACAGTTCAACTCAATTATACTAAATGTTAATTGACATCTAAATAATACTGATTACAGAATCTGCTTCTGAATTTGTTGATCTCCAGAACTTGTTTTATTCCTAGAGTTCAAAGATTTTCGCTAGCTGCTTTTTCACTTCCATCTTTCCCGTTCCTTTCAGTTTATTCTGTCACTTTCATCTCCCTTATTAGTTGAATTCTTAGCTCATGTTAAACAAGTTAGCCCATGCTTCTATCTTCCACTAATATTACCAATATTTAATTATCAATTCTACATTATACTGAATTTTCATTCACTATTTTCTTTTATACCTAAGGCTATTCTGTAAAATGTAGCTTAATATTAAAACATATGGGGGCTGGAGAGATGGCTTAGCAATTAATGTGCTTGCCTGCAAAGCCTAAGGACCCAGGTTTGATACCACAGAACCCAGGTAAGCCAGATGCACAAGGTGGCAAATGCATCTGGACTTTGGTTACAATGGCTCAAGGCCCTGATGCACCCATTCTCTCTCTCTCTCTCTCTCTCTCCCACTCTCTCTATAAATAAATAAAAATTAAAAAATATTTTTTAAAAACATGGGTTTCTAAAGCTTTTAAAAATTATTTTTAATTTTTCCAAATTAAAATCACAAAACCCAATCTGCATTGTATTGACCCAATAGGAATTGGATAAAGCCTTCTTTGGTATCTCTCATTGTCCAGTTTTGTAAGTGTTCTATATGGTCCCTAATGAAATACCCAGATGGTCCTGCCAACACACTGACTGAAGCTAGGCTATTTCCACAGTGAAGGTTTCTCGTTCGTACAACTAAAGCTGTCTTCTTAACAGAGATGTGCACTCACAGTTGCCCCCATCCTGGCCTCAGCTCTCCTGCCTCAGACCCTTCGTTGACGTGCGTGTGATACTGGGATAAAGGCCACATCCTTTGAATGTCCTGAAGCCTGTCCCTGCCTCTGCAGTGCTATCTCCCACAGCACCCCCTTTGCAGCCTGACACTCCAGCTATAACACTGCGCAGGGCTTCCTCTGCCCGTGAGGCCCTAGACCTGCGGTGGCACTGCAGGGAGATTATCTCCACAGCTCCCTTTGCACTGCTCATGTGTGTCCCTCACAGTCACAATCCAGTCATGTTCTCAGGAAAGCCTTCTGTGGTCTCTTGGCAGGTTAGCCCCTCCCTACATGACAAGTGCTCAGCACACATTTTGTTCTTTTATTGCATTTACTATAGTCTGAATTGTGTATTTCTTCAGTGATCCTGTGATATCTGTGCATCCTCTGGTTTGCATGTGTCAGGAACGCTGGGGGTAGGTATTTTTGTTCACTGCAATTTTCCTCTCACTTTCTAATATATTATCTTCAATAACCATTGATTAAATGATGGACAATCATGAAAGGGAAAATTAACCTGACATTTCAAAGCAGTATTTTACCTCCTGATTACTATGCTACTGCATAGGAGAGAATCTAGCCAGTGTGCCCTCCAGATGACCCACAACCTCACAGAGATAACTTGAGCATATAGCAAAATGGTGAAACAAATGAATTCCAGGAAATGCTAATGATTCCCTAACCTCCAGCAACCATACTATGCATTTGGAATAAAAAGAGTAAACCAGAGCTGGAGAGATGGCTTAGCGGTTAAGGTGTTTGCCTGCAAAGCCAAAGGATCTGGGTTCAGCTCTCCAGGACCCACGTAAGCCAGATGCACAAGGGGGAGCATGCGTCAGGAGTTCCTTTGCAGTGGCTGGAGGCCCTAGCAAGCCCACTCTCTCTCGCTTTGTCTGTGCCTCTTTCTCTCTCTCAAATAAATAAATAAATAAAATATGTTTTTAAAACAGAGTAAACTAACCACAGTGTAGTCACACATTACAGTAGCAAATAGAAAAATAATCAAGCTAATTATAATAACACAGATGGGTCTCTCAGAATAAGTAACATTAAGTAAGCAAAAAAGAAAGCTATATAAAAGAAGATACACTATGACTCCATTTATGTAAAGTGCAAAAACAGCTAAAGTTAATGTGCAGAATTAGTTAGGGTACTGCAGGAGGGAGCGGGGCTGGGCAGTCTTTAATGTCAAGTTTCATGAGACGTAGAAAACCATCCTCCCTGTAAATAGCGCCATCCCGTGAGCTGGGACCCGCCATTTGTTCAATTCATACATCCTGTAATACGTAACTTCAAGGCACCATGTCCTATGTGATTAAATATGCGCAAGAGAATTAAGAGAAGAGAAGACTGGGGAGATGCCTCAGTGGTAAGGACCCCTGCACCCACACAAAAGCTTCATGTGGTGGCATACATCTGTCATGCCAGTTCTCGGGCGGGTCCCTGGCCTAACTGAGTAGCTAGTATAGCCAAACTAGCGAGCTCCAGATCCGTTGAGAGGCCCTGTCTCAAAAACCAAGACCAGTGTAGATGTCTGGCTCCACACACATGTACCCATGGATCTGGGTGAAGAAGCTGGAGTTCCCACACCATGTGAGATGGAGCTTAGGCTGCTCAAGTCGGTGTTTCAGGACTGTAATCCCCACAGGCTGAAGGACCCAGGTGGTGCCCAGGAAGTCAACCCCTTGGCACCTATGTCTTACCAACACCTGGTAATGTGAACTGAGAATTTAAGGTTCATTTTCAAATAGCCTTATACAAGCTACAGTTAAAAGTGAAAGTCGTTGTAAACAGAGTTTGTGGGGTGTAAAGCTAGGATGTCAATGCTAATAGCTAAAAGTTAGAGTTTTCCACTCGGAGAAGATGCTATCCTGGGGTCATTCTTAACCATGACAGTTCACTCATAGCAATATGTTATCAGTGATGTGGAAAAGCAAACAAACGTCTCAAGGTTTAATCCCCACCCTGAAAAAGACAGATGAGCCTGGCTCCCTAGAAAAACGTCCTAGAAAGAGTGTAATGGCCTTGAAAATTCTGGGTTACAGTTTTTGTCAGAAAGTCAGTGTGTCTGAGAAAACATAAGCTAGAAGTGTCTCCTGTGTTGTCATATGTCACCCATGATGCTCATAAAACTTTGTTACAGTTAGGTCGTCTCCAGTATTTCCCTGTTTTCTCCGGTAGTTTCTTTCAGCATAACTGAAGGTTATATGAAGGTCAGGCCTTATGTTTATAAACACACCCCCTTTTTTGGTGACCCAGATCTCACCAAAATATATATATATATATTCATGCAAACTTTTAAATTCTTAGAATCCCCACTGTGATGGTTAATCTCAATTATCAAATTGACAGGAACTAGAATCAGCACGGAGACTGACCTCTGAGCACGTCAGTGAGGGAGTTTCTAGATTTGGTTAACTGAGGTGGAAATACCCACCCTTCCTGTAAATAGCACCATCCCATCCTGGGATGAAAACAAAGCAAAACGGAGCTGAGCATCAGATTCATCTCTCTCTGTTTTCCTGACTGCAGACACAATGTGACCAGCTGCCTCACATGCCTGCTGCCACACCCTCCCGTCACGGTGGACCACACCTTCAAACTGTGAGCCAAAATAAACTGCTCCTTCTTGAAGTTGCTTCTTGTCAGATATTTGGTCATAGCAACTAGAAAATTAACTAACATACCCAGTGGAGGGAGAAGCGGGAGAATTTAGCTACCTAGCTCTGAAATGGAAGAGACTATAATGTAGCACGGTCACCAAAGTAAAAAGCGCTTCCCTGTGGGCCTGCGTCTGCAGGTGTGCATGGAAGGGGGAGGCCTTCCTCCTCTCTCCTCCCTCCTCTATCCACAAAAGCTGGTAAACTGGTAACTATACAAAGACAAACACAGCCAAATTCCCTCTTTTCAAAAAATTTAGAGGCTGGAGAGATGACTCTGTGTTTAAGGCACTTGCTTGCATAGCCTGATGGCCTGGGTTCAATTCCCCAGTATCCACATAAAACCAGATGCACCAAGTGTCACTTATGTCTGGAGTTCGTTTGCAGCAACAAGAGGCCCTGGCATGCACATTCTCTCTCTTGCTTTTTCTTCCTCTTTTTCTCTCTCTCTGTGTGTATGTCTCCTTGCAAATATTTTTTTAAAAAAAAGAAGAATTTGAAGAAGGAAAAGCTAGTGTCATCACTATACATGAACAGTGTCCTTCCAACCTTTAAGCCAAAGGTCACATCAGCTCATAACCAGAGCAAAGAACTATCCAGAGAAGTGAACTATCTTCCTTTGGGGCAAAATTAAAATAAGCCACCAGTGAGATTCTAGAGCAAAGTGAATATTCGACATGAAGGCTATAGCATCTGTGAGAGGAATAAATCTCAACGTGGGCCTTTCCCTGGGACGGCACTGCTGAAAATCACACATCCCCTCCGTTTCTCTGTCAAAGCGGAATCTTCTGGTCCTGCTACCTGCTCAGAAGGTGATCACTTCCCATTTCTGCTCTTTTATTTCTAAAAATGTCCTTGCTGCCTCAAAGGCATCTTTGTTCATGCACACAATTTTCCCAGATATTAAGGGACCCGAGAAAAGAGTCACAATGGAGGCAGCCCGGGCACATCAAGATTGAGCAGGGGGAAAAATGTCACTGCCTGACCCCTTAGTCACCTCTCTCAGAGGCTCAATTGCTCAATGCCGGCATGGTGTTTTGGTCTCTGTCATCACTGGTGGTTAGACAAAAGCTGACAGTCACAAAGTCAGTGCTTGATGTAAAATTAATGGAAACTAAACTAGGCTAAAGGTACGTTTGCGTGAGAATCTTGAAACCAGAAACCAGGCAGCTACCTAGAAACAGAATAGAAGAGTGGCGTAAGTTCTGGCCTAAAAGTTCAAAAACTTGGGTCCAAATGTCAGCCCTGCCAGGAAGCCAACACATGGGTCTTTGCCCAGGTCACATGACTTCTCCAACCCTCACTTACTATAAAGTGGGAACAACAGGACATAGAGTGAGAACTACTGGACACTGTATTATTGATGCAGAAACTCTGAGCGTACCCTAAGATCCTCATCAGCTTCTGTGATCTGAAAGTAGACATTGGGTGGGACCTCAGTTCTCACACCTGGTCAGATGCCCAGTCATCCAGCCCTCCCATCAGGAGCTGGCACCACAGAGTGTGCCAGGGCCCCCAGAGGGCTTCTCTCACTTCCACTCTTCCCTCATCTGACAAGCCTCACAGGCCTTTTCCTGTAATTACGTCAGTTACAGAACTGGGTAAAGACCAGAATCTTCATTCCTTTGTCATTCTCACACAGCTGAGTCCCATAACGCTGGGAGAACAGGCAGAATTTCATGCATGTGGGAAACAGAAGAGAATTAAGGGGAAGACTGACAAAATGTGGTTATTTTTCCATAGCTTGTCTCCTCTGGATTAGAAGACGCCTAAGACCCAGGAAGCTAACAAAAGGTACAAGACCGACAAGGTCCCTCCCCAGGGTTATAAAAGTAATTTTAAAATTACTGAGGGAGAGGAGCCTCCCTCCATGGGAGCAGACCGCAGCCTGGAAAATGAATTCCAGGGGTACACCCTTTGTGAGTGGTCATCCATGCTGCTCTTTGCTGGTCCGGCTGCCTTTGACTCCTGTAAGTGACCACAGCAAACCCACTGGTTCACTACGCTCGACTTGGGTGAAATCATGTCTCTGATCTTTCACTGATTCCCCCATTTGAGGTGAAAACATTTATTTGTTCATTTCGCCCCCTCCCTCCTGCAAAAAAAAAAAAAAATCACACAGCAGTGACTCGATATATTGAGCTGACGCACTGGTGAGATACTCGAACCCATCGAATTATTTTCATTTGAGTTACAGATTCCCTGGCAAGTGCAATTCATGTGAGCGACACGTACTTTTCTAGCTAAGAAACAGAGCGCCCTTGAGGAAGCAATGGAAATACTTGACACTTGCAGTAGTTACCCAAAAAAGAAGACAGAATTGTCAGGTTCCACAGATGTATTGACAAATGCACTCTACCCTAAACCTTAATGAGCAGAAGGCTCCTTTGCTAATGATTTATGAAACATCAAAAAAGTCACACTCAGGAACTAGGGGGACAGCTTGGAAGTTAAAACACTTGCAAAGCCTGCCAAGCCCTTTCCCTAACCACCACGTGAAGCCGGGTGTAAAGCAGTGCACACATGTGTGAGCCCAACATGCCTATGGCAACGGGAGGTTAAGCCAGGAGACTCCGAAACTCCCAGTCAGCTAGTCTAATGTTCACTTGCAAGAGATACTGTCTCAAAGAAAGTGAACACAGACACCTCACAGTTGTTCTCTGAACCCCACACATGCATCACGGCACATGCATATACACACAAGAAAATAATTCCTTCCAGAATGCATGAGCCATATACCTCAACAAGGAGGGGCTAGGGAGAGGGAGCAGGACATGGATGAGCCTAACAATGGTACCAACTTGACTGTATTCGCTGAGTACAAAACTAATTAGTAAAAAATAATTAATGAAAATAAATAAACAAAAATATATATAATAATAAGAAATAATAATTCTTAAAGTCAAACTCAGAAGTAATCATCAGGTTTCCATTTATTAAGATTATAGAGATTTTTGTTCAAGAATCAGCTGAAGACAAGAAATACAAGAAACATGAACAAGGGCTGGAGAGATGGCTTAGTGGTTAAGGGGCTTGCCTGGAAAGCCTAACCACCCTGGTTTGATTCCCCAGTACCCACGTAAAGCAAAATGCACAAAGTGGTACATGCATCTGGAGTTTGATTGCAGTGGCTGGAGGCCCTGGTGCACCCAGTCATATTCATTCACTCTAGATAGATGATACATAGACAGAAAGATAGGTAGATAGACATTGGATATAGATAAGATATAGATACAGATAGATGCTAGATGATATAGATATAAGATATAAGATATAGATGATGTAGATATCTGGTCTGACCCTAACGAAGAGGTTTTCTAGAGCTGCTCTGCCAGTTGGTGGCTAGGAGGAGCTTAAAGCCAAATGATCCCCTCACATACATTATATGTATATTATGGGTTGTAAACCAGGAAGGCGACTGGTGGCCAGAATAAAATACAGTCTGTGTCTTTCCCAATATGAACCTCTTTCAGACAGACACCCCGGGCAGCTTCATGTGCTTCAAAGATGAATGAAAAGAAGTCAGCCCTTGAGCTAGACAAGCATGTTACCACTGTTTAAATGTTAGGGGTAAAGAGTAGGAAAAATAAATCATAGAAAAAATATAAACTTATTGCCACAGAGAAAATGAAAATTAAAGATAGCAAACGGAGCAAAACACATGGAGACCAATGTCCAGCTCCCGTGGATGAACAGCCATCGTGGAAGGAGAGGACAACGGTGATAAGCAGACACACGCGGCAAGGTTGGGAAGCAGGGACGCGGGAAGGTGGCAGCTGAGGGGGCTGAAGACCACCTGCATGAGGCAAGGCAGGCACTGCTGAAAGTGTGACAAGGAAAGTGAGAAAAATAAACAAAACAAAATGGCAATGGGCGAGGAATGAAAAATGCTAACAGGTAAATCAGACCAAAAAAAATGAAAGAAATTCAATATCTAATTTTTGCTCCTATAACACTGAACTCATGCTATGTATATACTCAGACAGACAGAAAAGCACACACGAGTGAGTTGTGTACCTCACGCTACCTGTGAGGAAGCGCAAAACTTTAATTTCGTTTCCACTGCAGGCTGGTACTTTTGTTTGTAAAAGATAATTACAGGGGGTTGGAGAGATGGCTCAGCAGTTAAGGCACTTGCCTACAAAGCCTAATGACCCAGGTCCAGTCCCTCAGAACCCATATAAAGCCAGATGCACAAAGAGGTGCATGCATCTGGAGTTCATTTGCAGCAGCTGGAGGCCCTGGTGCATACATGTTCTCTGTCTCTCTTCTCTTTGTCTCACTTTGCTTGCGAACAAATAAAAACAGATAATTTAAAAATGATCATAAAAATCTCACAGCAATGTTCAGTAACAACAAAACTCTCTAAAGGTTTGCTCTTGTGTTCTGTGCTTACATCATCGACAGTCTGTGAAGCATCACCAGTCTATAGACAACACTGATCATGTGGCTTACACGGAGCTTAGAAATTCCCAGAGTACATTCCCGAGAGCTGGAGCTGGAGCCTGAAGGGGGAACTATGCGGGATGACGGCATCAGAGGGACAACATCACCATTAACCCAAGTTCCTTAAAGGGGGGGAATGTGATGACTAGGGCATATTTGAAGAGATATTACTAGCTGGGCGTGGTGGCATATGCCTTTAATCCCAGCACTCAGGAGGCAGAGGTAGGAGGATCACCATGAGTTTGAGACCACCCTGAGACTACAGAGTGAATGGGCCAGAGTGAGACCCTAACTCAAAAAGAGAGAGAGAGAGAGAGATTACCTTAGAAAATTCAAGAATTGTCGAAACACGAATGCTGTACTGTGAATCACAAATCTAGTACAAAATTGCAAAATGAGTGACAAGAAATCGACGCATAGCTACATCACAATGAGCACGCACACCACCAAAGACAGAGAAGAGATCAAAGCACACAGAGGTGAAGATAAGTGAATAACAAAACCACCCAGCTGAAAATGGAGCCTAAGACGTGCACAGGTAACTCACCACAGTTGATAGGCTAGGGTCAAATACACTTAAGAAAAGAAGCTCCAGTCAGCGGGTCCAACCTTTTCACACTGGGACACACTGTTGTCAGCTACAAAGGTACTGGGCCAAATGCACAGCTCTGCTGGGATGCGAGCACCCCACGGGCCACAAGTCAGACACATTTGCCTCAGCATGTATCATCAAGGGAACGCAAATGGAGACATTGATCTACTCACCACACACCAACTGGAAGGGTCAGAGTCCAGACCACTGGTCACACCAAGCACAAAGAGGGTGTTGATCAGCAGGGGCTCACACTCGTTGCTGGTGAAAATAAAAGGAGACATTTATTTCAGAAGCCAGTTTAGCAACTTCTTATAAACCTACACACACTCTTCCCATACCATCCGGCAAGCGTGTCCTTTGGTGTCTATCTAAGCAGATAAAGTTCAGCCAAAAGTTTACAAATGATGCTTATAGTAGCTTTATTCTTAAGTTGTAGACCTGGGAAGATGTCCTACAACGGTGAATGAATAAACTCCTGAACACACAGGCATGGGACACTATGCAGTGCTAACAAGCAATGAGTACTCAAGCCATGAACACAGAGGAGCCACGTCTCTAAGGGAAAAGCCAGGCAGCAGGAGTTAAGTCCTCTGAGTCCCACTGAACATTCCTGAAAAGTCAAGACTATGGACAAAGAAAACCCATCAGTATTCGACGGATGAGGAGGTAGAAGGAATGGGCATAGGATTGTCAGGCCCATGAAAATACCTTATTCTTCGAGACAGGGTCTCTTGCTAATCAGATAGCTCACAGATTCAGCTCTAACTAGCTGCCCACTGAGCTCCATGAATTCTGTCTCTACCTATCCAGCACTGGGCTTACAGACGGGCACAATCATGCCCAGGTTTTTACTTTTACCTGGGTGCTAGGGATTAAAACTAAGGTCCTCGTGTTTAACTGGCAAGTACTTTGCCAGTGAGCCATCTCCTCATCCCTCTCCTGACTGTTTTAATAGCACTGGAAGCTGATCAGTAATGAAGAAGAGAGAAACACACATGATATTCACATGATCATTTGTAAGTAGATATTCTAAACCAAAAGCATATAACTTTTTATCAGCATAATGGTGAGAGGAGGTTAGTCATGGAATGTCAGGTTTCCGACCTTTGCCATTACCTCAGTCATCTTTACCTTGACTTTGAGAAATTACTGAGAACAATGTATGCTTCATGGTGGAAATACTATTGTAGCTACTGTTTTCATAAGATCTCATGACCACAGAAAGTTAGAGGTTAAAGGAAAATTTGTGGATATCTTAGCATCCCAAATTTTCTCATTTTCAACTATTTATTTTAATTATTATTTTATAAGATTTAAAATAGGTAATTTTGGCATAAGCATAAAACTTCCAACATTTTATTAGGACTTTGTTTTGTATTTTGCTTTTGTCAATGTAGGGTCTTGCTCTAGCCCAGGCTGACCTGGAATTCACTATGTAGCCTCAGAGTGGCCTTGAACTCTCAGACATCCTCCTACCTCTGCCTCCCAGCTGCTGGGATTATAAGCGTGCACCACTGAGTCCAGCTTTTATTAGGACTTTTATCCTCACTTTTTTTGTTTGTTTTTTTTAGGATAGGGTCTTACTCTAGCCCAGGCTGACCTGGAACTCACTAGGTAGTCCCAGGCTGGCTTTGACCTTACAGTATTCCTTCTATCTCTGCCTCCTGAGTGCTGGGATTAAAAGTATGCACCATGATTCCCAGCCATTCTCACATTTTTTTAAAAAATATTTTATTTTTATTTATTTATTTAATTGACAGAGAAAGAGGGGGAAAGAGAGAAGAGAGAGAGAGAGAGGGAGAGAATGGGCACGCCAGCGCTTCCAGCCACTGCAGACGAACTCCAGATGCTTGCGCCCCCTTGTGCATCTGGCTAATGTGTGTCCTTGGGAATCAAACCTGGGTCCTTTGGCTTTGCAGGCAAATGCCTTAACCGCTAAGCCATCCCTCCAGCCCATTCTCACATTTTTAATCATATATGGAAGAAGAAAGTAAGAATAATCCTTAAGATGGAAAAGGTTTTCAGTTGTTCATTTTGTCATCCTCTATGAAAATTTTAACACTGATGTCACTAGTCTATGGACAGTGTTTTGGAAACTGTAAATTAATTCAGATGTGTCTTCAGTGAAGTGACCAAGGTCCAGAGAAATGGGATAACTAACTCAGATTCATCTAAGAGCTGGACCTAGTCCAGGTCTTTTCTAATATATAATTCTTGCTTTCATAAGTTGTAGAGAACTCACTGAAAACCTTTTACAAAGGCTGTTTTAGAATATAGAGAGAGAATATATAGAATACATAGCCTGCTTACTGCTCTGCTTTTGTCTGGCTCAGCCCTGGCCCCTCATCTAAGCCCTAAGGCGATCTGGCCAGCACTCCTGCTTGCTGATCCCAGCCACACCATTGTTTCACTGACAGTCCCACTTTTACAAACTCCAGTGAAAAATTACTGTACTTTCCTCAGGACTGACTGATGAACTAGAAATACAAACCTTTCAAACTCTCAGGACAACCTGGCATTCTAATTCCTCACAACACCTCATAAAACTATATTGGGTGGGGCTAGAGATGGCTTAGCAGTTAAGGCACTTGCCTGCAAAGCCAAAGGACCCAGGTTCAATTCCCCAGGGCCCACATAAGCCAGATGCACATGGCACATGCATCTGGAGTTTGATTGCAGTGGCTGGATGTCCTGGCATGCCCATTCTCTCTCTCTCTCTCTCTCTCACTCACTCACTCACTCAAATAAATATTTGAAAAAACTTTACTTGGTATAAAATACATGAAAGATCCTTGGACTGACTCAAGAAAACAATTTCGATTATTATCGATGTAACATCACCTTGCTCATCAGTAAGGATCAAGTGTAAGCTCCATGTGCCGCGTATTCGTGGATTACACATTTCTAATATCTGTATTTGCATGCAGGGACAGAATTAATCACGTGTCAAAAACTAGTTAATCTTTCAACTATCACTCAAACTGTTGCCAAATGAGCCAGAAAGTTTCTCTCTAGAGACCAGGTATCCAATATATTAATTTAAATCTCCTGCTGTCATATCTATTTCAGAGTGTCTAATAAAAGGGCTGTGTAGTACAAGAATGGCTTGAAACAATAGACTCACTGTTTTCTAGGAAAGTGACTAAGGAGAATGAGGCTTAGACCCCAGCAATCCTGCTCTCCTCCCTCATTTACATAGAATCATCTCTAGTGAGATTTTGCATGCGCAGAATTCAATACTCCTGAGGCAGGGTTACCAACATCAAGGCAATCATCAGGTCCTTGCTGGTTAGGTCCAGCCTGCCAAAACTATAGAGGAGTTTAAGCTGGGCAACAATCTCCTTTCCTGTGGAACTAATATGTTATATTTATAATAGGCTTAGTACAGCCTAAACACAGCGCACACGGCACACACACCCCTCCTTCAAACAAGAGAGAAAGAAATTTAGGGAACAAGTAAAAATCTATTTGGAGGTTATAACAATTGTCTCTAAAAGCTTAAACCTTTTCACAGAGGAGCCGTCAGTTAAATTGAGGGCATTCAGTCATGAAAACTAGCCCATTAACAAAAAAGTGAGTATTTTGTAGGGCTCTTCTTACTCATTCCTTGGAAAAGCAACAGCAGAAGTTGCTTCTGGAAGGCGTGTGGTTGCATCACTCATGAGGACAAAGTTAATAACAGAACCTACCCTTCCTCATTCTTTGCAGGACAATAGTACCTCCACACATTTGGAAGCCAGAAGTCCTCTTTCATAACCAGCTACAAAGGAACTTATTTCCTACCTCCTGCTGAAGAGACCTAAAAATAATGAGGCCTCCAAAGCAGTGAGCAAGCCTGCAGCTCAGACCTGTGGCTGGAAGTGCCACTTTCCATCAAGAAACAATCAAAGGACCTGGGAAAGAATTGAATCCTTATCTAAGGCTCAGAAAATGAAAACGCTTAAAACATCTAGGGTTGCTACTAAGTTCTCAAAAGCTGTTAAGTGATTTTAACAGGAAACAGCAATGAACCTGAAAGAAGACCTAATAGCAAACTTTGGGACAATAAAGTAAATAATGGCAATTTTGGGTCATAGAAGAAAATAAATATCCATGAGTCAGTACTGATAATATGGACTCAAATTATGGATACCAATAAATAATTGAAGAGATAATCGAATCTCCCTGACAAAATAACTCTAGCAAAAAAAAAAAAAAAAATCAGAAAATAACCATTAGAAAAAATGCCCCAGAAATAACTGTGCTGGCATGATCTGTCAATGGATGCTAAAATTAGTAGGCAAAACATGACCAAAAAAAAAAAAAAAAACATATTCATAGTCTTAAAGAATCTCTTCCCAGGCTGTAGGGATGGCTTAGTGATTAAAGCACTTGCTTGCAAGGCCAAAGGACCCAGGTTCAATCCCCAAGACCCACGCTAGCCAGATGCACAAGGGGGCTCACACGTCTGGAGTTCATTTGCAATGGCTGGAGGCCCTGGCACACCCACCCTCTCTTTCTCCCTCTTTCTCTGTCAAATAAATAAATAAATAAAAGAATCTCTTCCCAAGGCATGTGTTATCTGTGTAGGATAAAACCAACTTTACAATGAAGAAAGCTGATAGTCCCTCTCTTTATTCTAAGCGATTGAGTTTGTCCCAATAATGCGTAAGATGGTTACAATGTCTATATGTGTGTGTGTGTGTGTGTGTGTGTGTGTGTGTGTGTACATATATATAAAATCATGAAAAAAATTAGAAAACACAGGTTGGGGGAAAATCTAACAAATAACTGACCAGGATCGAGGTCATGAAATACAGAAAGACTGAGGAGGGGCCACCAAGCATTCTGAACTAAGAAAACCTGACTCAGTATAGAATGAGATTCTAAGTTGATGCCAGAATCCACGTAGGACATTAGTAGAAGAAATTACTGCCAACATGTGAATGAGGTCTAGAAGGAAGGGTATTATATTGATGGAAGTGTACTGGTTTTGGCCACTGTACTGTGTACATATAGTATACTACTATAGTGGTTTAGTAGAAAGTGTCTCCCACAGCCTCGTGTGTTTGTGAAGCCTCATCCTCAATGCCCAGCTGGTGGCAATTTGGGAAGTGGAACCTTGCTGAGGAGGTCGCAGGGGGCAGGGACCGCAGGGGTTACAAAACAACTCCCCTTGCCAGAGCCAGTGCTGTCTTGCTGCTGCTTTCCAGCTACTGTGGCAAGATGTGATGCCCCGCCTCTGCCCAGGCCATGCCTGTCCATGATGAAACTTCCTCTCAAGACTCGAAGCCTGAAATAAACCTTTTCTTTCCATACGCTGCTTCGGGTCAGGTATTTTGTCCCAGCAACAAGAAGGGAACTGCTACAGCTAAGTAGGTTGAGCTAGTCCAAGGTCAGTAAGAGGTTTCTGAGAACTCATACAATATCCTCAGCTTTATTGAAGACTAAAGGGAGCTTGAAATAAGAAGCTTCTTTAAAAAAAAATTTTTTTAATTTTATTTATTTATTTTCAAGGAGAGAGAGAATGGGCACACCAGGGCCTCCAGCTGCTGCAAATGAACTCCAGATGTATGTGCCACTCTGTACATCTGGCTTTACATGGGTCCTGGGAAGCTGAACCCAGGTTGTTAGGCTTTGCAGGCAAGCACCTTAACCACTGAGCAATCTCTCCAGCCCCAAGAGGCTCTTTTTTAAATAATGAGGGAAACACAAAATTTTCATTTATCAGGTTTTCTATTAAAACATTGCCAAATGGATACCTTCCAGTGAGTTGTTGTCTAGGGAGGTCCCTGATGCCCCAAAAACATTACAGACTATTGCCAAGGACCTTGGTTTCCCACCAGGAATAGATGGTAAGACCCTATTGCTGAAGACTCCACATACTTGGGCTGCAAGGTACTGAGAAATCCTGCTGGAACTGAGCTGAAAACCTCCTCCATGTAGATCAGCTGACAGAAAGCTGGGAAAAGCCATGCCGCATACAGTTAAATATGAGAGAGAGAAATCACCAGTGAAGATACTCAACAGTGGACACTGCAAGCCTTATATTTTTTCAGCCAGACCAAATGAACCAATGGGTACAATAGTGACACATCTGTCATGGTGGAAACCAACTTCCCTCTAATTGGACTGGAGGCCTGCTTCTTGGGAGGGAATACATCCCTGAAACTTAAAACCTACATCAGGGGTAGCCATGACTCCTAGGGGTATAACGTCTGCTGCTGTCTGGCTAAATGTATATACTATGCTCATCAAACTGCCCAGTAAGCACTTCTCTTAATATTCATACCCATATATTAATGCTACTCTCACTTTTGGTAGAGAACCTTCTCTTTTCAGATGGTAGTGACCTTGGGATGACTCAGAAGGTATCATGGTGCTGAGAAGAAGCAACAGAGGAGTACTCAGCACTGAAATATCTCTATCACACCTTCCAAGGCTCAGGGTCCATTGCAGAAGAGGTGGTGGGAAGAATGTAAGAGCCAAGGAAGGGTAGGACTCCTTACAACGTGCTCCTCCAGACACAAAATGGCTTGGATATCCATGACCTCACAGTGCCTGACACTACCTACATAAGACCATCATAATAGGAGGAAAAAGCTCATGACATCAAAATAAAAAAGAGACTGATTGAGATGGGGTGGGTATATGATGGAGAGTGGAGTTTAAAAGGGGAAGGTGGGGGGAGGGAGGGCATTACAATGGGATATTGTTTACAATCATGGAAGTTGTTAATAAAAAAATAAATTAATTTTTTAAAATTGCCAAATGGGGCAAATTGCTGATTTCCTCATAGTTTGGGGTGCTGCTTATTTGTGACGCTAGAGGAGTGGAAGAAAAGTATAATCAAGCTGGAGAAGATCCAGCTATCAGTACATTTACATGCTGACAAACTCTGGGAGAAAAAAGCAATAAGAAAATATGTTGGTAAGAAGCCAACAGGGCTGAGAAGGTTCCATGGGTAGCAGTGCATGCAGCGTGAGCATGAAGGCCTGATTCACCCTGAGCTCAGAGCCCAGCACTCAGAGGTATGTGTCATCACACCTAGTTGTTTCTAACTCTGGTCCTGTGTGGCGGGTAGAGACAGGCCAGAGCATCACTGGGGCTCACTGGTCAGCCAGTCTGAGCAAAAACAGAAAACAACACAGTGAAGAGCCTAAGGAAGGGCACCCTGTGTTCTCTGGGAACGTGCATCTGCATCTGCACGCCTGCACACACACACACACATTCATACACCCACAAGAAGCAAAAGACAGAAAGGAGAGGAGACCAAGGAAGGCAAGCAGTGGGTTGCAATGCGGGTGGCGTACAAGCTAGCAAATGTTCTGAGGAGGAAACAGGCTGCAGGAGATGGACACATACATTTTGCTTCCATTGCCATTTTCCCATATGAAAATAATCTGATACCAGCCTCAAACCCCTTCCTTCTCAGCAGGTCCATGTTCCAGAGCTTAACCACCTTCATAAATCTCCGTCAAGCAGAGCCCTGGACAGATACCTCAGCGTCTTGTGACATGAAGGTTGTGCTAGCTCACCACTAGCACAGGTTCACAGCCTAATGGCTCTTTGCCCAGGAACTCTAGTATATGATATGTGCACGCACAAAGGTGTCACTCTGAAGCCCGTTATCCCATATAATTAATATGTGCTAATAAAAAGATTACAATACAAAGAATATATGGAAGTCTCATAAGAATGTAGACCCAGAGCTGGAGGGATGGCTTAGCAGTTAAGCACTTGCCTGTGAAGTCTAAGAACCTGGTTCGAGGCTCAATTCCCCAGGACCCACATTAGCCAGATGCACAAGGTGGCACACGCATCTAGAGTTCGTTTTCAGTGGCTAGAAGCCCTGGCACACCCATTCTCTCTCTCCCTCTCCCTCTCTCTGCCTCTTTCTCTCTCTATCGCCCTCAAATAAATAAATATAAAAATAGTTTTAAAAAGAATGTAGACCCAGAGCTGGGGAGATGGCTCAGCGTGTAAGAGCACTTGCCACAAGTGTGAGGGGCCTCAGACCGCCTGAGTTCAATTCCCCAGGATCCAAAAAACAGCTGTGTGTGGCCACATACTTCAGTAATTCCAGTTGTGTAGAGACCAGAGAGTCATTGGGGCTGATGAAAATCACAATTCTGCATTAAGAGAGAGACTTTGTCTCAAAGAAATATGTGGATGAGTGATAGAGGAGTGACACCCGGCATTCTGTGGCCTCCACAAAGCTATGAGTGCATCTGCACCTACAGATGCATCTAGCACATATACCATAGCATATACCACACAGCACCATACATACATGACACCTCCACTGCAGCCACACATCACACATCACACACCACACACACACTCACAAATGTCATCCCTTAATACATCAGTGTGACACAGGTATCCTAATTCTCCAAATGTTCAAAGTAACCTCCCATCACCACAAGTTGTCTCTGCTCTGTACATCTAGAAAGTAAAATGTCAAAGAGGAGGGAAATACATTGCCTTTCACTGAAAATACATGAGTTTTGTGTGTAGTATGTTGGTAGTGCAACATTGTGAGCCAAACTGAATATACTCCAGAAATAATGTAGGTGTCCCCAGGCTACACATCACTCATTGGTACAAATAAAGTAATATTAGCTATGACAAGCCAGAGATTTTCCACCCTTGCTTTGACCTGTTTACGAGGAATAGCTGTTCTAAGAATCGCCCCTCGGGCTTGAGAGATGGCTTAGTTGCTAAGGCACTTGCCTGCGAAGTTAAGGACCCAGGTTCAATTCCCCAGTGTCCACATAAGCTAGATGCACAAGGTGGCACATGTGTCAGAAGTTCATTTGCAGTGGCTAGAGGCCCTGGCATACCCATTCATTCTCTCTCTCTCTCTCTCTCTCTCTCAATGAGTAACTAAATAAAATAATCATAAATTGGCACTTTTAAAAGGGTAATCTCCCCTTCCTAACTTATGTGCGGGCCCCCACAGTGCTGGGCTCTCTTCTGTGCACACTGCTACAGTTGGGACAGTGAGAACCCTCCACAGACATGCATCACGCAGGCTTGGTTTCCTGCCTGTGGTGCTGTGGGGACGTGACCTTTAAGAGGTGGTGCCCAGTGGGAAGAAGTGGGGTCACTGGTGATACCCCTTGGAAAGGGACGTTAGGATCAATCACCCTTCTTTCCTTCTGCCTCCTGGCCAGCATGCAGTGAGAAGGTCTCCTCTGTCCTTTGGTCTCTGCTATGATATACTTGGCCACCACAAGCCCAACGCACCAGTCACGTGCACTGAAATTTCTGAACATGAGACAAAATATGTCTGTGCGTAATTTATCTCAGGTGCTTTGTCCCAACAGCAGGAAGCTAATGAATATACTATATCTAGGGAAAGTCCCTTATACATGGGAAATATTCACTACACTAGATGGATAGGAGAATAACAGTCACTTTAAGTGACAGGGGTAGAGCAGAGCTTTCAAAACGGAAGTCAGAAGTCCACAGGCAGATCTTCCTGTCATTTGCAGCATATTGTCTAACAATCAGGAAAACTCATTCCCAAAATATAGGTATTCAGCTATCAGCCACACTCACCCACATCCCCAACACGGCATCTATAGTCTACAGCATCTCCCAGTAATCCACAGCCCCTCTCCAGCTGACTTTCCTCAATGACACAATCCATTTTACCCAAGAAATGGTTGATTTCATGAATCTATGACCATAACTTTTAATAACCTTTGTCTCCAGCCCACACACACCCTGCGCCTTTCCCAACCCATTTCTGAATCCCTTTCATAAGCCCAGAACATTCTTGATGTGCATGAATGTGCAGAGCACAGTCCCACTTCAGAGAGTTCTTCACCCCCATGTGCAGAAGGGAGCTTCCTTCTCCTTGCAAAGAAGAAAATCATTTCTTGTATCAAATCTTGTCAAGAGAATCTGTAACTTAACACCACTAAAGCCAGAAAAACAAGTAAAGTGCTGTGAGTAGTAAGATGAAAATTACATGGCATGATTTATGTTTTTCAAAGAGTTTTCACATCCATTATCTAATTTATTTTTACAGCAGTTATGCAGCTCATAGCTACACAGGGTGGACTGCCACCTCTCTGTTCACAGTCAGGTGAACACCATGGAACAGTTAGAAGCTTGTTAATATTGTTGTTAATAGCTTAACAGGCTACTCAGGGTCAATGGTGTTTCTCAGAACACACGCAGAATCCTTGGGCACCTCAGGTCTTCTCAAGACCATACCTAGTTTATGGTGCAGGAAGACACGTCAGATCTACTCTAAGTACTTACAGTTCATACCATTGGAGGACAGTAAATTTTCAGGATACTTTTATTCATTAGATTTCCTCACTATGAGGAAGAGAAACAGAAATATCTGAACACTCCCATATTATGAGGAACAGGTCTAATTTCACTCAAAAATGAACACCTACACAATTCTTACTTATAAGTAGACATGTCAGTCAGCCTGGCTTGGATGGTCCAGCCAGTTCAGATGAGAGAAGACATTCCTGCAAATGAGAAACTTTAAAATGCCTCACTCTCTCTAACCTCAGCACTCACCCAGCACAGCGGGCAAGCTCCCAGAAACAAACATCCTCCTGCCCTGTTGATGGATTTTTTATTAGGGTTTTGCTCCAGTGACATTTTAAGGCCCAGTGATAAATTAATAGGCTATTTCTCTTCAAGAAATTCACAAGAACAGTCCACATTTCAGGAAATATATTTATCAAAAAATTGTAGTTTCAGTATTGTGCATATATTTGGAGAGTGTGGAGTAGAACCCAGGGAATGAATTTAATTTTTAAAATATCACAGTTTCTTCAGTCTTTGTAACATCAAAGAGAACCATTATAAAGAATATAGGGGGCTGGAGAGATGGCTTAGCAATTAATGTGTTTGTCTGCAAAGCCAAAGGATCCTGGTTCGGTTCTCCAGGACCCACGAAAACCAGATCCACAAGGTGACGAATGTGTCTGGAGTTCCTTTGCAGTGGCTGGAGGCCCTGACACACCTATTCTCTCTCTCCCTCCTTCTCTCTCTCTCTCTCTCAAATAAATAAATTAATTAAATATATTTTTAAAAGAATATGGCGTCAGAGTGGCTCAGTCACCAGTGCCCCACATGAACTTGGAGAAGTCATGCCTCAGCCCACCAGCTTGCTCACCTGTGGAATGAGCTCACCAAAGCTCACCTCACCCAAGGCCATGTGAGGATCTACCTGATTTGCCCCCCAGGTCCTCATGCACTGGGAGTGCACAGGAGTGGGGTCAAGAGAGGGTGCACCACCCCTGGTCCTGACCTCAACAATGCCCTGGTTCCCTTCTGGGATTCTGTTAAGGAAGGAAGAGAACAGGGAAGGCATGGACCAGGCTGAGCTCTAAGTGAGTGAGAAATGCAGATCATAACAGAGAAATGCTACTGTGGGTAAGGAGAGAAACAGGGCTATGTGCTGGCTAACACACCTTTCAGCCGCTGCTAGAGAGAGGCGGGGGAGAGACTGACTCTTGACAGAGCAAATCTCAGAGTGTATGGAGCACGGCAACCTCCCCTCCCTAGAAACCAGCTTTGTAGGTGAGTGCTAGGGATCAAACTCAGTTCGATCTCAGACCTCAGGCCCCCATTCTTGCACAACAAGTGCTCTTACCAACTGAGTCATTTCCCTACCCCCATATATGTATTTTAATTTCTTTATTGGGCTGGAGAGATGTCTCAGTGGTTAAAGGTACTTGTTTGTAAAGCCTGACACCCTAGGTTTGATCCCCCAGTACCAATGTAAAGCCAGATGCACTAAGTGGTACATGGATCTGGAGTTTGTTTGCAGTGACAAAAAGCCCTGATGTACCCATACCTACTCTTTCTGTTCTTTGTTCACAAAACCCTAAAGAGTAAGGCAGAACCAGTGCTAAAGCTACCAAAACCCACCAGAAGAAGGCAGGTGTGCCTCATAGCCACAAGCATCTCTTCTCTTCAGCCATATTTACATCTAAGTCTCCTGTTCTCTACACAAGTTTAGCAAATAGGACCATTGCTCAAGGGCTTCATGTAGCTCAGGCTGGCCTTCAATTCATTGTGAATCCACAGATGACCTTAAACTTCTGATCCTCCTACCTCCGCCTCCTCAGTGCTAGGATTACAATAGGTATGCATCACCCCGCTGATTCTGGCCACCTCCTACTTTAACTTTTTATTGATAACTTGCATACATATAGGCAATATGCCATGATCATAGTCCCTCCCACCATTCTCCCTCCACTACTAAATCTCCATTCCACTGAATTCCTTATTTCCAACTAGTCTCTCTTCTATTTGATTCCATCAGTTCCCTTCTCCTATTCAAGTCTGACCAACTATTCTTGGCCTACATGCCAGAATGCTTTCTTCTACTATCCTCTTAATAACTGTGTCTGTTGACTATGTGACAATATCTCTAAGCTGTACCTCTTCACTAGCATGGAGTCTCTATTTTAACAGCATGTTCCTTGCAGGGGTTATAAGAAGGCTAAATAATAAGATATTTGTAAAATATTTAACCTACTCTATAGCAGATTATTATTTTAAACTGAAATGTTACTTGAGGTTACTAGGTTTCTTGAAATCAAAACAAAATTGGGACTTATTTCTCATTCTGTATGCACAGAAAATCTCTTGACCTCCCCAGTATTTCTGCCAACTCCTTGGAGGACAGGAAATTCTTGCATTCCTGATACTATGTGCTCTAAGTTCAACTGAACAAGCTCAGTGTGCTGTGTTGCTCTCCCACCAATAGCATTCCTGTTTCTCATGGCACCTTCGAAGCATGAGACTCAATTCCTTTAATTGATATATATCTATTTTCATTCATACTCTTTCACATACATCATGCATGTGTGCCAGTTATTACATATCTTTTCTATGTGAATAAAAGGATTTATACTGAGGCAATTTGAATTTTTTAAATCTCAGTCAGGCATCTCTAATCTTAAAATCTCTTGGAATAAGAGTGGTAATATCTTTACGAGGTGGATTTTATCTTCTTGGGCATACATTCCTAAGAGGGGTTGCTGGGCCATATTCTCCTACTTTTTAATTTCCCCAAGGAACCTCCATACTGTTTTCTGTGGTGTGCCCCAATCTATACCCCACCAACATTATACCAGGGTACTCTTTTCTCCTCAATCTCATGGATACTTCCTATTTACTATCTTTTTTCACAAAATTATTAAAAGCTTTATTTATGATTGGAATATTCAACAAAAAAGCAAAAGCAAATGATCCTGAAAAAGGAACTGAACTCTTGTCTATAATGTCCTCAGAACATTCAGTACCTCAAGACCATAATTATGAATGTGGAGTCACACCTTTAGAGGTGTGCAGTGACACAGTCTCTGTGACTTGCATTTCTCTGCTAATTGATCATGCTGGTGACCTTTTCATGTGCCTGGTAGTCATCTCTACCTTCTTTGGAAAATGTCTGCTCAGATCTTTTGCCCATTATTTTTATCAGGTTTATCTGCAATTGAGTTGTAAGAGTTTTCATACATTTTGGATATTAAGCCCTCAGCAGATGTATGATATATAGTGGGGGTTTTGTTTGTTTGTTTGCTTGCTTGCTTTTTGTCTAGCTGGATGTTCTCTTTGCTATGTTGCTATGCTTGTTTGATATAATCCCATTTACTTACTTTTTATTTTGTATCCTAAGCTTTGAGTGTGATGCTTGAGAAAAATATTTCCAAGGTTAAAGAGTTTATTTTTCTGTATCCTCTCTTTTAGGAATTTCATTTGTTGCGGGTCTTAAGTTTGGACCTTTTGTCCATTCTGACTTAATTTCAATGTAGGCTGTTAGATTATGATCAAATTTCATTTTTATGTATGTGGAAATTCAGTTTTCTATTTATTAAAAAAGACTATTCCATTCACCCTAATCATGATATGGAAACTTAGATCTGTATTGGTGGATGAGTGGATAGAGAAAATATAACATATACATACATACATAGTATGTGTATGCATATATGTGTATGTATAATTATGAGTTTTTAGATCCCACCATTTCCTACAACATGGATAGATAATATGCTAAGTGAAATAAGACTGACAAATGTCACATGGCACCACTTCTATGTGGAATGTGTTTTCAATGCAGTGATCAAATACCTAGAGATGGAGAATGAGACAATGATTACAACAAACAATGAGGTAGGGATAGAAAGGAAATGGGAGGTATTGGTCAAAAGACACAAAAGAGGGGGCTTGAGGGATGGCTTAGTGGTTAAGACATTTGCCTGCAAAGCCAAAGGACCCAGGTTCAAATCCCCAGGACCCACGTAAGCCAGATGCACAAGGTGGCACATGCATCTGGAATCCATTTACAATGGCTGGAGGCCCTGGTATACCCATTCTCCTCCCCTCCCCCCCCCTGCCCCCCCTCTCTCTCATAAATTAATAAATAAATAAAAATAAAAATATTTTTAAAAAACATAAAAGAGGACATATGCGGAATGAACAGGTGAGGAAGTCTGATGTGGCTTTAGTAGTCCTCACTGTGAAATTGCATATGAATCTGTCTCACTATTGTAAATATTTTACTATCTGTACAGATTCCATAATATGTTGCTTAGCTCAAATACACACAGTAAAATTGATTTTTTTTAAACTCTCCTGTCTGTATTGCATGAGAAACTCCAGACCACAGAAGTGTTACCTTTTCTCTGACCATCCTCCCATGCTTCCCCCAAAGAACTACATCTGGTACATCTGGTTCCTCACATAACGAAATTTGTCTTCCTAGCCCTGCTAACTTGTGCCCCAACACTGTCGATTAATCATCAGGATGAAGCATTTATTCATCCTTGGTCTTTTTGAGAGCTTTGTGCCAAAAAAATGTCCTTATGAGAAGGACTAGAAATTAGAGGATAAAACCAAGAAAATATGTAGGCATTCTTTTTTTTTTCCCAAATCAAGTTTTACATTTTATTATTTATTTATTTATTTATTGGTTTTTCTTTCTTTCTTTCTTTCTTTCTTTATTTATTTAACAGAGAGAGAAAGAGAAAGAGGAAGAGAGAGAGAGAGAGAGAGGATAGACGCACCAGGGCCTCCAGCCACTGCAAACCAACTCCAGATGCATGCTCTACAATGTGCATCTGGCTTATGTGGGTACTGGAGAATCAAACCTGGGTCCTTAGGCTATGCAGGCAAGTATCTTAACCACTAAGCCATCTCTTCAGCCTGCAAATAACTCTTTTAAAGAATCAAATTGAAATGCTGAACTTGTAAATTATACCAAATCACTAAAGTATTTTAATAGCAGTTTTTACCTGACAGAAGATTATTGACATTGACAATATATGCATAGAAATTATGCTGCCTAAAGGAAAGAAAAAAATGAACAAAAGCAGGTACTTCTTAGACACAATAAATCACATCAACATATACATAATGGAAGTAAGAGAAAGTAGAGAAAGAGATAAAAAAATTATATTTTTAAAATAGTGGCCAAAAACTTTCTAGATTTGATTTAAAACACTCATATACAAACCCAAGGAAAAAGTTCAACAAATTTCCAACTATTATAAGCACAAAAAAATATTCATACCTGTAAACTTCCTTAGTCTTTTGTATGTTGAATTGTGTTCCCAGAAATATATTGAAGGCCAACTAGTAAATGTGAGCTTATTTGGAATTATGGTGTCTTAACATTTAATCAACTTCAGATGAGAGCATACAGAATAATATAAGCTATAATATTATAATGAGTGTTCTTAGAGAGACACACTCACCACATGTCAGAGGCAGAGAGGAGGGTTCAAGTCAAAGACACCAAGAAGTGTCAGAAATAACTAGGAACTAAGAAGAGCCTCCTCAGGCTTTCAAGACAGGATTGGTAGGCATTCTTTAAAGTCTCTAATTTGTTAATTTTCTTCAGTGCATGCTCACTGCATTGGGTCTTGAAGGAAATTCAGTCACTGCTCTATGCTGTTCCTCAATCAAGATATAAAACACATGCTTTATTGAAATAAATTTGGGATGAATTTCACAGAAAGAGGAACTCAAGGAACCTCATGGAGACATGACAGAATGATAGCCCAGATTAAGAGGGGTAAACACAGTGAGCAAAGAAAGGGAAGGGTGCAAAGACATGGACACGGGCTTCTAGAGAGGAAAACCAAGGTCAATCGAACATCTCGCTGGAGTGGAGTGACAGCAGATTGAATCTATCCAACAGTTTGTTGAGCTACCCTTACATTGCTCGGATCAAGCACCTGACCAGAAGCAGCCTACGGAAGGAAAGGTTTCACTTCAGGTTTATTTTTCCAAAGGGACAGTTCATGATGCGGAGAAAGCATGGCAGTAGCAGAGCCTGGGCATCACATCTTGTCACAGCAGCTGGGAGATAATGGCAAGGATTGAGCTTGCTTGTGAACACCCAATAGTTGAACTAATAAGCCTCAAGGTCTGCCCCTGGTGACACACTCCTGAAGCAAGAGCCTGCCTCCCAAAGACTCACCAGCTGGGAATTGAATATGAGGCTTAAACACAAATACACGAGCTTGGAAGACATGTCAAATTCAAACCACCAAATTATTATTGCAGTCCCCTGAATTCTGAAGAAAAGAACAGCGCCTTTCTGAGCATTTTTCTATGCGTCTGTTATTTTGACTCATCTTCAGAGTTATTGCACCCACCCACAGGAATGCTCAGAGGCTGTCTGCATGACCTTAGATGTGTTTTGGCCCCTCAGAAAGCAACAGATTCTTTACCCACACACTGGAAAGAACAAGAGAAGCTTTGGACTAAGACTTCTCATTAAATTAAGAATATAGTTAAGGGCTGAAGAGATGGTTTAGAGGTTAAGGCGCTTGCCTGAAAAGCCTAAGGACCCATGTTCAACTCTCCAGATCCCATGCTAAGCCAGCAGCACAAAAGTGAGGCAAGTGCAAGGTCGCACATGCCCACTAGGTGGAGCAAGTGTCTGGAGTTTGATTACAGTAGCTGAGGCCCTAGCACGGCCCCCCCTCATAAAAAATAAAAATTAGGAAAAAGAATATAGTTAAGACTAGCCAGGCATGGTTGTGCACACCTTTAATCCCAGCACTTGGGAGGCAGAGGTATGAGGATCATTGTGATTTTGAGGCTACCCTGAGACTTCAGAGTGCATTCCAGGTCAGCCTGAGCTAGAGTGAGATCCTATCTTGAAAAACAAGCAAAAAAAAAAAAAAAAAAAAAAAGGAATATAGGTAAGACTGGACAAAGGGAATCAAAAGCATGGTTTTAGGAAAGTGGTTCAGCTCCATAACCCTGCAGAACGTAAACTGTTACAGAACAGAATGGGCAGATGCCCAGCATCTGTGGGCTCCCTGCCACATTCTGCAAGATGTTCCTATACACTTTCATCACACTGAGCTAGACATTGCAATGACCTTTGAAACAGAACTTTGACAAGTAGCACAATGGCGGTGTTCCAACAGAGTTTGAGAAACGGTCACTCACTGAGGGGGATGGGGGATCGTAGCTTCAATCTCCTCTAACCCTGCACACCAGAGTTCAATGAAGTCCTTCATGGAAGACTAGAGCGCTGCAGGATCTAAGCATTATAAGACCTCTATTTGGAGACGTTTGGAATTCAATCAATGCTTAGATATCAGGTCATATTTGGGGCTTTTTGTTTGTATTGTGACCTAATCCAACAGACCCATGGCTGCCTCTGCTCTGAAGTCCCTCTGGGCAGCAGAGGGTGAGAAGGGGCTCTGACGCTGACCGACAGCTACTTAGAAGCAAGAAAGGAGGTGGGGTAACCATCAGCGAATTCTCCTGAAGTTCTGCTTTAGTGATGATCACAGCGGTTAGGTTTATTTTCCAGGCAGCTCAGCATACAGTCAATTCTGATTAGTGAAGAATTACTGCTCCTCTTTCCTGAATGGCTCGTGGAAAGGTTCGGCACAACCCGATTCTTTCCTGAGATTGAACCTGTGGAAGAATGGTGGGGAGAGCTCCTGCTTTTATGACTCCCTTGTTATTCCTCCTCACGCAGCCGTTACCTATTCATATTCAGTAAACTCAGAAAGCTCTGTGGACCTACAATCATGTCGTAAAATTATAGCTGTCTGTTATAAGAAAGATTAACTATTCTGACTCTAAGAAAATAATCCTGTTCTAGAAACTCCTGGGAACGACACAGAAGGCCGTCCTGACAGCTCTCTGAGGAGGAGGCAGTTAACCTCTGGTGAGTGCTCCTAGCATATCCCTAGTACATATGGGACACTGAGCTCCCAGAAAGGTTTTCTTTTCTGGGTGTATATGTATGTGCGTGCGTGCGTGTGTGTGTGTGTGTGAAGAAAACAATCTGTGGTGTGATCCTCGCGTATGCTGTCCACTTCCCACCACCACCACCACTGGCCTGCAGCTCTAATTAGGCTAGATTGGCTAGCCAGTAATTTCTGCCTGTTTCTGCCTCCACAGCGCCTGAATGACAGGTGAGCACACCAAGCATTTATGTGGGAGTTGGGGATTCAGCATGGGTCCTCGTGCTTGTGAGGTAAGCAGTTCTCACTGACTGTGCCATCTCCCCAGTCCCAAAAGGTAAGCTTTCCTTTTTACACTATTTTTTTTTTTTTTGGTGTAATATTAGTGATTAACTTCAGGCCTTATAACTGCCAGGCAAGCACTCACAACCAGTGAGCCATTTCCCCAACACACAAAGCTGATAAGATGAGAAAATGCCTGAAACTAGTTTACATACAAAGGAGAACAAGTATGTAATATCTCTTCCATTCAATAAGCCCTTGCCCCAGCAGAACTCCCATAAATATGATGAAATATAAGATTGGAAATTTAAATTGAGTAACATATTAGAAAAATATGGGGGAAAAAACATTGACTAGTGTTATAAGAGAGGGTAAGCAATGCCTGCCGTTAGATCCGAGGCAATCAAAGCTGCTGGCGGGTGCACTGTGCGCACTGAGCCACGGGAGGGTTGCTGACAGGAATCCCCACAAATAAGCTTATCAACACACCCAAATCACAAACTGAGCACAGAGCTTGGGGACTTGGGGAGGAAATTTTGTGGCTTGCTTCCTTTCACTGGAGGCAAAAGTTTCTACTCCAGATGTCTACATAAACTTGAAAAGGTAAAACCCATTATTTTGTGTAATTGATATATACCGATAAAGGGGGGCTGGGGAGATGGCTCAATGAGCTTGGTACACAGCATGAGTTTCAGAGTTCAGATCTCCAGCACCCATGTATATGCCAGGTGCAGGTGGCTATGGCACGGGGTGGCTGCCTGTAATCCCAGGGCTTTGGAGGTGGAGCAGAGGATCGATCCCAGGGGCTGGCTGGTTGGCTAGACTCACTGAATCAGAGAACTTCAGGTTCGAGTGGGAGCCCATGGCTCAGTCAGTAAAGGGGGACGCAGTGGAGGAAGACACCTGAGGTCAACCATTGCTTTCCACATGTATGCACACACATGCGCACACAGTACTACCAAAAATAACATGTTGGTCTGTCATCAGGCCTTGCTGACCTCTTGTTTTTTGGGGTTTTGTTTTGTTTTGCTTTGCTTTGCTTTGCTTTTGTTTTGTTTTTTAGAGGTAGGGTCTCACTCCAGCTCAGGCTGACCTGGAATTCACTGTGTAGTCTCAGGGTGGCCTTGAACTCATGGGGATCCTCCTCCCTCTGCCTCCCGAGTGCTGGCATTAACGGCGTGCGCCACCACCTCAGGAAAGCTCTTTGTCTTAAAGCTGTTTTCATGCAGACCTTCCAGTGTCTTATTCCAGATTTCCTGAGTCATCCTTGTTTGCAGTCCTTGCCTTTACATCACAAACACACAATTTTCACGTTTATTTGTGGGACATGAGGGAGGGGGAAATCATCAGTATTACAGTGGCTGTTGGTCTACACTTGCCTCGGCTTTCTCTCAAACTGACAGTGAAAAAACAAACAAGAAGATGGGAGGCAGAGGTAGGAGGATCCCCATGAGTTCGAGGCCACCCTGAGACGACATAGTGAATTCCAGGTCAGCCTGAGCTACAGTGAGACCCTACCTCAAAAAAAAAAAAAAGAGCTTCCTGACAAAGAGGCCCATGAAGGATGGTTCACATCCGAGAGATCTCCTTCCTAGGGAAGAAGAGCGGACAGGGTATGAAAGAGTAAGTCAAGATGTTCCCCGTTTTATGTAAGAGAAGAACTGGTCTGCAGCTGAGGTGAGCTCATCCCGAGATCTGATCCCAGCAGAAGAAACCTGCAGCAAGCTGCAAGCGCTGACCATCATCACATCTCCACCCGGGCCCCAGTGGGAGTTTGTGTGAGCAGTGTGTGCGCTGGCAGAGACTCGATCCACATGCAGAGTCGTGAGGTCACGGCTGTGAGGCGGGTGGAATTCAAGAGCGCAGGGAAGGGCTGGGCGAGATGGCCCAGGCAGCAAAGGGCATGCCTCACAGGCCTGAGGAACTCAGCTCCAGCCCCAGAGCCCACAAGGAAAATGTTGGACATGGTGGCCTGTGCTTAAAATCTCAGCACTATGGAGGTGGAGACAGGCTTACTGGCCAGACATTCTAGCCTAACTGGTGAGTTCCAAGCCAATAAGGGACCTTGCCTCAAGAAAGGGGGCTGGAGAGCTGGCTCTGTGTTTAAGGCACTTACTTGACTACAAAGCCTGATGACCCAGGTTTGATCCTCGGTACCCACATAAAGCCAGATGCACAAAGTGTGCATGCATCTGAAATTTGTTTGCAGTGGCTAGATGCCCTAGTGTGCTCATTCTCATTCTCTCTCCCCTCCCCTCTCTTCCTCTCTCTCAGCTTTCAAATAAATAAATTAATTATTTTTAAAAAAGGTGGATGACGTTCCTAAGAAACAACACTTGATTTAGCCCTCTGGCCTCCACACATGCACATGCACACATATTTATACACTTAGGCATTAAAAAAAAAAGACATGGGGAAAAGAGGACCAGCCAGCTTCACATAGCCTGTGAGTCACTGTTTAGAGTAATTAGAATTCTAATATAATCCTGTGCCACTGTGAAGCACACCACCACCCCAGTTCACATACATCACAGATGGGCAAATGGACTATCGTGTGAGAACTTGAACACAAAGGGGAACATGCTTTAAGATAAAGGGACCTGATTTATTGAAAATATAATGGTTTTTCCAGACTGGAAATTCTCTAATTACAATGTTAACCAGATTAATCTGTAAATGTTAGTTTACTTATTTGACAAAGATGGGGTGGGGTCATGCCAGGGCCTCTATCCATTGCAAACTAACTCCAGATGCATGTGCCACTTTGTGCATCTGGTTTTATGTGGGTACTGGAGAATCGAAACCAGGTTGTTAGGCTTTGCAGACAAGAACCTTAACCCCTGAGCCATCTCTCCAGCCTGATGTTAGCTTTTTAAGTTTTAGATCCCCAAATCTACCTTTGGGGTTGCAGTCCCAGAATGTTCGTTTTCAGAAACATATACAGATGATTCTAATAATAATTTAAGAAACCCATAATGTGGATTCCCTGTGTATGTCAGCCCTCCTTCATTGGAATGAGTCTACCAGTTTCTTTTCCATAGCACCATTAAATTCCTCCAGCTTCCAGAGAGTTCTGTCTTGCTACCGTATTTTGGCCAGAATATGACACTAGTTGTATCACCCAAGTAAAACAGCACTTGAGCATGGGGACTTAAAACTAAAAAAGATACCATATGTTTTCTTTACCGTATCCCCCCTTCAACATACATAACCTAAACGTGGAGTCAGATGCTGCCGTGTTCCATGGATACTGCCTTGCAATCACACACGCCAGCAGCGCCACCGTCGGCACTGGGCCTTCAAGCTGCACGATGCTACCTGGCTGCAGCCTCCCACCCTTCCCAACCCGGTCCCTACAAGCCGTCGTCTCCCGCCTCGCTCGGCGCCAGCTGCTCAGCGGCTCTCTACTTCTCCACCGCGTGCTGAACCTCGTTACTCCAATTACCGTACCTGTCACTCCAGATCCCTGCTGTCGGCCTGCCCTCTCCCCACACGGCTTCCCTGCTGCCCACCCACTAGCCTACCACGCGCACAGCCTACCCAGCACCTCCAAACCCAGCGCACGCGTTCACCCGCATAACAAGCTCTCTGTCCCTCGAAGCCATTTCTGCCACGACTGGCGGCGCAGCCCGGGAACCACCCGGCAGGGCAGAGCCCGGGTCAGCCCCTGATGAGAGCAGGAAGAACAAGCCTGTTGAGCATCGTGAGTTCAGCCCTTGGGAGGGCAGGAGCAGCAGTGGAAGACTGCTAAATCTAGATTCTTCCCGTCGTGACCCTGGAGGTGGGGACAAAAAGGGCATTGGCGTACAAGCATGGGTGACTGCTTCTGAGAGCAGAGATAAATGCCTCTGATAAATCGTACTTTCTCATTAATCTATTTCACTGGGCTTATGAAAATTGGCATTGAGACAGAACACTTTAAATCGAAAAGCTCTCTTTCATTTAAAAAAAAAAAAAAACTTTATTGTGTAAGTCAGTCCAGACTGCCTGATGGTTCTGAGGCTCTTATTAAATCAAAGTGTATGCTGCATGTCACTGAGTACATGACACTGAGCTTCTCCCTAAACCCCTTCATTATCGCCCCCTGTGCCCCCGCGCTCTAGAACGCTTCCTGGTGGGAACTGTTGAAACCCTAGAAGCAGGACCTGGATGAGGAGGCCGCAGTTTTCTTGCTAGGATAGCTCCAATCTAACCCCTTTCCCTATTCAAAATTTTATCTTAACAACCATAACTAGAGGAGCCTCTCTGATTCTTGGACAGAGGAAGAAACGAGCTGAGGCAGAGTTGTCTCGGGCGGCTGTTCAATTAAGTGCCAGAGAAAACAAGCCAAGAGCAGGAAGTTGAAAGCAAGTGGTCTGTTTCCTCAAGAGAAAGTTCTTCAAGACTGGAGAGATGGCTCAGCAGTTAAAAAGGTGCTTGCTTGCAAAGCCTAATGGCCCAGGTTCGATTCCCCAACACCCACATAAGCCAGATACACAAAGTGGCACATGCATCTGGATTTCATATGCAGAATAGCCAGAGGCCCTGGTGTGCCCATATTCAATCATTCTCTCTCCCTCCCTCCCTTGCAAATGAATAAATATTTGAAATGATAGTTCTCCGTGCACTTTAAGGCAGGTCTTTGTCCATCCTCTTCCCTGCCTCACCCAGCAGCTCACTGACAGATATGACATGTCACTGCTGCATGGCTCAAAGGCACCTTTGTGAGACCATTTTCCAAAACCTCAGAGTATGCCACAAAGAATTCAGAAAGAACTGAGTTAACTTGGGGCTGAAGAGATGGCTCTGTAGGGAAGAGCACTTGCCACACGCACATGAGGGCCTGGCTTGCCCTGAGTTTGAGCTCTAGCATCTGCCTCAACAGTAGACAAAGTCAGGCATGCCTGCCACCCTAGTCTTGTGGGGAGAAGAGATGCGAGAATCACTGGGGCACTCTGGCCAGCCGGTCTGACTGAAGACAGCAACTCTGGGTTTACTGAGAGGCTGTCTCAAGGAAACAATGCAGAAGAGAGATCGAATACAACACCCGTGCTCACCTCTGGCCTCCACATGCATGTGCGTGATGTGCGTGCATCTGCCCACATGCATTCAAACACTACATAGGCTACATACGCACCTGTCAAAATAACTGAGTCATCCTGAGAGAAGCACTTGTTTCATCTTCTAACACCAAAGACTTTCACTTAGAGTTTATTATAGTTCTTGTCAAGTGTTGCTACGTGTGTGGTTCACTATGAAGGTTGACATTTATTCTACAGTGCTAATCGTGCAAATGGAATAAGATCTGAGTATCAGAATTCCTTTGCAAAGGACAGAAAGGCATTTAAATTCAACATGGTACAAAGTATGCCCCAGTGGTGCGTGAAATCAAACCTAAGAGCCCATGCTAATGTTGGCACCATGATCGGTGGACACAAGAGTCACAGAGCATTGGGGCTCGCTTCCCTCCATCCTCTTTTCTCCTTTCTCTCCTTGTCTGTCCCCCGACTTCTCCCTGCATGCTGCAATTCTTCCCTCAGGCAGAAAGCATGGCCACTATTCACTGGGAGCTCACTGTCTAACAAGGAAAGCATTCTTCCCAGTCAACCCCCTGAGTTAGCAAGATACACGGCACCGGTGTATGGGATCAAGAGAGGGAGCCACAGGCTGTGTCTGCAGAGGCTACAACCCAGAACCAGGGGCAGGGAGGCTGTTTCTCAAGGAAGGAGGGTGTTGCTACCAGAAGGTTAAGAGTGAGGAAGAAGGAGCTGGGCAGAGGAAGAAACCCCCATAACAATGACCTCACATATGCCTCATGTCAGAAAAAAAATCAGATGTATTTAACTGAAAGTGTACGTGAGCTTTCCTGCAATCTTCCCAAAGCTGAAACACAAACACAAAAGGCTGGAAGTTGTGCCGTTATCTTTCTAACTCCACAGACAAAATTATCTTGAGTTGCCCGGCATGGTGTCGCACGCCTTTAATCCCAGCACTTGGGAGGCAGAGGTAAGAGGATCACCAAGAGTTCAAGGCCACCCTGAGACTACATAGTGAATTCCAGGTCAGCCTGAGCCAGAGTGAGACCCTACCTTGAGTTCTTCTTCCAAGCTCAAGCAGAACTTCTGTCTCACTCTGCTTTGAGAGATATCCTGCGTTCAGACGCATCCATGAGAAAACGTTGAGCTTCAGGGCTATTCTGCATTTTTAAAAAGTGCCTTGCTGGGCATGGTGGCCATGCCTTTAATCCCAGAGCACTCAGGAGGCAGAGGTAGGAGGATCACCATGAGTTCGAGGCCATCCTGAGATTACATAGTGAATTCCAGGTCAGCCTGGACTAGAGAGAGACCCTACCTCAAATATATATATATATATATATATATATATATATATATTAATTAAATAAAAAGTACCTCTCCTGCACAGTTTGTCCATAAGGCTCAGCAGCAGCTCTTTCCTGCCTTAACTTAGATGGCTGTCTTAACTACTTTTCTCATTGCTCTGACAAGAAGCAACTTAAGGGAGGATGGGTTGATTTGGGCTCACAGTTTGAGGAGACACGGTTCATCACAGTGGGGGCGGCATGGTGGCAGGAGTGTTAGGCGACTGGCCACATGGCGACCGTGGTCAGGAAGCAGAGAGCTGAATGCGTGGTGCTCAGCTTGCTTCTGCCCTTGCATTCAGCCAACATTCAGAAGCAGACTTCCCCCACTGCCGTCAGACCTTTCTGAGAACAGCCTCACAGACACACTCGAGCTGGGTTGTCATGGTGATTCTAAACCCAGTCAGGCTGATGATGAAAATTACCATCACAACCATGTTAAAGAAAGCCACACCTGACTTATAAAACTTTGGGCAGTTGTCTTGTTGTTTTACTTGTCTAAGCTCCAGGAGGCCCCTTTCCTTCCCACGCGTTGGCTGAGAGGTGAGGGACGGTGGGCAGGCAGAGAAGGCAGTGGAGCCTGTGAGCATGAGCCTCACAAAGGCACTCACCAAGGCACACCCTGCTCCAGAATAACTCACACGCTCAAATGCTAATTCTTTCCCTTCAACTTTCTTTAATTTGAAAACACGGATTCCTTTCTCTTTTTTTTTTCCAAGGTAGGGTCTCACTCCTGCTTGGATTTCTTTTTAAAAAAAATATATATTTTTATCTATTTATTTGCAAGCAGAGAGAGAGAGAAGGTATGTACCAGTGCTTCCTGCTACTGCAAACACACTCCAGATGCATGTGGCACTCTGTGCACCTGGCTTTATCTACATGGGTACGAAGGGATCAAACCCAGGCCTTTAGACCTTGCAAGCAAGTGCTTAAACCACTGAGCCATCTCTCTGACCTGAAAACACAGATTTCTGTGAACAGTTCTTAATTCATAAGCAATCATACATATAATGCATTGAGTGGTTTTAGAATCCTTTTACACAAAACATAACTTTAAAAACAGGTAATGAACTGAAGCCATCATGTATATGTGTGTGTGTGTGTGTGTGTGTGTGTGTGTATAATTTAGGGAATACAATATACTAATATGCCTCTTAAGAATGGAACTCTCTTCTGCACAAAACTTCCGTTTGCATCAGGGAGAGTTGCTCTAAGTGGATTCATGGTATACTTGCAATTATCTGATAAAAGCACTTGTCCCAAATTGATCCATGGTTTTCTCTCTACTAGACCTCAAGCAAGAGGGGAAATCAATTTCCAGCATTTGTCACAAGAAGTCTACCTATAAAGTTCCTATTTCAGAGAAACCCTTTGGGAAATTAAGTGCCCAGCCTCTGAAATCTGTGGTAAGAGTTTAAGAAACTGCACAAAATGTGTGTTAAATGAAGAGTTAAGTGCCTTATCCAGGTGCTATACAGCACAGCTCTAATCTCAATGGCTGGGTAGGGCTAAGGGCAGGAGAATTATGACTTTCAGGCCAGCCAGGGTTACAGCAAAATCCTATCTCAAAAACAAATAAATTAAATAAATAAATAAAGGGGGAGATGGCTCAGTGGATAAAGGTAGCTGCTTGCAAGCCCGCCTGCCCAAGTTCAATTCCTCAACAGCCACACAAAGCCAGATGCGAAGTGGCACACATATCTGTGACCAGAACGTCCTACAGCAGTGGGGAGCAGACCAGGAGAATCTGGAAGCTCACAGGCCAGCTGGACTGGTGCTTGGACAGTGGCAAAAGTAAGAAGAGAGACCTTGTCTCAGGAAAGATGGGAGGAGAGGACAAACTCCCCAAAGTCATCCCCAGACCTCTGCACATGCCCCATGCCACACAGATAATATATACCTGCATGTATCAAACACATTTATATATATGCACACACAATAAAAAATAAAATAAAGAAATGTAATCCAGCAGGGGCTGAGGGGTAGAGTAGAGCTCACTGGTAGAGCACTTGCTCAGCATATATGCAGCCTTGGGTTCCAACTGCAGCACTAAAGCAAAAAATGTCTTTATAAACCTTTCCCCAAGCAGCTATGCTGAACATATACATATTTAAAAAGAGATATTTTAATGACTTTGTCAATTTATTTGACTGTGCGCGCTGTATTTTTATCCCAGAACAAAAACTCAATATTTTAAATGTAGAACATAGAGTTGCTAATGACAGCCCAAAGACACCAGGAAAACAAAACCTCTGAAGTTTATTGCATAAATAGTGGAAATGCTTCGCAGAGAATTCATGAGAGTCTAATGAATCCATGACGTTTGCTTTGGGCAGTAGAACCTTTGTCTTTGTTCTTACTTGTGAAATTCTCCAAAGCATGAAGGCATTTTCCACACCCATAGAAATGTTGAGGCCTGAGGACACGGCTCGGCAGTTGAAAGTGCTTGCCTCTTAAGTATGAGAGCCGCGCAGGCCAGAGACTCTCCAGTTCCACAACCCAGAACTCATAAAAAGCTGGGTGTGGCCACACGTCCATAACTGGGGGCAGAGACTGGAGGATCACTGGGGCTTATTGACACAAAGCATCTGGATAAATAAGATACCTCAGGGACTGGAGAGATGGCTTGGTGGTTAAGCCATCTGCCGGCAAAGCCTGAGGACCCAGGTTCCATTCCCCAGTACCAACATAAGCCAGATGCACAAGGTGGTACATGCCTCTGGAGTTCATTTGCACTGGCTAGAGGCCCTGGTGTGCCCATTCTCTTCCCCGGCCCAATAAATGAATACAATATTTTTAAAAAAGAGACCTCAATTCCAGAAAAGAAATATACGGATGAGCAATAATAAGACACGAAATGGTGTCCTCTGGCCTCTATAAGGTCATGCATACGTGTGTGTGCACACATACATACACACACGGCACATGTGCATCGACATACAAGCACACACATCACATCACACACCACGCACACATACATACATACACACATACATACATACACATGGCACATGCGCATCTACATACAAGCATACACTACACATCACATCACACATCACACACATATACATACATATGCACACACCCATAGCACACACATATTCATACATACATACAGCACACGCACATCTACATACAAGCATACACCACACACATATGCATACATATGTGTACTCACACATGCAGAGTATGTGCCCATCTACACACATGCTAACACTACATACCACACAATTATTCTACACATACACACACACACACACAAGCGCACATGCAAAAAAATTATATTAAAACTAAGGAATTCCTAGGACCTTCAAAAATGCTTGGGTTCTAGGATTCAACTTACTCACTATTTTTTATCTTTGATATTTTAAGTTGTCAAAATGAAATTAATTCAATTGCTGTTAAAGATAAAAGTCTTTTTTCAAGTGTTAGTTTTGTTTATAATTTCATCAGAAAATATAATTGAAGTATTATTTTAAAAAAAGATTTACAAAACCTATTGTCCATTTTGGCTTATTTATAGCAAATAGATTTATAATCATGATTTGGTGGGGTCCTGGGAGTAGGAGGATGTTGAGGAAATGGGAGGTGAAGAGGAAAGATATGAACAAAAACTTTTGCTGTGTTCTCAGTGAGATGGTTTGGAATTTTACAAACTTACCAAATGCTTAGCAGTTTCTTAGGAGGTTGTTTGGTATGTTACTGAATTAACAAACTATGTCTGTATGTACACAATCTTCTGATAGGGTTCCTCGCAAGAAATCAAAGTGCCTCAGAAATTTTTAGAGAAATTGCCTCTACATTTTCATATCTAAAAAGAAGCACAAGCATTGATTGCCTGTGGAAAGTTTCCACTATAAGTAAGATGAATTTCCCAGGAAAGTACCTTTGCCACAGTATCTTGTCAAAACACGGGCCTATAAAAAAATTGCCTAACAGAATAATGCAGAAAACACATATCAAATCTGCCCAGCAAGATTCTCATGGATTTCTGCTGACAAACCTAATTCTACACCAGGTTTCATGCTCACATCAGTATTTGCCCCAAATAAATATAGTGCCCGTGACACCAATTACCAATGCTGAGTGTCTAGAGCAAGGATCCCAATTCCACTGTCAGACACTTCAAAGAGAGAAGATGTCACAGGCCAAGCCTCATATCTAAACCAAACTTGGATACAGAAACCCACGTGTCCTGTTGTCCTTGGGCTACTTTTTCTGTTTCTAAGTGTGGGTTCCTCTCCTTCCCTGCCTTCTTCCTTAGCACACCTCAGGGAGCCTGGCAATGACTCTCAGAAGCCAGTCTGGATTCCAGAGCAGCTGTCAACAGGGATCTCCCCTAGCCGTGAGATGAAGCAGGAGTCTGGGGACAACCAGGAGAGGGGTCCGATGTCCAGTACTCATCCCTGAGAGTAACCAGCTTTAGGGATCCACATCCACACGTCCCCCAGATGCCCTTGTGAACCAGCTGCCTTCAGCCAGAGACAGGGCAGAGTGGGCTTAGGTCAGAGGTGAGTACATCCGGGAGGAAAGGGAGAAACCAGCTTGAAGGCGAGCTCCGCCTTCTTCTTCAAGGACTTCTAGCACAGGGCTCTCTCCGTCTCACAGCCAAGCCAAGAAAACAGCAAGAGCAGAAAAAGGGAATTTTCTATACCTTGCTAGTGAGAATGTAATTGGGCCCAATACTTCAGATGGACAAGGAATGTGCTTTGACACAGTAATTCCACATTAAGGAATTAGTCCTTAGGCAAGCACCAGAAATTTGATCAAAGCCTTATTAAGGCAGTACTATTTATAAGAACGCATACTTGAAAGGATTTTCAGTGTAGAAGTAAGTTATACCAGATCAACAAATTAATTATTATAAGCATAAAAATATACTTCTGAGTGATACTGAATATCATAGGCGAATATTTAAAATTCAACTGAAAAAATCAGCAGATAAAATTCAATCCACTGTGATTTTTCTCTGAAAAAAAAGAAAGAATAAGAAGGCTGGGGAGATGGCTCAGCAGTTAAAAGTGCTTGCTTGCAAAGCCTGGTGGCCTGGGTTCAATTCCCCAGTACCCACGTAAAACCAGATGCACAACATGGCACATGCATCTGGAGTTCGTTTGCAGCAGCAAGAGGCCCTGGTGTGCTCATACTCTCCTTCTCTCTCTCATACAAATAAAAACATGTTTACAAATGCGTAAGTATAATATAATGTGCACAAGGTAAAAGGCAGAACATATGTAGAATATTTCTTATTGGCTTCTTTTCATAATGGATTGGTTATTTTAATGTTTCTTTATGCTTGTTTTCAGTAGCATCCTAAATATTTTACATGGATATTTTAGTCACGTTTTGGCATTGTGACAAAATGCTGAGATAAATAACTTAAGGAGGTTTCAGAGGACTCAGCTGGCTCCATTGCTATGGGCCAGTGGGCAGCCGAGCGTCATGGCAGTGGGGATGCGACAAAAGTCACTGCTCACCCCATGGTGGACACGAAGCAGAGAGACAGGAAGAGTAAGAGCCTGGGGGCATGATCCACCCCAAAGTTACACCCTTCACAGCCAATCTCCTCTAATCAGGCCCCACCTTTCAACACAGTTTCTACCGTCCCCCAACAGATCAAGTACCAATCCATGAATGGATTAGTGCACTGATTACGTCCAAGTCCTCAGAACCCAATCACCTCCCAATGACTGGATCCAGCAGCTGAGGATCAGACCCCATCATGGGAACATTTGGGGGCACAGTTCCTGTCCAAACTGTAACAATGAGTAACAACTGACCCATCATATATACTCACTCATAAAGACTAAATTCAAACATTATTTGTTAATAAAGAAAGAAATGATGGGACTTTCAAAAATAAGAGTCCAAATTTTATGCTTTCTGCCCAAATTTTGAATATTCGGAGCCTATGATAGAGTATTTTCTTGAACTCAGGGCAATCCCAGAGTGGAGGAACAAAGAAAAGGCATTTCTTCAGTCCTCTCCATGAAGGTCTTTGGACTCTTCACTTCTGCTAGCCCCTGTCACCTCCCAGCACAGCTCCTGTCCCCACCACCTCCCAGCACAGCTCCTGTCCCCACCACCTCCCAGCATAGCTCCTGCCCCACCACCTCCCAGCATAGCTCCTGCCCCACCACCTCCCAGCAGAACTCTGCCAAGGGTCTAGGTGCACCAGCTCTGCAGCATCAGCCCTGAGGCTTCACAGAATCCACGTGTTGTGCAGACCACTGCCACAGTCATTGATATAAGGTTGTCTAAGACTGTGAACGTGGCAGGCCTTTCATGACCATACACAAACCTGACACTGGAAGGTGGGTAAGAGAACTTGCCATACCAACATGAGGGTTTGAGAGAGCCTGATTCACCCTGAGTTCAAGTCCCCAGCACCCATGTAAACAGCTAGGCATGGCCACACGTGCCTATAACCCCAGAGCTGTGGAAAGTAGAGACACGACTTCTCAGCGCCTTCCCCATAGCGTTTGATATTGACCTTCACCGTGTTTAAGGGAAGCCAACTTCAGCCTAGTCTTGCATCTCCAAACATAGATATAGAACTTGTCATGTGTCCAACATGAACCCTTTAAGCACTTAGTGTTAGTATTCCATAGAACATTCTAAGCAATGTGCTTGAGGACTGCCAAACAAATTTCTTTTTAAAGCAAAATCATAACTTCTAGAGAAATATATGTGTTCAGACTTCCATATTAATTAATAAGGAAGCCAGCCAGATTGAATGACCAAAAACTAGTACAACAGGATCACAGACATATACAATGAGCAAGAAATTCTGAAGTGACTTTACAAATGCTATAAAATAGGTTATTCCCCCCGCCCAAAAAATAGGCTATCCCTGAAGCAAGAAATCATTCATTGTATTGTTATCCACTTTCTATAACTTTGTTTCTTCTCGAACAAGGTCTATTGAATCTTCAAACTCTCTATGGAGCCAAGGACACCCTTAAACTCCAGATCCTCCTGCTTCCACCTCTTGAGTACTAGACTTGTAAGTGTGACACCATGCCCAGGCTATGCAGTGCCGAGGTTCAAACTCAGAGCTTCGAGTATGTTATGCAAACATTCTACGAACTGAGCTACATTCCCAGGCCCAGCTTCATGTAGCTTTCAAAACTGTAAGATAACGGCACACATCAGAAGATGTAAAGAGAGTAGATGAGAGAGGCAGACACTTGCTAAAATTCCCTTTCTTATTTTTTTTTTCCTGACAAGTGTTTTCTTCTAAACCCAGAGCTTCTAAAGACCCAAAAGAAAAAAAAAAACATAAACAAAGAATGAAAAAAAAAGCATTTAAATGTAAAACTTCAAAAATCTTCACACTATATGGGCTGGAGAGATGGCTTGTTGGTTAAGGCACTTGCCTGCAAAGCAAAAGGACCCAGGTTCAATTCCTCAGGACCCATGTAAGCCAGATGCACTAAGTGGCACATATGTCTGGAGTTCATTTGCAGTGACTGTAGGCCCTGGTATGCCCATTCTCTCTCTCTACCTCTCTCTCTCTCAAATAAATAAAAATAAAATAAAATCTTCACACTACAATCTGAGTGACTAAATACCTTATTTCATGAATGGCTTATTTACACGAAGTGAATGGAGTTCCCTTCTTCATATATCCTCATAGTACCAAGATGAATCAAATTCTTTTCCTGAACCACAGTTTTGGGCATTTACTCCCCTCCCCCAAATAACGACTTCCTCAAACCCTCGGAGATAACAGGGTAAATCCAGATACTTGAAATGGACACCCCAACAAACACATCACAGGCTTTCCTCCTGGACCAGGTCCCCTGAAATGTTTCTAGTAATCTGGGGATTACTACTATGGTTATCAGAGATGTTTATGAAGCAGAGGTGAGCGTACTTAGGACTGCAGACATCTGCCAACAGGGACAAGCTCTTCCCTCACAATTCACTTGAAAACAAAAAAGAACACTTCATAAGGCAAGTGCCACCTCCTGCGGGGTTCTGCAGGGCCCTGACAGGCTGTGTAAAAATGTAGTTCCTCCCATTCAGCTGAAGCAAAAACCCCAGATGCATAGCACCTGGCGCTCCCAGCGCCAATTAAGTGCTCATATTGACTAATGACTGGCACCATTTGTTGCCAGTGATGGAATACCAACCTCTTTCTCACCCAGTTAAATCTAAGCACTAAACTCCTTGGTCAGACTGAATGGGGTTTCTGCTCTGGGTAGTAAGACAGCGATGCAGGGACTGGGACGTCATCTTCCCTAGCCTACAGGCTTCTATCTGCTAATGATCTTGTTCCCTTGTTGTTTTCAGAAGCTCTGGGGCATATAGTTACTGTCTTGTTGCTGGGACAAAATGCCATATCAAAAGCAGCTGAGGGGAGGAGTTTATTTGAGCTTGCTCCAGAGGTAGAGTCCATCGTGGCTGGGAAAGTCTGGCAGGAGCAGGAAGCCAGCATCATGTTTTCACATAAACAGGGAGAAAGCAGGCCTGGGCCGTAACGGCACATGGCCCGCCACCAGTGACACACTCCATCCATCAATGCTACACCTCCTAGGGTACCTCAAGCTTCCAGAGCAGTGCTACCAGCTAGAATTCAATATTCAAATGCATGAGCCTACGAGGGAACATTTCACACTCATAGGATTTCAGCCCAGACTCACTATCAGGCAGTAACTTGAATGGCTCTTTGTGGGACCAGTCCTATGCCTGTGACTATCCATTGGATTATACCTACCACCACCACCACCCTTGCCTTAAGGAAGGGAACTGCTTGATACGCCCACTCTACCTTCAGGACCTAGGAGAGCGGCTGGATTGTACAGTCCACACAAATGCTTGCAGAATGAAAAAGCCCTCTGTGCATGTTATAAATGAGTACGGAGCCTGAAGCTCCAGGCTCGGGGCTGTTTAGGAACTGCTCATTAGTGTCTGACAAAGAGCTGCTTCAAACTCCTGAAATCTGCAGAAGAGACAGGCGCGGGCTGGGCATCTCCCCTGAGGACAAAGCACAGACAAGGAAGATGCAGGCGTCCACGAAGCAAAGTGTTGGAACTTTTGCCTCTGTCTTATCATTTACTACCCGGAGGCTTTTTATTCTACAGATTTTAGCCAGCTTTGTGGCATATGAAGTGGGAAAAGGCATGAAGACAATGTTACTTCTCTTCCCCATCCCTGTCTCACATGTGGGGGTAATCGATCACAATGTGATATGTAGTCTTGCATGTCATGTCTTCACACAAACACTCGCATATTCCTTTAGGAAATTACATGTTTCTTTGCTTTGTTTTGACCAAAGTGGAATCACGTTCCCTATTGCCTGGTACCTTTTCTCTTCCTAGTCTGTCATGGTGTTTCTGTTCACACTCATGTTTCCAATTTCTGTGTGCGTATGTGCAGACAGTAGAAAATGATGAAACTCCCCCAACTTGTTCCATGAAATTAATGGTTAAAAAGTTTGTTCTGACCATTGTAAATGATAAAATTCTTTAGAGGCAAGGTCTTATTCACGACCAGGCTGGCCTCAAACTCACAGTGATTCTACCTCTGCCTCCCAAGTGCTGGGATTAAAGACGTGCACCACACCTGACTAAACGATTTTTTTGGGGGGGGAGGGTTTTTCAAGGTAGGGTCTTGATCTAGCCCCGGCTGACCTGGAATTCACTATGTAGTCTCAGGGTGGCCTCAAACTCACAGCAATCCACCGTACCTCTGCCTCCCAAGTGCTGGGATTAAAGGGGTGCACCACCACGCCCAGCTTAAATCATCATTTTTTATTTTTTTGTTTTTATTTTTATTTATTTATCTGAGAGCGACAGACAGAGAGAGAAAGAGGCAGAGAGAGAGAGAATGGGAGCACCAGGGCCTCCAGCCACTGCAAACGAACTCCAGACACGTGCGCCCCCTTGTGCATCTGGCTTACGTGAGTCCTAGGGAATCGAGCCTTGAACCGGGGTCCTTAGGCTTCACAGGCAAGCACTTAACCGCTAAGTCATCTCTCCAGCCCAAATGATCATTTTTTTAATGTCATGTTTGTACATAGAAAAGATATATTTCTTCACAAGAGCTACAAAGTTCTATATAAATGAAAGATTCAATATATCATGTTATCCTTTTATTATATTGCTCAAATTCTCTTTTTGTTTACTACATTTGGTACTAAAAGCAACATAGAAAAATCTCCCATATTATGATTGTGTTTCAAGTTCTTATAGAACTTATAAATTTTTCTGTGTAAGCTACTATGGCATCAGATTTCCTTCATGAATATTGCATTGGCACCACTTAGTGCCTTGTCAGCCTTCCTTATGTACTTTGCGGGCATGTTCATGTGTGGGGGGTGCACACATGCAAGCATGGCATGGGGTTTAGAGGTCAGAGGATGAGCTCATGCGTCATTCCTCTGGTACCATTCACTTTTGAGCCAGGGCTTCTTACTGGCCTGGAACTCACCAGGTAGGCTAGCCTGGCTGACCAGTAAGCCCCAGGGGTCCACTCATCTCAGCCTCTCCAGCACTCAGACTGTAATCTCATGCCACCATGCCCAGCTTTTTTGACGTAGGGCTCTGGGGAATCAAACTCAGGTCTTCATGCTTGACAGGCAAAGCACTTTAGCAACTGAGACATCTTCCCAGCCTTTGCTTTTATGTATTTAAAATTATGTTAGTTTATTTGACATTAATATTTTCACTCTGACATATTTATTTATACTGTTCTAGGATTTATTTGTACATGCCTTAATTTTTCTGCAACAAGTGTGAGGTATAATTTTCCTTCTTAAGGTGTAGGATGTGATAAATTTTGGGTGTTTTTTGTTTGTTTGTTTGTTTTTGTTTTTGTTTTTGCTTTTGAGGTAGGGTCGCACTCTAGCTCAGGCTGACCTGGAATTCACTATGGAGTCTCAGGATGGCCTCAAACTCATGGTGATCCTTCTACCTCTGCCTCCCGAGTGCTGGGATTAAAGGTGTGCACCACCACGCCCAGCAGGATTTGATAAATTTTGATATATAGCCATAAATACCACCACTATGAAGACATAGAATATTTCCTTCAGTTAAAATGAGTCCTTGTGTACAGTACATTCCTTCCCTGATCCTCAGCCACTAGCATCCACTGATCCATTATCGGTCATAGAAAGGGATCATGAATCATACAGTCCACCTCCTTTGTGTCTAGTTTCCTTAGCTAACTGCTCTTGGTGTTCGTCTATGTACTTGCATGAATCTCTGTTCTTGTCTAGTGCTGAAAGGATTATCATATCGTACAGACGGACAGCAGTTTGTAATCACTCATTATTGATGATGTTGTGTGCTACTTCCATTGGAGGGCTACTGAAAATAAGGCTTCTATTGATGTACATATAAGGATTTGCACACACACACACACACACACACACACTTTGACTCCAACTAAGTATGCATATAGGAGTGGGGCAGTGATTGTGAACATTCTCAAACCACTCTCTCCTCTCCTCTCCTTTTCTTATCTCCTCCTCCTCCTCCTTCTTTCTCTCTCCCTCCCTCTCTCTCTCATACCTTTGGGTGTACAGTTGAAAGCCATGTGTAAAATTATATTTAACTTCCTAAGAAATGACCAAAAGCTCCCAAAGTCTTCCTGCCTTGTGAGGTATGAGTGTCCCTCCCTGGCCCACCACCTTCTCTCCCCACCCCATCCTCTAGCCTTAAACGTAACCACTCCTAGGACCAGATGTTTATCTCAGAGCAAATATATTGCAACACGTGTGGAAACCCATGCGCTGTAAGACTTAACTTTGTTAGCTAAGCCTAGTGGCACATGCCTGCAATCCAAGCTACTTAGGAAGCCGAGGCAAGAGGTTCACAAGTTCAAGGTTTGCCTATGCTACAGAATGAGTTCCAGGACGGCCTAGCAACTTAGTGGGACCCTGTCTCAAGAAAGAAGGTAAAATGAGGGCTGAGGGTGTAGTGTTGCATGTCTGAGTGCTTTCTCAGCATGCACAAGGCCTTGGACACAACCTTTTGTACCACACAAACATTTGTACAAAAAAAAAAAAAGATTTGACGTTTTAAAATCTGTATTCATGATATGGCGTTTTGTGTTGTCTGCAACTTAATTTCTCTGGTCTACTTTATATTCATGAACTTCATCTACTACTCTGCAGTTTGCTATTCTGTGGGAATGCTATAATTTTCTCATCCCCAAACTGATGGCCAATTAGGCCATTTTGTTATCACAAGCACAGCTTCTTCACACCTGAGTGAGAGTCAGTCTAGAATATGTATCTAGAAATGGAGTTGGGCCATCAGAGGACTTTCACCACCTCACCTTTTCTTTTTTTAGTTTTTATTTTTGTTTATTCTTATTTATTTGAGAGCAACAGACAGAGAGAGAAAGGCAGAGAGAAAGAGAGAGAGGGAATGGACATGCCAGGGCTTCCAGCCATTGCAAACGAACTCCAGATGTGTGCACCCCCTTGTGCATCTGGTTAACGTGGGTCTGGGGAATTGAGCCTCGAACCAGGGTCCTTAGGCTTCACAGGCAAGCACTTAACCGCTAAGCCATCTCTTCAGCCCCATTTCACCTTTTCTACAGATACCCAAGCTATGCCAAAAAGCAAGGTGCCAACATATAGTTATACCAGGATTATAGAAAGCCCCACCTGCTCTCCCTCCTCACAGACATTTGCCATCCTGGTGACTATGATGTCATATGCAGTGGGGTTATTACCACCTTTTGTTGCTATGGTTTTAAGACAGGTTCTTGTGTCGCCCAGGCTGGCCATGAACTCCTGATCATCCTGTCTCCACCTGCCAAGTGCTAGGCTTACAAGAGGCTAGGCCACTGTGTTGAATTCTTCTAAATAAAGTGCCAAGGCAAAAAAAAAAAAAAAATCCAAAGGACAAGGTTATATTAAGGAAGCCTTCGTTATAGACTATTGAGCTAAGGCCAAAGAGAGGAGTCTATCGGATGTCCTTGTCGCACAAGCAGAAGGATCTGAATTTGATCCCCAGAACCCATGTAAAAGCCAGGCATCTTTATGTGCCTGTAATCCCAATGGCAAGGAGGCAGAGACAGGGGTCCCTGGGGCTCACTGACCAGCTAGTCTAGCCAATAGGTGAGCTCCAGCTTCAAAGAGAGACCCTGCCTCAAAAACTAAGGTAGAAAGTGATTGAGGAAGATCCTCCCACATCAACTGCTGACCTCCACATGTGCGCACACGAATATACCCATGCACGCATACACACACACACACACCCCACATACACACACCACATATATTAAAAAAACTGACTATCAAAATGGTAAGAGGCCAAATTGAATTCTAAATTCCCCTAGGAGGAAACAAAACCCTGGAGGGAGCTCGTGGAAGAGCACTGGAAGATGTTAGAAAGAGGTGGTCCATGGGGCATGTCAGAAACAGAGCTGTCCTCCGGTTCGTGTCTTCCTCAATGACTCGGTCACTGTGTTCGCTACCTGATGACACTGAGTTGGGGGCCTGCATTCCCACCAAGGCTGAGTGATGGGGCACTGTGGTCCTTCATAATCACATTTCAAGGGACTAGACCCTGAGTCCTCAGAAAAGACATTCAGCTGTTAAACTTCCAAGAGGATTTCTAAAAGGACTTCTATCTGGAGCAAAAGAACGACTTTATGCTTCCATGGCTCCTAAAATAAATGCTCTAAGAAAAGAGATTTGGCCTTAGGAGGAAGAAGTAGCTTTGTCTAAAGTCGAGTCGGGCTGAAGAGGACTTTAAGGCTGTCTTGGTCAGAGGTGATTGGCTGGCCAGTTTCCCAGTTCTTGGAGTGGTCTGTTTCTTTTTTCCTACTTCTCTACTGAGTCCCGAGTCTTAATGGTTGGTAAGAGTCCTTTATAATACACTCAACATCATTCTTTTTTCAGTTATATACACTGTATATAGTTACTTTATGTCTTTTTTACATTAATTTTAGTATATTTCTATAAAAGATAATTACAACTTTAGTTGAGGTCATCTACTATTTTCCCTTTTGAATTATATTTTTGTGTGTGGTGTGTTCACTGCACGTGAACTCACATGTGGGGAGGGGTGTGCACACCTATGAGCATGTGGAGGCCAGAAGTTGATGTCAGATGCCTTCCTTGGTCGTTCTCCTCTTCACTTAATGGAGGTAGTATCTCTCACTTGAGCTCACTGATTCAGCGAGGCCAGCTCGCTCTGCGGCTCCTCTGTCTTCCTCTCCCACACAGTGGGATTGCAGGTGAGCCACCATACCCACCAGGCATTTACATGGGCGTTTGGGAGTTGAACTCTGGTCCCCACAAGTTCACAGCAAGCACTTATCTCCAGAGCCATTTCTGTAGTTCCTGAACTATATTTTTTATGTTAAGAGATCCTTCTCTGTCTCAAAGACAGAATGATGGTATCTTCTTTTAATCTAACTATGACTGAAAATTTAGATTTGCAAGTGACTCTGGGGTCTGGTACAAATATCTTTGAACTACTACCACATATCAAGCTCATAGGTATATAGGAGTCTGTTCAGAGACTCACTCACCCCCACTGATCTATTGTCTCTTCCCATACCAGGACGACACTGTCTCATCATGAAGCTGCAGTAAATGAATTTTAACATTCAATAAGTCTTAACTTGTTTCCAAAATTGTCTTATCTTGAACTTTTCTACACTGTTTTTCAGCTTAATGCTTAGTTACTATGGTTTAAATATCCCAAAGGAGTAATACACTTGGATTTATTTTACCACTGGGGGAGCATGGTTGGATCAGAAATTGTTTTGACAAGGAATGGTGTACTATGTGTCCAAGTTGGAATGGAGACAGGAGTTCATTAAGAGGAAAGATATCGGGACTCTCCATGAACCACCACACTTTGGTGAGCATGGATAACTCTTATCCTAGAGCTCTTTGAGAAGACCTAATTCCTTCTTCTATGGATTCCTATGCACATCTCAAAAAACTACAACAACAACTTGGTTCTACAACCAAGCAGCAAATCAGCACCTAGGGAGAAGAGAGGAGCTGCTGGTGCTACTCCAAGAAAGAACTTCATCCCCAGAAATGGGCTTTCTTGAGAACTCTAATTTCAACATTTATGAGCAATAGTCCTTCCAAGTATCATGGAACCAGATAAAATATGCTGAGGTTTGCCTGTTTCTTCAGCTTACTAACCTTCTACTGCTACCAACGGGCCAATGTCAAACAAAAACAATAAACTGATTGGGTTGGGAGAGGGCTCAGCAGCTAAGAGCACTTGCCGCAAGCATAAGGGCCTTAAGGGGCCTGAGCTCGACTCCCCAGCACCCCGTCAACAGCTGGACACATGTGTAGCCACAGTCCTATGTGAAGCAAAGACAAAAGACTCACCAGGACTCATGAAAACACCAAGCTCCAGAATCAGAGACTGTGTCTCAAGGACACACAAAGGTGAGTGAGAGGGAAGAACATGTCATGCTCTCCTCTGGCCGCCACATGTGCAGACAAGATGGGCACACCTGCACTCATGTGCACACCACACACACACACGCACACACGCACACTATACATGCACATACAAAACAAAGATAGCAAAAAGGAGACTTCTGACAGTTTTGTCTTTTGGTAAGCAGAAGTCTGACAGTAGAAACTGTAATAAATAGTCATACAAAGCTTCCTTCACCCCCCCCCCTTTATTTTATTTTAGAGAGAGCAAGAGAGAGAGAGACAGAGAGAGAATTGGCACACCAGGGCCTCAGCCACTGAAATCCAACTCCAGACACTTGCGCCACCTGGTGGCCATGTACAACCTTGCACTTGCCTCACCTTTGTGCCTCTGGCTTACCTGGGATCTGGAGAGTGGAACGCGGATCCTTAGGCTTCACAGGCAGGCACCTTAACCACTACGCCGTCTCTCCAGCCCCATTCTCTCTTTAAAAATGGCAAATTCAGCTGCTCCTGTCCAGCAGTAAACTTGGTTTAAGGGTACATAGGACAGACTGCTGAGTGTAGAGATTTGACAGTTCTCTGGCTTTGATAAATTAATCTTTCTTTCTTGGATTCTATTGCCCCAAACATATTCACATTTTTTAAAAAAATGTGTCGTGATGAATTACATTTTTTAAATGGTATTTATAAGCATGTGGATGCCTAGATGTGGTATCCCAAATGCCACAATCCCAGCACTACAGTTGATATCATTCTTTGCTTATTTTCTTCCTCCCTCCATCCCTATGGTCTAGACAGACCTGTGTAAAGCTCCCTGTAAGGCAGAAATGATAAAATTGATTTTCACTAAGTGAGAAAGCAATTTTCCACTACAGAATTGTAAATGCATAGGATTCCTTGAACTCTCAAAACCAAGTCCTTCAGCATCTCAAACCACTCCATGTCTCCCTTGAAACCAGTGTCTGGAGCTGTCATCATAAAACCCGTAGCTGGGCTGAAGAGATGGCTGAGCAGGTAAGAGTGCTTCCCCTGCAAGCATGAGGGTGTGATGCCACAAGGGTTTACCTCTCCAGCATCCACATGAACAGCTGGGCATGGCCATGCATGTCTGTAACCTCTCCAGTGGGGAGAAGAAATGGGAGAATCAAAAGGGGGTTGCAAAAACTGCAGGTTCAGTTGAGACTCTGTCTCAAGGAAACATGTGCATGAGCGATAGAGGAAGGATGCCCAAAGCTCTCCTCTGGCCTCCACACACATCCACACAGGGCACACACATGTGCAGAAACCACACACATCACCATACCTGTGCAAAAAAAAATTAAAATAAAAATATAAAACCCAAGAACCTTGTCCCTTAATTAGAAATAAACAGAGATTGCCCAGTGTAAAAATTCAGCTACAGAATCTTACAGAAAGAGAAATTGGATCTCATATCATTACATATGACCTTGGCCCACTTGACTCTGTAGTCTCACTTTCCCCATGTGTAGAATTAAGGCTGGGTTTGATCTCAACGATGAGCCCTTGCAGTTCCCATCTGTAGATGGACCTTCTGTGACCGAGCCCAGACTGTAAGGAAACATAACTAGGAAGCATGTATGGAGAACATGTGCTCCAAAGTGTGAGGAACAGGTCAAAACTCCCCAGCAGCACTTAGACTTCACTCATTATTTCCTCTAGTAGGGAGCTGTGATAGGGGGAGAACTGTCAAGGCTCCATCCTTCATTTATAGAAATAAGGCACATCTAAAGAGCCTTGTGTAAGCAGTCCACACACTGGAATATTGGTGACCATGAAGATGTCTTATGTGACCCACCACCTGCTTACCATTTATTCTAGAATAAGCCAGAGTCTTCAAGTGTACCAGAGGTCCTTTCATGGCTACAGGTTGCTACAGAAGTGCTCTTCCAAAAACTAGGCAAACTACATGTTCTCAAAACTAATGGGAAATCCTTTCCAACTATGCAAGAAACAGAGCAGACAGTCCTTAGGATGTGATGCTTCTGCATTGAATTGTAAGTCATTCAGGGAACGTCTTGTCTGAGTGGAGGCCCATAGTACATACATGATGGCAGGAATAAGAGTTAAAAAGTTTAGAGATCATAATGAGGGGCTCGTATATGATGCAACCCACTAATAAATGAGAGATTCTATTCTTCTTTTGTTCTGTGGCTATAGCATAAGGTCAGCTCTAAGCAGAGAACAGAAAATGAGGAGATGGAAAACAGTGTCGCGTAGTGCAGCAGATGTGAACAGGACCAGCCTGGAAAGTGGAAGACCTCAGCTCCCGCCCGCATTCCCCTGTGTGCCAGCTTCCTGACCTTGGCAAAGTTAATTGCTCTCATTTATGAGCATGAAGGATTGAGCTCATCACTTCAGAAATCCAATATTCTGTCCACCAGAAAGGATGAAAACTGTTAGACAATCTCAGGTTCAGAAGTTAAATACCTCCAAACTCCCAGATGCTCTTCATATGCAAAAGAGACCCTATTCACTGTTCTCCAGAGGCCCCAGGTGGCCGCCGAGCTTTTCTATTCTTTCCAGCCCTCTTATGCTCAGCAGTTAAGAGGTTACCTGAACACTGGTGACAGAGTAAAAGAGCAAGCCAGGTCCTTCCACTGAAAGTCCTGTCCTCCTTCCCCAAATGCTTCCTTTCTTTTTACTGCTAACAGTAAGGAACTAAACATAAAAGTTCAATGTAGTCTGGGGATTGTGGCTCCGTTGGTGAAGCACTTGCCCAGCATGAAGGAAGCCCTGGGTTCCATGCCCAGCACTGCTCACCCTTAATCCCAGCACTGTGGAGGCAGAGGCAGGAAAATCAGAAACTCAAGGTCATCTTCAGGCTCATAGCAGGTTCAAAGCCAGCCTGTGCTACATGAGACCCCATTAAAAAATTAAGTGGCGGGAGAGATGGCTAAGCAGTTAAGGCGCTTGCCCACAAAGCCTAAGGACCAAGGTTTGATTCCCCAAGACCCACATAAGCCAGATGTACAATGTGGTGCATGTGTCTGGAATTAGTTTGCAGTAGCTGGATGCCCTGGCATGTTTGTGTTCTCTCTCTCTCCCTCTCCCTCTCCCTCTCAATAAATAAAAATAAATTTTAAAAAATTAAGGTCTTGGAAGATTACTCATCAGTTAAAGGCACTTGCCTGTAATCCAAGGTTTGATTCCCCAGTGTCCACGTAAAGCCATATACACAAAATATCATGCGTATCTGAAGTTTGAGTTGTTTTACAGCTGCATGAGGTTTGGATGTCCTCTCTCTTTTTCTCTCTCTCTCCTTGCAAATAAATAAGTAAAAATATTTTAAAACATTTTAAAGGGAAAAATAGTTGAAGCATAAAAGCTCTCTCAATCCTTTCATAAATAGTATCCCCATATCTCTAAACCCCCTCAGTTCTTATGTCTTTTTCTAAGTTGAAAAGCATATTCCCTCACATATTTCTACAGTATGTGAAAGCCCAGTCCCTCTACCATGCAAGACAAGAGCTATAGCTAAGATAGAATTATGGGGAAATTAACAAGCTGCTTGTCAAGAAAAATAAATCTCTTCTCAAGTTGTAAAGTGACTCCCCTCAGGGATACCACAACTCTGCCGTCCACACATTATTCTAGGTCTGTTTTCCCTTCAAGATGACAATACCCCTGGCTGAAATGTTTGGTAGAACCTACCTGGCAGACAAGAGATTATTCTCCAAGAAAGATCTGTATGATTTTATTAAGCAATTCCTTTTCAGTCTTTCCAAGCATGGAGTTTTTCTAGGTAATAGCAATGAATGAATCTTAGCTTTGGGAAAAGGTATGCTCCCTCTAAAATGTTTAGGAAATTTCTCTCCTTTGTCTTTCTGCATTACTGGTGTCCAGTCCCAGGTAAATGTACAAAGAAAGCAGCCACTCCTCAGGCCATGCTGACCTGACCTGGTTCCTATTCTGTCTCTGCCACCCCCCCATCTCTCTCTGTCCCTCCCTCTCTCTCTTTCATATGGCATCATCCTTCCATGGAGGTAGCCATCAACTCAAATCTGCTTTTTGCCTGTGACTCTTCAACTGCCCAGGAAATCTTCTCAATGACCGCACCTCCTGGTCTGATAGAGCACAAATGGCAGGTTCCTGCCCCGCCCATCACTGTCAAGTACCTTCAGATTTGCAATCAGCGCAGCTGGAAGCTTCGCAACTCTCTCATAAACTGTGTAGTAGAGCACATTCACACGCCCAGCACTTGGGAGGTGATGGGGGAAGGACCCTCGGCTGCATGGTGAGTTTGAGGCGAGCCTGGCATAGGCTGGGGAGAGCTCTCAGAGGAGAGAACACTTGCCACATGAGCGTGAGAGCCTGAGTTCAATTCTCTCTAGCGCCCATGTAAAACATCACGCGCATGCAAACGTGTAACCCTCATCCTGCGGAGGGCAGGGACAGGAGAATCACTGGGACTCACTAGTCATAAAGCCTGACCTAAAACAGAAGTGCTGGGTTCAGTGAGAGACTCTGTCTCAAGGAAACATGCAGAGGAGTGGTGAAGGAAGAGACCTGATACCTGGTGTTTTTTCTGGCCTCCACACACATGCGCACAAAGAGAGTGCATCCATACACACGCACATGCAATACGTGCACAGGACCATTCTCATTATGCTCAGAGCATCAGCTGGGATCAGCAAGAAATTTACAGTAATACATGTAACTTCCTCTATTTGGGCTAAAAAATATATATATATGCACAGCTGTTCATGTTGAGAGGCCAGAAGAGCAAGAGTGCACCCAAGAAAGTACCCACGGGAAGCTTCACGTGGGCAGACAGCTCACCGCGTACTCGGGGCTACCCCCGCGGGACCACCACCTCCCAATGCAGAAGGGAAGTGGTCCCAGCCTGCCTGTGCCTAGCATGTGCTTTCCTGGGCCCTGCAGGATCAACAAGGGGGAATCATGCCAGGATAAATCCGGCCTAATCTTGAGCCCCCAAAGCCATCACTTAGAAACTGTCTGGAGGAAATGTGTGCCTTCTCCAGGGGAAGGGAAGCCATCAAGGTTGGGGAAGGCTGCTTGCAGTTCACATAGGGAGACACATGCTGGCCACGGGGGCTCTCATACGGGGATGGACTGCATGACCCTCGCCCAAGCATTGCTGCAGCCACCACCATGGGAGGGACAGCTGGTCTGCAGAAGTCAAGAAATGTGCGTGCTTGCTGGCCGTGCCCCTCCTCCTCATTGCTGTGACGTCACCCTGTGTCTCCACCTCCTTCACCCCCCACACACAATTCCTCCAAACGGGGAGCTAGTTAGTGCCCTTCCCTGACGTTTGTTTGACATGGGTGTGGCCTGTCACATCATGAAATCCCCACCAGGAGGAAGAGACACCATAATTGTGGCTGCTGACGGTGCCCAGCAAGACACCAGGAGAAGCCTCTGCCCACGCCCTTGGACACCAGCGGTTTCGTCTTCCTCATCTCATCCAGTCTCCCAATATTTTGCTGTAAAGGACATCTCCTGAATCCACTACTTCAGTCTTTTACTTCTTTTTTATTATTGTTATTCTTGTGAGAAAGAGAGAGAATAGGCACACCAGGACCTTTAGCCATTGGAAATGAACTCCAGACACACGTGCCACCTTGTGCATCTGTCATAAGTGGATTCTGAGGAATCGAACCTGGGTCCTTAAGCTTCACAGGCAAGAACCTTATCCACTAAGCCATCTCTCCAACCCTGGTTTTAGTCCTTACATTCTCTGACTCTTGATTCCTCAACACACTTACCACTCCATTCAAAGTCTCTTTTTCCCACCTTCACCCAAAACACAAGTGCATCAGTGTGCCCAGCTTTGCTGCCAGGGCGCCTGCCCAGCATGGCCGCCCCAGGCACCATCTGTGACACACACGGGCTCCTGAGAATTCACATCTCCACTGATATGGTTGACACACAACCCTAACGCTTGCCTACATTCAGAGAGAAAGCAGTCTGGCACTGTTTTATCTGACAGGTACGGGCTGGAGAGATGGCTGAGCGATTTGGACACTTGCCTGCAAAGCCAAAGAGCCCAGGTTCAATTCCCCAGCACCCACATAAGCCAGATACACAAGGGGGTGCACACATCTGGAGTTCGTTTGCAGTGGCTGGAGATCCTGGTGTGCCCATTCTCTCTCTCCATCTGCCTCTCTGTCTCTAAATGGATTGATAAAGTAAAAATAAAAACTAACTGGCAGGTACTACTAGTGACTGAGTCTCTTCACAGCATGGTCGGCCTCTAAACCTTAAGTCTGAAGCATACTGTGTCGTCACTCTTTGAACTTCCATCTAAATAAATCATTTTACTCTTACAGCACGCTGGGCTTTGCCTTCTGAGCTGTACCACCAGCATCATGGCCCTGGCTCTCGGGCTCTGTGCTGGGCTCTGTGCGGGATGGGGAGGAACCAGATGACAGCCAGGTCTCTCCTCCTCCCCCAAGTTGCAGTCCTGCTCCACACTCAGAGACACCTATGACCTCACTGACCTTTAAGACACGGGCCTCAACTGGGGTTGTTTTGGTGCCTCTGAAACTTGTTGGCTGTAAGGATGCTGATGTCATTAGAAAGCAGCAATCCTGGCATGAAGAGATGGCTGAGTGGTTAAGGCTCTTGCCTGCAAAGCATCACGACCCGGGTTTGGCTCCCCAGCACCCACATAAAGCCAGATGCGGAGGGGCGCATGCATCTGGGGTTCAATTTCAGAGGCTAGAGGCCCTGGCATGCCCATTCTCCATCTCTCTGCTTGCAAATAATTAAAAAAAAAAAAAAGACATCAGCAATCACGCACTCACGTGTGCAGACTAGCTCACAGAAGCATGCGCCATTATAGTACGTCAGTTTCCAAAAGAAGAAAGCATGCTGGGAAGATGGCTCTTTCAGTAAAGTGCTCGCTGCACAAGCACAGGCCCTGGGGCATCCACATAAAGATAGGCACACCTGTAATCCCGGCACAGAAGGGGACAGAGACAGGAGGATTGCTGGGGCTCACTGGTCAGTCAGTGTAACCAAAAACCAGGGGACTCCAGGTTCAGTGAAGAACTCTGTTAGAGAAATAAGGTGGGGGGGGGGCAGTAGAAAAGGACATCTATGCTCTCCTCTGGTCCCTGCACATGTGCACATGCATGTACACATACATGTGCTTACACTACGGTGTCAATCATCAACTCACGCATCTAGTATTGAATTATCACCATGTACTTTGTAAACATGTCATCATCATGCGTCAATCTACAAAAGAGAGCGAGGCAGTCAAAGGCCCTTATCTCACTGTCACATGAGACAATTCGTCTCTGGACAACCTGCTCATTATGCAGAGAGACACTCCCTTGGGTCCTGGAAGGAAAACTTGGGTTCCTCTGAAAACCACTTCTTAGATTCCCTCTGTGAAGTCAGTGTCCAGTTCTTTGTTCTGTTATCCTACATGCGTTTTCTCCCTTGTTAGCACAGGCCGTGCTTACTCCTTTTTCCCTTTCAGTGCTGGGGATTGAACCCAGGCCTCTGTCGCTATGCAAGTGCTCCGCTGCTGAGCCATGGCCTTGCTTCTGGCAGTCCTCCCACCCAGCTGAACTGGGCATGGGGTGCGCCTGTAATTCTAGCATTTTGACCCCTAAGGACTGTGAAACGACTGGACACACCCACACAAATCTGTACCCCAATGTGCAGGGTGCAGAGGCCAGAGATCACTGGATCTCACTGACAGGCAACAGTCCTGGGTTGAAGAGAACCGACCCCCCCCCACCCCCGCCTCAAGGAAATATGCACATAAACAGAATATGAGATAAGTGGAGGACACTGACATTCTACACACACACACACACGAGACACACGCCCCTGCACACATGCATCAGACTCTTTGAAAACCCTTGTGATGCCACGGTCACCGCAGACCATGTTGAAACCCACAGGGGGTGTGCAACCAGCAACTTGTGGAAGGATAAGAACTTTACTTCTTATAATTCATGTACAGGTGCAAACTAAACTTTAAATTCTAAAGTGAAGCCGGGCGTGGTGGTGCACGCCTTTAATCCCAGCACTCGGGAGGCAGAGGTAGGAGGATCACTGTGAGTTCAAGGCCAGCCTGAGACTCCATAGTGAATTCCAGGTCAGCCTGGGCTAGAGTGAGACCCTACCTCGAAAACCAAAAGCAAAACAAAATTCTAAAGTGTCCAAGCTGTGAACACAGCACACACTCTCACATCACACATACCACACAACACACATGAAAACTATATGTTAAAAAAAAAAGAATATGTAAATAAATAAATAAACGCTAAGGCCCAAAAAACCCACAGGACTTTCTCAGACTCTGAGTGTGTCAGGTCCAACCAGAGCATTAGGGAGCACAAAGAAGGGGTCCCTAAACAGGCACCACTGAGCAAGGCCTGACCACCTCTGGACCAGCTGTCACCAGGAAGCCTTCAGCTTGTTAAGAACAGCAGCAGAAAGGAACTCAGTTGGGGCTGGACCCACAGAGAGAGGACCTTTAGGGTTGGTGCCAAGCTGGCCTACAGGCCCTTTCACAGCATAGGTGCCTACTGAACACAGACTGCCAAACGGGACCATCTCCCCTGTCACAAACAGTTTATGAAGATCCCCCAGATGCTGTGATCAAAGGAATCAAGTGCCTGTTACAGCAAAGCCAGTTCCATGTTTGAAGAGAGAGTGCGCGGGGAAGCCTTAGCTGTGTTCCGCCTCGAACCCAGGGAGACCCCATACAGAACGAGACAGGCATCAGGCACTGTGTCAGGGCTAGACCAGACCACTTGCTCTGGCTTTTAAGAAACAGTGCTTCAGGCTGAAAAGATGGCTTAGTGGCTAAGACACTTGCCTATGAAGCCTAAGGACCCAGGTTTGATTCCTCAGAGGCCACATAAGCCAGATGCACATGGTGGCACATGCGTCTGGAGTTTGCTTACAGTAGTTAGAGGCCCTGGCATGCCCATTCTCTACCCCACCCCATAAATAAATAGATGAAAATAAAATATCTTTTAAATGTTTTTTTAAAAAAGAGACAATAGCCGGGTGTGGTGGGGCATGCCTTTAATTCCAGTACTCGGGAGGCAAAGGTAGGAGGATTGCTATCAGTTTGAAGCCACTCTGAGACTACATAGTGAATTTCAGGTCATCCTGGACCAGAGTGAGACCCTACCTTGAAGAAGAAAAAAAAAATACTTAAGGCACTGAACAACAAAACATCGAAACTAATGAAACCGCTGAAATGCTTCCCACTGCTGAGAAAGATGCAGCTGTCAGCCACTGATACCATCTGCTTTATTATCCATGAACAGTGCTGGATAAAAGATGGTCGTTTAATATCACTGTGGCTTATACCTTAATATCTCATGCAGATTCTGACTGTGCAGGTCTACAGCTGTACTTAGACTGCATGTTCCTGATAAGCTCGTAGGTGGTGCTGGTCCTTGGACTCACTTTTAATAGCAAGTCTCTGTCTCGTTGCAGGCTTCTGCAAGAAGAATCTGTTCTAAGGGAATGAAAGAGCAGATGGGAGCCCAGTGGTGTCCTGAAGTCCTTCCGTCATCACAGTGACACAATCATGAAGAGGTTAGAAGAAAAAACACTGTGGGCTGAGGGCTAGAGATGAGACTCAGTAGTTCAAAGCCTAATAGCATGGGTTCAGTTCCCCAGGACCCACATAAAGGCAGGATGCACAAAGTGGTGCATGCATCTGGAGTTTGTTTGCAATGGCTAGAGACCCTGGCATGCCCATTTTCTCTCTCTTTATCCTTGCAAATAAATATTTTTTTTAAATCATGGATTTTCCTACCTATTACCTTCCTTGGTGCCCCACGCTTGAGTCCTCACACAAATCCTATCATCAAGTAAGGTGCTTGGGCTCCATCGTTCTGCATTTGCCAAATAGTCATCTGAATTCAGGCTTGATGAGAAAAATTTCAGGTGCTTTTGATTTTTTTTTTTTGCATGTGTGTGAGTGTATGCATGTTCATGGGTAGGAGTCATGCATGTGCGTACATGTTCATGGGCAGAGGCATGTGTGTGCATGCATGTTCATGGGCGGGAACATGTGTCTGTGTGTGCATGTTCATGGGTGTGTGTGTGTGTGTGTATGTGTGTAGGGGGCTCATAGAATGACTTCAGATGTTCGTCTCAGGAACACCATCTACCATTTTGGAGACAAAGTCCCTCACTGGCTGCAAATTCACCAAGTAAACTAGATGGCTGGCCAGTGAGCTCCCGGGATCCTCCTAGCTCCACCTCCTCAGCACTGGGACTCCAGGCATGTGCCCCCTCACCTAGCAGTTTCACAGTGCTGGGGATCAAACTCAGGTCCTCATGCTCACAAGGCAGGTGACTGAATCACTGAGCTATCACAGAGACACTGTGCCTTGTGAGAGCAGATTGCATGGACAGCCAAGGAAAAAGGACAACGCTGGCTAAACTCAGCAATACCAAGATAAAAGCCAGAAGGACTTCTGAGGCAAGCGTCCTGCTGTTATCCATACTGGGACAAAGCTTTGCGCTTTACTTCTTTGGAGGCTGTGGGGGGGAAAAAAAACAAACATTCCATAAGCAACTGTAAAAGGTGAATTTCCCAAATGAATCCCACTGTTACAAAGGAAGATTGACTTGAAAAATGAGGAAATTGTAGCGAAACAGCAGTCCTAGGATGTTTTCAGACCCTAAGTGGGGGAAGATTATTAGTTGCCCAGCCTGAGATAAAAGCCTGGCTCTCGACCCTGCACTGAGCCCAGCTGCTCTGCGAAGCACCCAGAAGAGAGCGATTCACAGGAACTGCTTTAAGTCCAGCCAGCAGGGCAGCAGAGGCATCTCACTTGAAGAGATTCTGAGGGTGATGCTTGGATCGGGAAGGGGCGCCGGGACGCCCAGTGTCCCTCATGAGCTAGGAAATGAGCACATGTCTCCCAAGGTAAGGAAGCTAGGGTGTATTGTTAAGGCCAACGCTAAGACCAAACACTGAATTTCTAAGTGGATTTCTGTTGATGCTGTTGGGAAATTTTTACTGTTGCCTCTGAATCGGTCACTGGAGAGCTTTTGTTTTGTTTTGGTTGTGTTTTTTCGTTTTATGTTTTTTTGTTGTTGTTTTGGTTTGTCTTTTGTTTGTTTTGCAGAACTAAGCAACGCTAAAGGAAAATAAAGATGTTCCAGAGCTTCAGAGCTTGTACCTGTAGTGGAGATCCAAGAGAAGAGCTTGAATGAACTGGAGAAGCCGGACGCGTCCTTGACCTGGCGCCTCCTCTGCCTGTAAGGGATGCGCCTGTCGGAACAGCGCAGAGACGCTGAGGAAGCGATGACGAGAGCAGGCAGAGGCGTCAGCTAGAGGAGGGTCACCACGGTCACCCACGGCTGCCGCGGCAGCACTCCCGGCGGAGACATTTCCTGTTGCGTTTTCAGGCTTTCAATGAGAGGGAGAAAGAACTGAAGTTTGTGCCGGGGGCCTGGCACATTCTAGGTCTCCTTCAGGCCACAACCCCACTCAGGAGACGAAAAGATAGCACATTTTCCAACTTCTGTTGTTGAGACACATGGTGATTTTAAGTCAGTAAACGGTTATCCAAAGGAAATGAACTACTCGAAACCAGTCAGACTCCAGTAATGAGCTTCATAGAACTATGAGGTCTCAGAAGAGACCAAGTCCGAGTTCATGTATCATGGAGTCCACCAGGATGCAGTGAGTAGCAGCAGAGCTGACAGGGCAGAGAGTTCGGGGTACAGAGCTGCAAAGGGCATCCAGCAGGCCGTGACCAAGTCCAGGAAAACCAGAGCACATGGCTGAAGTCTTCAACTCTGCTTCAAAGACATGGAGACAAGCATTCAGAAAGGATGTGCCAAGGAGAGAGAACAGATGAGGAAGCTGCGTTTGTGGGTGTGCATGAGTTATCCATCTCCTATCAACAGAGGTCAAGTGTTTACAGAGATGCGCGTCAGTGTGTTTTCTTCTCAGCATCTCCAGAGCTAAGGGCCCATGTCCAGCGGCCTCCGTGCGTCAAGCCTGATGTCACCCCACAATGAGGCAGCCTCTTCTCTCTTACGAAAGAAAGACTGTGGCGCACACCTGCCACCACAGCACTGTGGAAGCTGACGCAGAGAAACTGAGAAGTTTAAGGGCCGCCTAGGGTACATACTGTAATTCGGTCTCATAACAAAACAACAGAAAAAGCTGAGCTTGGTATGGATCAGTTTAAAACAAGTTATTCCAGGAACTCATTACAAAAACATTAAGAAAGGAAACTACATAGGTATTAATATTCAATTCATGGAGAGGAAAATGTCTTACATTTTATATGAAAACAACTAATTGGTTATGTGGTCATAAACCAACCGAATGCTCTGGATGTGATTTTTGGATGAAATAAACTACTGAATGCAAGTGATCTAATGAATCTGGCATACGGCAGCTGTTTCCATTAGCAGCCATAGATAGTAGGTGATGGGCTGTACAGTGACTAAATGATTCTGTAAGACACACGTGTACTCGAAAAACCAACTCGTAACAATCAGAAACAGCCACAGAGCTTACCACAGGGAAACACCAACATCCACGGAGAATTCTGATGTGTTCAAATGGGGATAAATACACACTACTTTTGTAAGAAGCATTTTTAACGGTGGAACATCCCTTTAATTCCAGCATTCTAGAGGCTGAGGTAGGAAAATCACTGTGAGCTAGAGGCCAGCCCAGGCTTCAGAGTGAGTTCCAGGTGAGCTGGGGCTAGAGTGAGACCCTATCTCAAAACAAATAAATAAATAAAAATAAAATTCTCCCTCTCTCCCTCTCTCTCTCCCTCTCTCTCCCTCTCTCTCCCTCTCTCTCTCTCTGTCTCTCTAGATTCAGCCAGGCATGGTAGTGCATGTCTTTAATCCCAGAATTTGGGAGGCAGAAGTAGGAGGATCACTGTGAGTTCAAGGCCACCCTGAGACTACATAGTGAATTACAGGTCAGCATGGGCCAGTGTGAGACCCTGCCTTGAAAAAACAAAAAAACAAAAACAAAACAAAAATAAAAACCTAGATTCCAATTTACTTTGAAATAAAGCTATTAGAAAGTGCCTGGTCAACTTCACCCTAATTGGATATATTTAATCCAGTTATATCTCTAGACAAATAATTCATCTTCCTTTTATGATTTATTCTATTTAAAAAAACACAGTTATGGTCCTCCCTTATTTTTCAGGTAATAGTTCATATGGCAAAAACATTAACAGCAGGTTGGAGAGATGGTTCAGTGGGTAAATGGCTTGTCACACAAGTGTGAATTCAGATGCCAAGCATGGTGAGACATACCTATAGACGCCCAGAGCTGGACAGGTAGAGACAAGAGAATCCCAAGAGCTGACTGGCTGGCTAGTCTAGCCAAATCTGTGAGTTCTGGGTTCAGTGAGAGAGTTTATCTCAAAAAATAAGGTGGAGAGCACTGAGAAAGCCATCCAGTATTGACCTCTGGCCTCTACATACCTGTACACACATGCATGACGATTCGTACACATACACATGTGTGCATGATTGCTTATACACACACGAGCATACACACATGCACACACACGAGCATGAGTACTTATACACACACATGCATGAGTACTTGTACACACACACCACACGAGCATATACACATGCACACACACTAGTACTCATACACACAAAGAGACACACATGCATACGTTAACAGTTACACTGCTAAGTGTTGAAATGTTCCTGTGAGGAGCTCACAGTTGAGGGTAGGACCAAAGTTATATATATTATCCACAATAAAGCAACTCGACCCTGGGTCCTCACAGGCCTTTCATCTTTGCAACCATGGAACAATTTATCATGCGTGTGCATTTTAATTACATAATTATAGGTGACAACATGAACTCACTTCCCCTCAAAGTTTCCCTTCATCTTGTTTTCCTTGGCATAACAGAAGCTACTTAAAGTGAGGAGCCCTGACTAACCTCAGGGTTCAATTCTCGGTACCTGTGCTATGTTGACGTGACTTTCTCACTGGACTTACACAGTGTGTCCTGCTTAACTGAAGTCTCATATGTCCTGAATAGCTTCCATCAAAAACTCTAATGAATCAACTTAAAATATCCATATGCAAATGAGCTAGCAGAAAACAACTTGCTCGAGAACCTACATGGTAACAGTTTTACTTCCCAAAGCTGAAGCACACTGGTTCCTTGCTCCAAAAAATCCACTGGGCAAACAACCCAGAGATTTTTGTAAGTCCTTTGTTCTCAGTGCCTAATACATTTTCTGACACATAATAGAAACCAGCATGCACTGGTGTGTCCAATTACATCTGTCACACCACCCAAGAAAATACAATTGGGGGCTGGGAGATGGCTCAGCAGCTCAAGGCGCTTGTTTGAAATACAACTGGAAAAAAATCTTTATGGATCTGCTCTTGACGGCCAATTTCTCCAGGTGTTAAAGGCCTTCAAATAGTTGAAATAAAGGTGTTGGTGAGTGCCCAAACTCCCGCTGAATGCTCCTGTAATTCAAGTTCATATTACAATAAATTGTACACCAGTTTTTAATTTTTTCAAAGGGTACCTACAAATCAATATAAAGAATATACTAATTGGGCTGGAGAAATGGCTTAGAGGTTAAGGTTCTTGCCTGCAAAGCCTAAGGACCATGTTTGACTCTCTAGATCCCATGTAAGCCAAATGCACAAAGGTGAGGCAAGCGCAAGGTCACACATGTCCACTAAGTGGCAAGCGTCTGGAGTTTGATTGCAGAGGCTGAGTCCGTGGCCAATTCTCACTCTCTCCCTCTGTCTCTTGCTCTCTTTAAAATTAAAATAATTAATTAATTAATTTAAAAAGAATATGCAGCCAGGCATGGTGGCACACGCCTTTAATCCCAGCACTTGGGAGGCAGAGGTAGGAGGATCACTGTGAATTCAAGGCCACACTGAGACTACAGAGTGTAATCCAAATCAGCCTGAGCTACAGTGAGACCCTACCTCAAAAATTTAAAAAAAAAAAAGAATATACGAATTTAGGACTGGGAGATGAATCAGTAGGTAAAATATTTGTCAAACAAACATAAGGTCCTGAATTTGGATCCTCAGCACCCATATAAAATACTGGATGTGGTGGCACATGCTTGTAACTCCAATAGTGGGGGGGGGCAGAGAGAGGAGGAGCCCTAAGGCTCACTGGCTAGCTAGTCTATCCAAATTGGTGACCTCTAGTTTCAGCAAGAGAACCAGTCTCACTTAATAAGGTAAAGAGAGTGAGGAAGACCCCAATATCAACCTCTGGACTCTATGTGCACTCTCATACATACAAACATGAATAAATACATACTCTACATGCACTCTCACACACACAAACATGCTGTGGTGGTTTGATTCAGGTATCCCCCATAAACTTAGGTGTTCTGAATACTAGGGTCCCAGCTGATGGAGATTTGGGAATTAATGCCTGCTGGAGGCAGTGTATTGTTGGGGGCGGGCTTATAGGTGTTATAGACAGTTTCCCCTTGCCAGTGTGTGGCACACTCTCCTGTTGCTATTGTCCACCTGATGTTGGCCGGGGGTGATGTCCAACTTCTGCTCATGCCATTATTTCCCCTGCCATTGTGGAGTTTCCCCTCAAGCCTGTAAGCCAAAATAAACCTTTTTGCACACAAGCTGCTCTTGGTTGGGTGATTTCTACTAGCAATGCGAACCTGACTACAACAGTAAAGTGGTATCAAGGAGTGGGATTGGTGCTAGACACCTGACTGTGTGCCTTTGGCCTTTTGGAGCTGATTTTCAAGAGGAATGTGGAAGGATTTGAAACCTTGGCCTAAGAGATGCCTCGCAGTGCTGTAAGTACAGCTTGATGGACTATTCTGGTCAGAGCTGAAAGACCTGAATGCAGTAAGAACTATGGACTGTGAGGTTTAGCTTATGAAAGAAAGAGCTTGGACTGGGCCAGAAGTTTGTGTGAGAAGCTTGTTGTTTTGCCCATGTCCTGAGAAGTTGTGCAAGGTTGCTTTGCATAGAAGTGAACTGGTATGAGCAGAGGGATATAGCACAGAAAAAAATGAAATCTTTGGGCCTAAACTGCTGCCCACTCACCTGCAAATTGTTTGAGAGATTACATCCTTTGAGATTGGGCCAGCTGACCTGCACTGGGGCAACAGGAAGAATGTAGACTCTTTTGAAGGGGCCTGAGTGCTCAAGGAGTGTCCTGTTCTTCAAAGTCTGCTTTATTCCCCCCTGGATTAACAAATTGGCACACTACCTGGTACTGTGGAGTATAAAAAATGCTGGAAAGAGGGTTATTGAGTTTGCAACATGGTCTTGTGTTTTAGAAATGGCCATGGGCAGTGTGAAGCAGGTTTGCTGGTTGTCTGCATGGAGACCCAATGGGGCCATGAGGATGAACTGTGGCTTGCAGTGGAGACCCAGTGGAAGTGCCAGGACCACAAGATGGCTGCTAAGGAGCTGCCCGCCATGATGAAGTTTTTCAGGACTGTGAGTAGTCTAGCTGGAGGGGTGGAATTGGAATGCCAGAGACTTGTTGCTGGTTAGAATTATCAGACTTGAAGATTTGTCACTAACTAGAGTTGTGGACTTGAAGCTACAGAGTTTGGTGTTTGCCCTGTTTAAATCACGTATTGCTTGAGCATTTCTTTGCTATGTTCAATGCCATCTTTTGCAGTGTGAATGTTTGTTCTGTGCCATTATGAGTTTTTTGAGGTTATATTTTGGTATTATGGCTCAGTTAGAAGATCTTGGACTATGGGGATGTATGAACATCATTGGAATTGATAAAAACTATGGGGACTCTTAAAATTGTACTGAATGCACTGCATTTTATATCATGTATGGATATCAGTTTATGGGGGCCAGGGGCAGAATGTGGTGGTTTGATTTAGATGTCCCCCATAGACTCAGGTGTTCTGAATGCTAGATTCCCCAGCTGACGGAGATTTGGGAATTAATGCCTCCTGGAGAGAGTGTATTGTTGGGGGCAGGCTTATGGGTGTTATAGCCAGTGTCCCCTTGCCAGTGTTTGGCACACTCTCCTGTTGCTGTTGTCCACCTTATGTTGGCCAGGGGGTGATGTCCACCCTCTACTCATGCCATCGTTTTCCCCTGCCATCGTGGAGCTTCCCCTCGAGCCTGTAAGCCAAAATAAACCTCTTTTTCCCAGAAGCTGCTCTTGGTTGGGTGATTTCTACCAGCTATGCGAACCAGACTGCAACTCATGCATACATACATACATACTCTACATGCACCCTCACACATACAAACATGCATACATACATACTCTACATGCATGCATACATACATATTTTTCAACTACATGAGACAAATTAATCAGATGAGTTTTTCTCACACCCTTTTGTTCCCTCCTTAACATAATATTAAGAATTGAATCAGTTCTGTGAAAATGGCCATCCTATCAAAAAACAATCTACACATTCAATACATTCCCAATCAAAACATCAGACCAATTTTCACAGAATTAGGGAACAAAATCTTAAAATTTTTATGGCAGAAAAGACCCAGTAGTCAAAACAATCCTGAGCAAAAACAATACTGCTAGAGTTATCACCTGATTTCAAGTCACACTACAGAGCCATAGAAACTAAGACAGCATGGCACTGCACAAAGACGGCCACACAGACCCAGGGAATCAAGCAGAGGGTCCAGGGATAAGTGCACACAACTACAGACACCCGGGTTCTGACCAATGTGCCAAAAATGCACATTAGGTGAAAGACAATATCTTCAATTAGTACAAGTGTTTATCTACCTGTAGTAGAATGAGTCAAGACCCTTCACTCTCTCTCCCTGAACAAAAGCCAACTCCAAATGAATCAACCTAAGACCTCAAGCTCTGAAGCAGCTAGAGGAAAAAGAACGAACACTCCGAGAGCCAGGTATGCAGCAGTCCATGCTCCATGTCACCTCCATGTCGCTTCTCAGATGAGCAGATGAACAGGGTCTCTGAGAAGCCCATCTCCAAGTCATTCAGAAGAACTCCCGAGCTAGCTCTTGTGGGCACACAACTTCACTCAGAGCTTGCAGATTGCTTCAGTGACAAGGGAATGTCCTTCCACAGTGGAAGGCTACATTACTACTTGAATTTTTCTCTTTGCCTTTAACCTACCCCTTCTTATACACACACAACCAATCAAACTGGATTGTTAATGACCATCCCTTTCACTTTTATTCTACGTCACGTACATTCCCTGATTCTAAGACTGGTCAATGGTTTGTATTCAGCCCTTGTCTAAAATTCTAGGTAACAGCTCAAGCCACATCAAGAAATACAACCCGGGCTCTTTTCCTCCTGCACACCACCAAAGATCTTAGTGTCATCATGGGCCAAAGCCCAATCCAGTGTTACCAGTATCGCAAGAACAAGCCATGTCCAAAGTCTCGCCTCTGCCAAGCTGTCCCTGATGGTAAGACCCAGATAATTTCCTACTTTGTGGCCTCATGGTGTCAGAGGAATATGCACATCTCTCCTCTGAGCCCCAGAGGTTGCCAGTATTCATGCAAGCCAGGACATGGTAGAAAGTTGAGGTAAAGATAATTTCGTATTCGCGTGCAACTCCACCCTTTCCACGTCATCAGCATCAACAAGATGTGTGTCCTGTGTTGGGGCTGACAGGCTCCAGGCAGGCTTGTGGGTGCTTTTGGGAAGCCCTGGGGCACAGTGGGCAGGGTTCATACTGGCCAGGTCATCATGGCCATCCGCACCAAGCTGCAGAACAAAGAGCATGTGACTGAGGCCCTGCACAGAGCCAAGTTCAAGTTTCCTGGCCGCCGGAAGACCCACATGTCAAAGAAGTGGGGCGTCACCAAGTTCACTGCAGATGAACTTGGAGATATGGCAGCTGAGAAGCAGCTCAACCCTGATGGCTGTGGGGTCAAAGACATCCCCAGTCATGGTCCCCTGGACAAGCGGCGGGCTCTGCACTCGTAAGAGCTTCCATTACTCATACCTTGCCAACCACACTCACTCAATAAATCTCACATACAAAAAATAAAGAAATACACAACTCAGCTCATAGTAGGAGAGTACTTTGTAAGCATTATAACACCATCAACAAGAGACTGTGGTACCCATGGTGCTTAGAACCTAGTCAGCTTATGAAAACCTGAGTAATAACAAGTATTTCAGGGCTGGAGAGATAGCTTAGCAGTTAAGGCACTTGCCTGCAAAGCCTAATGATCCAGGTTCAATTCCCCAGTACTCACATAATCCACATGCATGTATCTGGAGTTCATTTGCAGTGGCTGGAGGCCCTGGCCTGCCCATATTCATTCATTCACTCATTCTCTCTCCCTCTCTCTCTCTCTTTCTCTCTGCCTCTTTCTCTCTCTGTATCTCTCATCAAATAAATAAATAATTTTTAAAAGTATTTCATGGGCTGGAGAGATTACTTAGTGGTTAAAAGCGCTTGTTTGCAAAGCCTAACAGGCCTGGTTCAAATCCACGTAAAGCCAGATGCACAAAGTGGTACATGCATCTAAAGTTCGTTTGCAGTAGCAAGAGGCCCTGGCATGCCCATTCACAGTCATGTTCATATTCTCTCTCTTTATCTGCTTGAAAATAAACTTTAAAATTTTAAATGTTTTAGTTAGATGGTAACACAGTAGAGTAACTCTTGGGAACATAATTCTAATTTTTTAAAAACAAACTGCGCTCTCAGGCTAGAGAGATGACTCAGCAGTTAAGGCATTTGCCTGCGAAGCCTAAGGAGCTAGGTTTGACTTCCCCAGTACTCACATAAGCCAGATACACAAGGTGGTGCATGCATCTGGAGTTCATTTGCAGGGGCTAGAAACCCTGGTACACCCATTTTCTCCCTCTTTATCTGCCTCTTTCTCTCTCTCACTCTCAAATAAACAAATAAAATATTTAAAAAAAAAAAAAAAAAACCTCTGCTTAAACTCAATTCAAGGTGGGTTCCGAGAAGCTGTCCCTCACAGACATGTCTGCTCTATGAGGCCCCTCCTGAGAGCTCAGCAGAACAGCAAAAGCCAAAACTCTGCCCCTCTGATAAGTCTATGCTTTTCATCAATTTTTCTTCCTCAGCTTTTACAGCTGTAAAATTGGCAGAGTGAACTGGAGAGATGGCTTAGCAGTTAAGGTGCTTGCCTGTGAAGCTTAAAGACCCACAGGTTCAACTCACCAGATCCCACATAAGCCAGATACACAAGGTGACACAAGCACGTAAGGTTGCACATGCCTGGAGTTGGAATACAGTAGCTGGAGGTCCTAGCACACCAATTCTCTCTTTCTCTTTTTCTCTCTCTCCCTCCCTCATAAAAAAAAAAATGGCAGAGTGATAATTACGTATTACAGTAAGGAAAATAAAACAACTGATTCATGTCATCAGCACAAAGATTTCTGAGACCAGCCGTCTCCCCTGGCACTGCAACAAGTCCACCCTTGCCCCTGATGCACACCTTAGTAATGTGAGTATGTCCCACACCATGGTTCCATTTCTACTAGATGCCTGGATCCACTGGGAAAGATGCCACTTCTCAAAATCTCTCTTGTGCTCATCTTCACATTCCTAAGACAAAACGCCTGACCAAAAGCAGCTGATGGGAGGAAAGGGTTTATTTTGGTTTACAGACTCGAGGGGAACTTCATGATGGCAGGGGGAGCATGGCACAAGCAGAGGCTGGGCATCACCTCTGCCACAGCAGATGGAAAACATCAGAAGAAAGTGAGCCAATCTTTGGCAAGAACTAGTCCAACACCCTAAGAAACACACCACCTCCGTCAAGGCTCTGCCTCCCAAACTGCCACCAGCTGGGGACCAAGCATTCAAAACACAATCTGTTTATGGGGGACATCTGACTGAAACCACTGTCTCCAAAGAGCCTGTGGCCAACTCCACCTCCACGCACGCCACTGGGGGCGGGGAGAAATCACGGATGGTGTCTCTGGATATTACCAGAGGTGATGGGTATTCCAAACGCAGAAGTCAGAGAGTAAAGGTCACAGCCACCATAAAAACTGACATCTTTACTTCCGGTAAACAACTTTTCCTCTGCTGAGGAACTTTTTTTTTTCATCCCACTTGCATTTATATTGCTAAGCAACGCCATGGAGCCCCAGTGTTATTTCTGGCACTGCGTTTGTAGTCACAGACACCTACAAAGTTACAGCCCACATGCTGGAGCATTTTTAGATCTCATTTGTAAGCGGTTCTATGTACCATTAGAATGACAGTCACAATAACGTTTTGTTCTTACACATACCACCAAAGTCTCATTAATTTTGAGACTCCTGAACTACTCCATGAGGCTGGCCTCTGACAATACCCCTGTAGTGGGAACCCGCACCCCCCTGCCTCACCAGAGGAAGGAGAGACTCAGAGCAAAGGCCAGCTCCAACTCTCCACCCCCCAAGTAACTTGAGCCACCAACAGAGTGCCTCAGTTTACTCGCTTGTAAAAGAGACATTTGGCTCAGCTGCATCTACACTGTGTGCAGCTATAATTTTTATGACATTGAACAATTATACCTCACGAAGAATTTCAATTTTCTCACCTCCTGATGACTCACAGTCCCTTCTAGCAACTAATTTTGAAAACGGGAGCAGAGAGAGATTTGTAGTATAAAAACTCATGATCCTAAGTAGAAAACCATGGGAGATAACCCTATTTAGAGAAGTCTTTGAAAACAATCCAGGGGAAAGAACTAAAAGGAGATACATTGGATTCAATGCTTTAATCTGACCCTTCACTGCTGTCTTTCTGGGATGGGCCCTCTCCTGGTGACGTCGGAGGGTTCTAGGAAGGAGTGTCCTTCTAGGAATCGATAGTTATACCTCTAGAAGCTCCGTGGGCCACAGCACATTAAAGGCCTCAGAGACCAGTAATGAAGAAGAGCTCGTTAATTCTGTGACTACTGAAAATATTCTCTGCGAGGAACATTTCAGGGAGCAGCAGGGGGTCTTCAAGATGTGGCTGTAAGCAATGTGGCCTGAATGCCTCCCCAGAAGCTCCCTTCCTTCCAGATCAGGTCACTGGAACTCGTGGGGAGATCTCTGCTTCCAGCTGCTAAGTGGACCGGGAAAGAATAGCGAGTGTCTGACCACCCACACACGCACAGCTTTCCTAGTTTGTATATGGGTTATTTTACTTATTTATATCTTGTTCCAAAAAAAAAAAAGATTTAAGGCAGTTTACAACATAGCAACTTTAAATAAACTTCCAAAAAAAGAAAAAAGTTTAAGACAGAAGAAGCATACGAATAGGTGAGCTGCTTCAGCTCGGCGCGGCCGGAAAACGCATTTCCATGTATGTTGAAATTGTTGACATCCCTGCTTGACAGAAGCTGTGCTCAGCGGTGCCTGGTATAGATACATGTGAAGCACAGTAATTAACATTCAGTCCCTGGCTGCTATCTGTTATTATAGTCCAAAGTTGGGTTATTCGCTAATTGGTCCCAAAATTGAGGTCAGACTTCTGTCTATGGAAAACAGCCATCCCTTGCATAGCCTCCCACTTCATCATGTTTGCTGTGAGCATACAGAATGAGGAAAAGGCACAATAAGGTCTCAATGCCATCAGCATTCTGATGTGGCTAATGCCCAGAATCTGTAAGTTTCTGAGTAATTTGGGTATTCTAACAATATTAATTCTTCTCACTCATGAACCTGGGAGGTCTTTCTTCTCTCTTTCTCTCTCTCTCTCTCCTTCTCCCTTTCTGTGTATTCTCTTCAATTTCTTTCATCAGAGTTTTGTAACTCTAATTTCAGAGGTCACACAGACCAACAGAAAAGAGTAGAACCCCCATAAATAACCCCATACATGTACAGCCAACTTACTTTCAACCAAGTTGCCAAAAACATACATGAGAGAAAGAACACCCTCCTCAAAACGTGACGCCGGGGGCGTTCCCATGCAGAGGGCTGACTTCTATATACAAAAGTCAGCTCAAGATGCATCAAAGGCCTCAAGGCCAGCTCTGAAACCATTCAACCACCAGAAGACAGCATAGGGAACCACTTAAGGCTTCAATCTAAACAATGATTCTTTCTGATAGGATTTGAAAGGGTTGCAAAGTATGAGCAGATCTGGTCTTTGGGGAGAAAGGCACCTGTTACCACACCTGAACCCACTGACTGGGTAATAAAGTCCAGCATGTCTCTAAGAGCCAGTGGTCCCAAGGTCAGCACTGGGGCTGCCCTGTATCCTAAGGAAACTGTCTCTGTACTTCTGAGATCATTCATCCCAGCCTAAGTCTCAAAGTCACCTTGGGCTGCAATTCTACAGTCTCACGGTTACTTTCAGGGCCACAGCCTCCCTTCTCTGGTTTCACATCTACAACTCACCCTCCTCACTGCCGTGGGTAATTCTGAGTGGTTTTATCAAGTGTTACAGGATCCTCTTGTTACTCATCAGACAAGAACATCTTTCAGGGTTGTTTTGTATGATCAAGGGGGAAAAAAAATCTATTGCTCATATATTAAGGATTACTTGACATTACAATAATACATAGTTGTAACTTGATTCTTCTAGCCATGTATGCATGGAAAATTTGTGTCCCCCTACCCCTGAAAAAAAGGCATTATCTGGGAGCTAGGAAGACGGCTTAATCAGTAAAGTGCTTTCTGAACAAGCATGAGGACCAGAGTTTGAACCCCAGCACCTATGTTAACACTAAGCACGCATGGCGGCCACTTGTAATCCCAGCACTAAGGCGGTAGAAACTGGGGACTCCCCTCCCCCCCGCCACCGGTGTAAACTGGCTAGGAAGACAAGCCAAATCACTGAGCTCTAGGTTCAAGCAAGAGAACCTGTCTCAGTAAATAAGGCGGGTGGTAGTCAAGGAAGACACCTGACTTCACCCTCTGGCCTCACACATGCATGTTCAACACACATGCAAAAAACTAGGGCTGGAGAGATGGCTTAGTGGTTAAGGCATTTGCCTGCAAATCCAAAGGACCTCCATTCGATTCCCCAGGATCCACGTAAGCCAGATGCACAAGATGGTGCATGCATCTGGAGTCCGCTTGCAGTGGCTGGAGGCACTGGCACACCCATTCTCCCTCCCTCTCTCTCTCTCTCCCTCTTTCTCTCTCTCTCATAAATAAATAAATAAATAAATAAATGTTTGTTTTAAAAAAAGTTTAAAGAAAGAAAAACTAGCTGCTCTGCCATTCAGCCATAGTTTAACTTCTGTTTTGTTTTCTCCATTTTCTTCCATTGTGTCTGTGATGCCCACAGACCACATAAAGGAAAACAGAGTATTAATTAATGCAGCAAAAATAACACCTTGCTAACTTCACCCAAACATGCTATGGGTTAAAACAACAGGGATTAAAAGAAATTCAATGACTACGCTCACTGAAACTAGAGCTCTCCTCCAGGACAGATCAGTATTTCTGCCATGTTATAGCTATTTCCACCGTTAAAGTCATGTCATGATCAGCCAGTGTTGCCTTTCCCTTCCAGTTATGGAGAGAACACTATGATAAAACCTCTCTCCTGTGGAACAAGAACTCAAATAAAGTTGTATTTTTCTACAGGGCTACAAAGAACGATAGAAGCAGAGAATGCTGACGGCTGAATATTCCAGAAAGAAAAGATACACTCTTACATGAGCAAAGAGCAGAAAGCAGCATCCATGCCTGAGGCAGGAAGTCTGGCCCAGGTAGAGCAAGCCAGGGCCTAGGTGACTTCCCGGAGGCCAATAGCCCACTGGGAAGAAAGATAGACCCATGGACTGTGTCTGAAAGAGCCCACAATGGAAAACAAGCTAATAAAAAATCAAAAAATCATAGTATTATAGCCCAGCCCCCTCCTAGCCTAACTCCTGACCAAATTAAGGAGGAAGAGGTGGCACAGAGGTTAAGTTTGGCTTAAACATAGGTGAATTCAATCTGTCATTTTAAAGCTCTTCCCTACTCCCCATAGTAAAAGTCCACATAATTACAATGGCTGTACCCCACCTGCTTCCTAGACAAATGCATTCGCTTCCTAGAAACTACATGTATGCTTCCAGTGTCACTGTGGTCTCATGTACATTCTCCAGTATACAGGAAAAATACACGAGCTATGGAAAGAGACAGGGGAAGGTGACTAATTTTCAAGGAACAAGCAGCCAATAAAACTGATCTATAGGTGGCCCAGTGGTTCAGATTAGAAGCCAAGAACTTGAAAGCTACTGTATACACGTTAAAGAGCATATAGGAAAGGGTAGGAGAGAATGCTCAGGGGTTAAAGGCACTTGCTTGTAAAGTCCAGTGGCTCAGCACTAAATGATACCTGTATATCATAAGCTCCAAGGCTCAGGGAGTGTTGCAGAAGAAGTGGCAGAAAGAATCGAAGAGCCAGAGAATGGGAAAGAGCCCTCTGGAGCACTGAATTCTGGGTATGACGTATTCTTTGCATTCATGACCTCACAGCAGCCGTCTTTACCTGCACTGAACCTGCCCAATATGGGGGCCCAACAATATGTCATCATGGATGATGGAGGAAGGCAAAAAAGGAGGTAAAAATAGAAAAGGATGGGCTGGAAAGAAGGCACTACACTTAAGGTCCTTGCCTGCAAAGCCTAATGACCTGGGTTCAATCGCCCAGTACCTTGTAAAGCCAGATGCACAAAGTAGTGCATGCATCTGGAGTTCATTTGCAATGGCTAGAGGCCCTGACATACCCATTCATTCAGTTATTAATATTCATTCTCAGTCTCACTCTTTCTCTTTCTCTCTCTCCTTGCAAATAAACAAATAAAACTTAAAAAAGAAAAGATGCTTCCTGCTGGGTATGAGATAGCCAAGTCAACTGGATAAAAGAGCCGAGCTCAGGGAAAAACAAGGTCTTATCAGGGAAGCAAAAATGAAAAGGGAAAAAGAAAAAGAAAAGAATGAAAAGGGGCCAGTATCCCAGCCACGATGAGCTAAGAGTCCCACCAGGCCTCACCCCTCCCTCGAGGTCCCATCATTTCCCAACAGCACCTCCCTGTGGACCAAGCCTTTGAGGGACATTCAGCATCCAGACCACAGCAGAAGTAAGAGCTCCAACCTAAGATCTAGTCTAGTTGTGTTGTCTAGGAGACCTCTGGCTAACACAAGGCTCCAGTGACTTGTCATCTGCCTTCAGGAAGATTTTTATTGTCAGGGTTCACACAGGTCCCTGGTGTGTTTGGTTTCAGTTTGGTCTATGGTTTGGGGTATGAGTCAGGCCCATTCTCATACATGCATAGAGCTGTCCATCTAGTACCTCCAGGTGGACATCCATATGTAAGGAGAAAGAACAGCTCTCGTTCCAGGTGGGAGATACTGTTCTTTCTTCATTGTGTTACCCTGTCACCTCTGCCAAAGGTCAGCTGCCTTGGGCTGGGGCGATGACTCAGGAGGACCTGCCACCTAAGCATAGGGCCTGAGAGGGTGTGAGACCTCTGGAGTTCAATTCTCCAGACCCTGCATAGGAAGCTGGAGAGATGGTTCTGTTGTTAGGGCACTTGCTTGCAAAACCTAAGGACCCAGGTTCAATTCCCCACTATTCACATAAAGTCAGAGGTACAGAGTAGTGCAAGCATCTAGAGTTTGTTTGCAGTGGCAGAGGCTCTAGTGCACCTATTCTTTCTCTCCCTGCCCCCCCCCCTCTTTCTCTCTCTCAAATAAATAATTTAAAAAAAAAAAAAAGAAACTGGGAATGATCGTGCCTATGTGTAACCTCAGTCCTCATGAGGGATGGGGGGAATGGGAGATACACTAGGGCTCAGTTAGAAAACTCAGCAGCCCCAGGTGGAGGGAGAGAGAACGTCGGGGAAAACATGACTGCATCAGAAAGGAGCACACAAGGGTCTCCTGTGGTCACCACACACACGTGCGAAAATATCAGGTGACCAGTTGTGAGGGTTTGTTTCTGGATAACCTATTCTCCTCCATTGGTTTAGGTTTTTTCTTTTCACCAATACTGCACTATCTTGATTCCTGCAAATATCAAAATTCAATATCTATTAGCTATGAAACAGTGTTGAATATGGACCAATAGCACCAAGGATGGAGAGTTGGGGTCAACAGTGTACTTAGTTTTCTATTCTACATCAGAAGAGTAATCAAAGCATCCTGAATATTCACTCAACGTCGAGCAAGCATCTACTCGGGGGTATCCGCTGGATTCTAGCATTGCACCAGGCAGTTCATAAACTAGGGGTGAATGAAAGAGGCCGAGGTCTGCACCAGTGGAATTCGGCGTCCACAAGTAGCCCTACGACGTCGAACACCGAGGAGTACTGCTGCAAGCCCATGGTAAAGGGGAATGCCGCCAGACCTAGCGAGGGAGGGCTGGAGAGAGGGCTCGGCGGTTAAAGGTGTCGCTTGCACATCTAGAGAGGCACAGGGTAGCGTGTATAGAGAGCAGGCAACACCACAGTTCAAATACCAGTTTGCGCAGAGAAATGCAGCAGGCTGATGCAGCATTCCCAGGCAGAGGGCCTGAGAACCCACCCCCACCCTCCATGGGCACCTCCGCACTCCCAGCCCCTAAGCCGCCTCAGCATCAGGAAGCAGTGGAGTCTTCCAGAATGCCTCCCTGAAATATGGGCCAAGCTCTGTGCCGACCCGCTCTGGACACAGTGCCACAAACTACGCCTGGTTGTCTTAAGTCACTGCCGTTTCAGAGTGTCGCTACAGAACCGCCCAGCCTGTGCCCTGCCAGACTCAAGCAAGGACAAGGACGTCTGAGCTAAGATCCCAAAGCTAAGCAGGGCTTAAATGGGGAAAGTATTCCAGGCAGAGGGAACAGCACATCCCCAAGCTGTGACACAGAGAAGACATTGGTTCGTGACGGGAAAGATGGCCGAAAGGACAGGACCCCACAGGGGAACCACTGAGGAGGTGAGGAGGCGCTCACAGGAGATTATATTCAGTGTTCTGAGTTCTCTTCTCAACACAGTAGGACATGTTTGAAAACCTGTATCCAGAGGGTTTATGCTCACTCATCGGTGATATTCCTCTGGACACTGAAAGGAGGATGGGTGGGACTGGAGGAGGAGGGGGAGAAGAGCACCCCTTGGAGACAAATTTAGTAGTGAGCAGGAAGTGTCACGGCACACAAAGGCAGTCAGTGGAAACAGAAAGATGGGTTTGGGGGCTGGGATTGGCAATTGTAATGATGCATAGAGTGAAAAGTGAATGGGGCTGGAGAGATGGCTTAGTGGTTAAGGCACTTGCCTGGGAAGCCTAAGGACCAAGGTTCAATTCCTCAGGACCCACATAAGCCAGATGCACAAAGTGGTGCATGCATCTAGAGTTTGTTTGCAGTGGCTGGAGGTCCTGGTACACCCATTCTCTCTCTGCCTCTTTGTCTCTCTCTAATAAACAAACATTTTTAAAGTGAGGGAGAGGGGAAGGGAGGGGGAGGAGAAAGGGTATGAACTGTGCCCAGTGCACACGTAGTGTGTTCAGAACCAAGGCTCCAGTGAAGTCACACAATTCAACACGGGTGGATATGACCAGAAGCACCTCAGGTCATTATACATTTGATTTTGAGTTAATTCTTAATCCATGTACATTCTGAATCTTTTACTATTACCAAGTATTTCTAAATCACACACATACACATTCAGTTACATAACTCCAGTTTAAGCAATGGGGAGTCTATGCTGCAAGCTATCCATCCATCTCTTCTCCACACATTCCTATATTCAAAACAAAAATACCAGGTATGGGCACCGGAGGTATGGCTTAGCGGTTAAGGCATTTGCCTGCAAAACCAAAGGACCCAGGTTTGATTCCCCAAGACCCACATTAGCCAGATGCACAAAGGGGTGCACACATCTGGAGTTCGTTTGCAGTGGCTGGAGGCCCTGGTGCCATTCATTCTCTCTTTCTCTCTCTCTCTCTCTCTCCCTCCCTCCCTCCTTCTCTGTCAAATAAATAAATTAATTAAAATAAAATATTTAAATGTATATACATATATACATATATACATATATACATATATATATACACACACACACACACACACACACACACACACACAACAGGTACAGGCTGGACAGATGGCTTAGTGGTTAAGGCACTTTCTTATAACACCTAATGACCTGGGTTCAATTCCCCAGTACTCAGCAAAGCCAGATGCACAAAGTGGTGCATGCATCTGGGGTTCATTTGCAGCAGCCAGAAGCCCTGGCACATATTCTCTACCCCCCCCCCCCGTGTGTGTGTGTGTGTTCTCTCTCTGCATACAAATAAATAAAAATATTTTTAAAAGAAATACCAAGTACAAGGGTGATATGTGAGCTCACAACCAGGTGAAGGTATTCTATTCACACAGATATTAACACTCTAACCATGATGTCATAGCAGCCTCACTGAAAGATGTTTATTGGGCTGGAGAGATGGCTCAGTGGTGAAGGCACTTGCCTGCAAAGTCTAACGACCCAGGTTCAATTCTCCAGTGCCCATGTAAAGCCAGATGCACAAAGTGATACATACATCTGGAGCTCACTTGCAATGGCTGGAGCCCTGGCATGCCCATTCTATGTCTGTCTCCTATCACCTCTCAAGTAAATAAATAGTCTCTGCCAGGCGTGGTGGCACATGCCTTTAATCCCAGCACTTGGGAGGCAGAGGTAGGAGGATCGCCATGAGTTCAAAGCCACCCTGAGACTACATAGTGAATTCCAGGTCAGCTTGAGCTTGAGTGAGACCCTACCTCAAAAAAAAAATCAAAACAATAAATAAATAGTCTCTATAAAAAAGAACACTCAGGCCGGGTGTAGTGGCACACGCCTTTAATCCCAGCACTTGGGAGGCAGAGGTAGGAGGATTGCCGTGAGTTCGAGGCTACCCTGAGACTACATAGTGAATCCCAGGTCAGCCTGGGCTAGAGTGAGAACCTACCTCGGAAGAAAAAAAAAGAACACTCAGTAAGATTGTTGAATATAAATATTAGCTCATAAATAAACATTTATTTATTATTGGGCTGGAGGGATGGCTTAACAGTTAAGGCACTTGCCTGCAAAGCCAAAGGACCCAAGTTCAATACATCAGGACCCAATTAAGCAAGATGCACAAGGTGGCGCATGCATTTGGAGTTCATTTGCAGTGGCTAACGGTCCCTGGCGTGCCCATTTTCTCTCTGTGTCTACCTCTTTCTCTTTCTTTCTCTCTCTCTCTCTCAAATAAAAAATAAAATCATGTGCTTGAAAAAGTTTTTTAATTGCAAATAGAAAACACAATAAAAAATAATTATTTTCAATAGCAAGTGAAAATATGGTTTTAGAAAAAGAGAGGGGGAGGAGGGGGAGAACAACAAGAAGAGAAAAGGAAAGGTAGGAGGGATTTTTATTGAGAGAAAACCTTTAAATCTGATTAAAATATAGAAAATAATTGATATAAATAAATGGAGACTCTCTAGTAAGGAGCGTCATTATGAAATACTATTTCATCCCCATATTTAATGTAATCTTATTTGAAATAGCTCATACTTGTGGCAAAAATGTATGTGAAAACAAAGGTGCATGAATCACAGTTTTGAAAGAGCTGAGAAAACGATATATCCCACCACAGATATGAGGACACACCAAAACACTGAGAGGAGGCGTGTGGGCCTAGTGTCAGTCCAGGCAAAAGGACTACTAGTCATAGCAGAGAGCCCAGAGGTAGACTCATTTACATCTGGGGACTTTGGAAGTGATAAAAGCATGCCAGAAACCAGTGGTAAAAGGATAATTAACAGACAGCTGGGAACACTGGCTGACTATACTAAAAAAAAATAAAATAGGGCTGGAGAGGTTGCTTAGCAGTTAAGCACTTGCCTGTAAAGCCTAAGGACCCCAGTTCGAGGCTCGATTCCCCAGGACCCACGTTAGCCAGATGCACAAGGGGGCGCATGCATCTGGAGTTCGTTTACAGTGGCTAGTGGCCCTGGCGTGCCCATTCTCTCTCTGTCTCTCTGTCTGTCTGTCTGTCTGTCTGTCTCTCTCTCTCTCTCTCTCTCTCTCCCTCTCCCTCTCCCTCTCCTTCTCCCTCTCTTCCTCTCTGTCTGTTGCTCTCAAATAAATAAATAAATATAAACAAAAAAAGTTAAAAAAAAAAAGTAAATGGAGGGGCTGGAGAGATGGCTCAGCAGTTAAGGTGCTTGCCTGCAAATCCTAACAACCCAAGTTCAATTCCCCAGTACCCACATAAAGCCAGATGCAGAAAGTGGCACTTGCATCTGGAGTTTGCTCACAGTGGCTGGAGGCCCTAGCACACCCATTCCCTCTGTCTCTCTTCCATCTCTTATGCTTGTGAATAAATAAAATTACTTTTGAATTTAAAAAAATCTTTTGAGGTTTGGTCTTGCTATAGCCCAGACTGACCTGGAATTCACTATGTAGTCTCAGGCTGTCTTCAAACTCACAGCAATCCTCCTACCTTTGCCTCCCCAGTGCTGAGATTAATGGCATATGCACCATGCCCAGCTTAAAATTATTTTTTTAGTTAGTAAAAACATAAATGGACTTCTGCCTCTCCAGATCCAAGCGGCAGGCTTCAAACAGAACAGACTTAATGCAAGAGTAAGCCATTTATATAGTCCAAAGAAAATATATAAGGATATTCTCAGACAAGAGAGGAAGAATTTAAAGCTGAAAACACTAACCATAAGGCAAAAAGAAAAAAAAATGGCATAGTCATAGGTTTACTAATTTCTATATAAAAACACTGAAAACAGACAACAAGTTTAAAAATATGAGTTATGTCCAACATTAATAATGATCCGACAGAGAAAATAATCTTGTTAAAGATAGGCAAAGGATGTCAACCATGGACAGGCGGGGCAAATAACAACTCACTGCGGTGGGAATACACAGGTCACAGGCACGTGCAGGACAACCATGCCGTCAGCAACCGCAGACGTGCAAGCAATGCAGTGTGGGGTTAGGTGAATCGGCTGGGCACAAAGTGGCGGGTAATGATGATGCCAAGTACCACGCTGTGTGTGTGCTCTGCCCTGTGTATCAGCCACAGCCGTCGGGCAGGACTTCACCCACTAGTGTGAGCACCTCACCCCCTGAGTACACAGCACAAAGAAACTCTCACACGTTCACAGGGGTCACCTAGGAAAATGTTGATTGTAGCTCTGTGGAAGGAGGGATAGGAAGGCAATGCAGGTGTCCCACCCACACCCTAGGGAGGAGTGGATGTTTATCAACAGCCACAGGTCCCCACAACTACAAAAACACCAAGTCAAGAAATAAAGAAGGTACTATCACAGTATTACATACAGAATATCAAAAAGGTATTTGGGGCTAGAGCGATGGTTTAGCAGTTCAGGCACATGCCTGCGAAGCCTAAGGACCCAGTACCCACATAAGCCACTTACACATAGTGGTGCATGCATCTGGAGTTCATTTGCAGTGGCTAGAAGCCCTGATGTGCCCATTCTCATATTCTCATTCTCATTCTCTCTCTCTCTCTCTTCCCCACCCCCATCTCAAATAAATAAATAAATAAATAAATCTTTAAACAAAAAAGGTATTTGGAAATTGTTTCAAAACAACCTGATGAGGGCCATTGCAGAAGAGGGACAGGAAGAATGTAGAAGCCAAAGGACAGGGAGCAGTGTCATAGAACGCTGTGTTTCTGTTTATTTGTTTGAGAGAGTCAGAGAAAGAGAGAAAAGAGAGAATTGGTCCACCAGGGCCTCCAGCCACTGAAAACAAACTCCAAACACATGTAGCACCTTCTGCATCTGGCTTACGTGGGTGCTGGGGAATCGAACCTGGGTCCTTTGGCTTTGCAGGCAAGTACCTTAACCTTTAAGCCATTTCTCCAGCCCTGAATGCTGTCTTCTTGATGCACTAGCCATTATAGTCACACCCTCGCAGTGGCTGTCATTACCTGCACAATGGAAGAAGAAAAATTTTTAAAAAGACATCCAAGCAGAAGAGGGATGAGTTAGAAAGAAGTGCAGTGGAAGGGGAAGAGGGAACAAGACAAAAGTGATAGGAGGGATTATGATCAAAATACATCATACAGGGACTGGAGAGATGGCTTGACAGTTAAGGCACCCAAAGGACCCAGGTTTGATTCCCCAGGGCCCACGTAAGCCAGACGCACAAGGTGGTACATGCATCTGGACTTGGTTTGCAATGGCTAGAGGCCCTGGCATACCCATTCTCTATCTGCCTTTCTCTCTCTCTCTCAAATAAATAAATAAAATATTTTTAAAAAATACATTATGAGCCGGGCATGGCGGCACACACCTTTAATCCCAGCACTCAGGAGGCAAAGGTAGGAGGATCGCTGTGAGTTCGAGGCCATCCTGAGACTACATAGTGAATTCCAGGTCAGCCTGGGCTAGAGTGAGACCTTACCTCAAAAAACCAAAAAAAGGCCAGGTGTGGTGCGCACATACACATGCAACATAAAAAATAAATGAGGAGCCAGGCGTGGTGGCACACGCCTTTAATCCCAGCACTTGGGAAGCAGAGGTAGAAGGATTCCCACGAGTTCGAGGCCACCCTGAGACTACAGGGTGAATTCCAGGTCAGCCTGAGCTAGAGTGAAACCCTACCTCAAAAGACCAAAAAAAAAAAAGAAAAAGAAAAAGAAAACCCAAAAAAATATATATATATATTATGTACATGTATGAAAATTATCAATAAAAAGTGTTTTTAAAAACATCATAACCTGAGGGTAAGAAGTTGGAAGAGGTTATAGATAAAACAGCCCAGCCATGAGTTGACTATAATAGTAATCATGAGTATAAGTTTCATTATATATTTTCTCTTAGATGTTCAAATTTTTGTGTAATTTTTTAAACAAATTTTTATTTATTTATGAGAGAGAGAGAATGGGCATGCCAGGGCTTCCAGCCACTGCAAATGAACTCCAGATGCATGTGCCTCCTTGTGCATCTGGCTTACATGGATCCCAGGGAATCAAACCGAGGTCCTCTGGCTTTGCAGGCAAATGCCTTAACCACTAAGCCATCTTCTCCAGCCCTGTGTAATGTTTTAAAATACATGTATACAAAACATAATTTTTTAATAACTCCTTCCAAATAAAACAGCATACATACAAAATACAGTACATCCAGGCATGGTGGTACACACCTTTAATCCCAGCACTCGGGAGGCAGAGGGAGGAGGATTGTGGTGAGTTCAAGGCCACCCTGAGACTATGTAGTGAATTCCAGGTCAGCCTGGGCTAAAGTGAGACCCTGCCTCGAAAAAACAAAAATAAATAAATATGAAGTAAAATAAAATACAGTATACTAGTTGCCAAAGGGAATGGAAAGGGAGGGTGGAGAATAGATATGAAGAGGAAAATGATGATTAAAAATAGAAACCTCAGAGCCGGGCGTGGTGGCGCACGCCTTTAATCCCAGCACTCGGGAGGCAGAGGTAGGAGGATTGCCGTGAGTTTGAGGCCACCCTGAGACTCCACAGTGAATTCCAGGTCAGCCTGGACTAGAGCGAGACCCTACCTCAAAAAAATAAAAATAAAAATAAAAATAGAAATAGAAACCTCAGCCGCATGTGGTGGTGCATGCCTTTAATCTCAGCATGTGGGAGGCAAAGGTGGGATGGCTGTGAGTTCAAGGCCAGCCTGGGAGTACAGAGTGAATTACAGGTCAGCCTGGGCTAGAGTGAGACCCTACCTCTAAATAAAATGAAAATAAAATAATATAGTCCTCGTGTGAGCCCATGATGCTAAGGCACCAGTTAATAAGCCTGTGAGTTGGCAACAGGGTTTAAAACTCAAGACTGGCTTTGGTGGGGGGTGGGGTGCTCCAGCAGCACTCAGGGGTGACCAGCCGTGAACATCAAACACAAGTTCTCACCTCAGAGAACTTTCCAGGCCTGTGACAGGAGGAAACTGTCATTGTGTGTCACATTAAATGGGGGGAAACCAACTGTTCTCTAATTGGACTGAAGGCCCACTCTATGGGAGGGAATACATGCCTGGTACTGAAAACCTAATCAAAAGCCTATGGCAGGGGAGGTCATGAGCCTTAGGGGTATAAAGCCTGCTCTTGTCTGGACAAATGCATATATATATTCTCACCAAACTGCTCTGAAAGCACTACACTTAATGTTCATATTCATATATTAATGCTACTCTCACTTCTGGCTAGAGAAGCTTCTAGATGGCAGTGACCACTGGGATGAACGAAAAGGCAACACAGTGCTGAGAAGTGACGGAGGAGTGTCCGGCACTGAAATATCTCTATCACACTGGCCAAGGCTCAGGGTCCGTTGCGGAAGAGGTGGCAGAAAGAATGTAAGAGCCAAAGGAAGGGGACCACTCCTTACAATGCAACTGTCCAGACAGAAATTGGCCTCAATATCCATGACCTTGCAGCGCCTAGCAATGCCTACACAAGACCCATATAATAGAAAAAGATGATGACATCAAAATACAAGAGACTAATGGAGAGAGGGAGGGGATATGATGGAGAGTGGAGTTGTGAAGCGGGAGGTGGGGGAGGGGGGGAAATTACCATGGTTTGTTGTAAGTATAAAAGTTGTCAGTAAAATTTTTTAAAAAGAAAAAATGGCAGTCACTGCTTTCATTGTCTTAAAAGTAAGAAGAAACGTGATGTCCCTTAACTCAAATAAAAGATTAGTGCTATGGCTGTCCCTATAATGTCACCCATGTCTCCTTCATGCACATCACCATGGATTTACTGCTTAATAGTTATTCTATTGGTTGGTATTTTTCTTTCACCATGGTTTTCACACCACAGTAGTATTAAATACTGCCCTCTGTTCTATCATCTTGTACATATTTTTATAGCGACACACAACCAACTTGAGCAATATTAGGGAAATGGAATAGAAAAAACTATTTATTGCAATGAAATGCTGACTTTTTAATTTCACCTTTTTGGAATATGTCTCTGTAAGTCTCTATGTCATATACATGCTATTCTGAGAGGTAAACTGAACATCACATGTTAGATTCTCCCAAAACCAATTTATATGTACCCACAGGAGATTTTATGCCTCTATCTCTCTATGAGTGGAAAGACAAATACAATCAGAGTGCAGCCATTATTTTCATTCTCCCAGAAAATAATAAAAGCATGGGTTCTAAAGAAGAAGAAAGGGGGCTGGAGAGATGGCTTAGCAATTAAGCACTTGCTTGTGAAGCCTAAGGACCCCAGTTCGAGGCTCGATTCCCCAGGATCCACGTTAGCCAGATGCACAAGGGGGCGCACGTGTCTGGAGTTCGTTTGCAGTGGCTGGAGGGCCTGGTGTGCCATTCTCTCTCTCTCTCTCTCTCTCTCTGCCTCTTTCTCTGTCTGTCTGTCACTCTCAAATAAACAAAAATAAACAAAAATTTTGAAAAAAAAAAAAAAAAGAAGAAAGGTGGAGGGGTTGAGCAGTAAAATGATAAAACATTTGCCCTAGAGTGTCTTCCGTGAGAGTATGCCCCAGCATTCCCATTCAGTATGTCTAAATGACTCCCGGTAACAGAGGTGCTGACAACCAGCACCATGGGCCAAGACGCTCAGATCACCTGACAGGCTGAGGACCCATACTCTTGACCATGCCGATGACCCAAACACTTTTTGTTAATTAATTTATTTGATAGAATGTGTAAGAGAGAAAATGGGCATGCCAGGGCCTCCAGCCGCTACAAACAAACTGCAGACAGATGTGCCACCTTGTGCATCTGGCTTACATGGGTACTGGGGAATCGAACTCGGATCACTAGGCTTTTCAGGCAAGCATCGTAACCACTAAGAAATCTCTCCAGCCCCCAAACTGTTGATCATGAGAGAATACTACCTATCACACTAAGGTGGAATTTTGCTTACGGTATTTTTCTAAACTACCAAAACCAAATTTAATTTATATGTGGCTCTGTGAAGGAAAGCCATTTCTAACAGAAGTCACCAGTTCTTCACTAATCAAAAAAACTACCGCCAAAACTTCAGCCTGTCCAAACATTTATAATTAATGCTTCCTATAAATGTCCATTAGAGACCAGCTTGTTGACCCAGCATTATGTTAATGACTGAAAGGCAGGACAAGGACTTTGAGTCACAGATGTAACCTTGAATCAAGGATCCCTAATGGTCCCAAAACAAAAGTCATCAGAGGGACTCCTCCAGGCTATGTAGAGCCCTACTCACGCAGCAACAGACACCTGGCTTGATTCTGACTCCCCCTTGACCTTGGGTTCAACACCTTGCAGAGTGTACAACCTAAACAAATGTTCACCCTGAGCCTCCTGTATTTAAGCCTTTAGGGTTCAGTTTCGTTTTATCTCCACATCATATGCAATTCTCAGGCTCGGCTGTGGATGTTCATACTGCAAGCATCTCTCAAGCTTTAGGAGGCTTGAAGGTCAAAAGACCAATCTTCCATGTGTACACGCACGCGCACACGCACACACACACACAGCACACAATGTATGAGCATGTAGAAAACAAGTACTGTACAATTCTCCAAATAAAAGGTACCAAACTATCTTGGGACCAATGTTTTTAATTTCCAAAGATTATATTTTGCTGTACTTTTTTCCCTGTTTCTTACATTTTTCACTGGATCCTGCTCTTATGTCCTAACCATTCCCTTGAATAGGTGTCTAGTTTACCTCCTCTAACGATAATAAAGTCATCCCCGGAGAGCATCTGCCATGTTTTGCTTCCCTAGTCCCTTCATGATGGATTTCTAGCTTACCATGGAGGTCCAATTGCCTGCAGAAATGGTTCATGGAAAGTCCTGACTCATGTCCACTCCTGAGCTGTTTGGAGAGGCAGGACAAAGGAGGGGGAAAAAGCAAAATTTCAAACCTTATGCATAAGAGTCCTGGCTCAGTGGTGTGAGGGGAAATGTTGGAAGTGCCTACCCATGGGAAGCAAAGAAAATGCTACAAAAATGACTCAAGGGCTGGAGAGGTGAGTCAGCAGGTAAGACACTTGACTGAGAAGCCTAAGGACCCAGGTTCGATATTCCAGATGCACAAGGTGGTGCATGCATCTGGAGTTCATTTGCAGTGTCTGGAAACCCTGGTGCACCCACATTCTCTCTATCTGCCTCTTTCTTTCTATCTCCCTCAAAATAATAATATATATATATATATATATATATATAGGTTTTTCGTGGTAGGGTCTCACTCTAGCCCAGGCTGACCTGGAATTCACTATAGAGTCTCAGGGTGGCCTCGAACTCATGGCGATCCTCCTACCTCTGCCTCCTGAGTGCTGGGATTAAAGGCGTGTGCCACCACGCCCGGCTAAATAAATATTTTTTAAAAAGAAAGATAGATAGTTAGAAACATTAGAAAAATGACTCAAGAAGCTGGTAGGGATGCATTCTCACAGACGTGCCCCTAACGCCACCCAGAACCCTTGAACTGGTTGAACTAGAGGCATCAGAAAACTCAAGACAAGCCTCTTAATTAGGACTTGATTTGTACATGTAGTGTGCTGACCTCGCAAATGTTATTTCAGTAGCAACAACATAAGAAGGGAAGCCTACTTCTGTTAGTCCATGTGGCTTCTCTCTGGGCAGTTCTCGTGGTGTCAGAGGCGGACACTCCACGCCACTTTAGGAGCAGGTACATTATGCTCACCAACGGTTCAAACACCCCTGTGACTCAGTCTCCTGCTATAAAATCCCAAAGCCATGGCTTCCTGGGGACATCACGCCCTCTAGGAGTGAGCACGAGATCAGCATTTTACAAAGCTCCTCACATAACACACGTAAGTAGGTGGAATTGGACCCCACTGAGCTCAAAAGTTTGAGTTACAAGGACTCACTCTCATTATCAGCCAGGAAACTGCCTCAAACTGGCATAAACAGTAAGTGAAATTAACAGCTTACCCAATCGCAACTGCAGCACTGCATGAAGACACGGTTCCAGAAAGGTCCGTCCAAGTCCCAGCCCTGCATGTCCAAAGCTGTCACCTGGACTCTGACTTATGGCTTCCACCTCAGGCTAATAGCCAGATGGCCTGACCACAACTTCGATGTCTCCTTCAAACAGGTACCTGGTAAGGGCCTCTTTGTAGCAATGAAATTTTTCCCAGAAGCTCCCAAAGGAACTCACAGCTCATTGGCCAGAATCAGGTTCTAAGATAACAAAGGTGATTGCATTATGAAGACTGGTTGAGGCCGATGAGTCTCACGTGTGAGTGTGCGTTGGTATCACAGGTAAGCTTGTCAAAGCACAAGGTAGAGGAGGAGGAAGTAGGTCCCACGTCTTTCATCCTCGGCTTCCAGCTGGTGCTAACGGGCTCTGAGGAGCACAGGTTTCTCCCAGTGAGGACCCACCTGCTGAGAATTCTATCAGCTTCCTGAAAGCAAAACCAGTAAGCACCTGTCATCATTTAAAGACCTCTACAGTCTCTGAACTCCTTAACAAAGTGGGGCCTGGGTGCCTTTCCCTTCATGTGGGCTGGACTTAGTGGCTCACTTCTAACACAGAGACCAGGTTAAAGACATTCTGCTCCTATATCAGTCTCTCTCAAAAAAACACTTACTCTGAGAAAAGCTAAGGCCTTATCATAGACAGTCTAGGGAGCATCCCATGTGCCAAAAAAAGAAAAGGACCCGCTCATAGCCATGTGTGTAAGCCCTCTTGGAAACACAGCCTCTGGTCCCCAGTCATCAATGGCCATAGCCTTGGCCATCATGAGATGAAGGCACTGAGCAACAGCCACCCAATTCTGACCATACTGAATTCCCAACCCTCAGAAGCTAAGATTACCAATGCTGAATTGTTGTTGTTTTTTGTGGGGGGGGGGGAGGGTTCAAGGTAGGGTCTCACTCTAGCTCAGGGTGATCTGGAATTCACTATGTAGTCTCAGGCTGGCCTTGAACCCACAGCAATCCTCCTACCTCTGCCTCCCGAGTGCTACGATTAAAGGCATTTGCCACCACACCTGGCTTTTCCAATGCTGAGTTTTTTTTTTTTTAAGAAGTGAAACTGGAGAGTAATTCTTTATGCAGCATTACATCAAAAGAGCAGTTAGTGAAGGAAAATAGGAGAAGGAAGGACCGTCATGAGTAATCAAGTGTTTGGTATAGCCACTTTTGAGTGGAATCACCCACTCACCTTTGAAGAGTAGCAAGAATGGGCTGGACAGATGGCTTAGCAGTTATGGCATTTGCCTGCAAAGCCAAAGGACACAGGTTCAATTCCCCAGGACCCACATAAGCCAGATGCACAAGGTGCTGCAGGCATCCAGAGTTCGTTTGCAGTGGTTGGAGCCCTGGTGTACCCATTCTCTCTCTCTCTCTCTCTCTCTCTCTCTGCTCCCCTCTTTCTCTGTGAAATAAATAAATAAATAAGAATAAAATATTTAAATATAGGCTGTGTGTGAATGTGTTCCCCAAATTTCACGGTGTAACTTTAACTCACAAATTCCTGTGCTAATGGTATTTGGAGGTAAGGCCTTAGAGAGGTCATGGGGATTACATGGGCTCATGAGGATGGGGTCCCCAGGATATCATTAGTGGCATTCTGCAAATAAGAGAGGAACTCAAGCTAGTATGCTGATGCAGCCAAAGCCCCTCCCCAGACACGAAGCAGACACCAGCACCACACTCTCCCACTTCTCTCTGTAACTGTGAGCCCAAGAAGCCAGTGTTCTCCCTGCGCGAGCCCAATGTCAGATTGGGATATTATACAGCAATGGATCAGTGGCCTGGCCTGCATGAAGCCCTGGGTTCCACCCCAAGCACCATAAAATAAATAAATGATAAACATTACCCAATCTGTAGCATCTAGAAAAATGGACTAAGACAGTCTTATCAGCTTGAAACTTCTTAACAAATCCCATGGGCTACATACGAGTACTATTATATTCCAATTTGACAGGAAAAAAAAAATCTGAAATATTTTAAGGGTTAAACAAAGGGAAACAAAACTAAAATTCAAACGCAAGGAGCAATCCTGGCCCCGGGATTGTTAACCAGCCCACTTGATCCCCTCGGTCTAAGGGCTCCCTCTGCCTGGTGAGGAAAGGAGAGCAGATGTTTTGCATCTAAGGTGTATGAGGTCCAGGCAACAACAGGGGAGTGCAGACTTTCTTAGGTGGCATGGGAATGGGCACAGAGGCATCATCCTGGTAAGTAGTCAGTTGTAGCAGTCTTTCCTGTCCTAAAGGGTCCCAATGAAATGTCTCAAAGGTGGTACTGTCAATGTGTTTCTGAAAAAGCACTAGAATGCGAATCTTTTTCATCCAATTCTTGCCTTTTGTAGACTCTGGAATATAAGAAATATAAACCTTTAAATAAGAATTTCCAATTAACCTTCTTCTACCTCTGCTGTCTTTCTACTCCATCCAAGTTCTCTCTCCTACAGAAACCAATTACAGCTGTCCCTTGCTTTTTCTAGATGCAGCTTCTTTCTCTTCTTGCATCTCCCGCTCCTGCTGCCTTGTAGTTCATCCCAGAAAGCTCCCCTGATAAATTCATCAGCCAGGTTGGTTTTCAATTTAACAAAGTTTTACTTGTACCTTTTTGCAACTCTTCAGCAATTCATCCTTCAGCCGATGACACTCACAGAAAAAAAAAAAAAATGCCCACCAAGACATAGACATGGATCGTTGTATCCCAATTGGAACAAGTCCAACTTCAAATTAAAGTTTAATTTAAGCTCAAGTTTATCTTTGGTACTCTCTAGCTTCCAGAACTGTGCCCTATTCACACTTTATTTTCCTCTTTGCCCTTTGCAAATGTGACCACCCATTCTCTCTGCTAAATAATTGTAATCTCTTTGTGGGGGAAATGTGGGGGTGTATGGTACATATGTGTGTATATGTGTTCCTCTGTGCATGGGTACACATGTGGGGGGGGGGCAGAAGTCAATGTCAGGTGTCTTCCTCAATTGCTCTTATTAATATTTATTTAAATTTTGGGGGGGGGGGAATTGGTTTTTTGGTTTTTTTGGTTTTTTTGGTTTCTTGAATTCCAGGCTGACCTAGAATTCACAGTGTAGTCTCAGGGTGCCCTCAAACAGCAATCCTCCTACCTCTGCCTCCCAAGTGCTAGAATTAAAGGCATGTGCCACCATGCCCAGCATTGCTTTTTTCCTTTCTTTTCTTTTTTGTTTCTTTGTTTGTTTTGTTTTGTGTTTGAGACAGGATCTCTGAGCCTGGAGCTCATTGACTGAGCTAGGCTACTTAGCCAGCAAGTCCTTCAGATTTTTCCTGTTTCTGCCACCCCGGTGCTAGGATTACATGCACATGCCACCACGCCTGACTTATGTCGGCACTGGGAGCTGAACTTGAGTCCTGACGCTTGCATGGCAAGTGCATGCCCCGCGGGACCACCCCCCAGGCCTCTGCTCCCTGTTCTGCACTATCATTTGCTCCGCTCTCCACTGAGCCACTCCCACTGCCAGGCAAATTTGGTCAAAGAGCTCACAACAGAAATTATGTTTCTTGGAGTCCACATTACTTGAGAGTTGCCATCCCATATTTGGCACAACAGTTACAACAGAGTTGGTCTACAGGGCTTCCAGTGTCGCTCTGCACCTCATGATCGAATCTCTCTCTGCCCTCATCTACCACCATCAATGAAACAGTCGGTTTTGCCACAGTCACCCTCTCCCTGACAAGACAATGGACTTTTATTCTGCCAAAAAGAAAAGTAAAATCAAGCTGAAGAGATGGCTTAGCAGTTAAGGTGTTTGCCTGCGAAGGCTAAGGACCCAGGCTTGATTCCCCAGGACCCATGTAAACCAACTGCACATGTATCTTGAGTTCATTTGCAGTGGCTAAAGGCCCTGGTGCACCCGATCTCTCTGTCTCTTCCTCGCTCTCTCTCCCCCTCTCATCATATAAATAAATAATTTTTAAGATTTTATTTCTATTTATTTATTAGAGACACACAGAAGGAAAGAAAGAGAAAAAAAGTGGGTGCACCAGGAACTCTAGCCACTGCAAATGAACTCCAGATGCATGTGCCACCATGTGCATCTGCCTTACGTGGGACCTGGAGAATCAAACCTGGGTCCTTAGGCTTCGCAGGCATACACCTTAACCACTAAGCCATCTCTCTAGCCCTAAAATATTTTTTAAAACAGTCAAATCATGACACTTGCAGGAAGACAGATGGAACTGGAAATTATGTTTCAGTGAAATAAGCCTAACAAAAAAACCAAATACCCTGTTTCTCTCATTTGTGGGTCTCCAAATTTTAATTTTCATAGATGTAAGCCAGGAGCTGATACTCTGGGTGCTAATTAGTAAACACCAAGTGTCCATCACCTGGTATGCCTGTCACTTCTGCTCTAGGCCAACACATCGTCAGTTTTTTCCAGGGCAAGCACAATACTCTTGGTTTTAATACTGCTTTCTGTTCATTACAGAGATCAAAGATGGGTAAATCAAAGAGTATCTCTCCCTTCACTGAAACATCTAGGGAACAGCATTTAATGACACATGGGATGACATCTAAATCTGTACCTTGTCTATGTGTCCAGTGATCTGACTGATCCTTGCAGTAGTCTTTACAATTTTTTCCAACTTACATTCTTTCTTCAAATTATTAAACAAAACTCATGTCCCTCCAAGTTCAGTGTCAATGGCTGATTCTAGGACTGGGACAGGAAAGAGATAAGATGAGCACAGTGTCTCCTTGTGCTAGTAAAGTTAGGAGCTGTTAAAACACACACGGGAGTCAGGATTATTTTAATCATTTACACCACAGACTTACTGGGACTCTGCATGGGGTGGAGGGCAAGAGAACCACAGATGCTAACTGGAAGAACTTCTAACAGATCATCCTTTAAGTAACAAAATGAAGAAATATTGGATTATAATACAACATACAAAATCCATAAGGCCACTGGTTGAATAAGTTAATATAGGAGAAGAAACAAGGTTCTCATGCAGAGTTCCAGATGAATCACGTGGCTTGTGATGCTGCTGCCTGGCGTCAGAAACCCGACGAAGACCATCTACACACGTGCTCAAGGGAGCGTAGTCATAAACCATGGGAGAGTACTCATGCTTGAAGGAAAACAAAGGCATTTTCATTCTGCGTTCTTCTCAAGAACCCACTAACCCCAATTAATCATGGGGCAGTGTTGACCCTAGGGACGTCCTACAATAGTTTTAAAACTTCTTTTTTTTTTTTTTTGGTTTTTCTCAAGGTTGGATCTCTCTCTAGTCCAGGCTGACCTAGAACTCACTATGTAGTCTCAGAGTGGACTTGAACTCACAACAATCCTCCTACCTCTGCCTGTCAAGTGCTGGGATTAAAGGTGTGTGCCACCACACCTGGCTTAAAAATTATTTCTAAACCTAGAATAACTCCCTTCTCAAAGAAGAAATAAAAATCACCCACTATCTTTCTCATTACCATCCAAATAAACCACAAGTGGTAACTGAGGGCAAGAAGTTAGAGAGCTAAAGCATAGGGCTGTCAGGCATATCCTACTTCAGGATCGTAGGCCTGAGGTTAAGAATTCTTCTCACGGTTGCTGTGTTATCATTCATGTAAAATCAATAGGATAGATGGGTAATCAATTAAAGGAGCTTTCAAAAACTAGGTTGTTTTCTTTAAGAAATCATTCCATGCTGAACATGCCACATCAGTCCTCTTTGGTCTTTGTCTCTTATTTGTCAATTGATGCTGTCCTCCTCACCCTGCTATTGCTATTAATTAGTCTGTTGCTTCGATCTTCCTGATTGTTCTACTAAGGCTTAAAAGAGAAAAATAAAAAAAAAATCACATAACACATGTCTATTTTGAGTTAATTATCAGGTGTACCTTCTACTCACTCATTTACAGTTCTCAAACATCTATGCCAAACCTTATACACAGCTAAAGAGAAAAATAAAAATGAAAGCAAGGTTGGAGAGATAGATCAGCAAGCTTGAAGGCATAAGGGGGACTGAAACAACCCGAGATCAAATCTCCAGATCCCACATGCACAGCTGGGTGTCGCCATACATGCCTGTGACCCCAGTCCTGTAAAAGGAAGCAGAGACCAGGGAATCACTCGGGCTCCCAAAAAGTCAAGCTCAGGGGGGCTGGAGAGATGGCTTAGCGGTTAAGGCTCTTGCCTGCAAAGCCAAAGGACCCAGGTTCAACTCCCTAGGACCCACGTGCGCCAGCTGCACAAGGGGGCACATGCATGTGGGGTTTGTTTTCAGTGGCTGGAGTCCCTGGCACACTCATTCTCTCTCCTCTCTCTCTCTCTCTCTCTCTCTCTCTCTCTCTCTTTCCCTGCCTATTTCTGTTATCTCTCTTTCTCTCAAATAAATAAAAATAAAATAGTCTTTAAAAGGAATTTATTTATTTGAGAGCGACAGACAGAGAGAGAAAGAGGCAGATAGAGAGAGGGAGAGAGAATGGGTGCCGCCAGGGCCTCCAGCCACTGCAAATGAACTCCAGACGGTGTGCGCCCCCTTGTGCATCTGGCTAACGTGGGTCCTGGGGAGTCGAGCCTCGAACCGGCGTCCTTAGGCTTCACAGGCAAGCGCTTCACCGCTAAGCCATCTCTCCAGCCCCCAAAATAAAATATTTTTAAAACTCAAGCTCAGGTGTAAGAAGCTCTGGCTCAGAGTGAGAGTGGGCAGAAGAGTGATGGAGCTGCTCTACTCTGACCACTGCAGGCAAAACACCCCACTGTGCCACAGGAGCACATGGGGCGCTGCAAGGGCGCATGCATGTGCATATCCCACACCACACTACACACATACATATGCACAATCCACACACACAAAAAAAAACAGGGCCTGGAAATGTGGTTTAGTAGTTAAGGTGCTTGCCTGCTAAGCTTAAAGATCCAGGTTCAATTCCCCAGTACCCACATGTGCCAGATGCACAAGGGGGCACATGTGTCTGAAGTTCGTTTGCAATAGTTGGAGGTCCTGGAACACCCATATTCATTCTCTCTCTCTCTCTCTCTCTCTCTAATAAGTAAATAAGTAAAACAAAACAGTGTCTGGGGCTGGAGAGATGGCTCAGCAGTTGAGATACTTGCCTGCAAAACCTAATGACCAGGATTTGATTTCACAGTACCCACATAAAGCCGGATGCTCAAAGTGGCACATGCATCTGGAGTTTGCACTGGCTGGAGGCCCTGTTGTGCCCATTCTTTCTGTCTCTCTTCTCTCTATGTCTCTCTGTTTGCACACAAATAAGTAAAAAATGTATTTTTTAAATTGGTTTGAAAATTTTCCTATTCATTATTTCACCATGGTAACAAATGTACTAAAACGAGAGTGGTATAAGACAGAAGGAAGGAAGGGTGTCTACCCCACAGAGCTCACCAGTACTTTGCTGGATGATAGAGCAGAGCGAACAGACCAGATCCAAGAGAAGCTTCTCACTAGGGCAGATGGTGAAGAGAACTTAACTGTTGTAAAAACATACACCTAAGAGGGCTGGAGAGATGGCTTAGCAGTTAAGCACTTGCCTATGAAGCCTAAGGACCCCAGTTTGAGGCTTGATTCCCCAGGACCCATGTTAGCCAGATGCACGCGCTCTCTCTCTCTCTCTCTCTCTCTCTCTGCCGCTTTCTCTCTCAAATAAATAGATAAACAAAAAAATACACCTAAGAGAAAAATATTTAAGTATTTATTATTTATATATAATCTTGGTTGCTGAGCATTTTATTATAGGAAAATGGAGTGAACTGAATAACTGAAAGGTTTCATAGCGAATGAAACTCAAATTGAGAAAGTAAATGATTTATTAAGCTTGGATACAGAACATCCAACTTTATAGGCACAAGTTATAAAAGTGATATGGGAAATCTACAATAAAGAGATCTCCTGTGGCCAATTTTCATCAGAAAAATCCATGACTTTCTATCCAATATGAGTTTCTCTCTGAAAGCATGAAAAATAACCTGTGGAGACTACTTCTCCAACAGGAAATAAAGAGTTGGTTAAATGACAATGTCAGAACCTTGGAGTGAAGTAACCACAGAGCCTCACATGTCACAACAGCTGAACGAAAGACCCAGGCAAGAATACACATCTGAGAATACAAGTAAGAAATGTCTTCAAAGAAGTGTTGTTTGATTTTTTTTTCAAAATATGAATACATAGAATAGACAGCTGTGTAAATAAAGCTAGTGCTCATGCCCAGAAAGTTCTCTAGTTCACTCACAATTTTCTTTAAAAAAAATGAACAAACTTCGAAAAAGCTATAATCAAGTATAAGTAAGAAGTCTCAGGCTGGGGAGGTGGCTTCTTCAGCAAAGTGCTTGCCTTGTTGCAAGCGTGAAGGAAGCCAGTTCAATCCCCCGAACCCATGTCAAAGCGTCAGGTGCCGAGGCTCATGCTTGTAATCCCTGCACTAGGGAGACAGAGGCAGGAGGATCCCTGGAGCTCCCTCTCCAGCCACTCTAACCTAACTAGTGAGCTCCAGGGCAATGAGAGGCCCTGTCTGAAAAAAAAAAAAAAAAAAAGGATGGTATTAATGAGGAACATCACCTAAGGTTGGCCTCTAGCCTCTACATACATGCACATGTACCTACACATGCAGACACACACATGCACACACACACATGCACACAGAGAATGGTGAAAAGAAAGAATATCCATTTGGCTAAAGGTTTGTGGGAAACTGAGAATAAATGAAAGATGAAGACAACGAGATGAAGAATTCTCCAAAACAGACACACGTGTGCTGTGAAATGAAATGCCTTAAACATCAGAAGTCAGCCAACCCACGTCAGCTGTGCTCCGAGGCGAGAGCGTCCAGTAGAAGGTAGCAGGCCTCGGCCTGCATGGCCACCTCTTGAAGGTTCCTGCTCCGTTCCACTGGGTCCTCATCCTGGAAGTGTGTGCACCTGTATCTGGGGGTCCACACACCTGCACACTCCTTTCTTCCCAAGGCTCTCATCATCAGGCGTTTGTTTTTTTTTTTAATAACTTATCAAAATTTTTGTTTTTGATAAATTATAATTATATATTGCATGTTTTGTATAAATTATAATTGTATATTGCATAATTTGTATATTATATATTACTTTTGAGAAAAGTGGCTCCAATGAGGAATATTTCCAGGAAAACCTTATTCGATTTTAATACAGGCAGTACCCAAGAAAAGCCAGAGAAAGCGCTTGTATGGTCTCAGCCAAAATTTCAGAAAACTTGTGGGATGTTTGAATTTGGCACCATCCAACCCGCTGAATCAGTTATCCCTGTGTGGTGCGGCGCGCTGCACGAAGCAAGGAGTAATTATAAATGTCTTCTTGGAGACTTTCCTACTTATCGAGCCGTTCCTACATCAAGCTCATTAGGGCTCCTTGGCAAGAGTCTGTTAGATGTGAAACGACACACACTCAAACTACAGCTTAACTCTGCCTGTCAAACACAAGGAAGGAGGCCTGGAGAGATGACTTAGCGGTTAGGACACTTGCCTGTGAAGCTTAAGGACTCAGGTTCAATTCCCCAGAACCCACATAAGCCAGATACACATGGTGGCTCGTGAGTCTGGAATTTGTTTGCAGTGACTAGAGGCCCTAGTGTGTCCACTCTCACTCTCTGTCCCTCTCTCTCTCTCTCATAAATAAAATAAATTTAAAACAGAAATAAGGAAGGAGATTTTCCTCCCTCCTTCCACAGAGCATTTACCTCAGAAAGCATAGGGTTAGAACACCACGTCCTGCTTTGAAATGTGTATTAGTCCTTTTGAATTCCAGGTCATCTCTTTGCGAGTTGGCCTTGTGTCTGCTCTATGACCTGGGAATATTTTTCTCGAGAACCTAGGCTGTGTCTCTGAATTGCAAACACCATGAGAGACAGCGCCTTTATGTCCATGTCTGTTAGATGGCAGAAGCCTAGCTTCAGTGGGGTCCTGGCTTCAAGTTACAAAACTACCTCTTGGGATCAAAGGATGTGAAGTTTAATTACTCCCCAAATAAAGTTAATTAGCTAACACAGATAGTCACTTAGATGTCCAGATAAAGTTTAAAAAATTGGTTGTGTGGAAAATGGTGTTGTGAAGTCAACTGACACCAGAGCCAGATACCTGTCTTGAGAATATGTTGGTAATGGCTCGCATCCACCGGCTCTATGAGTGAGATTTCTTTGTGCCTTCACAATCTCTTAGTGAATTGTCTGTGGTGGGCATCACATTCTGGTTTAACACTTATTCAAAAATAAAAGTGTTTTCTTTCTCTATTACCTTTGGGAAGAAGATTTCTTGACTGGGAGAATGTTTTGTTTTTAATATATTTCTCCAACAAATGCCAACTATTTTTTTTTCCTGCTGATTCATTGAAAATTAACCATGTTGCCAAGTGTGGTGGTGCACGCCTTTAATCCCAGCACTTGGGAGGCAGAGGTAGGAGGATCACCGTGAGTTCGAGGCCACCCTGAGATTACATAGTGAATTCCAGGTCAGCCTGGGCTACAGTGAGACCCTACCTCGAAAAACCAAAAAAAAAAAAAAGAGAGAGAGAGAGACAAAGAAAGAAAGAAAGAAAATTAACCATGTCAAATTTCAAAAGACTCTCTTGTGGCAAGTGCTTGGGATGAGCTCATACCTACTGGGACAGACGCAAACTCACAACACGCTTCATCTGGGAGTATTTGTCAAGCCTTAGCAGTTGGTATTTTCAATGAGGTATTTGTTACATTAGGCTAAAGTTTTTGAGATTTGTGTTTGCTTATTTGATTCCAGCTAGGTAAAGGAAAGTATTAACCCTCAGTTATATTTCTTGCTGAAAAAAAAAAAAGATTCTCTTCTCAATAATGTTGGAAATGAGGAAATTTTCCTAGATGAACAAAGTGGCATCTCAGAAAATTCCATGGGTATATCCAAATATTAAATATTTGCAGTCTGTGTAACAGAACAGCCATTGAGTTCTCCTGAACTCATCATCTTTCTTTAAAAAAAATATATATTTGGGAATTGGGGAGATGGCTTATGCTTAAGGCACTTGCCTGCAAAGCTGAATGACCCAGGTTCCATTCTGACATGGGTTCAACTCCCCAGTACCCACATAAAGCCAGATGCACAGTGGCACATGCATCTGGAGTTCATTTGCAGTGGTTGGATGCCCTGGTATGCCCATTCATTCTCTCTCTCTCTCTCTCTCTCTCTCTCTCTCTCTCTGTTTCTCTTCTCTCTATATCTGCTTGCAAATAAATTAAAAAATTTTAAGAAGAAAGCAGAACTCATTTCTACCTATCACAATAAGAGAGCAGCTTCAGACCTCTCCGCTCCTGTCTTTGGTCATGTTCTAGAATCAGTCTCAAAGAAACCACTTATGTATCTGCAACTGCTTTAGCCTTGTGTCCAGGTTGGTTTTTGTCACAGTGTCACTGGAACTCTTATTAGAGTGCCCATCCACAGAATGTTCCAGAGCACAAGCATGAAAAAGTTGTCTGGCATTTCATTATTACTCCTCAGTTTGTGTAGGCATCTAGGCCAACTATGTTAGTTATTTTTCTCATTGCTGTGACAAAATACCTGACAAGAAGCAGCTCAAAGAAGGAAAGGTTTCATGCTGCTCTCACTCTTGTTTGGAGAATTTGCTTCATTTTACAGATGGCAGAGAAAACAGAGGAAGATCCATACATAACACAAAAAGTTAGCCAACTTCCCACCATGAGATATGCGACCTCTACCACATCTGCCACAGCCCAGGAGAAATTTCAGAGGAAGTGAGAACATGAATACTGCTCTTATGGCTAGCCTGACAACCAGTTCCAGGGTGATGGTGACAAATACAGTGATCAATCAAAACCTATCAAAGCAGGGCGTGGTGGTGCACACCTTTAATCCCAACACTCGGGAGACAGAGGTAAGAGGATTGCCATGAGTTTGGGGCTAGCTTGAGATGACATAGTGATTTCCAGGTCAGCCTGAGCTAGAGCGAGACCCTACATCCAAAAAAAAAGGGGGGTCTTGAGGGATGGCTTAGCAGTTAAGGCATTTGCCTGCAATGCCAAAAGGACCCAGGTTCGATTCCCCAGGCCCCACGTAAGCCAGATGCACAAGGGGGTGCACATGTCTGGAGTTCATTTGCAGTGGCTGGAGGCCCTGGAGCACCCATTCTCTCTCTCTTCCTCTTTCTCTCTCAAATAAATAAAAAAAATAGAATAAAATATTTTTTTAAAACTATCAAAGCAGAAATACAGAGGATATGGAGAACTCAACACCAAGCTAGACTGCCAACAGGCCTGCCATGGCTCAGGGAGCATTACAGAAGAGGGGGCTTTAGAAAGACTGTCTAAGAGCCACAGAGTGGGTAGAAATATCCTGAGGCATGGTCCCCCCACTATCCCACAGGGGCTGACTGAGGTCTTCATGACCCCAAAATAAATACCATAAACCCCACTGAGGAGAGCCTCTAGGGTAACACAAGCTAAGGTGAAGAGATAGAAGAATATAACCTGTTATGATTTATATAAAATTAAATTGTAAAATTAATTTTTTAAAAAGAGAAGGAAGGTTTTATTGTGGCTCACAGTTCCAGGGTACACAGCCCATCATGGTGCAGACGCATGTGGCAGGTGCATCCACATGCCAGAAGCAGAGAGGATGGATGCTGCTCAGATGCCTTTTCTCTCTCTCTCTCTCTTTTTTTTTTTTTTTTTTTTGAGGTAGGATCCCACTGTAGCCCAGGCTGACCTGGAATTCACTCTGTAGTCTCAGGGTGGCCTTGAACTCACAATGATCCTCCTACCTCTGCCTCCCAAGTACTGGGATCAAAGGCATGCGCCACCACGCCTGGCACCTTTTGTCTTTTTATCCAGGCTAGGACTCCAGCTCATAGAATGATGCTGCCCACAGCCAGGCTAGGTCATCCCGCTTCAATTAACCTAATCTAGAAACCTTCTCACAGACATGCCAAAAGATTTGTCTTCTAGGTGAATTTAGATCCTGTCCATGTTGACAATGGAGGATAACCATCACTCCAACCCTATGAGCTGGATGACCAATAACACCAACAGCCACACAAATAATATCAATGGTGGGGGCTCTCCTGGAGGAGTAATGCTTTTAAGACTGGCCCACAGGTTCAGCCAACAAAGTTTCCTCCACCTCTGCAGAGGCCCTCTTAGGGTGGGTAACAGTCACAGGCAGCTCTAACGGGCATGGTCACAACACGGTGTTCTCTGAGACATAACAGGCCACGTCACAGGGCCTCACCGTGACAGCCTCAGAGCATCTTATTCTCCCGAGTCCACCCTGCAAGAGCGGAGGCAGCTGTGGGCGCGCAGTGCAGAATGACAAGCAGACAGCTGTCTGCAGCTCACAGCCAGAGGGCTGATAAACGCTTTGATCTTCCCTGTGTTCCAAGGTTGCTTTGAAATCGAGAGACGAGGAAATCGCTTAGGAATCAGGACAGTAGGAAAACCTTTCTTTTGCCCTTATAACTCATTAACAGATGCCAAGGCATGTTACGGAACTTCAGGTGATATTTGAGGGACATAAGGGGCTGTTTATTTTTTTGTGAAATTTGATAAGAAGGTGGTCTTGGGTCATCCTCTAGGTATCTAAGAAGCAGAAGAGAAAATATTTAACAATTCAAATGAGATTTGTAAAAGAAGTTGAGTACCATGTGAAAGACAGCCACTACAGAAATACCACGAGGGGGTTAGGGAATGGTTCGGTGGGCAAGGCCCCTGCCATGCACGCACAATGACCTGAGTTCTCACCCACAGCATCCACATAAAAGCTAGGCGTGGCGGCACGTCCCTGCAATCCCAGGTCTGAGAGGCAGAGACTAGAGGATCTACCAGCTAGCTAGTGTAGCTAAATCAGTGAGCTCTGGGTTCCGTGAGGCCCTGACTCAAAAACTAAAGTGAAGGGCTGGAGAAATCGCTTAGTGGTTAAAGTGCTTGCCTACAAAGCCAAAGGAGCTTGGTTCGATTCCCCAGGACCCATGTAAGCCAGATGCACAAAGTGGGGCATGCCTCTGGAGTTTGTTTACAGCAGCTGGAGGTTCTGGTGTGCCCATTCTCTCCCTCTCGCTCTCGCTCTCTTGCGCGCTCTCTCTCTCTCTCAAATAAGTAAAATAAAATATTAAAAAAGAAAACTAAAGTGGAGAGCAATTGAGAAAGACACCTGATGTCAACTTTGGCACGCACACACATGTACACACACATACACATGCACTTTACACCCATGTGCCCACACACATGAGCATGCATGTGCATACACATCACACACATCTACACATGACAAAAGAAAATCTATCAGAGCATGGATGACGAGTCACTGACTGGCAGCCTGTCAATATAAAGTCACCACATCAAAAGGAGCCAGAGAGTCCCTGCCCCTCGAAAAGACAGCACAGGCCAGGACGTGCCGAAAGGAAAGAACAAGTTCAAAGAATGAGCCTTGCAGAAAGGTCAACAAGACCACCGGCACAGGCACGGGACACAAGGCTGCTATGATGTCGTCCTGACGAGACCCACAGGAAAGTGGCAGGGGAGTAACAAGGCAGATGACCTTGCCTTGCCTGACCCTAGCCCTTCATCAGCTGCATGCTTGTCAACGACCAGCAACTGTTTGTCACCGTCAATAAAGCCCGTGGGAGTGCGGTCACCACCTTGTCCGCATGACATCTGTGGCTGCTCCTGGCTATGACGCGTGAGGTGGGGAGTTCCAGCCCTTCGCACGCTGGGTGTGCCTCCCTGTCACCTGCGCCCTTCCTCCTCCTTTTCTCTTGTGGGCTAATATCTAGCCATGGTCTAACTCCAGAAAATACCTGGGTCCCCACCTAAACCAACAGCCTAGAACCTGGCTGCTACCAACGGCTCGTTATAATTTTATTTTAGAGTTTGAGGAAATTTTGTCAGCACTGTTTTTTTTGTCTCACTTGCACTCACTGACTTTTGATAGAAAGTCAAATAATACCAAAAGTGTCTATAGAAAGAGTAGACAAATTTACCTTTTTCTCCATTCTAGCTCTTGAAATAATAAGTGTTAATATTTCAATCCTTGCACACTTTCCTAGGGGCAGCTTTTTAAAGATGTATATATTTAAAATAAGATTGAAGGAAGAAATACTTAATATTTAACAGCAGAGTACATTAATTTCATTCAAAGAATGTTTTTGAAAATCTCTGTATTTCAAGCACTATGCTAAGTGCTGAAGAATGAAGTTAAAATTCCCTATGGCATGGCTGGAGAGATGGCTTAGGAGTTAAGGGGTTTGCCTGCAAAGCCTAAGGACCCAGGTTCAATTCCCCAGTACCCACAACAGCCAGATGCACTAGGTGGTGCATGCGTCTGGAGTTTGTTTGCAGTGGCTGGAGGCGCTGGCGTGCCCCTTCTCTCTCTTTCTCCCTGTCTCCAATAAATAAATAAAATAAAATTCAAAATCTTTTAAAATTCTCTAGGGCAAATACCTGGATATCAACTATCATCAGTCATTTCTGTTGATAAAATGGCTAATGAACACCGCCTCTCATGCTCCATAAACTGTTAACAATTTGGCTGTAAACACCAGCAAGCCAAATGAAGGATGGGTGACAGTTGGCACTAGGGGGGGCTCAGAAATGGTTGAAGGTAGCCCATTCCCTAGGGCTAGAAATAAAATCAATTCAAAATCCAGGAGACAAATCAGTAAAGATCTCCTCCTAGGGATATGATGGAGAATGGAGTTTCAAAGGGGAAAGGGGAAAGGGAAGAGAAGGAGGGCATTAACATGGGATATTGTTTACAATCATGGAAGTTGTTAATAAAAAAAATTGAAGAAAAAAAAAAGATCTCCTCCTATGCCCTAGTAGTCACTGGTCACAATTAGCAAGAAGTCTGCCTCTCTTTCCCCAGGAACTTGGCTAGTGTTCAGTGACTTTATCTGGCAAAAATGTGAGCAAATGTCTATTCACCCCAAATAAGGCGACAGTGACTGTCAGCCAGAAGAGAGCCCTTTCCTTCCTCAGACCACTCAGATCAGGGCTCTCAGCCCAGCACTGAGAGAGTAAGTGACGCAGTCAGTGTCCTTCCAGGAGAAGGTAGATGAAGGCAGAGACACCACTCGATGACCACATGACAGTGTCGCCAGAAACTAAGGACAAAGTTCATCTACAGAATCTCCCCCAGCCTTCAGAGCAGGTACTGACCTACCAACAACTTCCTTTTGGACTTCCGGCTCACACAACTGTGAGAAAATATGCTCTTATATGTTTACCTCGTTTCAACAGTGTGGCCCTGTGTTACAACAGCCAGACAAAACTAATGCACCATCTACAGAGAGCCCGTAAGAATTGGGCAAAACCACTTTTGCCCAGCTCACTCCCTCAGCCTGAGGGAAGAAAAACGTTACCACTTACTGGGCTGCGAGCGGCATCCCACCTCCCCTCACCCAGTGTCTTGTGACCCACGCACTGTGAGGCGGTCTTCATGACCCAGAGGGCGCCTCACTTCTCACCCCCCACCCTACCCAGCCCAAAGCCCACAGGTTCGCTTCTAGCAGACTGGTTCAAAAGGAGTTAAAATTCCCAGGAAGGGGCTGAAGAGATGGTTCAGTGGTCAAAAGCACTTGCTTGCAAAGCCTGTCAGCCTGGGTTCAATCCCCCAGTACCTACGTAAAGCCAGATGCACAAAGTGGTGTGTGTGCAGTGTGTGTATGTGTGGAGTTTGCACTGGAAAGATGCCCTGGCACACCCCAACATTCACTCTCACTCTCTCCTGTCTTCCTCTCTCTTTGTCAATTAAATAAACAAATACTTTTAGTAATTCTCGGGAAGGGGACTGAGAGATTGCTCAGTGGTTAAAGGTACTTGCTTGCAAAGTCTGATGGTCTGGATTCAATTCCCCAGTACCCACATAAAGCCAGATGTACAAGCATCTGGTATTCCTTTGCAGTAGCAAGAGGTCTTGGTATACCCATTCTCTCTCTCTCTCCACTTCTTTCTGCTTGCAAAAATTAATATTTTTAAATTCTCAAGAAGAGCTGGAGAGATGGCTTAGTTGTTAAGACACTTGCCTACAAAGCCTTAGGACCCAGGTTCAACTCTGCAGGTCCCACATAAACCAGACACACAAGGTGATGCAAGCACACAAGATTGCACATGCACACGAGGTGGTGCACACATTTGGAATTCAACTGCAGTTGCTGGAGGGCCTGGCATACCAATTCTCTCTCTCTTTCTCTCATAAAAATAATAACAATTTTTTAAAACATTTTATTTTTATTTGTTTGAGACAGGAAAGAGGCAGGTAGCGAGAAAGAAACAGAGTGGGCATGACAACAAACTCCAGACATGTGGGCCACCTTGTGCATCCGGCTTACATGGGTCCTGGGGAATCAAACCTGGGTCCTTTGGCTTTGCAAGCAAGTGCCTTAATTGCTAAGCCATCTCTCCATCCCCTCAAAATTATTTTTAATACTCAGGAAGAATCTTGTTATTCAAAACTCCTGGAAACATTTTCCTTCTATACAACAGAAGGATTCTCTGGTGAAGTTCTCAGGAGGAGGGTCAGTCACTGAAGGAAAAGGACATCATTTGTCAGGCACACTTCTCAGCCAAATGCAGTGGTCAGAGACTCATAGCAGAGTGGACCCAGCTGGTCTCCAGACACCCCCAGGGCATATCGTATTCAAACCATACTGCAGTGGAGTGTTTCAGAGGACAAGGCCTTTAATTCTCAAATGGAATTCAGTCATGGGCTCTGAGCAGTGTGGTGGCGAAGTAAGCAAGCCCAGAGAGATGGAGGGAGGTGGGGAGGGAGGAGGTCAAGACGCGAGGCTCCAGGTCCCTGGCAGCACCAGCCACCAGCTGCCTTCATTAGCTGCTCTTGCTCATAAGCCATCTATTTCTGACCCAGACATTCAGTGAACCATGCGGCGTTCTCAGTTCCTCTGTGAGTCTGGCATGTGTATGTGTGTGTACATGTACGTGTGTGTAGAAAAGATTTGTGGCTAGATACCTGGCTTCAGGATTTCCGAGGCTCAGACAGGCGTGAAAAGCTTGGGTGTGCAGCTGCAGGAGTGACTCGGAGCCTGTCCACGGTCTGGTCTATTTTTAGCCATGATGCGCCATGACTCGGCACTCTTCCCTAATATAACTGACAGCCACAGAATCCCACCAGGACCATAACCCCAGCTAAGCACACCGCTGTACAGATCAGAACCAGCTCAGGATCCTTTTGGAGAAAGCAATGACGCATTTCAAGACTGCTGAGACGTTTCAAGCAAACTGATTATGTTCCAGAATTTGAGAGGCAAACGGGAAGAAAAAGATCTCATGGACCAACATTACCTCCACAGGGGGCTTCTGCAGATGCCTTAAAGCCTGGCAACCCAGCAGACCAATGCCAACTGAGAGAACAACCATGACTCTTGTTTCCCACAGTCAGTAAACCTGAAAATAATGCTGCAGTTGACACGAATCCATTAATCTCTCTGTCCACTTAAAGATATAAGGCAGGTAGGTTTAAGTAAAATAAGTTAAGCGGCAGTAATGGCCTTCGAAAATGAGGTGCTGTGTCACAGATGCTAAAAGAACTCAGAGTAAGATTACTAAGAAGTTACTAGAGCAAGTCTATTTGCTCTTCAGAAATGTCTAAGAATGCAGACAAATTTAGGAACTCCTAGAATATCAAATCTGGAAAAGAAAAAAAAAAAAACCAGAAGGCTTTAACTAAGCAATGCAAAGTCATAACAAGCAACTGGGAAATGATTCTGATGCTAAGTGATACTAAATGAGATGTTTTCTACCCTGTCCTCGGAGGCCCAGGGAACAGTAATGAGGGGACAGGAAGAACGTAAGACCTGAGGATGAGGAGGAGTGTTGTGCAACACTGTCTTCCAGGCGTGACATGCCCACTGCGTTCATGACCTCACAGAGACTGTCGTTGGCTGCCCAAGACCTGCCCAGCACTGAGCCCATCAGCATTCCGCCTGGGTGGTAGAGGAGGGCGAAAGGAAGTCACCAAAGTAGTTGGAAAGAAGGTTCGGTGGAAGAGGGTGGGGGAAGTGCAAGAGAAGATAACCATGATCAAAATACCTTATGTACATATATGAAAATGGTCAACAAAAAAGTTTTAAGGGCCGGGTGTGGTGGCATGCGCCTTTAATCCCAGCACTCGGGAAGCAGAGGTAGAAGGATCGCCATGAGTTCGAGGTCACCCTGAGACTCCACAGTGAATTCCAGGTCAGCCTGGACTCAAGTGAAACTCTACCTCAAAAAAAAAAAAAAAAATTTTAATTAAATTAAACAGACTGAGCTGGGCATGGTGGCGTGCACCTTTAATCCCAGCACTTGGGAGGCAGAGGTAGGAGGATTGTTGTGAGTTCTGAGACTACATAGTGAATTCCAGGTCCGCCTGGGCTAGAGTAAAACCCTACCTTGAAAAACAAAGGGTTAAACAGAAATAAAATGGCTGTGAGAGTCATAGATCACTCATGAAGACCAAAAGATGCCTAGAGCTGAATGTTATCTATAGGCACAGACACAGATTGCCTGATGGCCTAAATCATTGGCCAATATCTCATCCCATGGAGTTAGGGCAACTTCTACCATTTTTTTCTTTTGACACGGGGCTTTCTTTTTTTTTATTTTTTGTTTACTTTTATTTATTTATTTGAGAGCGACAGACAGAGAGAGAAAGAGGCAGATAGAGAGAGAGAGAGAATAGGCACGCCAAGGCCTCCAGCCACTGCAAACAAACTCAGATGCGTGCACCCCCTTCTGCATCTGGCTAATGTGGGTCCTGGGGACTCGAGCCTCGAACTGGGGTCCTTAGGCTTCACCCGCAAGCACTTAACCGCTAAGCCATCTCTCCAGCCCAACACAGGGCGTTCTTATGCAGCCCGGGGTTGGCCTCCAACTCCTCCTGCTTCAGGCCCACAGATGTTGAGATTAGAGATGTGAGCCTGGCTCAAATCCCCCGACTTCTTGCCCAGTGCATTCTGAACTACCCTGGAGCTCCCTAGACCTGACTCTGTGCCAAGTGCTTTATATAACCACAAAGGGAAAGAAGCCCAGTGAAGGCCTACAGAGAACTGAGGGGCTCTTCCTTGTAACTAAGAAAGTCATCCCTATAGAGTACTCAAAGCTACGGCCTCCCTCTCCCCTCAGAACTGAGGTCAGATCAGCAGAATCTCTAAACCTGAGAACCTGCTTCACGGGGGACCTGGATGGTGGCTAGAGGTCCCCTTGCTGGGTCTTCCCACTCAAGACCTCATTAATAAACTGGATATTCAAATGACTTCAGCATGGAGAGGGAGTTGTCTCTGGGTGAAGGAAAGACAAGTATACAAATAAGGCAAGAGATTAATCTTATTCCATTTTCACTTTACTTAGCGACCTCGGTACCAGCAACACTTCGTAGCCCCTGCCCTTAGAGCGCTCGAGTACATAATGGATAGTTAAGCATTACATTTACCGGGGGCGGGAAATGAACTCTAGTCTAGAGGTTTCCGATGCTGATGCAGAAATTTGTTTTCAAAACAGCAAATGTACATCAAAGATCATATTCAGCACCGTCAAAAAGGCTTCTATGGTATTAAAAAATATGTGCAAAGGGGCTGGAGAGTTGGCTTAGCGGTTAAGGTGTGGCCTGCAAAGCCAAAGGATCCAGATTCGATTCTCCAAGACCCACGTAAGCCAGATGCACAAGGGGCCACATGCATCTGGAGTTCGTTTGCAGTGGCTGGAGGCCCTGGTGCGCCCATTCTCTCTCTCTCTCTAATAAATAAAATATTTTTAAAATGTGCAAACAGTATCTGGAAAGTGCTTACTCTCTTCACTGCTTTCATAACACCTCCCCCCGCAGCACAGTGACTTGGAAGGAGTTTCAGCACGGTGGCTCTGGGGCATGATCTGCACGGTCTTCTCAGAGGCCCACGGTGGGAACCTACTCAGCAAGGCACCCACCTCCCCACTGACACTCCCTCAGGTCAACATCCAAACACATCTTGCACACAATTCCTTCTCACGCTGTCTGCTTTGGGGGAGAATTCGAGCAAAACAAGACATTGGGAACAGCAGCTGCCAAAACGCCCTAGGTCCCCAAAGAGACATGGAGCACTTGGAAGAGACAGCAAGCAGGCTCCAGAAGCACCTGGGAAAACTGCCAGTGACCTTTCATTCCTATCTTATTTTTTATCCCCAGAATATTTCTAAAAAGTAAATTATAGCCGGGCATGGTGGCACATGCCTTTAATCCCAGCCCTTGGGAGGCAGAGGTAGGAGGATCACCGAGAGTTCGAGGCCACTCGGAGACGAGACTATATAGTGAATTCCAGGTCAGCCTGTGCTAGCGTGAAACCCTACCTCAGAAAACCAAAAAAAAAAAAAAAAAAGTAAATTATGACACAATGTTTCTCCTGAAAAACAAAATGTAAAACTTGGGAAAGCACCAGGATAGAGGATATGTAAAGTTCTTTCAGGCCACTCTTAACTCTAACGTTTGGGGTGTGAATGTTCACACTTGGGAAAATTTTCTACATTTGGGCTTTTTTGCTGTAAGGTCACGTGACATTTGTTTCTCACGGAGGTAACAGAAATGGCTAAAATTGGAAGATTTCCCCGAAAAGTGGAAATGCATTCATCTGGGCTCACTGAAATACCCTCATTCTCAGCGGGACATGAGCCCCCCCTTCTAGAAAGGGGAGTGTCGCTGGTACCCACAGGACCTGTTTAACCCTGAGAGTCACTGGTAACCTGGTCTACAGACAGATGGACTCAAACTCCATCCCCTAGTTTTGCCCAAGTGGAAACGGACCAAGTATCTGACATTTAGTCCGGAGCCTGAGTCGCTGGTGACTTTCCACTGGGGAGCTGGCATTTCCGACGCGGCCTTTCTGTTCAAGCGAGGCATGTTTGTTGGTAATAACACTCGCTGGCGTCGCGCTTGTCTGCGGGCTATCTGACTGTGAACAAGGATGTGTCAATAACACAACGATGCTGCTATCTTCCTGCACCCCACCCACCATCACTGACCCCACTGAGCTTCTCGCCCCCTACTGAATCTGTCACGGCACCCAGCGACACACCTCCACAGCCACATTCTAATGCACATAACGCTTACACTCTATGCCTTTCCCACCTCTCCTCAACCCTAAAACCGTTGACTACCCCATGTGGAATTCAGCCATCAGCAAGGCCCCTTCTCGCTCTTCCTCTGTAGGTGTCCCTTCCCTCTGCTTCTTCCTCTCTTGGTGCCCCTTGGACCACCCTGGTCTAACTAAAGCCTGTCTCCCATGAGACCACTTCCCAGAAGCCCTCAGGATTTTAATTCTACTGCTACTAAATTACTAGATATAGAAATGAGTTAGGAGTTCTTACTGTTCATCACTAGTTTTTTATTGAGAAGGTTTATTTATTTATTTTTTTGGTTTTTCGAGATAGGGTCTCACTCTGGTCCAGGCTGACTTGGAATTAACTCTGTCATCTCAGGGTGGCCTTGAACTCATGGCAATCCTCCCACCTCTGCCTCCCAAGTGCTGGGATTAAAGGCGTGCGCCACCACGCCCGGCTTTATTGAGAAGTTTAATATATGAACATGTTTCAAATTGGTCACATTCCCTTCAGGGTAACCTGTTATGTCCCCTCTCTCCCACCCCCATATTCCACTGAGCACCCCCCTCATTGGGGGTATCGGTGATCACTGTGGAGTCATGAATGCACCTTTTATTCTCCTTTGCCACCTAAAATGCCCATCACTGAAGGCCAAGTCATCCAGTTAAAATGTCTGTTTTTCCTCGTAGTATACCTGCCAGCAGCTCCACAGTGAACCCCACCTTGTTTCTCATCGGTTTGAGCTCTTGGTTTTATATGTATATTTGGTTTTTCAAGGTAGGGTTTTACTCTAGCTCAGGCTGAGCTGGAATTCATTATGTAGTCTCAAGGTGGCCTCAAACTCACAGTGATCCTCCTACTTCTGCCTCCCAAGTGCTGGAATTAAAGGCATACGCCATCACGCCCGGCTCTTGGCTTAACATATTCTAATACTGCTTCTGTTTTAAATTGTATTAATTCTAACATGCATATATGACACTTCCAGTATCCTAACCAATGTGTTCCCCAACTCTCTCTTCCCTATAATCTTGTCCCCTATCCTGCCTAGACACTGACTCCCATGGTCACACGCTGCCTGTTGTCTTGTCACTGAACTACTCAGTCTTCGACCAACAGGCCAACACACCTGACAGCATGACCCGTCCACACTCTGCCTTCTCACCTGCCGAGAAAGATCAGCGTATTTGGAGGAAGTCAATCACACTCCCTTTACCCCCTTAGCTGATGCAAAGACCCTGACAGAACTGTCACTATCCTCAACTTCTCCATTTCCACTAAATTTTCCCAAGTAGAATATAAACATGCCATTGTTTTTCCATCTCTTTAAGACAAAGAGAGAAAGAGAGAGCAAGAGAGAAATAAGCTTGCCCTGATGAACAACTGAAACCTGAGCACATATCCCTTCATACAGTAAGGCTTTTATAATTTGGTAAAAACAGATTCGTTCTCAAGTAAAAATCCACTTTTATCTAAAATAATCTGTAATGTCCGTTTCTCTCCTTAAGAATGTCTTGCACTCGGCTGTGCAGTAGTATTGATGGATGTGCTGGATTTCATATTGATCCGAAGGACGCTGTCAAGGTCTGCGGTAATTTATAATTAAAGGGTAAAGTCTCTGAAGCCATTCCCTGAGAAGTTAATTCCCAGCACCTTACTGTCATTCCTTTCATAATCAAATGCCTTTTAACAGTTTAAAGATATATCTTACCCTTTTCACCATTTTGAGTTAAAGAGGAACATCATGTGCAAAGTAAACACCTAGTCATTTGAAATAATGTCTTGCACTTATATGCCTTCCAGTTTGGCTTACGAATGTCACAGGCTGGCAGTGAAAAGGAAAGCTGGCTGTAAATCTGTCTCCTTATCCTGTCTCCTTTAGGCAGATACTTCCTGCGGTGTTTCTTGATAACGGTCCATTTAATACAGGCATCCTGCTCCCTCCTGGCTCAGAGCAAACGTGGTTATGAGCACAGGCACACAATTCGACACGCACCAAAGGACGAGATAAGATGGAATCAAGACGCATCGAGACCTCGCGTCCATGAGCCCGCTTCTTAGGCTACATAGATCCTTCTTGGTCGTAACGCCATACTCAGTGTACGTTCTGATGGGCACTACCGGCTACCAAACACGTCAAGATTGCCCTCTCTGCCTTCTTGGGGTGTGTCCCATTGGAATATGTCAACCTCTGTCCTGCTTCCTCCGCCCTCTCCTCCCATACCCTGGGTACACCTCCCTTTCACCTCCCATCTCCACTCCACCCGTTCTCTTCCTTGTTTTGTATGTTTGCTTTTAACGTGGGTCTGGGGTTTGGACTCAGCTCCTCACTTTCCCAGCTGAGCTCTCTCTCCCCAGCACTTCTCTTCTTTGCCCCTCCTCCTTAGCGTCATGCCACCATAGATCCGGAGCTCTGTGTGGCCTTGACGCCATCTCCATAAACTTCCCTCCAGCAGGGAGGGTCAGTAACCTCTCTCCCTTTCAAGCCAGCATGTGTCTCCCTGAATCTTTCACCTGAAGTCCCAAGCCAGCAGCCTGCTGGATCCCCTGATAGGTGAAGTCACCCTTTGTGTGACTACTCAAGGCAGTCAGCTTCCTAGACTGTACCTTCCTGTCACGGGGCTCTAAACCCTTTCACTCCCGAGTTGAGACTCCTCTCTTTGCCAGAATCTACATGTACTCACAGGTTTGTGGGGACTGGGAGATGATGGCTTGGTTGGTAAGGTGCTTGCCACGCACACATGAGGAGCTGAGTTCCAAACCCTGCACTCATGGTAGAAGATCAGCGTGGGGTACACAGCCGAAGCACCAGTGCTGGAGAGATAGGCGGGCCCTTGGGCTCACCGACTAGCTCGGGTAGCCTCACCGGTGAACCCTAGGCCAAAGAGTGATTCTATCTATGTAAAGCAGAATCAACTGAAAAAGAAGTATTTAGCCAGGCGTGGTGGCACACACCTCTAATCCCCACACTGAGGAGGCAGAGGTGGTGGGGGGAGGTCCCTGTGAGTTTGAGTCTACAGAGTGAGTTCCAGGTCAGCCTGGAGTAGAGTGAGACCCTACCTTGAAAATAAACAAATAATGGATGGATGGTGTTTCTGAGGAGGATACCTGAGGCTGTTGTTTGGCCTCTACAAGCACACACACAAACATACAAACACACATATATGCATGCACACCACACACACATGTACGAGTGAATAGGCGAAAGAAAGAAAGAAAAGAAAAAGAAAACACAGGCCGAAAGAAACATTTTTTAAAATCTCACAGCCATCAGGGCCACAGTTGCTGGTCTAATTATATGAATAGATCCACTACTTAACCTGAATCACCTTTGTACCTCTGAACTCCCACTCGGTGTCTAGGCCTTGTGACGTTGGACTTAAAATGTTGTACAAGTCACTAGTCTCTACGTATGTGCTGGGCGCATTGCCGCAAGACGGCCAGCTCCTTGAAGACACAGACCACGACTTACTCTTCCTCAGGCCACCCAGAGGGAGTCTCTCACAGTGCTCCCTGCTATCCTGTTAGCCAGTCACTGGCATTGTTGGCTCAGAGCCTTACTTACACGCTGGCTCCTGGTGTGAATATTCTAAGAAAGGACAAGGCTGTATTTGCGCAGAGGCTGTGGTAGAGAAATCCACTCCTTCCCGGCTCTTGACAAGTTCTGTGTACACCAGAGGTCTGTACACCTGACTCTGTGGCAGCCATTAGAAGAAAGTCATGTTTCATATTCTTGAGCTGGAGAGATGGCTTGGTGGTTAAACCTAAGGACCCAGGTTCCATTCCCCAGGACCCACATAAGCCAGATGCACATGGTGGTGCAAGCATATGGAGTTCGTTTGCAGTGGCTAGAAACCCTGGCACACCCATTCTGTCTCTTTATTTCTCTCTCTACCTCTTCTCTCCCTCTCTCTCAAATACATAAATAAATAAAATAAATTTAAATTTTCATCTTCTTGGAGCTAGGGCCGTAGGTCGGCAGGTTAGAGCGCTTGCTGTGTATGTGTGAGAGCTGGGTTTGATCCCCAGCACCTGTGTGAAACAACCAGGCATGGCCACGCATGCCTGTAACCCCATTGCTGAGTGGGGGTGGGACCAGGGGGACTGCTGGGGCTCCCTGATCATCCAGTCGAACTGAAAAATGCCAAGCTCCAAGTTCAGTGACACATTCTGTCTCAGGGAAGTAAGATGGAAGAGGGACAACAGAAGACACCCATTGCCTTCAGCTGGCCTCCGTACATGTGCACACAAGAGTCTAGTTGGAAAGAAAAAGGGATTTAGAGGAGGGGGATATTGGAGAGGGAAAAGGGAAGGTGGTAGGAGGGGACTATGATCATGGCACATGTATGAAGGTTGTCAATAAAAGGTTTCAAAAAGCCCTGGGGAGATGGCTCAGCAGGAAAAGGTACTTCCTTGCAAAGCCTACCAGTCCAGATTCCAGTTCCCCACGAACCACTTAAAGCCAAACGCACAAAGTGGTACATGTGTCTGGAGTTCATTTACAGCCAAAAGAAGCCCTGTGTGCTCTTTCATTCTGTCATTCTCATTTTCTCTCTCTCTCTCCCTCTCTCTCTTTCTTTCTCTAATAAATGGATAAATAAAATATATTTTAAAGTTTTTTAAAAAAGATCTTAACCAAAAAATAAAATAAATAAATGAGCCAGGCATGGTAGTGCATGCCTTTAATCCCAGCACTCAGGAGGCAGAGGTAGGAGGTAGGAGGCTACCCTGAGACTACATAGTGAATTCCAGGTCAGCCTGGGCTAAAGAAAGGCCCTACCTCAAAAAATAAATAAATAAATGAGCTTAGATACACCTATAAAAAGTAAATAAGCTCCAAGTTGAATCATCCCAGGCAAACAGGACTTCTAAAATGTCAGCTCATATACTTGTTTTGATTTTACAAAAGAAAAAAGGCAATGAGATACTAAAAAGAAATCAAAATAATAAAATATTGCATTAACCATGTATAAAATCTACTGTATGGGGCTGGAGAGATGGCTTAGTGGTTAAGATGCTTGCCTGCAAAGTCTAAAGATTCATGTTCAACTCCCCAGGTCCCAAGTAAGACAGATACACAGTGACACAGCATGCAAGTTTGCACATGCTCAGAAGGTAGCACACACATATGGAGTTTGATTGCAGTGGCTGGAGGTCCTGGCATGCCAATTCTTTCTCTCTCACTGTTTCCCTTTCTCTCTCACTCACACATAAAAAACCAGTCTGTTGGGCTTCCCTAAAAAGAAAGAAAGAAGGAAGGAAGGAAGGAAGGAAGGAAGGAAGGAGAAAGAAAGAGAATCTACTGTATGAATCAAGAATAACAGGAGGGGCTAGAGAGATGGCTTAGCGGTTAAGCACTTGCCTGTGAAGCCTAAGGACCCTGGTTCGAGGCTCGATTCCCCAGGACCCACGATTAGCCAGATGCACAACGGGGCGCACGCTGTCTGGAGTTCATTTGCAGTGGCTGGAAGCCCTGGTGCAACCATTCTTTCTCTCTCTCTCTCTCCCTCCCTCCCTCCCTTCCCTCCCTCCCTCCTTCTCTCTGTCTGTTGCTCTCAAATAACTAAATAAAAATAAACAAAATAAAAAAAAATAACAAGAGTATTTCAGGGGACTGGGGAGCTGGCTCTGTGGACAAAGCACTTCCATGCAACTCTGAATACCTGAGTTCAATCTCCAGATATCACATCTTTAAAAAAAAAAAAAAAAAAAAGGCCAGCTTCTATGGCAGTCTTCTGTAATCCCGGGTGGGGGGGGGGGGGACTTATAACAGAAAGGAAGATGGAGATAGGAGAATTTCTCAGAGTTCTCAGAGAGGTGATCAAGAAAAAGGTCCTGCCTCAAAATGACCTGGAAGGCAAGGGCTGACACAAAATGTTGTCCTCTGACCTCCACATATGCAGTGTGGCACATGGGCACCCATCCTTGCATACACAAACATGTACACCCCCCCTACACACACACACTAAATAAAGAAATGCAGATAAAAGTGTTAATGTTCACGGAATAATTAGAGCAGCCATTTCCGACACTGGGCATAATGCTGACTTTGACCTTTTCAAGGTTATTTGTTTTAAGCTAAACCTCGGTCTGCTCTGCCTGTCCACTGCCACCGTCAGTTGGACGCTACAGTCATTGCTAATGACATCACCTGAAATCACCGAAGCCGCACCTGGGACATGGCACATGAGGAGCCCATGCCAGTCCGTCAAAACCCATCTTCGCTGGGAAAAGAAAGAAAGCACTTATTTCCCGCCAGCGTCTGAGGGTCTGACTCAGTGGAAGGCCTTCTTTCCAGTTGGGGAACAGTCGGCCATCCACGATTACTTCAGCCTCGCCTCAGATCAGCTGCGCTGAAGGAAATGAATCAATATCCCACCATGACTTTGTTTTTATTTGTGAAGGATTACATTTCTCTTCACAATACTAGTCCTGTTTATGACCTGACACGTCAATACACTACACTTTCTACTGAATCCATTTTCTACTAAAATGAATGTATTATCCTGCTTTCACAATGAACCTCTGTGCAAGTAGTCATGAAAAGTTATTCTAGAAGAAGAAACATGTTTTAGCCATTTTTCAGCTATAGACCCAAATCATATTTAGATGAGTTATAAACCAGAATTTCAGCCTGGAACCCACGGGAAGGGCAAGGATGACCCATCTTGATACTAGGCAAAGAAGAGGCATACATATTTTTATCTACCCTAAAAATAATCTGCTGTAGTCAGGCATAGTGGCTCATGCCTTCGATCCCAGCACTCAGGAGGCAGAGATAGGAGGATCACTGTGGGTTCAAGGCCAGCCTGGACTAGAATAAAACCCTACCTCAAAAAAAAAAAATCTGTTCTAACCCCTACATAAGTAAGGGGAGAGAGCCATTCAGGTAGACTGGCTAGATAGCAAGCTCCCATAATTCTCTTGTCTCTTCCTCCCCAGTGCAGAAATTACAGGCGTTCACAACTGCACCCAGCTTTTACACCAGTGCTGGAGATCTGGACATGGGTCCCCATGCTTGCGTATCAAGCACTTTAGCCACTGCACCACCTCCCTTGCCCCCCCCCATAGTCTTTACCTCTAAGGATGACAAATAGTGGCCCAGTCTGCACTTAGCAAGGACACTGAGAAATTTGGTCAGCTCTAACCATCATAAATATGTCCCCTAAATGTTTCTATCACCATGTGCATCTAGCCTCATACACATGATTTGACCCTTTGATGGATATGTCTTCTCAACACTAAGGAGACAACCTGATCCTTCCAAAATCGATGCATGAATTATTCCTGGTTCCAACTAATAAAGCAATGGACTCAAAGAGGAGACAGACAGTAATTCATGGGCCTTGTGTGAAGTGGTGTCTCGAGGATTCTTTGGCATGAAGAACAGGTCCATTCTATCTCAATCTATCATAGCTCAGGGATAATATGTCATGGGATCATTAGCAAGGCTCAAATAACTCAAAAGGACAAGTCTCTCAGGATATGATGGAAAAATTAAGTTTATTTTAAGACAAGTAATAAAAGCTGCTTTAGGGTCTGCCAAGGTGGATGACAAATCCATTTAAAAAGCAACGATAAGTCCAGGAGTTTTTATAGCTAGCAAGTTGATACGACTGCCAAAGCTCCTGCCATTAAAAAAAAAAAAAAAAAAAAAAAAAACTATTAACTTTGGGGATGAAAGATGTGTTAGAATGAGACAGACTGGATGAGGGTAGCAGGAGAAACATTGCTTCCTTGCTCACGTGTAAGGGGGGACTAAGTGCATGGTCAGCTCAGTGGGCCCGTGTCAGCAGCCTGTGTTAAAGCATACCAATGATACCGTCCTGCCTTTCCGGCCATCCGGTTGTTTCACTCTGGTGTATGTTACTGAGGTGATGAAATCATCCAATGTCACCCACTGTCCAAAGCGAACTCCACCCTTGGCTGTGAACTCCTTTAGTTTCTAAACTTCAAGAGAGAGGGGGGGAAATGGATTTAATTAAATAAAAACATAAGTCACTTTGGGAAAAATACTTTCCAAAAAAAACTTAGAAAAATCAAGTTTAGCCGGTTGTGGTGGCGCATGCCGGTAGGATATTGCTGAAGAGGCGGAGGCAGGAGGATCAGGAGTTCGAGGCCAGCCTGGGCTACACATTAAAAAAAAAAAAAGAAAAATCAAGTTTAAAATATCTGGTCCAGCCAGGCGTGGTGGCACACGCCTTTAATCCCAGCACTCGGGAGGCAGAGGTAGGAGGATCGCCATGAGTTCAAGACCACCCTGAAACTACATGGTGAATTCCAGGTTGGCTTGAGCTAGAGTAAGACCCTACCTTGAAAAAAAAAAAAAAAAAAACTACGATGCCACTAGGGATAACTGAAGTGTCCAAAATGAATAAAGGTGTTTGAATGTGAACTGGAAAGGAAAGAGTGAGTTAAGAGAGAAAGGAAGCCGGGCGTGGTGGCGCACACCTTTAATCCCAGCACTCGGGAGGCAGAGGTAGGAGGAATGCCATGAGTCCAAGGCCACCCTGAGACTCCATAGTGAATTCCAGGTCAGCCTGGGCTAGAGTGAGACCCTACCTCGAAAAAACAAAAAAAAAAAAAAAAGAGAGACAGAAAGGAAAGACAAGTGTTATTTCAGTCGTCCTGTGGATGAGAGTGAAGATGACCACATCTAAGGTACCTGAAGTTACAGGTTGCAAACAAGATTAGAGCCCAAAGTCTTGATTTGGAAGTCCTCCGCATGGAGGCTGGTCCATGCTCTAGGAATGGACAGTATTTTTTTCCAAGGATGGTAGGATAGCAAATTAGCTATAATAATAATAATAGTAATAAACATGAAGGGAGGAGATTCATTGGGAATAAGAAGAGGTTTCATGAAAGTGGGAGGGGAATAAGAGAAGGTAGTAGAGGATGAAAATGAGCAAAATATATACATGTATGAAACTATCAAAAATTAAATTTAGAGCTGGAGGGATGGCTTAGCAGTTAAGGCATTTGCCTGTAAAGCCAAAGGACCCAGGTTCAATTCCCCAGGATTCACATAAGTCAGATGCACAAGGGGGTACATGCATCTGGAGTTCATCTGCAGTGGCTGGAGGCCCTGGTACACCCGTTCTCTCTCTCTCTCTCCCTCTTTCTATGTCAAATTAATACATAAATAAATACATAACTAAATAAATAAATATAAAAATAGCCTGGTGTGGTGGCGCACACCTTTAATCCCAGCACTCGGGAGGCAGAGGTAGGAGGATCACCGTGAGTCTGAGGCCACCCTGAGACTCCATAGTGAATTTCAGGTCAGCTTGGACTAGAGTGAAACCCTACCTCAAAAAGCCAAAAAAAATAAAATAAAATAAAATAAACAAATGGGGCTGGAGACATGGCTTAGTGGTTAAGCGCTTCCCTGTGAAGCCTAAGGACCCCAGTTTGAGGCTTGATTCCCCAGGACCCCTGTTAGCCAGATGCACAAGGAGGCACACACATCTGGAGTTCATTTGCAAAGGCTGGAGGCCCTGGTGCGTCTATTCTCTTTCTCTCTCTCTCTCTCTCTATCACTTTCTCTCCCTCTGTTGCTCTCAACTAAATAAATAAAAAAAATAAATAAATATTTAATAAATAAATAAATGTGCCTTTGAGAGGTAGCAAAGCCATGGAGACTCCTCTTTCATGAATGGCGTTAACTCCCCCAACGACCTAGCTTCTTCTCATGAGATTAGGCCCAACCTCCCAAGAGTTCATCACCTCCCCACAGCAGCACAGGACAAGCAAGCCTTTAACATGCCATGGGCATGGTCAGTCCCAAGAATCACACCCTTAGCAGACCCTCCGCCTCACCATCCCAGATCAATGTGACGTCTGGCTTTCAGTCTTCTGTGTCCAACAGCCTGATACCAAAAGGAAAGATTGACAACTTAGCTCTTGGTTGGGACTGCCTGCACATACTACTAAACAAACAGAATTTTAAGCTGGGTCCAACTTAGAAATCATCTAGCTCAGGGCCTCATCTGTTCACAAATGAGGGAACAGAAAGCCAAGGAGAAGACGTAACCGGCAAAGGTCACTGGACGCATCTCGCATCGTGACCGGAGCCCCCTGGGCTCAACTCCAGGCTTAATGCTCCTTCCTGGATGCCAAGTCACCCATGCTGGCTGTTCACTCACTCATGATTGTCATACACGGAAGTTTAAATTAGAAGGCATTTTATTCTCCTAGTTGGGGGTTTTACACTATGTGGGTATCTCTTGAGACATCAGAATACAGTCATTGTTTATCAAGATCTTCCTTGTCCAGCTGGGTAAAATAACCATCAAATACCAACAATATGTAAATCATAATGGGGCTATGCCAAGAAACGTACTGAATCCTGGGGTTCATCCCCTACAGCAGGGGTTCAGTATCACCAGGGAAGGTTTTTTTTTTAACAATTTAAGATTTGTATACACTCATGGGGCCAATCGGAAGAGTATGAAACATAACATGTGTGAATTCTAATCTTGAAAATAGCTCTCTGTAGAGTAACACAAGTGATTTTGTGCTTATTTTTAGCAGCACAGTATTGCTATAGACAGTGGATGGTTTTCAGAAAATATAATTCAGAAGGGTTTGAATTCCAGACCTGGAGTTTTATAAAACTATCATGTAAACTATACATGTCTTTCTATGTGTAATTTTAATTGTTGGCTACTATTTTAGGGAATGTGGCGGGGGGGGGGAGAATGAAGCTGAGACAGCCCATATTCTCTCTAGAATATCAGAGACTCTAGTCATGAAGGTAGATTATCTAGGTTGTTTGTTTTTTTTTTTAACTTTCCAAGGCAATTCTGATATCCAATTAGAGCAACAATATTTTCCCTAAGTAACTGAAACCTCAGAGCTACAAGTGAGTAGACTTTTCTGTATCCCAGTTCTATAGAACAGCATATTCCAGAAGTTTCTTGGCAATAGCAACTCTTCAACTACAGGTACCCTAATTCTAGCAGACACCACTGTTGCTCAGATATATAACTTTACCACATGGCTATGCTTCTTACAGACATCGTGATGTCATTCTGTAATGTCAGTAGCTCCATAAAACATCATCATGCTTTTGTCTTTTGCTGTTGTTGGTTTGTTTGTTCATTTTGCAGTGCTGGGATTTGGACCCAGGGCCTCGCCTATACAAGGCTAGCACTGTACCACTGAGCTACACCCCAGCCCTTTGTGCTTTTCTTTTACTGTAAAAAAAAGTCTTCACTGTAAAAAACCTGAGTGACACAGACCTCATCACTAAAGCAGACCTAAAATGAACCCAACAGGGCTCAGGAAATTTTGCAGAAGAGGGGGCGGAAAGAATGTTAGAGCCACACGTTGGGTCATTGTGCACAGAGACATTGCCTCTTACCATAACTGATGGCTAACCCCACAATGCACGACACATATTCCCCAATAAGGAGGGTCCCTGCAGAGGGGGGAGGACAGGGAAGAGGCTAACGAAGGTATCAACATGACTGTGTACACAGTGTTTACATAACTAATAACTTTTTTTAATCTGGGTGACACTACTCTGTGACATTCTTTCTTCATCTGTCAAAGTAACAAGTTTGAACTACTCTTCAGCTGAAATCATGTGCTCCTTAACTACTTTTCTTTTCTTTTTCTGGTTTTTCAAGGTAGGGTCTCGCTTTAGTGCAGGCTGACCTGGTATTCAGTATGCAGTCTCCGAGGACACCCTCAAACTCACAGGGATCCTCCTACCTCTGCTTCCCAAGTGCTAGGACTAAAGGCGTGCACCACCATGCCTGGCGCTCCATAACTTTTCTTGTTTTCTTGTGTGTCCACCAAAGATTTCCCTCCTGGACACATTGTTGAGTAACAAGTCAGTTACAACCATATTTCAAATATGTAAGATCAAGTTGAAACAAAAGTATTGTCACACTTATCTCTTCAGAAACCTCTAAAGGCAGCTGTTATCATTGAATTCAATTACAGATGAGGAATTAGTGTCAAAAATATTAAATATGGGCTAGAGAGATGGCTTAGCAGTTAAGGCGCTTGCCTGCAAAGCCCAAGGACACAGGTTCAATTCCCCAGTACCCATGATGCATAAGGTGGCACATGCATCTGGAGTTAGTTTGCAGTGGCTAGAGGCCCTGGCATGCCCATTCTCTCTCTTTCTCGCTGCCTGCCTCTTTCTCTCTCTCTCTCTCTCTCTCTCTCAAATAAATAAGTAAAATAAATATTAAATAATTCTCCCAAGATCTCCCAGGAGTGGCAGATTCAAATGAGCTCTGGCTGATCTCGATTTACACTCAAATGAGCAGCTATTTTGCACAGGCTGCTTCATGCACACATTACTGGAAATTGCAATAGCTGCGTTGTGGATTGTGCTTGTTCAGAACTGTGGCCCTTCGACTATTGTAGAGATCATGTTTTCTATCGCAGAAGCACACAGATGCACACACACACTGGCAGAGCCTAGTCACCAAATGTCTCCACTGGAAGAGCCTCAGAGGGAGTGTTCACCCCACATGTCTTATGACATAAGGGAGTTGAACCAGGGCTCAGCACCCTGCCACATTTACAGATCACAGGCAGAAGTGAAGGCCTCTCTCCACACCACCACCCCCTGTGAGGCATCCCAAGAAGTTTATAGCTGCAAATGATTTTTTAATGCATTCATCAATATTTTAGAAACACTGGTCAAATCCCATTACAAGATTTTCATGCAACAAGGCTATGTCTATTTAGCAAATAAAAGTTAAAAGTCATAGCACTTTGTCCTCCAAAGACACATAGAACCTTAAGAGCACACGAAATTCTGGAGATGCCTGCGTTACTCTGGCGTCTCCCCACATGCCCATTAGTCTGTTGGAAAAAGCTTGTGTGTGGGGGGTGGGTGTTCCTTCAATACACACAAAAGAATTTAGTGAAACTAAACTATATGCAGCTTTAACATAAAAATCCTTTCTCCTACTTCTCCTTTACTGTTCTATTCCTCCTAAGTCATTGAGATCACTGATAACCTAAGACTAAACAGTGTTGAGTCTAGGGGCTGGAGGGATGCCTTAGCGGTTAAGGCATTTGCCTGCAAGGCCAAAGGACCCAGGTTCGATTCCCCAGGACCCATGTCAGCCAGATGCACAAGGGAGTGTACAGGTCTGGAGTTCCTTTGCAGTGGCTGGGGCCCTGGTGCACCCATTCTCTCACTCTCTCTCCCTCTTTCTCTGTCAAATAAATAAATAAATAAAAATAAAATATTGAAAAAAGAGTATTGAGTCCAATACCTGAGTGCTGGTGAAGGAGGTGCCTTGTGCCCAGAGCCAATCCTCACACCTGGTAGATAAGTTGATTTTTCATTGCTGTGAAGAAACACCCGAAAAAATCAACTTAAGGAAGGGAAGGATTTATTTGGGTTCATGGCTTAGGGCACAGTCCATCACTCCAGGGAAACCATGGTGGCAGGAAGGTGAAGTGGCTGGTTACTTTGCATCTGGAATCAGGACGCAGAGGTGTATATATATTCTGGTGCTCAGATGACTCTCCTTTTTATTCAGCCCCAGACCCCAGCACATGCAATGGTGCCACCCACAGTCAGGGTGGGTCTTCCCACATCAAGTAACCTAATCTAGAAAACCCCTCACAGACATGCTCAGAGGTTTGTCCCTACAGTGATTCTAAAGCCTGTCGAGTTGACACTCAGTGTTGACCCTCACACTCAATGGAAATGTTTGAGGTATATTTCCTACCCAAGGCCCGGTTCCTTCAAATCCCTCACTTGGCAGACATTCACAGAGTGCCTACTGGGTGAGGTTAGGAGCTAGCAGCAAGGAGGTGGGCAGAAGTCAAAGTCCCCTGAAGAAAGTCTGTGAACACAAAATGCAGAAGTTGACAAGTCCTGTCGCATAGATAAGTTCAGGATGTGTTGGTCCTCATAGGAAGGACATTTAACTATGTTGTCAGAGTTGAGATGCTTCCAAATGGATATAAGACATGTGATGAGTTCTAAATGATGTCTAAAAATTCCCTTAAAGCCGGGCATAGTGGTGCACTCCTTTAATCCCAACACACAGGAGGCAGAGGTAGGAGGAGCGCTATGAGTTCACGGACAGCCTAAGATTACATAATGAATTCCAAGTCAGCCTGGGCTAGAGTGAGACCCTACCTCAAAAAAGGGGGGGGAGCCAGGCGTGGTTGCACATGCCTTTAATCCCAGCACTCGGGAGGTAGAGGCAGGAGGATCACCAGTGAGTTCGAGGCCACCCTGAGACTCCGTAGTGAATTCCAGGCCAGCCTGGGCTAGAGTGAAACCCTACCTTGAAAAAAAAAAAAAACAAGAAAACAAAAAAGAGGGGGCTGAAGAGATGGCTTAGTAGTTAAGGGGCTTGCCTACAAAGCCAAAGGACCCAGGTTCGGTTCCCCAGGACCCACATAAGCCAGATACACAGGTGGCGCATGCATCTGGAGTTCGTTTGCAGCGGCTAGAGGCCCTGGTGTGCCCAATCTCTCTCTCTCTCTCTCTCTCTCTCTCTCTCTCTCTCTCTCTCTCTCTCTCCCCTGCCCTTGCAAATAAATAAATAAAAATATTTATTACAAAAAGAATTCTCTTAAAAAACTAGATGAGGGAGGAGCTTCCAGACAGAGCGACCATCGTGTGTGAGGAGCTGCAACGTTCAGGACAGTGAAGTCAGTGAGACGTAGGACAGCAACGTCGACAGCAGTCACCTTCGCGTTGAGGGGATAAAATGCCGGCCAGAAGCCGCTGAAGGGTTTATTTTGACTTACAGTTTTGAGAGGAAGTGAATACTCTCCACTTTCAAGTAGTCCTTCTATTTTCTTTAACTATTTTTATTTATTCATTTGCAATGACAGCGAGAGAGTATGGGCAGGGTCTCTGGCTGCTACAAACTCCGGGTGCGTGTCCCACTTTGTGTGCTGGTTTCACGTGAGCACTGGGAAAGCTGACTTGAGCACACAGGCTTTGCAAGTGCCTTCAACCACTGAGCCATCTCCCCAGCCTCTCTTCTGTTCCGATGGCTCGTTCTTTTCGTCCTCCTCCAAACTCTGTCAAGACACTGATGGGCTCAGAATTGCAACACTATTCTTTTGACCTATGCTTTGAACCCATCTTCTCCCTGCACCACTAACTTGCTACCCATAAATTGTCCTCTCTCCCTACTTTTTCAAGACATTAGCTTTAACATTTTGTTCAAGACTTGGGAGACTGAAGCATGAGATCATTTATTTGAGGGCAGTCTGGACTACATAGCAAATGCCAAATCTATCTCAGGTACATAGACCCTGTACTCAAAATATGACATAATTATTATACTGTGTGCAATTTAATAACCATTTTTGTATATCCACAGAGCTGCCCCATCATTAGCAAAATCAGGTTAGGACACAGGAGGAAGAAAGGGTTCAGTGGGAGGGGGATGGGCAGGGGAACAAGAAGGGTCAAAAGACATTATATATTATATACATGTATAAAGTTGTTAATAAAACATGTTTTTAATTGTGCTGTTTTGAAAGAGAGTAGCTCATTTATACAGCCAGACATGCTTAAGAACCTTGGAAGCACTAATCCTGCCATTACTTAAAAGGCCTGTGGCAATTAAGTTTTATTTCCACTTCAAGTTGGGGATGGCCTTACAGACACTGTCTAAGGTCACTTTAATTAAAACCATTTGCTTAGGGGCTGGAGAGATGGCTCAGAAGTTAAGGCACTTGCCTGCAAAGCCTAATGACCAGGTTTGATTCCCCAAGACCCACGTAAGCCAGATGCACAAGGTGGTGCATGCATCTGGAGTTCTTTGCAGTAGCTGGAGACCCTGGCATGCCCTCTCTATCTGTCTATCTATCTATCATCTATCTAGCTATCTATCTAGCTATCTATCTCTGTCTCTTCTTTTTTCTTTCTCTCTTTCTCTCTCCTCTCTCTCAAATAAATAAATATTTTTTAATTTGCTTATAAGCTGTCCCTTGTACCATTAGTGGAATGTTCATCAGAGGGAAAAGCTCAGGTTTCAGATCTTCCATTCAAGGCTTGTGGAGCTGAGCACTCCCCCCACCTCCCCCCCCCCCCCCACACACACACACACATCATTCACCAGCCAGCTGCACTAGGCCGGGAGCTGCGGCGGGTGAAGCTGTGACAGAAAGAAAAGGCCATTCCTCATGCTGAAAGCTGTCTGCTAGGTCTCAACCCCACAGACGACGGCAATATAACATAACGTGCAGCTGAAATAAAGCTGTAGGCTGCCGTAGCAGGGAAGTGACTAAGTGCCAGGAAAAACACAGTTAGACTTCAAGTTGACAGGACATAAAGCAAGTCTTCAAGAATGAGATGGAAGCTTCTAGACAGAAAAACCAAAGTGGTGTCACATTCCAGAAAAAGCAAGTGATTCAGAAAAATGACAGTCTGTAGGGATGTCAGGACCATGTGACACAACTGAGAATTGGTGGTTTTATATCTAGCTGGGAACAGGGAGAATGGGGTTTTTTGATTTTTTTGTTTTGTTTTGTTTTTCTAGATAGGGTCTCACTCTAACCCAGGCTAACCTGGAATTGACTATGTAGTCTCAGGCTGGCCTCTAACTCACAGCAACCCTCTTACCTCTGCCTCTCAAATGCTGGGATTAAAGATATGCGCCACCACGCCCAGCCAAGAATTGGGTTGTTTTTAAGCAAGAAAGAGCAAGATTAGATTTGAATGTGCAACAGTCTCTGGTAAAGGGAGAGAAAGTGGGCCAGGCAAGGAAGAGACTAACTCACTGAGAGACAAGAATGAAATATTTATCAAGAATCTACCGTAGACCACATGTAACGGGCCCTTCTATACTTGCTATCACAGTACTACAGGGATAAAGAGACAAATTTCCCCCCCAAAACCACTCTTAGATTCTTTTAATATTTATTTATTTATTTATTTGAGAGAGAAGAGGAGAGGGAGAGTGGGCAAATGGGCATGGCAGAGCCTCTTGATGCTACAAACTAGTTCCAGCCACATACACTACTTTGTACATCTGCTTTACAGGGGTACTGGGGACTAGAGCCTAGACCATCAGGCTTTGTAAGCAAGTGCCTTTAACCACTGAGCCATCTCCCCAGCCCACAAAGGTCAGTTCTAAATACTGTTATTAATGTGCCCAGCAGCAGCACTTCCTCCTCTTTGAATACACTCTTCACTGCTTCCATGAGAAGACACTGCTGGCTTGCCCCAGCGCACTGGCTCTCTTCTCAGACTTGGCAATCCTTCCGCATGTCCTTGATCTTGAAGTGCTGAGTGCCCCAGAGCTCAGTTCTGGTCCCTAGCCTTAGTCACGCCCACAGTGGCAACCTCGATCATCTCTCTAACCTGCACCTGTGTACCCATGAATCCAGACTAACACACAATTATCCACTCTATCTCTCGGCTCAGAGGTTGGAAGATCCAAATATAACATTCCCAAAATGACTCCTGAATGTCTCCCATCCCACAAAACTTCCTTCAGCCTCTTGCTAAATCCACTGCAAAGGAACTCCAGATGCATGTGCATCTGGCTTTCCGTGGGTACTGGGAAACTGAACCCGGTTTGTGGAGCTTTGCAGGCAAGCACCTTAACCACTGTGAATTTTTTCCAGCCCTCTGTAACTTTTTAATTCAATAAAATAAACAGCTACAGCAGTCCTTTCTCTCAGCCTCGAGCCCCATCCCAGCTTTCCATTTTCATTACACAACACAAGAGCCTTCTGTGTGGGCAATGGCAATTAGTGAAGTCCGTCCCTGGCTCACTGGGGTCTCCAGAAAAAGAGCTAGAAGTACTGGTGGAGACCAAGATACCTAAACTGAGATTTTTTTTTTTTCCTATTTCAGGACTACAAAGATATCTAACATAACATCCTATAGTTATGACCAGGTCACTGAGATCCCCTCTGGCTCAGCATCTTGGCATGTGTGTATATGTGTACCCACGTGTACATGTGTGCCCAAGTGTACATGTGTGTCTGTGTGTACATGTGTGACCATGTGTACATGCATGCCCGCATGTACCTATGTGCCTGCGTGAACCTGTTTGTGTGTATGTGTGTGCCTGTGTGTGCATGTGTGCCTGCATGTATATGTGTGTCTGGGTGTACGTGTGTGCCTGTGTGTACATGTGTGTGCCTACATGTATATGTGTGCCTGCATGTACATGTGTGCCTATGTGTACATGTGTCTGTGTATACATGTGTGTGCCTACATGTGCATGTGTGCCTGCATGTACATGTGCCTGCATGTACGTGTGCCCGTGTGTATATGTGTCAGTGCACATGTGCAGGTGCATTGGAAGTTGGAGGTTGGCATTGGGTGTCCTCCTCAATCCCTCTCCCCCTTATCTATTGAAACAGGATCTCCCACTGAACCCGTAGCTCACTCAGCTCCACAAGCTAGCCAGCATGTCCCAGGACTCCTCCTGTCCCCGATTCCCTAGCACTAGGACTTCAGGAGCCTGCCACCATGCCCAGATTCACCATAAGGACTGGGGATCTGAAGTTAGGCCCTTTTCCCTACATGGCAAGCACTCTGCCCTCTAAGCCGTCTCCCAAGCATCTTGTTTCAATGATAGAGCTCTTTGGATATTAACACTTACATCTTTTGACAGCAATGTAATGTTCCATAGAATCAACTTTATTAGGAGTCAACCACAGCTGATTAAATGGCTCTCCAATTGATCAATAAGTTTGTTATTGGTCTTAGGTGAAACTGCAGAGCCGTCTTTCCATATCCACTGTTTAAGCGTGAGATGAATTCCTAACTAGGGAATTACCCAGCCAAGGTGCATGTGTACATTCTGTCTTCTTCGCTAATATCCAATTCCTCTCCAAAGAATTTGCTCCTGTTTTTTTCTTGTTCGTAATGCTTGATGTTAATGGTTTTTCTGACTTCCTACGCTCAATATTATCAAAATCCAAGCACTGTAAATCCAGTAAGGATCCCCTGATTTGGATTTCCAAGTCTTCAACTATAATTAATGCCATTTTTTTGTATTTTATAACCCATTTATATTTCTTTGCCTGTGAACTGCCTGCCCCTATTCTTTTGCCTGTGTTTCTACTGACTTATTATTCCTTCCTTTATTAAATCATCTAGTGCTGCTGTGCTGAAAAAACTATTAGAGAAAATAAGTCTTTTCTTCCTCAAGAAATACCAAAACAGTTTGAGAATTTATGTTATAGAGTTACAGAACCCAGATTATTAAACATAAAGTTATATATTCCATTTTTACTACTACAAGAAAGGCCACAAAAGATACATCATACTTCTATATTTATGAGGCCACCATTTCAAATTTGTTAGGTCTGACCAGTGTGTGGAAAGACTTAGAGCTCATATTTAATATTAAAGGAGAGACGCTGGGATTTTCACTACTTCTTCATTTCCTTATCCTCTACTCTTTTGGAAGAAAGATTTCCTTCTTTTAGTTCTTGTAATTATTTTTTTTTTTTGTTTGCTCCCTCAGTCTTGACCGTAAAAAAGTTCTGTTTGTATAGATCATGACATCTGTAACGTGGAGACACTTCATGGGCTGTTGAGCTAATGTGTGGGTGATACCAGGTCTCCTTCAGAATGCTTTCTGACCCACACATCGGCTCCCCTAAATAGGAATTTACCATGGCCAGACATGATGTCTCATACCTGTAATCTCACCACTCCAAAGCCTGAGGCAGGAAGATTGCCATGAATTTGAGTCCCACCTGGGTTACACAGTGAGTTCTAAACCAGCTTGGGCTACAGCATGAGAGTCTATCTCAAAAAAAAAAAAAAAAAAGCCAGACTCATGCCTATAATCCCAACACTTAGGAGGCTGAAGTAGGAGGAGTTCAAGTCCAGCTTGGGCTACAAAGTGAGTTCCAGGACAACCTGGGTTAAAATGAGACTCTATGTCAAAAAGCAAAGTAAAAAAAAAAAAAAAAAAAACAAAAAAGTACAATGGCACCAAGCCTTGCTCTCCCATTTTCCAGTGATAAAAATCCTAGATTTGGAGGGAGGGTGGAAAGATGACTAAGTGGCTAAGGCACTTGCCTGCAAAGCCCAGAGACCTGGGTTCAATTCCCCAGGACCTACATAAATCCAGATGCACAAAGTGGTACATGTGTCTGGAGCTCATTTGCAGCAGCTGGAGGCTCTGGTGTGTCCACTTTGTCTGTCTGTTTCTCTTCTCTTTCTCTTTCTCTCTGCTTGCAAAATAAATGAAAATTTTTGAAAACCTGGGTTTTCACTCACTTTGCCCTCACTGTGCGCCAGGTAGATGCTTCTGGAGCATCTCCTGAGGCCTGAAGGTGTGCCCTACAAAGTTGAGGTGTGACTGATGTGACGGTGCCAGAGGTGGGGCCTTTAGATCTTGCAGGTTTCTCCCCTCCTGAATGACATCAGCCCCCTTACAGAAGAGGTTTTCTGTAGCTTTCAGATCGCTTGCCCTTCAGGCTTCTACATGTGAGAATACAGCAAGAAGGGCCCATCCCGTGCTAGCACCTTGTCCTTGGACTTTCCAGCTGACAGGATTTGGGAGAAAGATAAAAATCAGCTTGTTATAAATCTCCCCATCTCAGGTACTCGGTCATAGCAGAACCTATGACACTGGTGCACTTGGCTCACTTACGTGCCTCTGCCTCTCTGCCTCCTAGACGGGAAGCACCCTGCAAAGCAAAGCTGTGTCCACTTCATAGTACAAGCCTTGCATGTGACAAACCCTCAGCAAATACGCAGAAGGAATGAACAAATGAATAAATGGTATCACCTGTTTACTTGCCACCCGTTAACCCAAGGCCTGAGGCCACCATTCCCTGCTCACACTTTGTTTTAGCATCCCCCACAGGCCATGTCCCTGAGAAACAAGAAGTAATGTGCTTTTTCATAAAGTAATCAGAAAAGGCCTTGGGAACCCAATCTACCCTTGTTGGATTCCCCCTCCTGATGATCATATAGCAAATTGCATCCAATCCGGGCTGTGCTATTTCATAAAGCAATTTCAAACACTTAATAGGATACTGAATTCTTCTCAAAGGGAAACTGCTTTGTTTCCCCTGGCTAACTGAAGAGAGAGAGAGAGAGAGAGAGAGAGAGTGTGTGTGTGTGTGTGTTTCAGCCCCAAAGAGGTCATTGATTATATGAAAAATGAACGCATGAATAACAAAAGCGAAAACGAGAGCTGTTAGCAACTTGGGACTCTCAGAACCCGAGCAAAGCGCCTGGGCCGCGCGAGTGAGCGGAAGCCAGGCGGGCACCAGCCCCCCGGGTAGAAGTGAGGGGTGGGCGCTAAGGAAACCGAGTTGGCAAGCATGGGCACCGCTCCCAAAAGTTGGAAGGCGAAAGCAAAGAAGGCCGTGGGAGCCCAGCAAGAGCGTCTCGCCCACGCCGAGACCACGGGCAGCCGTGGAGGGTCTCGGGAGCCACACGTATGCAACTGACCGGTGAAACGGTGGTGACCCACGGAGTTGCAGAAAGTCAACCAATACAAATCGGAAGACATGGACAACTAGGGTGACACATCTTTAAGATATGCAAATTCACTCGGGGTTTACCTTTTGAGACCTAAGGTAATTAAGTTGTACAGAATCTTGAGGGAAAAGAGCAAAAAAAAAAAAAAAAAAAAAAAAAATAAAACCCTCAAACAAGGCTGGGGGTGGTGGTGCATGCCTTTAATCCCAGCATTCAGGAGGCAGAGGTAGGAGGATCCCCGAGAGTTCAAGGCCACCCTGAGACTACATAGTGAATTCCAGGTCAGGCTGAGCTACAGCGAAACCCTACCTCAAAAAACAAAAAAAATAAAATAAAATAAAATCCTCAAACATAATCTATGTCCTAATTCCTAAAACCCATGAGAGTAGTGTATTACCTGACAAGGAAAGGGGCTTTGCAGATTGAAGTCCTTGCCACAGAGAGTATCCCGGATTATCCTCATATACCCAATGTAAATGCAAGGGTCTTTGGTGGGACGGACATGAACAGAGTGGAAGGGATACAATGATGGCAGTAACCATGGTAAGAATGAAGTCACTAGACAAAGAAGGCAGGCTATGTGGAAAAGGCAAGGAAACCAATGGTCCCCTCTAGCTTCTGGGAGGGATATAGCCCCACAGACACCTGTGAGGACCTCCGAGGTATAATATAACTCTGTGTGACATGAAACCACTAAGTTTGTAACAACAGCAATAGGAAACTAACAGTGTTAAAACAGGGTGTAGGAAACAGACAGTGAGGACACTCACCACCTACAAAGCCGAGATCCAGAGGCTCCTAAGAGCTCATCACTGAAGTAGGCTTAAAACTCACCCCACCACAGCTCAGGGAATTTGGTGGAAGAGGGGGCGGAAAGATTGTAAGAGCCACAGGTTGAGACATCATGCCCAGAAGCATTGCCTCCCCAAAAAATAACTGACTGCTGCTCCCACAATATATAAACCACAACCCCATAGGGAATACCTGCAACCCCACTGAGGAGTGTCTCCAATGGAATGGGGAGGGGCAGGGATGAGGGAAAAGAGATACCAACCCATGATGTATCCATACGAAATATGTTGTTAATAATAATAATTTAAAAAACTGTTGTTCTGCTAGTTGTTTCTTGTCAGGTATGTTGTCATAGTAATAAGAAAAGTAACACACTTTAGTTTTTATTTCATTTTCCAGGAGTGGGAAGTGACTCTGGGACCTCATGTGTGCCTGGCATGAGCTCTATCCACATCCCTCATTTTTCATTGAGAGAAGGTCTCATGGGGCTGGGGAGATGGCTCAGTGGTTAAAGACACTTGCTTGCAAAGTCTACTGGTCCAGGTTTGATTCCCCAGTACCCACGAATAACCAGATGCACAAAATGGCACATGACTCTAGTGTTTGTGGTGGCTAGAGACCCGGGCCCACCCATATTCATTCCTGTTCTCTCTATCTCTATCTGTGCGTGTGTGTTTACAAACAAATAAATAAGAATATATTTTTTAAAGGTCTCACTACCTTTATCAGACTTGTCTTGAGTTCATTCTACAGTCCAGGAAGGTATTGAACTTGTGATCCTCAAGCATCAGCCTCCCAAGTGTCTAGATTACAGGCCTGCATTACCAGACCCACTTAGGAAGGTTTGTTTTAAATTTTTACAATACCACTTCTGCTACACACAGGATTAAGCTTTGATTCCCCAAACATTTCATCAGTCCTGAAAAGTGCTAACTAAAGCAGGTTTAAAATGGATCAGAATAGGGTGCAAATAGATCTTGGCTGAGGAGAGAAATGAACAGGAGTCTCTGAGTCTGCTAAGCAGACAAGTGCATCATGAGCAAATAAAATATACCAAACTTCATGAAATTAGAATGAATGCTGTCTGTAGACACCATAAAGTTCTGGCCACTTTGAATTATTCTAACATAGGCGCATGATGAAGAGACAAATTTCAAGCAAGAAGAGCTTAAGTGGAGAAAATGTGTAATCAAACCAGTTTCTTCCTTCCTACACCATGGGGCATACTGTGGATTGGGAGAAAGAGCTGCTGTCTGCCATGTCTGCTAATCCATGGGAGACAGTGAGAGCTCTCCCCCACCCAGTAAGCCTAGGGAGGTTCCTTTATGCCTGCTTACATGCCCGTGGGAGCCAGCCGATAAGTGAGAATATTCTCTCATATCCAACTCCACACCCCGTGTGCGTGCATGTGCCTGTGTGTGCCTGCATGTGTAGGATTTGCCACACATTTAACACCAGCGAAAGACAGCCCTTCCTTACAATGTCTTAAGTGGCCCAGGAGTCTCTGCCCAGGTCAACTCACCCGCAGCAAGCCTCTTCCCTTCCCACCTGGCTAAAACCAAGACACCACTGGATACAACCAGAGACACAGAACTTGTCTGGCAGCCTTAAAAACAGATCATAGGGGCTGGAGAAATGGCTTACTGGTTAGGGCACTTGCCTGCAAAGCCAAAGGACCCACATTCAGTTCCCCAGTGCCCACATAAAGCTAGATGCACAAAGTGGCGCATGAGTCTGGAATTCGTTTGCAGTGGCTAGAGGCCCTGACGCACCCAACCATTCATCATTCATTCATTCATTCTCTCTCTCTCTCTCTCTCTCACTCTCAAATAAATAAATAAATAAATATTCTTTTTAAAAAAAAATAGATGATAGAATGGACATGAGTAGAATTCGTGGCATGAAGAAAACCTGCTCCTCCTCCTATTTTCCATCCCCTCCAGGAAGGACAGAGCCTACAAGCAACCCAAGCTCTTAAAGAAACTGCATTTCCTTGGGGTGGGGAAATGGCTTAGCAGTTAAGGTGTTGGCCTGTGAAGCCTAAGGACCCCAGTTCGATTCCCCAGGACCCGCATAAGCCAGATGCACAAGGTGGCACATGCGCCTGGAGTTCGTTTGCAGTGGCTGGAGGCCCTGGCGCGCCCATTCTGTCTTTCTCTCTGACTCTTCCCCCCCCCTCCGTCAAATAAACCAAAAATATATATATGTATGTGTGTGTGTGTGTGTATATATATATATATATATATATATATATATATATATATATTTTCAAGGTAGGGTTTCACTCTAGCTCAGGCTGACCTGGAATTTACTATGTAGTCTCAGGGTGGCCTCAAACTCATGGCAATCCTCCTACCTCTGTCTCCCAAGTACTGGAATTAAAGGTGTGCACCACCATGCCCGGCCTCATTTCCTTAGCACTTAGCACCTTAGGTTCCTCACCTATCTATGAATCAGTCTTACTCACTCCAAGCAGCCTTACAGGACTTCCAGGGAAAACTTGATATGGTATTACCCAGTCCTGAGTACTGTGATGTCATTCCACCTTGGTCACACCCAAAAAGATTCAGTATTTGTGAGGAGGCTCAAAACTCATCCAAGTGCTGAAAACAAGCCAGCTGTGGTGGTGCAGGCCTTTAATCCCAGCAGAGTAGGAGCATTGCCGTGAGTTCAAGGCCAGCCTGAGACTACATATGGATTCCAGGTCAGTCTGGGCTAGAGTGAGACCCTACCTCGCCGCCCCCCTCCACAAATAAAAACAGAAGCTCGTGAGAGCTCAGCACAACATGAGAGATCTCTGTCTTGCCCTGCAGGGCTCAGGGAACATCATGGGAAAGGGGGCAGAGAGGACGTAAGAGCCAGAGAGCGGGGAGGAGGACTTTGGGACACTGGTCTCCAGACACGAAGTGGCTGGTGTGTTGGCTTCGCAGCAGAAGCTGCCACTTCCATGTGACCTGCACAACACTGAGCCCATCAACACTGTGGCATAGATGATGGACGAGACATAAAGCTTGGAAAGAGGAGGGGTTCAGTGGAATGGAGGCCGAGGAGGGGGACAAGAGAGGGTAATGGGAGGGGATGATCGAGCTAAAGTATGTTCCACGTATTAAAATAGGGTTATAAGGAATTCCACATTTGATGGCACAGACATGGTTCTGGCCGCTGTGTCAGAAGCTGAGGGCACAGTGGGGAAAGCACCGCTCTGGGCACTGCCTCACGGTCACAGGGGCTTTGCATTCCACGCAGGGCCAAGGGCAATGAGCCTCTCGTGAGGTCACTCGGCCATCTGCAGCTGCTCCTCCGTGGCATGTCTCCTCCTATTTAGCATCGATTTTCTTTTTCTTTTTCTTTCCTTTTTTTTTTTTTTTCTTTTTTGTGTTTTTTTCAAGGTAGGGTCTCGCTCCAGCCCAGGCTGACCTGGAATTTACTTTGTAGTCTCAGAGTGGCCTCGAATCCATGTTGATCCTCCTACCTCTGCCTCCTGAGTGCTGGGATTCAAGGCGTGCGCCACCACGCCCGGCTTCTCACCTATTTTTTGGTTGGATTTGTTTCTTAGCTACCTTAAAAACTCTAACTTGGTGGGGATTCTAAGAAATAAAAAGTTATCTATAAGCAAAACAGACACATGAGTCCAAATAAAATTTTAATAAGCAAACCATGATTAAATCAAGAAGAGAATAAAAACAGCCCTTAGGGCAGCTTCCCAGGAATGACATAAAACTAACACCCATGGTGATGAGTGGACGCATAGCTCCTGCCCTGCTGAGTCCCTTTGCAATGGACCCAGCAGCCTGGCTGTCCTCCAGGGTGTAACAGCTTCCAGTCCAGAGGCTCTGTGGGAGCCTCACTTCAGGAGGTGACCGGGGCCAGACTCCCCTAAGCCAAGAATCAGGAAGGTTCCTTATTCAGACATGGGACTGATACAAGTCGGCCAACTCCATTGAAAGAGGCTTTTTCGCCTGAGTTCCTGCTGCCTCCCCAAATCCCTGGGCAGAGCAGTAGAGAGAACTTCAGTAACTGCTGCTAGCCTTAGCATAGCTTGTAGTTGATGGAGAGTGTAAAGGTTTGAACATAAACCGTTCCCCACACGCTCGTGTGTGTGGACACCTGGTTTGCACCTGGTGGTGCTGTTTAAGAAGGGTTTCCTAGGGGCTGGAGAGATGGCCCAGCAGTTAAAGCATTTGCTTGCAAAACCTAATGACCCAAGTTCAATACCCAATATCCACGTAAAGCCAAATGCACAAAGCGGTGTATGCATCTGGAGTTCATTTGCAGCAACTGGGGGCCCTAGCACACCCATTCTTTCTCTTTCTCTCTCCCTCTCTCTCTCTCTCTCTCTCTCTCTCTCTCTCTTCTATTTCTCTCTGCTTGCAAATAAATAAAAAATATTTTTTAAAAAAGAAGGCTTTAGAACCTTTAGGTGGCACCTAGCTGGAGAAAGTGGGTCACTGGGGACAGGCCTTGAGGTCCCATAAGCCTGGCTCCACTCCTTGTTGGCCCTCTGCTTCCTGACCGCTGATGCAATGTGATCCTGCTGCCATGTCTTCCTGGCCACGGTGGACTGTGTCCCCTGGAACTGTGAGCCAAGGAAGCTCCCCTTCCTTAAGCTGCTTCTTGTGAAGGATTTGGTCACAGCAACAAAAGAGTAACTAATAAAGAGGGTCTTTAATGTCAACTCTGTCCTTTTGTGATGTGATTGGATAAAATTAAAATACAATACAATTAAAGACTGGAAAGATGGCTCAGCAGCTAAAGGCACTTGCTTGCAAAGGTTGAAAGCCTGTGTTCAATTCCCCAGTACTCACGTAAAGCCAGATGTACAAAGTGGCACAGGTATCTAGAGTTCGTTTGCAGAGGCAGGAAGCCTCCTTCTCTTTGTCAAGTAAATAAAAAATAATAATATTTTTGTTTGCAATCAGAGAGAGAGAAGAGAAACAGAGAGAGTAGGTGTGCTAGGGCCTCCAGCCACAGCAAATGAACTCCAGGTGTATGCTCCACTTTGTGCATCTGGCCTTACATGGGTGATAGGGAATCAAACTTGGGTCATTAGCCCTTGCAGGCAAGTGCCTTGACCACTAAACCATCTCTCCAGTACAAAAAAATATCTTTAAAAATTCAATAAAATTAAACTAACATGTTCTGAGGATTCTACAAACCTACAAAGCAGTCATGAAACCTAAACACTGTCCTGTGAACCAAGGACATTCTTAGAAACAAAACCTTAACACTGCAGGGGAGCTGAACAGAATCACCTAAAAAATTTTTTTAATTAAGTCAGATTATTTTATCCAAAGAAATGCTGGACTTTTTTTTTTTTTTCAGTTGATCACACTAAAGAAAAAATGCCTTCCTTCTCTGAGTTCTCTTTCAGGTGGGTGGGCAGGTCCATCAGTTGCTTGCTTAATTGGTTGGTCAATTATTTGGTTTGGTGTTTGGTTTTTGGTTCAAGACAGTGTAACACAGAAGAACAATCAACTCACTATGTAGCTGAGGATAACCTTGAACCTCTGACTCTCCTGCTTCTAACTCTTGAGCTCTGGGATCACAAACGTGTGCCACCACACTCAGTATCCCTTCTGTTTTGTTTAACAAGCATGACACATTCTTCTCAATTTCCACCTCCATGGTCAGTTCAGCTCACCAAGGGACAGATGTGTCAGCTAGTGATTTCAGTATACAGTGGTCCTTACTGTACTTCAGCTATGGACAATGCGCCTTGAAATCCTGGGTAGGAACATGGAGGATTTGGAACACAGTAAGGGTATGAGGATAGCAAAGAAGGATGGCATATCTAAAATAAACAAACTATGAAGATGGAGGAATACGTACAGAAACCTTTCAGTGAGCTCCCTTTACACACCAGACATGATCCCAGATACAAAGCACCATCAGAAGAGAGAAGGTCCAGGCTGGAGGGATGGCTTAGCAATTAAGGCACTTAAACTGCTTGTGCATCTAGCTTAGGTGGGTTCTGGGGGATCAAACCTGGGTCCTTAGGCTTTTCAGGCAAGTGCCTTAACCATTAAGCCATCCCTCCAGCCTAAGAATGTTATCCATTATCTCAACACCATTTATTGGAGGGCTTCTCAGAAAGGCTGAAACACTTAACACAAGACTTGATAACATGATTATAGGCAATTGCTATGAAAAATCAAAAGACAGCCAGAACCCTATATAGACATTAATGTAAAGCTATTTGAGGTTAATGGTTGAATGGTGTAGGGGACATAACAGAGGATGCGCTCAGTAATTCTCAAAGAAAATCAGAGAGCAGTTTCAGTCAGGAGCCAGGGATAAGATGATTGCTATGAGTTTGAGGCCAGCCTGGGACTACAGAGTGAGTTCCAGGTCAGCCTGGTCTCCAATGAGACCCCCGTCTTGAACAAATAAAAAAGAAGCTGTGATCAACAAAAACTACTTTTATTTATTTGTTTGGAAGGCAGCAATGCTAACCCACTATACCACCAGCACCTCATATTTATTTATATGAAAAAGAGAATGGGCACACCAGGGCCATTTTGCCACTGCATAAAAAATCCAAATGCATGTGCTACTTTGTGCATCTGGTTTTACATGGGTACCAGGGAATCAAACACCTGGCCAGAAGGTTTTTGCAAGTGTCTTTAACCACTGAGCCATCTCCCTAGCCCAGCATCTTACTTTCAAATGATCTTCCAAATATTAGACGTAGAGGTAAGGCAATTTGGCAAAATATGGACAAATGTTGACCATAAGTGTAATATATACAGGGGTTCATTTCACAACTCTTCCAGGTTTTTTGCTATTTGAATTTTTCAAAAGACAGAAATGGAGGGGCTAGAAAGATGGCTTAGCAGTTAAGGCACTTGTCTGCAAAGCCAAAGGATCCAGGTTTGATTCCCCAGGACCCACATAGGCCAGATGCACAAGGTGGTGCATGCCCCTGGAATGGCTAGAGGACCTGGCATGCCCATTCTCATTCCCTCTCTCACCCTCTCTCTCTCTCTCTCTCCCTCTGCCTCTTTCAAATGTATAAAAGAAGATTGTGTGAAATAAGGGCTGGGGAAGGGTCAATCAAAATTCAAGATATTCTGAATAAGACATATGAAAACCTACTTTTTTGAATAATGGCACATCTAGAAGCCATAGATTATTACTAGAAAATTTTCAGTGCCAGGGATGGGATACCTTCCAGTGAATTGTTGGCCAGGGAGGTCCCTGTTGCCTCCAAAACATTACAGGCTATTGCCAAGGCCCTGGTTTCCCTTGAGAAATGGATGGTAAGACCTGAGTGGCAAAGTCACTGAGAAATCAAGCTGGTGCTAAGCAGAAAACCTTCTCCCTGTAGAACAGCCAACTGAAAGTTGGCAAAAGCTGCACTGTACACAGCCCTATGGGAGACAGAAGTCATCAGTGGTGAAAACAGTGGACACTGGAAACCTCAAGTTTGTCCAGATAGACCAAATAGCCAAACAAGCGCAATAGTGGCATGTCTGCTCTGGGGGAAACCAACTGCTCTCTAATGGGACTGAAGGCCTGCTCTCTGGGAGGGAATACATGCCTGGTGCTGAAAACCTAATCAAAAGCCTATAGCAGGGGAAGTCATGAGCCTTAGGGGTATAAAGCCTGCTCTTATCTGGATAAATGCATATATGTTATTCTCATCAAATTGCCCTGAAAGCACTACACTTAATGTTCACATTCATATATTAATGCAACTCTCACTTCTGGTTAGAGAAGCTTCTCTTTTCAGATGGCGATGACCACTGGGATGACCCAAAAGGCAACATAGTGCTGAGAAGGGACAAAGGAGTGTCCAACACTGAAACATCTCACACCCTCCAAGGCTCAGGGTCCATTGTGGAAGAGGTGACAGAAAGAAGGTAAGAGCCAAAGGAAGGGTACCACTCCTTACAATGCAGTTGTCCAGACAGAAATTGGCCTCGATATCCATGACCTCGCAGTGCCTAGCAATATCTATGCAAGACCCTCATAACAGAAGAAAAAGATGATGACATCAAATTAAAAGAGAGACTAATGGTGGGCTGGAGGGATGGCTTAGCGGTTAAGGCATTTGCCTGCAAAGCCAAAGGACCCAGGTTAGATTCCCCAGGACCCATGTTAGCCAAATGCACAAGGGGGCGCATGTGTCTGGAGTTCATTTGCAGTGGCTGGAGGCCCTGGTGTGCCCATTCTCTCTCTCTATCTCTATCTCTATCTCCCTCTTTCTCTATCAAATTAATTAATTAATTAAAAAATAAATAAATAAAAAATAAAAGAGACTAATGGAGAGAGGGAGGGGATATGATGGAGAGAGCAGAGTTATGAAGGGGAAAATGGGAGAGGGGAGGGAAATATCATGGTTTATTGTCTATAAACATAGAAGTTGTCAATAAAAAATATTATACATTTAATTTTTTAATTTAAAAATAAAAATAAAGAAATGGAACCCCCCCAAAAAAATTACAGGACACCATGGTGGCCATGCCCCTTACCAAGGCATAATACTAACAATTCCCAACTGCTTCTCTTTCTTCTAGACTTGTAATAGACACAAGAGGCATCATTAGTGACTAAAAAAAATCACATTTATAGATATGCATAGTTTCTTAACTATGAAATTTTCAGAAAAACTTTATTTTCTCATATCCTTCAAAAACATATGGCTTTCTTTAAACCTGAGCTACCATCCAATATTCCTTTGTTTGTTGAACTGGCTAAAGCATTTGTTAAATTGTGAGGCATCATTGCCTCCTGCCAACATCAAATGAGGTATTGAATTGTGTCTGAGCAATCTGCAGTTTCCATAAATACTTAATAAGATCTACTTTCTCCATTTAAAATGGAAAATCATTTGGACTCTTTATTCCAAATAAGAAATAGACATCTTCTCTATTCAGTTTTTAGGTTCTTTACTGAAAATATTTCTTGCTCTTTCTCAATGTGTGTGCATCTGTGTATGTGTATGTTTATATGCATATATGTATGTATGTATGTATGTATGCATGCGTGTGTGGAGGTCAGAGGTTGGTGACGGGTGTCCTCCTCCATTGCTCTCTGCCTTACTCAGTGAGAAGGGTCTCTCGGCGGAACCTAAGGCTTTCCCACTTGGCTAGTATAGACGGCCAGCTTGCCTCTGGAATCCCTCTTTGCCTCCTGAGCTCTGGAATTACAGGTGGGCTGTCAGGTATGCACAGCATTTATGTGGGTGTTGGGGGTCCAAAGTCAGGTCCTCACACTTGTGAAGCAAGCACTTCATCCACAGAGCCATCTCCTCCAGCTCCTACTGACAGTTTAAATATTCACTGGACTTATATCCTGCAAGGGAACCGGCAGATTCCACCCTCACATTGTACAAACCAAGACACAGTTTAAATGTGTGCAGGTTAGAGAACTGACTCGTGCTAAATTAAGACGGGAGCCACGTGTTTTGACTCCTAGCGAAGACAAAGGCGTCTACACAATTTTGCTCCCCGTGTGATCTCAGACAAGCTGCTTAACCTCTCTGCACCCGGGGAGCGACACCGCCACAGCAGCTAGCTGCTTCACGACCCTCCCGTCCACATCTGGCTCCAGATGCAGCTGTGCCGAGCACATCTGCGCATTCCAGGTCACCGTGTGCAAACAGCTTTCCAGCGGCGGGCAGCCTGCGATCCTCGCCCCTCCTCCCTGGGGTGGTCAGGCAAAACCTGCCCGGCCGTGTCTTTGAGATTTATAAAATGAAGAAATTCTGAAACAGGTTACGAAAACGAGTGTCTTAAGGCTGTGTTAATCAACAGACATGCGATTTGTAACACAGATGAGGAATTTTGTTTAAACATCAGTTCCTCGTGCACAGTGTGAAAGGTCATGCCACCAGGCCCACATTACCAAAGCTGCAGAGGGGCGCCTCAGTGCAGTGCGATCCGCGTATCTCGGCAACTGAGCACGTTTATTGGAAAATAATACAGAAAGTCTAAATGTGAAGCCTTTTACATTCGTGAGACTGAGGCCAAAGGTGCCACATAAGTCAGATTTGCAGCCAGAGCTCAGGTGAGGAGGCCTGGGAAGGGTAGGAGAGGGGAGGGGAGGGGAGGGGAGGGGAGGGGAGGGGAAGGGAGGGGTTCCTTCGGTTTGGGGTTGATTCAGCTGTTTGGGGGCTTTTATGCTTTCACATGAACCTTAGGGTTGAGAAGAATGTTGTAGCAGACAGCTTCAGGTTCGCTGAGATGAACTTCCAGACCAGGCACAGTTATGGAGGAAGGGATATCTATTGAATCTTACAGATCTAGGGGGAGTTCCATAAATGGCAGAAGCTGGCCTGCCTTCACAGGACCAAGCAGAGAGAGAGAGAGAAGCACAAGCCAAAAAACCAAAAGCCACACAGCACACTTTAGGAACTCCAGCTAAGCACACTTTGCTGTATCTTTAGATTGAAATCTGAAACCCACCACCACACCTTAAGATCCACCCAGACACACTGCCTCCAGCCAGGTGGCTGCAGATGCAAACTACAAACAAATAAAAAACTCAATATATATATATTTTTTTGGTTTTTCAAGGTAGGGTCTCAGTCTAGCTCAGGCTGACCTGGAATTTGCTATGTCATCTCACAGTGGCCTCAAACTCAAGGCGATCCTCCTACCTCTGCCTTCCAAGTGCTGGGATTAAAGGCATGCACCACCATGCCTGGCTAAATATTTTATTTTATTTTATTTTATTTTATTTTATTTTATTTTATTTTCATGTTCACAATATTAATTCTCCCAATCCATGAGCATGGGGAGTCTTTCCATCTAGGGTTTTCTTTGATTTCTTTCTTCAGCATATTAAAGATCTCACTGTAGCTGGGCTTGGTGGTACACACCTTTAATTCCAACACTAGTGAGACAGCAGTTAGGAGGATCACCGTGAGTTTGAAGCCAGTCTGGAACTACATAGTGAATTCCAAGTCAACCTGGACTAGAGCAAGACCCTACCTCAAAAAAAAAAAAAAAAAAAAAGCCTATAATGTTTGAGCTGAAGAGCAGGCTCAGCTGTTAAAGGCAACTTGCTTACAAGGCCTAATGTACTGGGTTCAACTCCCTAGTACCCATGTAAAGCCAGAGGCACAAAGTGGCACATGCACCTGGAGTTCATCTGCAGTGACAGAAGGCCCTGACATGCCCATACTCCTTTCTCTCTCTCTCTCAAATACATGAATAATTTTTTTAAATCTCACTGTAGTGGTCTCTCACCTCCTTGGTTAAGTTTACACCTAGGTATTTAAAAAAAATTACAGCTATTGTGAATGGGATTTCATCCTGATTTATTTCTCAACCTATTCATGATTAGTCTATAGAAAACCTACTTATTTTTTAAGTTTAGCGGTTTTATTTTTATTTATTTATTTGTTTACTTGAGAGAGAGGAAGAATGGATGCACCAGGGCCTCCAGCCACTGTAAACGAACTGCAGATGCATATGCCACCTTGTGCATCTGGCTTACATGGGTCCTGGGAATTGAACCTGGGTCCTTTAGCTTTGCAGGCAAACATCTTAGCCACTAAGCCATCTCAGCAGCCCTAGAGGTTTTATTATAGGAAGACTTTAAGAGAAGGAAGGAAGACAAGTTGTTCATGAGCAGGGAATACTGATTTGGGTATACTGAACATGTATCCTGCCACTTTGCTGGAAGTGATTAACAAGTCTGAGAGTCTTCTGATGATATTCTCACTGTCTTTTAAGTATGGACCACACAGTCTATAAATAGGGATAATTATACTTCTTCCTTTCCTATCTATATCCCTTTTATTTCCTTTTCTTATCATATTGCTGTATCTAAGACTTAAATCACCACAGTGAATGAGCAAGTGAGTTCCTGCATCTCCTTCCAACTTGCAGAGGAACCACTTTGGTTGTTCCTGATTCACAAAAATTCGGGTTTAGCTTTATCATTTATAGCCTTTATTATGCTCCTACTGTTCTTAATTTCTTCAGAGCTTTTTATCCTGAGAGGATGATTAACTTTTCAAAGACTTTTCTGCATTAATTAAGATAATTATGTGATTTCTATAATACATCTGTTTATGTTCTAAACTACACTCATTGATTTGAGTATGTTAAACCAGTCTTGCATTCCTAGAATAAAACCAACTTGAACATGGCATGTGATTTTCTCAGTGTGTTTGTGAATTTTGTCACTAAGAATTTTATTGAGAAGTTTTGTATCTATGTCCATCAGAGAAATTGGTCTATTGGTCTTTGTTTTGTCCTTATCTGGTAATAATATAAGGACAACACTGGCTAGCTTAAATGAATTTGATAGTGTTTCTTCCCTTTTAATTCTGTGAAATAGTTTGAGGATGGCTGGTATTAGCTCTTTTTAAAAGGTTTGGTAGAATTTGCACTGAATCCATCTGGACCTGCACTGTTCTTTGTTGGAAGACTTAATTACTGCTTCAGTCCCACTAGTAGTTAGGGATTTGTTTGAGTTCTTTGATCAATTCTATGTATTGATGTTTTACTCTCTATTTCATGTAGTTCATGAATTTCTGCCCTGGTTTTTATTACTTCTTGCCATCCACTACTTTGGGGTTTGGACTGTTATTTTTCTAGGACCTTGAGGTATATCATTAAATTTTTTTTTTGAGAACTTTCTCTTTCAAAAATATTTTATTCCATCATGGAAATGCAAATTAAAACTACTTTGAGGCCAGACATGGTGGTGCACATCTTTAATCCCAGCTCTCAGCAGGCAGAGGTAGGAGGATTGCTGTGAGTTCGAGGCCACCCTGAGACTACATAGTGAATTCCAGGTCAGACTGGGATAGAGTGAAACCTTACCTTGAAAAAAAGAAAAGAAAAAGGAAAGAAAACTACTTTGAGATTCCATCTCACTCCTGTCAGAATGGCTATCATCAAGAAAACAAATGACAATAAATGCTGGCAAGGATGCAGAAAAAGAGGAACCCTTCTACACTGTTGGTGGTAATATAGTCTGGTTTAGCCACTGTGGAAATCAGTATGGAGGTTCCTGAGACAGCTAAAAATAGATCTACCTTTGACCCAGCTATAGCACTCTTATACATATATCCTAAGGACTTTTCTCACTCCTTAGAGATACTTGCACAACAATGTTTATTGCTGCTCTATTCACAATAGCTAGGAAAGGAACCAGCCTAGGTGCCCCTCAACAGATGAATGGATAATGAAGATATGACACATTTACACAATGGAGTTCTACTCAGCAGTAAAGAAAAATGAAGTTATGAAATTTGCAGGAAAATGGATGGATCTGGAAAGGATTATACTAAGTGAGGAAACCCAGGCCTAGAATGCCAAATGTCACATGTTTTCTCTCATGTGTGGATCCAAATTACAAACGTTTAGGCTTGTATATAAGTTGGAGTGAAAATCAGTAGCAGAGGCCAGTAAGCTAGAAAAGGGCTATAAGGGAGAGAGAAGAAGGGTGGAATTAAGGGGATGGTACTATATATATATGTAAGTAGATGGACAGATCACTGTGGGTAGAATGGCCTAAGCAAGGTCAGGGGACGAGACTGAGTAAAAGGAGAGTGGGGGAGGGGTAATCAAAATTCAGGATATTGCAAATAAGCCATATGATAACCTACTTTTTTGGATAGTGGCACATCCAGAAGCCATAGATAGCTACTAGAAAAATTTCAGTGCCAGGGATGGGATACCTTCCAGTGAGTTGTTGGCTAGGGAGGTCCCTGATGCCCCCAAAACATTACAGGCCATTGTCAAGGCTCTTGGTTTCCCACCAGCAATAGATGATTAGAACCTATTGTTGAAGACTCCACATGCCTGGGCTTCAAGGTCACCAAGAAATCAAACTGGGGCTGAGCTGCAAAGCTTCTCCTGGCAGACCAGCTGACAGAAAGCTGGAAACAGCTATACTGTATGCAGTGTTATGGGAGACAGAAGCCATCAGTGGTGAAAAAAGTAGACACTGCAACTCTAGTTTGGCCAGCCAGGCCAAATGAGCCAACGGGTGCAATAGTGGCATGTCTGTTATGGGGGAAACCAACTATTCTCTAATGGAACTGGAGACCCACTCGATGGGAGGGAATACATGCCTGATACTGAAAACCTAATCAAAAGCCTATGGTGGGGGAGGTCATGAGCATTAGGAGTATAACACTTGCTGGTGTCTGGATAAATGCATATATTATGCTCACCAAACTGCCCTGTAAGCTCTTCTCTTAATGTTAATGCCCATATATTAATGCTACTCTCACTTTTGGTTAGGGAAGCTTCTCTTTTCAGATAGCAGTGACCACTGGAATGACCCAAAAGTCACCATAGGGCTGAGAAGAAGTGACAGAGGAGTGTTCAGCACCGAAACATCCCTATCACACCTTCCAAGGCTCAGGGTCCATTGTGAAAAAGGTGGCAGAAAGAACATAAGAGCCAAAGGAAGGGTATGACAGCTTACAATGCAACTGTCCAGACAGAAATTGGCCTCAATATCCAAGACCTCACAGTGCCTAGCACTGCCTTCACAAGACCCTTATAACAGGAGGAAAAGATGATGACATGAAAATATAAGAGAGACTAATGGAGAGAGGGAGGGGATATGATGGAGGGTAGATTTGGGAAGGGGAAAGCATGGAAGGGGAGGGAATTATGGTTTATTGTCTATAAGTAAGGAAGCTGTCATTTAAAAAAAGAAGAAAATATTTTATTTAGCTATTCACAAGCAGAGAGAGAGGATTAATAGGCGCACCAGGGCCTCCAGCCACTGCAAACGAACTCCAGACACATGTGCCACCTTGTGCATCTGTCTTATATTGGTAGTGGGGAATTAAACCTGGGTTCTTAGGCTTCGCAAGCAAGTGCCTTAACCATTAAGCCATCTCTCCAGCCCGAGTATATTTTCAATCTTCATGCACTTACATAGTTTCTGTAAATTTTTGATACTTATTTCTAGTTTTATTGAAGTATAATCTGATAAGATCAATCCTCAGGTATTTGGTAAGGTTTGACTTGTGGTCTATAATGTAGTCCATTTTACAGAAGTTTCCATGGGAGGTAAGAAGACCATGCATTCTATTTCTGTTGGGTGGAATATTCTGTAGAGATCTGTTTAGTCTGTTTGGTCTGTGGTATAGTTTAACTGTGGGGTTTCTTTGTTGATTTTCAGTTTGGATAACCAATCTAGAGATGAAAGTATTGAAATCACCCAGTGTTCATTGTATCAGGACCTACCTTGTCTTCTATGTCCAATCTTGTTATCTTATGAAATTGGGAGACCCAAAGTTTGGTGCATATATAATTGTAATTTTATGTCTTCTTGGGGAATTATTCCGTTTATTAATATGCAGTGACCTTCTTTATGTCTTCAGAATGATTTTGGGTTGAAGTCTACTTTTTCCAGAATAGCTACAGCAGCTTGTTTTCAGTTTTCATTCACTTGACAGATTGTTTTCTGTCCCTTGGCGATTTCTTATAGAGTTAAATATGTGCTCACCAGATGTCCTAGCAATTCTGCACTTAGATACTAAACCAAGAAACTGAAGACATATGTCCACATGAAATTCTACCAAGCATCTGTGTGTGTGACATGTGTATGTGTCCATGTATGTGAGTGTAGACACATGCATGCCACGGCATGTGGAGGTCAGAGGACAATACCAGGGGATGTTCCTCACCTACCACCTTGTTTGAGGCAGGGTCTGTCCTCCTCTGTGTTGTTCACAACTGCAGCTACAAGGTTAGCTGGGCCACAAGCTTCTGGGGGGTTCTCCTGTCCCTTCATGTGTCAGACACACTGGCATTCCAGACATTAGCACTATAGTATCTGGCTTCATGTAGGACCTGTGAGTATAAACTCAAGTCCTCACTCTTCCGTGAAAAGTGTCCTGGCCACTCAGCCATCTCCCCAGGCCTCTAGAAAACATTTTCTGAGGCTGGAGAAGATAGCTTGGCAGTTAAGGCATTTTCCTGCAAAGCCAAAAGACCCCAGTTCAATTCCCCAGGTCCCATGTAAGCGAGATGCACAAGGTGGCTCACGCATCTGGAGTTCATGTGCAGTGGCTGAAGGCCCTGGCATACCCATTCTCTCTCTCATTCTCAACCTCTTTCTCTCTCTCTCAAATAAATAAATAAAATATGTTTTTTTTAAAAATTTGCTGATTTGGGCTGGAGAGATGGCTGAGTGGTTAAGCACTTGCCTGTGAAGCCTAAGGACCCCGGTTCAAGGCTCAATTCCCCAGGACCCACGTTAGCCAGATGCACAAGGGGGCGCATGCATCTGGAGTTCGTTTGCAGTGGCTGGAGGCCCTGGCGCACCCACTCTCCTCTCTCTCTCTCTCTCTCTGCCTCTTTCTCTCTGTGTCTGTCGCTCTGAAATAAATAAATAAAAACAAAAAAAATTAAAAAATAAAAAAAAATTAAAAAAAAAATTTGCTGATTTACTAATGCCAATCTTTCTCCAACTCTTCCAAAAGTTTCACAGATAAAATAATACTACCTTTTACAAATTAGGCATCATTCTGATACCATAGCCAGATGCAGACATTAAAAAAAAAAAAAAAAGATTAAAGATGGCAGATACAAACCCTATCATGTTGAAATAATTTTCAACAAAGGTGCCAAGAATACATAAGGGAACCCTGCAGAATGGGGGCAGGGAAAAGGGAAGATATGGCACCAACACATGATGTATCCATACAAAGTATGTTCTTAATAAAAATAAAAATAAAAGAAAGAATACATAGGGAGAGATCCATCTTGGCATTAGATGAAAGTTATGAAAGATGAAAGTTACAAAAACCTCCAATAAAGCTGGGCGTGGTTGCACACACCTTTAAGCCCAGCAATCGGGAGGCAGACATAGGAGGATCGCCATGAGTTCGAGGCTACTTTGAGACTACAGAGTAAATTTCAGGACAGCCTGGGCTAGAGTGAGACCCTGCCTCACAAAACAACCTTCAACAAAGCACTAGCAAACCAAACTCAACAGCGCATTCCAAACATCACTTATAATGATGAAGTGGGATTTCTTTCTCCCAAGGATACAAGCAAAGCTTAGCAAATGCAGATCTATACTTGTGAAATGCCACAGAATCAAGGACAAATACTAGATGTATGTTACAATACAGGTGACTATCACAATGCATGTGATCATTGCAATGTGTGTGATCATTACACTGCATGTGATCACTACAAAACAGGCAGAAAGTGTGGCGAACTTTTGCAACCTTTCATGATTAAATTCATTAAATTTTAGCATAGGAGGAAAGAGTGCGAAAGGGGATGAAGAGAATAGTGGGGTGACTAAGAACAAAGAATAATGATATATGTGCATACAAATATCACAAGAAAAGCCATCTCTTTGCATGCTAACCAAAAATAAATTAAATAAAAATGAAATCTCTTGATTTAATTTTAATAGGTCATATGTGCCTAGGAATTTATCCATTTTTTCTGGCTTTTTATAGTTTTTTTTTTTTTTTTAGAATAAACTGAAAAGAAAAACAAATAAAAGTTATATAGGACAAACACACAGTTGACATCATACTCAAGGGAGAATTTTGAATGTGTTTCCTCTAAGATTATGAACAAGATGAGGCTGCTCACCCTCTCCATATCAATACAACTTAGCTATAGACATCCTAATCAGAGTAATTAGGCGAGAAACAGAATGAAGAACTGTCAACATGGGAACAAGTTAAATTATCCCTGTTTGAAGATGACATGATCTTATATATACAGGAAACCCCAAAGAAGCTGGCCATGCGGCACACACCTTTAGTTCCAGCACTTAGGAGGCAAAGGTAAGAGGATTGTTGTGAGTTCCAGGTCATCCTGGATGGAGTGAGACCCTACCTCATAAAAAGAAAATAAGAAAAAATTCTGTTAGAAGTAAAAGTGAATTCAGTAAAGTGTCAGAATACAAAATCACCATCAAAAATCAGCAGTATTTCTAGCCGGGCGTGGTGGCATATGCCTTAATCCCAGCACTCGGGAGGCAGAGGTAGGAGGATCGCCATGAGTTCCAGGCCAGCCTGAGAATACATAGTGAATTCCAGGTCAGCCTGGGCGAAAGAGAAACCCTACCTTGAAAAAAAAAAAAAAAAGCAGTATTTCTATACTAACAGTGAACTCTGAAAAAGAAACCAAGGAAACAATCCTACTTACAATAGTTACACAAATGAGTAAATGCAACACAGGAGCACACTAAACAATGAGATGAAAGATTTGTGTCCCAAAAACTATAAAGCATTGATGACAGTGATTGACGAAGACATAAGTGGAAATACAGCCAATGTTCACGGATAGGGAGAATTAGTACTGGGGAAATGCCCATACTTCCCAAGCCTATGTACACAGTCAAGTCATTCTATTTATTTATTTAAGAGTGATAGAGGGAAAGAGGCAGAGAGAGAGAGAGAGAGAGAGAGAGAGAGAGAGAGAGAGAGAGAGAATGGGTGCACCAGGGTCTCTAGCCCCTGCAAACAAACCCCAAGACACATGTGCCACCTTGTGAATCTGGCTTACGTGGCCCTAGGGAATCGAACCTGGGTTCTTTGGCTTTGCAACCAAGCACTTTAGCCTCTAAGCCATTTCTCCAGCCCTCAAAGCAATTCTTATCAAAATACAGAATATATATGTGTTAATACATAATTTTTAAAGGATTTTAAAAAATAGAAAAAAACTTAACTCATATGAAACTATTTTAAAAGCCTCAAATACCAATGCAGGCTAAGAAAAAGTAAACAAAGGTGAAGACATCATACTATAAAAATATAGTCATCAAAACAGCCTGGTACTAGCACAAAGAGAGAAATAAGCACAAATGGGATGGAATGGAGAGACCAGAAAAAAAATGCATGTAGTGACTGTCAGTAAATTGCTTTTCCATAGCAGAGTCAAAACCGCACAGGTAAAAACATGATGTCTTTAATAAATAGTGCTGGAAAAACTGAATGTCTACATATGTAATGAAATTATCTCAAGTCAAATACAAGATCCAGAGCTAAACTTGTGAAGCTCATAGAAAACTAAGTGAAGTGCTCCATGATACCAGGCAATGATTTCTTGGATGAAACCCCCAAAGCATGGGCAGCAAATTCAAAACTAGACAAATGGGGTGGAGATATGGCTTAGTGGTTAAGGTGCTTGTTGGCAAAACCAAAGGACCCAGGTTCGATTCCCTAGTACCTGCATAAAGCCAGATGCACAAGGTGGCACACACATCTGGAGTTCATTTGCAGTGGCTAGAGGTCCTGGTGTGCCCATTCTCTCACTCTCTGATAAATAAATAAAATATTTTTTAAATAGACAAATGATTTATCATAGCAAAGAAAACAGAGGAAAGGGTCCCTCCTCTCCCCCAGATTGGGATGAACTACTTACAAATAATACATAAGAAAGGGGCTAATATTTAAAACACATACAGTACTCAAACTGCTTGGTAACAAATGGATTGGGTTTTTTTTATATTTTTATTTATTTACTTGCAAGCAGAGAGAGACAAAAAGAGAGAGGAGAGAGAAAATGGGCATGCCGGGGCCTGTAGCCTCTACAAAAAATCTCTAACTGCAGGTGCCACTTTGTACACTTGGATTTATGTGGGTACTAGGGAATCAAACCTGGACCTTTAGGTTTTGCAGACAAATGCCTTAACCCTTGATCCCTCTCTCTGGTACTGGATTAGTTTTTGTGGGGTTTGTTTTGATTTTTTTGGTTTTTTGAAGTAGGGTCTCACTCTAGCCCAGGCTGACCTGGAATTCACTATGTAGACTCAGGCTGGCCTCGAACTCACAGCGATCCTCCTACCTCTGCCTCCTGAGTGCTGGGATAAAAGGTGTGTGCCACCACACCCAGCCCTGGATTTGTTTTAAAATGGTCAAACAATCTAAAGAAAAATTCTCAAAATAGTACACATTAAATAGCCAATATGGGGCTAGAGAGATGACAGTGGTAAAGGTGCTTGCCTGTAAAGCCAAAGGACCCAGGTTCAATTCTCCAGGTCCCACATAAGCCAGATGCACATGGTGGAACATGCATCTGGAGTTCATTTGCAGTGGCTAGAGCCCTGGCGTGCCCATTCTCTCTCTCTCCCTCCCTCTCTCTCTCTCTCATGTAAATAAAAATGAAAATAAAATCTTTAAATAGCCAATATGACAGGTGCTCATGTCACTATCAGAAATGTCAAGTAAAACCACAATGATCTATCAGCTCACACCTATTATCAAACACGAAAAATACCAAGGTGGTGGGGCGAGGGGGGGGGGGTTCTGAGGAGATGGCTCAGTGGTTAAGGGCTTGAAAACCAGCAAGGGTTGGTGTAGATGTGAAGGAAAGAGAAACCCCCATACATTGTTGGTCTTACAAACTGGCCCAGCCATTGTAAAATACAATACAGAGTTCCTTAAAACACTAGAATTTCCATATGGCCTGGCACTCCTGCTACCTGGTGTACATTCAAAGGAATTAAATCACTACTCAAAGCTGTTGCAGCATTAATCACAATGTGACGATATAGACGCAAATGAGGTGCCCACAGTAGATAACTGGATAAAAAGTATAATACATACACAGTGGAATACTGTTCACCCTTAAGAAGTAAAACAGGAAAGTAGTATTCACACAGACACCTCTATAGGAATATTTGCTGCTGTTTTGTCCCATAGTAACCAGCAGTTGCTGTGAAGTCACGAACATAAGTGTCACCACAGAAAGATTCAAACTCATCCGTGCTGAGAAGACGCGACAGTTAGAAGCTCAGCACTGGAGCCGGGCGTGGTGGCGCACGCCTTTCTCACAGCACTTGGGAGGCAGAGGTAGGAGGATCGCCATGAGTTTGAAGTCAGTCTGAGGCTACAGAGTGAGTTCCAGGTCAGCCTGGGCTACAGTGAGATGCTGCCTCAAAGGGAAAAAAAAAAAAAACTCAGCCTTAAATGGGAAGTTTTAAAATGTATTCCATTTCCTAAAAAGAAACTTTTTGAATTTTTTGCAAATATTATGTATGTTCACACTCAGGGCCTGGGGTATGTAGCTCAGAGGAAGGATGAAGGTTCAATATGTATGGAGCCCTAGGTTCAATCCCCAGCAAAGAAAAAAAAAAATCCTTTAAAAATATCTCACCACCACACTTGGGAATACAGAACTGAAGACAGAAAAAATTGGAGAGGTTGAGATCCCAAGCTCTACGACCTCCTGTAGATTTAATTAACTGGGGAAGAGAAAAGCCAAGAGGGAAAATGAACGGAGATGGAGAGGGGACAAAATAAGAGAGGGGAGGAGGAGAAAGAGACAGAAGCCAGGATCTAAGGCGGGCATCCCAGCACATTCTGACTCCTGCTGAGAGCCGGCTTGTCCAGGTGGGATGAAAGCATGTCACTTCCATCACAGGCCCTCTTCAGAGGGGAAAGAGAACGGAGGGTAACCCTGGGAACTCAACAGCACCACTTTATTCAAAAGAGAATAATATGAGTGCTCCTGTAACAAGATCAGAACCAGTTGGCAGAGGAATAAAATTAGCTTCAGTGAAAACAGGAATTACTAAGTGTTGCAATCAATAAAATTTTAAGCCAGGCGTGGTGGCACACGCCTTTAATCCCAGCACTTGAGAGGCAGAGGTAGGAGGATTGCCATGAGTTCAAGGGCACCCTGAGACTACATAGTGAATTCCAGGTCACCCTGGGCTAGAGTGAGACCCTACCTCAAAAAAAAAAAAAGAAGATAAATAAAATAAAGCAAAATAAATAAATAAAATTTTATTTTTAAACTACATAACTATATTCATTCACCAGTCTATTGATAGAAGATGAAGGCCTTTAGGCTGGAGAGATGGCTTAGCAGTTAAGCGCTTGCCTGTGAAGCCTATGGACCCTGGTTCAAGGCTCAATTCCCCAGGACCCACGTTAGCCAGATGCACAAAGGGGCGCATGCATCTGGAGTTCGTTTACAGAGGCTGGAAGCTCTGGCGCGCCCATTCTCTCTCTCTCTCTCTCTCTCTCTCTCTCTCCCTCCTTCTCTCTGTCACTCTCAAATAAATAAACAAAAAAAAAAAAAAGATGGGGGGACAGGAGGGTACTACCATGGGATATTTTTTATAATCATGGAAAATGTTAATAAAAATTGAGAAAAAAAAGTTGAAGACCTTTGATTTGAATATTATGAGAATTTCTCTTTTTTAATTAGTTTATTTGAGAGAGATAGGCAGATAGAGAGAATGGGTACACCAGGGCCTCCACTGCAAACTGTTGAACTCCTTGCGTATCTGGCTTTATGTGGGTACTGGGGAATCGAACCTGGGTCCTTTAGCTTTGCAAGCAATTGCCTTAACTGCTAGGCCATCTCTCCAGCCAATGATGGGAATGTTAAGTGAACTAACAGAGCTGCATGCCTTGTGCACGTCTTTTTAGAACATTTAACTGAACTCTCAAAAAAACACTTCTTTCTCACACAGGAGTTCCCAGTTTATATAATATTTGACTGCTGGGAATCAAAGGACTCAAATGGCAAGAGGATTTCTTTGTATTATTAATGAAGGCTTGAAATTGATGAAAAGCTTTCACCTCATTTAGCAAAACACCATGAAAAGGCTTGTTTATATCTAGTGAGCTGCCCAGCCTGAACTTCTGACGCTGAGCCGCCCTTACTTGACGTTTGGGATCCGTGGCAGCCGTGGTTACAGAACGCATTCTGTAGGACTTTCAAGTGCTTCTTGATGGGTATTTGGTTAAAGCAATGAGTGAAGTAAGCAACGAGGACAGACACATTCAGAAGGAAGATCATATAGCGTTGCAGTCAGCGCCTCGTTGCTGGGGTGAGCATCCAAAGCAGGCACAGGTTAGGGGAGGAAGGGGTTTATTTCAAGCTTACAGGTCCTGGCGGGGGGGGGGGAGGGGGGGTTCCATCAGTGGGGGAAGAAGCTGTTTTTGTTTTTTTTTTTGGTTTTTTTTTTTTTTTTTTTTTTTGGTTTTTTGAGGTAGGGTCTCACTCTAGCCCAGGCTGACCTGGAATTCACTATGGAGTCTCAGGGTGGCCTCGAACTCACGGCGATCCTCCTACCTCTGCCTCCCGAGTGCTGGGATTAAAGGCGTGCGCCACCACGCCCGGCTAGAAGCTGTTTTTGTATGTCCACACAGAGCGAGACCCTCGCCATCCAGGAAACACCCAAAACAACAAGCACAAGACTGACAGAGCTCAAACCGCCCGGCCAACCTTTTTGCTGGAATTCAGATCCACCTCCAGCACACCTTAGGGCTGGACCCAAATCCACCCCCAGTGACATCTCTTCCATGCAGGCATCGAGAGATCTAAGTTACCAGCTTTGTTAAAACACCTAAGGAGCCGGGCGTGGTGGTGCATGCCTTTAATCCCAGCACTCAGGAGGCAGAGGTAGGTGGATCGCCATGAGTTCGAGGCCACCCTGAGACTCCATAGTGAATTCCAGGTCAGCCTGGGCTAGAGTGAGACCCTACCTCGAAAAACCAAAAAAAAAAAAAAAAACTAAGGGTGACACAAGGTCACACATGTGCACAAGGTGCTGCACACATCTGGAATTTGATTACAGCGGCTGGAGGCCCTGGTGTGATGGAGTGTTAGGGGTCCAGGAAAGTCTTTGAACCCCAAACCCTAGGTTAATTTCTAACTTTAATCAAAGAATTGAATTACAAAAAGACTGAGAAGGATATATTAAATTATTATATTTATTGAGGGAAGTACAGAGCCAAGGAAAGGCACCCACGTAGCTAGAGATCCCACATGGAGGGCCTGGTAAAACCATGGAAAGAAAAGAGAGAGAAGCAAGTTCAAGGAGCTCCTGCCATGTGGGGACCTGGAGCAGATAAAGAACCCATGTGGAGATTAAGGGCTCTCAGCCCTCCCCTCAGCTCAATCCTGCTGGTTCTGGGCCAAGCCAACCCAGGCCCAGCTGAGGGAATAGCTCACCCACAGCTGGAAGTTCCCAAGCGGTCAGAGCCTGCCCTCCCCTTACAAAGGTACTTATAACCTTATAGTGGTGGGCCAGTCTTCCTGCTCAGGTGAACCGGAGAGCCAGTTGGTTGGTTAGGGCTAGGGGCTGTCTCAGGAAGAGGCTAGCCCTGACACCAAGTTCCAGGGCTGAACTTGACCAACCACAATGTTTAAATCCTATGAAAGACCTCCCTCCCAGGACAGGTCCTGGTTGTTTGTGGAGAAACAGGTCTGGGGAACTAGGCAAGAGATAAGAAGCCATCTTTGATTTCTAGCAAGTGCAGACTTTCCTGCCCTTTTCTTTTTAAGTTTCAGGGGTTCAGTTACCTTAACTGTACTCCCTCTTATCAGCATGCCAGTTCTCTCTCACACACACTTGATTGCTCTCACTCTCACTCTTGCTGTCTCACATAAAAAAAAGGCCAGTCTGGTGCTGGAAAGATGGCTTAGTGGTTAAGCCACTTGCCTACAAAGTCTAAGGACCCATGTTCTACTCTCCAGATCCCACGTAAGCCAGTTGGACAAAGGTGAGGCAAGTGCAAGGTTGCACATGCCCACTAGGTGGCGCAAGTATCTGGACTTTGATTTCAGTGGCTGAGGCCCTGGCACGTCAATTCTCTGTCTCTCTCACTCTTGCTATCGCAAAAATAAAAATGAATAAATAAATAAGACCAGTCTGTTGAGCTTGCCTCGAAAAAAAAGTAATACCTCAGGGCTGAAGAGACAGCTTAATGGTTAAGGAACTTGCCTGCAAAGCCTAGCAACCCAGGTTCAATTCCCCAGGAGCCATGTAAGCCAGATGCACAAAGTGGTGCATGCATCTGGAGTTTGTTTGCAGTGGGTAGAGGTCCTGGTATGCCCACTCTCTCTGCCTCTCTCTCTTCTGCCTTTCTCTATGTGCAAATAAATAAGTAAAATACTTTTTAAAAAAGAAACACCTAAAAATAAAAATTAAGGAGCTGAGGAGATGGCTTAGTTGTTAAGGCACTTGCCTGCAAAGCCTAAGGATATTGGCTCAATTCCCTAGTACCCATATAAGCAAGATGCACAAGGTGACACATGCGTCTGGCATTCATTTGCAGTGACTAGAGGCCCTGGCATACCCAGTCCTCTCTCTCTTGCTTGCTCACTTGCTCTCTCTCTCTCTCTCTCTCATTCTCAAATAAATAAAATAAAATTTTTAATTAAAATTTTTAGCCGGGCGTGGTGGTGCATGCCTTTAATCCCAGCACTCGGGAGGCAGAGGTAGGAGAATCACTGTGAGTTTGAGGCTATCCTGAGACTACATAGTGAGTTCCATAGTGAGTGCCTGGGATAGTGTGAAACCCTACCTAAAAAAAAAAAAAAGAAAGAAAATTAAAATTTTTTAAAGTAAAATAACCACCTGAGTCTATGGAGGACATACATTCAAACTAACACAGAGCATATAGGTCCAACAAGCCAGGCAGAGAGGCCTCAGACAAAACCAACCTTCATAACGCCCTGATCTTCAACATCTAACCTCTAGAGTTCTGAGAAAACATATATCTGTTGTAAGCTGCCCTATGTATGCTGCTTGCTAATGGCAACCCTGGAAAACTGAAACAAATAACATGTTTTATTCAGTCCATTATATCCCAGTTATTACATTCTCAACATGTAAGCAATATCAACATGTACCAATGAGCTATCTAATCTACCCTTTTTTTTAAGATTTTATTTTTATTTATTTAGAGACAGACAGAGAGAGTGAATGGGCGCGCCAGGGCCTGTAGCCACTGCAAATGAACTCCAGACACATGCGCCCCCTTGTGCATCTGGCTTACATGGGACCTGGAGAATCGAACCAGGGTCCTTAGGCTTTGCAGGAATGCACCTTAGCCACTAAGCCATCTCACCAGCCCTGATCTTCCCTGTTTTAGACTGTTTACAAAACCTAGTGTGCAAGGGGAGGCATTTTACAGTTATCACACATCAGAATTTGAACTAGCCAGACCATGAGTGAGCATCAGTCATCTGAGGCCACTGGCCTCTGCATGAGAGACAGTTTAGAGTCCAGCCTTTTTCTGAGGCAGGGTGCTACTCCTACCCTGTAAAGCCCCGGCCTGGTCTTGTTTATCTTTATAGTTCACCAGTCCCACGGGCCTCCCTCTGGCTTCTGGGCTGGAGCAAGGGAGCCCCCAAACCGGGTTCAGTGAAGCACCACCCTCAGGAGCCTCCAATCATGGAGAGGTTTCTGAGCCCACAGTGGTCTTGGCTGGTGAGGACTGAAGACCAAAGAGAGAGAGCGTGGAAGAAGGCAGCCAGCTCCCCATCTGGCCTCACACAGGTACCCTGTAGATGTGTGGGGTTTGCACGGCCTCACACACAGGGAGACTGAAAAGGACATTCAAAGGCGGCGAGTGTACTCTCGGGGCTGAGAAAAGAATGCTTGCTGCCTCCGCCTCAGGAGCAAAGACCTACTTTTGTAAAATCCTCAGAGATGCAGACAGATAAGATAATCCTTGACTAAAGACAGTTTTATTCCGATCTGCTGAAAGAATGAGCAACTTGCTAGAACATTTCAAAGGCTGCCTTCCCCTAGGTAGCATGTGCTGGGGTCTCCTCTTTCATTCTTTCTTCTGAAGTTCCGGCTCACTCACAGCCTGTGGAAAATGTATAATGGCTTTTAGATATACATAGAATCTGGATAGCAACTGGCATTGACCTCTTTCTCAACATCTAGCTTTAAAAAAGAAAAAAGACAAAAAACATATCTGCATTTGGGGGATTGTAAGAAAACACATTGGCAGCCTAACAGTCTTTGCCCATTTGCCCATTTCTGTACTTTTTTGCATCCATGTGTTTCGGTGTGCATGTGTGTGTGCATGCATGTGGTTGTATGTGTGCATGTGGTGGCCGGAGGTCAAGCTAGACTAGCTATTTAGCAAGCCCGGGGATCCTCCGGTCTCTGCCTCCCTAGAACAGACACATGTCACCACCCTGGCATTCTTATGGAGATGCTGGAGGTCCAACCTCAGGTCCCCATGCTTGCACGGACAGCACTTTACCAGGGGAGCCATCTCCCCGGACCTTTTGCCCATCTCTGGCTCTCTAAGGACACCTCCACTCCTGCCCCTGGCCAGTGATGTGGTGAGATCGGGGGACCCTCTCACCAACCCCTCCCGTCTCTCCAGCCCTGCTCTGACCCTGTCTTTAATTTCTACCCTACACCCCTCCCATCCTGACATGAGTGAGTAGAATATATCGCCAAGATTCGAGAAAGGAAAGACCATATTACAGCAATATAAAAACTTTGAAGCCAGGCATGGTGGCACATGCCTTTAATCCCAGCACTTGGGAGGCAGAGGTTGAAGGATCACTGTGAATTCGAAGCCACCCTGAGACTACATAGTGAATTTCAGGTCAGCCTAGGCTATAGCAAGACCCTACTTTGAGGAAAGAAAAAAAAAAAAAAAAAAACTTTGAAAGGCATTAACATTTTTCCTGATGAAAGTCCCTGGGCACCACCAGCCTCCCTCCTATGGCTTTATCTCCTTGCCCTCCCCCTTCTGTCTTGTCCCTAGTACACCCTCCGTCCTTAACTCTTTGCTGTGTCCAGGGCACCCTGCTTTGGCGATGACAAGTTGGCCACAGCTCCCCGTCCACACACATCACCCCTCTCTGCTGTCACCGTCTGTACACCTCTGCTCCCTGCAGCTCCCCACAGCTCTATCTCAAGAGCGTGCCACTGGCTCAATTTTAAGATTGGTTGCATCTGTTCTGTGAAATTAAACATCCTTCTTTCCTTTTTCTTTTTTTCATTTCTCCTCCTTTCCCTTACGCTATGCTCTTTCTGTTCTTGGCTCTCCATTCAATGTCCCACCTCCTTGCTGCCATTGCATTAAAAAGAATACTTGGCATCCATGGTGATTTGACTCAGGTGTCCTCCATAAACTTAGGCGTTCTGAATGGTAGGTTCCCAGCTGATGGAGATTTGGGAACTAGAGCCTCCTAGAGGCAGTGTATTGTTGGGGGCGGGCTTATGGGTGTTAGAGCCAGTGTCTGGCACACTCTCCTGTAGCTATTGTCCACCTTATGTTGACCAGAGGTGATGTCCACTCTCTGTTCATGCCAGCATTTTCCCCTGCCATCATGGATCATCCCCTCGAGTCTGTAAGCCAAAATAAACCCTTTTTTCCCAAAAGCTGCTCTTGGTCGGGTGATTTCTGCCAGCAATGCGAACATGACTGCAATAGCATCTTTTATATGAAACGGTCACAGTGCCTTGCGGACACTGGCCCTGCTCATAGCCAGATGTGAGCCCGTGCTGCATCAGGAATATCCTTTGATCCTGGGGTGTCCGAGTTCTGGTTGATGGGGTGTCTACGTTCTCGTGGAGGAGGGGTTTACATCCCAGTCGAGAAGCCATAGCCTTGCTACACCCACCAAAGCAAAGTTAGACCCGAGGACCCCAACCTCGAGGACAGGGCGTGACAAGCACTCCCTCTGCCTTCCTGCCGCCAGCGGCCCCCAGCGCGTAAGGCCAGAAGGTGAGCACACCGTCCATTTGGAGAAATGTGATTTGGAGGAGTTTGAAGACAGACAAAACCGCAGGTCGATGATATGACTTACTTCCAGATCTACTAGTTACTGTCAACAGCCGCCCTCTGCCCTCGCTGCGGAGGCTAGCTGCCCTTCAGAGAACCCGGAGGGAAAGCCTGGTGTGAGGAGCAGGCTGCGTGTTTCCCACTGGCAAGTCCAGCCTGGTCTTTACAGAAACACAGTTCCAGAAAGAGCCTTCCTCTGCGTCGTCTCTCACTGCCCCGTCCCCGCCCGCCCCGTGTGCCCCCTTACAGTGATGTACCCCTTTCCCCTCTGTTCGAAGTGAGTTCCCTTGGTACTTGCTCTCCCCTCAGATTAACACATCTCTGCTCAGATGTCATCCCCCAACCAGCCTCTGTAAACACAGTAGGCTCTCTGTCCCCAACGCTTCTCTCTTCCTAGTATCTAATTTTTTTTTTTTTTACTAGCTCTTACTATTGCTTGACATGTGAAGTATTTATTTGCTTGAGGATTTTCTTTGCATGTCTTCCCAGTGCATAGCCAGGAAGACAATTCCCTAAGAAAAGATACTCCACTGTGGATCCTGCTCTGTTCTCAGCTTGCAATCAGAACCCGGAATGCAGTAATGACTCAACAGATATTCATTAAAGGAGAGAATCAGTCATAGTTATTCACACATCCAGCTAGGGGTCCCAGTAGTCCAGGACCTAGCATCTCTTAAGACCTGGCAATTGTTTATTGAAGGGAGGAAGGAAGAAAGGACAGTAGAGAATGAAAGCAGACAGACAAGAGGATGAGTAGAAGAGAGGAGGAGGGAAGGAGAGAGGAAGGAGAGAATGCAGATGGGCCAAGTAGCTAATGAGTCAGTAAATGAGGTTCTACCAAAGCAACGTGTCACCTTGGGACACGATGGGAAAGACCTCAACTGTCATTAAAACCAACTGGTGCAAGAGAGAAGAGGCCCAGACAGTGGCTCGTTTCCTTGGTAGAATGATTTACTGCTGGGAGTCAGGATGTAAGGAAAATCACTGGAAGTGAACTATACTCTGCAGTGTGGCCAAGTGAAATATTAGATGAAATCAGACATTAGCCCTGCTTGGCCAAGAGCCACAGAGCTAATTGTTGCTTGTTGTTTGAGCCTCTTCTGATTGCACCATTCAAACATGCATTTTTTAATATAACAAATAAATGTCTGGGAGCCCTATAATTAGAAATGGTCTGGCAAATTAAGAAAATTGCTCTTTTTAAAAGAGCACATAAAAAAGTACAAACAATCAGTCCAGAAAATTGTTCAACTGCCTCTGTGTAAGATGGATGGACGTTTTCTCCTGAAATGCATTTGGATCACAAAGCCCCTCCTTGTCAGCCCCACCTGACCTACAGGTGGGCCATGCCACCTAGCCACCCTGCTGCAGTTTGTTGACCGTTAGGTGCCTGTGAAGATGGGCCTATGAGGGCTGCAGAGATGGCTCAGAGGGTAAAGTGCTTCCACAGAAGTATAAGGACCTAAGTTCAACTCCCCAGCACCCATGTAAAAGCAGGTGTGGCAGCATGTGCCTATAATGCCAGCACTGAGGAGGCACAGAGAGGAGGATCTCCAGGGCTCACTGGCCAGCTCCTCTCGCTGAATCAGTGAGCTCCAGGTTCACTGAGAGACACTTCCTCTAAGAGTAAGTTAGAGAGCAACTGAGGAAGACATGCGACATCAATCTCTGGTCTCCAGGGCATGCACACCATCAAACACACACACACTCACAAGCACACACACGCACTCACAAGCACACACACATACTCACAAGCACACACACACTCACAAGCACACGCACGCACTCACAAGCACACACGCACGCACTCACAAGCACACACGCACGCACTCACAAGCACACATGCACGCACTCACAAGCACACACATACACTCACAAGCACACATGCACTCACAAGCACACACACGCACTCACAAGCACACACACGCACTCACAAGCATACACGCACTCACAAGCACACGCACTCACAAGCACACACATACACTCACAAGCACACACACTCACAAGCACACACGCACTCACAAGCACACACGCACTCACAAGCACACACACGCACTCACAAGCACACATGCACTCACAAGCACACACACGTACTCACAAGCACACACATGCACTCACAAGCCCACACTCACAAGCACACACTCACAAGCACACACATGTACTCACAAGCACACATGCACTCACAAGCACACACATGCACTCACAAGCACACACGCACTCACAAGCACACACACGTACTCACAAGCACACACACACACTCACAAGCACACACATGCACTCACTAGCCCACACTCACAAGCACACACTCACAAGCACACACACGTACTCACAAGCACACATGCACTCACAAGCACACACATGTACTCACAAGCACACACACGTACTCACAAGCACACACACACACTCACAAGCACACACATGCACTCACAAGCCCACACTCACAAGCCCACACTCACATGCACACACATGTACTCACAAGCACACACACATGCACATGCAGAAAAGATCCAGTTTGTTGTCTCATGAACAGAGGAGTTCTGGTGGTGTCAATAAGATAATGCAACACCGGGGTAAGCGTTCAGGGAACTCTGGATTTGGATCCAGGTCTGTTTTTTAAGTACTGTGTGACTTTGGTCATCCTATTTAACTTAGCCTGCCCCAGTTTCAGTTGATAACAATGACAAGCTCACAGTCATGTAATGAATACGGCACAGGCAAAGTGTGGGGATTTGAATGTGCCATTGGGGCAGACACCGAGCTTCATAGTCACCCCTCTTGGTACCGTAGAGCCTTTATACTTCCTCCACGCCGATATGAAGAGACATCAGCTGTCTGCTCCAGCCACACTGTGGTAGGTTTGAATAGACGGCCCCCAATATACTCAGTGTTTTATTAATTTGTAGTTTGCATCTGTAGCCACCTGGCGATGTCACTGGGCGGATCTTAAGGTGTGGTGGTGGGTCTGAGATTCCAGTCTAAAGACATGCAAAGTGTGCCCAGCTGGAGTTCCTGCAGCGTGCTGTGCTGTGTGGCTTTTGGCTTTTAGGCTCGTGCTTATCAGTCTGTGTTTGGTCCTGTGAAGGCAGGCCAGCTTCTTCTGCCATTATGGAACTTCCCTTGCATCTGTAAGCTTCAGTAAATCCCTTCCTCCATAACTGTGCCTGGTCTGGAAGTTCATCTCAGCGAACCTGAAGCTGTCTACTACACATACTTTCCCCACCATGATGAAATGTCCCCTCAAACCTGTAAGCTGGGGGGGGAAAAAAAAAAAAAAACCTTTGCTTCTAGTCAGGTATTTTGTCCCAGCCACGAGAAAGTAACTGTTACACAAAGTATTTAACACAACTCCTAGAAAATACAGTGTGTCGTGAATGTCACCTCTTTTCTGGCATATTTGCTTTGTCCTTTATCCTTTGACAAAGGAAATTCTTTAAGGAAAGAGGAGCAGGTCTTCATTTCCTTGATAATAATTCATTCTAACTTAAGAGAAGATTCTAGCAAAAGTTTTAAGGGATTCCAAGCATCTCCGATCACAGCTGCCCCTCATGGTTTCCTAAGGAGAACAGGCAGCTGTAGACAGGGCAGGTGCTGCCGTGTTACTCAGGGTAACACTCTGACCCCCAGCTTTACTTTTGATAATAATTTTATTTATGTATTTATTTTTGCAAGGAGAGAGAGAAGAGAGACTGACAGAGAGAAAGAGGGAATGGGTATGCCAGGGCCTCTAGCCACTGCAAAGGGACTCCAGACCCATGTGCCACCTTGTATATCTGGCTTTATGTGGGTTCTGGTGAATCAAATCCTGGTCTTTAGGCTTTGCAGCCAAGCACCTTAACCGCTGAGCAATCTCTCCAGCCCCACCCTAGTATTTCTGTTAGGGTTTTTCTCTCTGCATTGAAATCATCTTTGACTTCACTCCCCTACTTCAAAAGGTTAGACTGAATATTTACAATCTAAGTGTGTGGAGTCAGCACAAACTCAAGTCATACTCTTCCCTAAGACACGAGCGTTTAATTGGTGGAGGATGGTGTGACTGCCTCATATAAGTAAACGGACCTCTCACTTCCCAAAGCTGCCTCTGTTCTCAGCGCTGACAGACACCTTGTCATGGAAGGCTGGAACCTGAGAACAGAAGAGTGCTGGCATCCTTGTGCAACATCAGAGTGACCCTGCCCAGCTTGTCTCTTCCTTGTGTTTATGAGGCTACAAGGAGTCATCCTATCCACCCCATCCACTTCATACCCCAGATCCATCAAGAGAGCGTTCTCAGAGCTGCAGAAGGAATCTCACCCACTTGCCCTAGGGCACTTAAGAGATTTCCCTCAGAAGAAGAACCAAAATATCTTAAGAAAACTGAAGGGAGAGCCAAGCATGGTAGCACACACCTTTAATCCCAGCACTCAGGAGGCAGAGGTAGGAGCATCACTGTGAGTTTGAGGCCAGCCTGAGACTACATACTGAATTCCATGCCAGCCTGGGCTAGAGTAAGATCCTACCTAGAAAAGAAAGAAAGAAAGAAAGAAAGAAAGGGTTGGGGAAATGGCTTAATGGTTAACACATTTGCCTGTGAAGCCTAAGGACCCTGGTTTAATTCCCCAGGACCCATGTAAGCGAGATGCACAAAAGGGTATATGTGTGGAGTTTTTTTGCATGGCTTGAAGCCTAGGAATGCCCATTCTCTCTTTTTCTCTATCTGCCTCTTCCTTTCAAATAAATTAATTAATTAATTAAATGAATTAAAAAATAAAACTATCTTTCTCCTGGTTATTCTTAAAATAAAAGAGAAGAGAGAGAGAGAGAGAGGTGGGGAGGGAGACTAAAGAGAGCTGGAGAGATGGTTTAACAGTTAAGGTATTTGCATGCAAAGCCTAAGGACCCATGTTCAGCTCCCCGGATCCCATGTAAGCCAGACGCACAAGGTGATGCATGTACAAGGGTGCACAAGGTGGTGTGGGCATCTAGAGTTTGATTACAGTGGGTAGAGGCACAAGCATGCCAATTCTCTCTTGCTTTGTCATAAAAAAAAAAAGGCCAATCTGGGCTGGAGAAATAGCTTAGGGGTTAAGGCACTTCCTATGAAGCCTAAGGACCCATGTTCAATTCCCCAGGACCCATGTAAGCCAGATGGACAAGACAGTACATGCATCTGGAGTTCATTTGCAGTGGCTGGAGGCCCTAGCACACCCATTTTCTCTCTCTCTCTTGCTCTCTCTCTCTCTCTCTCTTTCTGCCTCTTCTTCTCTCTCTGTCTCTCCCTCTCTAAAATAAATAAAAACATATTTTTTAAAGGCCCATCTTTTGGGCTTACCTGAAAGAAGAGAGAGAGAAAACTGAAAAGAGGCTAACAGAAGTCTAGCCAGGTCAAAGAACACTAGCTTCCGGGTCATAGCCTGAGAAACACAATGCACTAGGAGAACAGACTCGAGGATTCAGAAATGCAAAGGCATAATTAATTGCTAAAGAAAAGTCAGAGTTGGAATTCACTGAGATAACCCAGATTTCAATGTACCCCCCTGGAATGGAAAGTCTAGGTTCCTCATACAGAAATGACCCCTAAATTTTCATCACTTAAAAAGCTAGATGCACATGAACTTTTCCCTTCGCCATCTGCCAAAAGTTTAAGCCTATTTCCTTATATAATCAAAACCTGGGTACAGCTGGTATTAATAATACATCTGTGTTACCCATAATTGCTCCAAGCTTCATTCTGGCATGATTAAGGATAATCGTAATCCTTTGAAAAGTCCATAGTTTATTCTGTTTAAAGCTACTGTTAAAAGTTAGAGCATTTTCATTTTCTGCCTTCCATTCAATTAATGTGAAATCAAATGTGCATTTCTTTGATTGGTGTGTAGAATGAGGAAAAATACTTACCAGACAGAAATAGATTTATATGTCACAGTTACCAAATCCCTCAAAGATGCTTGTACTATGCACCCTGAGTGTCATACTCGCGCAAAGGTTATGTGTGAAGTGGGTTCAGCCACCTGGATTGAAGCCAGGCATCCACAGCCAGGGTCAGGGTCAGGGTCTCTGGCATGAAAGAAGTTGCTCTCACTACTACAGACACCCAGGGGGTGTTCATCGATGCCAACTGATCACAGCTACCATCAGGAAAGTCAGGCACACTCTGGCAATGGCAGGGCTGGGGATGTGGCTCAGTGGGGAGAGTGCCTGCCTATCATGCATGAGCCCTGAGTTCGATCCCCAGCACCACATATAACCAGGCGTGGTAGCGCATGCCTTTAATCCCAGCACTCGGGAGGCAGAGGCAGGAAGATCATCATGAGTTCAAGGCCACCGTGAGAATACAGATTGAATTCCAGGTCAGCCTGGGCTCACGTGAAACCCTACCTCAAAAAAATAAAAATAAAAATCTACACAAACCTCAGCCATGTAACTATACATCTCTACCCATCCTCCGCCAACAATGGTTTGACTGCCTGAGGCATGCACAGGGAAGGATGTCTTGAGTTCACTATGAAGCACTTACAGCCAAGGCGTGGAAACAAGGTAGGTTTTCAGAGCCAAGTGAAGACATGCCTTAGAAATGAAAGACGTCAGGAGGCTGAAGAGATGGCTCAGTGATTAAAGGTGCTTCCTTGCCAAAGCCTGCTGGTCAGAGTTCAATTCCCCATCCACCCATGTAAAGCTGGACAGGAATTCATTTGCAGTGGCAAGAGAACCTGCCATGCCTATACATACACATATAAATAAATAGCCAGGCCCACATGGTGGCACATGCCTTTAATCCCAGCACTTGGGAGGAAGAAGTAGGAGGATAGCCATGAGTTCAAGGCCACCCTAAGACTACATAGTGAATTCCAGATCAACCTGGGCTAGAGGGAGACCCTACCTCAAAAAACCAAAATAAATAAATACTTATTCAAAAAAAAAAAGAAAGAAAGAAATGAAGCCGGGCATGGTGGCGCATGCCTTTAATCTCAGCACTAAGGAGGCAGAAGTAGGAAGGTCACTGTGAGTTCAAGGCCACCCTGAAACTACATAGTGAATTCTAGGTTAGCCTGGGATAGAGAGTGAGACTCTACCTTGAAAAGAGAGAGAGAGAGGTGCTGGGGAATCGAACCCAGGCCACCAAGCTTTGTAAGCAGCACCTTTAACCACTGAACAATCTCTCCAGCCCTCTCCCCATCTTTATTTGCATTCCCAGCCTTTCTCGCTCCTTCTTCCTAGTTCCATTGAGAATTAACACTTCTTCTCTCAACCTTCTTCTTTAAGGAAATCCTTTGCCTCTGCATCACCTGGCTTGCCCAGGCAACATTTGTGTGTGTGTGTCTGTGTGTATCTGTGTATGTGTGTGTGTGTGTCCATGTGTGCCTGTGTTGCATGAATGTGTGCTGGTGCACATGTGTGCATTCACGTGGAGGACAGAGGACACCTCGGGTATCATTCCTCAGATATTATCCAACCTTTTCTGAGACAAGGTTTCTCACTGGCTCTGAGCTTGCCACGTAGACTGGTTGACCAGCGAGCCCCAGAGATCCTCCTGCCTCCTCCTCCCCAGAAGTGGGATTACAGACAGATAGCACCATGCCTGGCATTTTAACAGGGCTTCTAGGGACCAAGCTCAGGTCCTTAGGTTTGCAGGGCAAGCACATTGTAGACTGAGCCGTCTTCCCAGCCCGCCAGGTCAACATTTCGGCCACTGGAAAATTAGCTTACAGCCTGCCTGTACTAAGACCATGTGAACCTTTTCAAAATTACCGATTTAAAAAAAAAATGCTTTTTGGATGTTTCACAACAGGTGAGGCTTTTAAAATATTTTTAAATAAATTTTTTTAAATTTAAAAAATGCACAGTGAAGAGTTTGAGTGTTCTTTGTTTAAAATTGCTTTTTTGTTGTTGTTGTTCTGTTTTGTTTTTCAAGGTAGGGTCTCCCTCCAGCCCAGGCTGACCTGGAATTCACTATGTAGTCTCAGGGTGGCCTTGAACTCATGGCGATCCTCCTACCTCTACCTCCCAAGTGCTGGGATTAAAGGCATGCACCACCACACCCAGCTTGAATTGCTTTTATAGGGCTGATGAGATGGCTTAGCAGTTAAGGTGCTTGCCTGAAAAGCCAAAGGTCCCAGGTTCAATTCTCCAGGACTCACATAAACCAGAGGCACAAGGTGGAGCATGAACTGGAGTTTGTTTGCACTGGCTGGAGGCCCTGGTATGCCCATCCACGCCCCCCCCATCTCTTTCTCTCAAATAAATAAAATAAAAGTACTTTTAAAAGATTACTTTTATATTACTATGTAAATTTATAAGTCCAAAGATAATTGTCAATTATTTTGCTTTTCTTAAATAGTATATCTGTAAGTTGTTTTATGAGACAGTTTACATCTGTAGCAATGAAAATCGTCCTCTTAGAGCCAGCTCGAACAACAAAGTTCCACCTGCAGAGAAAACATCTGAGACAATTTCAGGAGACAACAGATACCACAGACTGAAAACTCAGGCAGGGAGAGGGGTGTGGGCAGTAAAGAGAGAGATGGAGATAGGGAGTCTAGGAGGGGGAGGAAGAAAGGTGGGAGGGAGGGAGAAAAGGAAGAAAGAATCAATGAGAAATCCAGAGAAGAAAACAAAAACTTCACCAGAAAGTAGATGCGGTATAATTGGCACCTCTTTTGTTCCGAGGTCTTCTACCAAGCTCAGAGTCCTACTTTCAAAACTCAGTCTTTGAATAATGTGAGCATGTGGACGTGACCCCCGGGGGCAGCTGAAATGAATCAGAAGAGAGTGCTGGGCTGCACAGCCCTTCGCGGCTGACAAACAGCCAACAGGGCACAGGATTCAGAGCTGGAGGGAGCGCTCATGAATATTTCTCATTTTCATTCTTTAAATTTTCATTGTGCCTCCACAAGAATGAGTGAGATTAAAAGGAAAAAAAAAATCTGTGCTTTTGCTGTTCTTTTGTTTTGTTTTGTCTTCTCTAAAGACAGTAAACAGCTTCTCCATCCTTCCAGAGCCATCCTAAATGGCCCAGCGCCCTCCCTCGGCCTTCCTACAACACTGCCTCCCTCTGTCTGCAGCTTGGTCCCCTTCCTGCTGCCACAGGTCCCCGGTGATGGATGATGGCTTAAGAAAAGCGCTATATGGATTGAACACAAGTCATTTGATAAACAAACGGCTATAATAATGGACTCTGAAATCAAGTGGTAACGTCCCTTCTTGCCGACTCATTGATTATGCCATTTTCCTCTTGCAAACAGATTAAATTTGTCTTAAAAACTGCTTTGTCATATGGCTGACTTACCAATAATTGAAGCTTGACCTCTGTCAGAGGTAGACAGTGAGTGACAACTGTAACCAAAGTGACGGCAAGCGAGGGAGTGCTGGAGACTGTCACAGCCCCTCCTGTGGAGCCCAGCTCTCCAGCCTAGTCAATTTGGAAGCTGGGGGTGGGGGTGAGCTTAGGAGTCAGCAGGTGAGGAGAGGAAGTGTCCCAAGAGGACAAGAAGGTATCCCAGAGACCAACACATTCACACTCCTAGACAGCCATTTCTTGGCATGGATTTTTAACACCCCCAGACCTTGATCCTTGGACTCATTTTTATTTTTATTTTCTAATTGGAGAAAGAGAGAGAATGGGCATGCCAGAACCTGTAGCCCATGCAAATGAATTCCAGATGCATGCGCCACCATGTGCATCTGGCTTACGTGGATTCTGGGGAATCGAACCTGGATCCTCAGGCTTCGAAGGCAAGGGCCTTAACTGCTAAGCCATCTCTCCAGCCCTGGACTATCTTTTATGTGATGGTGCAGGGTGGCCCTTGGTGTTTCAGCCTCTGCAGTAGAAGGCTCTGTCCTCTTTGTAAAGTTATGTTTTACCCCAAGTGTTCAATCCCCAGTGCCCACAGAAAAGTGCCAGGTGTGGTGGTGCATCTGTGATCCCACAGCTGGGGAGTCAGACAGGGATTCTTGGAGCTCTCTGGCCAGCTACTCAGGCCTAATTGGTGACTCCAGGCCAGTGAGAGACCCTGTCTCCAAAGGATGTGGACAGAGCTCCTGAAGTTGCACTCTGGCCTCCATGCACATGCACATACCTACACACACGCACATGCACAGACCTACAAACACGCACATGCACAGACCTACAAACATGCACATGCACATACCTACACACACGCACATGCACAGACCTACAAACATGCACATGCACAGACCTACAAACATGCACATGCACATACCTACACACACGCACATGCACAGACTTACACACAGGAACATGCACAGACCTACACATGGATATTTTTAACAGAGGGGGTTGAAGAAATGGCTCAGCAGGTAAGAGTGCTTGCTGTGCAAGTAGGAGGACCTGAATTTGATATCCAGCACCCACGTAAAAAGACAGGAGGGATAGGGCTGGAGAGATGGTTTAGTGGTTAAGGTGCTTGCCTGCAAAACCAAAGGACCCAGGTTCAATTCCCCAGGACCCACATAAGCTGGATGCACAAGGTGGTGCATACGTCTGGAGTTCTTTTGCAGTGGCTAAAGGTCCTGGCATGCCTTTTCTCTCTTTCTCTATCAGCCTCTTTCTCTCAAATAAACAAATAAATAAATATTTTTTTAAAAAGACAGGCATAAACTGGGCATGATGGCACATGCCTTTTTAAAAATATTTTTATTTTTATTTATTTGAAAGAGGGAAAGAGCAGAAAAAGAGAATGAACGCACCAGGGCTTCCAACCACTGCAAATGAACTCCAGGTGCATGTGCCATCTTGTGCATCTGGCTTACGTGGGTCCTGGGGAATCGAACTGAGGTCCTTTGGCTTTGCAGGCAAGAGCCTTCACCACTAAGCCAGCTCTCCAGCCCTGGCGCACACCTTTAATCCCAGCACTTGGGAGGCAGAGGTAGGAGGATCACCGTGGGTCCAGGCCACCCTGAGACTACATAGTGAATTCCAGGTCAGCCTGGACTAGAGTGAAACCCTCCAAAAAAAAAAAAAAAAAAAAAGGCAGGCATAGTGCACAAGCCATCACCTCAGCACTAAGGAGCGCGGAGACAGGGGATCACTGGAGTTCCCTGGTCAGCCAGTCTAACTGAAAAATGAGGATTTCCAGGTCCAGGGAAAGACTCTGTCTCAGGAAAATGAGACAGAAAAGCGATAGAGGAGGACATCTGACATGTTCCGCTAGCCTCCATACATGTGTACACATGAAGCGCACGTACACACACACACACACACACATACAAACCAAAAGAGAAAGGCAGAGAGAAAGAAGGAGACTAAGGCCACCCCACTTCCTGACTGACTGACCCGCTCTTGAAGCAAGAAACTTCTTAAACGAGATTCTGTCACAACACGGCCGGTATCAGGAAATAATTTCCCTCAAACATTAAGCTAGTGAACTGTGGTCATTCAACAGTGTTGAATCAAGGTTACTCCAGGCATTGGATGGGAGTTGGAGGAACACAAATCAATAAAACGCAGCCCCATCCCACAAGACTCTCAGTCGCATAGGACACAAAGGCAAGCGAGCATAATTAGAACATAGCACTGTAAGTCCAGTGACAAAACTATGCTCAGAGTGGGAACAAAAGATCCTAGCAAGACACACAATATCGAAGCAGTCGTCTGCATTGCCCCCAGCTCCTCACATTCATTCACAAAGGATTTAGGTAGCACTGAATTCCTCTAAAAGCCCTCCTGATGTGTGGTTCCCAAGGACAAAGATGGCAATACGTACATTAACTCAAGTCTGATTGATTCGAAATCACAGCAGTAACAAGCACAAAGAACAGGCTACTAAGACACACGGAGAGGCTTCCAGGAGAGGGTGGACAGAGACGACCCCAGTGCAGAAACTACTGCCTGTGGCAGGAGGAGGGTCAGGCTGAGTTCAAGACAGGACTCCAGTCCAGAGATGAGAACAAAAAGCCTAAAGACGCAGCAATGTAGTCCCTCCAAGTCTCTGTAAACTGAGATAATCGGCTGAGGGTGTGACTCGGTAGGGAGAGGGTTCGTCTAGCATGCATGAAGCCCTGCACTTGATCCGGAGCACTGCATCGACCAAGCATGGTGGCGTACACCGGTAATCCCAGCACTTGGGAGGTAGAGGCAGGAGGATTAAGAGTTCAAGGTCAGGGCTGGAGGAGATGGCTCAACAGTCAATAGTACTTGCTTGCAAAATGTGTCAGCCGGGGTTCAATAACCCAGTGCCCACATAAAGCCCTCCAGTCATTTACAGTAGCAAGAGACTCTGGCCTGCCCATACACATACACACTTGTAAATAAATAAATATATTTTTTTAAGTTCAAAGTCATCCTCAGTGAAATACTGAGTTCCAGACCACCTTGGCCACATGAAACCTGTTTGCTAAAAAAAGGAGGGAAGCAGGTAGGAGAGATGGCACAGTGGTTAAAAGTGCTTGCTTGCAAAAACTGTTAGCCTGGATTCAATTGCCCAGTACCCAAATAGAGCCAGATGCACAAAGTAGTACATACATCTAGAGTTCATTTGCAGTAACAAGAGGCCCTGGCATGCTCATTCCCTCACTCTCCCCCTCTCTCTGCTTGAAAATAAATATTTTTATTTTAAAAAGGACGGAAGGGAGCAATCATAGAACTTGCATTTTGGAAAAGGTACCTAGCATAGATTATATTTACCGTGTAGTGAGAAGTCAGAGGAGTAGCCCGACGTGGTGGCACATGCCTTTAATCCCAGCACTGGGGAGACAGAGGTAGAAGGATCGCCATGAGTTCTAGGCCACCCTGAGACTACATAGTTAATTTCAGGTCAGCCTAAGCTAAAGTGAGAGCCTACCTCAAAAAGAAAAAAAAAAGTTCTAAAACTCATTAGGAGAAAATATGTACACAGGGCTAGAAGGAAATGTTTTGTTTGGATTAAAAGAAAAAGATCGTCCTGGAGAAAACTATCAGTTTCCCTCGCCTGGTACTTGACAGACCAAGCCAGCCTGTGAGAGCCCAAGGCGTCCCCGGACCTCTGGAAGGGCTCCGTGCGCCCCCTGCTGGTGCTCAGCAGAATAACGTGTTCCCCGGGGAAATCCGCACAAGGGACAAGCTGGTGTCTCTTTGCTTGTGGGATTTGCACAGAAATGAATGACTAGCTCCCATGAGCCAGAGGCAGGTCATTCAAGAGAAATCGAGGGGCTGGATAGATTGCTTAGTGGTTAAGGAGCTTTCCAGCAAAGCCAAAGGACACAGATTCAATTCCCCAGTACCCACGTAAAGCTGGATGCAAAAGGTAGCACATGTGTCTGGACTTTTGTTTCTCTCTCTATCTGACTCAGCCTCTCCCCCTCCAGCAAATAAATAAATCAAAAAAATTTTCTTAACATTTTATTTATTTATTATTTATTAGAGAGAGAGAGAGAGAGAGAGAGAGCGCGCGAATGGGTGCACCAGGGCCTCCAGCCACTGCAAACGAACTCCAGACACATGCGCCACCTTGTGCATCTGGCTTTTGCAGGACCTAGAGAATCAAACCTGAGTCCTTAGGCTTTGCAGGCAAGTGTCTTAACTGCTAAGCCATGTCTGCAGCCCAAAATATTAAAAAAAAAAAAGGAGAGAATGAATATGGCTCCATCTTGGATTGTATCTAAGATGATCATACAGGGGAATCTGCAGCCAAAAGCTGGAGGAGGAGGGGCATGTTGGCTTCTTAGTTTGAAAGGAGAGGGGAAATAATAAAGGAACAAGGATTTCACCTCTAAATATCTCTTTATTTTTGCTGCTAAAATGACATTTAAGTTGTTGTTTGTCTCAACTGCTAGCTCTCACCACTTACTTCTAAACACACAAAGTGGATGTAAGAGGAAGTGCTGGGGCCCAAGACGAGGTACAGATGAGAGCAGCCAGCTCAGTACAGGCGTGTCTTCCTCTCGGCCAGGTCTCCTGAGATGTGTGTGAGATGCCATAACAGCTTTTGGGAAGCGCCTCTTTCTTTCTTCTCCTCAGCTGTCACATTGAGAAAAGTCTCAAAGGTTTCTTTCATGATAAATGACTGAGTACTGGGGCACTTTTCCAGGTTTTTAGGCTTTTTAAAAAAAAGTGAGAGGAGAATTTTTTAAATTTTTTTTTATTTTTATTTATTTATTTGAGAGCGACAGACAGAGAGAGAAAGAGGCAGACAGAGAAAGGGAATGGGCACACCAGGGCCTCCAGCCACTGCAAACAAACTCCAGATGCATGCACCACCTTGTGCATTTGGCTTATGTGGGTACTGGGGAACGGAGCCTCGAACCAGGGTCCTTAGGCTTCACAGGCAAGCGCTTAACCACTAAGCCATCTCTCTAGCCCTTAATTTTTATTTTATTTATTTTTGAGACACAGGAAAGAGGCAGATAGGGGGAGAGGGGGAAAGAAAGAGAGAGAGAATGAGCGCACTAGGGCCTCCAGCCACTGCAAATGAACTCCAGACACATTCATCCCCTTGTGCATCTGGCTTATGTGGGTCCTGGGGAATCAAGCCTCGAACTTAGATCCTTAGGCTTCACAGGCAAGCGCTTAACTGCTAAGCCATCTCTCCAGCCCCAAGACCATAACTTCTTAATGCCTGCAGGTGTCTGGATAAATGCATATATTATGCCCCCCAAACTGCCCTGCCAGCACTTTTTAAATGTTTATGCGTATATATTAATGGTACTCTCACTTTTGATCAGAGAAGCTTCTCTTCTCAGATGGCGGCGACCACTGGGGTGACTCACAAGTCGCCATAGTGCTGAGAAGAAGTGACTGAGGAGTGTTCAGCACTGAGACATCTCTATCACACCCTCCAAGGCTCAGAAAGAATGTAAGAGCCAAAGGAAGGGTAGGGCTGCTTACAATGCACTCTTCCAGATACAAAATGGCCTTGATATTCATGACCTGAAGTGCTGAAGCTACCTACACAAGACCTTCACAACAGGAGGAAAAGATGTTATCAAAACAAAAGAGAGACTAATTGGAAGGAGGTGGGGATGTGATGGAGGGTGGATCTGGGAAGGAGGAATGGAAGGTGGGGGGGGGATTATCATGGGTTTATTGTCTATACTTATGGAAGCTGTCAACAAAAAGTTACAAAAAAAAAAAAAAGACCGTGACTTCTATACTACAAGTAAACTGCTATGACACTCTGAAGATTCTAAATGCTTTTCATCCTTCCCTTCTAAAATCCTAATTAACTGGTAGATCGCAGTTCACAGCTCATCAGCTTTTCTTTGGCCATTAAAACTATCTTCGAGGAAAGTTAGCTCAGGCAGCGGTCAGCATCCAAACCAACTAATTACCCTCGGCAGTAGGGAGCCATGTTTGGGACCCCACTACAGAAAACTTCCGCGTGCCATGACCCCAGTAATTATTTTGCAGATCATAGTGCGGTTCTTTGTTGTGGCGATGGGTAGAAGCCTCGGCACTTGTCTGCATCTGTCTGAGACATCTGGCTTCCCTAACCTTGTCTGTGAGGCAGAGCATCAATCACAGGCCCGGAGCTGTGAACAGTGAGACACAGAGATATAAAGACTGATGAGCTTCCACGCCACACCAAGGGCCTGTTTCCAACCCTGCTGTTTCATTTTTAGGCTGTCTCTCGACCACCTCACCATTAGGGTTTGAGTTGGGGAAAAGGCAAATCTGACATATCTGGACATGAATTGCTAAAAGCTCATCTTTATTTTTGTTTCATATTTTTATTTATTTGAGAGAGAGCATGCTAGGGCTTCCTGCCACTGCAAATGAACTCCAGACACATGTGCCACTTTGTGCATCTGGCTTTGTGTGGGTACTGAGGAATCAAACCCCAGGCTGTCAGGCTTTCCAAGCAAGTGCCTCTAACTGCTGAGCCATCACTCTAGCCCCACTTATTAAAATCTTAACAAAGGTCCTCTCTGCTATGCATACTCCCATAGGCATGCATTTTGTGCCTTTTTAAAAATAAGGAGAGGAGCTGAAGAGATTGGTCAGAAGTTAAGGTGCTTGCCTGCAAAGGCTAATGACCTGGGTTCAATTCTCTAGTACCCACATAAAGCTAAATGCACAAAGGGGTATAAGTTCATTTGCAGTGGTTGAGGCCCTGGCACACTCACTCTCATTCTCACTCTTTCTCTCTCTCTCTCTCCTTGAAAATAAAAATAATTTTTTCTTTTTCTTTTTTTTTTTTTTTTTTTTTTTTTTTTTTTTTTTTGGTTTTTCGAGTTAGGGTCTCACTCTAGCTCAGGCTGACCTGGAATTCACTATGTAGTCTCAGGGTGGTCTCAAACTCATGGTGATCCTCCTACCTCTGCCTCCCGAGTGCTGGGATTAAAGGTGTGTGCCACCACAGCCAGCTAGTAAAAATATTTTTACAAAGAAAACATAGCCTGGAGAGATTGCTCAGCAGTTAGAGGTGCTTGTTAGCAAAGCCTGGTTCAGTTCCCCAGTACCCATGTAAAGCCAGATGCACAAAGTAGTGCATGCATCTGGAGTTCATTTTGCAGTGGCAACAGGTCCTGGCACACCCATTTCCTCTCATTTTATCTCTCTCCTAACAAATAAAAAAAAAAACATTTTTAAAAGAAAATATTATGTCACTGAAACTCATAGGCTGATCCTATGACATCTGCTGTGAAGACACCCACCATGGACACAGTATTTTCTAAAGCCAAGCATCCAAACTTAAATTTATATTGAAATTCAGGTAAGGTGTCATTTATTTTCATGTGCGTAATATATTTGTAAGAGTGTAAATGAACACACTTTCGTGAGGACAGTCTTGAAGTGAGAACACTTCCGTGACGAATCAAGCTCTCTCCATAATGGCCACCATTCATCATAACCGAGTGTTGCGCCACCCGGTCCTTTGGGCACTAATCGAACTCCTTACCAGGCGATCATTACACAAAATACAATTGTACAAACACTCTGTTTCCCATATCATAACCCCAGCTCAAGTACAACAAAAAAATCTATGCTATGAAACAGAATAACTCCAAATGGTGTATGTAACTCAAATGACAGCAAAAGACACTGAGAAAAACTGACCCGCGAGGTGAAATCACCTCCTCTTCTTGGCTCTGCCCCTGCGCAGACCCCAGTATCCAACCGCGCTGATCACACTCGGCCCGGCCAACGCCGACCAGCGTGGAGCTCTGACACCCCCACGCATGACGACCCTCCTCGGGGCCCATCTCCCTAGTGCTCTTTCTCCTTGTCTCTCTCAAGAGCTTAAAAAAGAAATGGCTCCTGTAGTCACGTGTTGTGTGAACTGTCCCTGGGGGGCAGACACAAACCTACACCCCACCCCCAGATAAGGTAAGGACAGGTGGATGACAGCCAAATCTAGCTTGGTGAACCAGTGAGTTGCTGGAATTGCATACAGAAGCATGAGTGAGGGGTTCCTGACAGAAACACGGGTGATGCCACAGCAGCCACGTCACCCCAGGCTGGACGAAACCTCCCCATGGCCACATCGATGGAGACCCCGCCCTCGGTCAACCCTGCACTCACCAGCACCTCCCGAGACCACCAAGGCCATTTGCAGCAGGATCACATACAGCGGGCAGGGAGGCAGGGAGGCGGGGGCTCGGGAGCGTGCCCGATGGCCTGCCCACCCTCCTCCCGTGCGGGCATGTAGACAGGCCCCACAACCGCCCTGGGGAAGGCGGCAATGGCTGATGTGTTCAGAGGACAGTGTTTGTGGTGGTTTGAGTCAGGTGTTCCCCATAAACTCAGGTGTTCTGAATGCCAGGTTCCCAGCTGATGGAGATTTGGAGATTAACATCTCCTGCAGGCAGTGTATTGTTGGGGGCAGGCTTATGGGTGTTATAGCCAGTTTCCCCTTGCCAGTGTTTGGCACACTCTCCTGTTCCTGTTGTCCACCTGATGTTGGCCAGGGGGTGATGTCCACCCTCTGCCCATGCCATCGTTTTTCCTGCCATCATGGAGCTTCCCCTCGAGCCTGTTAGCCAAAATAAACCTCTTTTGTTTCCCACAAGCTGCTCTTGGTTGGGTGATTTCTGCCAGCAATGCGCACCTGACTGCAACAGTGTTCCACAGCACCGGGTCACCCTCTCTCTGCCTGAGCTCTAGCTCTCCCCAGCGGGGACCAGACTTCTCAGGAGGATTAAATCAGCCAGGATTCCTTCACCAGTTCGGTGCAATGAGACTTCAAAGGCGCCATGCCCAGTGCGCTCACACCACCCAACAAAGATGACTTCCGTTGTCAAACCCAGTGTTGCGCCTCCCTGCTGAGATTCTGGAGCGCTTTACGTGGGGCTCCACAAACAGGCGCCCCTCCTACCTGCCACCCTCTCCTCCCTCCACCTCCAAGAATCTCAGCTGCATCTGCCACTCCATGGTGATGCTTTCCGGGGTCCTGGCAGTGACCACCAGTGTCCCTCGGCTGTCGCACTGCGCACGCCCCACACACAACCTGCTCTTGCTCTTGTCCAGGGGCTGCCCCAGGCCCTGGACTTGACTTTGCCTGTCTGTGGGAAAACCCAGAAGTGCTCGGGAATTCACAAGCCCTGAAAGCCCTCAGCCAGTACTGATGACACGGAATGATACCCACTCCAGTCCCTTGGCCCCAATCAGGTCAGCTCTGCAGTGAAACCCACAGTGTCTCCAGAACTTTCCTTGGGTTGGAGACCATGTCCACCTTTGTGGCTCGCTGCCACACACAGCTTCCCTTGCCTGGGGTACTTCTTTTTCCACTTTCTTCCTCACTTGTCTCGTGACGAAGTCACTTTCATGGAACACTGTGCCTCTAGGGGTGCGTCTGGGGACCCCAACCTAAGGCTCCGCTCGCCTGTTCTGGTAACTGCGATGCTCATCGTCACCTGCCGGCGACTTCTCAATGGACAGAGAAGGCCCCCCATCCTCTCCTCTAGAGCTCACACCTGTGTGCTCAGGGCCAGCTGGGAGGCCTCAGGGCTGACACCCTCCACACAGCTACCTCATGGGGCTTGTGAAAACCCCAGCTCTGCCTTCAGAGACTCTGAACTTCTCAAGGAAATTTTTGGATGAGCAATAGAGGAAGGACACCCAGTGTTCTCTACTGGCCTCCACATGCCTACAAATGCATCTGCACATGTGCATACAGTACACACACACATCGCAAAAAACAAATAATACATAGAAACATGTGTTTGTTCACCCAAGGCTCGGGGATTGTTGTGGAAGAGGGGGCGGGAAGATTGTAAGAGTCACAGGGTGGGTAGAAATATCCTGAGGTACAGGCTCCCCCTGAAACTGACAGAGGCCCTGATCATGCCACAGTGAACACCAAGAACCCTACTGAGGAGGGCCCTCAGGGAAATGGGGACTGGAGGTGAGGGGGATACAAGACTATAACCTATTTTTTAAAAATTATATACATATATATATAAAGTGAAAATTTTTTTAAAAAGAAATATGTGTTTGTATAAGAAGAAAGTACTAACTTGAAACCTCTTTTGTTTAGAAAGAGGATCACTGCTTCAAGTCACTTCAGGATCCCTCAAAGCCACGTTCCTGCCGCTCTGGGCTGTTTAAGCAAGGCCTTCACTCATCAGCGTCACCTTGCCAGCTCCGTCTCATCTGCTTCCCAGCCTTCACTGAGTTGGTCCTTTGAGTCATTACTATGACACCCAGAGCTACCAGCTGCTTCATTTAACCCCTGGGCCACAGGTTTTGGCTTTGGGACTCGACTTGGGCATTGAGACCCTCAGCTGTCCATCTGCAGATGCTACGGGAAGCCGACAGACCGGGGTCCATTCTGACCATAGCCGGCCACAGCAGCGACAACGGCTACCACTGAAGAACATGTGACAGGAACAAACAGCTTCCGGCTGAGTGCAGAGATGCAGACCACGCTACGCGGCGGGACAGCCACATGTTCCGATGCTGCAACTGGAGTTTGATTTTCATCATTACGTGCTGTGAGCTCTCACCCTGAGTGATGGGGTCAGAATCAAAGAGTGGTGGCGCACACCTTAAATCCCAGCACTGGGGAGGCAGAGGTAGGAGGATCACCGTGAGTTCAAGGCCACCCTGAGACTACAAAGTCAATTCCAAGTCAGCCTGAGCTATAATGACACCCTACTGCAAAAAAAAAAAAAAAAAAAAAGTTCAAACTTGGGGCTGGAGAGATGGCTCAGCTGTGAAGGCACTTGCCTGCAAAGTCTAACGACCTGGGTCCAGTTTTCCAGTAACCATGTAAAGCCAGATGCACAAAGTGGTGCATGCATCTGGAGTTTGTTTACAGTGGCTAGAGGCCCTGCCATGTCCATTCTCTCTTTCTCTCCTCTCTCTCTTTGCTTTCAAATAAATAAATATGTTGTTTTTTTTTTTTTAATCTCAAACTTATCTCACAACTTCAAGTTGACTGTGGCGGGTCAGGGCACATCTTTAATATTCAGTGTTGTATACAGTGTGGTATCATTCATGATGTCTAATCCAGGCCCCTAGGCACTTGTATTTAAAACTCAATAAGAAGCCGGGCATGGTGGCGCACGTCTTTAATCCCATCACTTAAGAGGCAGAGGTAGGAGGATTGCCGTGAGTTCGAGGCCACCCTGAGACTACACAGTGAATTCCAGGTCAGCCTGAGCTAGAGCAAGACCCTGCCTCAAAAAAAAAAAAAAAAAAAAAAAGACTCAATAAGAAAGGGCATTTTAGAGAAGTGACAGAGGAGTGCTCAGCACTGAAATATCTTTATCACTCCTTCCAAGGCTCGAGGTCCATTGTAAAAGAGCTGGCAGAGAGAATGTAAGAGCCAAAGGAAGGGTAGGACTGCTTACAATATGTTCCTCCAGACACAAAATGGCCTGGATATCCATGACCTTGCAGTGCCTGACACTACCTACACAAGACCATCATAATAGGAGGGAAAGATGATGACATCAAAATAAAAGTGAGACTGATTGAGAGGGGAAAGGGTATAATGGAGAGTGGAGTTTAAAAGGGGAAAGTGGGGGGAGGGAGGGAGGGAATTACCATGGGATATTGTTTACAATTATGGAAGTTGTCAATAAAAATATATTAAAATAAATAATAAACATTAAAAGAAAAAAACATTTTTTAAAAAGGCATTTTAGGAAACTGGAAGAGTAAATCCTATAAGAAATATATGTCTGAAGGGTTGGGGAAGATGGCTCAACCAGTAAAGTGCTTCTCTCACAAGCATGAGGACCTGAGTTTGATCCCCAGAACCCATGTTAGGGGAAAAGAAAAACAGCCAGGTGTGTGTGTACATGCTTGCAATTCCAGCACTGCTATGCACAGATAGAGATAAGAGGATGCTGTTGCTCACTGACCAGCAAGTTCAACCTAATTGACAAGCTCCAGGCCAATGAGAAATGCTGTCCCTAGAAAGGGTGAACAGGGGGCTAGAGTTCCAGGTCAGTCTGGGCTAGAGTGAGACCCTACCTCGAAAAACCAAAAAATGTAAATAAATAAATAATTTAACAAAAGAAAAACCAAAGGCTAGCTCGAGCAACATAGCAAGACCCTATTCCTAAACAAGTAGATAAATAAATAAATTATATAATATAGATATAGGTGAACAGGGCTGAGGAGAGAGCTCAGTGATCAAAGGCATGTGCTTGAAAAGCCTACGGGCCTGGATTTGATTCCCCAGGACCTACATAAAGCCAGATGCACATTGTGGCCCATGCATCTGGAGTTGGTTTGCAGTGGCTAGAGGCCCTGGTGAGCCCATTCTCTCTTTCTCTTACTCAAATATTTTTTTAGAAAGGTGGACAACACTTGAGGTTGTCCTCTGGCTTCCACATACACACCCCCCCCACACACACACACACACAGACTCATGCACGCTCACAAATGCGTGCACCCCCCAAAAATAAAAATATGTCTATGGACATCATGGACACCCTACGAAGTAAAGCAAGGCTCTCAACATGTGGAGCGCTCAGTGAAAATGTAATGGGAGGGGTTTTCCCTCCCATTTTAAGGAACTGGTGACCTGGGCTGACAAGACAGCCAGGACAGAAGGGCAGCATTTATATTCATGGCCTGACTCCAGTGGCCAAGGAGACTGAGTGTCAGCGAACCCTGAAAGGTTTAGCATTTTACACGGGCACTGGTGATCAGTTCAGGTCCTCATGCTTGTTACCGTTAGAACACATGCAGTCACTTTAAGAGCCCCTGCTGCCCAAGCTGAGGCAACCCCGAGTTAAAACTCACTCCGGAATCCATGTGCCTCTGGCCTCACCCCAACCCTCAGCCCTGCCACAGCAGCAATCCTTTGTTGCCAGAGAAACCCTAGTCCACTTGAGTTATGACCTCAGGTCCCATCCAGAGCCCTCCATGGTTCCGAGCGCAGAGGCCGAGTCCTGTGAGTAAAACCTCCCCTTCCCCTGAGAAATCATGAAAGCTAGAAGCTTCCACTGACATTTGTAAGCTGGAGTCCCTCTCTGGCTTTGACGACCCCAACTGTGCTCTTTCATGGTGGACTAACCCTAACCCTCTAAAAAAAGCCAGTTTCCCCAAAGAAAGAAATCCATCGCAGAGTTTCTCTCTACCAAACCGGAAATTGCTTTTAGTTAACCTTTCTTTCATTGCTTTTACAACTACACCTCAGCAAAGTTACACACGAAAAAAAGTAAATGCCAGATGGCTGCACCACTCAAGGGGGTTAGCAGGGCAGCACACAGCATCCAGCCTGGCCAGCCTCGAGTCCAGCCAGCGGACGGAGAGGCAGCGGGGTCCACCTGAGGTCGGTGGTGCCCGTCTGCCTTCGTGGGATCAACACCACAGCAGCTCCAGCCTGAATGGGCTGTGGTGGGAAAGGCAGCAGGCGCCCACGGCATCCACAAGAAGCCAGACAGATGAGACAGCTTTCTACATTGCTATCAAATTTCACATAAATGTGTTTGCAGGAACAGTGTGAGCGGATTGAGCTAAAATAAATAAATTACAGCACTTAGCTATTTGCAAAGTAATTCCATGGGATCTTTGGAGACAGACATGAGCCAGTACTTGTGAAGCTGGGCTCTTGGCATAATCAGAAAGATGGGTGGGAGACTGGGAAGGACAATACAGTAGGAGCAGTTGTTCTCTGAGCTCTCGGAATGTTAGCATCAAGCCCCCCTCTTCACTGACCTGTGTAGAGAGAGACCTTTCTACGGCGCAGAGATGGGCTTGCAGGAGACAGAACAGCATGACATGAGGGTAAGTGGGCACGGTAGACAGAAGGTCTGTTGAATTCTCCTTGGGTGCAGTGGTTCATACTGACTCACTGACATCTCTGGATAGACAAGAACTCAAGGCGGGAGACAGCCAGATGACTGTTTCCCCAATCCAGCTGAGCTCTCGCAGCTGATTCTAAAGTAAGAGGAGAAATTGATTGGGGTGGGGGGGGTGGAAATCCTAAATAAATAAATAGAAATCTCTAACGCATGAAGTACACTAGGCCATCAGCCTCCAGCTCATTTGCAGTAAGTATGAGTCAAATACATGTTTACCCTGTAGTTCACTAACCTGGGGTACTGGCCTGGCAAGGTTTTTTGTTTGTTTTGTTTGGGGGGCAAGTCTTACAAACTGGCCTTTTTTTTTGTCTTTTTTGTGAGAAAGCAAGAGCGAGAGAGAGAGAGAGAGAGAGAGAATTGGCACACTTGGGACTCCAGCCACTGCAATCAAAATCCAGACACATGTGCCACCTTGTGCACATGTGCGACCTTGTGCACCTGCGTCACCTTGTGCATCTGGCTTACTGGGGATCTGAAGAGTCGAACATGAGTCCTTAGGCTTCACAGGCAAGTGCCTTAACTGCTAAGACATCTCTCCAGCCCCCAAATTCTTTTTTTTTTTAATATATTTTTACTTACTTATTTCAGAGAAGACAGACACATGAGCCACACCGTGCATATGGCTTTATGTGGGTACTGTGGAATAGAACCCAGGCTGGCAGGCTTTGCAAGCAAGTACCTCTAACCACTGAGCAATCTCCCCAGCCCCAAATTCCATATCCTAAGGTGGAGCCGGAGAAGAGGTTTTACCCATGGAAGGCAAGCACTTCCCCGGGGGTATGGCATCACTGCGGGAGAGTGGCAGGAGACCACTGCCTCACTTCAGCCAAGTTCAAATCCTGCAGGAAGACACCTCGAGCCCTGGAGGAATCCCAGGGGCCCTGAGATACAACCGTAGGTGTAATGACTAATCACTCCTTTGCAAGCACGGATGCTCCAGCCCTGCAGTGTCTGTTCACGTGTGATAAAGCAGGGTTTGCAGGCTGTTGGCATTCAAGGGGCTCCTGTGATCCCGGCTGGGTCTGAGTAAGCACGAGGTAGTGCTAGGGACAAGGAATCAGGAGGCATGGGAGCTACTTTTTCTACGTTCAACTCTGACTGCCAACCCAGGACATCCTCCCCTGGGAAACGAGGCTGCCATGGGAAGCCTTGAACTGCATCTCGAGCATGCTCAGTGGACTGGCAGTGGCTTCCTAGATGGATGGTTACTTATGGAAATTCAGCTACTCGTGAATATTCAGAAGCTGAGGCTGTTCGAAGGAGAATCTCTACGGATGAGTGATGTCTGCAGTGCACGCAGGATCACAAAGCACAGACAGCTCGTTGACCACATGTGGAAGGTCTGAGCTGGGGCCGCGGATCCATATGCCCCGATTCTCCTGCTCCAGTATGCCTGAGTCAGCACAGCTTCCTTCTTGGCCTCCGTGGTTGCTAGTCAGCTGTCAATCTTATTGATGTGCCCATGAACATGACAAATCATTCTCTCTCAACAGCTGTAAGATTTTCTCTTTAATTTGGCTTTATTGATGTGAAATTGACAAAAAAAAACTGTATATATTTCAGGTGTACAAGATGATGATTTGTTTTTGTACATGATAATTTTTGCTCATGTTGATACAAGCAACCCTAATTAAACTCTGGTCATGGGGCAAAAAAAGGCATGAAAGTAGGAAGGGGATCCCTGGGAAAGCTGGATAGCTAGACTAGCTGATTTGGCAAGTCCTGGGCTCAAGAGATTGAGGAAAATGCCTGTATTAGTCAGGGTTCTCTAGAGGAACAGAACCGATAGAATGAACTGTATTAAAAAGGAATTTATTGGATTAGTTTATGACAGTCCAACAACAGCAGATTACAGGCCTGAGAGTCAAGGAACCTGGTAGCTGCTCAGTGCACGAGGCTGGATGCCTCAGCAGTCCCAATGCGGCACTGAAGGCCTGGAGGGGTCCTGGAGAGACACTGCTCTTCAGTCCACGCTGGTCTTCGGTCACAGTAGAATGCAGCAAAACAGCAAACAGCAAGCAACAAGCAGCACTGGCAGCCAGGTGGGAGGGGAGGAGAATACCTTTCTTCCCAGAGCTTCTTTTGATAAAGCCTCCCTCCCAAGAGGGGGCCGCCCAGTCTGGAGGAAGGGCTCACCCTGGGGGAAGGATTCCTCCTTTAGTTAATCCTCCTGGAAACAACTTCAGAGACCCACTTATGAGGAATGTCTGTGGATTCTTAAACAGATCAAGTTGACACAAACTTAACCATCACAATGCCCAATGTCAACCTCCGGTCACATGCACACACACACTAGCCAATCAGAAATATTCATATTAATTTAGAATAACATCAATGAGTCCAAAGATGGTGATAAAACCATATGACGGGCTGGGGTGATGGCTCAGTGCATAAATCACTTGCCACACAAGCCTGAGTACCTGCATTCAGGTCTTCATACCCCATGTAAAAGCCAGAGGCCATGGCAGACTTCTATAATGCCAGCACACCAATGGCAAGATGAGAGATGGAGACAGTAGGATTTCCCAGGAGCTCATAGGCCATTTAGCCTGGAATATGGTGAATAGCAGTAAGAACCAGTGACCCTGCCTGAAACAAGGTGGAAGGCAAGACTGACCCAGAATGCTATCCTCTGACTTCCATATGTGTGCCGTAGGCACGTGTGCCCACATTCACACACACATACACACATCCTACATATATACACATCAAAGCTGGAGAGATAGCTTAACAGTTAAGGCACCTGCCTGTGAAGCCTAAGGACCCATGTTCAGTTCCCCAGATCCCACGTAAGCCAGACACACAGGTGACACATGTGCAAGGTCACACATGCGCACAAGGTGGTGCACATGGATGGAGTCGTTTACAGTGGCTGGAGGCCCTGGTGTGCCAATTCTTTCCCTCTCTCTCTCATAAAAAAAAAAAAGCAATCTGTTGGGCTTGCCTCAAAAAAAAATGATACTTTCCATTGATTTCTCTACCATTTCTCAGAGAAGCGCCCATATGGACACAGAGAACACATTGTGCTATTTCACGAGTAATGACCATGTTAAAATTTAGATCAAAAAGTGGTAAGAGAGCTGCTGACGTCCAGTGCCAGCTTGTACATGTGGCATGGCCTATGCACCGTATCCACAGTCCATCCCGGCTCTACAAAGTCGGTGTTGGTTTGCACCATCGGCAAAATAATCTGGCAGAAACAACCACTTTGACTGACAAAAGTAAACACACATTCCACTCAAGAGGTGGTCTGTATGATAGATGGAGTATTTATAGTGTATCTTTCCCCCAAGTCAGATGCTGAAACCCAACCCCCAATGTCAGGGCATTTGGAGATGGGCCTGTGGGAAGGAATGAGGTCATACACGTACTTATAAATGAGATTTAGAGACGCTCCCTTGCCCCTTCAGCCACGTGAGAACACAGCTGGAGCTGCAAGCCCTTACCCACTGTTGGCTCTACTAGTACTTTGACCTTGAACTTTCCAGCCCCAAGAACTCTTAGAAATAAATTTCTGCTTTTTATAAGCCACTGGTCTGTGGTATTTTTGTGGTAGTAACCCAAATGGGCTGAGACATCGTGACTCCCTTATTAAACATAGTGAAAACAAAAGAGGACCTTGGGCTTTTCAGTGGCTTAGTTGACAGCTGCAAACCCCCAGAAAGAGCAATCCCATGTCTGCGAGGATCGAATCGCCGCACCTTCATACAGCCATCCTGCTGGCCCCGCACAGGGCAGAGAGCAAACCCACTTTCTTCGGCACCAATTAATTTGAACCAGCTTTAAACCAACCAAAGAAACTGAGGGGCAGTATTTTTTATTATGTTATTTTACTTATTTATTTCACAGAAAGAGAGAGACTGGGCATACAAGAGCCTCCAGCCACTGCAAACGAACTCCAGATGCATGTGCCACCTTATGCATCTGGCTTACATAGATCCTAGGGAATAGAACCTGTGTCTTTAGGCTTTACAGGCAAGCGCCTTAGCCACTAAGCCATTTCTCCAGGCCTCAGAAGTAGTTTTTTGTGACACAATCCCACAACCCTCTGCAGAAATCACCTGAAACCCAGCCTTTCTCCACATCAGCAGAAGGCTGGCTGTGATTTAAACCTCTACTGCCCATCACTGTTTCCAACCACCCATGAGACATTATGCATGACCCTCAACACCTTCAGGAGGAATGAGTGTCACCCTCAATGACATCTGTGTGAATTCTCCTCAACAGTTGTGAGCTATGACAGGCAGGCGGGTCCTCATTCAGTCCTTTGAATCTCTGCATATTGTCACTCGACAGCAAGCCCAAGGGTACAACAGTGTGGTTGATGGTCAAGTTTGTGGTCAACTTGATCAGATTAGGAATCAAGAGACACACCTGGTTCTGTGAGGTTGTTTACAGGAAGGATTAACTGAGGAAGGAAGTCCCTCCTCCAGAGTAGTGGTCCCCTCTGGTAGTGGACTATTTATAAAGAAATACTGAGGGCTGGAGAGATGGCTTAGTGGTTGTGAACACTTGCCTGTGAAGCCTAAGGACCCCGGTTCAAGGCTCGATTCCCCAGGACCCATGTTAGCCAGATGCACAAGGAGGCACACCTCTGGAGTTCGTTTGCAGTGGCTGGAGGCCCTGGCGCACCCATTCTCTCTCTATATATGTCTCTTTCTCTCTGTGTGTCTGTCGCTCTCAAATAAAAATAAATTAAAAAAAAAAAAAAAAACAGCCTGAGAGGGCTGGAGAGATTGCTGTGGTTAAGGCATTTACCTGTGAAGCCTAAGGACCCAGGTTAGATTCTCCAGGTCCCATGTAAGCCAGATACACATGGTGGCACATGTGTCTGGAGTTCATTTGCAGTGGCTAGAGGCCCTGGTGGGCCCATTCATTCTCTCTCTCTCTCTCTCTCTCTCTCTCATAAATAAATAAATAAAAATAAATCTTTTTTAGAAAAAAGAAAAACGAGATGGGGAGGGGATATGATGGAGAATGGAATTTCAAAGGGGAAAGGAGGGGAGGGTAATACCATGGGATATTTTGTATAATCATGGAAAATATTAATAAAAATTGAGAAAATAAAAATAAAAAAAGAAAAAATAAATTAAAAAAAGAAAAACGAAACAGAGAGAACACAGTTCCACTTGCCCTAGCTTCTGTGCTCCTCGCTGGTGAGCGCTTTGTGCCTGCTGCCCTCACTGTTCACCCAAGCGTCAATCTGTCTCCACCATCCTTTGTGGACGGCGGGACAAGCTTCCTCAGCTTCCAACATGGACTGAAGACAGCGGCTCTCCAGGGACCCTCCAGGCCTTCAGCACCAGATCGGGGCTGTTGAGGCCTCCCGCCTCGAGGACTCAGCAGTTCTTGGGTTCCTCGATGCTTAAGGCTGCACATAGCTGTTGTTGGCCTGCCATAAACCAGCCCAATATAATCCCCTTCTTTTTGTGGGAGGGGGTGTTGAGGCAGAGTCTTGCTCTAGCCAAGGCTGACCTGGACTTCATTATGTAGTCTCAGGGTGGCCTTGAACTCACAGCAATCCTCCTACCTCTTCCTCTCAAAAATGCCTTTCTTACTACAAACTCAATCCATCGGTTCTGTTCCTCTAGAGAACCCTAATACAAACAGTTGGCCAGATATCAGCCTGTCCCTCACGGAACACCTAATCTGAAGATGCAACCAAATATTCCAACTTTGGGTTATGAGAGCGATGAGCCAGACCTGCGTCCGTAGTGACAGCTGATGCTCACCGCTGTTCTAACCTCTAGCTGGGGAGAAGTGGTCAGTATTGAACCTTGCTCAAATCGCTTAAAATCAATTGATTCCTGTCCCTGCCCCACATCAGTTAGCTTCAGTAATCACTCAGCCACCCACACTCTCCATTCACACAGTCAGTGGGCTGCCATACGGGAGGCCAGCAGGAGCTCACTACCGAGATGGAACAGTGTTCTCACCCCAGGGGCTAGGTCACCACAACTCAAACCCCAGACACCGTTAAGCTCCCCAAATCTGCCTTTCCAGATATCAAGTCACAGCAGAAATTCTATCAATTAGCACTCATTTGACTATTTCATCACATTAACTTGCAGACTATTCCTTGTACAAAACAGACAGACGCACAGTGCCTTCCGGACAGCCACCATATGCCAATCACTCCCTAGTAGGCCCAGACACTTCTTCCACTTCCACGATGAGTAGGATGTTTACCAAGAGTCTCGGGTGTTTGTCCCCACCCTGGAGCCTTGTGACTTGCGTGGAGATTGTGGCAGACACAAAGATGCCCCCCCACACACACAAAGATATTCACGTCCTAATCTCCAGAATTCGTGGACACATTACCTTAGATGGGAACAGGGGCCTTGCAAATATGTTCAATGTTAAGGTCCTTAAAATGGAAAGATTTAGGGTGGGGCATCGGCTGTGAGCAAACACCCGAGAAGCAGCAGCCTGAGGAAGGAAAAGGCTCATTCCAGCCTCCAGTTCCAGGGGACGAATCCCTCGCGCAGAGAAGGTGGAGAGGTCGGAGCAGGAGGCTTGCTGGTTACATGCCATTCACAGACAGGAAGCAGAGAGAACCGACAGGAAGCAGAGAGAACCAACAGGAAATGGGGCCAGACTATCAAACCTCAAGCTCTGCCCCAGTGACCCACTTCCTCCAGAAAGGCTCCCCCTCCTATGGGTTCCACAACCGTACCAAAACAGTGCCACCCGGTGGACACTGTCTCAATACATGAGCCTATAGGGACGTTCTACATTCAAACCATAATACTTGGATTAACCAGATAGCCCATCTCATCGCATGAATCTGTAAAAAAGAGAGTGAAAACCGAGAGCCTTCCCCAGCCGCAGTTAGAGAGAAAGGTGACGGGGAAAAGAGCCAGAGAGGCACTGGGTCTGAAGATGGAGGAAGGAGTCCGTGAGTCTAGGAACGGAAATCTCTCAAAGCTGAAAGAGGCAAGAAAACAGGCCTGCCTAAGGCTTCCAGGAAGGAGAGCAGCCTGCCGACACCTTGGTGTTAGCACACAGATGCATGTCGGTTGTCAGGCTTCTAACCCACTGAATGCACCATGGTAAACCTGTATTGTTTGAAGCCACTAGATTTGGTGTAAATTATGGCAATAACAGAAAATTAACACAGTAAATTAACCCAGATCATGGTGGGAGACGTCAGCTGCTGGTCATCCTAACACGAAGGCTGCACCGTGTGATGTCTGAACATGGCTGAGAGCGGGGAGGTCTTGGTCCCAGCCCCACCTCTGCCTCTATGGAGACACGCAGCCCCCCTCAAGGTGTTAGGCTTTGGTGAGTCTTGGGTCTGCTGTCAGTCACAGGGGAGTAGAGAAGCAGGCCCTGCAAACAGTAGAGGTTTGTCTCACCCCTCGAACGAAAGCAGTGTTAGAAAATTGCCATAAGGGCCGGAGAGATGGCCTAGCGGTTAAGCCTGCAAAGCCAAGGAACCCAGGTTTGATTCCCCAGGACCCTCATAAAGCCAGATGCACAAGATGGCACATGTGTCTGGAGTTCGTTTGCAGTGGCTAGAAGCCCGGGAGTGTTCATCCTCTCCCTCTCTCTCTCTCAAATAAACAAACAAATAAATAAGGAAATTGCTGTAGAAAGCTAAATGTCTGCAGAAAATCAGGTCACTGGGCTGGAGAGACGGTTTAATGGCTAAGGTGCTTGCTGCAAAGTCCAAGGACCCAGGTTCAATTCCCCAGGACCCACGTAAGCCAAATGCACAAGGTGGCACATGCATCTAGAGTTTGTTTGCAGTGGCCTGAGTCCTTGGCGTGCCCCTTCTCTCTCTCTCTCTCTCTCTCTCTCTCTCTCTCTCTCTCTCTCCTTATCTCTCAAATAATAATTTTTTTTCAAAAAATCAAGTTACTATCAACACCAAATGAAATCTCATGTTTGCAGGAGACATTTAGGATCTCAAAATTTCCATAACCTAAGCCACTTGTTTCATTACATAGTATCTGATCTAAATAACTTCCTGACACTTCATTCATAGAAAATATCCCAACTTGTCCTTAAACACAAGTTTGGCTCCCTACTATCCTCTTTCAGTGTTCTTCCATTCAAATCAACAGCTGAGTACTTCAATCCATACATGCAACCCTGATATCTTCTGTCCATAGCCGGGCATGGTAGCACCCTCCTTTAATCCCAGCACTCAGGAGGCAGAGGTAGGAGGATCGATGTGAGTTTGAGACCACCCTGAGAATACAGAGTGAATTCCAGGTCAGCCTGAGCTAGAATGAGACCCTACCTCGAAAAACCAAAAAACCAAAATAAATAAATAAAAGCAGCAATGGAATGAGAAAGGGCAGAAGAATAAAGCCAGTATCTTTAGATTGTCACTAGACATTGCCTAGGTTCTATCCTAATGCCCCTCGTTTCTCCCGTTTGTAAAAGAAATTCCCTGTTGGCTTTTGTCACTATCAGAGACATGCCACTCTGATGGGCAGACTCATCCACCTGCCTGAATTGTCTTTCACATCCATTCAAAATGCCATGGTGAGATCAGCAACACATGCACACCTTTTCAATGCACCCAGCAGGAGGCCTACCTCATGTTCCCTCTCCCACTGTCTCTCAGCCTCGGTCCAGAGCCTTAGGTCCTTATTTTCTGCCAGAGCACATACATATCAGGTAACTTTCTTAGTGATGGGACAAAATTCCCAACCAGAAAAGCAGCTTGTTTTGGCTTAAAGCTTCAAGGGCAAATTTTGTCATGGCAAGCAAGGCATGGCAGGAACAGACAGCCGGGCATCACATGTCTTTGCATCAGCAGAAAGGAAGCAGAGAAAACAAGTGCCAAGCAGGGCTGGACTGTAAAACACACCTCCTGCAGCAAGGCCCCACCTCCCAAAGGCTCCACCACCTTCCCAAACAGCGCCACCAGCTGGGAATCAAGTATTTGAACACGTGAGACTATGAGGGACATTATACATTCAGATCACAACATGTAAGTCCCCGTTATTTATTTTCCTCCTTTCCAGCAATAAAGCAAAGGTACATTATTATATTCAAACACAATTCGCTTTACCGCAGTTCCAACCTAAGGAATGTTTAATCTTCCCAGTGGAAGCTTTCTCGTCTTTAAAGGGAAAGTTCAAAGTGACTTTGGGTATAGTCAGTAATTATCCCTGAAGCCACCAACATCATTTGTCTGTTTTACTCTTGAAACCAAGGTGACAGGAATGTTCTCTTGGCAATTGGCCAGGCCGTCCTTGTCTCTCATTATTCTCTCTTCAGTGAGAAGCAGTTTGGAGTCTGCGATAAGAGTTCAGGTGACCCCATAACACCTTTCCAGGGCCAGAAGTTCTGACAGCATTTTGGGTGGGAAGATTACCACATTTTTCTCTGTGAGCAAAAATTTCTTAACCAGTAGATGGATGCATTATACCCACCAAACTGTCCTCTAAGTACACATGTTTATTTTCATATACTAATGCTACTCTCACTTTTGGTTAGAGAAGCTTCTCTGTTCAGATGACAGTGACAACTGGAGTGACTGAAAACTCACCATAGACCTAAGAAGAAATGATAGTGGAGTGTTCAGCACTTTTTGAGACATCTCTATCATACCCTTCACAGTTCAAGGACCACTACAGTGGCAGAAAGAGTGTAAGAGCCAGAGGAAAGGGGGGATGGCTTACAATGCTGTCTTCCAGACACAATGTGGCTGTACTATTCATAACTCACAGTGGCTGATGCTACCTACATAAGACCTGCATAATAGGAGGAAAAAATGATGATGTCAAAATAGAAGAGAAACTAAATGGAAAAAAAGAAGAAATTCAGTGGAGGGGGTATTTGGAAGGGATAAAAAGGAATGTGGTAGGAGGGGGTTATGATCATGGTACATTGGTTTCTTAAAATATTTTAATTTTATTTTTTTATTTATTTGAGAGAGAGGCACAGAAAGAGAGGGAGGGAGGGAGAGAATGGGCAGGCCAGGGCCTTCAGACACTGCAAACAAACTTCAGACACATGTGTCACCCTATGCATCTGGCTTATGTGGGTACTGGGAATCAAACCTGGGTCCTTTAGCTTCACAGACAAGTGCCTTAACCACTGAGCCATCTCTCCATCCTTATTGTTTTTATTATATGGAAGTTGTTAATAAATTTTTAAAGACATCTGAGATGAAAATTTGGGTATACTTAACAACAAAAAAATTTTTTTTTTTTTGTTTTTTTGAGGTAGGGTCTCACTCTAGCCCAGGCTGACCTGGAATTCACTATGTAGTCTCAGGGTGGCCTCGAACTCACAGTGATCCTCCTACCTCTGCCTCATGAGTGCTGGGATTAAAGGCGTGTGCCACCACGCCCAGCCACAAAAATAAATTTTTTAAGCCAAATTTGAGATATCAAAAATGAGTCCTTTGCAGCATGTGGGGAAATGTCTACCACTTTACTGTGGGTTCCTGTTTCCCAAAAGAACAGCTGTCTTCTGAAGTAACCTTCCTCCATGGCAACTTCCTCCATACTGCAGACATAAAGCAGCCCAACATCAGCCCGAGAAAATCCCTATCATTCAGCCCCACCCCAGCTTGTTCTGTCACGCAGCCCAGACCAGCTCGGGCAGGTCAGCTTTCCCAGCCCTGCTCTCAGCAGATGCCCACCAGACCAGCCCACTAGGGTCGTCTTCCATGGCCAGTATGGGGACACACGTAAAAATATTAGCCAGGGTAGCAGAATAAGGCCGAAAGCTTTCCACACCTCAGCGCAGCGCAAGTGCTAAGACCTCAATCGCTAAGCGTCTTCTTGCAGGAATGATGCCTACAGCTCAGAAGAATAGAGAGAAGACACTGAGAAATAATTTGGTTATTCACAGAATAATGTGTCCTTTGGTAGAAGTGTAACTTGGAGCAGGGATCTCTTGGGAGTGATTCTAAATAAAATAAGCCATATGCACTCCTTCACCCATCAGTCAAACATTATTTATTGAATACCTACTATACATCTGGCTCCATGGGGACTCTGCGGGGTTTCCAAGGATGGATCAGCCCTGGCTGGACACCAGGCTGAAGGAATTTGGCCAAAATGGCTGAAAAGGAAAATGCCAGCACGAGCAGATCAACACCAGGTCCCTGTGTGCGCGGGGAGATGTGGCTCAGCGGCAGAGCGCTCCTCTAACATGCGTGAGGCCTTGGGTCGCATCTGCAGCAATGCATAAATTAGACATGGTGGTACAGGCCTGTGATCCCAGCACTGGAGAGGTGGAGGCAGAAGGATCTGAAGGTCAAGGTCATCCTTGGCTATATAGTGAATTCAAGGCCAGCCTGTGCTATATGACACCCTATCTCAAAAAAAAAAAAAAAGTAAATAAAGGACTTGAGATATGGCTCAGTGGGCAGAGTAGTTGCCAAGCACACAGGAAACTCTGAGTTCACTCTCCAGCAATGTGATAACGGGGTGTGGTGGTACATGGATGCCAAGGCCTTTGTGTGCTAATGGGAAAAAATGAATAAAGGACTACAGAGAGAGGGAGGAGAGAGAGAGAAAGAAGGCCTGTGCCTATGAAGAAAACCTCATCTTATGGAGAGGCAGAAGTTGGGCAGTGCTGGGAAGAAAATCGGAGCTCAAATCTGTGAAATGGAAGCATTTCTATGACAGCGCACTCGAGTGTCGCCTGGCTGTGTGACGGAGACCATCGGAGACCATCGGTAGAGGAGGCCCCTGGAGCTCAGGGGATGGACGAGACCGGTGACAAGCAGCTCCACAGCGCCCTCTCCTTTGTAACATCACTGCTGAAATCTACCTTCCCCGTGGAGCTACCAACATCCTCAGCCCATTTCTCTCATCTGCGCCCATTCCGCGCTTGCTCAGAGAAGGCTACGATGGGCACGTGCCGCCCCCGGCTGACAGCAGCCCATGGAGCCACTTCCGGCACTGGCTTGGCGAGGGATGAGGCAGGTAAGAATGTATCACGTCTCAGCACAGTGCTTCCAAAGCATTTCTTTTATTATTATTTTATTTTATTTGGGAGAGACAGAGAAACAGGCAGATAGAGAGAGAGAATGGGTGTACCAGGGCCTTCAGCCACTTCACACAAACTCCAGACACATGTGCCACCTTGTGTATCTGGCTTATGTGAGGAATCGAATCTGGGTCCTTCAGCAAGCACCTTAATTGCTAAGCCATCTCTCGACCCCCACTCCCACCCCACTCCAGGCATTTCTTGAATATGAAAAAGTAAGAAATAGTGAGCCACAAAGCCAGGTGTAGTCCCAGCACTCAGGAAGCTGAGGCAGGAGGATCAGGAGTTCAAGGCCAGCTCTGGCTACATAAGCATTAGACCAGTGATGTGAGACCCTCTCTCAAAACAAAACAAAGCAAAAACAGTAAGAAACCCACCTGAGACATTTAAAATCAAATATTGAGCCACGGGTGGTGATGCACGCCTTTACTCCCAGCACTTGGGAGGCAGAGGTAGAAGTTCGAGGCCACCCTGAGACTACATAGTGAATTCCAGGTCAGCCTGGGCCAGAGTGAAACCCTACCTCGAGAAAAAAAGAAAGAAAGAAAAAAAAAAAAAAAAAAAAAAGCAAGTGTTAAGCCTTACTTTAAACCCATGTGTGGCAAGACAGTCTACAGTCTACTGGGTCTACCTCAAAACACAAAGCCACCCTTCCCGATGCTTTCTCAATCTCTAAAATAAAAGCAATCATGAGTAAATATTCAGTGTATGTAATGCTTCACATGCAACAACAACAACAACAACAAAAGTAATGGCTGAAACCCCCAATTTCAGCTGAGATTTACCCAAGTCGAAAAATGGGCCCATACTGACAAACACCAAATGGTGACTTCATAACTGGGCTAAACTGGAGCTTTCCCTTACCAAGCAGCCTGTCTCTAGGTGGCCCTGGCTCCAGTCTCTCCTGGGTGGGATCTACTCTTTCGAGCCTCCCTCTAAGCCCTTTGCAGCTGACTGAGGGCTTGCGTGGCAGGAGCCGCCCATAAAAATTCGCTTCAGACAATCAGAGCCTAGCGACTCTCTGCTGCCCCCAGCTGGCAACTAGAAGAACATGCTTCAGTCTACCTGATCCTGTCCTTAGAGCCTCTAAATTTTCAAAAGGCCACATAACTAATTAATAACGGGTTAAACTTAACCCGATAGATACAAAATATATTTTGACACAAATATTATTGAGATGTTTTACTTTTTTGGATTTTTCAAAGTAGGGTCTCACTCTAACGCAGGCTGACCTGAAACTCACTCTGTAGTCCTAGGCTGCCCTTGAACTCACAGGGTTACCTCTTCCTCCCTAAATGCAGGGGCTAAAGGCGTGCACCACCACGCCCGGATTTCTCTTGCCTCATCTTAATTCCCCTTACAATAAACCTCATAATTCATCATTTTAAAAAATATCTGAGGGCTGGAGAGATGGTTTGGCGGTTAAGGCACTTGCCTGTGAAGCCCAAAGACCCATGTTCAAGTCCCCAGATCCCATGTAAGCCAGAAACACAAGGTGACACATGCTCAAGGTCACACATGGGCACAAGGTGGCACACATATCTGGAGTTTGATTACAGTGGCTGGAGGCCTTGATGTGCCAATTCTCTCTCTCTCTCTCTTGCTTGCTCTCTATCTCGCTCTCAATCATAAAAAAAAAAAAAAAAAAAAAAAAAAAAAAGGCCAGTCTGTTGGGCTTGCCTCAAAAAAAAAAAATCTGCAGGGACTGCAGAGAAGGCTCAGCAGTTAAAGGCACTAGCTTGCAAAGCTTGAAATCCTTGGTTCAATTCTCCAGTACCCACATAAAGCCAGATGCACAAAGTGGCTTATATGTCTGGAGTTCATTTACAATGGCAAGAGGCCCTGGCATGCTCACTCTCACTCTCTCCTTATAAATAAATAAATAACAATAAAAATAAGCCAGGCATTGTGGCTTACACCTTTAATCCCAGCACTCGGGAAGCAGAGGCAAGAGGATGGCTATGAGTTCCAGGCCAGCCTGAAACTATAGAATAGGTTCTAGGTCGGCCTCAGTAAAGTGAGACCCTACCTTAAAAAAAAACCAAAAACATCTGGGCATGGTGGCTCACGCCTTTAATCCCAGCACTTGGGAGGCATTTGTAGGAGGATCGCCGTGAGTTCGAAGCCAACCTGAGACTACATAGTGAATTCCAGGTCAGCCTGAGCTAGAGACCCTACCTTGAAAAAAAAAAAAAAAACTCAAAAACATGAAAGATCTGACATAAATTTCACACTTGCAAAACACCAGAATTTAGACTAGCCACGCTTCAAAAGCACAGCCGCCACAAACTATAGCTAATGTCTACTACAGCTGACAAGCCAGCCGCAGACACTAACGCCACTCTTCATGCCCAACGTGTTAGTAAAGGACTTCCTGTCTGGAAATGAAATGGACTTACAACATTTTATTGCTTAGTTAATGTCACACCCAATTAAGCTGGAATATAAGTATATGACTTGCAAGACAATTTTGTAGTGTCTCAAGTTCAAATCCCAACTAATTATCTGAATCTTCACTAACTGTCATAGTGAGAAATTAACCATTTGTTCTATTTCTCTCAGTAGGACAATGTATGATAAATTGAGAAGTATCCTCAGGATGGAATACTGCATGTCATTTAAATTAATAATTAGATCAAGGGGTAGAGAGATGGTTTAGCAGTTAAGACGCTTGCTTATAAAGGCAAAGGACTCACGTAAGCCAGATGCACAAGGTGGCACATGTGACTGGAGTTCATTTGCAGTGGCAAGAGGCCCTGATGCACCCATTCTCTCTCGCTATCTGCCTCTTTCCCTCTCTTAGATCTAGCTGGGTGTGGTGGCTTGTGCCTTTAATCCCACTGAGGAAACTGAGGTAGGAGGATCACTGCGAATTTGGGGCAGACCTGGGCTACAGAGTAAATTCCAGGTCAGCCTGGGCTAAAGTGAGACCTTGCCTCAAAAAAGAAAGAAAAAAACAACTGGAGAGATGGCTTAGCGGTTAAGGCATTGCCTGCAAAGCCAAAGGATACTGGTTCAATTCTCCAGGGCTGGAGGCCCTGGTGTGCCCATTCTCCCCTTCTATTTCTCTCTCTCTCTCTCTCTCTCTCTCTCTCTCTCTCTGCCTCTTTCTCTCAAATAAATAAATAAAATGTTTAAAAAAAAACATGGCAATCAGAGACTAGACACTGGAGCCATAAAGAGCATCCATGTATTAAAAAAAAAAAAAAAAAAAACGCCTTTAATCCCAGTACTCAAGGGGCAGAGGTAGGAGGATTGGTTAGTTAGAGGATACCCTGAGACTACATTGTGAATTCCAGATCAGCCTGAGCTAGAGTGAGATCCTATCTCAAAAAGCAAACCAAAAATAATTTTTTTAACTTAATTTAAAAAAAAAATTAGACCTGGGGCTGGATAGATGACTCAGTGGTTAAAGGTTCTTGATTACAAATTCTGACAGCATGGATTTAATTCCCTAATACCCACATAAAGCCAGATGTTCATGTCTAAAGTTTACTTGCAGTGCAACAAGGCCCTAGTGTGCCTGTTCTCCTTCTCTCTTTTTTTTTTCTCTCTCTCCCCTTACAAATAATAAATAATTTTATTTTAAGGTAGACCTGCCAAGGGTGGATTTGTGAAGGGGAAAGTGGGGGAGGGAAGAGAATTATCATGGTTTATTATCTATGATTATGGAAGTTGTCAATAAAAAAAAAAAGTTCAAAATCCAACCTAGGGCTAGAGTGAGACCCTACCTCAAAAAAAAAAAAAAAAAAAAAAAAAAAAAAAAAAGTTAAAAATCCAGGTCAGCCTGGGGTAGAATGAAACCCTACCTCGAAAACCAACAACAATAACAACAACAACAAAAAGTTTTTTTCACACCTTTTTTTTTTTTTTTTTTTTTTGGTTTTTCCAAGTACGGTCTCACTCTAGCCCAGGCTGGCCTGGAATTCACTATGTAGTCTCAGGGTGGCCTGGAACTCACGGCAATCCACCTACCTCTGCCTCCCCAATGCTGGGATTAAAGGCGTGCGCCACCACGCCCGGCCAAAAGAAAAGTTATTTAAAAAAATTAGCCCTGCATATCGGCAGCACAGAGAGAAGAACGATGTTTCATGACGACAATGGTGCTACAGCAGGCACTGTCACTATGAGTCCACATCTTAAACCGTCAAGTACGTGCAGAACAATGGAACATGCTTCTTGTGGACATACACTGAGGTTCTTTGGGACACAGGGAGGAAGAGGAGTCCCATGAGGAAGGCAAGACTCCAACAGTGTTTGCAATGCTTTGTGTAGAGAAGAGAAAGGGGGAAGCCCTAAAATAAAACTTGACAGCAGCGGGCGTGGTGGCGCATGCCTTTAATCCCAGCACTCAGGAAGCCAGAGGTAGGAGGATCACTGTGAGTCTGAGGCCAACCTGAGACTACATAGTGAATTCCAGGTCAGCCTGGGTTAGAGTGAGAAGCTACCTTGAAAAACTAAAACAGGGGCTGGAGAAATGGCTTAGCAGTTGAGGCACATGCCTGCAAAGCCAAAGGGACCTCTGTTCGATTCCCCAGGACCCACGTAAGCCAGATGCACAAGGGGGCACATGTGTCTAGAGTTTGTTTGCAGTGGCTGGAGGCCATGGCATGCCCATTCTCTCCCTCTTTCGCTCTCTCAAATAAATAAATAAATAAATAAATAAAAATTTGAAAAAAAAGAAAAACTAAAACAGAAAAAAAAAATCAGCAGGGCTGTGGAGATGGCTCAGCTGTTGAAGGTACTTGCTTGCAAAGCCTGCTGGCCTGAGTTCAATTCCCCAGTACCCACATAAAGCCAGATGCATGAAGTAGTGCATGTTTCTGGAGTTTGTCTACAGTGGCAAGAGGCCCTGGAGTGACCATCATTACCATTCTCACTCTTCTCCCAAATAGACAAAAAATAAAAATATTTCAAACTAGGTGTGGTGGCACATGCCTTTAATCTCAGCACTCGGGAGACAGAGGTGGGAGGATTGCAGTGAGTTCGAGGCCACCCTGAGACTTCATAGTGGATTCCAGGTCAGCCTGAGCTAGAGTGAGACCCTACCTCGGAAAACCAAAACAAAAAATTTTCAAAAGGAAAAACTCAGCCAATGACTGCCTGAGGAAAGCCTTTGCCTAAAGAATACTATTTGTTTAACCTTACTGTTAGTTTTGAAGTAGCAAAACCAGCAAGCTCATTTTTTCTGCTTGTATATATGTGTGTGGCATACATGCATGTGTGTGCATGTTCGTATGTGTGAGGGCACAGATGTGGGTGTTCATGCTTGTGTGTGTGTGTGTGTGTGTGTGTGTGTGGAGACCAGATGTCAACATCAGCTGTCTTCCTCAGTCACTCTTGTGTTCATCTTACTCTTTGAGACAGGGCCTCTCACTGAACCCAGAGCTCACAAACTTAGCTGAACTCTCTAGCTGGTGAGCCCGGGCACCCGCACGTCCCTATCTCTCCAGCGCTGGGATTATGAACAGACACTGCTGCACCTGGCATTTAATTTTTTTATTTTTTATTTTTGTTTGAGACAATGAGTATGGGCGCACCAGGGCCTCCTGCCACTATAAACAAACTCCAGAAACATGTGTCACCTTGTGCATCTGGCTTTACTTGGCCACAGGCTAATCGAACCAGTGCTGTCAGGTTTTGCAAGCAAGCATCTTTAACCGCAGAGTCATGTCTCCAGTCCGGTGCCTGGTGTATGTGGGTGTTGGGGATTCAAACTCGGGTCCCTTTGCTTGCACAGCAAGCGTTTTATCAACCGAGCCATCTCCGTGGCCATGGTTAGCATTAATCTTAGGTTTGAAACAGATAGCAAAACCGACAAACTCAGCTCTTAATCTAGAGTTTCGAGACAGGCTCTAATCTGAAATTCTGTGTCCCAAGGCAGCTCATCTTCCCACCTTTCAGGACGTCCAGTGAGCACAGAGAAATGGCTACAAATGCTGAACCTTCCACCTCGACAAGTCTGGGGAGAAGCGACCTGCTGGGCAATCTAATGATTTAAAGCAGAGGGGGCGCAGGGTGGAGTGACTCCGCAGTTTGCTCAACCCGTAGGATTTCTACTAGGCGTGCACAGACTAGAAATCTTAAAGTAATTAATGCAAAGTTATGTGTTCTGTAGACATCTGGGATTTAATACAGTACTTAGAAAGGATTTATTCCTAGACAGTTTTTATCAACATCTAACCCATCTGGGCTTCTGCGGTGAGAGTTGCAATGCTAACGTCCTCAGACCATTTCCGTTTGCTCTGTTATAATTATGCAAAGCTGTGTTTTGTTCTGCCTGATCCTGGTTCAGTTTAAACGCTGATCAACTGAGAGAAAAGAAATTAATGTGATACAATCGCAGATGGAGTTATCATAAACTGGCACTCACCCCTGGAAACAAACCATCCCCTAATGAATTAATTGTATTGGGGGAGAACATTAGATGTAATCAAACAGAAAACACACACATTTATGGGCCCTAATAAATGGCATTGTTGTAAGAATGACTGTAAATTGACTTAATTTGAAGAAACTGTTGGAGCGCGAGACATGCAGGCTCTAGTTAGAAAAATGAGGAGTCCAATAAGAGAAACAATGTACAATGCTTCCCACGCCCTCAGTGACATTTGTCCTTCAAGGGGAAAGTGACTTTAAAAATATTTTTATTTTATTTATTACAGACAGAGAAAGGGAGAGAGAGAGAAAGAGAGAGAAAATGGGTGTGCCAGGGCCTCTAGCCACTGCAAAAAAAAACTCCAGATGCATGCACCACCATGTGCATCTGGCTTACATGGGACCTGGAGAATCGAACCCAGGTCCTTAAGCTTTGTAGGCATGTGCCTTAACCACTAAGCCATCTCTCCAGCCCAAAATATATATATATATATATATTTTTTTTTTTTTTTGAGGGTCAGGTGTGGTGGTGCACTCCTTTAATCCCAGCACTTGGGAGGCAGAGGTAGAAGGATCGCCATGAGTCCTAGGCCACCCTGACACTACATAGTGAATTTCAGGTCAGCCTCAGCTAGAGTAAGACCCTACCTCGAAATGAAAAAATAAAATAAAATAAAATAAAATATATATATATATATATATATAGAGAGAGAGAGAGAGAGAGAGAGAGAGAGAGAGAGATGGAGAAATGGTTCAGTGGTTAAAGCACTTGTCTGCAAAGCCTAATGACCCAGGTTCAATTCCCTAGTACCCACCTAAAGTCAGATGCACAAAGATGAGCATGCATCTAGAGTTCCTTTGCAGTGACTGGAAGCTCTGGCACACCCATTCTCTCTGTCTCTCTTCTCTCTCTCTCACTGCTTACAAATAATTTATTTAATATTTATTTATTTATTAGAGAGAGAGAAAGAAAAAAGAAGATAGAGAGAGAACGGGAGTGCCAGGGCCTCCAGCCACTGCAGACAAACTCCAGATGTACGTACCACCTTGTGCATCTGGCTTATGTGGAGACTGGGGACCTGGGTCCTTAGGGCTTGCAGGCAAGCACCTTAACCACTAAGTCATTTCTCCAGCCCACAAATAAATTTTTGAAAAATAGAAATATTTTATTTTATTTTATTTGTTTGAAAGAGAGACAGAAAGAGGCACACAGAAAGAATGAGTTTGCTTGTGTCAGAGCTTCCTGCCACTGAAAACAAATACTAGATGCATGCACCACTTAGTGCATCTGATTTTATGAGAACTGGGAAATCAATTCCAAGCCATAAGGCTTTGCAAGCAAGTGCTATTAACCACTGAGCAACCTCTCCAGGCCCAAAATTAACTTTTGTGTTTTGTTTTGTTTTGTTTTTCTGAGGTAGGATCTTGCTCTAGCCCAGGCTGACCTAGAACTCACTACATAGTCTCAGGGTGGCCTCAAACTCTCAGCCACCCTCCTATCTCTGCTTCCTGAGTGCTGGAATTAAAGGCATGCACCACCATGCCTGGTTTTGACTTTTGTTGTTTTGTTTTGTTTTGTTTTGTTTTCCAAGGTAGGGTCTCACTCCAGCTCAGGCTGACCTGAAATCCACTATGTAGTCTCAGGGTGGCCTCAAACTCCTACCTCTGCCTCCCTAGTGCTGGGATTAAAGGCGTGCGCCACCACCATGGCCACCACCATGCCCGGCGGCTTTGACTTTTAATCACAGCAGATGGACACAAAGTTCTGGAAATCTCACGTGGTCACCAGAGACCGTTCCAGCAATGACCACATAGTTTTACACAAGCCAACTTATCATGAGTAGCCCTGAGCTATCTACCTACCTGCAGGGGTGCATTAAAGGTATTTTATAGTTAGTCCTTAATCCCCTGGAGGACTTTTTAAAAAGGGGGAGTAGCTAAATTAAAAGTCCACTTACTCTGGGAGTGGTGGCACATGCCTTTAATCCCAGCACTCGGGAGGCAGAGGTAGGAGTGAGTTCGAGGCCAGCCTGACACTACATAGTGAATTCCAGGTCAGCCTGGGCTAGAGAGAAATCCTACCTTGAAAAACAGAAACAAAAAGTCCATTTACAATCGTGTAAACCACAATATTCCAATGTGAGCAGTGACTCATTAGCAACTCCTGCGCTCTGCGGGCCAGTGGCGGGGACTGGATGGGTGGGGTGGAGTTCTCAGCAACTGAGGCATTTACTGTGTATCCTGCCCCCGCGGTGGGGGCCCCTGCTAGCCAAGGTTCCCCTGGGGTTTCTGGACTTGAACTTGAACTTGCACGCTATTCAAAGCAGGGAAGTCATGGGCTTCCTAGATGAGCAGAGCTCACAATTAAACAGGCAAATACATCAGCCCACGCCGGTCGGGGGGGGGGGATCACCAAGGCCAGGCACACCCCAGGTCTGTCTAAATAAACACTGCACAGACAGGCAATCCACTGCACAGGCTCTGGAAGAGATGATGATAAGGAAATGCCTGAGCCTTTCCAGAAAAAGGAAAAAAAAAAAAACAGGTTCAACCCAAACTTCATTTAAGAGGCTGAAGAGTTGGCTCAGCAGCTAAGGACGCTTGCTCAGAAAGGGTTTGATTCCCTAGTACCCACATAATGCCAGATGCACAAAGTGGCACATGTATCTGAAGTTTGTTTACAGTGGCAGGAGGCCCTAGTGTACTCATTCCCTTTCTCATTCTCCCTCTCTCTCGCTCCTTGCAAATAAATAAAAATTTAAAAAATGAAACTTTATTTCAAACAAGATTTAAGTAAATTCACACTGGAGGGGCCAGGCACAGTGGTGCATGCCTTTAATCCCAGCACTCAGGAGGCAGAGGTAGGGTGATGGCCATGAGTTCAAGGCCAGCCTGAGACAACATAGTGGGCTAGAGTGAGACCCTACCTCAAAAAAAAAAAAAAAAATCACAAAGAGAAACAACACTGAAAACACCCACAAGCCTATTTATTCCAATCTGTTGGTGCACTATGAGACCGTCGGAAAGCAGGGCTGTTCAACCTCCACCCTGCTGATGTTGCAGATCAAGACTCCATTCAGGGGAGGGGCTGCCTGTGTCCTACGAGTGCGTTTCCAGCTTCTGCCCACGACGTGCCCGGAGCACCAAGCTGAACCCCATGCTGGCAAACAAGTGTCCCCTCACATTAACAGATGGCATCTCAGGGTCAGTCACTTCAGCCTGAAATCCACTCTTCAGAGGAAACGTCAGTTTTTGGACCAGCGGTTTTCATTTGGTGTGTCTGCCTATGTCATTAGAACATTCCTACAGCATCCCCCTGCAGGCTGCAGCGGTCCATCCCAGGATGCACGGTAATTTATGGGACCAGTCTTTACTTAACCAGTCCTTTTCCTCTGACAATTTTGTGCTAAAACGTGGTGACATCGTTGCATTTGTATATCTAAAAGCACAATTATTTCCTTAGAACATGTTTCTGCAGTAGAATTTTGTTTTGTTTTAATAATTCATTTGAAATTTTTTGGTTTGTTTTATGAGGTAAGGTCTCACTCTAGCCCAGGCCAACCAGGAACTCACTATGTAGTCTCAGGGTGGTCTCGAACTCACAGCAATCCTCCTACCTCTGCCTCCTGAGTGCTAGGATTAGAGGTGTGTGCCACCATGCCTGGCTTATTTGAATTTTTTAAAATTTTATTTATTAATTTACTTGAGAGAGAAAAAGAAGCAGAGAGAAAGAGAGACAGATAGAGAATGGGCAAGCCAGTGCCTCCAGCCACTGCAAACGAACTCCAAAAGCATGTGCCATCTTGTGCACCTGGCTTACGTGGGTCCTGGGGAATTGAGCCTGGGTCCTTTGGCTATGCAGGCAAATACCTTAATCACTAAGCCATTTTTCCAGCCCTTATTTGAAAATTTTTGACAGCCATGGTCTCACTTTGTGATTATGATTGGTGTCCACCTTACCTGCAACTCTCTCTCTCCATCCCCTCCAGGAGTTGAGGCATTTCCACCTGCCCCGTTCACAATGTCCCCAATGTCTAGATACTCCTAGCACACAGAAGCACCATGGTATTTACTGAATGGGTGAATGGATAAATGAAGGAAAAACAAGAGGTCTGGGGAGATGGCTCAGCAGTTAAAGGCACTTGCTTACAAAGCCTACAGGCTCAGGTTCAATTCCCCAGCAACCCCACATAAAGCCAGACACCTGTTTGCAGCATTCTGGAATACACACGCACACACACACATAAAATTTAAACCAAAAGAATAACAGCAGGTTGTAACATTTTGTAAAACTTTATCCAAACAGGGATTTAGTGGCGGAGGGATCGGGGAGGGGGGAAAGGGAGTGTGGTGGGAGGGAATTATGATCATGTTATGACCTGGAATTCACTATGTAGTCTAAGGCTGGCCTCGAACTCACAGTGATCCTCCTACCATTGCCTCCCAAGTGCTGGGATTAAAGGGGTGCGCCACCACGCCCAGCAATAAAGGTTTTTTTTTGGTTTTTTTTTGTTTTTTTTTTTTAAAAAAAAGAGGAAGATAAAAATATTCCCTGCTTCCAGGCCTCCTTCCCGGAAAGGAGGCAGTAAAAACGCCGGCGGTGGGTGGTTCAGAATGTTTTTTTTCTACAGACTGAGATTCAGATAACTCCTCTTTGACTAAATCTTGTCCTGAGGTGGAAATCCTCCAAACAGGATGGAGAGTTTCATCCGCATTGACATTCCGTGCCAGCCCAGATCTAATTAATGGCCCTGAATCCCAATGTCACAGGAATGCACAGCTTGAGTATAAACAGGCTGATAAAATGCTTTAAGCTCGTGTCCATCCTCCTACAAAGGCCATCCCTCCCCCGGGCAGCACGGTGGACTCTGCTTAGAATGAGCTCGACTCCCTGCACTAAGCCATCCTCCTCACCGCTCTCCACAGTGGGGCAAGGTGACGGGCCACCCCACGACACACACGCGGCAGCAGCGAGACAGGGCAAGCCTACCGGGAGCGCTCTTTAGGATTCAAGCAGGCATCTTAGCCAGGCCTTGCATAAACGTCAGACGTAAAGAAGATGAAATACGTAGATCCTGGCAAATGGACCGTGCAACCCTTCCAATGAATTCCAAGGTCGAATCCATCCAGACAGAATACTAATCAAACATCAAAAAGAAAATAAAAGTAGGGGCTGGAGGGATGGCTTAGCGGTTAAGGCGTTTGCCTGCAAAGCCAAAGGATCGCGGTTTGATTCTCCAGGACCCACGTTAGCCAGATGCACAAGGAGGCGCATGCATCTAGAGTTTGTTTGCAGTGGCTGGGAGCCCTGGCATGCCCACTCTCCCTCTCTCTTTCTCTCAAATAAATAAATAAAATATATTTTAAGAAAAAGAAAAATTATTGCCTTTGTAACCTAATTTATCTTAAAAGCCAAGAAACAGTGGGGCGTGGTGGCTCATGCCTTTAATCCCAGCACTTGGGAGGCAGAGGAAGGAGGATTGCCATAAATTTGAGCAAAACCAAATACCAAAAAAAAAAAAAAAAAAAGGCCAAGAAACATGCAGTAAGGTATCATAGTGGATTCATCAGGAAAATTATCACTGCTAAAGTTATCCATTAAAAAATGTCCCTAAAAATGCTGGGCGTGGTGGTGCACGCCTTTAATTCCAGCATTTAGGAAGCAGAGGAAGGAGGATCGCCATGAGTTTGAAGCCACCCTGAGACTACATAGTGAATTCCAGGTCAGCCTAAGCTAGAGTGAGACCCTACCTCAAAAAAAAAAAAAAAAAAAAAAAAGTCCCTAAAAGCCGAGCGTGGCAGTGCCCACCTTTAATCCCAGCACTCAGGAAGCAAAGGTTCACCGTGAATTCAAGGCCAGCCTGAGACTACATGATGAATTCTAGGTCAGCCTGGGCATATAAATAACAAGTAAATAAATGTCATTATTTTCATGAGCCACTTGGTAATACAAATAAACTAGTAAAATACTTCTTGAAAACGCACTGCTTGAAAACAGCTTTGCATTAATTGCCTAAGAAATTTCGAATGTTCTCAATCTTGGGAACACATTAGAATCACCTGATAGCTTTTGAAATCCCACCAATGCCAGGTCTGGGAGGAGGAGCCAGGCAGTGGCGATCCTAAACCTGCACAGGTGATCCTAATGCCAATCAGCTCCCAGGCCACTCGCTCAACTCCACCGCAGCTCGGACTCAACGCTTCGACCCAGGCTGCCATCTGGTTTATTTTGTGCTGCACTGGCACATGACTGACATAAGGACTGGCACTTAATGCTGGTAGTGCCGGACGCCCGAGATCAAGGAGCCTTATCCACTGAGGGCCTCCTGGCGTGGTCTCAGGGCAGAAGGGGAGAAGTCAAGAGATTGCAAGCACAGAGCCCCAAGCCCTTTGGGAACCATCAAGGGTGGACCCCTCCTCCAACCCAAGTCCCTCCTCATAGTGAGAGAAGAACACCCATTTACTGATTAAAAACTGCTGGGTAGGGCTGCAGAGCAAGTTCAGCAGTCAAGGCGCTTGCCTGCAAAACCTAACAACCCAGGTTGGATTAGCAGTACTCACGTAAAGCTAGATGCACAAAGTGGCACATGCGTCTGGAGTTTGTTTGCAGAGACAGGAGGCCCTGGTGCTCTCTCTCTCTCTCTCTCTCTCTCTCTCTCTCTTCTCTCTTTCCCTCTCTGCTTACAAAAAAATAAAAATATATTTTTTTAAAAAGCCAGGTGTAAGGACCCCGGTTCGAGGCTCGACTCCCCAGGACCCACATTAGCTAGATGCACAAGGGGGCGAACACGTCTGGAGTTCGTTTGCAGCAGCTGGAGGCCCTGGCGCGCCCATTCTCTCTCTATCTGCCTCTTTCTCTCTGTCACTCTCAAATAAATAAATTAATTAAAAAAAAAAAAAAGCCAGGCGTGGTGGCAACACACCTTTAATCCTAGCACTGGGGAGGTAGGAGGATCAATATTGTTACTTACCCAGGCCAACCTGGGACTACAGAGTATGCTCTGGGTCACCTTGGGCTAGAGCGAGATAAGGAAAAAAAAAAAAAGAGCACCGAATGGGAATCAAGATTGAGGGGGACAGGAATCCCCTCCGAAGCTGTAAGGAGGGCCGCTGTCTGAGGAGGGAGGCCACTGCTGGGAAATCTCCACCGACCCCATGGGCTCCCTGACAGCTGCAGGAGCTGTCACTGCAGCCCTGGCCGAGCTGGACGCTGCAGCCCTGGCTGAGCTGGACGCTGCAGTCCTGGCTGGCCCCTGGCTCACAAAGATCTCTTACCTCAGTCTCACAGGGATAGGGTTATAGACGTGAACCGCCACACCAGCTAGAGCTAGAAAGTGGTAGAGAGAGCGGCTGCTCTTCTGGAACAAACCACCACTGAAAGTAAGATGGTGGCACTCCATAGAATGGGCTACAGGCTCAGTAATGCCCATGGAGCCTGCATGACCACAGCACAGTCCAGCCCCGTGCCAGGCGGTGTCCAAGGTGCTCCATGAAGCCGGTGCCTTCCCCGTGCCCTTTCTGAGCTGTCAAGGGGGCAGGACAGAGCCTGAGCTCTAAAATATAGTGTCCTGCGCTGACTCCTCAAAAACCATAGCTCATGGGGCACCTTAAAAAGCCACCTCTCACCTCAGCTGACCCCCGAGAAGCCTGTGAGCACAACTCTCATCCCTGGTACAAGGACAGAATATTTTGGCAGGAATGCTAACAATCGGAGAGAATTTAAGAACTGGCGTAAATGAAAATAAACAGATGTTAAATAGTCCTACAAGGGCTGGGGAGATGGTTCAGTGGTTGGGGGTGTTTGCTTGAAAACCCTTCAGGCCAGGGTTTGATTTTCCAGTGCCCATGTGAAGCCTGGTGCATGTACCTGGGGTTCAATTGCAGTGCGGGAGGTCCTGCCATGCCCATACTTCCTTTCTGTCTCTCTGAAATAAAGCTGGGCATGGTGGCACATACCTTTAATCCTAGCACTCAGCAGGCAGAGGTAGGAGGATCACTGTGAGTTTAAGGCCACCCTGAGACTACAGTGTGAGTTCCAGGTAAGCCTAGGCTAGAGTGAAACCCTACCTCAAAAAAAAAAAAAAAAAACATTTTAAAAACTGTCCTATAAGACAAACTACAACTAGAATACTTCCCAACAATTCAAATTTCTCAACTATAACATGAACTTTTGTTATGAAGCACATGTTTCACACAACAGGCTTCCAATAACATTTTTAATTATTTATTTTTATTTCTTTTTTTTAATTTTATTTGCAAGCAGAGAGAGAGAGAGAGAAACAAAGGGAGAATAGGTGTGCCAGGGCCTCTAGCCACTGCAAACAAACTACAGACACATGCACCCCTTTGTGCATCTGGCTTACATGGATCCTGGAGAATTGAGCCTGGGACCTTTGGCTTCACAGGCAAGCACCTTAACTGCTAAGCCATCCCTCCAGCCCCCAATAAACATTTTTAAGTCTAATTCATGCATACTGAAATTGCTCACCAGTGAAAACAGGCATTGATAAATTCAGCATGCTTCTCCAGATAACAAGATTAACATGCATCTCAGAGGCCAGTGTCACTCCGCCAGCAATTGTACTGTAATTGATGGCACTGCTGTACTAATATTCAAAGAAGCAATCATTTTAAAAGCTTTCCTTTCACTCAATTTGCTGCCTCAAACACTCCCAGTTGCAGACGATTACCTGTCATTCCTAAAAATGTTAAGTTCCCACTGTCTTACAAGAAAATTATGCTCCAAAAAAACCCATCATTTTCTGACACATTTTCTTTCCCTGTTAGATTATTTCTCCTGTGAGTAAACATCTGCTGAGCACCCACTATACACCAGGCACCATGCTAGACGAGACTCTGGATGCACACCAGTGATTAAAACAGATGGCACTCGAAGCTAAGCTCTGTTGGTTGTCGGATCAAAGCACTTTCTTACCTGGTGTCCCTCACCTGCACAATGGAGGTGACATATATGAAGTACCCAGCCACAGTTATGACCCTGCCATTGGATCCTCACAGCTCTGGGACTAAGTAGCACTGTACTCTGCTCACAGATATGTGACAAAAGGTTCTGAGAAGAGATGGCCTGCCTATTGATGCTTCAACATGTTTTTCTCCATACATACACACACACACGCACACACACACACACATATTGTATTTTGTGTGGTTTGGATGAGGTAGGGTCTTGCTCTAGTCCAGGCTGACCTGACCTGGAATTCACCATGTAGTCTCAGGCTGCCCTCGAACTCACAATGATCCTCCTACCTCTGCCTCTTGAGGTGCTGGGATTGAAGGTGGGCACCACCACTAGTGGGGCCTCCTCTTCAGTGGAGTGTCCTTGATTCCACTGCATTCCTGGATGTCAGCAAAGAAAACGTGACACCATCACTAAGTGTAGAGTAAAACACCAGGTAACCCACAGACCAGAATGTTCTGTTTCTCTGAAGAATCCATGACTTGGCATCAAACCAAACATGCTGGAAGTCCTCAACTTTGAATCTTGTCTTCTGGACTGGCAGCTTGCAGGCCCGACCTTCCATTAGGTGCCAGGAAGCAGTTCTCAGTCCAGCAATCCCAGGCAACAGCCGAGGCTCTACTATGTGCTTTAAACTATGGACACTTGGTAGGTATATTAAATGTATTCCCAGTTAAGCTATTTTCAACTTAAAATGAAGGGGCTTATCATTAGGTTATGACCCCACCAACAGCTGAAGAGTATCTGTATGTACCTTGTTAGAACATACTCAATAAAACAAATACTTTAACAGCTGGGATTCTGAGGACAGAAAAACAATGGATTCTTATTTTGCGAGAAAAGAAGGGGCACTCCAGGACCTCTCGCCTGCAAATGAACTCCGGATGCATGCACCACTTTGTGCATCTGCTGACGTGGGTACTGGGGAATCGAACCCAGGCTGGCAGGCTTTGCAACCAGGTGCTCTAACCACTAGGCAATCTCCCCAGCCCTTCCAATGTTTTTTTTTTTTTTTTCCTTTATTTGCAAGCACAGAGGAGAGGAAGAAAGAATGGGCATGCCAGGACCTTTGGTTGCAGCAAGCTCCAGATGCATGCGCCACTTCTGCACCACTTTTCAGTGCTGCTGTGATAACAGACTTCAGAAAATCCTTCTAGAGTCCTTGAAATTGAGCGATTTTTTTTTAACATTGATTTCCAATCTCATTAACACTTAACTCAACAAGCTGCCATGTTTAACTTTCACAACGTAGTCTTCATTCTTATGAGAATTACCCTCTGAGATTCAAATGTTTTTTGAAATCTTTGAAAACATAATAAGGAAAATAGCTTCCATAAGGTTCCTTATATAACCCTATAAAATTAGTTAGTTTTTTTTTTTTTACTACTAGCTAAGCAGCAGCAGAAATATGTTCCCTCCTCCCAGTCTGTATGGCAAATGTGATGTGTTTCCTGATAAACTTTCCAGCTAACTTAACAGAGATTAGTGCACTGGGACAGTGCACTCAGTGTGGTCACTAATAATCCAAATCTTAACACCCTCCGCCCCCAGCAAGCCCACTGCTATTGGTGATCTCAACCAGCCCCAGAGTTAACATTTCAATGCCAGCTTACCACATGGTGGCCTTGAAGTAAGCATTTTACTTAAAATTATTTTACTTTGTTTGGTTTTTCAAGGCAGGGTCTCCCTCTAGCCCAGGATGACCTGGGATTCACTATGTAGTCACAGGATGGCCTTGAATTCACAGCAATCCTACCTTGGCCTCCCAACTGCTGGGATTAAAGGCATGTGCCACCACACCCAGCTCTCAAACTTAATTTTCTGTTTTTGGTTTTTCGAGGTAGGGTCTCACTTTTAGCCCAAGCTGTCGTGGAATTCACTCTGTAGTCTCAGGGTGGCCTCGAACTGCGATCCTCCTACCTCTGCCTCCACAGTGTTGGGATTAAAGGCATGCACCACCATGCCCGGCATTCAAATTTCATTTTCTTAACACAGTTATATTGTACAAATGTATTGCCGTGAAGTGTTAAGCACATACATTTTTTTAAACTATAACTCCTACTTTAGTCTGTGAGGAAGTTCTCTTCCAAGTAACAGATACTTTATGTCTTTCTTTAGTGCGCTTAAATAATAAACATGCAGGCTCTTACATGAGGAATGGTTTTATTTTAGGTACAATGGGCAAACGTTCCAACCGTAAGTTCTGCTTTCAAAGAAAGAACTAGGAGACGACCACAGGGAGAACGTGACAGGCACTGAGGTTCTCCCACTTCTGCATCACCGTAGGCTGGGGACTCTGCAGTGACACTCACTCTGCCAGAACCCGCGGCTCAGAACCCAGTGTCTCCAAGCAGAAATGACAACTCACACTCACGTCGTCGCCCCAACACCCACACTGCCTGTCAGAACAGCCCACACAATTCAGGTCCTCTAAGAAGCCAACAAACAGAATAAAACAGGAAATACTACAATCAAAAGAAAAGACAGTGAGGCTGTCAGGTCAACCGTGGCTTGCTACGACCCCTCCCCACACAGTGACCCTAATAAAGGAGTATTCTACTGCAAAGAAGATCATGACGTTTTGTCATCAGTAATTACATAAATGCTACCTGGTCACTCCCCCAGTGGCATGAGCTACGTCTGCACTTGCAGACTTTGGGATCTACAGAAGCACAGCTCTCGGTGAGACTGGGGCGCAGAGGTGCAGCTGACAGCCGGGTGGCCTGGAGTTCTGAGAGAGCAGGGTGAGAGGAGGATGTCACCTTTCGCCTGAGGGACCTCACAGTAATCAATAACTTAAAGAGTCTACATCTCCAAAGATCTTCAAATGTACAGGCAGACAATGGCTACAGTGAGTTTTAAGACGCATCCTCCATATCCACATCCTGCTGTAACTGCTGGACCATTTTTTCTTCCAGCTGCTTTCCTTTGCCTTTAAAAACAAAATTTGAAAAACATAATCCATGTAATGTCACCTTGCAGAATTTGTAAAATATCCTGTTCTGTAATATTAGCCATTTTTGAGACATTTAATACTAGCTTAACTTATACAGGCTTCATTCCAACCTCACAAACCCATCTGACAGAGAGAAAACTGAGCCCAACGGGCAGATCCACTGCCCTAGGAACTCGGCTGCTGAATCCATTCACTCAGGAGCCATGTGGATCCAGCGCCCATAGCCTGCAGCACCACAATGCCTGCCTCCAAGTCACCTGACAGTGAGAACACCCCAGTCTCTCCCATGCTTCTTGTAAGTTGATAGCATCCACATTGGAAACAAGTGCTCTGGGAGTTTGCCCACTTTCTTTTAACAGAACCTGGCACCAATATAACCCAGGAGTACTTTTATGCAAATCTATTCAGCATGTGGTTACAGAATTTGATTTGTGCCAAGGTTTCAGACTGGCTGGAACTGGGAAGGCACTGAACAAATTGTACTGTATACAGCAAATCATGCCCTGAGCATACTCAGGCATTTCTATCAAAAATACCTTAGAAGTCAGCTAGTAGCCAATTACACAAGCTCCAACACTATAGACTGGCGACTGTGCGTGAAGCAGAGACACCACGCATGACACTGACCTGCAAGCGGGGCCCGGATCAGATGGATGTTCTGCTTGACTTCCCTGACGTCCTGGACTTTCTGTAGTTCCTTATTCTTCTTCAGTCTACAAGGAAATGCATCAAATTCAAAATTTCAGGTATTAAGACTTCTCTGAGAAATTCATATAATAGCTACTAATTTTGTTAATGAAGTGAGCCACACAGATGGAACTGATGTCACCCTCCTTTTGCCTTCCTCTCCTTCCTCCCCTCCTCCTCCCACCCAAGGACACCAACACTGAGCATCTGCCAGTTCTCAAACTCCAGGTACGGTCAACCAGTTGAGCCCTCACATATGAACACTTGACTCCAAGTCAAAACCGTTTTCTAGCCAGGCATGGTAGCACACGCCTTTAATCCCAGCACTGGGAGCAGAGGTAGGAGGATCGCCGTGAGTTCGAGGCCACCCTGAGACTACATAATGAATTCCAGGTCAGCCTGGGCTAGAGTGAGACCCTACCTTGAAAGAACAAAACAAAACAAAACAAAAAAACATTTTCTAGTTGCTAATTGGCCTACACAGCACCCTGTTCATTCTTCCTATCTGTTGTGCCTGTCCAGCACAAAACGGGGCTCAATACACAAGTGCTGAGTGAATGAAGGAAGATTAGGATTAAGCACATCTCAGAAACTGATCTCCGCCATACACATACAACGTCCTAGTCCGTAAATCTGGGTCCTTTCTCCTCAGACAACACAGCACCTCTATGCTTTGTAACTTGTGAATCATTCACAGCGGTAAGAGCAGAGAAACACCTATGAAGCTCAGGAGAAACACTGACAGAGTGGTTCCCTAAGCAGTCAGGCCACTTAGAAATGCTCTAACACTTTCCCAAGCCAGAAAGCAGCTGGGGCATGCTAGCTCTGCTGGCAACTAATTAAAGCAAATGCTCCTACTCTGAAGCGCGACGTCCAGGCTGGGGGCACAGAGTACAGCCTTAAAATCTCTCACCACCCACGGACCACACAGGCTCAAAGAATAAAAGTGAACTGTCAAAATGAAGGGAGCCACCTGAAGGGACTCCTCTGGTCAAATGTGGGTCACTGACAATGAAGACTATTTCACTGAATACCTGAGACTCTATTAATATGCAAAAGAAATGATGCAATTAGAAAAAAAATCTCCATTTGGCATTAATCACAGAATCCACTGACTGGGGCAAGACTATCTGGCCAAGAGGAGCATGTCTGAGGAAGGACAAGCTCTGGGCAGAATCTGTGTGCCGCCCCAATCCCAGTGCTGACCTCACGGGGGAAATCACAGTAACCTTCCAGGGAGACGCTTATAGACACCTTACCCACATTATCAAAGTTAATGGTAAGGTACCATCAAGTACCTTGTGACAGGATACATGAGATGACACACCATCACTTCTGGGATACTCCTGCCACAGGCACCTGACCTAAATCTAACCGTGAGGAAAACACTAGACAAATCCAAATGAAGAAACACCCTACACAACTCCATCTGTATGTACTCTTCAAAACATCAGTGTCGGGGGGCTATAGAGATTGCCTACAAAGCCTAAGGAACCACATTCGATTCCCCAGTACCCACATAAGCCAGATGCACATAGTGGCACATGTGTCTGGAGTTCATCTGCAGTGGCCAGAGGCCCTGGTGCGCCCATTCTCTCTCTCTCTCTTAAAAAAAAAGGCGGGGGGGGGGGCGCTGGAGAGATGGCTTAACAGTTAAGGCATATGCCTACAAAGCCAAAGGACCCAGGTTTGATTCCCCCCAATACCCATGTAAGCCAGACGCACAAGGTGGCACATGCATCTGGAGTTCGTTTGGAGTGGCTAGAGGGCCCGACATGCCCTTTCTCTCTATCTATCTTGCTCTCAAATCAAATCAAATAAAGTAAAAAAAAAAATTTAAATAAAAAAAGAAATGTTCCCAGCACTCAGGAGACAGAGGTAGGAAGACTGCCATGAGTTCGAGGCCACCCTGAGACTACATAGTGAATACCTGGTCAGCCTGAGACAGAGGGAGACCTCACCTCGAAAAAAACAAAAATAAATAAATAAATGAAAAGGTTTTAGAAGACACTAATGCCTTTGGAAATGTAGCAGCACTCATGCTTAGGGACCCACTCTGCAAATATTCCTACCTGTTCATTATAAACTTGGCTTGACGTTTCTGCTTGATTTCTTCAACTCTCTTCATTGCGTCAACTACAAAGCAAAGTCACAACAGGTTAGCAAATGTGCACACTCAAGCAGCACCACAAACAAGCACCTTCAGCAACACTTCCGGGACTGGCTTAAACACATTCAAGCAGCACTACAAACAAGCACCTTGACCAACACCTCTGGGACTGGCTTAAAATAAACTTAAAAGAAAAAAAAAACAAAACTCATCACAGAAAAAAATCCCTACCAAAAAAGCTTAAGGTATGTACTCTATAATCACCGTCAGCTTTCTCTGTCAACAAGGATCATTATTTTACAGAAGCATTTACTGCTGTTAAAGTTTCCTTTTACTTAAAGTCAAAGTTTTCCCAACTTTATTCTATAGCTAGTTAGGTTATTAGCAGCAATTAACGTCCCTCTCAGTTGGCAACCTCCACAGAGATGGCATCTTTCCAATGATGGACACTTTTCCTTCGAGTGCCTGGGGTGAGTAGTGCAAAGATGAATCTGGACAGCGAACCAGTCCATCCCTACCGGCACACTCCTCAGCCGCCAGAGCGCGTCTGCCTTGGAAAACAGCTACAGGAGCCGCAGCGGAGGTCAGTCCAACTATATCCAGTCTCTATGCCAGCACTAGCCAATGTAAGACAAACCACACGTGATACTTAAATTGTCTAGTCACTGTATTTTTTACAAAGTATCAGGAGCGGGGGTGTGGTGGTGCACACCTTTAATCCCAGCACTTGGAAGGCAGAGGTAGGAGCTAAAATGAGACCCTACCTTGAAAAAAACAAGAAAAAAATTCCTATTTTTAATCTTTCAGATTTATGTGCATGTGTGCTGTGTGTACATTGGTATATACATGTTTGTAATGTGTATGGCACATATGTGAGGCAGAGGGTACACATGTGCACACTTGTTTTGTTTTGGTTTTTTGAGGTAGTTGCTTTAGCCCAGGCTGACCTGGAATTCACTATGTAGTCTCAGGCTGGTCTCAAACTCACATAGACTCTCCTACCTCAGCCTCCTGAGTGCTAGGATCCAAGGCGTGTGCCACCACACCTGGCTTCCACATGTGTACACTTGTATGCAAATGCCAGAGGCCAACATTGGGCATCTTCCTCAAGCATTCCCAGTTTTGTTTTGTTTTGGTTTTTTCTTTGCGGGGGGGAGGGGGGGTTCGAGGTAGGGTCTTGACCTGGAATGCACTATGTAGTCTCAGGGTGGCCTTGAACTCATGACAATTCTCCTACCTCTGCCTCCCAAGTGCTGGGATTAAAGGTGTGTGCCACCATGACCAGCTCCCAGATTATTTTTGGAGACAGGTCTTTCACTGAACCTGAAGCTCACTGATTCAACTGGACTAGCTGACCAGAAAAGCTCTGGAAACCTCTTGCCCATCTCTCTAGTTCTGGTATGACAGGAACAATGTCACCTCACCTGGCTTATATGTGAGTGCTGGGGAGCCAAATTCAGGTCCTCATACTTACACAGCAGAACTTTCCAATGAGCCACCTCCCCAGCTGCTTTTCATATTTTTTATGTCTTTACACCTCTGTGAGGTCACTTCAAATTTAATAATTATGTTACTTTTATAATGGATACATCAGCCATTTGACAAGAATTTGAGACAACTAATAATTAAAGATATAAACACAACAGAACCAGTATCTAAAGGATAATAGAATTAAAGCCCAGCAATGAAAATGGCAAATAATATTTAACCTCCGAACTCTAGCAATATCCCAGGCCAGCCTCTCCCAAAGAGTGCCAGGATCCCAGGGACTTACTAGTTTTATTCCAAAGCTCTCGCTGGTATTTCACAGGTTCATTTCTACGTTTTTCAAATTCAAATGAGTTGTCCTGTAAGAAGGAACAGAAGGAGGGTAAGATGGCAGACAGCCTTTCTCAAAGCACACATACTCCTCAGGAACCTACTCCTTCCTTCTCTTTCCTCATTCTTTCTCTTAAGTGCTTTACGCTCTATAATCCCTATAATAAAATCTCTGTAAGCTAGCAAACTGACTGGCTGGCTGACTAACTCCTTTCCATAAAGTCCTAATGGGGATTAAGATACAAGCAGCTAGCACCAAGGAATGCAAGCGTTCAATCTTTTCCTCTGTCACAAAGCTCCACATACAACTGAAAACATCTCTTCACACAGGTAATTCCAGACAGTCAATGATCACCAATCTTAAAACATGCACAGCAATTCTGCAACAGCTACAGGTATTCAAACCTAACTGACATGGGCACATGGCATACCACTACTTCTGTATTTGGCTTTATAAACACATGACTATATTCTGATCACAGCAACCCTGGCAGGACGAAGGTAGCTGGTACCCAGCAAGTCACTGTGTGGCACTCTTCCTTCACTCCTGCCGCATGCTCTAGTGGTGCTGGGCTTCCCAATCACACTGAAAACGATTTGTGACGACAATTGTGACTTAGCCTCACATCCTATCCAGTAAGATTCTATATGCTCATTGAAAAGCTGTTACAGGAAAAGCCAGGGAATGGCTTGTAGATACCGTCCACAAGCAATGGGTTTGAGGGAAAGGGACAGCCGTGGAGGGACAGTAAAGACCTACCACCCTCTCCCTCCACAGAAGTCACAGTAGACAGGAGTTACCAGATCCTGTCTCAATTCAGTAATCACAATGAATGGGAGTGCTTACCCCAAGGAGTCCCTCGCTCTGTAACGTCACTGTTCCTCCCAATACCCACACTACCAATTTCTGTTCTCTGACACCAAGTCCTGCCAAGGACATCTACTGCCTGATAAACGAGTCTACTGAAACCTCTGAGCCTCAGTGGTGCTCAGGAATCCATGACGTTAACTCCTCTCTCCTCTCAAACCCTGGGGGACAACTCCCACCCTCACCATCTATGCAGGTCTCAGGAATCCATGACGTGACCTCCTCTCTCCTCCCAGGCCCTTTGAGCAGCATCTCCCACCTTCCCTCGGTCTATGTAGATGATCCTCCCTCTTGGTTTGCAAATGCCAAGCAAGGTTTGTGAGGAGAAGAAAAGCCCTTCTACAAGCTGGGGTGGGACTTCTTCCTTTTCCAGGAGTCGATAGGACGGTAGACTTGGGGATCGTGTGAGAATGAGACTTCCCACAAGCAAGCACAGCAAAGCACTCACAACCATGGAGCCCACGCTCAGGTCCTACTCACCACTGTGAGCTCTTTACCAGCCGCCTTCCGGAAGGCTTTGGTCCACCTGACCTTGCGGGGGTTACGCTTCTTTTTAAAGTTCTTATGACATTTGGACTTACAGAATCTGAATACCTACAAGAAAGGTTAAAATAATGAAAAATTAGTACTGAAAACATAGAACCCCTATCTAACAACAACAAAAGTAAAGTCAGAAATGATAGTTGCTTTCTTTCCTGTCAACAGTTGATATTAGTCACAATCATACCTACTTACAACACCATTTAGACATATTAGGAATATATCAAAACTAATGGAAATTGAAAGTGTTTGGTGATTGTCTAATTTTACCCCAACTAAAAAAGGGTAAGCCAGGTGTGGTGGTGCACATCTTTAACCCCAGCACTCTGGAGGCAGAGGTAGAAGGATTGCCATGAGTTCGAGGCCATCCTAAGCCTACAAAGTGAATTCCAGGTCAGCCTTAGCTAGAGTGAGACCCTACCTAAAAAAAAAAAAAAAAAAAAAAATGTGTAAGAACTCTAAACATGTAAAGAATATTTATTAAGCCCAGTCTAATAATGCAATAGTGTCACTCTGCAAACAAGCCTGATACGGACCAGTATATAAACAACAAAATAAAGCTATACGATGGTAATGTACACAAAGTAATACAGAAACGCTTGTGCGGAAGTGATTAAGTCTATGATGGGGTATGGCAGGCAGGTGGAAAAGGGGGGATGCATGATGCAGCGCTGGACAGCAAGCCAGCAAATGGTCCGTCTAACACTGTCTCAAAGTTCCTCAAGCCATTCTTGTTTTTCCCACTAATTCAACACATGTTAAGACCACATATGTATTTTCCTATTTTCGAAGTATATGAAAATACAAAGCACTTATACCACCTCCCTTTAGAAGCTACCTGCTCCGTTTATATATATAGGGCTGGAGAGATGGCTTAATGGTTAAGCACTTGCCTGCAAAGCCAAAAGGACCCAGGTTCGATTCTCCAGGACCCTCGTAAGCCAGATGCACAAGGGGGCGCAAGGGTCTGGAGTTCCTTTGCAGTGGCTGGAAGCCCTGGCACGCCCATCCCCATTCTCTCTCTCTCAAATAAATAAATACAACATATTCTTAAAAAGAGAACTTTCTAGGTCCGAGAAGGGCCCAAGCCCTGCAGGTCCGTCTTGCCGTCGGTGGTGCCCAGCATCTCTCAAGCATGGCCGGGCCAAAGCCGTCATCCCTCGGCGGCAGCGCCCGCCCGCCTCCCGTCCCCTCCCTCACCTTGCAGTCGTTGCGGACGAACATCATGCCGTGACCCGGGTAGATGGGCCCCGAGCAGAAGTAACACTTTTCGATCCTCATGTCGAACCTGCGTGGGACGTCTCCCACCAGGCCCCGAGCGCGAGAGGAAGTGACGTAACACGCCACAGGAAGTGGTCATCTCCCCCCCCACTCGGAACGCAATAGCGCCCCCTGGTGGGCGGAGGAGCTGGCGCGCCGCTGTGGTGCGCAGGCGCCGGGCGCTGAACCGGGGGCTCGGGTAGGGCGTCACCTTCTGTCTGATCCTTGTTCTGAGCTCTCCCTAAGAGCTCCTGATTCTCTGTTCTCGATGGATGGCGAGCAGCCGGCAGAGGATGGCAGTCCGCTTGGGACTGGGGTGCATGACCGTGGTGGGTGAAGTCCTTGTGGAGAGACGGCTCAGCGGTTAAGGCGCTTGCCTACAAAGCAAAAGGACCTGGGTTCGGTTCCCCAGGACCCATGTAAAGCCAGATGCACAGGGTGGCACAGGCGACTGGAGGCCCGGGCGCGCCCATTCTCTCTCTCTCCCTCCTTCCTCTGCTTGGCGTGGTGACACCTAGCACTTGGGAGGCGGAAGTAGGAGGATCGCTGTGAGTTCGAGGCCAGTCTGAGGTGACGGTGAATTCCAAGTCATACCTGGGCTAGAGCGAGACCCTACCTCGAAAAACAAACAAACAAACGAAGAGTGGTGAGAGCAAAGCAGGTATGTGGGAGACTAGCTTGCATTTACTCCAGACAGGGAATGTCAGATGCAGGACCCCTGAGCTTGGCGCTGACTGACTTCAAGAGCGGATGCGCCTGACAGGAGTGAGGAAGACAGGGAGTTCCCCAGCTCTGGTCTTAGTTCAGGCTTTAGCCATTATTGTGTTTCTCTGAGACCAACTAGAAGACCACATGGACTGTTCAGTGGATAAAGCAACTCTGGCGCAGGCCTTTAATCCCAGCACTCGGGAGGCAGAGGTAGGAGGCCAGCCTGGAACTAGTGAATTCCAGGTCAGCCTGGGCCAGAGTGAGACCCTACCTCGAAAAACAAACAAAACCAGATCGTTTGCAGTGGCTGGAGGCCCTGACACACCCATTCTCTCTCTGTCTCTCTCTCTCTCAAATAAATAAATATTTTTTTGAAAAAAAGCAACTCAGGCGGGCATGGTGGCGCACGCCTTTAATCCCAGCACTCGGGAGGCACAAACAAATTCCGGATACATGTGCCACTCTGTGCATCTGGCTTTTCATGGTATTGGGGAATCAAACCCTGGTCATAAAGCTTTGCAAGCAAATGCCCTTAACAGCTAAGCTTGGTCTCCAGCCCACATGTAATACTTTGAATTAGTTTTTCTACAATGTTGAGCATCTAATGGAATCTGTATCTCTAATTTTCAGTTCCTTTATCATTACAGTTTCTGGTTTGAAACCTGACAGAGTCACATTCACACACACACTAGACCATTTTTTTATTATCACTTAATTGGTACAAGGCTCACTGAAAATAGTTGACTTTTACATAAGGTTGTCATTATAAAAATACTTACACACACAAAAAGGTTATTTTGATATCAAATTTAAACAGTTTCCAAGAACTACAGTTTATGGCAATAATTCATGGTGGTTCTTGTGTAGACACTATCGTATATACATTTAGTGGTATACTATGCTTAAAGCCAGTACCACCTGTGTCAAATTACATATGTAGTTCTTGAAAGCTGAAATATGCAAACATTAACTCATTTTTATGTACAAAAAGAGACCTCATAAAATGTGCCCTGATATGTAACTGTAAAATTTTGACATGTTCCACTGAAGACTTACATCAAGTTAAGAAGGCACTGCTGCCGAGCATGGTGGCGCACACCTTTAATCCCAGCACACAGGAGGCAGAGGTAGGAGGATCACCGTAAAGTTGAGGACAGCCTGAGACTACATAGTGAATTCCAGATCAGCCAAGACTAGAGTGAGACCCTATCTTAAACTCCCCCCACCACAAAAAAAAAAAAAAGGCACTACTGTGTGTTCTGGGCCTGCCCTTGAGACATCTGGGTCCTTCATTTCAAGGATAAATAAATAAACCTTAGTAGCCATGGCTAATTTTACTATGGAAGTACTGGACAGACAGTGGGAAAATACCATGATAAATAAAAAGCTATTTGAACATTATCCTAGGAGAGTAATTATGTTCCTTAATACTGTGTTTTTCTAATTAAGGTTTTGCCAAACATTTATTGTCACAAAATACTTTTTATTCACACATGCATGCATGCATGCACACACACCAGGTGACCAGGGCCTCTTGCTGCCACAAATGAATGCCTGGCCAGCTTTATGTGGAGACCTGAACCCAAGCAGACAGGCTTTTTAAGCAAGTGTCTTTGACTGTTGAACCATTTCCCCAACCCCACAAAATACTTTTTTTTTTTTTTTTCCAAAGTAGGGTCTTAACTATAGCTCAGGCTGACCTGGAATTCACTCTGTAGCATGGTGATCTTCCTACCTCAGCCTCCCCAGGGCTGGGACTTTTGTTGTTGTTGTTTTGTTTTGTTTTGGTTTGGTTTGGTTTTTGAGGTAGGGTCTCGCTCTAGCCCAGGCTGACATGGAATTCACTATGTAACCTCAGGGTGGCCTTGAACTCACGACAATCCTCCTACCTCTGCCTCACCCCTGCCTCGTGAGTTCTGGGATTAAAGGTGTGCACCACCACACCTGGCTACAAAATACTTATTTAAGTTTAAATTATGAGTGCTATTTCTTCCTAATAATCAGAAGCTCTTTGGAAATTTTAGTCTACTTTATTTGAACCATTGTAATAAATAATAATTTTACTGTAAATGAATACTTTAGAGCCATATAAGCAAATTTTATGAAGCATATATTAAAATCACTTGTCACTGGTGTGCAGACACTTGGGCAAGACCCAGCAAGTACAGTCAACACCCACAATGCCCTTGAAAAGATACAGATGATTGAACACTCTTTGCATAAACTGCGCTAGAATACAAATATGGCTGCTTAAACACAAACATCTATCTTCCACCAAGTAGCAAACAAACATCCCATGACATCAGAAACGAATTCCTTCAATTACACTAGTGGGGAAAAAAAAGTGGAAAAACATCAGCCATGCAGAGCCTGACACTGAAGAAGGACATGAGGACTTTACAAGCTAATTGCAAGTGCGGTCTGCAGAGGCCTGCGCAGCAGTGTGAACATGAAGAGGAAGAAACTAACTCCTTTTCTCCCACAAACTCAGCAGAAGCAGCAGCTGTCTTCATGCAAGGCCAGAACCAGTGGACAAGTATAAATGCATGACCTTTGACCTCCCACACACACACCAACGCTCCCGAGCACTGGCCATATCGGTAAGAGCCAAAAGCTGGCTTCACTTGCTCATACTACATTATGTCAGCCCAGCCCCGCCAGCAAGAAAAAAAACACGAAGTCAATCTAGTTTATCCAGGGCCTATAGATAGCGGCCATGATTTGTCTATGCATGCATTATTAAAGGGAGTACTTACATAAAAGAAATGCTGAAAGACATTGATCCCAGTGTGTGTGTCTGTACTCTTATTTAACATCTCAGTGGTTGAAAATGGCATTTTAGAAGGTTACCTATAGTATAAATTTTAAATTTTGGATTCAGGACCAGGCTAGGTTTTTAATTGTATCAGAGGTCTTAATGCGAGAAGCCAGGCGTGGCGGCACAAGCCTTTAATCCCAGCACATGGGAGGCAGAGGTAGGAGGACTGCTGTGAATTCGAGGCCAGTCTGGAACTACACAATGAATTCCAGGTCAGCCTGGGCTAAAGCAAGAACCTACCTCAAAAAATAATGATGATAATAATGTGAGATTTGGGTCTGTGTGGTAAAGTGGGTGATGTAGCACAGCATTCTCGTTCTACCAACAGATGCCACTGTGGCTGCCAAGCCTGAATCTGACTGTCGTGCCAGCGTAGGCCAAGGTTTCCTAAGGCACTTTTGGCTCTGTGAGCTAGTTCCAAGTGTCGGACTGAATCTAGACAAGTATTTACAAAGCTGCAACGAGTTAACGACTGTGAAAACGTCAAGTGGAGATGTGTCTGCAGGTCGGGGCTGGTCAACTCTGTGAGGTACGGCCACAGTGCTCACAGACAGACACCACCTGAACGGCCCTGTCGCCCCCTTGACTTCTCAACAGCTACACGTCCCCTTGGGCTTCTCTCCACTCGGCTGGTCTGCAGAGGGGGGGACCGTTGGATCGCATCACTCCTTCCGGAATCCAGGACTTGTCCACGCACCGCTCCATCCTCTTCATGATCAGGTCCAGCAGCATCTCCATCGCTTGGCTTATGTTCGTCCCATTGGCGGCACTAGTTTCAAAATAGGGGATTCTGGAAGACAGGGACAGAAGAGGGAATAAAAGAGTATAAAATGAATTCCAGGTCAGCCTGGGCTAGAGCAAGAACCTACCTCAAAAAAAATAATAAGTCATAATGAGAGAATTAATATCCCCAGTGCTCTGGAGTGTTTGTGGTGGCGCACGCCTTTAATCCCAGCACTCGGGAGGCAGAGGTAGGAGGATCGCCTTGAGTTTGAGGCCACTCTGAGAATACAGAGTGAGTTCCAGGTCAGCCTAGGCTAGAGTGAGACCCTACCTCAGAAAAAAAAAAAAAAAGTATAATCTGTTAATAAATAAATAGAACATCATTCTTGTCCAGTGTGGAAATGCACAACCTCAATGTCGGCACCCAGCATTGCTGCAAGTTCCAGGCCAGCCAGTGTTTCATACGTATATACTTAAATTAGAGAAAGAGAGAAAGAATTGACATGCCATGACGTCCAGCCACTGAAACTGAGCTCCAGACACAGGTGCCATCTTGAACACATGTGTGACCTTGCACACTTGCATCACTGGCGTCTGGCTTATGTGGGACCTAGAGAGTCGAACCTGAGTCCTTAGGCTTTGCAGGCAAGTGCCTTAACGGCTAAGTCTTCTCTCCAGCCCTATTTTTTTTTTCCCAAAAACTTAATAGGCAAAAGTTTAGTGATCTTAGCAAGGGCTCTGTTTTCAACCACAGAAAAACTGACCTTACCATCTCCATCCACATGGTGGTGCTAATGTATTACTATGGAACTATATTGCTAGAGATGGGGAAAATCTGTCTACAATGGCTACTTGATGGCTATTTGAAATTCATGCAGACAACTTATTTTGTTTTGTTTTTTTTTTAATTTTCTGTTTTTTCAAGGTAAGGTCTCACTCTAGCCCAGGCGGACCTGGAATTCACAATGCAGTCTCAGGCTGGCCTCAAACTCACGGCGATCCTCCCACCTCTGCCTCCTGAGCTCTGGGACTAAAGGCGTGCGCCACCATGCCTGGCTAAGACAACTAATTTCAACATGCTTTTAGAAATCAGTTCATCACGGATTCTAAGGTAAAAAATTAAGTAAACACAATGACAAATGGGAGTGGACACGGCTCAGTGGCTAAAGGCACTTGCTCTACAAGCCTGCAGAAGGGAGTTTGGACCCCCAGCATCCACATAAAGCTGGACAGAAGTGGAGCACACATCATGATCCCAGGGCGTCATGGCAACGGGAGGAGTCAGAGCCCCTGAAGCTCGCAGGCTGCAGTTAGTCTGGCCTTTCCAGTGGAGAAACAAGAGAATGTCTCAAACGAGGAGGAAGAAGAGGACTAGCACTGAGGTTGTCCTCTGATCCCACACACACACATCGTCAAACAAACTCAAGGATAAATGTTCTCAAATCAGAATAAGCAGCACAAAGACATTCTGGAGAGCCGGGTGTGGTGTTGCACGCCTTTAGTCCCAGCACTCAGGAGGCTGAGGTAGGAGGAATGCTTTTTTTTTTTTTTTTTTTTTTTTTTTTTTTTTGAGGTAGGGTCTCACTGTAGCCCAGGTTGGCCTGGAATTCACTATGTAGTCTCAAACTGGCCTTAACTTCACAGCAATCCTCCTACCTTTGCCTCCTGGGTCATGGATTAGCAGTGTGAACCACCACGCCCAGCCCTACAGGAATTCTTCCATTCCTGTCCCCTCTGGAGTTCATTTCTTCTCATCCATTAAAACCTTCTCTTCTTGAGCTGGAGAGATGGCTTAGTGATTAAGGCACTTGCTGGCAAAGCCAGAGGACCCAGGTTCAATTCCCCCAGGACCTACATAAGCCAGATGCACAAGGTGGCATTTGTTTGCAGTGGCTGGAGGCCCTGGCGTGCCCATTCTTCTATCTGCCTCTTTCTCTCTCACTCAAATAAATTTTTTAAAGATTTTCTTGTTTTAACTCAATTCAAAACCTACAGACACCAGGCACACCTTTATTCCCAGCACTATGGAAGCACTCAGGTTCGCATTGCTGGTAGAAATCACCCAACCAAGAGCAACTTGTGGGAAAAAGAGGTTTAGTTTGGCTTACAGGCTCGAGGGGAAGCTCCACAATGGCAGGGGAAAATGATGGCATGAGCAGAGGGTGTACATCACCCCCTGGCCCACATAAGGTGGACAATAGCAACAGGAAAGTGTGCCAAACACTGGCAAGGGGAAACTGGCTATAACACCCATAAGCCCACCCCCAACAATACATTGCCTCCAGAAGGCGTTAATCCCCAAATCTCCATCAGCTGGGAACCTAGCATTCAGAACATCTAAGTTTGTGGGAGATACCCGAATCAAACCACCACACAAAGGTAAGAGGATCATTTAATTCAAGGCCAGCCTGGGACAACAGAGTGAGGTCCAGGTCAGCCTGGGCTGGAGTGAGACAACCACCTTGAAAAAACTATAGACTGAGCCCCTCCCTGTGAAACAACCCATGGCCAGTGAGCACTGGACACAGGTGAAGACATCCCCACATTCTCGGATTCCCAGTGCAGCAGAAGCCAACAGCAGGCTCTCATACCGGGTGAGCTGCAGAACGCTGAGAGGGGAGCGGAGGAAGCGAGCAGGGCCATCAGTGGTGGCTCTCTGACTGATGCTTGAGAAAACATGGTTTAGTTCAGTCGAAGGGGCTCCTCGGCCCCCTTTTGCACGCGCTCACACGCCACTCAAGCCCAAAGCTCCCGTGGCCTCAGGACTTCCTCCTGACCCCGTGCAACAGCCCCCACGTTCAGCACTTCAGCCCTGGCGGCGGCACCTGACCTCTCCCCATTTCCTGTCCACATTACTTAAGTGCCTCTCACGGAGAAGGGGCACGGCAGAACCGCCGTGGGCTCTGTCGCTGTACCACAGGGCAGGAAACCCTTGCGGGCCCATGCCCACACCCCACCTCTACTGGGCAGACTTAGCTGGGCTTCTCCCAGAAGTTCCTTTTCCGTAAGGGTGGACCACAGAGGGCATTGGCGGGAGGAACTTGGCGGGCAGGAGGTGACGCATACCCATTTGTAAGCTGGTATCTGCGGGCACTCCTCTGCTGAGTCATCGCGGTCCAACAACCAGATAGGCACCTGCCCCTCCCCCAGCCCTGGCTCCTCCGACTCCTAAGCTGGCAGGCGCCCTGAGCCCAAGGTGAAGAGCAGCTTTTACCTGCCGCCCAGGCATCAAGGACAGAGGTGCCACCGTTTCGGACCCCAGCTGGCCCTCCCTGTTCATAGCTGTCCCTCACTTGACACCCATGACACCCGGTCTGCCCGGCTTTAAGCTTCAGCGGCTGACACAGAGACCTCTTCAACTGCTCCCACGAGGGCAGATCCCTGCGACAGATCTCTTCCCACGCAGGTGTTCAGTGGAAACCCTGTAACCATGACGGCAGAGGAGTGCGGCCCACACGTGTGCAATTATCACACGCTCGGGTGTTTCTAACACGGTTCAACGCCACCTGCCCCCGGAGTGAAAAGCTCCACACCAGACTGCAAATCCTACCCACAGTGGGACCGCAGGAGTCAGAACTGGGAAAGGTTTAAAAGCCGGCTCTGCCCTGCCCTGGGATTTTCTCTCACCCCACCTTTCCCTTTCCCACTAATGCAGCCCTGGCTCAGCTCTCAGATCACCCTATCTACAGCTTCCACACTGATCCGGGACAGTGTACCTCACATCGCTCCACACCCAGGCTTTTCCCCCTCTGACCTCCTGGGATCAAGTCTAATCTGACCTGGTATTCAGAACTGACAGCCTGGCTTCCTCCCACTTGGCCTCTACTGACCTCTACTCCCTCACCTGGCAGGCATATCCTGCCTGTGTCCTTCCTGAACCTCCACCAGCCCAGGGAAGAAAAAGTGGTCACACAGTTAAAAGAGAAAGGCTGGGCTGGAGAGACAGCTCAGCGGTTAAGGTGCTTGTCTGCAAAGCCTGACAACTAGGGTTCAATTCCCCAGTACCTGTGTAAAGATGGATGCACAGTGGTGCATGCATCTGCAGTCCTTTTGCAACAGCTGGAGGCACTGATGTGTGCTCGCGCTCTCTCTCTCTCTCTCTCTCTGTCTCCCTCCGCCCCCACAGATAAATAAAAAGAGAGAAAGCTATTCCCTGGCCTCCTTCAGTTCTGCCCGTCAAGGCCACTAGCTGGGTGCACCTGCTAGAGTACATGCAGCCCCCCCCCCCCCCAGTTGTCTCAGTCTAGCTTCCTTCTGCTTTGTTATTTTCTTCTCAAGGCAGGGTCTCAGTCTGGCCCAGGCTGGCCTAGAATTCACTATGTAGTCCCAGGCTTACCTTGAACTCACAGCAATCCTCCTGCCTCTGCCTCACAAGTGCTGGGATTAAAAGTCTATGCCACCACACCCAGCCCTGCTCCTACTTTGAACAGTAAGGTTTCAGTCTACATTTGGTATCTCACAATGAAGGAGACAAAAATACAATAAAACACAAATCCCTTGGTGGAGGTACCCTTGACACCAATCTGCAGTTCATTACCCTCCCTGAAATTCTTCTTTGTTTTTTTTTTTTTTTCTTTTTTAAGATTTCTAATCAAAACATTTTTTTAAATTTTTATTTATTGGAGAGAGACAGACAGAGAGAATATGGGAGTGCCAGGGCCTCTTGCCACTGCAAATGAGCTCTAGACTCATGTGTCACTTTGTGCATCCGGCTTTACATGGTACTGTGGAACCCAGCCCGGGGCCGTGCCTAAGGAGGAAGAGTATCTTGTAACCCTCCCACCACAAAAGCAAAACCAAAGGGGACCTCCACCCCTTCTCTAGTCAAAAATACCACCGGGTCTACAATTCCCACCGAGGCATCCCGGTGAGCTGGCTTTGAAATCTCCTTGATGAGCACATAGCTTCCTTTGTCCTAGCAGCCTCCTGCTTGCATTCTGGAAAGAAGAGCCCGCACGCCTAACACGTCTGCAAACGCCAAGAGGTTGATTGACTGATGGGACCAAGACACTGGAGGACTCCCCGACCTTGTGCTTTTCCTGTGACTCCCACTGTCATATAGCATTCATATGAGAGTGGTGTGTGCTCCTCACAAGGCCTATAGCTGGATGACTTGCTTTATTCTCTTTTTCATTTTGGTGTTCTGGTTATTCATGTGCTACTATTTCTCACGCGTGTGTGGGAGGGGGTATATGTGTGCTTGCATGTCTGTGTGGGGGTGTACGTTCATGTGTATGCAAGTGCACGTGGAGACCAGAGGTCAACCTCAGGTATTACCTTCAGAAACACCCTCCACCTCTTCTTGACAGGGTCTCTCCTTGGCCTGGAGCACACTGATTAGATTAGACTGGCTGACCAGGGAGCCCCAGGGATCCACTCGTCTCCACATCCCCAGTGCTAGGGTTGCAGACATGCACCACCACATCTGGCATTTTTACATAGGTTCTGAAGGTCAAACTCAGGTCCTCATGCTTGCAAGGGCAAGCATGTTACCACTGAGCTATCTCTCCAGCCCCATGTGCTAATGTTTCCTGTAGATTTCTCCATAATACTCACCCGTATTTCTCTGCAAGTCCTCTGGCTTCCTCCTCTTTCACTACCCTCTGGTCTTCCAGATCACTCTTATTTCCACATAATACTATATCTGGGTTTTCACAGTATGCGTGCATTTGCAGCTGGCCTAGTCACATAAAAATAAGAAAGGTTATTATAGGTAAATCACAACATAAGCACACAATCAATAGAGAATAGATGTGAAAGCGTTTTTGAAAACTATAAATAAATATACAGATATAAGGAGCTGATAGAAAATCCTTAGCACCACACAAAGCACTAACACTTTAATCTAAAAAAAAAAACTGGATGCGATAGAAACGCAAAATTATTCCCATCCTTAACACAAACTCCAGTTTACTTACTTGTGGGAGAATACACTAACCCTCAAAATTGTGGCATGGTGGCACACATCTTTAATCCCAGCAATCAAGAAACAGAGGTAGGGCTGGAGAGATGGCTTAGCAGTTAAGGCATTTGCCTACAAAGCCAAAGGACCCAGGTTCGATTCCTCAAGACCCACATAAGCCAGATGCACAAGGTGGCGCATGCGTCTGAAGTTAATTTGCAGTGGCTGGATGCCCTGGCATGCCCATTCTCTCTCCCTCTCACAAATAAATAAGTAAAAATAAAAGTATTTTTTAAAAGAAAGAAACAGAGGTAGGAGGATCACCTTGAGTTCAAGGCCACTCTGAGACTACATTGTAAATTCCAGGTCAGCCTGAGCTAGAGTGAGACCCTACCACCAAAAAAAAAAAAAAAAAAAAAAAAAAGTTTGTAGCCAGGCGTGGTGGTGGACACCTTTAATCTCAGCACTTGGGAGGCAGAGGTGTGAGTTTGAGGCCAGTCTGGGACTAAAGAATGAATTCCAGGTCAGCTTGGGCTACAATGAGACCCTACCTTGAAAATAAAGTGTGTGTACACATACCACAAAACCCCTGTTTTTTAATGAAAGTGACCAGGGATCGCTTCTCAGCCTTTTGGCTAAGATCAAGTGAAAGAGACCAGGAAAAAAACTTGGAGGGATTTCCGGTGTGCATTTTGTTTGTTTCTTTTTTTGTTTGTTTGTTTTTGTTTTTGTTTTTTGAGGCAGGGTCTCGCTTTAGCCCAGGCTGACCTGGAATTCACTATGTAGTCTCAGGGTAGCCTTGAATTTACAATGATCCTCCTGAGTGTTGGGATTAAAGGGAGGCACCACCATGCCCAGCTAACAATTTTCAATTCCTTTTTTTGTTGTTTGTTTTGTTCTTTGAGGTAGAGTCTCACTAGCCCAGGCTGACCTGGAATTCGCTATGTAGTCTCAGGGTGGCCTCGAATTTACAGCAATCCTCCTACCTCTGCCTCCCGAGTGCTGGGATTGAAGGCATGTGCCACCAAGCCCGGCAACACACAGTTTTGAGGGTTACTGTATTCTCCCACAAGTAGAGTGGAGTATGTATTAATGATAGTGTGTATTGTTAATCTTCAAGCTTTGTTCATAACTTATTTTCTTTCAATAGCAGTGATATTTTTAAACGATTATTTTATTTATTTATTTATTTACTTTAGAGAGAACAAAAGAGAGAGACAGACAGAGAGAAAAAGAGAATTGGCGTGCCAGGACCTCAGCACTGCAATCAAACTCCAGACGCTTCTGCCACATAGTGGGCATGTGTGACCTTGCGCTTGCATCACCTTTGTGTGTCTGGCTTATGTGGGATCTGGATAGAACGTGGGTCCTTAGGCTTTGAAGGCAAGCACCTTAACTGCTTAGCCATCACTCCAACCCTCTTTTTTTTTTCTTGAGACAAGGTTTCATATACTTGAGGCTGGCCTTGAACTCACTATGTATTGCAGTATGACCTTGAACTTCTGATCCTCCTGCCTCCACCTCCCAAGGATGGGATTAGAGGTGTGTGCCACATGCCTGGTTTATGGGGTGTTGAGGATCAAACCTGGGGTTTGGAAAGCATTCTACCAACTGAGCTATAACCCCAGCCCTAATAATTATCTTTCTAAAAATTAACCTATTTATACCTAAAGTGGATTTCACATTTTACTAGGCAGAGCTAGTATATGAAAAAGAAAATATGGGTGTGGTAGTGTCTGCCTGTAATCCCCTCACTCAGGAGGCTGAGTTCAGGGCCAGCCTGGACTACATCCTAAATCCTTATCTCACAAAACAAAGAAAAGCCAGAATTTTCCAGGCCTGGTAGCTCACACCTTTAATCCCAGCACTTGAAAGGCAGAGGTAGGAAGATCTCCATGAATCTGAGGCCACCCTGAGGCTACATAGTGAATTCCAGGTCAGCCTGGGCTAGAGCCAGACTGTATCTCAAAAAACTAAAAGTCAGAATTTGATGGGGAAAAGAATCCCAGGCGTGTGGTGTACTGCCACAATCCTTATTTTACAACTTTTATCTTTCCACTAGAAACCTAAAAGGTAGCACAACTGTGAAAAAAAAAAAAAAAGTGAGTCAAACAAAAGCTTCACCGGCTATGAAACTCAACCTCCCGAAGGAAGAAGGGAGAAGAGACGTCTTTCCTCTCCCTCCCCCTCCCAGATCAGAAGTAACCCAGCTTGGACATTCTCACAAGGCTCTTATCAAAGCCTGGGGCCTCCCTTGGTTTTCCTGGCAGCTAACCAGAAGCCTTGGCACTTGAGTTCCTCACTATAAAGTCCAGCCACTGACACATCTTATCAGGGGAAAGGCCTGACTCTTCCTGTGGAATTTCAGGGCATCACCCTTTGCCCTCAAGGGACAAGTAGGGTCTTAAGACCTAATCAGTCAAGACCACGCTGTGTCCTGTGGCCAGTAAACCATGTGTTTCATGTTCTTCAGGTGGTTTATGTGCAGTGTCCACGTGTGTGTGTGTGTGTGTGTGTGTGTGTGTGTGTGTGTGTGGGGGGCATGTGTGTGCTACGGCACACGTATGGAGTTCAAAGGACAACCTCAGGTGTGGTCCTCTCCTTCCACCTTGTTTGAGACAGGGTCTGTCTTGTTGATTTTTTTTCTTTTCTTTTCATTTTTTTTTTTGTTTGTTTGTTTTGTTTTTGGGTTTTTCTTGCTCTAGCCCAGGCTGACCTGGAATTCACTATGTAGTCTTGGGGTGGCCTTGAACTCACTGTGATCCTCCAACCTCTGCCTCCCAAATGCTGGGATTAAAGCGTGTGCCACCACGCCCAGCTCTTGTTGATTTTTGCCACTGTGAATGACAGACTAGTTAGCCCATAAGCTATGGAATTCCCCTGGGTCCCCTTCCATTACCTTAGGCTCATTGAGATTACAGACGGCAGCACTATTGGAATCCAGCTTTATGTGGGTTCTAGGATCCCCATCCAGTCACCACACTTGTCCAGCAAGTACTGGTAACCACAGAGCCATCTTCCCTGGCCCAGCTCCTACGCCCTTGGAGACCCAGCCACAACTGCCATGACTGCTGTGTGGACACCTCTACTGCAGAGCCCTCCTGGTCTCCAGAGGGGTTCCAGGCTCTCTAAGCACCTGGATGTCCTCTGTTGTGAATCTGAGCATGGACTCCTGATCCAGCAAGCCTAGGGTTGAAGCACAGCTCTGCCATGTACTGTGACCTTGAGAAAGTCACCTCACACCTCAGTTTCCCCATCTAGAGATGGTGAAGTCAAGGTAAGGGCAGACAACTTAATCCCAGTTAGGTCTGAGGACCAGCTCCTTAGTACCACCAGAGAGCTTGTCAAAAATGCAAACTTGGGGCTGGAGAGATAGCTCAGCAGTTAAGACGCTTGCCTGTGAAGCCTGAGGACCCAGTTTTGATTCCCCAGGACCCACGTAAGCCAGATGTACAAGGCAGCACAAACATTGGGAGTTCATTTGCAGTGGCTAGAGGCCCTGGCATGCCCATTCCCTCTCTCTTTCTCTCTCGACCTCTTTCTATGTCTCTGTCATAAATAAAATGTTAGAAAATTATTTTTTTTAAAAATGCAAACTTAGAGCTGGAGAGATTGGTCAGTGGTTAAAGGTACTTGTTTGCAAAGTCTGCTGACCCAGGTTCAATTCCCTAGTACCCACATAACGCCAGATGCACAAAGTGGTGCATGTGTCAAGACTTCATTTGCAGTGGCTAGAGGCCTGGCATACTGATTCTCTCTCCCCATCTCTCTCACACAAATTTTTATTTATTTTTGTTGTTGTTGTTCTTTTGAGGTAGGATCTCACTCTAGCCCAGGCTGACCTGGAATTCACTATGTAGTCTCAGAGTGGCCTCAAACTCACGGTGATCCTCCTGCCTCTGCCTCCTGAATGTGTGTGCCACCATGCCTGGAGCATCCAGAGATCTAAGTGGCCATGAAGTTGCATTAAGGAGCGCACTGGCTTGGGCCTGACCTGCTTACTCCTCTGGCCTAAGATGACCAGTGAAAGCTATGCTACCAGATTACACTCAGGATTTAGTCTGGGCCTCCAAGACTTAGCTGAGTCAGGCTCACTCTCTGGGCTCTCCTGGCAGTCCCTACGAGGGTGACATCCCAGCTGAGAGAGCCAGCCCTGGAGGGCCGTAAACACGGGCTTTCTCAGTCATCTTTAGCCTAAACTGAGAAACCCTGTTCTTGGGTTTGGCACTGGCAGCTAGACCTGGACCTAACGGGGGGCGGGGGGCCTACCTCCAGGGAGGGGAGACCAGGAAGCAGGGAAGCAGTAACACTTACTTAACCAGTTTCGGACATTGAGGAAAGTTTGCTCATTCGTCAGGTCAAACAGCAGAAGGAAGCCCATGGCATCCCTGAAGAAGGCTGTGGTCAAGCTGCGGAACCTGGGGACACAAAACGGACTGGTCACCGAAGCCCCTGCCCGGCTCCTCAGAGAGTGCCAGCCATGCCCTCAGCCTCCTACAGTCCCACCGTGCCATCCCAAGCGCAGGGACAGGTGTTCACCACTTACGGAAGCTCCTGTGCTAGCAAACCATGTGATGTGAAGTCCCACAGAAGGTAATATTGATAGAAATTCTTCAGCTCATCGGCAATATTGGGTTTTTATCAAATATTTTAATCAATGTGTTTATAAGAGATGCTTATTTTCAGAGATGCCTAACAAAATAGTTACAAATAAGCTGATAAGACACCTAGAATTTGTTTCCAAATAATACGAGAGGGAGCCCGGCATGGTGGCGCACGCCTTTAACCCCAACACTCGGGAGGCAGAGGTAGGAGGATTGCCAAGAGTTCAAGGCCATCCTGAGACTACATAGTGAATTCCAGGTCAGCCTGAGCTAGAGCGAGACCCTGCTCTGAAGAGAGAGAGGGGGGGTGGGGGGAGGGAGAAACATCAAGGGAAAGGCCATACATGATGTGCAAGTGGTCACAGCACAATAATTGCTGAAAGTGAGTAAAGGACAGGGTTTATTTGACTCTCCTGTTCACTTTTGTGTATGCTTAACGTTTTCCATGATAAAAAATATTAGGGGAGGATGGAGTTTCAAAGGGGAAAGTGGGGGGGAGGGAGGGTATTACCATGGGATTTTTTTTTTAATCATGAAAGTTTTTAATAAAAATTTGAAAAAAAACATTAGGGGCTGGAAAGGGGGTTCATTGGTTAAAGGTGCTGGCTTGCAAAGTCTGCTGGCCCAGGTTCAATTCCCAGTACCTATGCAAAGCCAGATGCACAAAGTGGCATATGCATCTAGAGTTCGTTTCCAATGACAAGAGGCATCAGTTCTCAATCTCTCTCTACCTTTCCACACCCCCCTCTCTGCAAATAAATAAAATATTTAAAAAGTAATAAGATCCTTCAAAGGCGCTGTAAATGAAGTCAGAGGCTGCAGCTGACTGAAGGCAACTTAGATGCCCTGTGGCTTATCTTAGTCCCATAACCTCTGACCACATGAGTTAATTCCAACCAGATTTTCCACTAGGTTTCAACACTCAGATAATAATGCAAGTAACATTACAGCTTTCTCATAGTTGAGTAAACAGCAAAAGTCAACAGGGAAAAGAAGAAAAAAATATATACAAGACTAAAACAAAGAAGAAAAAGAATAAAAGTCAGCTGGGGGAGTGGTGGCGCACGTCTTTAATCCCAGCACTCGGGAGGCAGAGTAGGAGGATTGCTGTGAGTTTGAGGCCACCCTGAGATGACATAGTGAATTCCAGGTCAGCCTGGGCTAGAGTGAGACTCTACCTCAAAAAAACAAACAAAAAAAAAACAAGCAAAAAAAAAAAAAAAAGAATAAAAATCTAAAGTGAGAAGGTCCACTTAGAAAAAGAGAGAGAGAGAGAGAAAGAAAAGGATCCATTCTTCCTTCAACCTCGTTGGAAACAATGCCACCATTACCATCTCAGGCTGAGGCAGCACCTCTAATCCAGGTTCAAACTACCAGGCAGCGTTGACTGCCCCGGTCACTGTGATGCCTGCCCAGGTCACCATGAAAAGGCCACCGCTCCAGCCTCTTCTGCAGCGGAGTGGACAGTGAGACATACCTCTCCTGCCCCGCTGTGTCCCACAGCTGCAGGTGGATCCTCTGGCCTCTGCCCACAGCCCCATCTGGCCCGTTGGCTCTGTACACCTGAAACACCAGAGGAACAGATGGAGAGAAACTCTGAGACCCAAGAGCTCTTCTTCCCTTGCTTCTCACCACAAAACCTGAAGCCGCCTGCACTTCTCCAGAGAACCCCATCTGTGATACAGACACGTTGGGATTGTATTTGGGCAAAAGTAATTTGAAGCTGGGTGTGGTGGCACATGCCTTTAATCCCAGCACTCAGGAAGCAGAGATAGGAGGATTGGCATGAATGCAAGGCCACCCTGAGACTACATAGTGAATTCCAGGTCAGCCTGGGCTAAAGTGAGACCCTACCTCAGAAAACAAAAAAAAAAAAAAAAAAATTCAGGGGGCTGGAGAAATGGCTCAGCAGTTAAGGTGGTTGTCTGCAAAACCTAACAACCTGGGTTTGATTCCCCTGCACCCATGTAAAGCCAGATGCACAAAGTCGAATGTGCATCTGGAGTTTGTTTGCAGTGGTAAGAGGCCCTGGTGTGCTCATTCTGTCTCTCTCTCCTTGCAAATATACATATATATATGGTTTTTTTTTAAGCCAGGCATGAGACCCTGCCTTAATCCTCCCCACCACCCCCCGCAAAAAAAGTTCCTTGCTCCCTTTTGGCTTGAATCGAATCTTCCCATCTGGATGCCACACAGTTGTCTGTCCCCGTGTTACCTGTGTCGTAAGACCTGTCCATCACCTGCCCCTTCTGCCTGGGGCATCAGCTCATCTGATAGCATCTACTGCCACGTGGAGCCCTGCATAGCCGGACTCATGGCCGCTGCCAGGAGGGTTAGGCTGGAGCCCGAGTGGGGAATGCTGCCCAGGGGTGTGATGTTTACAGCATGGTGAGGGGAGCAGAGGAGAGGGGAGCCCTGCCCAGGGGTGTGATGTTTACAGCATGGTGAGGGGAGCAGAGGAGAGGGGAGCACTGCCCAGGGATGTGATGTTTTACAGCATGGTGAGGGGAGCAGAGGAATGGGGAGTGCTGGGGGGGGTGTGATGTTTACAGCATGGTGAGGGAGACAGAGGCCCACAAGGAGGCCCCATAATGGGGGGAACTCGGGATGGGGGATGTCTCTCTATCAGTGCAGAGGAGGGCTCTGTTTCCTCAAATATCCATGAAGTATGGCAATTAGGGGTTCATGACAAAAGTCTTCCATGGAGTGTGTTCTGCCTTGGGAGCTGCAAGGTCCCAGCTCCGAGGATAGAATGTTCATCTGGACCATTCCAGGGCTTTCTACTACCAGATATATATATATACACACACACATATACATACATACATACATACATACATGTGAAAATAAGCAACCACATACAAACATGCATATACGCATGCACCTTGTTTTTTCAAGGTAGTGTCTCACTCTAGCTCAGGCTGACCTGGAATTCACTCTGTAGTCTCAGGCTGGTCTCGAACTCACAATGATCCTCCTTCCTCTGCCTCCTGAGTGCTGGGACTAAAGGCGTGCGCCACCAAGCCCGGCTTGCAAGGAACTTTTTAATAGCAATGCTCACTTGGTTTGAGGTGTGCTTTAGCCTTACTGGGTCATACCGTGTGGACTGAGCATTGAACACTTTCCTAGGTACCCTTTCATTTTAGATCCTGACCTCTGGCCTCTTAACTCCTACTAAGTAAACCACACAGATAGGCAGAGATCAGATTTTTATATGGAAGGATCCACAACTTACCACTCTCTTTTCCCTGAAGTCAATGCCGACTGTCGTGATAAATTTGGCATTGAATTTCCCATCTGTGTACTGGTAAAGGACACTGGTCTTCCCAACCCCAGAGTCGCCCAAAGCTAAAAACTTGATGAGGTAATCATAGTCTCCGTCAGACATACTGACAATCCTGAGATTCACCTGCAAAACACAAGGAAACAAGCAATAACGTCCATCAGAAAATAACAGGTGAGGGCTGGAGAGATGGATCAGTGGTTAAGGCGCTTGTCTGCGAAGCCTAAGGACCCAGGTCCAATTTGCCAAGTCCCACATAAGTCAGATGCACATGGTGACACATGCCTCTGGAGTTTGTTTTCAATGGCTAGAGGCCCTGGAATGCCCATTCTCTCTGTCTCTAATAAATAAATAAATAAATAAAAATAAATCAGAAAAAAATATATATATAAGAAAATAACAGGTGAGAGCACCCAGCTCCCTAAGTACTTCTGGTGTGCACTAGCTTGTGTAAGTTTTGTTTTTATTTTTGAGACAAGGTCCCACGTAGCCTAGGATGGACTCAAACTATGTAGCCAAGGCTGGCCTTGAACTCCTAATCTCCTGCTTCTACCTCCCAGGTGCTTTGGTTATAGGTGGGCACCACCACACCTGGTTCTCCATACACTTCCGTGCAGCACCTGTGTGTCCAGGGTTCTGTGAAGGGGATTACATAGTGCTCACTGTCCCTGGAGACCTAGTAATTTGCTAGATGAGATGCCATTGATACAGCATATAAATAGCCGTTTAGCTTTAATTTAATATATATTATAGACTGTTAAGATGGAAAGTTCAGCTGGGCATGGTGGCATATGCCTTTAATCCCAGCACTCAGGAAGCAGAGTTAGGAAGATTGCTCTGAGTTCGAGGCCACCCTGAGATGACATAGTGAATTCCAGGTCAGCCTGGGCTACAGTGAGACCCTACCTCAAAAAAAACAAAAAAGAGGGGAGGGGCTGGAGAGTTGGTTTAGTGGTTAAGGCACTTGCCTGCAGTGCCTAATGACCCAAGTTCAATTCTCCAGTACCCACATAAAACCAGATACACAAAGTGGTACATGTGTTTAGAGTTCATTTACAGCAGCTGGAGGCTCTGGCGCACCCATTCTGTCTGTATGTCTCTATTCGTGCTCTCTCTCTCTGTGCTTGAAAACAAATAAAAAGATTTTTTTTAAAAAGATGGAAAGTCCATGGTTTGGGCCCACAAAGGGGTGAAAAAATAAAAGATGCTAGGCATGATGACCCTTGCCTTTAATCCCAGCATTCAGGAGGCAGAGGTAGGAGGATTGCCATAAATTCAAGGCTACCCTGAGACTACATAGTGAATATTCCAGGTCAGCCAGGGCTAGAGTGAGAAAAGATGGGAAGTCCAAGTGAGAATAAGAGTCAGAAGATTCTAGTTATAACTTCTCAGATCACATAGAACAAAAACTGATAAAAGGGGGCTGAGGAGATGGCTTAGCAGTTAAGGCACTTGCCTATAAAGCCAAAGGACCATGGTTCTATTCCCCAGGACCCACATAAGCCACAAGAACACAGTGGCACACGCATCTGGAGTTTGTTTGCAGGAGCTGGAGGCCCTGGTGCACCAATTCCCTTTCTCCATGCATCTCTCTCCTTCTCAAATAAATAAATAAACATATTTTTATTTGATAAGATGATAAGAGAGAGCTAAGCATGGTGGGGCACACCTGTTAGCCCAGCACTTGGGAGGCAGATGCAGGAGGATTGTGAGTTTGAAATCAGCCTGAACACCACAGTGAAAGAGAGCCGGGCTGGTGGTGCATGCCTTTCATCCCAGCACCTGTGAGGCAGAGGTAGGAGGAGCACCTTGTTTGAGAACAGCCTAGGACTACCAAGAGAGTTCCAGGTTGGCCTGGGATAGAGGGAGTCTCTAACTTGGAACAACAACAATACCACACTACTAAGCACAGGTAAACTGTGTTCTGTGGTTTCTTCATGCGCTAATATCATCATGCACTGTTCACTAAATCAGGCTTCTCTGTGCCTACTTGAGAACTGGGTTCAGGGCTGGAGAGATGGCTTAGCAGTTAAGGCACTAGCCTGTGAAGCCTAAGGACTCAGATTTGATTCCCCAGTACACCTGTAAACCAGATGCACAAGGTGGCACATGCATCTGGACTTGCTTGCAGCGGCTAGAAGCCCTAGCATGCCCATTCTCTCTCTTTCTCTCTCTCTGCTTATTTCTCTCTCTCTCTAAAATAAATAACATATTTTTAAAAAAGAACTGAGTTCACTATTTGAACAGTTAATACCTAAGAAATCTCACTTTCTAAGTCTAAGGTCTCATTTTCCCAACACCCACACCTGGTGTTCCAGCAAGAACTGCTAGGAATTCAGCTCTTGAACATCGACTAAGACTTCTAAAATTAAAGCACATCTTAAAGGAGGACATTCATTCCCCCGCTCCCCCCCCCCCTGCCATATTTTCATGATTCGTTTTTGTCTTGTAAACCCAAAATAGTCCAAATAAAGATGAAGCCTCTGTCCTGGAAAGGCCAGTTTACTTCCATCCTCCCACGAGGAGGCCAGTGAACTTTGCTGAAAGGCAGAAACATGACCAGTAACCTCACTACCACTCACAGCTCTGCCTGCGCCTCCCCACAAGAAACAGCCGCAGTCCTGTGCACACACACCCCCGATGCCTGTCCCGTGCTAGAAGTTTCCCATGCATTGTCTCGACTACTCAGCTCCACAGGCAGAGGCTGACGTAACAACCGGTGCTGCTGGTGCGGTTATTTCTACAGATCTACAGAAGTAAGAACACCTCAAACGATGGGGCTGGAGAGATGCTCAGTGGTTGAGGTACTTGCCTGCAAAGCCTAAGGATGGGGGTTCAATTCCCCAGTACCCACATAAAGCCAGATGCACAAGGTGGCACATGAGTCTGGAATTTGTTTTTGTTTTCAATGGCTAGAGGCCCTGGTGTATCCTCTCTCTCTCTTTCTCTTCCTCTCTCTCTGTCTCTCATAAAGACAGACAGACAGACATACAAAAATTAAAAATATATATATATTTTAAAAAGGGGTGGGAGCTGGGCATGGTGACACATGCCTTTAATCCCAGCACTCAGGAGGCAGAGGTAAGAAGATCGCTGTGAATTCAAGGCCACCCTGATACTACATAGTGAATTCCAGGTCCACCTGGGCTGGAGGGAGACCCTGATAAAAAAAAGGGGGGGGGTGGCTAGAGAGATGACTTAGTGGTTAAGGTGCTTCTTGCCTATGAAGCCTAAGGACCCAGGTACCCACATAAGCCAGATGTACAAGGTGACCCGCGTGTCTGGAGTTTGTTTGCAGTGGCTAGAGGCCTTGGTGCACCCATTCTCTCTCTCTCTCTCTCTCTCTCTCTCTCTCTCCATCTGCCTCTTTCTCTCTCTCTCTCAAATAAATAAATAAAAGTATTCTTTAGTTAAAAAAAGTAAATCTCAAAAAAAAAAAAAAAAGTAAATCTCAGGAAATGACATTTTTTGATTTTTCAAGGCCACCTCCCCCACCCCATCTTCAACATGGTGACTCATTCACCTCACTCAAAAATCCAGAATACTGAGCCCAAGCACTACCAGAACATTCTTCCCCAGAGAACCTTAGTGCGGAGCTGTGCCCTCCCGTGCCAGGTGTGCCTGACCAGATGACGAGAGCAGAGCCTCAAGAGCACCTGGTCCTTCTGCGTGCTGTTCAGGGTGGCGCTGCACAGCACGGCCTCCCACCATAATAGCTTCTGCTTGCAGGTGCGGACCACCACTGTCAGTGGCCTGTGACAGGACTCCTCTCCGGCAGATGACTGCATGAGAACAAACGTTCTAACATTCCTAGCGAACCATCTGACTTGGCTACAAGCTATTCAGAAATACCCATTCAGAACTGAAAGCGGACGTAGGTCACATCTCATATTTGGAAATGGGAGTGTCCTCTGGTGTGATGGAAGACATCATAGTACTTCATTGACTTTTGTTTGTTTGGAAAATGTTGGTCATACCTGTAACTGTGGGGGGGGGTTGGCATGTATATGTGTGTGCTGTGCATATCTGTGGGCACAGGTGTGGGTGCACTGCATATGTGTGCTCATCATGTGCAGGCTAGAAATCAATGTCAAGTGTCTTCCTCGGACACTCTCCACCTCGTCTTTGAAATGGTCTCTCAGACCCTCGACCTCATTAATTCAGCTAGACCAGACAGCCAGTCTGTCCTGGGGATCCCCTGTCTCCGCCACCACAGAGCTGGGATCCCAGTTGTGTGCCGCCATACCAGGCAGTCTATGAGGATGCCGGGGTCTGAACTCAGGTCCTCGTGCCTGCACGGTAAGCACTTCACCCACAGCCATTTCTCCAGACCCACTATGTTTTTATGACAAAACAAAAAATCTAGCCAGGCGTGGTGGCACATGTGGCTGAGGTAGGAGGGTCACCTCAAAATAAATAAATAAATTTAGTAAATACAATTTAACAATGTAATTTTCATGGGTGAAGAATCATTAGTATCTTTTTACTTTTTTTTTTTTTTCTTTTTTGGTTTTTCAAGGTAGGGTCTCTCTCTGTCACTCTGTAGTCCCAGGCTGGCCTCAAACTCACAGTGATCCTCCTACCTTGGCCTCTCTTGGCACTGAGATTAAAGGTGTGCACCACCACGCCCAGCTGCCAATGATCTTTTGACTTTTGTTTTTTATTCCTGAAAGTAATACTAACCAAGACATCACAGATGAAACACTAACAAACCAAATACCACAAAGTGAAGGCTTAAACAGGACCACTAATGTTAATTATAGTTTAGACTTCTCAGAATTCACCTTTATGATAAATATCTGTTTTCTGGATCTGAAAATAAACACTCAGATCTTTGGTTTTGGTTTTCTAAAGGATAAGACTGAATGCAGAGAGGTTAACTGATTTGCACAGTCTGAAACCTGATCTCCCCCCATCTGAACCAAGGTCTGCTAGACCCAAGGCTTCAAGTTCATGACTCATCTCTTTACAAGTGCGGATTACACCTGAAAGTGGCTGGTAGTCTGGGTCCTTAGAAGGCAGCTGCAGTGGTTTGAATGAAATGACCCCACAGGCTCATATGTTCGGAATCCTGGTGCTCAGCTGGTGGCAACTTGGGAAGCGGAGCCTTGCTGGAGGCCGTGTGTCACTGGGGGCTATGTGGCCTACAGTCCAGCCCTGCCGGCTGTTCCTAGCTCTCACTCCTGCTCCTTCCTCTCTGCTGCTGACATGTGACAACGTGAGCCAGCTTCCTGCTGGCGCCTTGCTCCCCTGCCTCCCTGCTATGACGGAGCTTCCACTCAGAATTTCAAGCCAACATAAACCCTTTCTTGGGTGTTCCGGCCCGGCAGCAAGGACGTGCCTGCTACGGCAGCCTTGTAGGAGATGCATGTACTCAGGCAGGGCTCTCTGAACCAAAGTGCACCCTGAACAACCATTTAGACATCTCTGGTCCTCCAGCTTACGGTCTCCATTCTTGGACAAGAAGAATGGCCTGGGAGATGCCTTGGTGGGCAAAGGGCTTATGGTGAAAGCGTGGCTGTGCCCAGCACTCCGGAGCCGGAGGTGGGAGGGTCACTGTGAGTTCAAGGCCAACCTGGGACTACAGAGTGAGTTCTAGATCAGCCTGGGCTAAAGTGAGACCCTACCTCAAAAAAAAAAAAACACTAAAAAAAAATCAAAATTAAAATATAAGGTGGAGAATGACTAAGAAAGAACCTGACATCAGCCTCTGGCCTACACATGCACACACGAACACATGCACCCCATATACATGCATACACACATATAGGAACATGCATACACACATCCACGCATACCACATATATATAAACAGACCAAGAAAAAAAAAAAAGATAATGCACACTACCTCACACAGTTGTTCTGAGGACTAAATGAGATAGTTTGTGGAGTACCAAGTACAATTCTGAGGAAATACTGAGTACTCAGTGTGCCCTGAAGCTCCCTGGGTGGAGGTGGGGTGAAAGAGACACTCTGATGAAAAAGACTGTGAGGCTGGAGAGGTGGCTTAACAGTTAAGGTGCTTGCCTACAAAGCCAAAGGACCCAAGTTCGGTTCCCCAGTACCCACGTAAGCCAGATAGATGCACAAAGGGGTGCACCCATTCTCTCTCTCTCTCTCAAATAAATAAATAAATAAAAATTTTAAAAAGTAAAAGACTCTATGAGGCTGATGGACTGATTAGACCTTCATTAATTGTTTTTGTTGTTGTTTTTCTGTTTTTTGAGATAGGGTTTTGCTCTAACCCGGGCTGACCTGGAAATCACTATGCAGTCTCAGGCTGATCCTCCTACCTCTGCCTCCCGAGTGCTGGGACTAAAGGCGTGCGCCACCACCACCACACCCAGCTTAGACCCTCATGAATGTGAACAGCTGGAATGTTGCACACCCAGAATTTAGCCATTCACAGCCCACCCCACATCTTAAGTAACATCCTCTTAACAATCCGGTAAAACCTTTGAAGTGGATTGACTAGCCTCCACCAACCCGAAAGCTAAGGACCTCATCGGATGACATCTGAAACCTACAGCAGAGTTTCTCGGCTGAGCTGTAAACACCCACTTGATTCCCCTTCCAAAAGACTCGCCTTAATTCCTGACTTCCTTGTGTTCCGCGGCTGTAAATGTCCATGCAACCGCTTCCATGCTGGAACATGTGATTTGGGGCAACCTGGACCTGTGTTTCCGGGCCGTGGTCACTCATATGTGACTCAGAATAAATGAACTCTCGCTCTCTCCTAGGCGAGGGCTGTTTGACAGGACATTCCACTCCCTCCTCCCTAATCTGCAACCTCACACCAGTTTGAAGATTTAGAGAACAATTTCTGAATTTGGTTCTGCTTTTGCTCAGGACTCATTTTTCTAGCGCTGAATGGCTCAGAGTAGTTTACCAACAAAACATATTCTCAAACTAATTCTGATTTTTGTGAGGGGAGGAAGGGATGGGTTCTAACCATTTGAGATCCATTTTAAATAGATACACCACTTCGGCAGAGTTCTGACAAATTAAAAAGCAAGCTAAAGTCCATATAAAACACTTGCATCCACCTTGGCATGCACATACTTGTTCAAAGGATCAGACTGGTTCATAACAATTTATAGCAATTAAAACGTTAAGAGAGGGCCGGAGAAATGGCTTAGTGATTAAGGCACTTGCCTGTAAAGCCTAAGGACCCATGTTCGACTCCCCAAATCCCACAGAAGCCAGACGTGCAAGGTTGCACATGCACACAAGGTGGTGCATGCATCTGGAGTTTGATAGCAGTGATTGGAGACCCAAGCACGCCAATTCTTTGTCTCTCTCTTCCTCTCTCTCTCATAAAAAAAGGGTTGGAGAGATGGCTTAGTGGTTAAAGCACTTGCCTGCAAAGCCAAAGGACCTCGGTACAATTCCACAGGATCCACATAAGCCAGATACACAGGTGGTACATGCATCTGGAGTTCATTTGCAGTAGCTGGAGGCCCTGGCACACCCATTCTCTCTCTCTCTCTCTCTCTCTCTCTCTCTCTCTGTGTGTGTGTGTGTGTGTGTGTCTGCCTCTTCCTTCCTCTCAAATAAATAAATGAAAATATTTTTTAAAAATTTTAAGTTGCCAGGTGTGGTGGCGCATGCCTTTAATCCCAGCAATTGGGAGACAGAGGTAGGAGAATAGGCATGAGTTCAAGGCCACCCTGAGATTGCATAGTGAATTCCAGGTCAGCCTGGGCTAGAGTGAAACCCTACCTCGGGGAGAAAAAATAAAAAGCTAAAAGAGGTTTACTATTTCTGGCTGACCATTTCCCCTAAAGCCACATGAACTGACCAGAATTCTCTGAGTTTCCTTTTAACTGCCCAGAATCTGACCTGCACAAGCAGGTTCTCACTGGCTCATGTAAGTTTTGTGTCTTAGGATATGCTTTTCGGAGTCAAAGTCGGTTCTAAATAATTCAATCTCCCTCCAACCACACTGCATTTGCTGTTTTATCAGACTGCTTCTAGCTTGTTCTGGCCATCCATACTGTTCAAATAAAACTCTTGCAAGGGCTGGAGAGATGGCTCTGTGGTTACGGTGTTTGCCGGCAAAGCCAAAGGATCCAGGTTCGACTCTCCAGGACCCATGTAAGCCTGATGCACAAGGGAGCGCATACATCTGGGGTTTGTTTGCAGTGGCTGAAGGCCCTGGCACACCCATTCTCTCCCTCTCTCTCTCAAATAAATAAATAAAATATATTTAAAAACAAAAACTCCTGGAGATGTTCAAACAGTTCTTGACGAGACTAACATGATCGTCAGAAGCACCAAAAACCAAGTTTGGTTTTTTTAATTTGTGCCAAAAAAAAAAAAAAAGAAAAAGAAAAGCTCTCAGCCAGGCATGGTGGTGCACGACTTTAATTCCCAGCACTCAGGAGGCAGAGGTAGGAGAATTGCCATGAGTTCAAGGCCACCTTGAGACTGCATAGTGAATTCCAGGTCATCCTGAGCTAGAGTGAGACCCTACCTCGAAAAACCCAAAAATTCTCTCAAGAATTTTAATTGTAGCCAGGCGTGGTGGCACACGCCTTTAATCCCAGCACTTGGGAAGCAGAGGTAGAAGGATCGTTGTGAGTTCAAGGCCACCCGGAGACATTGTAGTGAATTCCAAGTCAGCCTGGGATACAGTGAGACCCTACCTCAAAAAAACAAAAAACGACAAAAAAAAAATTAATTGTAAATTACCTTCACTATGGACACTGTGTGCCCCAAAGTGCAGCCCTACCATAGCATGGCTGATTGTTTTTTTTTTTTTCTCCAATTTTTAAATTTTTAAAATTTTTCATTTATTTATTTATGAGAGAAAGAGCTACAGAGAGAGAGGGAATGGGTGCGCCAGAGCCTCTGGCCACTGCAAATGAATTTCAGACACATGTGCCACCATGAGCATCTGGCTTCCGTGGGTTCTGAGGACTCAAACCTGTGTCCTTAGGCAAGCACCTTAACCACTAAGCCATCTCTCCAGTCCTGCTTTTCAATTTTTTTATTGAAAACCTCCATGCATGTGGACAATATACCATGATCACAATCCCCTCCCACCACCCTTCCCCTTCTCCCCTCCCCCAGCTCCCCTCTACCGAGTCCCTTCTTGTTTCCAAGTAGTCTCTCTTCAGTTTTGAAGTCATTTTCCCCTCCTCTGAGTATGGCTGACGTGCACTCTTACACAGCATCCGCAAGTTAGCGGTGGTAACAAGGCTCGAAACAGTGTTGTGGCGGTGGGTTGCCATGGGGAAGGGGCAGTGAGGGACGTGGGCTTTCCAGGTTGAGAAACCACCTCCATGTCACCTCAAGGACCAAATGCAAGCCAGTAGTCCCCGATCCAACAATCAAATGGAGACTCAGCTGGGGAAAACCTCCAGCAAATTTGAAGGCTGTATGATTTGCCTGCCACTGGCCACCTGACCAGGCTAGCCTCAGTTAACACAGACCAGAATGCTGCGGAACAAGGAAGCTGCAAGGAAATGAGGGGATTCAGAGGACAGGGGAGTTTCAAAAGTTTTACTTTGTGGCAGGGCGTGGTGGACCACACCTTTAATCCCAGCACTTGGGAGGTAGAGGTAGGAGGATGGCTGTGAATTCGAGGCCAGCCTGGGAGTGTGAGGGAGTTGGTCTGGGCAAAGACAAAAATAAAACACACACACAAACACACACAAAATTTTATGTTGTTTTTTCTTTCTCTTTAGCCTTTCAAGTATTTCCTATTGTGCTTTTCTTTTGTCTATTTTTGTGGCTAGCCTGGTATTCACTCTGTAGCTCAGGCTGGCCTCAAGCTTATGGTAGTCCTCCTGCCTCAGACTCCTGAGAACTGGAATTACAAACATATGCCACCATGCGAGGCTCATCTTTGGTTTCTTAAGTTGTGGTGATGTTACAAGACCTGCTTTCCAGAAAGGAAGCACTCCACCCCTCAGAGATGAAAATCTAATAAGATAAATTCTCCTCAGGATGGAGGGATGGCTTAGAGGTTAAGGTGTTTGCCTGCAAAGCCAATGGACCCAGGTTCAATTCCCCAGGACCCACATTAGCCAGATGCGCAAGGGGGCACACGTGTCTGGAGTTCGTTTGCAGTGCAGTGGCTGGAGGATCTGTCACACCCATTCTCTCTCTCTCTCTCTCTCTCTCTATATATATATATATATATATATATATATATATATATATATATCCCTTTCTCTGTCAAATAAAAATAAATTTTTTAAAAAAGATAAATTCTCCTCATGTTGCTATTTTAGAGCAGAAGGGAAATGATGTCCGGATTTGGCACCCAGACTCCCAGACAACATTTTGTGTGCGCCGTTTCCTGTGTGTGCCCGCTGCTTCCCGGGCGTATTCTGTGTGTACACCACCTCCTGTGCGCAGGGCAGCCTCCTCCTGCTCTGGAGGCCAGCTCATCAGCGCCCCTCCTACTCTGTTCTTGCTGACAATGGGTCTGGCGCCCAGGGGAGACCACAGGTGTGGGAACCATGAGCCTGGCACAGCCCTCAACCCAGGAGCTTCTCAGCGCAGATCCACGCCAGGTGGGAAGTACTTGGGGCTTGGTCAGTGTGTCCAGTTGTTGGCATGGGCTCCCCTCAAACGTCGGTTGAGAGAGAGGAAAACTGGTAATTCAAAGCATGGACCGGGCTGCGGACATGGCTCCGCAGATAAAGCCCTTGCAGGCAAGTGAGAGGACCTGACTCGGATCCCGGACGCCACAGAGCACCACGCACTGCAGCACTAGCGTCTGCAACCCCAGGGCGTCTGCAGCAAGGCTGGGGAGATGCAAGGGTCGCCTGGACGCTCACAGCCAGCCTGCAAACACAACGGAAGACTAAGGTGGGCGGTGACGCACGCAGGGTCAGCCTCCAGCCTTTACGCAAGACCATAGCATGTGGGCATCTGCACTCACACTCATGAACACACATGCACGCACACACACACATGCTCGTACACTCATGCACTCGGGAAGGTTGAGCCAGTCCTGCAACTTTGCAAAAATTTACTTAATCCCTTTAGCCTCAGATGTAAAATGGAAATGATATCCAGTTTGGCTAGTTTTTTTTTTTTTTTTTTCCATTCAATTTAATTTTTTTTTTTTTCGAGGTAGGGTCTTACTGTAGAGGAAGCTGACCTGGAATTCACTCTGTAGTCTCTAATTAATTAGTTTAGTTAGTTAGTTTTGTTTTTCGAGGTAGTGTTTTGCTGTAAGCCAGGCTGGCCTGGAATTCACTCTGCATTCTCAGAGTGGTCTCGAACTCACAGCAATCATCTTCCCTCTGCCTCCTGAGTGCTGGGATTAAAGGTGTACACCATCACACCCAGCCAATCATTACATTTATTTTTATTTATTTATTTATTTTGGATTTTTGAGGTAGGGTCTCACTCTAGCTCAGGCTGACCAGGAATCCACTATGTAGTCTCAGGGTGGCCTCCAACTCACGGCAATCCTCCTACTTTTGCCTCCCGAGTTCTGGGATTAAAGGCGTGCGCCACCACGCCCGGCAGTTATATTTATTTTTAACAAGAAGTTATCCATACTGGTGGGGGCCATGTGACACTTTATGTTCACACATGGTATATGTGTAAGCCGGGATACACGCCCCTATCAAACATTGATCATTTACTTCTGGTGACATTTGTAAAGCCTTTCCTCCAGCTTCCTAAAACCCTCAGGGCACGGTCGTGAGCCGTAGTTGTCTGCTTGTACAGTAACATACCAGAGTTACTTTCTCCTGTCCTCAGGACCCTGTAACTCAGTACTTAATGATCTGCACCCCCGACCCGGCCTCTGATGACCACCATGCCATTCTCAACTTCTATCACATCAACTTTTTTTTTGCATGTGCATGTGTGTGTGATGCATGTGTTGATATGTATGTGGACAGGTGAGTGTGGAGGTCAATGCTGGGTGTCTTTCTCAGTCACTTTCCACCTTGTGCTTTGAGGCAGGGTCTCACTGAGCACTGAGCTCACTGATTCAGCTGGTCTAGCTAGTCAGTAAACCTTAGGGATCCGCCTGCCTCAGCTTACCCACTGATGGAAATCCAGGCATGTACATAGGTGGTGGAGATCCAAACTCATGTCCTCCTGTGTACACAGAAGCACCTTGCCCACTGAGCCATCTCCTCAGCCAGAGATCAACTTTTTTTTTTTTTTTTTTCCGAGGTAGGGTCTCACTCTAGGTCAGGCTGACCTGGAATTCACTATGGAGTCTCAGGGTGGCCTCGAACTCACGGTGATCCTCCTACTTCTGCCTCCCGAGTGCTGGGATTAAAGGCGTGCACCACCACGCCCGGCTATATTGGCATACTTCTATCTCTCCTCCTTCCACAAATATTGTCTCAAATGCTCTCCACCCTCACTGTCAGTCAGCCCAACAATGGAAAGCAGGGAACACCCAGAGCCAGTGATAACTGCCGAGGGAAAGATAGTCCATAACCTTCTCTATTTGAAAAATAAGGAAACCCAGCCTGGGGGCACAGGCCTTGTAATGCTAGCTCCTTGGCAGTCAATGAAAGTTCAAGACGTGCCTGAGCTGCTAAAAATAAAGGGAGTTCAATGAGCAGCTTACTGAGACCCTGCCTCAAAATAGAATTAAATCAGGCATGGTGGAACACACCTTTAATCCCAGCACTTGGAAGGCAGAGGTAGGAAGACTGCTGTGAGTTTGAGGCCAGCCTGTGACTACCAAGTGAGTGCCAGGTCATCCTAAGCTAGAGTTAGATCCTACCTCAAAAAAAAAAAAAAAAAAAAAAAAAAAAAGTTAAAAAAGGCTATAGAGAAGGGTTTTAAGAGGGCTCTAATTCAGGGGCAGAAGACTTACCTAGCATGTATGAGGGCCTAGGCTTAACTCCTAGTAACAAAAAAAAAAATTCAAAATGTATTTTCATTGTTTTCTAGGAAATAAGATAGAAGAATGTGAGTTCAGTTAAAAAGGCAGAGTTTGGGCTGCAGAGATTGCTTAGTGGTTAAGGTGCTTGCCTGCAAAACCTAAGGACCCAGGTTCAATACCCCCATACCCATGTAAGCCAGATGCACAAGGAGGTGCATGTGTCTAAAGTTCATTTGCAATGGTTGGAGCCCTGGCATGCCTATTCTCTCTCTCTCTCTCTCTCTCTCTCTATATATATATATATATATATATATATATATATATATATATATATATATATATCTGCCTTTCTCTCTGTGTTTCTCTCTCAAATAAATAAGTAAGGGCTGGAGAGATGGTTTAGTGGCTAAAGTCAAAGGACCCAGGTTCAATTCTCCAGGACCCACGTAAGCCAGATGCACAAAGTGGCGCATGCATCTGGAGTTCATTTGCAGCCACTGAAGGCCCTGGTGTGCCCATCTGCCTCTCTCTCTAATAAATAAATAATAAAATAATAAAAATAAAACAAATGTTAAAAAAAAATAAAAATAAAGCTGGGCATGGTGGCTCATGCCTTTAAAAAAATACAAAAATAAAATATGAAAAAAAAAGAAAGGTAGGCAGGTGTGGTGGTGCACGCCTTTAATCCCAGCACTTGGGAGGCAGAGGTAGGAAGATTACCATGAGTTCAAGGCCACTCTGAGACTGCATAGTAAATTCTAGATCAGCCTGGGCTACAGTGAGGGTGAGACCCTACCTCGAAGAAAAAAAAAAAAAACAAAGAAAGGTAGAGGTGAGCTTGATATTCCCGCCCTTGGAGGCTGAGACAGAAGGAATGCTGTGAATTCAAGGCTAAGCTGCAGAGAGAATCTCAGTCCAGCCAGAGTTATATACAAGACCTTGTCAAAATCAAATAGGAGGAAGAAGGAGGGAGAAAAGGAAAAGGGAAAAGGAAGGGAAAAAAGGAGAAAAAAAGGGAATAGAAAGAGAGAGTTCTCTTCCTCCCCCTCCCCTCCCCACGACACATACCTGCACAAATTCTCTGCCAAATTTCAAATATTTCAACCTTACTGAAGCAGCTTAAGGGTAACGGGGCTCCCTAAAGTAAGAGCAGGGCTGTCCTGGGAGGGGAATCTGGTCTCTCCTTGTCTATTTTTCCCTAAAGAGTCCTCCAAGCCTCCACCTTTCTAGACGCTAAAACAGCAGAAGGGACATCTGGATTTTTCTTATCTCTTCTTCCCTAGAAATTTCCCTCCTTCCAAGAAGATCCTGGACACCTGCTATGAGGCCTGGACTGACCAGCCCAGCCTCAACCCAGTAATCCCCATAAAAGACCCCAATCATAGATACCACGTGAGCTTTCCCATTTCTTGGTCCTCCCCCTCGACCCCCCCCCGCCTTACAGCAGGACCTCTGCCTTCCTTCCCTTAAATTCTGCAATAAAACCTTTCTAAACTTCACCCTCTATGGTCTGTGCTTTTCATTCGTTGAATTCTTAAGACAAGATCCTGGAGGCCACTGCCTCCAGTGGAAGTTTGGCTTGGCTGTGAACATCTAGCACCTTTACTGCCGAGTTTCAGCCCAATTAAGAGCCCAGAAAGGCTCCATGGGTCTCAAAGACACCCCAAATTCCTGTATCATTAGTATTGCCTATCACTAAGCAGAATCATTCTAAATCTACTGTAGATGGACCAGCCAGGTTTTAACATGTTTTTATTTATTTGGAGAGAAAAAGAGAGAGAATGGCACCAGGGCTCCCACTGCAAATGAACTCCAGATACATGTGCCACTTTGTACTGGAGAATGGAACCTGAGCCCCAAGCTTTGCAAGGCAACCACTTTTAACCGCTGAGCCATCTCCTCAGTGCACGCCTTTAATCCCAGCATTCAGGAGGCTGAGGTAGGAGGAATGCTGTGAGTTCGAGGCCAGCCTGGGACTACAGAGTCCTACCTCAAAATTAAAAATAAAAAAAAAAGAAGAAAAGAAATATGAAGTATATTATAAAGAAATACCCTGGGTTTTTTGTCATTATTATTGTTTGTTTTGAGACAGGGTGTCATGTATCCCAGGCTGGCCTTGAACTTCTGGTCTTCCTGCCTCCACCTTCTAAGTGCTAGGATTATAGGAGTGGACCACCATGCTCAGTTCTATGGCATACTGGGGGCCAAACTGAGAACACTTTACCAACTGAGCTATATCCCCAGGCCCTGTTTTTGAATTATTTAGAATAATTAATGAGATATTTCAATATTCCTAATGTGGTTTATGGGCTTCACTCTCCCCACCACCCCTGCCTCAAATGATTTTCGTGTAGCAACTGGGACCCTTGGACTGAACTCTTCTTTGGGTAAGAAGTGTGGGATCCTCATGGCCGCATGTGCTTTCACAGAACGCAATGTTCTGTGTCCAGGATCTGCCTGGAGAAGTAGGTTGACGTGCCAATTACTGGCGTAGAAATATGGTCAGTGATACCAGGTGTGGTGGCACACGCCTTTAGTCCCAGCACTCAGGAGGCCAACATAGGAAGATCTGTGTTTGAGGCCAGCCTGAGACTACATAGTGAATTCCAGGTTAACATGGGCTAAAGTGAGACCCTACCTCAAAAAAAGAGCCAGGTGTGGTGGTGCATGCCTTTAATCTCAGCACTCGGGAGGCCAAGGTAGAAGAATCTCCATGAGTTTTGAGGCCAGCCTGAAACTACAGAGTTAATTCCAAGTCAGCCTGGGCCAGAGAGGGACCCTATCTCAAAAAACCAAAAAACCAAAAAAAAAAAAAAAAAAAAAAAAAAAAAAAAAGAAAGAAATATGATCAGTACTTCCATGCTTAAAGCAGAAGGCTCCTGTCTCTTGTTCTAGGAGTTGACCTGTATTTGTAAAATGTCCCCACCCCCTTAGTGGGTGACCTCCAAGACTCTGTAAGCCAAGCTAGATGGCTGCCACAGGCAGGAAGAAGAGACGCTGGAACGACTCCCGACAGATGTTCAGGAAGAACACAGTCAATGACTTAGGTGAGACACTGCCTCCATCTGCTAATGGAGACTATTGATATATTTACTCAAAACACATTATTTGGTTACTTGCTGCCAAACCCTCTTTTAGGATCAACATGAGTATTTTTAGGGAGTTAAGGAGAGTAAATTTACCAAAATACTGTGTACTATAGTACTTAAGATTTGTGAGCCAGGCATGGTAGTACATGCCTTTAATCCCAGCACTCAGGAGACAGAGGTAGGAGGATTTCCATTCAAGGCCACCCTGAGACTACATAGTGAATTCCAGGTCAGCCTGGGCTAGAGCGAGAACCTACCTCGAAAAGCCAAAAAAAAAATTGTGGCAAAGTACCCCTTGGTGCAAGATAGTATAATGGGAACACTGTGTATAAAATATAGGTGCTACGATGGAAACAGGAGCGGCTGTTTGGTTTGCTGAGTAATATCTCAAATAATGTGACAGCAGCCATATGTCACTGTGGTAGAATGACCAGCCCATGGCTAAGAAAGCCTCTCAGTGACACCATGAGGCTGGATCCTCTCCAAGACTTCAGTGAAAGTCTACTATTGGTCACTGGCTGCTTCCTATAGGCATGTGGAAGACAGTGAAACATGGACCTTGGAAACAGCCTCTTCCAAAGGCCAGCTGGACCCACGGCCTGCCTGTGGGCAGAGAGCAGCAAGATGCCTGGCCACAGACCAACACGTCACGGCTGCATATGCGTCCACAGCAGGCCAGGGCTTGATCATCCATGTACGTACTTGCGCCCAGATGGATTCATGCCTGGTGTTTCCACTCCATGTAAAGAATGGCATTAGAACTGGGTGTTGTGGAGTGCACACCTTTAATCCCAGCACTCGGGAGGCAGAGGTAGGAGGACTGCTGTGAGTTCGAGGCCACCTTGAGACTACATAATGAATTGCAGGTCAGCCTGGGCCAGAGTGAGACCCTACCTCAAAAAACTAAAAAAATAAAAAAGAAAGAAAGGGTGGAAGAGCGATGGAGCTGGACACTCAATGTCCACCACAGACAAGTGTTCCCGGTGCAAGCAAGTGCATGACGTGCTGCAAAGGCACATGCATGTGCCTACGCCACACACACACATGCACACACGCACAAAAACAAAGCAGAATGGTGCAGGGCGCAGTGGCTCACGCCTTTAATCCCAGCACTTGGGAGGCAGAGGTAGGAGGATCACTGTGAGTTCGAGGCCACCCTGAGACTACATAGTGAATTCCAGGTCAGCCTGGGCGAGAGTGAGACCCTATCTCAAGAAAAAAAAAAAAAGAGAGAGAGAGAATGAAAAGAATAAAGTTCATAGTGTTCTATAATCACCCCCCATCTTCTTCAGCAATTACCTACTGGTGTGCACCACAACCCTCACCCTCAACTTCTTCAACATAGGGCACAACTACGTTTAACTCTTCCTTGATGAGATAGGCTGTAACCCCCCCACACACACACCCCACACACAGAGGGCTGCAGTGGTGAGCCTCCCACCCCACACACCCTACTTGGAAGGAGAAGATGAACCACTGGTTTGGCCATGAGGGCTACCAGATAATGTCACTCCCCCCTCGGCCACCCTCACCAGCCACACTCCGGACAAGGCATCCATCTCTTCAGCCATGTGGTTGTCAGCAGCGCAGATCTCCTCAAACAAACACCTGCCCACCACACACTCAGGTACATTCTAACGCCCATGCTGGGGCCTCGGCTACTCTCATTTTCTGGACCTCTAGCTCCACATCTCCAAGTCCTCCTCTCAGACTCATTGGGGTGGACAAACGCTGGTCTCATACAAGAATGCCGTTCTAACAGCAAGCGTTTCCTTGAGCACACTGAGCTGCTACACACAGTTCCCACGTCAGGCCTTCCCTGTCAGCTCACGTGCTGCTGTGTCTCTAGGAAATTCTGCTTTCCTTTTCGAATTTTTATTTCGGGCTGAAGAGATGGTTTAGCAATTAAGGCACTTGCCTGTGAAGCTAAGGACCCAGGTTCAACTCCCCAGTATTCACATAAGCCAGATGCACAAGGGCACATGTTTTGGGAGTTCGCTTGCAGTGGCTAGAGGCCCTGGAGTGCCCATTCTCTCTCTCTCTCTCTCTGTCTGCCCCCCCCCCTCAAATAAATAAATAAATAAACTCCTTTTATGCATCTGGCTTTACATCGGTACTAGGGAATTGAACCCAGGCAGTCAGGCTTTGCAAACAAGAGCCTTTAACTGCTGAGCCATCCTTCCAGCCCTACTTTTCTCTTTCTAATTTTACTTTATTTATTGATTTGCATGCACAGGTGTTTCTGCCCCAGCTTTACATGGATATTGGGAAATGGAACCTGGGTCCACAGGTTATGCAAGCAAGTGCCTTGAACCACTGAGCCATCTCCCCAGCCCCCAAAATTCTGTTTTTCTAATAGAGTTTCCCTGCTACATGTGGGAGCTGAGCCATGTCAGAAACCCAAGCTCCCCGGCACTGTGCTGGCTGTTTGACCTGGATGCAGATGAAGGGCAGCCAGCGGACAGAAGCGCACCACAAGCTCAGCGCACAGTGGCTGTAAACACCTCCACCCGGAGCCCGGGAGATGGCTCAGCAGCGAAAGGTGCTGGCTTGCAAAGCCTGCTGGCCTGGGTTCAATTCCCAGGCCACCCATGTAAGCCAGATGCCAAAAGTAGTACAAGTGTATGGAGTTCATTTTTATCAGCAAGAAGAAGCCCCTGGTATGTGTACACACACACACACACACACACACACACACACACACAAAATGTGCAAATAAATAAGTATTTTTATCCCACTATACACCAACTCAGTTCTTATAAAAACAGTGAAATTGGCTAAGAAAATCATAGCACTTCCTGATGTTTAAACACCATTAATAAGGATCCTAGATTTCTTAGCCTGTGCCATCAGTTATCAGTGAGCTATGTGTGACCCACCGGCTATTGTTTGGTCCTCTTTACACACAATACATGTCTAAGGCTGCAAATATATATCTATATCTATCTATATCCATATCTATATCTATATCCATATATATATATATATATATATATATATATATATATATATTGTTGTTGTTTTTGTTTCGAGGCAGGGTCTCACTCTAGCCCAGGCTGACCTGGAATTCACTATGCAGTCTCAGGGTGGCCTCGAACTCACAGTGATCCTCCTGCCTCTGCCTCCCAAATGCACCACCATGCCCAGCTACAAATATATTTTTTAACAGATGAATTCAAAGGAAAGAAAAGTAACTTACCTAGCGGACAAGGTCTAGTCAAGTCTATTTCTTATGGCTTCTGGAGAAGTCCTTCCCTGTTCCACCTATGCCGTATGCAGATGCAGGATATTAGAGTCCACTGTTTGCCTTTCTAACAGTGGCCACTTACGGAGTGGGTGTGCCTAGAGTTTACACACGCAGAGCTCGAGGGACAACCACAGCCACCTCCTCACCTCTACACCAGCCGCTCAGACAGAGTTGGCTCTCCAGCCCATTACTTTTGATTTCTAATCCTGTCGCCTAGTGCTCAGTAAATATGGTCCACAGTATATCATTTTTTGGAGGGATTTAAGGTTGTTTTGCTTATGGCACATGCTCTACCACCGCACTACATCCTCAGCCCAAGATGAGTTGTGTTTTATAAATGTTCCACAATTGAGTGAAAATAACCTCCATACCCTGTTTGTTACATATATGTAACCTATAACATTTACATGCTAGCCCGAGCTAGTTCTCCCGGTTTGCAATCTGATACATCCTTGCTTGGACTTTCACTACTTCATCTGTTAGTTCCCATGCTCCACCGGCCCTGCCCCCACTTGTTGCATGTCTCTGGTAAAGTCGCACAGCTCCTGAGCCGTGTTCCTGTGTACTGCTTCTCTACTAGGATGACAACTGGCCAGATGTCACTCAAATGCTAACTGCTCCTACCCTGTGGCTTCCTCTAACAGCCTCTTCCTTCCCAAGTTTCCAAAGTCTGTTCCCTGCTGATTTCATTCAGATGCAAACAAAACAGTGTCCTGGGCTCCTCAGATAGCTGCACATTTTGGGTTAGTTTAACTGCTTGCAACTCGGCAGTGTTTGATGACTACTGCGTGTCCAGCATCATGTGCCCCACTGTGGGTGGCATGATAGACACACCTGCTCCAGCCATTCCTCTCAGGGAGCTGTGGATGCAGGTGAAGAGACAAGATGAACTCAGGCACAACAAAAGACGAATGCTATTGAAGTCAGAGAGCAAAACACCTGACACACCATGCGGGCACCCAGCATGGGGCATCAGAGGGAAATGGACAAAGAGCCAATGGCCCTGAGCTCCACTCTTTACTTCTGAGCCATGGACCATGGGGAATCTCCTAGCCTCCCCAACCTGTTTCCTCAGAATGGGAATTCTTTTTAATATTTTATTTATTTTTATTCATTAATTATTATTATTATTATTTGGATTTTTGAGGTAGGGCCTCTCTGGCCCAGGTCAACCTGGAATTCACTATGGAGTCTCAGGGTGGCCTCAAACTCATGGCAATCCTCCTACCTCTGCCTCCTAAGTGCTGGGATTAAACGCCCGGCCTTATTCATTAATTTGAGAGATAGAATGGGCTCACTGGGCTTCCAGTCACTGCAAACGAACTCCAGACTCATGACGCCACATTGTGCATCTGGCTTTCCATGGGTACTAGGGAATCGAACCTGGGTTCTTAGGCTTGGCAGGCTTACCCACTGAGCCATCTCACCAGCCTAGAATAGACTGCAAATTACAGCAAAGATTAAAGGATGCATTCTATGAACACATTCTATAAACCATAAATTACTGGGTACCTACCTGTAAGATAGCTGTTTACAGGGCAAGTACACTTTGGAAGCTGGACAAGGGAGCAATCCAAACACGGCTTCAAGCGGACCCAGGACCTGAGCTGATCTCCGTGGATGTCCAGCAGGATTCAGCTAGGAGGTGAGGAACAGGAAGGACAGAGTGTTCGGGGCACAGGCCTGGCTTGTTTCGTTTGCAGTGCTGGGGGTCCATCCCAGAGCCTTACACACGCTGGGCACGTCCTCTACCACTGAGCCACACCCTGGTTCAAGGCACGTTTTCACTTCAGTTCCACAAGTTCTGGGGAGCCCTGCTAATCACGTCAGTAAATGTCAGTAAGACGGCTGGAGAGGTGTGGAGAGAAGTGGTGGTGCATGTCTGTAATCCCAGCTCCTGGGAGATAGATGTGGGAGGCGACAAAGTGAAACCCTGTCCCAACAAGCCGAAGCAATAAACAAACAAACCTGAACACTGTGCCACATTGGCTAGAAAAGGATGTGGCAAAAAGAACCCTAAAGAACGAAGCTCAGGGGCTGGAGAGTTAGCTTAGCGGTTAAGCGCTTGCCTGTGAAGCCTAAGGACCCCGGTTCCAGGCTCAATTCCCAGGACCCACGTTAGCCAGATGCACAAGGGGCGCACACATCTGGAGTTCGATTGCAGTGGCTGGAGGCCCTGGCGTGCCCATTCTCTCTCTCTCTCTCTCTCACTCTCTCTCTCCCCTCTTTCTCTGTCTGTTGCTCTCAAATAAATAAAAATGAACAAAAAAAATTTTTTTTTAGAGAATGAAGCTCAGGTGACTAGAAGGGCAAAATACTACTGCTCACAGACTGGGACATTTGAGGTGAGCATTTGGACCGGTAGGACACTTGGGCTGAGCATGAGGAGTCTGTGGGCCGGCATCAGATTTCTGGAGGAGAAATATGGTAATATTGGATTGGGGCAGGTAGAGTGAGAGTCATCAGCAAAGCCATGTCATAGAGAAATGCTTAAAAAGCCCCCACAGCTGGGTGTGGTGAGGCAACCCGTCATCGCTGCACTTGCAGCACTGGGTCCAGGAGGACCAGGACTTCAAAATCATCCTCAGCTACACAGTAAGTCTGAGGTCAGGCTGGGCTATAGGACACTCAGGAGGCAGAGGTAGGAGGATCGCCGTGAGTTCGAGGCCACCCTGAGACTCCATAGTGAATTCCAGGTCAGCCTGGGCTAGAGTGAGACTCTACCTTGAAAAACAAAACAACAACAACAACAACAACAAAAAGACAGCCAGCCATGGTGGCACATGTCTTTAATCCCAGAAGTCAGAGGTAGGAGGATTGTTGTGAGTTTGAGGCCAGCCTAAGACTGCATAGCGAATTCCAGGTCAGCCAGAGCTACAGCAAGACCCTACCTTGAAAAACCAAATAAATAAGCAAATAAAAATTAAAAGAAAAAATAAGACAAAGCTGGGCATGGTGGCACATGCCTTTAATCCTAGCACTCAGGAGGCAGAGGTAGGAGGATCGCTGTGAGTTCAAGGACACCCTGAGATTACATAGTAAATTCCAGGTCAGCCTGAGCTAGAGTGAAACCCTACCTCAGAAAAACAAAACAACAACAAAAAAAAAAAAAGAAGAAAGAAAGGAAGGAAGAAGGAAAGAAGAAAAAAATATATATATAGAGAGAGAGACAAGATCTGGAATGATGACTCAGTGGTTAGGTAGCCTGAGGGGCCTGCAACTTCCAGTTCAAATCTCTAGATCCCACATTATTACTATTATTATTATTATTATTCATTTGCAAGCAGAGACAGAGAAGGAGAAAGAGGAGACAGAGGAAATAAATGGGGGTTGGAGGGATGGCTTTAGCAGTTAAGGTGCTTGCCTGCAAAGCCAAAGGACCCAGGTTCAATTCCCTAGGACCCATGTAAGCCAGATGCACAAGGTGGCGCATGCGTCTGGAGTTCATTTGCAGTGGCTGGAGGCCCTGGCATGTCCATTCTCTCTCCCTCCCTCTCTCCCTCTCTCTTTCTCTCTGTCAAATAAATAAATAAATATTTAAAAAAACAGAATGGACCCACCAGGGCCTCCAGCTGCTACAAACTCCAGATGCATGTGTCACCGTATACTGTGGGTACTGGGGAATAAAACCGGAGTTGTTAGGCTTTACAGACAAGCGCCTTAACCACTGAGCTCTCTCTCCAGCCCCAGATCCCACACTGAACAGCCTGGGTGTGGCCATGTACCCCACTCCCACGGGGGAGCAGGGATCAGAGAATCAGCGGAGCCCTGAAAGCTCCAAAACAGCAAAAAGAAATTCCAGCTCAAAACAAGACCAGGCAGAGGAGCAACAGACCGGGCCATGTGCATGCATGCAAGCAAAAATTTAAAAATATATCTATATATAGAGAGATAGATATAAAACAAAACAAAAAAATCAGCCCCATTCCTGCTGCATTAACTTCAGTTCTTGTAATTTTTTTTTTGAGGTTAGGGTCTCACTCTAGAATTCACTCATTCTGGAATTCACTCTGTATTCTTAGAGTGGCCTTGAACTCACAGCGATCCTCCTACCTCTGCCTCCCGAGTTCTGGGACTGAAGGCGTGTGCCACCAAACCCAGTTGTATTTACCTCAGCCCTTGAACAGAGGCAAAGCGGCCGACAGTGGAAGACCCCATGGGCCCTCTCCTGGGGACAGGCGCAGAGGAGGAGCCGACGTGTAAACGCAGCGTGAGCAAGACCACAAGGACCATGGCAGCTTGTCCTCAGCCAGATGGAACCACACAGAGCAGCCACACAGAGCAGCCGGTCATCCAGGCCAATGACGTTCTGTCTCCGGACATCATCTTTCTGCTGGGAGGGGCTTTCTCGGTGCAGTCCAGGAGACAGGGCAGAGAAAACAGCAACATCCTTTTGCCCATGTAGCAGCCTCTTGTCTCCTGCCTGTGGCATCTCCCCGGGTCAAACTCAGGGCTCTGGGGCTTGATGGATAAAGCGCTTGCATGTGAGCAAGAGGATCTGAGTTTGCATCCCCAGCACCCACATAAAATGCCAGGGTGGTGGCTCATGCCTGTAACCCCTGCGCTGAAGAGGCTGAGGAGGGAGAGAAGTGGATCCCTGGGCCAGCCAGGCAGCTGGTTTAGCCAGCTCAGTGAGCTCTAGATTGGGCAAGACCCTGTCTCAGAGAACAAGGCGGGGGAGTGCTTGAGGAAGATAGCTAGCGTTGGCCTCTGGCCTGCACATGCATGTGCACACGTGAGCAGTGCACCCTCCCATATGCAAACACACATAATGCACACACATACACCACATACACATGCACACACAAAAACAAAAAGTCTTCAAGAGTCCAGTAGTCGTTTGACACTCCCAGTTTCACATTACCAACATCTGGAGTTTGCTTTCAGACTTCTCAAAGTGGCACTACCTTGTGGCCCTAAATACACAATTCTTGGAATGCTAAGGATGGGTATTTTTTTAAGAAAGTATTTGTATATTTAACTCATGAGCAGAGAAAGGCAGGGAGGGAGAGAAAGAGAATGGGCATGTCAGGGCCTCTTGCCACTGCAAGCAGACTCATGTGCCACTTTGTGCATCTGGCTATGGGCACTGGGGAGTGGAACCCCAGCTGGCAGGCTTTACAAGCAGGCGTCTTTTACCACTGAGCCAACTCTTCAACCCACGGGCATCTTTTTATAATGTGTTGGGTTCGATTTCCAATATCCTTATATAAAAGCACATTCATGTCCTTCCTGTTTTTCTACTGGGTTCTTTCTCTTTTTTGTTTGTCTGTTTGTTTTCTAGGTAGGGTCTCACTCTAGCCCAGGCTGACCTGGAACTCTGTAGTCCCAGGCTGGCCTCAAACTCACAAGCAATCCTCCTACTTAAGCTTCCTGAGTGCTGAGATTAAAAGCATGCACCACCATGTCCAGCCTATCTATCTATATATAAATTTCCTACCTGACTGTCTAGCTGAACCTCTGGAAGTATTGGGTAGACATGGCAAGGAAGGCAGTCCTGCTTTGACTATTCTTTCGCTGTTATTTATTATTTATTTATTTATTTAAGAGAGAATTGGCATGCCAGGGCATCTAGCTACTACAGAGGAACTCCAGACACATGCGACACCTTGAGCATCTGGCTTATGTGAGTACTGAGGAATCAAACCTGGGTCCTTAGTCTTCGCAGGAAAGCGCCTTAACTGCTAAGCCATCTCTCCAGCCCTGCTGTTTGTTTGTTAAACTGTTTTCTTGCTTGTTTTGTTTTGCTTTTTAATTTTCCCAGAAGTCCCATAGCAGGTCAATGACAGAACCAAGCTTTGAATGCAGCCAGTCTCAGTACAGCGTGTGGGCGCGACCCCTCGGGAACCGAGTCTGACTGACATCTGGAAAACGGCACTGCATGCCTGCAAGAAGGAATGAGGTGCCGGGCGGGGGCGGCGCCCGCCTTTAACCCCAGCACTCGCAGAAGTAGGAGGATCGCTGTGAGTTTGAGGCCAGCCTGAGACTACAGAGTGAGTTCCAGGTCAGCCTGGACTACTGTGAAAGCCTACCTCGAAAAGCAAAACAAAATAAAAGGAGGAATAGGAACATTGTTTGCTGGGACCTCGGAGAGAGCGAGGGACATGCAACATGTCAGCTGCCACAAGACAGACTGAAGAAGGACGCAAGGCAGGACAGTCTTCGGGCAGGGAGAGTCCACGGCTGAGCGGTGGCCCCAGCCCAGCTGCAGGCCTCCTGGAGTCTGGACTTTCTCCTGTCACTCCCTGGGTGCTGGACAGTGACCAAGGATGGTTGCCAGAACCCTGGCCAGAGACATAGGAGAGAGGGGAAGCCTGGCGGGGCAGGGAATGGGGAAGGAGAGAAACAGACACAGCCTGAGCCTGTGAACGCGGCTGCGGCTCCAGACCAGCCCCGGCTTGTTCGCACGAGGCCCCACCTCGCCGTCAACCGTCCTGCCCGCCCCCAGCCTCCAGCAGCAGACGCCCGGCAGAGGCTCGCAGGGCAGGGTCCGCCCCGACCAGCTGCAGCATGGGCTGCCAGGCTGTGCCGCGACGCTGGCTCCGGGTCAGCCACATTCCCAGGGAAGATGAAGGGACAACAGGAGAAGATGTCTCAGGAGCATAATGCTCAGGTGGGATGACAGAAGCCAGGTAGGGAGGCGACCGTTCCCAGGAGCAGACCCTGGGTCTGGAGAGGGAGGAAGCAGAGATGGTGACCACAGAGGCAGGCAGGCCTGCCGGGCTCAGGGACCGGCAGACATGGGGACACCCCACTGGCCAGCAAGGCTGCATCTGACCCCTTGTCTCCGCCTGTGGCAGACACACTAGGGAGGCTGAGGTAGGAGAATTGCTACGAGTTCAAGGCCAGTCTGGGGACTGAGTTCCAGGTCGGCATGGGCTCAAAGAATCCAAAAAGTGATAATAAATAAAATAAAGTAAAAAGAGGAAATAGAGACACCAACATGCACAGAGGGAAGAAGCGGAGGAGACAGGAAGACCTGTTTCTACAGCCCAGGGGAGTCCGAACGGATCCCCTCCCCCACCCCCGCCCTGGCTCTCAGGAGGAGCCATCCGGCGATGGACCTCTAGACTCCCTGGCCGGGAGACGAAACCCATGGCGCTGACGACCTGGAGGCACCCAGGCCATGGCTTCGTCATCACAGCCCTGGGAGCTGCAAGGACAGCTCGAAGCAGAGTGAACGGAACCGCCCGGCACGCCCGTCGTCCTGATCTCCCACACTCGGTGCTCTGGGGCGCATCTCTAAAGCATACGCACCTTTGCCTTACACAGCCACATGCCCTTAGGAAACTCCTACAATTAATGGGAGGCAGGGTTAAGTCACCCGAAAGAAAACACACGCTAGCATTCCTCCATCAAGCTATGACCAGCGCTGAAAACCTAAGACTAACTGTGAGTTTTCATGAATAAGGTTCTCAGAGGATGAGCAAGACACTCAGAATAACATAATTATTGTGGCTGGAGAGATGGCTCAATGGTTTAAAGGTGCTTGCTTGCAAAGCCTACCAGCCCAGAGTTCAATTCCCCAGCAACCCACATAAAGCAAGAGTGGGCATTCATTTTCAACAGCAAGACACCCTGGCATGCCCACACACATACAAACAAATAAATAATTTTTTTTAAAGAATAACTTGGTTAGGGAACTCTTATTCAACATATTACTTTATCAAAACACAGAAAAGAAAGGAAGAATTCACTCAGTATTTATACACAGTCCCTGGTCATTCAATGTGTGTATTTTAGAGGCAAAGGCAAGAAGATCAGGAATTCAAGGTCAGCCTACACAACATGAGACCCTGATTCAGTTAACAGAAGCCAAGCATGGTGGCACACACCTTTAATCCCAGCACTTGAGGAGCCTAAAGTAGGAGGATGGCCTGACTGCTTGTGGTGGGGAGATGGGACCAATAACAACAGAAATGCATATTTCTAAGTAATCCAGTTTAAAAACAGTAACAATATGTATTTTAGGAGAAATTGCACATAATTTTAGGTACCTGATAACTGGCACAGTAAAGCTCAAAACCACAAGAAAAAGAAAAGAAGTCGTGGCCCATGCCTTTAATCCCAGCACTCGGGAGGCAGAGGTAGGAGGATCCCCGTGAGTTCAAGGACATGCTGACACTACATATTGAATTCCAGGTCAGCCTGGACCAGAGAGAGACCCTACCATAAAAAAAAAAAAAAACAAAAAAAAGAAAGAAAGAAAAGAGCAAAACCATACCGTGGCACACTAGAGAATCGTTGGCTATGTTTCCTCAAACCTCAGAGACTGGAGTCACCAATGCCACAGCAGTTGAGAGCTTCCAGTCACATGTTCTCTTCACCAAGGTCACTTGCTATCTGATGCTCAGGCGGAGAAATGTTAAAGTCAGAACAGCCCACCAAGGAGTCTTCCTAGGGAATCTTTTGAAAAGCACTTTGTCCTACCCACATTCAAAGCCAGGCGTCTCTGTGAAAACCCTCAATCCAGCTAATTCGTCTCAGCTGTTGGTCATACGGCCCCACAAAGCAGTCAAGTGATTCCACCCTGCCAGGCTCACTAAGATCAGTCCCATGGGGCTTTATTAACCCCTGATGGGGATTGGAAGTAGCAGTCAATCCTTACTCTCCCCCCAGTCAAGAAAGCACATCAATTTTCTTACAATGATTCCTTTACAAATATAATGATTTTCAAGCCGTGCATGGTGGCGCATGCCTTTAATCCCAGCACTCAGGAGGCAGAGGTAGGAGGATCGCCATGAGGTCGGGACCACCCTGAGACTACATGGTGAATTCCAGCTCAGCCTGAGCTAGCGTGTGACCCTACCTCAGAAAACAAACAAAAATAATAATAATGATAATATTCTTTTCTTTTGTCTTTGATTTTTTGAGGTAGGGTCTCTCTCTCTAGCCCAGGCTGACCTGGAATTCACTATGTAGCCTCAGGGTGGCCTCAAACTCACGGTGATCCTCCTACCTCTGCCTCCTGAGTGCTGGGATTAAAGGCATGTGCCACTGTGTCATGCACAAATGTAATGCCGCACCCAAACAAACAGCATGGGAGATCACATGGAAGTGAGTGGCAGGAGGGAAAGTGCTAGATCGCTGACTAGACCTTCTTGGCATTCAGACTGCAAGACTTTCAATGGGGAGGGGTGCCCAGACGTCTCCTGAACACCTTCTGCACACAGCCTCCCTCCCTCGCTCTCCCTGCTTCTTTTCCTTGTCTTCAGTAACAATCCCAGAACATCCCGGAAATCCAGTAGTCCTCAGTGACTCCTCCCCTCTTCCTCTCCCACTTCCAACGTGCCACCAACTCCTACACAGCTTTCCTCCTCTCGCCCTCGCTCCTCATTTTATCACTTCTGGTCTGGATGACTATGATGAACCACTTACTTGGTGTGCTGACTGCATACCTCTGGTCCACACCATACTCAAACTGTTCTTTCCAAAGAGAAATCCATCACTCTCCTCCATAAAACCTGCCAGTGGCTCCCCAAGCCTCCATATTCCACCACTCCCTGTCTCCTGTCTGTGAGAGTCTCTGGGACTATCTGTAATTCTCTAAAGCAGCGATTCTTAACCTATCGGTCCCAAGACCAGCAGCAGCAGGACCACCTGGGGCCTTGTTCAAGGTGTACCTGTGTACATGGGTATGTCACTGGGCCCTTGTTTAAGGTGTACCTGTGTACATGGTTATGTCACTGGGAGTTGAACCCAAGGCCTGGCATGTGAGCACGTGCTCCATCACAGAGCCACATCCTTGGCACTTTTCAGTTTTTATTTATTTAATTTTTAAAATAATTTAATTTAATTTATTTGAGAGGAAGAAAGGTTTTTTAATAATTTAATTAATTTATTTATTTGAGAGAGAGAATGGGCACGCCAGGGCCTCTAGCCACTGCAAACAAACTCCAGATGTATGCGCCCCCTTGTGCATCTGGCTTATGTGGGTCCTAGGGAATCGAACCAAGGTCCTTAGGCTTCCTAGGCAAACGCCTTAACCGCTAAGCATTTCCCCAGCCTAAGTTTTTATTTTAAGACAGGGTCTCACTCTGTAAGCCCAAGGTTAGCCTTGAACTCAGTCCCAGGCAGGCCTTGAATTTATGATCTTCCTTCCTCAGCCTGATGAGTAGTCGGGATTACAGGTCTGCACCACCAGGCCTGGCTAGAAATGCACATCCCTAGCCATCAAGGATATTTGAGTTGAAACCACATTGAGATTCCATCTCACCCCAGCCTATCTTCAAGAAAACAAAGGATGACAAAGGCTGGAGAGGGTGTGGGCAAGAGGAACCTTACCCACTGCTGCTGACAGTGTGAGTGGTACGGCCATGAAGGAAACCAGCATGGAGGGTCTCAAAAGGCTAAAACTAAACCGGATGTGGAGGCACACACCTTTAATCCCAGCACTTGGGAGGCAGAGGTAGGAGGGTCACTGAGAGTTCAAGGCCATCCTATGGTGAATTCCAGGTCAGCCTGGACTAGAGTAAAACCCCACCTTGAAAAACCAAAAAAGAAAAAAAAAAAAAAAAAGAAAAAGAAAGAAAGAAATATTCCCACAGCTCATCCCATATTTTATTCTGATAGTTCATCTCCAATTTGTTCGTATACTTTATTCCCACAGCTCATCCCCTCCTCACACATTCATATGCAATCACAAAGCCTCTAAATAGCCAAAGCAATTAAAAGAGAGAGGGGAGAGGGCTGGAGAGATGGCTTAGTGGTTAAGGCACTTGCCTGTGAAGCCTAAGGACCAACGTTCAATTCCCCAGAACCCACGTAAGCCATATGCACAAAGTGGTGCATGAGCCTGGAGTTCAGTTGCAGTGGCTGGAGGCCCTGGAATGCCTATTCTTCCCCCTCCTCTGTCTCTCTCTCAAATAAATAAAATATTTTTTTGTAAAACAGAGTGGGGGTTAGCCAGGCATGGTGGCACACACCTTTAATCCCAGCACTCAGGAAGCAGAGGTAGGAGGATTGCCATAAATTCAAGGTGATCCTGAGACTACACAGTGACTTCCAGGTCAGCCTGGGCTAGAGTGAGACGCTACCTCAAAAAAACAAAAAAAAAGGGGGGGAGGTGACTGGAGAGATGGCTTAGCAATTAAGGCGCTTGCCTGCAAAGCCAAAGGACCTCAGTTCGATTCCCCTGGGCCCACATAAGCTAGATGCACAAGGTGGTGCATGCATCTGGAGTTAGTGTGCAGTGGCTAGAAGCCCTGGTGCGCCCATTCTCTTCTCTCTCTCTCTCTCTCTCCCTCTCTCAAATAAATAAATAAAAATGAAATATTTTTCAAAACAACAGAGGGGGATTTGGGCTGGAGAAATGGCTTAGTGGTTAAGGTGCTTGCTTGTAAAGCCAAAAGCATAGTTTTAAATCCTTAGGACCCACCTAAGCTAGATGCACAAGGTGGTGCATGTGTCTGGAGTTTGTTTGCAGTGGCTGGAGGCCCTGGTGTGCCCATTCTCTCTCTCTCTCTCTCTCTCTCTGTTTTTTTCTCTTTCTCTCTCTCTCTCTGCTTTTTTCTCTTTCTCTCTCTCTCAAATAAATATTTTTTTAAAGAGGGGGGCTGGGGAGATGGCTCAGCAGTTAAAGGTACTTGCTTGCAATGCCTACTGGCCTAGGTTTGATTCCTCAGCATGCATGTAGAACCAGATGAACAAAATGGCACATGTGTCTAGAGTTGATTTGTACAGGCAAGAGGCCTTAGCACCATTCTCTCTCTCTCTCTCTCTCTCTCTCTCTCATAGACACACACACAAATATATTTTTTAAATGTATTTTTTAGCCTGACACTACCTACACAAGACCATCATAATAGGAGGAAAAGATCATGACATCAAAATAAAAGAGAGACTGATTGAGAGGGGGAGGGGATGAATGGAGTTTCAAAGGGGAAGTGGGGAGAGCGAGGGCATTACCATGGGATATTGTTTACAATCATGGAAGTTGTTAATAAAAAACAAATTAACTTTTTTAAATGTATTTTTTAAAAGAGAGATGGCAATTGGGTATGATAGCCCGTACTTGCGATCCCAGCACTTGGGAGGCTAGAGCAATAAGGTTACCACAACTTCAAGACCAGCCTGGACTACACAGTACAACTGAGGCCAGCTTGGGCTACAAAGCAAGATCTTGTCTCAAAAAACCAACAACAACAACAAAAGAAGGCATTCTGGATCTCAAATTATATCACAAAGCTGAAATAACCAAAACAGTATGGCACTGACATAAACACATATTCACTAATGGAATAGAATAGACAGTCCAAGGTCTGGAGGGGTGGCTTAGGGGTTAAAGCGTTTGCCTGCAGCCAAAGGATCCTGGTTCGATTCCCCAGGACCCACATAAGCCAGGTGCACAAGGAGGAACATGTGTCTGGAGTTCATTTGCAGGCTGGAAGCCCTAGTGTGTGTGTCTCTCTCTCTCTCTTTCTCTCTGTGTGTGTGTGTGTGTGTGTCTGCCTCTTTCCCTCTCTCACTCTCTCAAATAAATAATAAAAATAATTTTTTAAAAAAAGAAAGCCCAGAAATAAAGCCTCACATATGGTCCATTGATTTTCACCGAGAGCCAAAACTACATAATGGGGAAAGATTCGATTCTCCAGTAAACAGTATTGAGAAAAGTGGATGCCTACATGCACAAGAATAAAGTTAGACCCTGACTGTACATCATTCATGAAAATCAACTCACACTGGGTGAGACGTAAATGTAAGACCTGAGATTGTAAAACTCCTGGCAGGAAATGGGAAAAGCCAAGGACATTAGTCCCGGTGAAGATTTCAAGAGCATAGGCAAGAGAAGCAAGAATGAACAAGTAGGATTCTGTCACACGGAAACACTTCCACGTGGCAAAGAAAACAAGCAGCAAGATGAAAACAGCTAATAAAATGGAAAACAAAATTGCAAGCCGTATTTATCTGATAAGGGGTTAATATACAAGATAAGCGTGGAACTCCTAGTACTGAACAGTAACACACACACAGGAGAATGAAATGCAGGCAAAGAACCCGAGGAGACTTCTCCAGAGCACGTATGCAAAGTCCCCAGAGGTGGGGAAACAACCTCTACTATCTCTCAGGAAAAATGCAAATTAAAACCGCAGTGAGGGCTGGAGAGATGGCTTAGCGGTTAAGGTGCTTGCCTGTGGAGACTAAGGATCTTGGTTTGATTCTCCAGTACTCATGTAAGCCAGATGCACAAGGTGGCACACACGTGTGGAGTTCATATGCAGTGGCTGGAGGCCCTGGCACACCTGTTCACTGTTTCTATCTGCTTCTCTATCTCTCTCTCTCAAAAAATAAAACATATATATATATATATATATATATATATATATATATATGGTTTTTTTGAGGTAGGGTCTCACTCTAGCTCAGACTGACCTGAATTTCATTATGTATTCTTAGGGTGGGCCTCAAACTCATGGCACTCCTCCTACCTCTGCCTCCCAAGTGCTGGGATTAAAGGCATGCACCACCATGCCTGGCAATAAAATATTTTTTTAAAAAAATTGAAAACAAAAGAAACACAGTGAGAGGGTGAGAGTATGGGGATGGCTCAGTAGTTAAAGGAGCTTGCTTCCAAAGCCTGACAGTCCATGTCAGTTCCCCAGTACCCGTGAAAAACCAGATGCACAAAACAGTGCATGCGTCTGGAGTTGATTTGCAGTGGCTAGAGGCCCTGGTGCACCCATACCTTCTGTCTCTGTCTCTCTCTACTTGCAAATAAACCAATAAAATAAAACCACAGTGAGATGTCGCCTCACATCTGCCAGGTGAGTATGTGGCTCAGTGGTACAGCATTTGCCTAGTATGTCTGAGCCCCGGGCTTGGATCCCCAGCCTGAGAGAGAGGCTGGGGAGAAACAAAAAGAGAGAGAGAAAAGAAGAAGAAAAGGAGGAGAAGGATGAGCCAGGTGTGGTACATACCTTTAATCCCAGCACTCGGGAGGCAGAGGTATGAGGATTGCAGTGAGTTTGAGGCCACCCTGAGACTACATAGTGAATTCCAGGTCAGCCTGGCTAGAGCAAGACCCTACCTCGAAAAAATGAAAAAAGAGGAGGAGGAGGAGGAGGATGGTCACAATGCCTGGGATACACAGAAAGACCCTGTTTCAGAAAAAAGAAGAGAGCTAAATGTGGGGTGTGTTGGTAAGGATATGGAGAAAGGGAACCTTCCTCCATCGCTGATGGCAATGTAAGTTGGTACAGCCACTGTGGAAAACGGGATGGAGGTGCCTCAAAATCTTAAATTTGAGGGCCAGGCATAGTGGTACACGCCTTTAATCTCAGCACTTGGGAGGGAGAGGTAGGAGCATCACCATGAATTCAAGGTCACCCTGAGACTACATAGTGAATTCCAGGTCAGCCTGAGCTAGAGTGAAACCTTACCCCTCAAAAAACAAAATAAATAAATAGATTTGGAAATCCCACAAGGCATGGCAATTCTACTTGCGGGTGTCAATCCAAGTCTGGGAGATGTCTGAACGCCATGTTCACTGCAGCCAAGATGAAGGGGGAAGGGCAGGGTGTAACCCTCAGCCTTAGGAGGAGGAAACATTCACTTGCAGGTGAGCCAGGCAAGCATGGGCACCTCCCCTTGCTGCCCCTTCCCAGGTAGGGTGTGTGTGTGTGTGTGTGTGTGTGTGTGTGTGTGTTGATGGGATGTTTAGCCCAGAACAGCCCGCCTGTCAATGAGAGTAAGGATCTACCCTGTTCGGGCCCCTCCCTCCACCTGAACTCATAAAAGGAGCCCAGGAAGGAGCAGAAGTCATGTGTGCTCCAGCCCCTCCGCCCTGCAGAGCGCTCGCTACACTTTTACTGTCACTGTTACCTTTTATTGAAGTTTTATTTATTTGCACATGTGTGAGGATTGGGAGGCTTGCCAGGGCCTCTTGCCACTGCAAACAAACACCAGACACTTGTGCCATTTTTTAAAATATATTTTTTTTACTTAGTTATTTGAGAGAGGCAGAGAGAGAGAGAGAGAGAGAAAGGGCGCACCAGGGCCTCTCTCTAGCTGCTACAAATGAACTCCAGACACATGTGCCACCTTGTGTATCTAGCTTACATGAATCCTAGGGAATAGAACCTGGGTTCTTTGGCTTTGCAGACAAGCGCTTTAACTGCTAAGCCATCTCTCCAGCCCAGCCCACTTGTGCCACCTTTTGTGTCTGGCTTATGTGGGTGCTGGGGAATTGAACTCCAGGCCAACAGGCTTTTAACCACTAAGCCCCTTTAACCACTGAGCCATCTCGCCAGGCCCCTATAATCACTTTAAATAAACACACACTTTCACTCTGCTTCTCCGTGGCTTGTAGTACTCACTGTTTGAGATCCAAAGAACCAGGCCATGGTGGGCCTGGCCCAGACGGCCTGCCTGCTAAGTGCAGTGTGCTGGACAGAAGCGGGGAGCGGAGTAGAAGACTCCAGCCAGGGCAAACTCAGAAGCAGAGAGCAGACGCTGGCAGGGGCTGGGAAGAAGGCCAGGCATCAATCCCAGGGCCCCCGGGGAAACCCTGTGCTATGCTCCCAGGCCCAGAGCTGGGTCCTCAGATCCCAGTTCCCACCCAGTGGCACCTCCAACTCTAGAGGGTCTCTGCAGCACCCCAGCTTCACAGTGGCAGCAGCATGACTGACCTCAGGGTGCTGGCCGGATCCCCAGGAAGGTGCTCACAGTGGACTCTGGAGGCTCTGCCCAGCCCAGCAGGGATGCTTGAAGATGAAAAAAGGAGCCAGAGGCTACTGGCCTAATTACAACCTCAGCCCTGTAAGCCCAGGAGAACTGCCGAGCCAGCCTGGGCTGTAGAGTAAGATTCTGTCTCAGAAACAAAAAGAGGGCTGGAGAGATGGCTTAGCAGTAAAGGTGCTTGGCTGTAAAACTAAAGGACCCAGGTTTGATTCTCCAGAACCCACATAAGGCAGATGCACAAGGTGGTATATGCATTTGGAGTTCATTTGCACTGGCTAGAGGTCCTGGTGTGCCCATTCTCTCTCTCTCTAGCTGCCTATTTCTCTCTCAAATAAATAAATAAAGTTTTTAAAGTATATATATTTAAAAACAAACAAACAAAAAGCAGGGCTGGGGATCCAAGCGTGGTGGCACACGCCTTTAATTCCAGCACTCAAGAGGCAGAGGTAGGGTCTGGAGAGACGGCTTAGCGGTTAAGGGCTTGCCTGTGAAGCCTAAGGACCCCGGTTCGAGGCTCGGTTCTCCAGGAAACACATTAGCCAAATGCACAAGAGAGCACACGCGTCTGGAGTTTGTTTGCAGTGGTTGGAGGCCCTTGCGCGCCTATTCATTCTCTCTCTCTCTCTGCTGATTTAAATATTTAAAAAAGAGACAGAGGTAGGAGGATCGCCATGAGTTCGAGGCCAGCCTGAGACTACATAGTGAATTCCAGGCTGAGCTAGAGTGAGACCCTACCTTAAAAAAAAAAAAAAAACGAAGGGCTGGGAGATGGTTCAGTGGATAAAGTGCTCACTGCTCAAGCCTGGAGTACCCAGGTTTGATCCCAGACTCCACGTAAAAGCCAGAAGCTGTGGCAGGCTCCTGTCATCCCAGGACACTTACACTGGCAGGGAGATGGGAGGCAGAGACAGGAGATTTCACCAAAACCTGTGCTGAGCACAGCAAAGGACAAAACAGCAAACCACCCCCCACCTCAAATGAGATGCACAGGTGAGGACTCCCCCTACACACAAATAAACAATAAAGTAAAATGAAGCATACTGTGACTCTCTGGGGAGAGGGAAGGGACAGAAATGGCTCATGTGTGGTAGGGTGAGTGGAGGAATTAGCCAGGGGCTCCTCTTCCGTGATGAGGTGTCACAGCTGCCCACAGACGTGAGTCATTGAGGCAGAGCTGTGTGAGGACAGGCGCAGTCGGCAGGCAGGGGAGCAGAAAGTGGGCTGGGGGAGGGGAGCTTGCTGGGTTTTTTGTAACAAGTCTCGTAGAGCTATGTCCAAATGTAACGTTGATTTTTTCAAATTTAATTAATTAGCTGGGCGTGGTGGCGCACACCTTTAATCCCAGCACTCGGGAGGCAGAAGTAGGAGGATGGCCATGAGTTCAAGGCCACCCTGAGATTACATAGTGAATTCCAGGTCAGCCTGGGCTAGAGTGAGACCCTACCTCGGGGAAAAAAAGAAAAAGAAAGAAAAATTTAATTAATTAATGCAAAATAGGGCTGGAGGGTTTGTTTAGCGGTTAAGGCGTTTGCCTGCAGAGCCAAAGGACGCAGGTTTGATTCCCCAGGACCCACGTTAGCCAGATGCATAAGGGGGTGCACACGTCTGGAGTTTGTTTGCAGTGGCTGGAGGCCCTGGCGTGCCCATTCTGTCTCTCTCTCTTTCCCTCTTTCTCTGTCAAATAAATAAATCATTAAAATTTTGAAAACTTGATGCAAAACAAAATGTAATGCCATGCTTTATTTGGGGGCTGATATCACAGTAACACCCCCAGTTTGCCATGCTGTATCTCAGAATCCTAGGACCTGGCTCTGGGGACAGTCTGCCCAGCTCTGAATCTCAGCCTTACCACTCTGGCTGTGTGACCTTGAGTAAATGACTTGACCTCTGTGCCCAGTTGCCTAGTCTGAGAAACAGGCAAACTAATAGAATTGTTTTGTAAGGACCGAATTCTGTAACGCTGATAAAGTGCCTTCAGCTGTTTGCCACACGTACGATGCTCGGGACAACCCATTCTAAGAAGGCGCACTGCCTCTGCAATAGGTGACAGCGCTGCGTCGATTTCATGTCTTTTATGAGTCTATGTTTCATTTCCCCCGCCGCCAATCAGCCAGCTGCCGCTCAGCACAGGAGTCCACGTCCCTCCAGCCCACACTCCAGCTCTTCCAGCTGCCTCTGACCAACAAGCCAATGGAAACCGAACACCCGTGCCTACGGCAGTGCGTGAGGTGGGCGGCAGTGGCAGATGGGGTATCAGTCACTGAGCGTGTGGCTGACTGCTCAGAGGCCCACTGCTTCCTTCCTCCCTGTCACCTGCGGGTGAGGAGGCTGGGGACACTCAGGGGGACCATCCACCCACCTTGCCAGAGGCTGAAAGGCTTCTGTCTCAGGAAACCACTGCCCTGGGCAGACTACTTAATCCTTTTAAGCCTGTTTTACCAATCATAAAATGAACGGCAGACTGTTTGGAAAGGCTGCGGAGGATCAGACGAGAGAATGTTTGCATAATCCTTGACACATATGCCGGCCAGCTGTAGCTACTGTATTCAGATCATATTGTTAATACCAATTCGAGTATTGGCTGATAAAAGATATATACATATATGTATGTATATATATGTGTGTGTGTGTGTGTGTGTGTGTGTGTGTATAGTTTGTTTGTTTTCCAAGGTAGGGTCCCACTCTAGGCCAGGCTAACTTGGAATTCACTATGTAGTCTCAGGGTGCCCTCGAACTCACAGCAATCCTCCTACCTCTGCCTTCCAAGTGCTGGTGCTGGGATTAAAGGTGTGTACCACCACGCCTGGCCTAAAAGATGTGTTTTTTAAAATATTTTACTTATTTATTTGCAAGGAGAGAGAGAATTGGCATGCCAGAGCCTCCAGCCACTGCAAATGAACTCCAGACATATGTTCAGGCAAGTGCCTTAACCGCTGAGCCATCTCTCCAGCCCCAGTATTCTTTTTTTTTTTTTTCCTGAGGTAGGGTCTCACTCTAGCTCAGACTAACCTGGAATTCATTATGTAGTCTCAGGGTGGCCTCGAACTCACAGCGATCGTCCTACCTCTGCCTCCCAAATGCTAGGATTATAGGCGCGCCACACCCAGCTTGTTGTTTTTTTGTTTTGTTTTGCTTTGCTTTTGAGGTAGGGTCTCACTCTATCTAGCCCAGGCTGACCTGGAACCCACTCTGTAGTCCTAGGCTGGCCTCAAACTCACAGTAATTCTCCCACCTCTGCCTCCCAAGTGCTGGGGGTACCGCCATGCCTAGCTAAAAGACGTCTTCTTAGCAGGTAACATGCTTTATATATAGTGGGTTCCAGGAGCTAAAATGTTTGCAACAGGCACATTTCTTAATGTGTGTGTATGCACACATGAATGCAGATGCACACGCCCTGCGCACACGTGCACAGACCAGAGGGAGACCCCCACACCGAGGGTCCTCTTCCATCAGCTTCTGCTTTATTTCCCTCAGACAGCGTCTCTCACTGGACTTGGAGCTTGTGCCGATTTTCAGTTACGCTGGCTGACCAGGAAGTCCCAGTGATCCTTCCTTCTCCACCTCCCTCAGAACTGCAGTCATGGGTGTGCCCTGGGGACCAAACTCAGGTCCTCATGCTTATGCAGCAAGCACTGTTATCTGCTGTGCCATCTTCCCAGGCCCCTGAAATGTTTGTTTTTGTGAACTTCTCTCTATCTTTGTCCTACACAGTTTGTTTCAGGACTAAGGACATATTGAGAAATTGAACACTTCAACACTGCTGACCTCTACTCCACAAAGGCCAAAAGCCAGGCAGGTCTCCACTGTCTTTTCATACATGTCTTTTGTCTTTTCCTCACCGTGGGAGAATTGCAGTAATTGTCTCGTATTGCAGTAATCATTTCTAAACTTGTGGACGGAAATTACCACAAGTCGCCAAGCACGCTGACACTATAGCTGAACTGTTTTCTCTCTCTTTTCTTTCCTTTCTTTCTTCCTCCCTCCCTCCCTTCCTTCCTTTCTTTGAGAGAGGTACAGAGAAAGACCAGTGCCTATAGTCAATGCAAACTCCAGAGGTATGTAGTACCTTGTGCATCTGGCTTTATGTGGGTACTGGGGAATTGAACCTGGGTCCTTTGGCTTTGCAAACAAGTGCTTTAACCACTAAGCCATCTCTCCAACTGTTGCTGACCTGTTTTCAAGGTGTGTCTCACTGTCCCCTCCATATAGCACTGTCATTCAGCATCCTAATGGGCTGCCAATCACTAAATATGCTTCCAGCCCTGAAAACTGTGGGCCCTAAACTGGGCGTGGTGGCGCACGCCTTTAATCCCAGCACTCGGGAGGCAGAGGTAGGAGGATTGCTGTTGAGTTCAAGGCCACCCTTAGACTACATAGTGAGTTCCAGGCCAGCCTGGGCTAGAGTGAGACCCCCACCTTGAAAAACTGAAAGAAAAGGAAAAAAAAAAAACATGTGGGCTCTTGTCACCAAACATGAAATAAATTTCTGCCCTCAGAAGCTGAAGCAATCCACTGCTCCCCAGAGGCTGGCTGCAGCCTGGAGGAAGTTGCTCACTTCTGTACAGTGCGGCCCTACCCCCAGCAGAAGAACAAAGTTGCTGTAAGAAGAGTGACCAGACTGGGGGTAGAAAACAAAGGGTTACAAGTTGCTCAGACCCCCAACCTGGCCTGGGAGCCCCCGCGAGGCAGCGAGACACGGAACTAGCCAGGCGTGGGGTTTCTCTTTACCCTAAGGGCCCCTGAAGCTCCCTCCTCCCATGTTCATGTTTCTCCTGCAAATGGCCCAGTCAGCGCCTCAGACCTGTGAGCACAGAACCGCAAAACCTCAAAAAGCCTTGAGTGTGATCAGCCCCAACCAAAGAGGACAGGAAGGAACAGTTGTTGAAGTCTCAGAGCCCTCTCCCCATCCCCCCCTCACTTGCCCCAACTGTCCGGGCCATGTTAACCCTGGGACTGGGAACTGCAGACCTCTGGGCTAAGAGGAGAGAAGGTCACCTTCCCCCAGTTCCCCCCCCCCCCCCCGTGTACACCACTTGAGGTCCTGCCCTCACGAGCATTTCTCCCTCTTCCATAAAGCCCACCCCCTGGCCCACCCTCTCTCTCCTTCAGCTCTTCTGCTACAGGTGTGTGTATGCCCCTCCCCATTTTCTAAATATTTAATTTTATTTATTTATTATTTGAGAGAGAGAGAAAGGAGGGGAAGAGAATGAGCATGCCAGGGTCTCCAGCCATTGCAAATGAACTCCTCCAAACACATGCACCACCTTGTACATCTGGCTTACGTGGGTACTGGGAAATCGAACCTGAGTCCTTTGGCTTTGCAGGCAACTGCCTTAACCACTAAGCCATCTCCCCAGCCTTCCCCTCCCCACTTTCTCTGGTGTATACACCCCTTTCTCTCTCTTCTCCCTCTCCCCTGTTTCAATGAAGTCTTAGATGAAAGAAGCTGTCTGTTTCCATCCTCCATTGTGAACCCCCAAATCTAACAACAGCTCCAGACAGGAGTCCTCTAAGTATGGTCTGATATCCACTGGGCAGAACCCCATCCTGCCCAGCAGCAGTTGATGAAAAGTCATAGCTCGGAGCCCCTTGGGCCTCTGAATTAGACTCTCTTTGAGGGAGGCCTGGAGGATCTGCCCATAGAGCAAGCTTCCCAGGGGTTCATGGTGTTGCATAAGGTTGGAAAGAGACTGCTGCTGTAGGGAGACAAGAGAAGGCCAAGTACAATCACAGGCAGGCGAGTGACCTGAGGTGAAGGCTGTGTTCAACCTCTCCCAGCCTTGGGTTCCCAATCTGTAAAGTGGGGATTGTCTAGCAGGGGCTGGAGAGATGGCTTAGCGGTTAAGCACTTGCCTGTGAAGCCTAAGGACCCCCATTCAAGGCTCGATTCCCCAGGACACACGTTAGCCAGATGCACAAGGTGACGCATGCATATGGAGTTCATTTGCAGTGGCTGGAGGCCCTGGTGTACCTATTCTCTCTCTGTCTGTCGCTCTCAAATAAATAAAAATAAACAAAAAGATATTGTCTAGCAGGATGGTTATGTGTTAGGAGTCATGGTTCCGGGCTCAGAGCCTGGCCCACAGCAGGTTCTGGGGAGGAGTCAGCCTGTCTCGGCCTGGTATGCAATCTAAGGAAGGCCTCAGTTTGGGTTTTGAATAGAGGTGCCTAAGAAAACCAGATGGCCTCTGAGTAAGTTAAAGGTCTCCATGTTAATGAGTCACCAGCTGCAAAGACAGGCTGGCAGCGTTAACTGGAGAACGGGCTGTAAAACATGCCATAGACAGAGGCTGTCAGTGCTTGGGATGCGTCAGGGCCATCTGGATGGCTCTGAGCACACTTTGGCCACAGCTTCGCATTCAGTAAGTTTGGGGTGGGGTTGAGAATCCGCATTGCTCACAGGTTGCCCAGGGGTGCTAACACCACTGGGCTCAGACTCACAGTGACAGAAAGCGTCACTCTATAACCCCAGTATCTAATACCCAATGCATAGGTCGCCTTGTACCAGAAAGGAAAGCTATGCCTTGAGGACTTCCTATATGACACCAGACAGGTTAGTTATGCGTCAACAAAGGAAAAAAGTCACAAACCAACCGTTTCCAAGGCTTGCTGCCTCGGCCTCTGAGAATCTTACTGACTACATTTTCTGAACATGTGGACAGAAGACGGGCGTATCTAAGCCCCCTGTGTCCCTGGCTGCGTGACCCTGAGCACAGCACACCCACTGTCAGCCTCAGTTTACCTGCCTGGGAGTAGAGAAGGACTTCCTTACTGGTTCTCAGACCTAGCTATGCAATCCTTGAAATAAAGCCTGGATTCCTCATGATTAACCCCCAAACTAGCCAATTAGAATCCCCAAAGGAGACACAAAAATATGTTTCATAGAGGGCTGTTTTAAATAAAAATCCCTGTGTGGCTTACTAGGTGATTGATCTGGCTTCTTCCAGCAAGAAGACCCTTGGGTCCTTACGGTTGCGGAGCCCCTGTGCCCCGCATCCAGGAGTAAGAGCCACCTTCTCTTTCTGCGTTTGCTTCCTAGGGAGTTTCTCACCCCATGAGGAATATAAGTACACTAGCACTCACCAAAAATATTTCTCATATAGCAGTAAAGAGGGTTTCAAGCAGAGAGGTACAAGAAAAGAAAGACAGAGAGAGCGATTGGGCATACCAGGGCCTCTACAAACAAACTCTAGACGTATGTGTCACGTTGTGCATCTGGCTTTACACGGGTACTGGGGGATCAAACAGCAGGTTGTTAGGCTTTGCAGGCAAGTACCTTAACTGCTGAGCCATCTCTCCAACCCCAGGGTTCACTTTTAAAAATAAAGTCTAGGGGGCTGGAGAGATGGCTTAGCGATTAAGGCCCATGCCTGTGAAGCCAAAGGACCCAGGTTCAATTCTCCAGGTCCCACGTAAGCCAGATGCACATGGTGGCGCACGCATCGGGAGTTTGTTTGCAGTGGCTAGAGGCCCTGGCGTGCCCATTTTCATTCTCTCTCTCTCTCCCTCTCTCTGTCTCTAATAAATAAATAAATAAAAATAAAATCTCATAAAAAATAATAATAAAGTTCAGGGACTTTGGAGGCAGAGATAGAAGGATCACTGTGAGTTTGAGGCCAGCCTGAGACTACATAGTGAATTCCAGGTCAGCCTGGACTAGAGCAACACCCTACCTTGATAAAAATAAATAAATAAATAGTGGAGAGAAACTGAGGCCAACGTCAACTCTAGCCTCCACATACACACATACATGCGCACCTGCACACAAACATGGACCCACACACGTATGAACAGGTACACACAGTATCACAGGGACTAAAAAGCAGCCAGATAGGAGCTCTGGGACACAGAGGTGGATCAGTCCCCCCCAAAAGTCACAGCCCACGTCATACTCCTTGTACAGCGCAGAGGGGGTTGGGAGGAGGGTGGGCCATCTCCTCACATGCCTTCTCCTTCAAGGACCACCGAACAATTTCTCTCATTCCTGGGACCACTCTCTTGCAGAAGGGACTCGTACTGAAAATCGATCCCACACAGCAAGAAACAAGGAAACCCTGCCCACAACTACAGGGTGGGTTTTTCAGATCCTTCGGTAGGGCTGAGCATATGGCTCAGCTGGTAGAATATGCCTTAGGCTTGCTCCCCCACACCACACAGACTAGGCAGGGTAGCGAACACTTACAATCCCAGCAGTTAGAAGGTGGAGGCAAGAGGATCAGAGGTTCAAAGTCATCCTTAGCTATACAATGAGTTGGAAGCCAGTCTTGGAGCTATAAGAGACCCAATCTGAAAGCAAAAAAAAATTCTTAGTTAACCCAGACCAGCATAAACGCTATGTACCTCTATTTATATCCCAGTGTCAATTATACACCCATATCTGTCTGTCTCGTTTTCCCCCCCTCCCTGATAAGGCTAGTGCAGCAAGAATTAAAGTGTTCTGTTATGTTTAACGAGCTGATTGAGATCTTGTCTTCGCTTTTAAGGATGCAAGTACACAGGAGATTAGTGTAGAGCGACAGCCAGATAGAGGCTGAGCAGCCACCCTGCGGTGGGACGGGCTACAAGTAAGAATCAGCAGATGTTTTCCGTTTCCTGGCAACCAGCTTCATCTTGATTTGACCTGGCATTTGGGGAGGCTATGAAAAAACAGGATCCAGGATGCTGGAGCCTGGTTTTCTAGTGGCAGATGGAGAAAGCATGTTCATACTCAAGGTTGCCTTCTTAAACAGGTACAAATAGTTTTTAAATGAGGATAGTAGTGAACACATCTTTACAAAGGGCACACCCGACCCCAGTATGGTGGCATGGCACATGCCTGGGACTGCAGGACTCTGAGACAGGGGGATGACTACAGGCTGCAGGTTAGCCCAGGCTACATAGCAAGTGCCAGGCCAGCCTATGGGACCCTGTTTCAAATAAACAATTAAACAAACCCCATTTTACCTACACACACACACACACACACACACACACACACACACAGAGTACTCAGTGGGAGCCAGGCGTGGTGGAGTACACCTTTAATCCCAGCTCAGGGGAGGCAGAGGTAGGAGGATCACTGTGAGTTTGAGGCCACCCTGAGACTACAGAGTGAATTCCAGGTCAGCCTGAGCTAGAGCGAGACCCTACCTCAAAAAAAAAAAAAAAAAAAAAAGACACATTGGGAGGCTGGAGAAACGGCTTAGTGGTTGAGGCACTTGTCTGCAAAGCCTAATGACCTGGGCAACCCAGATTCAATTCCCCAGTTCCCACATAAAGCTGGATACACAAAATGCCACATGCATCTGGAGTTCCTTTGCAGTGGCTAGAGGCCCTGGCATGTCCATTCTCTCTCTCTCTTTCTCTCCCTGCTTGAAAATAAATGAATTAAAAATAAATAAATTGGAACTCTACCTCAAAAAAAAATGAAATGAAATGAATTGGGCTGGAGGGATGGCTTCTTGGTTAAGGCACCTGCCTGCAAAGCCAAAGGACCGAGGTTCAATTCCCCAGGACCCATGTAAGCCAGATGCACAAGGTGGTACATGCATCTGGAGTTCATTTGCAGTGGTTGAAGGCTCTGGTGCTCACATTCTTTCTATCTGCCTCTCTCTGTCTTTCTATCTCTCAGATAAATAATATATATATTAAAAATAAATAAATTAATTTAAAAAGTGCCCATCAGCTGGGTGTGGTGGCACATGCCTTTAATCCCAGCACTTGGGAGGCAGAGGTAGGAGAATCATTATGAGTTTGAGGCCACCCTGGGACTACATAGTGAATTCCAGGTCAGCCTGGGCTACAGCAAGAAACTACCTTGGGAAAAAAAAAAGTGCACATCAGGGAACTGTAACTCAGAACTCTGGTGTGGTGCTTTGATTCAGCTTAAGTTTTCTGAATGCTAGATTCCCAGCTGATGGAGATTTGGGAATTAATGCTTCCTGGAGACAGTGTATTGTTGGGGGCGGGCTTATGAGTGTTATTGCCAGTTTCCCCATGCCAGTGTTTGGCACACCTGTTGCTATGGTCCACCTTACCTTGGCCAGGGGGTAATGTCCACCCTCTGTTCATGCCATCATTTTTCCCTGCCATCATGGAGCTTTCCCCTTGAGCTTGTAAACCAAAATAATCCTCTTTTTCCCATAAGCTGCTCTTGGTTGGGTGATTTCTACCAGCAGTGCGAACCTGACTGCAGTACCTGGGTTCCATCTCTATTACCAAAGGGAAAAGAGCAAAAGAAAGGTCGGGTCTCTAAACAATGAAGTCAAATTTCCCTCTCTAGTGTTGGGCATGTATCTTACCATATACCGTCCATGTTTGTTCTTAAAGATCTATTTTTATTTATTTATTTATTTATTAGAGACAGAGAGAGAGAGAATGGGCACACCAGGGCCTCTAGCCGCTGCGAACAAACTCCAGTCACATGTGCCACCTTGTGCATCCGGCTTATGTGGGCCCTGGGGAGCCTCAAACCAGGGTCCTTAGGCTTCACAGGTATGCGCCTTAACCACTAAGCCATCTCTCCAGCCCATGTTTGTTCTTTAAAATACAAAGGAGGGCTGGAGAGATAGTTCAGCAGTTAAAGGCACTTGCTTGCAAGACTGACCACCCAGATTTGACCCCAGTGCCCACATAGAGACACGCATGTAGGTGCATCATCGGGACTTTGTTTGCAGTGGTAGGAGGCTTGGGCGTGCCCATACTTTGTGCATCTCAGCAGGGAACACCACCAAATGGGAGCATCGAGAAGTCAGAGGCCTCTCCTGAGAATGATGTTTCTGTTTTTGTGTTTGTTTTGTTTTTCAAGGCAGAATCTCACTCTAGCCCAGTCTGACCAAGAACTCACTCTGTAGCCCAGGCTTGCCTCAAATGTACAGCAATCCTCCTACCTCAGTCTCCTGAGTGCTGGGATTAAAGGCATGCACCAGCACGCCCAGCCTTCAGAATAATTTTTGCTGCCCTCAATCATACGAGAAAAAGAAGGTGGTGTGGCCCTCTGAGTCCTGCCTGGCCCCCTGCCCAGGGAGACCCCAAACCAACTGGACCCTCACTACCCCTCCACCCCATCCGATGACATAAAGCCCATCAAAAACCCTTTCTCCAGCCTCTAGTGTTTTCTGCTCCTAAACTAATCAGCTTAAAGGAAGCCAGATGATAAACTCAAGCTTCCTGACTAGAGGCAGAGGGACAAATGGCCCCAGAAAGTCTTTGTGAGGCCCGGAAAGCAAGTGGCGTGGAAGAAGGTCCTGTTCTTCTGGAACCTTCATGTTGTAAACAACAGAGGGCAATCCAGCTTCTCAGACTTTAAACCTGCCAGCCTTGTTCTGTTTTTCAGGACATCTCCACTCTTACAATTTATTTGTAAAATATATTATGTGTGCCTATATATACTCCATATATGTATAAAAATAGAAAAATAATAATAATTCTATCTTATCTTTAACCTTTTTTATGTTTTGGGGTTCTTTTTCTCTTTACTGTTTAAAAATTATGTATTAGTCAGCATGCACAGTTTTAGCAATCATTATGGCATTTCAAAGACTGTTTTAGTTGATCCTCTGCCCCCCACTTCTTTAGCCCTTCTGTTTATATGTCATGGTGTCCTTCTGCCCTCTCCCTACCTCCTTGTCATCTCTTATTACCCGCTCTCTGTCCTCAGTCTAGCTGTTTAGATTTAAAGGTGCAAAGGTGCAGCCCAGGCTGGCCTCAGAATCCTGATCCTCCTGCCTCGGCCTCTTCAGCATCTTCCACCATGACAGGCCAAAACTAATTCTTTCTTTGTAACGAACTATACCTAAGACACATTCCAACGAAAGTCTAAATAGAAGGTGAGTTCAACTTAAAGAAAAAAATAATAATAGCTTTCTGGGTATGGTGGTACATGCCTTTAATCCCAGCACTTGGAAGGCGCAGGTAGGAGGATCATTGTGAGTTCAAGGCCAGCCTGAGACTAAATATAAATTCCAGGTCAGCCTGTGCTAGAGTTAAACCCTACTTCAAAAAAATAAAAACAAAACCTCCAGGGTTAGAAAGATGGCTCAGTGGGCAAGGTGCTTGCTTGCAAAGCCTAATGACCCAGGTTCAGTTCTCCAGTACCCATGTAAAGCCAGATGCATAAAGTGTTGCATGCATTTGGAATTCTTTTGCAGTAGCAGAAGGGCCTGGTGTGCCCATTCTCTCCCTCATAGTCTCTGCTTACAAATAAATAAACAAAATGTTTTTTTAAAATGCCTCTTTCTCTCTTTCAAATAAATAAATATTTTTTAACCATAGAAAATTAGTTATCATACGTTTTAGGCCAAATTAATTCAATTCTTACAAAGAATTTTCAGTTCCTCAATAGGAACCCCACTCTATTGGGAGCAGCAAGATCAGTTTGGTGGTCTGTAAGAAGACATTTGCTGAGAACAATTAAATGCATGGACAAGTGGTTTCAAATCCAGGTGTACATACTTAGCGAGAGTCTACTGAACACTTATTTTTGTGGTCAACACCATAAAAAATAAGACTCAAGGCCTGGAGAGATTGCTTAGTGGTTAAGGCCCATGCCTGCAAAGCCTAAGGACCCAGGTTTAATTCTCCAGGCCCCATATTAGCCAGATGCACAAGGAGGCACATGCATCTGGAGTTCGTTTGCAGTGGCTAGAGGCCCTGACACACCCAATCTCTCTCTCTTTCTCCCTTCCTCCCTCCCTCTCTCTGTCTCAAATAAATAAATAAAAATAAAATCTTTAAAAAAAATAAGACTCAAACTAAACTGGAGTCCTGTCCTGCCTCCAGGATGTTGGAATCACCCATGGTCGGGCCAGAGTGCATCTCAGTGATCGAGTCCTGCCTTGCATATGCAAGGCCCTGCACTCAACCTCCAGCACTGCAAAAATAAAGAGTAAGGGCTGGAGGGATGGCTTAGCAGTTAAGGCATTTGCCTGCAAAGCCAAAGGACCCAGGTTTGATTCCCCAGGACCCACGTTAGCCAGATGCACAAGGGGGCGCATGCGTCTGGAATTTGTTTGCAGTGGCTAGAGGCCCTGGCTCACCCATTCTCTCTGTCTCTCTCTTTCTCTGTCTAATAAATAATATTTAAAAATAAATAAATAAAGAGTAAGTGTCTAACCATTGACATGAGGCCAACATACACAGAAAGGGTGACAATCGAAGGTAATTACACAATTAAATGCCAAGCACTGGCCATTTCCTTCAGAAGCCACAGAAAGATTAATTGGGTTGAGTGCAAAATAGTTATTAAAAAATAATTTTTTTAAGCTGGGCGTGGTGGCGCACTCCTTTAATCTCAGCACTCATGAGGCTGAGGTAGGAGGATGGCAGTGAGTTCGAGGCCACCCTGAGACTACAAAGTGAATTCCAGGTCAGCCTAGGCTACAGAAAGACCTTAACTTGAAAAAACAAAAAGAAAAAGAAAAAAAGAAAGAAAGAAAAAAAGAAAAAAAAGAAATAAATTTTGGGGGGCTGGAGAGATGGCTTAATGGTTAAGGCACTTGCCTACAAAGCCAGAGGACCCAGGTTTGATTCCCCAGAACCCTCATAAGCCAGATGCACAAGGTTATGCATAAGTCTGGAGTTCATTTGCAGTGGTTAGAGGTCCTGGCCCACCCATTTTGCCCTTCTTTCTCTGCCTCTCTCAAGTAAATAAACAAAACTAAAAATATTTAAAATATATGTATATATAAACATTTTTTAAAAAAGGAAATAAGGCAAGACATAGGGGCAGAAATTATGGCAGGAGGGGTGCTATTTTAGAGGGAGTGTCAAAGAAGTTTCTCTTGTAAAAAATGACATTGAGGAGCCGGGCGTGGTGGCGCACGCCTTTAATCCCAGCACCCGGGAGGCAGAGGTAGGAGGATCCCGGTGAGTTCAAGGCCACCCTGAGACTCCATAGTGAATTCCAGGTCAGCCTGGGCTAGAGTGAAACCCTACCTCGAAAAACCAAAAAAAAAAAAAAAAAAATGACATTGAGGGCTGGAGGGATGGTTTAGCAGTTAAGGCGCTTGCCTGCAAAGCCAAAGGACCCAGGTTCGATTCCCCAGGACCCATATAAGCCAGATGCACAAGGTGGCACATGTTTCTGGAGTTCCTTTGCAGTGGCTGGATTCTCTGGTGCACTCATTCTCTCTCTCTCTCTCAAATAAATAAAAATATTTTTTTTAAATGACATTGAAGGGCCGGAGAGGCTGCTCAGCGGGCAAAGCGCTCAGCACTCAAGCAGAGTTCAGGAGTCCCATCCAGAGCTCATGTAAAGCCACCTCTGCGGTGGGCTTCTGTAGGCCCAGCTCACTGACATTGATGCTGCAAGTGAGATGAGAGCCAGAGACAGAATTCCCAGGAAGCTTGTGTCAAGCCCAGCTAAGAACAGCAGAGTGAGAAAGCCTGCCTCAGGTGAAGTGGACAGGCAACCCGAGCTGACAGTCATGCTCTGATCTCCACACACGCACTATGGCACACACATGCTCACACTCACACACAGGAACATGTACACACACACACACACACACACACACATAAGAATTTTAAAATATTTTATTTATTCATTTGCAAGGGAAGAGAGAATGAGAATGGATGTGCCAGGGCCTCTTGCCTCTGCAAATGAACTCTGTGCATCTGGCTTACAAGGGTACTGGGGAAACGAACCCAGGCCATCAGGGTTTCAAGAAAGCACATTTAGCTGGGCATGGTGGCGCACACCTTTAATCCCAGCACTCGGGAGGCAGAGGTAGGTGGATCGCTGTGAGTTCGAGGCCACCCTGAGAATACATAGTGAATTCCAGTTCAGCCTGGGTTAGCAAGACCCTACCTCCAAAAAAAAAAAAAGAAAGAAAGAAGAAAGAAAGAAAGAAAGAAAGAAAGAAAGAAAGAAAGAAAGAAAAGAGAAAGAAAGAAAGCACCTTTAACCACTGAGCCATTTCTCCACCCACAATTTTTTTTTTTTTTTTTGAGGTAGGGTCTTTCTCTAGTCCAGGCTGACCTGGAATTCATTATGTAGTCTCAGGCTGGCCTTGAACTCACAGCAATCCTACTACCTCTGCCTCCTGGGATTAAAGGCGTGTGCCATCATGCCTGACAAACAAATAATATTTTTTAAAGTTGGGCATGGTGGTACATACCTTTAATCCCAGAACTCAAGAGGCTGAGGTACTGAGGTAACAGAATTGCATAAGTTCTAGGCTGGTATGGTCAAGTAAGACCCTGCCTTGAAAAACACTACAACAAAAAAGATGGTATTAGGGCTGGAGAGATGGCTTAGTGGTTAAGGCGCTTGTCTGAGAAGCCTAAGGACTCAGGTTCAATTTTCCAGGTCCCATGTAAGCCAGATGCACATTGTGATGCATGTATAGGGAGTTTGTTTGCAGTGGCTGGAGGCCCTGGCATGCCCATTCTCTCTCTCTCTCTCTCTAATAAATAAATAAAAACAAATTTTAAAACAGATGGCATTAAAAGGAAAGTTTCTTGGGCCAGAGAGATGGCTTGGTGGTTAAGGCGCTTGCCTGCAAAGTCTAAGGACCTAGGTTCAATTTCCCCAAACCCACGTAAGCCAGATGCACAAGGTGACACATGCAGCATCTGGAGTTCGCTTGCAGTGGCTCTCTCTTTCTCTCTCTTTAGTAAATAAATAAAAATATTTTTTTTAAAAAGTTTTCTCTAGGTCTGAGGAGAAGGCTCCTTCACTATAGCGCTTGCCTTGTAAGCGTGAGGACCTGAGTTCAGACCCCCAGCACCCACATAAAATGTCGGGCATGGAGGTTCATGCCTATAGTTATAGAACTGAGGAGGCAGAGACAAGAGGCTCCCCAGGACTTGTGTGCTAGTTTATCCAGTCCAGTTGGTGAGCTCTGGGTTTAATGTGAGGTCCTGTCTCAAAAAGTAACGTAGGGAGCTGGGCATGGTGGTGCACGCCTTTAATCCCAGCACTCGGGAGGCAGAGGTAGGAGGATCACTGTGAGTTTGAGGCTATCCTGAGACTACATAGTGAATTCCAGGTCAGCCTGAGCTAGAGTGAGACCCTATCTTGGGAGGGAAAAAAGTAACATAGGGACTAGCAAGATGGCTCTTCAGTTAAAGGCCACTTGCAAGACCTGATGACCCAGGTTCAAATCCTCAGTACCCACGTAAAGCCAGATGCACAAAGCAGTGCATGTGTCTGGAGTAGAGAGTTATAGCGGTGGGAGACCCTGGTGTGTCCATACTCACTCTTCCTGCCTCTCTCAAATAACAAATATTTTTTAAGTTGAAATTTGTATGGATACATCCTATGTTCATACCATCATTTTCCTCCTCCCTGCCCCCATTCCACTGAGGACCCTCTTTACTGGAATTAATAAAAACATTTTTAAAAAATAAGGTTGGGGGCTGGAGAGATGGCTTAGCGGTTAAGCACTTGCCTGTGAAGCCTAAGGACCCCGGTTCAAGGCTCGATTCCCCAGGACCCACTTTAGCCAGATGCACAAGGGGGTGCATGCGTCTGGAGTTCCGTTTGCAGTGGCTGGAAGCCCTGGTGTACCCATTCTCTCTCTCCCTCCCTTTCTCTGTCTGTCACTTTCAAATAAATAAATAAATAAATAATAATAAATTTTTTTTAAAAAAAATAAGGTTGGGTTAGCTGGGCGTGGTGGCACACGCTTTTAATCCCAGCACTCCGGAGGCAGAGGTAGGAGGATCACTGTGAGTTCCAGCCACCCTGAGACTACATAGTGAATTCCAGGTCAGCCTGAGCTAGAGTAAAACCCTACCTCGAAAAAACAAAGAAACAAACAAAAAAAACAACTATTATTTTTATAAATGCCCAGCTAGGTATGGTGTTCTTTAAGCACAGCACTTGGGAAGCAGAGAGGTAGGAGGATCCCTGTGAGTTCAAGACCAGACTCCGGAGTGAGGTCCAGGTCAGCCTGGGCCAGAGTGAGATCCCACCTCCGCGGGGGCGGGTAAGTGGCACAGATATCTGGTATTTACAAGCAGGGAGACCCTACACACACACACACACACACACACACACACACACACACACACTTACGTACATACATACATATGTACGTAAGTATGCACATACATACACACACAATTTTTGAATACAAAAGCCCAGCAGGGTTTCCTGAATGTGCCCCCAGGGGCGGACTGACCAGGGGCCCATCCCGTGCAGTGGGAAAGAACAGCTGTCAGCCCGCAGGGAGCGGGAGAGGACTCTCTAGAAGCCCCTGGGCCCAGGCGGGCAGCAGGACCCGAGGCCGGGGAGGGGCTGCGAGCTCGAATGGCTTCCTTTCAGGCCGACTCTGCAAACCCAAACCCGTACCCTACGGGAACGGAGCCGGGGCTTTGGCAAGAGAGGCTGAAACGCGTGATCGAATCCACCCAGCTCCGTGTGTGGCTGCCAGGCACGGTTCTCTCTCTGGAATTGGGGGCGGGGGGTCCCAACTTCCAAAGCCTTACCAGGAGGGCGCAGAGAAGTTAAATGATCGGGGAAGCCGGGCGAGGAAGAGAGCGTGTGGGAGGTCACCGGCCGGGTGGGAGCGGCCCCCACCGCCAACCCGAGGCGACCTCACCCCAGCGCCCGCGCCCCGCGCCGCCCGCGCCGTCCCGCCCGGGGGTCGCCGTCCTCACCTGCTCGGCCCGGCGATGCTCCGCCCGCCCGCCCGCCGCACGTCCCCGCGGGGCTCCCGGTCCACGCTGCTGCTCGCAGGTCCTCGGCGGGTATTTTCCGTCTGGCCCACATCACTTCCCGTGGAGGAGAGCGGGCCCGGGGCGGGACCTGCTGGCTCCTCCACCTCCCGCCTGCCTCCTCCCTCCGGCCACCTCGGGGAGCACCCCCAGACCGGGCCCTCCCCTCCCGCACCCCCCATCCTAGAAGATGCCCGGGATGACAGCTGCGAACTGTCCAGGGTCGGGGTGCTGCTTCCTTCTAAAACCCTCCTCGCTATAAAAGCCAGCTCGCGGGTGCTTCCTAGGGACTCCAAGACCCCCCACCCCCTGTCCTCCAGGGACAAGGGACAGCTGTGGAGGATCTGGACATGACCGTGAGAGGAAAAAAAGAAATACAGTCTGAGCTGAGCAGGGTGGCTCATGCCTTTAATCCCAGCAATCAGGAGGCTGAAGCAGGAGGATCGCAGTGAATTCCACACCAGCCTGGGAGTACAGAATGACTTCCAGATCAACCTGGGCTAGAGTGAGACCCTGCCAATAATAATAATAATAATAATAATAATAATAATAATAATGAAAAGAAAGGGCTGGAGAGATGGCTTAGCAGCCTGCAAGGCTAAAGGACCCAGGTTCAATTCCCCAGGACCCATGCTAGCCAGATGCATAAGGAGGTGCACGTCTGGAGTTCATTTGCAGTAACTTGAGGCCCTGGTGCGCCCATTCTCTCTCTCTCTCTCTCTCTCTCTCTCTCTCTCTCTCTCTCCTTTCTCTGTCAAATAAATAAATAAATAAAAATAAAATATTTTAAAAAAAGAAAAGAAAAACAGTTCTGGGAGGAAACTGCCTATGAAGTCTACACTCACACAGTCTAATTCGTATTGCAGAATCACTCTTAATTTCTGAGACTAAGAAATTGTAAGCGATTCGTTAAAAGAAATTGAAAAGGTGGGGGCTGGAGAGACAGCTTAGCAGTTAAAATATTTGCCTGTGAAGGCAAAGGACACAGGTTCAATTCCCCAGGACCCATGTAAGCTAGATGCACAAAGTGGCACATGTGTCTGGAGTTCGTTTGAAATGGCTGAAAGCCCTGGCACACCCATTCTCTCTCTGTCAAATAAATAAAATAGATATTAAAAAAAGAAAGAAAGAAATTGCCGGGCGTGGTGGCGCACGCCTTTAATCCCAGCACTCGGGAAGCAGAGGTAGGAGGATTGCCGTGAGTTCCAGACCACCCTGAGCTTACACAGTGAGTTCCAGGTCAGCCTGGGCTAGAGTGAGGCCCTACCTCGAAAAAAAAAAAAAAAAGAAAGAAAAGAAAAGAAATTGAAAAGGGGGCAGGCATATCAAGTTCAAGGTAAACCTGAGTCAGGGCAAATCCGCGCGCCTCTGCTGCCCCCCAGTGGCTCCTTCGTGCATGTCATGACGCCGAGTCAGAGGCTGAGGTTCTCCCAGTAGAGAACGACAAATTCATCCAAGGTGTCCTGTGATTTCCAACAGTGACCTGCCCTCTCTGGCTCTAATAATTGCACTTCTAGGAGCAGGAACATGTCATTCATCCTCTCTCTCTCCAGCACCCACTCCACTGTGGCGGCCACCCGCCCAGCCCTAGTCTGCAGCTCTTACCTCTCACCTGAATCCAATTGACCTGATGCACGCCTTTCATCCCAACACTCAGGAGGCTGAGGTAGGAGGACTGCCATGAGTCTGAGGCCAGCCTAAAACTACATAGTGAATTCCAAGTCAGCCTGGGCTAGTGAAACCAATAAATACATAAATAATAATATATCACACAAAGGAATAGCTAGCCACGTGAAGTTATTGATACCAATTACAGTGGCTCGATTTGGCAACTCCGTACATCCATTTCACACAAACAGCGATGAACCTGGGGTTAGAGATAAGAGCTGCTCCCCATGTGAGAGAGCCAGCAGACTACAGGGGAAGTTGAGAAGGAAGTGGCCCAATGCTCACATGGAGAACAGTCCTGAGTCACTGTCAATCAAGAGCCAAGGGGGCTTAGTCCATTCTGATTGGTTTTAGACTCATCTTGGAAACACACTTCTGAATGGGTCTGTGAGGGTGTTTCCAGACAGATTTAGGAGGGAAGACCTGCTATGAATGTGGACAGGACTATCTGATGGGCTAGGCCTTTAATCTCAGCACTCGGGAGGCAGAGATAGGAGGATCGCTGTGAGTTCGAGGCCATCCTGAGACTACATAGTGAATTCCAGGTCAGCCTGAGCTACAGTGAGACCTTAACTCGAAGAAGAAGAAAAAAAAAAAAAAAAGGATAAAGCGAGCTGAGCACTAGTCTTCATCTCTCTCTGCTGCCTGACTGGGTACAGCATGGCCAGCTGTCTCACAACTGTTGCCATGCTTTGCCAGACTGTACTCTCATTGCCAAAATAAAACTTTCTTTCCTTAAGTTGCTTTTGTCAGGTGCTTTGTCACGGTGATGACAAAAGCAATGAGGAAAGTCACTGGGAGGGACATCTGCTTGCCACCATGCTCTCCCTCACCTCATACTGGCCCCATGAAGCAGTTACTATTCCTGTTCTGACCTTACAGACGAGGAAACTGGTCTGAAAGTGACACAGCACGCGGATAAAGGCTGAGCAACTAATGCACGGCATGGCCAGAACTAGAACTCGGAACTGGAACTCAGACTTGTAATGACTGGTAAGGCTGTGGTGGTTTGACTCGGGTGTCCCCCATCAACTTAGGTGTTCTAAATGCTAGGTTCCCAGCTGATAGAGATTGGGGAATTAACTTCTCCTGGAGGCAGTGTATTTTTGGGGGTGGGCTTATGGGTGTTATAGCCAGTTTCCCCATGCCAGTGTTCGGCACACTCTCCTGTTGCTATTGTTTACCTTGTGTTGGCCAGGGGGTGATGTCCACCCTCTCCTCATGCCATCGTCTCCCCCTGCCATCATGGAGCTTCCCTCGAGCCTGTAAGCCAAAATAAACCCTTTTTTTCCCCACAAGCTGCTCTTGGTAGGGGGATCTCCACCAGCAATGTGAACCTGACTGCAACAGTAAAGTGGTACCGAGGAGTGGAATTTCTGCTAGACACCTGACTATGCAGCTTTGGCCTTCTGGTGCTGATTTTCAAGGGAAATATGGAAGGATTTGAAACCTTGGCCTAAGAGACATCTTGTGGTGCTGTAAGTTCAGCTTGGTGGACTATTCTGATCAGAGTTGAAAGACCTGAATGCAATAAGAACTTTAACTGTGAGATTTGGCTTGTGATGGTGAGAAAGAGCTTTGCCTAGACTGGGCTAGAAGCAGTTTTTGTGAAGGCTTGCTGTTATGGCTGTGTCCTGAGAACTTGTGCAGGGTTCCTTTGCATAGAAATGGACTGGTATAAGCAGAGGGATATGGCACAGAAAAATTGAAATCTTTGGGCTGAAACTTCTGCCTGTTCAGCTGAAATTATATGAGATTACAACCTTTGAGATTGGGCCAGTTGACCTGCACTGGGGCAATAGGAAGAATGTAGCCTCTTTTGAAGGGGCCTGAGTGCTCAAGGAGTGTCTTATTCTTCAATGTCTGCTATATTCTCCCCTGGATTAACAAATTGGCATCCTACCTAGTATTATGGAGTATAAGAAATGCAGGAAAGAGAGGGTCATTGAGTTTGCAACATGGTCTTGTGTTTTGGAAACGGCTATGGGCAATGTGAAGCAGGTTTGCTGGATGCCTGCATGGAGACCTGATAGAGCCATGAGGATGAACCATGGGTTGCAGTGGAGACCCAGTGGAGCTGCTGGGACCACGAGATGGCTGCTAAGGAGAGCTGCCAGTCCTGGATGAAGTTTTCCAGGACTGTGAGTAGCCTAGCTGGAGATCAGAATTGGAACTCCAGAGACTTGTTGCTGGTTAGAATTATCGGACTTGGAGACTTCACTGACTAGTTGTTGGACTTGGAACTACAGGGTTTGATGTTTGCCCTGTTTAAATCTTATATTGGCTGAATATTTCTTTGCTATGCTCAGTGCCATCTTTTGCATTATGAGTGTTTATTCTGTGCCAATATAGGTTTTAGGGGGGATTTCCTGGTATTATGGCTCAGTTAAAAGACCTTGGATTATAGGGATGTTTGAACATCATTAGGAGTCATTAAAAATGTGGGAACTTTTAAAGTTGGATGAATGCATTGAATTTTATATCATTTATGGTTTTATCAATTTATGGGGGCCAGGGGCAGAATGTGGTGGTTTGATTCAGGTGTCCCCCACAAACTTAGGTGTTCTGAATGCTAGGATCCCAGCTGATGGCAATTCGGGAATTAAAGCCTCCTGGAGGCAGTGTATTGTCGGGGGCGGGCTTATGGGCGTTATAGCTAGGTTCCCCTTGTCAGTGTTTGGCACACTCCCCTGTTGCTTTTGTCCAGCTTATGTTGGCCAAGGGGTGATGTTCACCATCTGCTCATGCCATTGTTTTCCCCTCCCATCATGGATTCTGTAAGCCAAAATAAACCCTTTTTTCCCACAAGCTGCTCTTGGTTGGGTGATCTCTGCCAGCAATGCAAACCTGACTGCAACAAAGGCTAAGGATGGATTTGACGGGCCAACAGGCCAATCAACATGCTGAAATTCAACTGAGTGACGGTCAAGACAACAGTCATAAGGGTAAATCTGAAGGGTTGTTGCTAACTATACTTTTTGTTTGGGTTTTGGTTTTTCGAGGTAGGGTCTCGCTCCAGCCCAGGCTGACCTGGAATTACTATCTAGTCTCAGGGTGGCATTGAACTCATAGTGATCCTCCTACCTGTGCCTCCTAAGTGATGGGATTAAAGGCATTTTCTACCATGCCCAGCTACTGTTTTGTTTTTTTTAATCAATAACATGATAGATAGACTTACCTAATAGCAGAATGTCAACAGAGACCTAGATTACAGTTGTTTTGTTTCTTGAATCAGGGTCTCACTATGTAGCCAGGCAGGCCTCAAATTTGTGACAATTGTGCCACCTCTGCCCTGAGTTTTGATTATTTGTGATGTAATTCACACACAAACTTCACTCTTTAAGTGTAAAATAAGCTGGGCCATCAGCTGACTAATGGGTGAGGCACGCAAGGGCATACTACTCAGCCATGAGAGCAAAGGAAGGATAGAGGCTGGATGTGGATGGATGTGCCTTGGAATCCCAGCACTCAGAAGTTGAGGCAAGAGGACTGTGTTCAAGTCAGTTTGGAGTATATAGTGAGACTTAAAAAAATATTTTAAATTTTAGTAGAGAGACAAAATAGGCAGCTAGAGAATAGGCACACCAGGGCTTTAAACTGCTACAAACGAATTGCAGGTGCATGAGACGCCTTGTGCATTTAGCTTATGTGGGTCCTGAGGAACTGAACCCAGGTCCTCTGGCTTTGCAGGCAAGTGCCTTACCTGTTAAGCCATCTCTCCAGCCCCCTTTTGTTTTTTCAAGGTAAGGACTCACTCTAGCCCAGACTGAGCTAGAATTCACTATGTAGTCTCAGGCTGGCCTCAAACTCAAAGCAATCTTCCTACCTCTGCCTCTCAAGTGCTGGGATTAAAGGCATGTGCCACCATGACTGGCCTATGAGACTTTTAAAAACAAAAACAAAAAAAATGACATCCAGCACAAGGTGGCACATGTGCCTAAAGTTCCTTTTCAGTGACTAGAGGCCCTGGCATGCCCATTCTCTATCTGCCTCTCTTTCTCTCTAATAAAAAATAAATAAATAAAATATAGGGGCTGAAGAGATGGCTTTGCGGTTAATCGCTTGCCTGAAGAACCTAAAGACCCCAGTTCGAGGCTCAATTCTCCAGTACCCACGTAAACCAGATGCACAAGGTCACGCATGCATCTGGAGCTCATTTGCAGTGGCTGGAGGCCCTAATGTGTCCATTCTCTTTCTCTGCCTCTTCATCTCTATGTTGCTCTAAAATAAATACATGAAAATAAACAAAAAAGTAAATAAAATAAAATATAAAATTGGCATCTGGCCATTTGACATACTTTTTTTTTTTTTTTTTTTTTTTTTTTTACTATTCTGACTAATGCTGCCAAGAACATTCATGTGAGGCTACAATATGAACTTAAAATTTAAGTTCTTAGGATTGCAGTACATTGAGCTCCACAGAGACAGCACTGGGGCAAGTGAGAGCCAGACAGGCAACTGGGCGACTCTCAGTGCCTCGTTGAGGAAAAAAGTCAACTAAAGATGGGCAAAGGAGACCCTAACAAGCCGAGAGGCAAAATGTCATCATATGCATTCTTTGTGCAAACTTGCCAGGAAGAACACAAGAAGCATCCAGATGTTTCTGTCAGCTTCTCAGAATTCTTCAAGAAGTGCTCAGAAGCCAGGCGTGGTGGTGCATGCCTTTAATCCCAGCACTCAGGAGGTAGAGGTAAGAGGATCGCCATGAGTTTGAGGCCACCCTGAGATTACATAGTAACTTCCAGGTCAGCCTGAGCTAGAGTGAAACCCTACCTTGAAAAACAAAAACAAAAAAAGTGCTCAAAGAGGTGGAGGTGCATGACTGCTAAAGAAAAAGGAAAGTTTGAAGACATGGCCAAGGCGGACAAGGCTCGTTATGAGAAATGAAAACCTATGTCCCTCCTAACAGGGAAACAAAAAAGTTCAAGGATCCCAATGCACCCAAGAAGCCTCCTTTGGCCTTCTTGTTCTGTTCTGAATATCGCGCCAAAATCAGACAACACCCCGCCTATCCACCGGTGATGTTGCAAAAAAACTGGGAGAGATGTGGAACAACACTGCTGTGGATGACAAGCAGCCTTACGAGAAGAAAGCTGCCGAGCTGAGGAAAAAGTGTGAAAAGGGCATTGCTGCCTACAGAGCTACGGGAAAACCTGATGCAGAAAAAAAAAAAAAAAAAAGAATTGTCAAGGCCGAAGGCTGAAAAGAGCAAGAAAAAGAGCAAGAGAAAGAAGATGAAGAGGATGAGGAAGAGGAGGATGAGGAAGATGATGATGAATAAGTTGGTTCTAGCGCAGTTTATTTTTCTTGTCTATAAAGCATTTAACTTCCCTGTACACAACTCACTCCTTTTAAAGAAAAAAAAAAATTGAAATGTAAGGCTGTGTAAGATTTGTTTTTAAATTGTAGTGTCTTTTTTTTTTGTATAGTTAACACACTACCGAATGTGTCTTTAGATAGCCCTGTCGTGGTGGTATTTTCAAGTCACTAACCTTGCCTTTTACAGTATGGGGGTTGTAAATTGGCACGGAAATTTAAAGCGTGTTCTTGGTGCACAGCACAGATTAGTTATATATGAGGACTGTAGTTTATTTCTTTTATCTTTAGTTGTCTGTGATGCAGCTTACATGAAATAATTGTTCTGTTTAACTGAATAGCACTCTGTAATTGCAAAAAAAAAAATTGCAGCTGTTTTGTTGACATTCTGAATGCTTCTAAGTAAATACAATTTTTTTTTTATTAGTATGGTTGTCCTTTTCATAGGTCTGAGATTTTTCTTCTTGAGGGGAAGCTAGTATCTTGCTTTTGCCCATTTTGGGTCACTTGGATTATTGCAGTGTCTTTTCATATAGTCAGGCTGAGTAAAATACTTTTGTCTACACACCCTGCATATCACGATAGGGGTAATAAAAAGTTTGAAAACATTTTCACCCATAACTGAAACTCCAAAATCTCGATCAATGGATGAGAGTTCACATAGCCCACTAAAGCTTACAACATGAAGAGTAACCAATTGTTTTCATACATGGGATTATTAGAATCAAACAATTTTAAAGTCTGTCCTTGAAGGATAGAAAAGTATGTTCTAATCTTTGAATGAGGACTCTGTATTCTTTAACTCCCATCACCATGTGATGGCAATTATATTTTGAAGTTCCCACATGAAAGAAGACCTGAGGATGTATCCCCAAAAGCGTGAACTTAAAATACAACGCTACCATATTAAACGTTTTGTTGACATTAGTCCCAGGGAAGGCTATGAAAGTGCTGACTATACACTTTCCCATTTGTCTAAATATGGGCTGCTCCGAAAATGAGGCTATTAAAAGTATTTTTAATTAGTTGGGCCAGCTTTTAAAATTATGCCACATTTAAAATTAAAGTAGGATATATTTTCCTATATTGCGATTTCCCCTTTAATAAATCAGACATGTGGAAGAAAGATAAACTTCGCATCTTAGTATCAGTTACCCAATTGATTTTATTTTTCTTTCCAAAACCCAAACTCACTCATTTGAGTTGTATTTATCTCCTTAGCAGTTTAAGGAACAATTTGGTGAATTTTGTGGTTTTGAAGTTATCGTTCTTAAAGTGCCAGTGTTAAAATAGCGTTCTTGCCGGGCGTGGCGGCACATGCCTTTAATCTCAGCACTCGGGAGGCAGAGGTAGGAGAATTGACATGAGCTCGAGGCCACCTTGAGACTACATAGTGAATTTCAGGTCAGCCTGGGCCAGAGTGAGACCCTACCTCGAAAATCCAAAAATAAATTAATTAACTAATTAAAAAATGAAATAGCATTCTTGTAATTTTACAAGCTTTTGTGATAGGAGTGCTGTTTTGCTATATAATTTTGACTTGGATTCTTTCCATTTGCATTTGTTTATGTAATTTCAGGAGGAATACTGAACATCTGAGTCCTGGATGATACTAATAAACTAATAATTGCAGAAGTTTTTTAAAAAATTAAGGGGGCTGGAGAGATGGCTTAGTGGTTAAGGCAGTTGTCTGCAAAGCCAAAGGATTCTAGTTCAATTCCCCAGTACCCATGTAAGCCAGATGCACAAGGGGGCACATGCATCTGGAGTTCATTAGCAGTGGCTGGAGGCCCTGGCATGCCCATTCTCTCTCTGTCTCTCTCCCTCTGCCTATTTCTTTCTCTCTGAAATAAAAATAAAATATTTTTAAAAATTACATTCTTAGGTATGCAGATCTAGGAGGGGACACTGGTAGGTCACATGTTCAATTACTGCCCAACACTTCCAAAGCCACCATTCCATGCACAGTTCCACCAGCAGGGGGAGATGGTCCCACTGCTCTGCAGCAGGGACTCTTGAGCTGACTGGGGTGACCCAATGACCATAGAGGTTCTCACTGGGGGTTATTTTGGAGCTGGCATCAAACCCAAAATCTGATGAGCATGTGCTTTCTGCCACTGAGAAACACTCCCAGCTGTCCCTGTGGTCTGCAGGGTTTCACCCTTATCAGGCTGGCCTGGAGCTCACTCTGTAGCCCAGGCTGGCCTTGAACTTACAACAATCCTCACACCTGTCTCTCCAATGCTAGGATTAAAAGTATGCGCTCCCATGCCTGGCTAACACTGAGATTTTGATTTGAACAGAAGCAACATTATCAGAAAACAAAGGAAACTTGGCCCCAGGAACTTGTGTGACTATGCAACTGCCCAACACATTCTTCTCAAAAGATCAGAGTAGTTCACTCTAACCCTGTTAGGAGGGCTGTGATGTCAGGAGGATGGATGTTACATGACTGCATACTTCCACCATTGTTGCGTGGCCTGACTGCGCAGCCTGTGGGAAGAGCGAGTCTCGGATCTTCAGGCTGGATCACGAGACACGCTCGACACCAACAACACACGATCAGCTTACAAATCCATGTCCTCTTCTCTCCCTGACACTGTCATGGCCCAGACAGGGGCTGGGCTAGAAGACAAGATAAGCCTGTTGAGTGTCTGAACTTACATTTTCAAACCAGGTGCTGACACATGCCTGCAATGTATCAACTGGGAAGCTAAAGCTGGAGGATGGCCAACTTGAAGTCAGCCTGGGCTAAACAGTGAGTCCAAGACTACCCTGAGTTAAACAGCAAAACTCTATCTCAAAACTTAAATAGAGAGCTGGGGCCAGGCGTGGTGGGGCACGCCTTTAATCCCAGCACTTGGGAGGCAGAGATAGGAGGATCACTGTGAGTTCAAGGCCACCCTGAGACTACATAGTGAATTCCAGGTCAGTCTGGGCTAGAGTGAGACTGTACCTTGAAAAGCCCCCCCCCCAAAAAAAGAGAGAGCGCTGGGGGGGAATATATATATATATATAATAAAAAAAGAAGCCAGGCGTGGTGTCACACACCTTTAACTGCAGCACTTGTGAGGCAGAGGTAGGAGGATGGCTGTGAGTCTGAGGCCACCCTGAGACTACACAGTGAATTTCAGGTCAGCCTGAGCTAGAGTAGGACCCTACCTTGAAAAACCAAAAAAATAAAGAGCTCAGTGGTAGAACACATGCATAGCAGGCATTTGGCCCTAGAAACACACACAAGTTGTTTACCGGGGGGGGGGGGGGGAAGCTTACACTAAACTGTTAAAGGTATTAATTAAATCAATTTATTAAGGCATTCTTTATTGTTTAAAAGGAAATATAAGGGCTGGAGGAATGACATAGTGGGTAATGCACTTGCCTGCAAAACCTAAGGACCCAGGTACGATTCCCCAGTACCCATATAAAGCCAGATGCACAAGATGGTACACGCATCTGGAATTCATTTACAGTGGCTGGAGGCCCTAGCGTGCCCACACTCTCCCTCTCATACTTTTAAAAAGGTTTAAAAAAAACCTGTCTTGGTAAAAAGACATTACATAGCAAACAAAAGTACAGCAAACACTAAAATTAACAGCCCTGTTTTAGGTGGATGTGCCGGGGCAGGCCTGCAATCCCTGTGGCTGAAGCAAGAGAACTGCAAGTCTGATGCCAGCCTGGGCTATACAGGGAGAGCATGTCTGGGCTTTGTTTTGTTTAATTTTTATTGTATTTTATTTACTTGGGAGAGAGGCAGAAAGAGAGAAAGAGAGAGAGAGAATGGGTACACCACCGTCTTTGCCATTGCAAACGAACTTGACACGTGCACCGTCTTTGCCATTGCAAACGAACTTGACACGTGCACCCCCTTGTGCATATGGCTTACATGGGTCCTGGGAAATTGAACCTGGGTCCTTTGGCTTCCCAGGCAAGTGCCTAACAGCTAAGCCATCTCTCTAGCCCCAGATTTTTAGAGTTTTTTTTTTTTAAACAAGGGGCTACAGGGATGGCTTAGTAGTTAAGACACTTGCCTGCAAAGCCTAAGGACCCAGGTTCAATTCCCCAGTACCCACGTAAACCAAACACACAAGGTGATGCATGTATTTGGAGTGTTTGTAATGGCCGGAGGCCCTGGTGTGCCCATTCTTTCTTTCTCTTCCACTCTCACTCAAATAAATAAATGTATTTTTCAAAACTTAATGAAGATAGTAAATTAGGGAAATGATTTAGAAAAAAAAAAAAGCCAAATGTGGAGGCACACGCCTTTAATCCCAGCACAAAGGAGGCAAAGAGAATCACTTGAGTTCAAGGCCACCCTGAGACTACATAGTGAATTCTAGGTCAGCCTGGGCTAGAGCGAGACCCTACCTAGAAAAACAAAACAAAAAAAAAGAAAGAAAAAAGGAGCGGGGCATGGTGACGTACACCTTTAATCCCAGCACTTGGGAGGCAGAGGTTAAGAGGAACACTTTGAGTTCAAGGCTACCCTGAGACTCTGCAGTGAATTCCAGGTCAGCCTGGGATACAGTGAAACTCTACCTTGAAAAACCAAGGGGAAAAAAAAAAAAAAGAAAGAAAGAAACAGAGATAGAGAGAAAAAGGAAGCCACATTTGGAAGGCAAATGTAGGATTGTTGATGAGAGGATCAAATTTGCTCCAGTTTAAGCTCCAGCTGAGGCTAAATTTCAGTTTCCGGGAGAGGCAGGCAAGACTTCTGGGAAAAACCATGAACAAAGGGCATGCCCAAGGTGGTGGGCTCTGGGGACTGAGTCAGTTTCTGGAGATATGTCCAAACATACCCAGACATGTCCCTTTTGCAACCCTTCGTGCCTTCTACCCCAACCAATCAGAGATGTACAACTGTAACTGCTGCTTGCCTAACCAATCATTTAAAAAGATTACCTAACCTGCTTGGAATTCCCCTACTTATGCTTAAAAGGGGCCTGCGTGCTCCTCTCGGGGTCACCATTTTGTGTTAATGGTTGACCCCCGCATGCTGGCTGATTCTGCAGAATAAACGCTCTTTGCTTTTACATACTATTTGAGTCTGGGGTCTTTGTTCAGCGATTATCAGACCCTTACAGTTGAGAGTTCAAGGCTACCCTGAGGCTACATAGTGAATTCGAGTTCAGCCTAGGCTAGACTGAAACCCTACCTTGAAAAACCAAAAAAAAAAAAAAAAAAAAAGACAAAAAGGGGCTGCAGAGATGACTTAATGGTTAAGGCTCTTGCCTGGAAAGCCTAATGACCCAAATTCAATTCTCCAGTACCCATGTAAAGCCAGATACACAGTGGTGCAGGTAACTGGATTCATTTGCAGTGGCTGGAGGCCCTTTCTTTCTGTATCTCTCTTAGCTTGCAAATAAATAAATAGGGCCAGGCGCATGCCTTTAATCTCGGAAAACCAACAAAAATAAATAAATAAAAGAGCCAAAAAGATGACTCAGCTTAATGCTTAATTAATTACCCTTAATGGGTACTTGCTTACAAGGCCCAATGGCCCAGATCCAATTTTCCAGTACCCATATAAAGACAAATGCAGAGTGGCACATGTATCTGGAGTTCATTTGCAGTGGCAGGAGGCCCTGGCATGGCCATTTCTTTCTTTCTCTCTGCTTGCAAGTAATAAATACAAATACTTTAAAAAGTGCTAACTTTAGCAGGGCGTGGTGGCGCATGCCTTTAATCTTAGTACTTGGGAGGCAGAGGTAGGAGGATCGCAGTGAGTTCGAGGCTACTGAGACTATATAGTAAATTCCAGGACAGCCTGGGCTTAAGCGAAACCCTACCTTGAAAAAAAATGTGCTACCTTTAAAAATCATTTTAGTCCATTACCCATCATTTATTTGTTTAAAATGCACCCATTTCACTAGCTCAGTGTCCAATCCAGCGGTCCACTAAGCAGCCCCATTTGCCCGGCCACCTGATCTTCCGTTCTCTTCAAAGTCTCGTGCCATTTTCTCCTTTTGTTTCAATTCCTTTTGGTCTCTGGAATACTGTTCAAATATGGGCTGATAAATATATATTCCTCCCACAATTCCAAGGATACTGGCAAAAGCCAGTTGTGGCAGAGTCAGTCTCCTGAACATGGCTGCAGAACACACCACACTGGGCTCCTCATCCAGCAACTCTCTTCAGACCTGTACAAAGACGGGTCATCATAAGGCAATCAGTACCACAGTTTTTATCATGATTTTATGCCAACACTTTGCTCTGGAGCCAACTATGGCTTTGTAGCAATATATAGGAATCACTAATAAAATGTATAGTGGCTCACACCTGTGATCCTAGCACTTGGGAGGTGAAGGCAGGAGGATCAGGAGCTCAAGGTCATCCTTAGCTACAGGAGACCCTGTCTCAAAAACAAGCAACAAAATTAAAAACACAGTAAGAGCTGGAGAGATGGCTGAGCCACTAAAGGCACTTGTTTGCAAAGCCTGATGGCCAGGGTTCAATTCCCCAGTACCCATGTAAAGCCAGATGCACACAGTGATGCACGAATCTAGAGTTAATTTGCAGCCGGGCATGGTGGTACATGCCTTTAATCCCAGCACTCGGGAGGCAGAGGTAGAAGGATCGCCGTGAGTTCAAGGCCACCCTGAGACTACATAGTGAATTCCAGGTCAGCCTGGGCTAGAGTGAGACCCTACCTCGAAAAACCAAAACCAAAACCAAAAAAAAAATAGAGTTAATTTGCAGCCACAAGAGGCCCTGCTATACGCATTCACATTCTGTGTGCAAATAAATATTAAAAAATTTAAAACAGGGACTGGAGAGATGGCTTAGCGGTTAAGCACTTGCCTGTGAAGCCTAAGGACCCCCGTTCAAGGCTCAATTCCCCAGGACCCACGTTAGCCAGATGCACAAGGGGGCGCACACGTCTGGAGTCCATTTGCAATGGCTGGAGGCCCTGGCACGCCCATTCTCTCTCTCTCTCTGTCTGTCACTCTCAAATAAATGAATAAAAATAAACAAAAAATATTTTAAAAAAATTAAGAACAGAATAAATACACACAGAATATGGGGCTAGGGGACATTCTAAGACAAAACTAAATCCTCATCCATTACAGAATGTTGTCAGTGAGTTATCTCTTTGTTCTGTTGTTTGAGACAAGGGATCCTCCTTTCTGCTTCCCAAGCTCCAGGGTGACAGGCTTGTGCCACCAGCCACCAACCTGGCTTTTCAGTAGCTTTAAACTGCCAGCTTTGAAAAATGACAAGAGTGGGAAGAGTGGAAAACTCACATTGATCCTCTTACCTCTGCCTCGCAAGTGCTGGGATTAAAGGGGTGTGCCACCATGCTCAGGAAGAGTACTTATTTTCATTTTAAACAAGAGAGAAAGAGACAGAGAGAATGGGGATGCTAGGGCCTCTAGCCACTGCAAATGAACTCCAGGTGCATGTGCCACCTTGTGCATCTGCCTTACTTGGGTACTAGGAAATTCAGCCTGAGTCCATTTCTTCAGCCGCCCCCCCCACACACACACACACCTTTTTTTTTTTTTTTCTTTTTCCAAGGTAGGGTCTCACTCTAGCTCAAGCTGACCTGAAATTCACTATGTAGTAGTCTAAGGATAGCCTCGAATGCATGGAAATCCTCCTACCTCTGCCTCCCAAGTGCTGGTATTACAAGCATGCGTCACCATGCCCCGACTTTTGTTCCTTTTTTTTATAATTTTATTTGTGTGTGTGTGCGCACCTGCAAGTCCTTTCTCTTGCTACTGCAGACTCCAGACACATTACCACTTTGTACATATGGCTGTATGGGGATAGTGAGGGAACTAATGTTTTGCAAGAATGCACCTTTATCCACTGAGCCATTTTCTCAACCCCTGATTGTTCTATTTTTAAAAATTTATTTATTTGTGGCCTGCAGAAATGGCTTAGCGGTTAAGGCGTTTGCCTGCAAAGTCTAAGGACCCAGGTTCAATTCCCCAGGCCAGAAGCACAAGAGGCACATGTGTCTGGAGTTCATTTGCAGTGGCTGGAGGCCCTGACGTGCCCCTTCTCCTGCCTCTTTCCCTCTCTCTCTCAAATAAAGAAATAAAATATTTAAAAAATTAAAAATGTGTAAACACAGAGAGATACAGAATATGGGTGCACCAGGTCTTCTAGCCACTGTAATGTACTCAATGTACTGTAAATGAACTCAAGATGCATATGCCACTTTTAGCATCTGGCTTTACATGGGCACTGGGAATCAAACCCAAGTTGACAAGCAAGCTCCTTAACCCCTAAGCCATCTCCCCAGCTCCCTTGTTCTACTTTTAACAACTGAAAAAAAAAAAAAAAAAAGTAAACTCACAACAGGATATAGCATTTTCCAGAAATATCCCGTGCCAAATACTTTAGTACATGGGTAAATGTCTGTGAGTGACAAGAGCAGGGTAGTTACATTTTCTCAGATGTGATCCCAAAAATCAGTAGTGGCAGAAAAGGTACTGAAAGCTAGCTTGCCCTTAAAAGCTCTCAAATGCAACTTAAACGAATGTGGGAAAGAAAGGCTTCTTTTCTCCTGGACTATAAGGCTGAGTAGACAAATAACAATTTCCCAATCTGTCTTTAGAGCCCAATGAAAGGCGGAGGTTAAAGAAGTAAGGGGAGGGGCTGCAGAGATGGCTCAGAGGTCAAAGGCGCTTGCTTGCACAGCCTGACGGCCCAAGTGCAATTCCCCAGACCCAGGTAAAGCCAGATGCACAAAGCGGCACGTGCGCCTAGAGTTCGTCGGCAGTGGCCAGAAGCTCTGGGGCGCCCATTTTCTCCCTATCTCCCTCATATAAATAAAAATTTAAGGCCAGAGCGACCATTTGAACCTTATGTAAACTTAAAAAACAAACGAACGTGGACTCCTGGAGCTCGGCTTCTTACATACGCGCGTGCCGGGCCCACGGGACGATCTCGCCAAGCAGCCGGGGTGACCCGGAACCTCTGGCGGCCGGCAGGCGCTCCAGGCCGCCGCGCCTCAGTCCCCCATCGCGACGCCGCACCCTCCACCCGCCTGCCTGTTCACTGACAGGCGACTTAAAACTCCACGCCTGCCACCAACACGCCCACAAGCGACAACGAGCACCCGGGCCAGCGTCTCGTCCCTCACCTGCGTCGCCCGCCCGGCGGAAGTGAGACCCCGCTCCTTCCGGCAGCGTTTCCGGCTACCTTCGCGCCCGGCGACGGCGGCTCGCCGAGGCCAAACTAGTGCGCGGAGCGGCCGCGCGCTTCCTCCGCCGGCTCGGGTTCCGGGAGATGTGCAGCCGGCCTCGGGCGCGCGGGCCATGGACCCCGAGCGCAGCCTCGCCTTCCGGGGCTTCCAGAAGCGCTCCCCCGAGAAGGTGAAGCTGCGGAAGAGGAAGTCCGCCTTGTACGCCGGCGCCCAGGACAAGGGCTCGGGCAGCCGCGGTGAGTGCCGTGCCGCTAGGCTTCAGAGATCCGAAACCGCCTCGACACGCTTTGCGGTGCCCTGAGACCGCCTCTCGTCCTGTGCTCGAGCTGCTCTCCAGCTCAGCCTCCGAGGGCCGCCACGCCTACTGGACTTACAGATTTAACATAAAATCTGATTTTTTAAATGTTCACTGGAGAGAGGGAGACAGAATAGCTCTCCAGGGCCTCTTTCCACTGTAAACTGGAGATATGCCACTTTGTGCATCTGGCTGTACGTCGGAACTGGGGAAGTGAACCTGGGCCATCATGCTTTGTGTGCAAGCGCCTTCAACTGCTGAGCCATCTCCTCAGCCCAAAATCTGATTTGTAAATATTGGCAGCTAAATTAAGATTTTAGAAAATACTCTGTATTCAGCATACAGGCCGCCATTTGTAAGTGCAGACTGGAGGCAACAGACCAACCTGTTTATGACATTTTTATATTGGACAAATCATTTTCATTTCTGAGCCTTATAGTTTCCTTGTATGTAAAATGGAGGTAATAATACCTAACCCACGGTATTAAGGACTAAATAGAAATACCTATAAAGGAATTAACAACATACTAAGTAGCAATAATAGGGTACCAGCCGGGCACAGTGGCTTGTGGAAATTCAGGCCTATAGTCCTAGCATTCAAGAGGCTGACAGTAGGATCACCGAGTTGCAGGTCAGCTCAGGGCTAGAGACCGTGCCTCAAATAAACAACAGGGTATGTTAAAATGTACAGATGAGGTCTAGAGAGATGGCTTAGCAGTTAAGGCACTTGCCTGTGAAGCCTAAGGACCCATGTTCAACTCTCCAGGTCTCATGTAAGCCATACGCACACATAAGGTGACGCAAGCAGGCAAGGTTGCATATGTGCACAAGATGGCACATATGTCTGGAGTTCGGTTGCAACGGCTGGAGGCCCTGGTGTGCCAATTCTTTCTCCTGCTCTCGTGGAAAGAAAAAGCCAGTATGCTGGGCTTGCCTCAAAGAAAAAAAAAACCAAAAACCCAAGGCCTCGAGCCACTGCAAATGAACTCCAGACGTATGCACCACCTTGTTCATCTGGCTAATGTGGGTCCTGGGGAATTGAACCTGGGTCCTTAGGCTTTGCAAGTAAGGACCTTAACTGCTAAGCCATCTCTCCAGTCCCAAGTTAATTGTTTCTTAGGTTGGAATTTCAGTTAACCCTAGTTATTTTATTTTTTATTAATTTGCAAGCAGAGATCGAGAACAGGCATGCCAGGACCTCCAGCTACTACAAAGGAACTCCAGATGCATGTGCCTCTTTGTGCATCTGCTTTATGTGGGTAGTGGAGAATTCAGCCTAGGTTGTTAGGCTTTGCAAGCAAGTGCCTTAACTGCTAAACCAGCTCTCCAGCACGTCCCCCCTCCCCACCGCCTGTATTTATTTATTTGCATTGTGCCAACAGGTTGCATGCAGGGCCTCATAGTAAGGCAAGAGCTGTGCCACTGATCCAAATCCCCATTTGGCGTAGTATTCCCTTTAGCCTAGGCCAGCTCTGTGGAGTAATATGGTGGGAAGAGCCAGAGGTGACAACAACCTAAGCCAGGGCCACATGAGAGTCCATAGTCCCCTACTTTAAATTCTGTAAGAGGAAGTAACCTGACTTTTATGCCATTGTTGTGTTTTGCTTTTCAGGTCTTCTTGGAGAAAGCACCTACCTCGTCTTGCTTACTGTGGCTTTCAGAGTACTTAACTGTGCCCTAGTGCAGACCAGCTTTGTTCCAGATGAGTACTGGCAGTCTCTGGAAGTTGCCCATCACATGGTCTTCAAATATCCTTTGTAGTTTCTCTTCCAGCCTGAGACTGTGTGTTCATCTTGGGAACTGAGCTCATGGTTGCATTTTAGCCACATTGCCAAGTGTCCCATTAGTGGACACCCATATTCCTCCTGGATCTCTGACGCTCAGACTTGTAGCACAGCCTTTAACTCCTGTATACTCCCTCAATGCTCCATATTTGAAGGATTTCCATGGAAGTAAAATCCACTTTGCTTCCCAACACCCAGAAGGCTAGAGCAAGAGGATCATGAGTTTAAGGCGATTCCAGGCTAAATAGAGAGACCCTGTCTCAAAAAAATGCAAAAAATGGCTGAGCGTGGTGGGACACGCCTTTAATTCAAGCACTTGGGAGGCAGAGGTAGGAGGATCACATTGAATTTGAGGCCAGCCTGGAACTACAGAGTTAAGTTCCACATCACACTGGGCTAGAGTGACACCTTGCCTGGAAAACACAGAGAATAAAATACCAAAATATGCCATACTCCAGATGAACCTTGCAAACATTTAAGATTTTTAAGTTTTTACTGTCAAAAACGTTAAAAAGCTGCCTTATTATATGGAAATGTAAATAAACTGACTCAATACTATTTGGTGTTTACTCCTTAATCTTATTAATTATGGTTACTTGACCTGGGAATGGACAGAACGATTAAGGGGTTACACTTACCCCTTAATCTTTGCAAGCATTTACAAGGTTCTGCACCTCTTGGGGAAAGATAGTGTTCAGTTACTGGTAAGTTTAAATAAAATAGCTATTAAAAATGTATTCCATCCTTTTCAAAGACTAATATTAAGAAAATGGCATTCCTGGTATGAGTTTGTTTTTAGGAGATACAGTGATGTGTCACACCTTCATATGTGCTAAAATTAGAGTGAGCCTTGGCATGTCCTGCTGTGGGGAATCTAGTTAAAAGGTATGCAGATTTTCAAAGCAGCTCTTCTACATATTCATTATTTGGGTTTTGGAGTATAATTCATAAAGGAATCAGGTAAAAATGGTGCTTTGCTTTTAAATTTTGTTAATTTTTTTTATTTATTTGAGAGCAACAGACTGACAGAGAAAGACGCAGATAGATAGAGAATGGGCACGCCAGGGCCTCTAGCTACTGCAAATGAACTCCATATGCTTGTGCCACCTGTGCATCTGGCTTATGTGGGTCCTGGGGAATGGAGCCTCAAACTGGGGTCCTTAGGCTTCACAGGCAAGCGCTTAACCACTAAGCCATCTCTCCATCCCAGTGCTTTGCTTTTAACCCATTGATAGAACACTTCATATGGAGATAGAATACACATGAGCCCACTCAGAATTTAGCACTGAAATTCCAACCTAAGAAACAATTAACTTGGGACTGGACAGATGGCTTAGCAGTTAAGGTGCTTACTTGCAAAGCCTCAGGACCCAGGTTCAATTCCCCAGGACCCATATTAGCCAGATGAACAAGGTGGTGCATACGTCTGGAGTTCATTTGCAGTGGCTAGAGGCCTTGGTGTGCCCACTCTGTCTCTTAAGTAAATAAATTATAAAAACAAAAACAACTTGATAGACATGTGACAGTACGGGTAACCAACCGTTGTGCTGCGTAGTAATGAACACTATGAAGGGTGTGACTTCCAGATAGTGGACTATTGAACTGTTCATGGAAGTCAGTACAGGTCCAGATGGCACAAGTTTCTCTAGCCTGTCAAGTTTTGGGATTCTTTCTGTGGTGCTGAGGGACCAAACCCTTGGACATGCTAGGCAAGTACTCCACCACTGAGCTATACCCCAGCCTTCAGGTCCGTTAGATGTCATCAAATCGGAGTCAGGGATTTCACCCTCCTCCATTTTTGCTGGGAAAGCCAGAGGGTTGTGTATTGCTAAGAGCATAGTGTAGAGTCTGGAGACTCTGAGGTCCCAGGGTATTTGTTTAAAGCAAGCTGTGCCCTCCCTCTTGCTGCTGAGACATGAGGGTTCACGGCATGATCATGGGATGGGAATGTAGAGCAGAACTTCTCCTATCATCTCAGGGTGAATTTAGAAACTGTGAACTCACTTTTCTTCTCAGAAGCAATACTAGCTTCTAGATCATGAACGGCAGCCATAAAGTCGGAAGCAGTAAAGAAATATCCATGACATCAAGGACATCATCTAGCCCCCAAACAGATGATGGCAAACGAGGAGGTAGAAAAATTTCTATCCGGGCTGGAGAGATGGCATAGCAGTTAAGCGCTTGCCTGTGAAGCCTAAGGACCTCGGTTCAAGGCTCGATTCCCCAGGACCCACATTAGCCAGATGCACAAGGGAGCGCACGCATCTGGAGTTCCTTTGCAGTGGCTGGAGGCCCTGGCGCGCCCATTCTCTCCCTCTCTCTCTCTCTCTCTCTCTCTCTCTCTCTCTCTCTCTCTCTATATATATATATATATATATATATATATATATATGTATATATGCCGCGGACTGACTCTCGGGGAGATCAGGACCGAGGGAGAACAAGGGCGAAGGCTCAAGGAGAACTCGGGATTCGGCGAGGAAATGACAGACAGACACACTCTAGGTTGAATATGTTGTTGTAATTTACTGAAGGTTTCATGAAGGTTTTATACAGATTGAACAAGGAAACTTAGCATATTAACAAGTGATCTCAGACTTTATTATTTTAAAACAATCTTAATTACTTTCCATTCTAACTATACATTTAGAACTATCAAGGAGGAAATACCCATTTCTCAAGCATGTCTCGCACCATTGACCACAATAAGTGTTTTTAGACATTCAGAGCTATCAAGGGTTATGAGGTAGGAAATATACTGTTAGTTCTAAGAATTACGTCTCACACCATGGTTCGCGGCGCACGCCACTGCTCACAGTGTTCCTAGGAACTTGACACAGCTGTATGTAATTTCATTTCTTAACTCTTTAGTTACTGAGTAAGAGATATTTCTTTACTAAGTAGTTTGTTTTTTTTCTTAGTTAGGGGCTTAATGATTCTTCCCCACTGAATAATTTGTTTATTAATTCCTCAAGAGGGCTGGAAATATTTCCAGCCATGATTCCATCAGTACTGTAAAGTAGGCCTGATTTCTTTTAAATACTGTTGTTTCTCCTCTCTGCTATTTTACACCCACTATATCTGTTCCCTCTTAGCCTCTCTATTTTAACCTTCAAAGGACTAGTCTCATTTTTATAAATGAATAACTGTTTTCATTCTACTGGCTTGAGGAAGTTGATGAATAGTAAACTTTGGAGCAAGAGGATTTAATTTTAATTCCTTCTGCTCTTGAGAAGGAGCCCCCTTTTGTTCTGGGCTAGGAGCTCGCCCCTTCTCTAGTTTTTTGATTCCTTTTTCTCCTCTTCTCCCCCTGTAAGGGGGGTTTTATCTTTGTGGAACTTAGATTTGTATTCATTTTTCCAATGTCTCCCCTTTTTACATCGGGGACACAATCCTGGAGGTGGCCCTCTCTTATTGGGCCCTGTAGATTGTTGTTTACAATCCTTTTGTGTATGACCTGGCTTATTGCATTTGAAACATATTGGATTTTGTGTAGAGGCTTGTTTCCCTCCTCCATATGTTTTCTTTACAAAGGCGTTGAATCTCTGACCTTTCATGGCTGCAGCGTAAGCCATTCCCTGGATTACTGTTGGTGAGGCGTCCATGCATGCTTTGATATAATCTTGTGTGGTTCCTGTTTTCCTAATTGGTCTAATTAGGTCTTGGCACAACGCATTGGCATTTTCCCAAGCCAATTGTTTTAAAAGCATAGATGTCCCCTCTGAAGGGGGAAGCATACGATGGATAGCTTTTTCTAATCGGGCAATGAAATCCTGATAACTTTCTTCATTGCCCTGTCTGATCCCTGCTAAAGCTCCACCCTTGGCTCCCGGAGGAGGGAGCTGTCGCCAAGCCATGACTGTATTTCGAGTTATCAATTCTAATACTTTTTGAGGAATGGTTGTTTGTGCCTGATTGGTTGAATATTGTTCTGTGCCCAGGAACATACTTATTGTTGGCTTAGGGCCTCTTTTCTTTATAGAATCTGTTATAGATTCTCTAGCTCTGTCCTCATATTCAGTTCTCCACAGAATATAATCTCCAGGGGAAAGAGTAGCCTTAGCAGTTTGATACCAGTCATATGGAGTTAGCCAAAGACTGGACAACATTTTCAATACTTGTATGGTATAAGGAGCAGAAGGACCAAAGGTCTTAACTGCATATTGTAATTTTTTTAAGGTTTTAAGAGGAATAGGTTCCCAAACAGGTTCATCATTATCAGTGAGTTGTTCTGTTATGGGGAACATCATAGAACAGTTCCCTGAGGCTCTAGCCTCTTTCATTGCCCCCTGGAACCCCAAGGGTGGCAACGTCAAAGGTGGCCTCTTAGGTGTCCTCAATGGTTTAGTCTTTTTGACATTCCACCGTAACGGTGGGTGTCCATGGAAATGATCTCGATCTTTCTCATCTATATGTATTCTTTCTATTTTATCATCTAGTCCCCAATCATCATCATCATTTATATTAACCTCTGCTAGAGGAGGGGCTTTTGGTTGAGTCTCTGGGGGTTGTAAAGGACATAACTCCCCATCCTCAGCTTCCTCTAATGCCACCTCACCATAAATGGGCTCTTCTGATGCTGTTTCTTTAATGAGTCCCTCAAAAGGATTTTCACTCAAAATTTCTCGAATTTGTAACCACAGGGAGAACGCCTGGGTGGGCAAGGTTTTTGCCCCATGTTTTTGAACGTATCTACGCATTTCACGTCCCACTCTTTTTCAATCCTCAAGTGTCATGGCACCTTCCTCCATAAACCAAGGGTTGGCCTGTTTCAAAAATAACATGAACTCTTCCAGAACCTTAGTTGACACATTGAACCCGTTTTTAGTCAACATGCGTTGTACCATGACCCCTAACATTTTCTCATTTTTACTCAATGAATGTCCCATGGTTTCTCTTATGATTACTCACTCTTAACCAGTGATCCTTTACTGGCGGGACTGCAGTTCCCTGGTGAGAGCCGATCCTAAATCCTGAGAAAGAAAAAAGGAAAGAAGAAAGATTACCTGTCCTTCAGGTCCCTGTTCGGGCGCCACCTGCCGCGGACTGACTCTCGGGGAGATCAGGACCGAGGGAGAACAAGGGCGAAGGCTCAAGGAGAACTCGGGATTCGGCGAGGAAATGACAGACAGACACACTCTAGGTTGAATATGTTGTTGTAATTTACTGAAGGTTTCATGAAGGTTTTATACAGATTGAACAAGGAAACTTAGCATATTAACAAGTGATCTCAGACTTTATTATTTTAAAACAATCTTAATTACTTTCCATTCTAACTATACATTTAGAACTATCAAGGAGGAAATACCCATTTCTCAAGCATGTCTCGCACCATTGACCACAATAAGTGTTTTCAGACATTCAGAGCTATCAAGGGTTATGAGGTAGGAAATATACTGTTAGTTCTAAGAATTACGTCTCACACCATGGTTCGCGGCGCACGCCACTGCTCACAGTGTTCCTAGGAACTTGACACAGCTGTATGTAATTTCATTTCTTAACTCTTTAGTTACTGAGTAAGAGATATTTCTTCACTAAGTAGTTTGTTTTTCTTCTTAGTTAGGGGCTTAATGATTCTTCCCCACTGAATAATTTGTTTATTAATTCCTCAAGAGGGCTGGAAATATTTCCAGCCATGATTCCACCAGTACTGTAAAGCAGGCCTGATTTCTTTTAAATACTGTTGTTTCTCCTCTCTGCTATTTTACACCCACTATATCTGTTCCCTCTTAGCCTCTCTATTTTAACCTTCAAAGGACTAGTCTCATTTTCATAAATGAATAACTGTTTTCATTCTACTGCATCCAGGAATTGCCCTAAAGATAGATTTTTATCTCTACTTATATTGTGTACTTCTTTAATGGCCCGAATCAACGGTGGAGCTGCCCCAATAGTTAGATTGTTCTCAGTGTTTCCATCAGTCACAGAAATAGGCTTAAGATTAGTTTGTGGGGTTTTTTGTGAAAGGGCTATAAGGAAGAAAAACAAGAATATAAGACAAACACATGTCCAAAGACGCAAGCAACTGGGCCTTCGAGGCTTATCTATGACAGGCGGAACCATCGCAGTTGCCGACTGCCAAGGGGTCACCGGGGGCATCCCTCCGTGGAGTACTGGCCCTCTGTCCTCGGCACCCATCCTATGAAACATCATTTCTTCTGTTACACAGGCGAGTTTGCCGTGGCTATGGCATATATATATGTATATATATGTATGCGTATACATATATATACATATATATATATATATTCTGCCTCTTTCTCTCTCTGTTGCTCAAACAAATAAATTAAAATTAAAAAAAAATTTTTTTAAAATTCTATCCTCCAGTATCTCCTCCTTACCCTTAACCTTCAGTGTGCCTATCAGGGTGCTTTCTAATATAAAAAGAAGTTTTGCTGGTGTGGTGGCACACATCTTTAATCCCAGCAATTGGGAGGCTGAAGTAGGAGGATCATCATGAGTTTGAGGCCAGCGTGGACTATAGAGTGAGTTCCAGGCCAGCCTGGGCTAGAATGAGACCCAGCATGAATTAAAAAGTAATAATAAGGGGCTGGAAAGATGGCTTAGCGGTTAAGACATTTCCCTGCAAGGCGAAAGGACCCTGGTTCAATTCCCCAGGATCCAAATAAGCCAAATGCATGAGGTGGCACATGTGTCTGGAGTTTGTTTGCAATGGCTAGAGACCCTTTCATGCCCATTCTCTTTCTATCTGTCTCTCTCACTCTCTCAAATAAGTAAATAAAAAACTAAATTAAGCCAGGCATGGTAGCGCACGCCTTTAATCCCAGCACTTGGGAGGCAGAGGTAAGAGGATCACCTAGAGTTCAAGGCCACCCTGAGACTACATAATGAATTCCAGGTCAGCCTGAGCTAGAGTGAGGCCCTACCTCAAGAAATGAAAAATAGGGCTGGAAGGATGGTTTAGCAATTAAGGCGTTTGCCTGCAGAGCCAAAGGACCCAGGTTCTATTCCCCAGGACCCACGTTAGCCAGATGCATAAGGGGGCACATTCACCTAGAGTTCGTTTGCAGTGCCTGGAAGACATGGCACACCCATTTTCTCTCTCCCTCTTTCTCTGTCAAATAAATAAAAACAAAATATTTAATAAAAAGAAAAAGAAAAAAATAAAAACTTGGCTTAGTGGCTAAAGGTGCTTGTTTGCAAAGCCTGCTGGCCCAACTCCCTAGTACCCATGTGAAAGCCAGATGCATAAAGTGGCACCTGCATCTGGAGTTCATTTGTAGTGGCAAGAGACCCTCGCGTGCACATTGTCTGTCTCTTTCAACCCCCTCCTCCTTGCAAATAAATGAAATTACTAGGTGAAAACAAAAGTAAGAACAGAAAGTTTGGAATCCTTACCCCACTTTTGCCTCCTCGTGGGCAAGAACTCTTTATATTCTCTCCTCTCAAGCTAGTAAAGTTTCTGTAAACTTTAAAAAAAAGAACATTATTGGGCTAGGAAGATGATTCAGTGGTTAAAGGCACTTGCTCACAAGACTGCCTTCCTGAGTTTGATTCCCCAGAACATAAAGCCAAACAGCAGGAACATGGGGCATGCATCTGTGATCCCGGAGCAAAGTGCCTACGGCCGTGAGAGGTAGTCAGGAAAATGCAGAAGCTCATGGGCCAGCTCTTACATGCCACTACAAACCAGTGAGAGACCCTGTCTCAAAGAAGGTGGAAGGAAGTTGGATGTGGTAGTGTGTGCTTTTAACCCCAGCACTTGGGAGGCAGAAGTAGAAGGATCGCAGTGAGGAGAGAGAGAGGCAGGTAGAGAGAGAATGGGCACACCAGGGCCTCTGGCCACTGCTAATGATCTCCAGACACATGTGCCACTTTGTGCATCTGGCATATTTGGGTCCTGGGGAACCAAACCTGAGTCCTTTGGCTTTGCTGGCAAGCACCTTAACCACTAAGCCATCTCTCCAGCCCGACTTAATACTTTAGTGTTGCCAACAGAGGCGACATTATAGTGTGATAAAGAGAAATGCTCACCTCCCAGGTCCAGCACACAGAGAAAAAGGCCAGGGTCCCAGCATCTTAGTCAGCATCACACTGCCACTGCTCCGACTTCCTGCTGCCAGGTCCCACCTCCAAACAATGCCACATACTGGGGACTAAGCCGTTAACACATTAGAGGCTATTTCACATCCAAATGATGGCAAAAACCCTCAGAGGTTTCATCCTCTCCGGTTACGGTTACTAACCTCAGGATCATACGGTGTCTTCTAGACACGTGCAGTTTACCAAAGTCCATCTTCAGGTGTGGCTGTCAAACTGAACACAGTGCTGTGTGCTCCACATACTAGTTCAGGAGAAAGTGGATGTGAGTCCCATGACTATAGAATACTTCTAATAAGTCATTTAGTGGCTATGGAGATAGTTTGGTGGGTAAGTCCGCTCACTGCACATGCACGAGGACCTGAGTTCAATCCCAGCACCCACCTAAAAAGCTTGGCATGGCTGCACCTGCTGGAGCTCTGGTGCTAAGGGGGATGCAGGTGAGGGTTATTGGGGCTGCTTAGTAGGCCAGGCTAGCAGTGGAGAAGGGAAGCAGGTAGTGAGGCCTCTGTCTCAGGGAAGACGGAAGAGCAGTAGAGATGGACCAGCATCCTCTGGCCTCCATGGACATTGGGCATGCACATGTGCATACTACACATGCATCTCACATACCGCATACCTGACTGTACTGCAGAACAGGCTTTGGTGTCAGGCAGACCTGGATTGAATCCAGGTGTCTATACTAACTAGCTCTGTAGTTTTGGGAAAATTACATAGTGCACGTGTGCCTTGCTCTCTGAAACAGTACCTGCCTCAGAAGATGGTTACAACAGAAAGAACTGAGATGTATAAAGTGTTTGCTGTGGCATCAGGTGCATGGTGCGCGGTACACGTTTGTGTGTGTACAGAATGTGAATGGAGACAAAGAGATGGCTTTCTTTGAACTAACAATTGGATTCGCCTTTTTTTGTTGTTGTTGTTTGAGGTAGGGTCTCACTTTAGCTCAGGCTGACCTGGAATTCACTAAGTAGTCTCTGGGTAGCCTCGAACTCACTGTGATCCTCCTACCTCTGCCTTCTGAGTGTTGGGATTAAAGGCATGCGCCACCACGCTTATTTATTTTTATCCTAGTTCAGTGTGAACTAAGAGATGTGTTTAACGTCATCTTTTCTTTTTAATGAAGATTTGGATCCCCAGGCTTGGCCAAGCGCTTCTGTCTGCTGTTGCGGATGTGAGGCTATACTCACTCATGAAACAACTAGAGAACCAGGAAGTGGCAAGATGGGTGGTAAGTCCCCAACACTTAGATACTGCACACCATCGTGTAGACATAAAGCACATCAAGGGGAACTATTCCCAAAGCAATTTTAGAAGCTAACCCAAAGAACTTTGTAGAGACACTTCCACAATTAAGAACAGTAAGGTCCAAGTGGCACATGCCACCTTTCTCCTTGTCCACCCTAGGATACAGCCCTTGGAGGCTCCTGTGTCAGAGGCCTCCCCTCAGCAGACATGGGCTTTGGCATGGCTATGTGTATCTCAAGAGCAGCTACGTACAACCTCAGCCCACTCTCCCTCAGCTCTGAGGCTCAGCCTGAGAAATGCTTTCTGCACTGGAACACACTTTCAGCCCTAATTGGAGGGAGACAAACACAGAAAAGTACCTTGTCACCTAACTTACTTCAGGATGTGGTTATCAGCTCCTGACATCTCCCACTCACACCATACACTGAAGGGTGGCTGAGTTCTGCAGTGCTGGTCCTTCATGGAGCGCTGTCTATGGTTAAACAAGCTTGCCTCACCAGCATGGGGATCTGCCATGTTCACTGTTTCACATTACAACTTCCAAATAACCCATTTACCAACACATTTCTGGAGTGTTGGGTGTGAGTAAATGGGAGAATGGAGATATTTGTGAAAGTAATGTCTTCTTTTACATTTTAAAAAGCAAGTTCCAGGCTGGAGAGATGGCTTAATGATTAAGGCGCTTGCCTGCGAAGCCTAAGGACCCAGGTTTAATTCCCCAGAACCCAAGTAAGCCAGACACAGGTGACACACACATCCATAGTTCAGTTGCAGTGACTAGAGGCCCTGGTGTGCCAATTCTCTCTCATTTAAAAAAAAAAAAAAAAAAAAAAGGCAAGGCGAGCCAGGCATGGTGGTGCACACCTTTAATCCCAGCACTCAGGAGGCAGAGGTAGGAGGATCACCATAAGTTCAAGGCCACCCTGAAACTACATAGTGAATTCCAGGTCAGCCTGGGCCAGAGGGAGACCCTACCTGGGAGGGGGAAAAAAAAAATGCAAAGTGAGCTTAGTGATTGGAAGTGGCCCGCTGCATTTTGGGTACTTTGCTTAGAGCACCACATCATAAGTGGTGGGCAGATGTCATGGCCTGCCTCTGAAATCTCCATGGTAGCAGTTCTAGTTTAGGAAAACCCACCTTGTGGAAACTGGAACATTTCTCTAAAAGAATACTGGGAGAGAGAAAATGCCTGGACCAACAAGCTGCTTCCGCAGCACTGTTGAGACACACTGACGCTTTCTTCCCTTTGCGCGCTCTGAAGGGGAGTGTAAATCCACCTTGTCATGGTTCTTCTCTCTTGTTTGCATTTTTCCTCAGGAAATAGGGGAACAAGAGCTGGGCATACAGCTCAGTGGGAGAGCACTTGTCTAGCATGTGTAAAGCCCTAGGGTTAATCCATAGTACCAAACAAAAAAAGAAATGTGCACGCCAGAAGATGAGACAAGAGAATCACTAAAGACCAGTTTGGGCTAAAGTAACTTCCAGGCCAGTATTAGCTACAAAAAAAAACCTGATCTCAAATAAAAGGAGAAATAGGGCAGCATCCCAAACCAAGGTCAATAAAAAATACCCAAAACTAGTCAGTGCTGTAAAACAATATGTAGAATGCTGGTTGGTTAAATTTAGTTGTGAATTTCAGTACTCTACCAATGTTGCTGTCAATTGTGTTTTATGTCTTTCCTTAATGAGAAATGGGATATGAACAAAATACACCATAAGAAACATGCAAAGGTATAAACCTCTTGCCATCAAAAGCAGATCTGAAAGCCGGGCACGGTGGCGCACGCCTTTAATCCCAGCACTCGGGAGGCAGAGGTAGGAGGATTGCCATGAGTTCAAGGCCACCTTGAGAATACATAGTGAATTCCAGGTCCGCCAGGGCTAGAGTGAGACCCTACCTCAAAAAAATTTTTTTAAAAAGAAAGAAAAAAAAAAAGCAGATCTGGTATCCTCAGTTATGTTTGATGTAAGTTCTTAAGCACTGTTTGGGCACAGCTACTTGTAAAATCATTTAAACTCACCTTCCATCTCCCACTTACTACGTTTACTCATAACATCTCATAGTTCTTTTGCCAGCTGACCTCCTGGTTCACATGGTACTGCTGCACCAGGACCCTTACAAACACCATGGAAACCGTTCTTACTGTAATTGCTCTTTTTTACTATCCCTTGGAAGGCTCAAAGACCAGGAGCAGGTGAGATAAATATCACTGTTAATAACTATGTACAGACTCTGAGGCATGCTTTGAAGTGTCCACATACTTTATTATCTAGGATATCCCCTGAAGTTCCTGAGCCTTAAGCAAACCACAGGGCTAGAAGGCTTTACAAGAAAGCACCTTTAGGGCTGGCGGGATGGCTTAGCTGTTAAGGTGTTTGCCTGCAAAGCCAAAGGACCTAAGTTCGATTCCCCAGGACCCATGTTAAGTCAGATGCACAAGGGGGCGCACGCATCTGGAGTTTATTTGCAGTGGCTGGAGGCCCTGGTGCAGCCATTCTCTCTTTCTCTCTCTCTTTCTCCCTCCTGTCAAATAAATAAAAATAAAATATTTAAAAAAGAAAGCACCTTTAACCACTGAGCCATCTCCCCAGTTTGGCTTTTGGATTTTTTTAAATTAATTAATTTTATTTATTTATTTATTTATTTATTTTGGCTTTTCAAGTTAGGGTTTCACTGTAGACCAGGCTGACCTGGAATTCACTATGCGGTCTCAGGGTGGCCTCGAACTCACGGCGGTCCTCCTACCTATGCCTCCCAGGTGCTGTGATTAAAGGTGTGCACCACCATGCCCGGCTTCTAATTTATTTTTTATTGACAACTTCCATAATTGTAAATAATATCCCATGGTAATTCCCTCCCTCCCCCCACTTTCCCCTTTGAAACTCCGCTTTCCATCATATCCCCTCCCCCTCTTAATCAGTCTTTTATTTTTAATGTCATGATCTTTTTCTTCCTATCATGATGGTCTTGTGTAAGTAGTGTCAGGCACTGTGAGGTCATGGATATCCAGGCCATTTTGTGTCTGGAGGAGCATGTTCTAAGGAGTTCTACCCTTCCTTTGGCTCTCGCATTCTTTTTGTTGTTGTTTGTTTTTTCAAGGTAGGGTCTCACTCTAGCTCAGGCTGACCTGGAATTTACTATGTTGTCTCAGGGTGACCTTGAACTCATGGAAATCCTCCTACCTCTGCCTCCCGAGTGCTGGGATTACATTCTTTCCACCATCTCTTCCTCAATGGACCCTGAGCCTTGGAAGATGTGATAGAGATATTTCAGTCACTTCTCAGCACCATGGTGCCTTCTGAGTCATCCCAAGGTCACTGCCATCTGAAAAAAGGTTCTCTCGTCAAAAGTGAGAGCAGCATTAATATATGGATATGAACATTAAGAGAAGTGCTTACTGGGCAGTTTGGAGAGCATACATTTATCCAGAAACCAGCAGGTGTTACACCCCTAGGGCTCATGACTACCCTTGTTGTAGGTTTTCAGTATTAGAGATATATTTCCTCCCATGAAGCAGGCCTCCAGTTCAACTAGAGAGCAATTGGTTTCCTCCATAATAGACATGCCGCTATTGCACTGCTTTTGGATTGTTTTTTGTTTTGTTTATTTTTATTTATTTGAAAGTGACAGAGAGAGAGAAAGAGGCAGAGAGAGAGAGAATGGGCACGCTAGGGCTTCCAGCCACTGCAAACAAACTCCAGACACGTGCGCTCCCTTATGCATCTGGCTAACGTGGGTCCTGGGGAAACGAGCCTCAAACTGGGTTCCTTAGGCTTCACAGGCAAATGCTTAACCGCAAAGCCATCTCTCCAACCCACTTTTGGATTTTTTGAAACAATTTATTGACAACTTCCATGCAAATAGACAATATACACAATATACTATGATCATAATCCCCTTCCACCACCACCTCCTCCTTTCCTTCTGCCCAAATCCCTCCTTCACTGATGCCCTATTTCTCTCCAACTAGACTGTCTTTTTTTTTGTTGTTTCTTTTTAAATTTTTATTATTTATTTATTTACTTTATTTATTTATTTGAGAGAGAGAGAGAATGGGCACGCCAGGGCCTCCAGCCACTGCAAACGAACTCCAGATGCATGCGCCCCTTGTGCATCTGGCATACATGAGTCCTGGGGAATTGAACCCGGGCCTTATGGCTTTGCGGGCAGACGCCTTATCCACTAAGCCATCTTTCCAGCCTAAGCCTCTCTTGTTGTTTTGGTTTTTGAGGGAGTTTCACTGTAGTCCCAAACCTCCAACTCACAGTGATTCTCTTACCTTTGTCTTCCCACTGTTGGGATTAAAGGCATGTGCCACCACGCCCGGCTTTTTTTTGTGTTGAGGTAGGGTCTCACTCTAGCCCAGGTTGACCTGGAATTCATTGTGTAGGCTCTGGCTGGCCTCAAACTCACAGCAGTCTTCCTTCCTGGGCCTTCTGAATGCTGGGATTAAAGGCACATGCCACCACACCCAGCTTTATCATTTTTTTCTGTCAAAACAGTAATTGCCAGAGTTGTGATTTTGCTGTGGGTTTGAGGCCACCACAAAACCACAGAGTGAGTTTCATGTCAGCTTGGGATAGAGTGAGATCCTATCTAAAAAAAAGCCAGACATGGTGGCACATGCCTTTAGTCCCAGCACTTGGGAGGCAGAAGTAGGAGGATCACCATGAGTTCAAGGCCAGCCTGAGACAACATAGTGAATTCCAGGGAAACTCTGTCACAAAAAAAAAAAAAATGATATAGATTGACTTTTATTTTTCCCCTCCTGCCTTTTCCTCTCAAATGTTGGGATTGAAGGCTTGTGGCGTCATGCCCAGCTAGGTTGACTTCTTATTTGAAAACATAAGCTAGAAATAGCAAGGAACATGCCCGTGATCCAGCACTTGGGAAGCTCACACAGGAGGATCAAGGGTTTGAGGCCAGCCTGGCTACATAACAAGATCCTTTCTCTATCTAAAAGCCAGACAACAGAAAATCATATCCCAGTGTAGGTAGTCGCCTAACGTCAAGAAGGGTTTCCTAGTTGTCTTGTAACCCACTGTCTTTGCTTACAGTGTTAAGTACTCATCCCTGGTCGCACTGGCCTTCCTCATCCGTCCCACAGCTGTCATCCCGTGGGTACCACTGCTCCTCAGACACTTCTGGCAAGAACAAAGCAAGCTGAATCTTCTGCTACATAATTTCTTACCTGTGGGGTAAGTATAGCTCCGGTTCTTCTGTTAAAGGTAATTAACCTGTAAATGACATTGTGAAAAGATTGTGTCTTCTTGTTAGGCTTGGTGGTGCACACCTTTAATCCCACCACCTACTTGGAGGCAGAGGTAGGAGGTTTGCTATGACTTTGAGGCCACCCGAGACTACATAGTGAATTCCAGGTCAGCCTGGGGCTAGAACAAGACCCTACCTCAAAAAACTTAGAAAAAAAAACCTTTTTTTCAGCTTATAGTGAATTATAGTTATGTCGTCACTGAAACAAACTACTCAGTCTCTCAAGGTGCTGGAATAACAGGCTTCAGCCACCATTCCTGGCTTAGAAAAAAATCTTGAAGGTACTTCCCATCATAATAAAAAATTTTCAAATCGAAGAAAATTATAGGTCTTAATGTAAAGGTAAAACAATACTGCTTTGCAAAATATGAAAAATATTCTCGAAGAGAACAGTATAATTTTTTAAAGGGCAGTATTATTTGAAGGGCAGGAGAGATGGCTTAGCGGTTAAGGCACTTGCCTGCGAAGCCTAAGAACTCCTAGTAGAATCTCCAGGTCCCACATAAGCCAGATGCACAATGACACAAGTGTACAATGTCACATATGCACAAGGGGGTGCACGCATGTAGAGTTCGTTTGCAGTGGCTGAAGGCCCTGGTGTACCCATTCTTTCTATCTCTTTCAAATAAGTAAATAAAGATTCATTTGAAGTCAAGTATTGTGGCAAATACCTTTACTTTCAGCACTTGGAAGGCTTGGGTAGGAGGAGGACCTTGAATTGAATGAGGTCCAGGTCAGGTCAGCCTGGGCTAGAGTGAGAACCTGACCTCCCCCCCAAAAAAAGCAGGTATATTTGAGTACATCAAGTGTAAAGAGCTATGTGTGGTTTAATGGTAGAGCACTTACTTAGCATCAGTGAAATTCTGAGTTTGACCCATAGCCCTTCACTTAACACCTACAAAAATTAAAGACATGTGTTTAACAGATTCCCCCTTATGAGAATGAAAAGGCCAGCCACAGACCAGGAAACCACTGCATTTCATATCAACCAAAACCAACAATCTTTTTTTAAATATTTTTTTGCTTATTTTTATTTATTTGAGAGACAGAAAGAGGCAGATAGAAAGAGAATGGGCGCACCAGGACCTCCAGCCACTGCAAACAAACTCCAGATGTGTGCACCCCCTTGAGCATCTGGCTAACGTGGGTCCTGGGGAATCGAGCCTCGAACCGGGGTCCTTTGGCTTTACCGGCAAGCACTTAACCGCTAAACCATCTCTCCAACCCAAAACCGAAAACCTTGCATTGAGATTAGGAATGTAACTCAAGAGACTAATGACAAAATACCTGAGCAGCTACTCCAAGAAGCCCCAAACTGTCATGACTGCTCTCCAGCAGAAGACAAAGCACATAAACACACCACCAGAGGGCCGCAGACAGCGTGGGCCTCACATGGCCCTGGAACATGCAGACTGTAGCCTCTTTGCAAAGTATTCACTCTCTTCTAGCATTCTAGTCATAGGTATGCACCCACCCGAAACACTAGTTATGAACACCTAAAGGTTTGTAAGGCTCACAACACTAGTGATAAAAGCTGAAAACGGACAAGTCCATCGACAGAATGGCGGCTGCACAGAGCAGCATTTCCAGCTCACAGCATGAGCAGGAGCTGCCAGCTACCACAGGAACGAGCTGCAAAGCCCACCCTTGACTACAGGTACCTAGGCAAGCCATGTCTGGATTTTCCACTCACAGGTACTATGCAATACAAGTATTTACATTTTTCAATATTTTTATTGGACTGAAGAGATTGCTAAGTGGTAAAGATGCTTGCCTGTAAAACCTAACGACCTGGATTAATTCCCAGTCCCAGATGCACAAAGTAACACATGCATCTGGACTTCCTTTGCGATGGCAAGAGGCCTTGGTACATCCATTCTCTCTGCTTGCAGATATGTGTACTTGAGAGACAGATGGTGTATGGGCATACCAGAGCCTTCTGCAGCTATACACGGGCTCCATGTGCATGAGCCACTTTGAGCATCTGTCTTTACATGAGGACTGACAAATTGAAACCCAGGCTGTCAGACTTTGCTAGTGCCTTTAACCACTGAGCAATATTTCCAATCCAGTATGTGTATTTTTAGATTGACATATTTTGGGGAAACTTATTACCCAACATGTGTTTTTTTAATTTTGCCAAAGGGCATTTTTTATCAGTGAAAAATCCTTCAAAACATATGAAAGCTTAGTCATTGGTGGAATGATGATGCATTTTAGTGTCTTCAGTACAAGGCCTTTCTAAGGTCTATGGGGCAATGGTTCATTTCCAGCAGGCTCAAGTGTCAATCACTCTTTGTTTGTTTTTCAGGTTTGTAACCTTGAGTTTGTCTCTGATAATTGATCGGATCTTTTTTGGACAAGTAAGTAAAAAATATATTAAGCTAACAGCTGCCTTTATTTTAGCCATTAATTGTACTGAAACCCCATGCTGGTACTTTTAATCCATTAGTATTTCAAGCCAGATGTAGTGGTGTGCACTTGCAATACTAGCACTGGATGGCAGGGGGGTCAGGTCAGCCACATAGGGAGTTCTACGTGATGTGAGACACTACCTCAAAACACACACAAATTCATCATTGTTTCAGAACAGGGGCACACTAATGATAAGGGATTCATCAAAACATTCATAGGGCTGGGGAGATGGCTGAGTGGCTGGAAACTCTTGATTCAGAAAGCCTGATAAGCAAGTTCAGGTTTCTCCTTGGATGTTTAGAATAGAATTATATATCCATGGTTGGAAGCCTAGAATATTAGCTATGTGGTCTTGCACAAGTTTCAGACCTTTCCAGTCATGATTTCTTTACCTGGAACCTGTCTCAGAAGACCAGAAGACTGAGATAACACACGTAAAATGTTTGTAATCATTCCAGGCATTTGTGAGCACTTAACGTTACCTGTTGTTATTGCTTGTTGCTGGCATTTTTTTCTGCAGTATTTTCATTTATTTATTATTTGCAAGAGGGGGAGGAAGAGGGAGGAGAGGAGGGAAAGAGAAAATGGGCATGCTAGGGTCTCTTGCAGTGCAAAGAAACTCCAGACGCATGCATCACCATGCATCTGGCTTTACAAGGGTACTCAGGAATCAAACCTTGGCCACCAGGCTTTACAATCAAGCAACTTTACCAGTGAGCCATCTCCCCAGCCTGCTGTCATTAATGTGCTTTGGTGTTAAGATTCAAATTGTAACAGGTATACAGTTTAACCTAAGTAGGTAATATGCGACATCATATTACCTTGATGGGTAACCGGATGATGGCTCAGTGCCACATGAGCAAGAGAACTGGAGTTCAGATACCCAGCACCCACATAAATGCTATGTTGGCATAGGTGTCCACCTATAACCCCAACACTCAGGAGGCAGAGAGAGGATTCCCTGAGACAAGGCAGATAGCTACAGTAGTGAGCCAGCAAGCCCTGGACTTAAGAGACCCTGCCTCAGTAGAGGAAAAAGGTAGGTGTGGTGGCAGAGGCAGGCAGTCACCTCAAGCTGGAAGCCAGCCTGGTCTGCATAGCAAGTATTAGGCCAGTTGCAAGGTGAGATTCTAAGGGAGTGCCTAACGGCTAAAATGTATGTGTTCACAATTTTTGAGATTCATCTTAAATCTCAAAAGCCTACTATTCTACAGGTTAACAAAAAGCACTTGCCAGGATTTCACATTTTAATTCTGACTTCCTGTCACAGTCCCCAGTGCCCAAAATGAACACTTGACTAACACATTTTCTTTTTCTTTGAACTGCACCAGTGGACTCTGGTTCAGTTTAACTTTCTGAAGTTTAACGTGCTGCAGAACCTGGGGACGTTTTACGGCTCTCACCCATGGCACTGGTACTTCAGCCAAGGGTTCCCAGTTGTACTGGGTACGCACTTACCCTTCTTTGTGCACGGCTGCTTGCGAGCCCCCAAGAGGCTCCAGACGCTTCTGCTGGCCGTGCTGTGGACGCTGCTAGTGTATAGGTGAGATTTTCCTGGTTCAAGTACACTGGAGAAATCAGTTAACTTCAACAAGCAAGCTGAGCCGCTGGCTCTGGGGATTGGCAGTGCAGGTCTTTTAGAAGACAGCCGGCGGTCATGGTGCTGGGGCTCAGTGACGACTCATGTGATGCATACACCCTGCTCCTCTGAAAGCAGAAGGGGCTGGGGAGGTAGCGCTGTCGGAATTCAGTCCCCAGCACCCAAGTAACAGCTGGGCATGTACACACTTGAAATCCCAGCACTGGGGGAGGTGGAGACATGAGGCCCCCAGGGCTTGCTGCCCAGCTGGCCTAGCCTACTCAGGGAGAGCCTGCCTCAGAAAAAGTTGAAATTCCTGAGGAACACTACGTGGGGTTGTCATCTGGTCTCCACATATGTGCACACACACATACATGCAAAATAACATGTATGTATCCTTGCCGGGTGTGGTGGCGCATACCTTTAATTCTTTCAGGAGGCAGAGGCAGGAAGATCACTGTTAGTTATAGGTCAGCCTCGACTAGTGAAACCCTGCCTTGAATAAAAAAAAACAAAAAAAGCGTATGTATCCTTACTCCAAATCCAATTAAGCATTGCTTAGTTGGATTAGTAATAGAAATCCTTTTGAGAATTTATAATTTTACTTTGACATTAAATATTGTATTTTGGGCTGGAGAGATGGCTTATCGGTTAAGGTGCTTGCCAGCAAAGACAAAGGATCCAGGATGGATTCCCCAGTACCTACAAAGCTGGACGCACTGGGTGGCAATGCATCTGGAGTTTGTTTACAGTGGCTACAGGCCCTGATGCGCCCATTCTCTTATCTGCCTCTTTCTCTAAAATAATTTAAAAAATAAAATGCAAAGGTGACACAAGTGCAAGGAAATCAATTGTAGTGGCTGAGGCCCTGGCATGCCAATTCTCTCCATCTCTCTCGCTCTAAAACAAGAGCTAAAAAAAAATTCCTGAAACAAGAAATTGAATCTCAAAGCCAGGTGTAGTGACTGACACGCATATTCCCAACACTTGGGAGTACTGGGCAGGAAGAATGCCATGAGTTTAAGGCCAGGGGTTATACAAGAAGTAGAGCAGGGTGTGGAGGCACACACCTTTAATGCCAACACTCGTGGAGGCAGTGGTAGGAGGATCCCTGTGAGTTCGAAGCCACCCTAAGACTACTTAGTGAATTCCAGGTCAGCCTGGGCCAGAGTGATACCCTACCTCGAAAAGAAAAAAAAAAAAAGATAATTATCTCAAGAAAAAAAAAGGTGGCTGTTGAGATTGCTCAGTGGTTCAGGCACTTGCCTGCAGAGCCTAATGACCTGGGTTCACCTCCCCAGTACCCATGTAAAGCCAGATGCATAAAGTGGCATGTGCATCTGGAGTCCATTTGTAGTGGCTGGAGGCTCTAATGTGTCCATTTTCTCTGTTCCTCTTCTGTCACTATGTGTGCAAGTAAAAATATTTAGAAGGAAGGAATCCAACCTCAAATACTTGGAAAATAAATACACTATTTCACATTTTAAATAATACATTAATTTCTGTTATGTGGTATGCTAAATTAATCCTCTCTCTTAATGTCCTTTATAGCATGTTGGGCCACAAAGAATTCAGGTTTATCTATCCAGTTGTACCATTTTGTATGGTGTTTTGTGGTAAGTCCTTTTGTTTAATATAGTGAGAATGCTTATATAGAAACATTTAAAGGTTAACAAGCACTGGCGATGGTGACACATGCTTTTGATCCCAGCATTCCAGAGGCAGAGGCAGAGGCAGGATCATTGTGACTTTGAGACTACAGAATGAATTTCAGGTCCGCCTTGACCTATGTAGCTGTAGCATAGGTTGGCCTCAAGTCACAGCAGTCTTCCACCTCAGCCTCCCTTTACAGGTGTGAGCTGGCATACCTTGCTTCTAAGAATCTTCTTTCCAGTACCATATAAAGATGAGAACATAAAAGACCCAGTGGCCAATCCACTGTTGGGGGGGGGGGGTGTCAGGGAGAGACTGAGACAGGTTCTTGGCTGCATACACCAGACTGGCCTCGCCTGTGGCAGTCCTCCTGCCTCTGCCTCTCAAGTGGTGGGATTACAGGCACCACCATAGCTGACCAAAGCACTTTAGGGAAAGGGCTGTTGTCAGGGTGGTGCTGGGTATGGCTCCCAGAGCCTTCCTTGCTCATGGAAGGAAAGTACTGTTCCACTACGCCCCACTTTTGGTGGTGGGTTTCTCACTTGGTAGTCTTTCACTAAAGAGTAAACAAATGTATGCTTTATAACAGTTAAATATACAACTAAACTCTAGGGGGTTTTCATTTTTATAAAGGGAATATACATTTCTCCTACCTGCCTCCCAGGTGCTGGGATTAAAGATGTACACCACCACAACCTCCAGTTCTGGTATCTTTATGCACAAAATAGCTTACTCCTTTAAGACTTACTCAAAACACCAAAAGGAGAGCCAGGCGTGGTGGCACATGCCTTTCATCCCAGCACTTGGGAGGCAGAGGTAGGAGGAACACCATGAGTTCAAGGCCACCCTGAAACTAAGGTGGTGTTGTTTTTTGGGTGTACACCCTAGTGCAGCTGAGCAACATGAGAATTCTATTTCCAGGGGCAGCAAGCTCACTTTAGCCCAGGCTGACCTTGCAGTACCCTGACTCATGAACTTGGTAACAATCACCTACCACGCCAGCGCCTTTTACTAGAGAAAGGGGAGTACCTGGGACAATAGTGACCATGAACTCAGCAACTATCATAGCTTCCTGTTCATTAGCCTGACAATGTTAGCTTATGCTGTTTACATGAAAAATCCTAAGAGGGTCTATATGCAGACAATGCCAGTATCACCATCCGGTGCCCATCTTTGTCTATCTAGGGTACTCACTGGCCCGACTGAAGACACAGAGGAAAGCAGCCCTGGGCTTCCTGCTCGTATCAAACACATTCCTCGCGCTCTACACCGGTCTGGTTCATCAACGAGGCACTCTTGATGTTATGAGTCACATTCAGAAACTCTGCCAGGACAGACCCAGCAAAGCCTCAGTGTTCGTGATGATGCCCTGCCACTCTACTCCTTACTACAGGTAACAAGGGTCCTGCTGCGTGCTGCCGTTCCTCACTGCAGGTCAAGGTTGTTCTGCTTGGTGCTGCTAGTGGGAAAATGACTAACGGATTAGAATAACGAGCCTTTGTTCAAATGATCAATTTTAAACTCAAACCAAGTGTGGTGGCACACACCTGTTAATCTCAGCACTTAGGATGCTGAGACGGGAAGGAAGATCACAAGTTCTAGGTCAGCTTGGTAACCTAGTAAAGACCATAGTGAAAACCTGCTTAAAAAAAAAAAAAGAGTAGAAAGAACACAACCCTTTTTCACATACATAGTTTTCCAACTTTGCGCAGAAAGTGTACAGAGGACATCTGTCTAAATGCACTGCAAGGGCCTGCTTCTCCATTTCAGCATATTAAGAAATCTTTCTTCTTAGCTTCTTTGCAATTTTTCTCTTCTCAGCCATATTCACTGTCCACTCGCAATGAGATTTCTCCAGTGTCCCCCAGACCTGACTGGGAAAACTCACTATCTTGACGAAGCAGACGTGTTTTACCTAAACCCCTTGCACTGGCTGCATCAAGAGTTTCAGCACAACACATCACTGCCCAGTCATCTGATCATCTTCAATGTTCTGGAGAAGGTAAGTGCACATGAGAAAGGAAAGCTCAGTGTTTCATTTCACCTTAGGGTTAGCAAGCACTCAGGCACACAGACACATTAACTTGTTTATGATCCAATCCTGCGTTTGCTCATCTTCGTGACCACATGCAAGCTGAGGAGCAAGGACTTGTTCAGGAGACCGTGCCCATCATTGTAGGGAAACAACAGGTGAGGCAGGAGCACTAATAGCAACATGAGTGTGTGCTCACGTCTCTGGGGAACAGGATGCAGAGGAATAGAGAAGGCTGGTGCTCTGTTTTCCTTTGTATGTACCCTTGGCCCCCAGCCCATGCTATGGCATTCCCGTGTTCAGGGTGGAGGCTGCCCCTCAGTTAACCCTGTCTGTGAACACCCCACCTCAAACAGAGATGTGCTTCACTGATGCCTTAGGTGTTCCATAACTGGCCTTTTCTAAAACTAGCTATACAAATTAGTTACCATAAGCTAATTCTTTCATTGAGAAATATTTTATGAAGAAAAAAACTGCAAAGAAACCAGAATTCTAAAATTCAATGAAACCGTACTCAGTAAGATATAGCCTTTATTTACTTAAACATGTATTTATTTCTAGGAAATAAGTGCTTTCCTAATTTCAAGAAATTACGAGAAGACTGCTGTTTTCTTCCATACTCACTTGCCAGAGGGTCGAACTGGAAGTCACATCTATGTCTACGAACGAAAGTTAAATGAAAAATTCAACAGATGAAGTTCTGAACTGTTCCGCAGAGAAACTGACAGTACTGGGTGGGGACATTCTGATGGTATTCAAACATAGTCGTCACCCAGTGTTATTAATGGAACTTGCCATAAATTATGGTGGGCAACTTGACCAAATAGTACCAGTACTAAGAAACTGTGCAAAACATCGCAAAATTTTTTTTAAAAAATCACATATTAATACAATGCCAGATTTTAAGTAAAGACCTTTAATTTCCTCATGGTATAGTTTTATTGTTTCTTCCATAATAGTCAGATGTGCAAGAAATTTCACAAGAACAATGTCAGCAAGCTCTTAAGAGGGCAGCAAATTCTTCACAAGTCAACAGGCTCTTGAATCCACAAAGAGACAAAAGTAACATAAGGTTAAAAAATGTTAGAGAGGAAATTGCATCACCTTGCGCTCTTCAAGCTCTACTGCAAACCAACCTAACAGTGTCAGTCACACTGTCTGTCGTGTGACAGGAGCCTGCTCTCAGCTCCTGTACCGGGAGGAGTCTTGTGTCATGCACAGTCTGTTTCATGCCTGGCTCCCTCAACACAACTACAGCTTTCTTCTAGTGGGGAGACACTGAACCAAGCTCAACTATGGGAAGTGCAGGTTAGTAAGCTTTAATTTGGAGCAGTAAGATAAAGCCATCAAGCCAGTCTTAAAACGTGAAAATTTCACCTTAAGTTTCCATTCCAAACAATGTTGAAAGAAGCATCTATGTTTCTATTAAGTTTTCTACTTTAACTTAATCAAGGTTCAGTATTTAGGATCAAAAGGTAATTGCCCCAATTCTATTTCAAGCCTGGCCATGTGTCTTCCATTAGCACGACCGTGTTTATGCCATTTACCTTCCCTTTTGTAAGGCTGTGGCTGAAGGCGCTTCGGCTCTTGTTTGCGATGCCTGGAGTTTTCAATATTTACCATACGTTGCTTTTTATCGGGCCGACTGAAAGTAGTAAAGACATTTTTCATCTATGTTAGAGTTCAACTTACTTGAAGTAAAAACAACTTTAATGTTTCCATCATTTTACTATCTGAACACAGCAACAAGGAGTTAAAACGAAGTCTAATGCTGATCGATTCATAGCAGATAGAGAGGCGATGCAGTGGTGCTTTTTAACCTTAGAGGAAACAGGGCATACTGAACAGGAAACAACAGAAATGTGACCGTAAAATAATGAGATGTGCTTCTGCTCATTTTCCTCCTTCCCATAAAATCAGTCCCCCTCACTGGCTTTACAACCCTCAGCATAAATATATTCACATCTCATACAAAGCAAAAGTCTTAACATTGTCACAGCAGAACATGGGTTCTAACCACATTCCTCAGTCTCCACCACAGGACCCTACCACCACACAGTGTCCACAAGGCTAGCTGTAGACACCCAGTTCCCAATAGAAAGTGTTTCAATCTATGATCCCAGAGATCTGAAAGTCACTATTTTCTGCTGCTCTTACTCAAGTAAAGTTTACTATTTCTCTCTTATTTTCTGGTGGTGGTGTCTTTTCCAAGGAAGAGTCTCTAGCACAGGTTGATCTGGAACCCACTCTGTAACCCCAAACTGGCCTTGAACTCACAGTGATCCTCCAACCTTCAGCCTCCTGAATGCTTGGGATTGGAGGTATGTGCCACCACACCCAGCAGAGAAAGAAAGAAAAGAGGGAGGGGAGAAAGAATTGGCATGCTAGGGCCTCTAGTAGTGGCAACAAACTCTAGATGTATGTTTCGCTTGTGTCTGGCTTTACATGGGTCCTGATGACGAACTTGGGTCCTTAGGCTTGACGAGCAATTGCCTTAACTGCTGAGCCATCTCTCTAGCCCCTATCTTTTGTTTAAACATGCATCTGTTGTTCTTTCTCCTCCTTTCCACTTCTCTTGCTCTCAGATACTCATCTCATGAATCAAACGAACCACTAGCTTCACCACTTCCCAATCAATACTCCAGGCAGCAGTCAGGAGTCAAAGCTACGAAATTCCTCAAAAGTCCTCCATGCTCTGCTAGACAATCCTTCCGCACAACATGGGCACTTTCACCCAGAATGGCACCTTGTTTCCTTAAAGTAGTGTCTTTGTATCTCCACACCTTTGCAAATGCCTTCCTTCTGAGATAACCTCCCTCTATCTTGTAGCTAAATCCTCATTTTTCTTTCAAGTTTTTAAACAGGTATAGATAGGTGAAGCAGCTCTGCAGTGAGAAGCCATCACAATATGCGTACCACCACACCTTCAGTTCACTTACTGTATACCTGGCTTGTGAGCGCCCCCTCAACAGGATTGTTCCCTCAAAGCAGCCTGCGAACCCTTTGCTTCTTATATCACTAGTTATTTAAAAACTAAAGACACCAGAATCAGTCTCATTATTTTACAGACACATTTATTCATAAAAAAATGTAGCTAGGAGTGCACGTCAAGGGTAAAAAGTGAACTAATAATGTGACCACCATATTACAGAATATAGGCTGGTAAACAATGACTAAAAGGCTGTGAAGCTCACGTATCTGAATTTACAGTCTGCTGTGCTTGTCTCTTATTATTCCATTACCCTCATCAACAAATCCTATAATAAGCATTGAGTGGGAATAAGAACTGTATATGAGCTCTTCTGACAGCTGATTAAAATGTGTTCACTCCTAGCTTCCTAAGAACGAGCAAGAAAAAAAAGGAAAATAATTTCACTCATTACATTACATAAACTATCCTAAAAAATAAAATTAGCTGAAATTGGATATATCCTTAACTGATTTTTTTTTTTTTTTTTTTTTGAGGTAGGGTCTCATGCTAGCCCAAGCTGACCTGGGATTCACTATGTAGTCTCAGGGTGGCCTCGAACTCATGGTGATCCTCCTACCTCTGCCTCCCAAGTGCTGAGATTAAAGGCATGCACCACCACGCCTGGCTTAACTGATTTTTAAGACAGCAATCAAATCATATTTGTTCAAGAAAAAAATGATTATCCTACATGAATTTTAAAATTTAAAAAAATAGCTATAATTTTAAAACTAGTTCTTTTAGTTTAAATTTTCCATGGTGATAAAACATGTTTCTTACAAATAGTAGCATTCCAAGAAACTTTAAAAATGATTTAAAAAGTGTCATCCCGTAAACAACTGTTAGAAACTATTATAATAACATGGTTTTATGTAAACCGACCTGGGTCCATATGGAAGGGGGAAAGTGTGACCAAAGTGTCTATATAGGTATCCGTCCAACTTCTCAAACACTCCGCCATTATCTACGTCATACTCCTTCAAGTCTTTAAGATAATCTTTAACATCATTAACAAATTCGGTGAAGAGCTTCTGGTCATGTTTAAACACACCATTGAGGAAAAATTTACTGATGAATTGATCAAGTTCTTCCCAGTGATGAAAGGTACCCAGTTCTTGTAGTAAGTACCTTTGAATTAGCTGTTTGAATTCGTCTATCCTTACATGGCTCACTAAATGGAAGGGACTGGCAGGTTCCTGCGGAGCACATCCCACTGCACCAGAACACACCTTTCTGAAAGTGGGACAACTCTGACTGCCATCTCGTTCAGCGCTGCCCTTCTGGGAATCTGAACTTTTTCTGAATTCTTCAAAATGACTCGCCTTTGTTCTCCCTCCATCCCTCAGTGGAGAAGGACCTCTACAGCCCTGATTTTGGGGGGAGGCCTTGTGCTGTGGGTGCCAAAATTCACCAAAAACTGTCCTTGGCTTTTCAGCTGCTTCTTCTTTCATGTCACCAAATCTTTTATTGCCCTTCTCATCAAAGATATTCTTGGTGGTATCTTTAAAATGTCGGAACGTGGATTTAACAGAATCAGAGAACTTTTTCAGATTTTCCTTCACAGCCTCTTTAGCCTGCTTAATTTTTTCTTTATGGTGTCTCACAAACTCCTTGGTAGAGTTCTTCATGGCATCAAATGTTTCCTTCACTGTTCCCAGAAATGTCTCCTTTGGCTTCCTCTTAGCTCTGTACTGTCCTCTGGCCCCTCTCTTTTTCCCTTCAGTTTCTTGTTTTCCATTTTCATCCTTTGCCTCAACATACAGTCTTTCCCACAAATCAGAACGCTGCTGTTCAAAGTTCAGTTTCTGCTCCAGCTTAGTGAGTTTCTCCCGCAACATCACGACTTCCTGTTTCTCAGTCAGTACCTTGGAAGAATCTGAGTGGTCCTGCAGCTGACTAGGAAAAGAATGCTGAAGTTGTGACCTGAGAGAAGTGGTGATGAGTCGTTCCCTTTCCAGCTCCCTTGTGAGTATCCTCATCTCTGCCAGGAGAGCCTCCCTCTGACCAAGGAAGCTGTGTATTTTCTGTTTTTCCTCTTCTAAATGCTGCTTAAGCAAGTGGTTTTCCCTAACTACCTCGGCACTCGTCCCCTTATCTTCCAGTGCTCTAACCTGCTCCCTTAGTTTCCTTAATTCCTCTTGTAAGAATGCTGTGGCTTTCTCTTCTTTCGCCAGAGACAGCTTAAGATGCTGATTCTCTGCAGCAAGGTTGTTCTTCTGAGTCTCCAAGAAGATCGTCTCGGCTTCAGAAAAGCTCCAGCACCTCATGAGGTTTTCTCTCAATGTCTGAATTTTTGTTTGAAAGAGAAGACAAATGTCAATCAAGTGCTTGAATAAATGAATTTATTTAAGTCTTTAACATATAATAATATCCCATAACCTTTACTGTCTATTCCTATACACTGTCTCTTAGTTTTATTTCCAACAATATGAAAATGCAGGCAGTGCTTGCTTACTGTTACTTACTTACTGTTCAGCCCATTTCCCCTTGCTGTAAACTTAATAAACACAAGAGATGTACAGCAGGTGACTAGATCAAATCAAGAATAATGCTTAGGCTGAGAGATGGCTTAACTATTAAGGTGCTTGCCTATGAAGCTTAAGGACACAGGTTCAATTCCCCAGTACCCATGTAAGCCAGGTGCATGCATATGGAGTATGTTTGCAATGGCTAGAGGCCGTGGTGCACCTATTCTCTTTCTCTGACTCTCTTCTACCTTCTCAAATAAATAAATAAATAAATAAAATATAATTTTCAAAAAAGAACAATGGGCCAGGTATGGTGGCACACGCCTTTAATCCCAGCACTCAGGTGGCAGAGGTAGGAGGATTGCCAAGAGTTCGAGGACATCCTGAGACTACATAGTGAATTCCAGGTCGGCCTGAGCTAGAGCAAGACCCTACCATAAAAATAAATAAATAAATAAATAAGAAGCTCAGAGCATGACTTACCCCTAGTAGGATTTTCAAGGACAAAGGGACTGAACATGGCTCACTTGTCTAGCACACAGAAAGCCCAGAGGTGCAGACAGCCCTAGTCTAAGTGCAGGACATGTTCTGACTCTTAAGATCTGGCTGAGCATGGAGGTGCATGCCTATAACTACCAACTGGACACTGAGGCAAGGAATAGCAGCAAGCATGGACAACTCTGGGCTAGAGTATGATCCTGGCCCCATAACTCAAACAGACACACACACGCTCGCGCTCTCTCTCTCTCTCATAACTACTTTTTTATTAATTATCTCTTACAGACTTTATCCTAAGATAACCAATATTCAGCATGTTTTGATAGCAGTATCTAAATTATCTTGCTCGGGCTGGGACTGTGGGAGACCCCTCAGTGGAACAGTGTTGTAAAAGTGTCTTACTAGAGCTGGGGTTAGGGCAGTCCTCACTGTGGAGGATATTTGCTTACAGTGTGCAAGACCCTAGTTTTATTCACAGCATCAAAAAATTTTTAAAAAATTAAAATGAGGGCTGGGGTTAGGGCAGTCCTCACTGTGGAGGATGTTTGCTTACAGTGTGCAAGACCCTAGTTTTATTCACAGCATCACAAAAATTAAAAAATTTAAAATGAAGACTGGAGAGATAGATGGCTTAGTGGTTAAGCGCTTGCCTGTGAAGCCTAAGGCCCACAGTTCGAGGCTCGATTCCCCAGGACCCACATTAGCCAGCTGCACAAGGGGGCGCATGCGTCTGGAGTTCCTTTGCAGTGGCTGGAAGCCCTGGAGCGCACATTCTCTCTCTCTCTCTGCCTCCTTCTCTCTGTTGCTCTCAAATAAATAAACAAACAAAAAAAATTAAAAAGGAGTAAGCTGAGCGTGATGGCACACACCATTAATCTCAGTACTAAGGAGGCAGAAGTAGGAAGATCACCACCCTGATACTACATAGCAAATTCCAGGTCAGCCTGGGCTAGCAAGACCCTACCTCAAAAAAAAAAAAAAAAGAGAGAAAGAAACAAGACAAAAAATAAAAATAAATCCTCTAAGACATCAACAGTGTTTTACCTTTGAATAACAAAATGGCTACTTCACTGTCTAACCTATTAGTCTTCAGAGAACAAATTTAATTTTTTAAGATTTAAGAGGGTTGGAAGGATGGCTTAGCGGTTAAAGCGTTTGTCTGCAAAGCCAAAAGACCCAGGTTTGATTCCCCAGGACCAACATTAGCCAGATGCAAAAGGGAGCGCATATGTCTGGAGTTTATCTGCAGCGGCTAGAAATTAAGAACCAGACATGGTGGCACATCCAACCAGGGGGCAGAAATAGAAGGATCATTGTGAGTTCGAGGCCTTGAACTTGCAGCAGTTTTTGCCTACAAGTGCTGGGCTTCTGGCATTTACCACCAGGCCTAGCTCTAAGTTATTTTTATTACTACTATTATTTTTCATATTTAGTACACACCTCAGAATCTACCAAAGACTGCAGCTCCTGTCGGCGCTGGTGATAGTCCTTAATGTCGCTCACCTCGTCTTCGTGTGTCTTTCTGACTAACTGCTGACGCTTCTGAATCTGAATTGTGCCTGAAATGACAATCACTGTAGGTATATTGCATTGTGATCTCCAGTAACTAAGAATGCAGGAAACATTGACTCTACATAGAACAACTTCACCTGGATAAGATCATGGTTTCCAAACAAACGTCCATCACATGACAGTGGATGTTAATCTCACCCAGGCTCAGAGGGTTCATGTCTTCAATGTCCACAAGAAAATTTAAGCCATTCATTATGCTTGAGTTTAAACACACACAGGCCAAGGAAGGTACCTTACTACTCTTAACAACAAAAGTATGCCTCTTATACTGAAGGTACTCAGCTTTGTTGAGAGGACCTTTAAAGTATATGAAGTAAGTGTTTTTAAATCTCCTTAAACAAAGAAACACACTATTCCACAGTCCAAGATCAATGGAAAATGAAAGCATCTGTATGTCTCTGTATTTTGCCTACAGGTCAAGCAATCCTACAGGTCAAGCAAGGTAAGTAATGAATACTCATCATTCTCAAAGTTACATTTCTTTTTGTTTGTTTTATGAAGCAGGGCCTCATGAAGTCCAGGTTAGGTTTGAACTCTAGACCCTCCTAACTCTATACCCAAAGTGCTGGGGTTACAGGCATGTGTCACCTGGTTCAAAGCTGAATCTTTTTAAGAACTCTACAATCAGGATGGGGATTTGGCCATTGCCTAGCATCTGCAAAGCCCAACAGGATGGATGAATGGATGGATAGACAGGCGATTGATAGAGATGGCAGATGGGGGATACTGGATGAATAGATAGACAACAGATCAGAAAACCAGGTGACACACAGATCTAAAATGTTTGAGTACCACCATCCCTATTCTGCAGAGACAATCCCTTTATTTTCACCCTAAAATCCAAATGCCAGTTTTTGCTATTTATGCTTCATGCAGGAAGAAAACACTAAGTCAACAATGAGGCAAGAAGCCAGGTATGGTCGCACATGCCTTTAATTCCAGCACTTGGGAGGCAGAGGTAGAAGGATCACTGTGAGTTTGAAGCCAGCCTGGAAATACAGAGTATCAGGTCAGCCTGGGCTACAGTGAGAGCCTACCTGGAAACAAAAAGGTAAGCTGGGCGTGGTGGCACATGCCTTTAATTCCAGCACTTCAGAGGCAGAGAGAGGAAGGAGGATCACCAAGAGTTCCAGGTCACCCTGGACTAGAGTAAAACCCTACATCAACCTCCGCCCCCGAAAAAGCAAGGCAATATGCATCCATCAACCATCAAAGGAGTGGGCATAACACTGTGTACAGATGAAAAAAAAAAGAAAATTAGGCTGGGGTTAAGGTTAAGCCTTGCCTATGAAGCCTAAGAACCCCGGTTCAAGGCTTGATTCCCCAGGACCCACATTAGCTAGATGCACAAGTGGTCATACACATCTGGAGTTCGTTTGCAGTGGCTGGAGACCCTGGGGCGCTCATTCTCTCTCTCTATCTGCCTCTTTCTGTCTGTTGCTCTCAAATAAATAAATAAAAATTTAAAAAAATATTTAAATTTTTTTATGTTGTAATACACTATTCTTCAGTTTCTATATTTTATCTTCAAAAACACTAAAAAGAAAACTGTGCCAAATTACAAACAACTGTTGGATATTCTAAACATCGAATAACAAACACAGAGCCGGATGTGGTAGCAAATGCCTTTAATCCCTGAGACTACATAGTGAATTACAGATCAGCCTGGGCTAGAGTGAGACCCTACCTCAAAACAAACAAACAAAAATATCTAGGGATATGCTCTGTGGTTAGTGTCTGCTGAGGGAAGAAAGAGGGAGGGAAGAAAAAGCTCTGTGATGATGATTCTTCTATATGCAACAGAGTCTCATATGGCTCAGGTGTGCCCTAACTCACTATGCAGCCAAATTCCTTTGCCTGTTGCAAAAGTACCTGTAGTAGGTTGAGGTCTGGATGTTACATAGCATATGATTTATGACTCAATAAGTAGTCTTTGTCAATCCCACTATCACTGAGTGCTTTTGTTTCCCTCTTGTATCTTTCTCAGCTACCTACCTACAAACTGTCACCATCCCAGGCACAATCTTTGGCCTAGTCTTGTCTACAAAGCACCGCCCACATAATGCATTAACCCACCAGCAATTTTCACTTTCTCTCCTGTAAGGCATCTCAGCTGTGGTTAAGATGAACCTCTGACCAACACTGTGGCTAAGCAGGAGTGGCACTCTAAAGTATGCTCACCATCTATTTCCTCCACTGTCTAGCACAATTCTCCCCCCAGAAAATCCTTCACCCTAATGCAAAATGGCTAATACACTTCCTACAATCGAATAGATTGTCAATACATTCTCAAACTCCTTCAATTATTCCTTTGTGTCCCTTGATTTACTGGCCTCTCCATCTACTGTCACTAACACTTCCAAGGCCCTCACCATCCAATGTGAGACTTACAAAGCTCCTAGCTGTTCTAGGTTATCCCTTACCACAACTTACCTTCCTGAACTCTGCATTATTACTGCAATCAAGTGGCTCCATAATCACTTTCTACACAGCAATACCTCACATACTTGATACTTAAAATAACTTCATCACTCTACAACCAAGCAATCTTCTCACTGCTCCAAAAGCAAAGAGTATACTTACTGCTTTCTCGGGTTATTAGATTCTCCTCTGCTGGAAACATTCCACTTTTCCCTCTGTCTAGCACAAGCTAAATAAATCTATCCCCATTTAAACCTTACCACCTCAAAAGATAACTCAGTAAACATATATAGCCTATAGGCTGTAATCCCCTCAGAGCAGTCTAGTAAGGCTCTCATATTGTTTACTGGAGAACTAATGTATCCTTCAATCTACTGAATGCTAGGATTAAAGGTGTGCAGCACCATGCCTGGCCTTCCAATTGGTTTACTTCAAAAAGAGAAGATGGAAGCCGGGCATGGTGGCACACGCCTTTATTCCCAGCACTCAGGAGGCAGAGGTAGGAGGAACTGTGTTAAATTCAAGGTCACACTGAGACTACAAAGTGAGTCCCCACTTCAAAAAAACAATAAATAAATAAAAATAAAAAAGCAACATATACTCCACTAAGTTTGAAAATCTGGAAAAAATGATTTCCTTGATTTATAAGACCTACCTAAAAAAAATCAAGATGAGATTAATCACTTAAATAAACCTATAACAAGTACAGAGATCCAAGCGGTTATCAAAAATTTCCCAACTAGGGCTGGAGGGATGGCTTAGCAGTTAAGCGCTTGCCTGTGAAGCCTAAGGACCCTGGTTCGAGGCTCGATTACCCAGGACCCACATTAGCCAGATGCACAAGGGGGCGCATGCATCTGGAGTTCGTTTGCAGTGGCTGGAGGCCCTGGTGCGCAAATTCTCTCTCTATCTGCCTCTTTCTCTCTGTCACTCTCAAATAAATAAATAAAAATAAACAAAATTAAAAAAATTCTCCCAACTAAAAAAAAAGTCCAGGCCCAGATGGATTCACCACTGACTTTTACCAGACCTTCATGGAAGAACCAAAACACCAATGCTGCTTAATCTTTTCCATAAAATAGAAAAAAAAAAAAAAGAAATCGTACCAAATTCCTTCTACGAAGCCAACATCACCCTGATACCAAAACCAGGCAAAGATAGAACAAAAAAGAAAATTACAGACCAATCTCCCTCATGATTATAGATGCAAAACTTCTCAACAAAATATTGGCAAACAGAATGCAAGAAAATATCAGAAAGATCATTCACCCCAAACAAGTAGGCTTTGTCCCAGACATGCAGGGATGGTCCAACATATGTAAACAGATAAATGTAATTATCATTATTATATAAATGGACTGAATGACAAAAATCACATGATACAACATCCCTTCATGATATAAGTCATGCAGAGTTTCAAAGGGACAAGTGGGGGGGGGGCATTATCATGGGATAATTTTTATAAACATGGAAGTTGTTAAGAGAAGAAAGAAAAGAGGGCTGGAGAGATGGCTTAGTGGTTAAGCACTTGCCTGTGAAGCCTAAGGACACCGGATCGAGGCTCGATTCCCCAGGACCCACGTTAGCCAGATGCACAAGGGGGCGCACGCATCTGGAGTTCGTTTACAGTGGCTGGAGGCCCTGGCACGCCCATTCTCTCCCTCTCTCCTCTCCCTCTCTCTCTCTCTCTCTCTCCTCTCTCTGTGACTCTCTGTCACTCTCAAATAAATAAAAATAAACAAAACAAAAAATAAAAGGCCACAGCTGAGGTCTTTAAATTAAAAGAAAAAGTCCTACAGAGACTGGGAATAGAAGGAACATATCTCAATATAATAAAGGCTATTTATGACAAGCCTACAGCCAACATTTTACTAAATGGGGAAAAACTGGAAACATTTCCACTAAAATCAGGAACAAAACAAGGGTGGCCACTGTCCCCACTCTTATTTAATATAGCACTAGAAATTTTAGCCATAGTAATAAGGCAAGAGACACACATAAAAGGGATAAATTGGAAAGGAAGAGATCACGTTATTATTTGCAGATGACATGATTCTATAGGACCCTAAAGACTCTACCAGCAAACTGTTAGAACTGATAAACACCTATAGCCATGTAGCAGTATACAAAATAAGCAAACAGAAATCAGTAGCCTTCCTATATGCTAACAACAAACAAACAAAACACTCAGCAAGAAATTGCAGAAGACAGTAGGAAAGGGAAAGACATCCCTTGTTCTTGAATCGGAAGAATCAATATTGTGAAAATGGCAATCTTACCAAAAGTAATCTACACATTTAATACAATGCCCATCAAAATTCCAACGGCATTCTTCACACAAATAGAAAAAACAATCCATTTTCATTTTGAAATTCATTTTGAAGCATAGAAAACCTCAAATATCGAAAACAATTTTGAGCCACAAAAATAAGGCTGGTGGTTATCACCATACCTGATTTTAACCTATACTACACAGCCATAGTAACAAAAACAACATGGTACTGGCACAAAAGCAGATATGTGGATCAATGTAAGTCCAGGTAGTTATAGCCATCTGATATTCAACAAAAAATGCCAAAAATATTCATTAGAGAAAAGACAGCCTCTTCAGCAAATGGGGCTGGGGAAACTGGGTATGTATCTATAAAAAGGATGAAAATAGAAAATCTTTCTCCATGCACAAGAATTAAGTCCAAATGGATCAGAGACCTTAATATCAGATCTGAAACTCTAAAACAGCTAGAGGAAAAAGTATTGGTCTTGGCAAAGACTTTCTGAATATAACCCCCAATTGCTCAAGCAATAAAACCACAGATTAACTGCTGGGACCTCATGAAATTACAAGACTTTTGTACGGCAAAAGACACTGTGAATAGAGGCAAGAGGCAACCTAAGGAATGGGAAAAAATCATTGCCAGCTATACATCTGATAGAGGATGAATATCTAGGATAGACAAAGAACTCAAAAAATTAAACAATAAGAAATCAAACAAGCCAATTAAAAATTGGGCTATGGAACTAAATAGAGAGTTCTCAAAAGAAGAAACACAGATGGCATACAAACATCAAAAAAAATGTTCAACATCCCTAGTCATCAGGGAAATGAAGGTTAAAACTACGTTGAGATTCCATTTCACTCCTGTCACATTGGCTACCATCATGAAAACAAATGAATATAACTGCTGGCGAAGATGCGGAAAAAGAGGAACCTTCTACACTGTTGGTGGGAATGCAATCTGATCCAGCCATTGTGGAAATCAGTGTGGAGGTTCCTGAGACAGGAAAAAAATAGATCTACCATATGACCCAGCTATAGCACTCCTAGGCATATATCCTAAGGGCTCATCTCACTGCCTTAGAGATACTTGCTCAACCATGTTTATTGCTACTCTATTCACAACAGTTAGGAAATGGAACCAGCCTAGATGTCCCTCAACTGATGAGTGGATAATGGAGATATGGCACATTTATACAATGGATTTCTACTCAGCAGTAAAGAAAAATGAAGTTAGGAAATTTGCAGGAAAATGGATGGATCTGGAAAGGATTATACTAAGTGAGGTAATCCAGGCCCAGAAAGCCAAACACCGCATGTTCTCTCTCATATGTGGATCCTAGCTACAGATGACTGGACTTCTGTGTGAGTAGGAAGAAAACTCAGTAGCATAGGCCAGTAAGCTAGAAAGGAGATATAAAAGGAATAAAAAGGGAGGGAGGGAGAGAGGGGAGGACCTAACAGGATGGTATTGTATATATGTAAGTAGAATAACAGATTAATGGGGGTGAAAAGGTCTAAGTGAGGTCAGGGGAAGAGACTAAGGAAAGGTGGAGGGGGAGCTAATCAAAATCTAAGAGGATATAAACATGTCATATGGAAACCTACTTTTAGCCAGGCATGGTGGCATACACCTTTAATCCCAGCACTCGGGAGGCAGAGGTAGGGACAGAGGTAGGAGGATTGCTGTGAGTTCTAGGCCACCCTGAGACTCCATAGTGAATTCCAGGTCAGCCAGGGATAGAGTGAGACCCTACCTGGAAAAACAAAAAAAAGGGGGGGGGGACCTACTTTTTTGGACAATGGAACACACAGGAGCCATAGATTGTTACTAGAAAATTTTCAGTGCCAGGGATGGGATGCCTTCCAGTGAGTCGTTGGCCAGGGAGGTCCCTGCTGCCTCCAAGACATTATAGGCTATTGCCAAGGCCCTTGGTTCCCTGAGAAAGAGATGGTAAGACCCTATTGCTGACGACTTCACATGCCCAAGAGGCAAAGTCACTGAGAAATCAAGCTGATGCTGAGCAGAAAACCTTCTACCTTTAGGCCAGCCAACTGAAGGCTGGAAAAAGCTGCACTGTATACAATCATATGGGAGATAGAAGTCATCAGTGGTGAAAACAGTGGACACTGGAAACCTCAATCAAGTTTGGCCAGACAGGCCAAATGACTAAACGAGTGCTATAGTGGCATGTCTGCTCTGGGGGAAACCAACTGCTCTCTAAAACTGGACTGAAGGTCCACTCTATGGGAGGGAATACGTGCCTGGTACGGAAAACCTAATCAAAAGCCTATGGCAGGGGAGGTCATGAGCCTTAGTGGTATAAAGACAGCTCTTGTCTGGACAAATGCATATATTACTCTCACCAAACTGCCCTGTAAGAACTACACTTAATGTTCATACTCCTATCTTAATGCTACTCTCATTTCTGGTTAGAGAAACTTCTCTTTTCAGATGGCGATGACCACTGGGATGACTCAGAAGGCAACATAGTGCTGAGAAGGGATGGAGGAGTGTCCAGCACTGAAACAGCTCACACCCTCCAAGGCTCAGAGTACATTGCAGAAGAGGCAGCAGAAAAAATATAAGAGCCAAAGGAAGGGTACCACTCCTTTACATACAACTGTCTGGACCGAATTTGGCCTTGATATCCAAGACCTCACAGTGCCTAGCAATACCCACACAAGACCCTCGTAATAGAAGAAAAAGATGACATCAAATTAAAAGAGACTAATGGAGAGAGGTGGGGATATGATGGAGAGCAGAGTTATGAAGGGGAAAGTGTGGGAAGGGAGGGGAAGGCAGGAAAGGGAAATACCATGGTTTGTTGTCTGTAAGTATAGAAGCCGTCAATAACACACAAACACACACACACACACACACACAAAAGAATCAGAAAAAAAAAACTGTATAAAATAAATAAATAAAAGCTACAAACACATACGTTTATAATCCTCACTTGAGAGACAAAAAGAGTACAGGTACATGACAAGCCTGGGCTCTACAGCAAGACTGTTTCAAGGTGGGGACTGGAGAAATGGCTAAGTGGTTAAGGTGGTGGCCTGCAACGCCTAGTGGCCTGGGTTCAATTCTCCAGTACCCACATAAACCAGGTGCACAAAGTGGCACATAAATCTGAGTTTGTTTGCAGTGGGTAGAGGCCCTGGTGTACCCATAAATACACATAACCCCCCTGCATATAAACAAATAAAAAGAGGAGATAAAAAAAAAAACCTCCATTTACTGCTTCTCTTTTGGAAAGGGCACAGGTTCTGGATTCAGAGCCTTGACCCCTAGGCTCAAGCCACCAACCTCCCTCTACACCAAGTAGCAAAGCTGAGGCCACAGCACAAGCCATAATGACCAACCCTTGAATTTTCTGTTTTTTGAGAAAGCAACCTAGAATGTATGGTGATATTCCTGCCTCTGCCACCAAGTGCTACGGTTGCAGGTGCATACCATCACACCTGGCTTATATTTCTTAACTCCTATCTCAAGTGAAAATGTTAGAGATCAGTACCACAATCTCCATTTTTCCTGATGAGAAACTTTGCCAAAAGGGAACTAGGCCACATGGCTGACACCATTTGCCCTCATTTTTGGTAAGTGCCTCTAGACTACAGGTCAGGTGGTATACCACATGGTTCAAATACTCACCATAGAAATGTCCAAATCCCATGCTGACAGCAATCACCAAAGCTAGTATAACACACTTATTGAGACCACTACCAAACTGTCGTGTACTTGGCTCCTTTGAGGGCTCGTTCTCTTGTTCAAACAGCTGTTGCTCAGGTTCTGACGTAGACATGGTCTTCTTCCTTCCACGGCGCCGTCTGACAGCCAGACTGGGCTGGTTACTAGTCTCATCACTACTTGACTCATCCTCACTAGGCGGAGATGAAAATACTATTTTAAAGAGAAAAATATTCAGATTAGGTATTAAGATTTTCAGAAAAGCTTTCCTAGTAAATGTGATTCAGAATCATCAATGCTAGCCCTACATGCCTTCTAACATGAAACAGCCAGAACAAATCACTTTTTATTTACCCATGCAAAGCTGAGCAGAGCAGACCTCCGCTCAGAAAGCATCATTGTGTTTTGAGAGCCCACTTGTTTAAAGCTGCTATTGTAGTCGATACTTTAACAATCAGTCTCCTGTCATTTTACTGTTATTACAGGCATTAGTAAATACTACCTCCAGAAGGAAAAACTTTCCCTGTAATTTTCAAGTATGTATGGAACAGACGTACAGCGTGCAGCAGCCACCATCCCCTGCCGTAGGTGTACCTCCTCCCTACTTCTTTCCCCTTCAACTACCCCATGATCAAGGTTCAAAGCACTACAGTTTAACACGGGCTTCCAGAAGTCAGATGAGCCCTTCCCTTCGACTGCCACTCTTACTAGAAGGTTCTGAGATTCACCCTCTAGTAAACATGTCAGCATGAGGAAGTGACACAACAGCTATCCCGACACTAGGACTAGGCTGGTGCTGCTCCTTGAAGAAAAACGTACACAACAGAACGAAGAAAGAAACTGCAGGAAAAACCTCAAGCCCAGGAAGAAGTCCCTGGAAGCATAAATTTCTGTTTCCCCAAACATCTAATTTCTTAGCACTTGGTCACTATCTCCACAGGCCAGTTAGAAGTAAGGGCAAAATAAGAATGTGGATGTAACACAGCCCCAAAGGACACCCACTCATGCACAAAAGAGCAAACCAGTTCTTCAGCAGACAGGCTGACATGCCACAGGAAAGCTGGGGTTGGGTTAGGCAACACTTTGTGAAGATGGATCATGGAAAACTCATTCACATTCTCAAACAAGGACTGACATCACTATGGAAATGAATACTAATAGCCAGTGACATGAATGCCACTGAAGTTTGGTCGTGCCTCGTATGCTGGTCATGTTTATCTGGGCATCCAGATGCCATGTCCTCAGGTGTGAGGATACACTTCTTGGATAAAGACAAAGAAAGGAAGACTTAAGCACAATAAGTGGTAATACAAAGGCATTCATGGTCATGGCTAGAGTACTTAAGTCAAGACTTCCTGACACAGAATTTTAAGTAAATGTCAAAACAAATCTTTAGTAAAAATAAATTTTTTGTTTGTTTGTTTGTTTTCCAAGGTAGGGTCTCACTCTAGCCCAGGCTGACCTGGAATTAACTATGTTTTCTCAGGGTGGCCTCGAACTCATGGTGATCCTCCTACCTCTGCCTCCCAAGTGCTGGGATTAAAGGCATGTGCCACCATGCCCGGCTATAAAAATATCTTTTAAAAAAATCTACAATCCACGTTGTCTTCATTGTATGGCCTAACAAACCAGCCTAATCAGTAACAGCATATTCATGCACTCGTCTGGCTTCCATCTTTTTAACTCATTCATATAATGGCTGAAATATTTTGATTTTTCAAAGTCCTTTCAAAGCATATTTAGTCCAGAGTCCAAGAGGCAAGCTACGTGAAGGCATGCAGTGAGCGTGGCTAGCTGCTTTACAGGCCTCTCTCGAACACCTCTGTAACAGGTCCTCTAAAGCACTCAGGGAAGAGGAATGGGACTAGGCACACGCAGCTCTAGACAGCCTGGTCAGATTTAGTCACGCCACCTTGGAAAGCGAGTTGGCTAGGAACATGGCGTTTCAGCTGATCATCCCATCCCCTTACGCACTCTGGAATCTTCCACAGCTTCTCCCACCACCTTTCTTTCATGAATAAACAGGAAAAAAAGATGTATAAAGCTTTACTGTAAATAATTAAAATGAAAAAAAAAATGAAAATACATCTCTTATCATTTAACAATGTTATCTATGCTCAGTTAATATGTAAAAATCATAGCTCTTTAAAAACACACATAACCCAAACTTCTCTATAGCTATCAACTTCAGCTTTTGGGGGAAGAGAGTTTGATCATATGGAAGTAGATGGTTTTTTCTTTTTTTTTCAAGGTAGGGTCTCACTCTAGCACAGGCTGACCTGGAACTCATTCTATAGTCTCAGGTTGGCCTCAATCTCACAGCAACTCTCCTACCCCTATTTCCTGAGGGCTGGGATTATAGGTATGTGCCATCACACCAGGCAGGAGGTTTTCTTAAACAAAACTGCATTACTACTACAACATTGATTTAAAAAATAAAAAAAAAAACATGAAACTGAAGAGCTATAAAAATGAAGGGAAAGACAAAAATATAGAAGCAGCAGATGAAAATAAACCAAGAGGTAAGGGAAAGAAAGACTCCAGTGATGACCAAGCTGTGTAGAGCACCACACTGCTTGGCGACTGGTGGACAGAGGTGATACGTACTCACTGCTGCTTATATCACATCAGTCTTTGTGAAGAAACTGCACTTTCTAATAATGTCTATGATGAAATCACCCAGCAATGCCTCCTCAGAGAATGCCAGAGAAGTATTTCCAACATTATCCAAAATTCTATTTTAAAAATTTAAACATTCTGTCTACTGAAATAATTTTGCTAGTAAGAATAACTGAAAACACCCAGGTGTGGTGGTGGCAAATGTCCTTAATCCCAGCACCCAGAAGGCCGAGGTAGGAGGATCGCTGTTTGAGGCCAGCCCGAGACTACATAGTAAATTCCAGGTCAGCCTGTGCTAGGGCAAGACCCTACCTTGAAAAACAAAAACAAAACAGAAAAAGTCAAAATATATTTAGTAAAATATCCATGGTAAGTCTGAAAAATCCTCAAGTTTTTCCAAAAGAAGATGAACATTAGTAAGGGGCTTAGCATGTCTAAATTCCTGAAAAAGTCAAGTGCGTAGTCTGTTTGAAAAGGAATTTAGCAATTCTAAAGGTCAAATAATAAAATCAGTTTGCTTGTTTGATTCTAAGGTCAGCTGTATTAACCTCTTAGAAATAAATGTATCAGCCATTTGTAGCTGCAGGTCCCCAGAGTCAACAAGCAATGGATAAATATTCAGAAACAAATCCATGTGCACTGATCGCCGTCTGTCTCTCTGTGACTGACACAGAAGAGCTGTCCACAGAGCACTGAGGGTGCACACACGGCTGCTCTGCAGCATGAAAGGGTCTAGAGCACCCACAGGCCTGGACCTGCACAGTCGTGGACAGTCCTCTGTGGACACCAAGGAATGCACAGACTGAGGTGAGCTACTCTTAACAAAGGATGGAGGCTTCTGCTACCCACTAACATCATCAGAAGCATACTGAAGCAGCTGAAGAAAATGTTTTTATGCTCTATGGTTTCACTAAAAATAACTCATCACTAAAGAGAGAGCCCAGACAGGCATTGTGGCTCACACCTGTAATCCCAGTACTCTAGAAGCTGAGACAACTAGACTCTCACAAGTTCAAAACCAGCCTGGACTACAGGGTGAGACTCTGACTCAAAACTAACCAAACTGGGGGGAGGGGGAGAAAAGGAAGAAAAACATGCCCCCAGACCGGGTGTGGTGGCCCAAGCCTTTAATCCCAGCACTTGGGAGACAGAGGTAGGAGGATCACTGTGAGTTCAAGGCCACCCTGACCCTACACAGTGAATTCCAGGTCAACCTGGACTAGAGTGAAACCCTACCTCAAAAAAAAAAGCCCCTGTCTGATGCTGGCTGCCAAGTATAAATAAATATCAAATGACAAAACCTAATTATTATCTGGAATAGACATTCATATTCTTGTTTGTCCACCCAACTAGGAAATGTTTAGATTCACCAGCAGAGTTCTAAATTGCTTCTCCCATAACTGTGAAAACTGGGCATAGTGGCACAATACCAGTAACATCAAAATTCAAGAGGCTAAGGCAGGGGGATTTCTACATGTCTAAGGGTAGCCTGAATAACACAGTAACTATACAAATAGTCAGACCTGCAAAGCTAGATCCTATCTCAAAAAGGGAAAAAGATAAAAGTCAAATGCATTTTTTGAGGATTTGAAACTTTACTAGAACTCCTTCAACAGCTGGTTATGGCTGGATGTGTAGCTCAATGACTAAATGTCCCTTCGTATGCGTGATGCCACCGGGACAATCCCTAAGGCTGTACACAAGAAAAGTATTATCATATATCAGAGAATGCTATAGTCTAAGCCTCAGAAAACAGGTAAACGCTAGGATTGTCTTGATTTCAGAGAAAAACATTCAAAGCCTAGAATCTGGGTGAGCATAAAGGCACTAAATAAATGGAAGTGTGTGATGACGCATGGCTCTTACCAGCTTCAGGCTGACAGAAGGCATACTGGCTGCTGGAGGAGGAGCCCATGTTAAAGTCTTCTGAACTGTGCGCCTCCTTCACAGTGACAAGTTCTTGACTCCCTATTTCTTCTAACCTGGGTGGCTCAAGGGTAACGATGTCAGAATCATCACTGGCAGTTCCAAAATAGACATTGTCTTCGGGTGCCGCCGCCTCTGCCTGAAGAACAAGTGTGCTATTAACACCTTAATTTTCCTCACAGGTCAAAATGGGAATGCTATCTACACATTTTCTATCATGGTAATTTGAGGTTAAAATAAGTTCTGTTCTTCTCAGTGCTGGGGATGGAAGCAAGGATCTTATGCATGACAGATCATGGGTCTACTACTAGCAGCTCCCCAGCTTACAGGAATGTAGAGGACCTTGCAACCACAGGTTCCATTTTCTTTTAGCTTGAAAACATCACAAAACACCTTTGGCGCCACTCTAAGAATTAGATGAAGGGCTGGAGAGAAGGCTCAGCCATTAAAGCCACTTGCTTGCAAAGACTAACAGCCAGGGCTCAATTCCTCAGACCCAATAGAAAGATGGACAGACAATGTGGCACTTGCATCTGGAGTTTGTTTCATTGGCAGAAAGTCCTGACTCACCCATACTCACTCTCTCCCCCAAATCAATAAATTAAAAAAAAAAAAAAAAAAAAAAAAAGGCCAGGCGTATAAGTACATGCCTTTAATCCCAGCCCCCAAGAGGCCAACAATCTCACTGTGAGCATAGCATGAAGGGAAAAAAAAGAAGTCAAGAAAAGACCATCTAGCCAAGTTTCATTTAAAATCAACTCCAAAAAATTGACTGTCAATTTAAATATAAACTCAGTATAATTTTAATATAATTCAAGAAGTAAACCTATTTCCAAAAAAAATTCATCCAATAGGCTGAAAGACCAGCTCGTGAACAGAGTCCTGATGCATAATCTTCAAATTTAAATCAGAAGCCAAGAGCTGGGAGCACAGCACTGATGGGACACAGGCTTACCATGGAAGCTAACAGCCTTACAGCTGACAGATTTTTCCATGGAAGATTATTATATTTTAATTGGAACACAACATGTAACTAGAAATGAAGAGTTTACCTCAATTGCTGACTTGCTTTCTTCCAAAGTTGGACAGGCAGCTCCTCCCACTAACAATGTGCTGTTCTGACTGCTTTCTGATATAAAGCAAAGAACAACACAATTAGGTCTGCATTGAAAACATCTGTACCCTATGTATAATCAAGGTGAATAAAAGTCTATTCCCTATGTGTTAAAGTGTGTTTCATGCAATGTCACAGATCAATGGACAGTCTACTCTTGGAACCAAATTTCTATTACTTGTCACAATGAAAGACATTTTCATATTTTCTTTTCAAGGTAGGGTCTCACTCTAGACCAGGCTGGCCTGGAATTCACTATGTAGACTCAGGCTCGCCTCGAACTTACGGCGAACGTCCTACCCTTGCCTCCCAAGTGCTGGAATTAAAGGTTAATCCAAGCAGTTATCAAAAATCTCCCAAAAAAGCCCAGGCCCAGATGGATTCACTGCTGAATTTTACCAGACCTTCAGGGAAGAACTAACACCATTGCTTCTTAAGCTTTTCCATAAAATAGAAAAAGAAGGAATCCTACCAAACTCCTTCTACGAAGCCAGCATCACCCTGATACCAAAACCAGGCAAAGATACAACAAAAAAAGAAAACTACAGATCAATCTCCCTCATGAACATAGATGCAAAAATTCTCAAGAAAATACTGGCAAACAGAATACAAGAATATATCAGAAAGATCATTTACTCTGACCAAGTAGGCTTTATTTATCCCAGAGATGCAGGGATGATCCAACAAATGCAAATCGATAAATGTAATACATTATATAAATGGACTGAAGGACAAAAATCACATGATCATCTCATTAGATGCAGAGAAAGCATCTGACAAAATCCAACATCCCTTCATGATAAAAGTCCTATAGAGACTGGGAATAGAAGGAACATATCACAATATAATAAAAGGCTATTTATGACAAAGCCTACAGCCAACATATTACTAAGTAGGGGAAAACTGGAAGCTTTTCCACTAAAATCAGGAACAAGACAAGGGTGTGCACTGTCCCCACTTTTATTTAATATGGTACTGGAAGCCTTAGCCATAGCAATAAGGCAAGAGATGCACATAAAAGGGATACAAATTGGAAAGGAAGAGATCAAGTTATCATTATTTGCAGATGACATGATTCTATACATAAAGGACCCTAAGGACTCTACCAGCAAATGGTTAGAGCTGATAAACACCTATAGCCATGTAGCATGATACAAATACACAGAAATCATCCATACCTGATTTTAACCTATACTACAGAGCCATAGGAACAAAAACAGCATGGTACTGGCACAAAAGCAGACATGTAGATCAATGGAACAAAATAGAAGACCCAGATGTAATTCCGGGTAGCTATAGCCATCTGATATTCGATAAAAATGCCAAAAATACTCATTGGAGAAAAGACAGCCTCTTCAGGAAATGTGCTGGGAAAACTGGATATGTATCTGTAGAAGGATGAAAATAGATTCTTCTCTCTCTCCATGCATAAGAATTAAGTTCAAATGGATCAAAGACCTTAATGTCAGACCTGAAACTCTGAAACTGCTAGAGGAAAAAGTAGGGGAAGCCCTTCAACATATTGGTCTTGGCAAAGACTTTCTGAATATAACTCCCAATTGCTCAAGCAATAAAACCACAGATTAACCGCTGGGACCTCATGAAATTACAAAGATTTTGTACAGCAAAGGACACTGAATAGAGCCAAGAGGCAACCTACGGAATGGGAAAAAAATCTTTGCCAGCTCTACATCTGATAGAGGATTAATATCTAGACAAAGAACTCAAAAAAATTAAATAAGAAATCAAACAAGCCAATTAAAAAATGGGCTATATGGGCTGGAGATGGCTCAGTGGTTAAGCGCTTGCCTGTGAAGCCTAGGGACCCCGGTTCGAGGCTTGATTCCCCAGGACCCACATTAGCCAGATGCACAAGGGAGCACATGCAGCTGGAGTTCGTTTGTAGTGGCTGGAAGCCCTGGCACGCCCATTCTGTCTCTTTCTATCTGCCTCTTTCTGTCTGTCGCTCTCAAATAAATGAATAAAAGTAAACAAAAAAAATGGGCTATGTAACTACAGAGTTCTCAAGAGAAGAAAGATGGATGGCATATAAACATCTAAAAAAATGTTTGACATCCCTAGTCATCAGGGAAATGCAGATTAAAACTACTTTGAGATTCTATCTCACTCCTGTTAAATTAGCTACCATCATGAAAACAAATGACCATAAATGCTGGTGAGAATGTGGAAAAACAGGAACCCTTCTACACTGTTGGTGGGAATGTAGTCTGGTCCAGCCATTGTGGAAATCAGTGTGGAGGTTCCTGAGACAGCTAAAAATAGATCTACCATATGACCCAGCTATAGCTAGTTAAGATATTGCACATGTACACAATGGAGTTCTACTCAGCGGTAAAGAAAAATGAAGTTAGGAAATTTGCAGGAAAATGGATGGATCTGGAAAGTATTATATTAAGTGAGGTAACCCAAGCCCAGAAAGCCAAGTGTCACATGTTCTCTCTCATATGTGGATCCTAGCTACACATGAAGATGACTGGACTTCTGTGAGAGTAGGAAGAAAACTCAGTAGCAAAGGCCAGTAAACTAAAAAGAGATATAAAGGGAAGAGAAAGGAAGGGAGAGGGTACTTAATAGGATGGTATTGTATGTATGTAAGTAGAAGAATAGATTAATGGCGGTGAAAAGGACCAAGTGAGATCAGGGGAAGAGATCGAGTAAAGGAAAGGTGGAGGGAGGGCTAATCAAAATCTAAGAGGATATAAATAAATCATATGGAAATCTACTTTTTTGGACAATGGAATACTCAGGAGTCGTAGATTGGTGCTAGAAAATTTTCAATGCCGGGGATGGGATATCTTCCAGTGAGTTGTTGGCCAGGGAGGTCCCTGATGCCCCCAAAACATTACAGGCCATTGCTGAGGCCTTTGGTTTCCCACCAAGAACAGATGGTAAGACCCTATTGCTGAAGGCTCCACATACTTGGGCTGCAAAAGGCCACTGAGAAATCCTGCTGGAACTGAGCTAATAAGCTCCTCCATGTAGACCAGCTGACAGAAAGCTGGAAGAAGCCATTCTGCATGCAGTTCAATGGGAGAGAGAGAAATCACCAGTGAAGATACTCAACAGTGGACACTGCAAGCCTTATATTTGGCCAGCCAGGCCAAATGAGTCAACGGGTGCAATATGGCACATCTGTCATGCTGGAAAACAACTGCCCTCTAATTGGACTGGAGGCCCACTCAATGGGAGGGAATACATCCCTGATACTGAAAACCTACAACAGTAGTAGTCATGAGCCCTAGAGGTATAACACCTGCTGCTGTCTGGCTAAATGTATATACTATGCTTATCAAACTGCCCATTAAGCACTTCTCTTAATGTTCATACCCTTATATTAATGCTAGTCTCACTTTGGGTAGAGAATCTTCTCTTCTCAGATGGCAGTGACCTTGGGATGACTCAGAAGGCATCATGGTGCTGAGAAGAAGTGACAGAGGTGTGCTCAGCACTACAATATCTCTATCACACCTTTCAAGGCTCAGGGTCTATTGTGGAAGAGGTGGTGTAAAGAAGGTAAGAGCCAAAGGAAGGGTAGGACTCCTTACAACATGACTCCCCAGACATAAAATGGCCTGGATATCCATGACCTCACAGTGCCTGACACTACCTACACAAGACCATCATAATAGGAGGAAAAGATCATGACATCAAAATAAAAGAGACTGATTGTGAGAGGGGGAGGGGATATGATGGAGAATAGAGTTTCAAAGGTGAAAGTGGGGGGAGGGAGAGCATTACCATGGGATATTTTTTATAATCATGGAAGTTGTTAATTTAAAAAATTGGAAAAATAAATTGCAAACAAACTTCAGACACATGCACCCTCATGTGCCTTTGGGTCCTGGGGAATCAAACCAGCGACCTTAGGCTTCACAGGCAAATGCCTTAACTGCTAAGCCATTTCCTCAGCCCTGGCTTCTTTTTCTAATTTTCCTGATGTAGGGTCCGTTTGTCTTTAGCCCAGACAGACCTGGAATTCACTATGTAGTCTCAGGCTGGTTTCAAACTCACAGTGATCCTCCTACCTCTGCCTCCTGAGTGCTGGGGTTAAAGGCATACCACAAACTCTATTCATATATACAATGTACTCTGATTTCAAATGCTTTTCTTTCTTTTTTTTCCCCCCAAATACTTTTCTTAAGAGACTATCCATAGTTCTCAATGTCTCAAAGGAATCTAACCCCAAATAAAAATAGTGTTCAAAGGGCTGGAGATATGACTTAGGAGTTTAGGCTTCAAAGCCTAAGGATCCATGTTTGATTCACTAGTACCCATGTAAACCAGATACACACAAAGTACCACATACATCTAGACTTCCTTTGCAGTGAGGCCCTGGCATGCCCATTCCTCTCTTTGTCTCTTTCTCTGTCTCAAATAAATAAAATATTTATTTTAAAAAGCCTTCAAAATGCAGAAGAAAGTCAGATAGTGCTCATTTGCAAACCCAGCACTTCTCTGGGAGGTTAAGCCAGGAGGATCAGAAGTTCAAAGTCATCATCAGGAACACAGTTAACTGGAAGGCAGCCTGGGGCATATCTATTGAGACTAGGCTATGGCTACAGTGAAATCCTGTATCAAAACAATCCAGTATCAAAAACACAAACAAGCAGGGCGTGGTGGCGCACGCCTTTAATCCCAGCACTTGGGAGGCAGAGGTAGGAGGATTTTTTTTGAGTTCAGCCTGAGATTACATAGTGAATTCCAGGTCAGCCTGAGCTAAAATGAAACCATACCTCGAAAAACAAAGAAACAACAAAACAAAAACCACAAACAAGCTGGGTGTTGTGGCACACAGAGGGAGAAGGCCAACCTATGACTACAAAGTGAATTCCATGTTAGACTGGGCTAGAGTAAGACCCTACCTCGAAAAACGGGGATGAGGGGGTGTGACGGACCACATAGCCAGGCCTAGTGGCACATGCCTTTAATCCCAGCACACGGGAGGCAGAGGTAGTGGATTACTGTGAATATGAAACCAGCCCTGGCACACCCATTCCCTCTCTCTCTCTCTCTTAAAAAAATAAAAATAAAAATAAAAAACCACAAACAACCCACTCAGAAGTCAGGATATAGTCTTACCAGTTTAGCAGTGAAGGCACTTGCCTGTGAGGTCTAAGAATCCAGGTTCAACTCCCCAGAACCTACGTAAACCAGATGTACATGGTGGCGCATGCATCTAGAGTTTGTGTACAGTGGCTAAAGGCCCTGGTGCACACATTCTCTCTCTCCCTCTCTCTCTCATAAGTAAATAAAATATATTTTTTGGAAAAAAAAAAAAGAAGCCAGGATATTCCAACTCACCTCCTTGCTCCAGCTGCAATACTGGTAATTCTTCTAGAGAGGAACATGCTGGGCTCAGCTCACAGCTGTCACTAGCAGTGACAGAATTCACCATCTCTACATCAGAACCCTAAGAGAAGAGTGACAATCTCAGTTATTTGTATATGAGCTCATGAGTCCATTATTGAAAGTCCCAATACTGCCAAACTACCAAAGACCATCATCAAAACTCACCAAAATTCAAGTTTATAACTTATTCAGTGAAATAACCACATACAAATAAATACATTTTTCTGCTTTTGTTTATTTTATTTATTTTTTGTTTTGTTTTGAGAGGTGGGGTCTTACTATATAGCCCAGGCTGACCTGCTGAGCCTTGAACTCACATCGATCCTCCTACCTTTACCTCTTAGATGCTGGGATTAAAGGCATGTGCCACCACAACCAGCCAAATAAATACTTCTATGGCAACATAAGTAAAAATTTTTAAGGGAGCCGGGTGTGGTGGCGCACGCCTTTAGTCCCAGCACTTGGGAGGCAGAGGTAGGAGGATCACCACGAGTTTGAGGCCACCCTGGGACTACATAGTAAATTCCAGGTCAGCCTGGGCTAGAGTGAGACCCTACCTCAGAAAAAAAAAAAAAAAAATGTTTAAGGGAATGGAGAAAATGAACCTATAAAAAGAATGCTTTAGGCCTGGAGGGATGGCTTAGCAGTTAAGGCACTTGCCTGATAACCCTAAGGACCCAGTTTCTACTCCTCAGTACCCAAGTAAATCAGATATTCAAGGGTAGCACATGCATCTGGAATTTGTTTGCAGTGGCTGCAGGCCTTGGCGTGCCCATTTTCCCTCCCTCTCTCTCCTCGAATAAATAATAAAAGAATGCTTTCCTTACAAAATAGGACTTTTTATTTAAACAGGGTCTTGAAATATTCCCAGGGAGGACCTCAACCTTGTAATTCTCCTGCCTCAGCTTCCTGAAGAGCTGAGATTACAGGTATGACACACTGGGCTCAGATAATTTTATTTATTTATTTAATTTGTTTACTTGAGAGAGAAAAAGAAGCAAATAGAGAGACAGAGAATAGGAGCTCCAGGGCCTTCAGCTACTGCAAACAATCTCCAGACACATGCGCCACCTTGGGCATCTAACTTACATGGGTACTGCAGAATCAAACCTGTGTCCTTCGGCTTTGCAGGCAACCGCCTTAATCACTAAGCCATCTCTCCAGCCCCAGATATTGTTTTTGTTTTTGTTTTTTATTCTGAGGTTATTGTTCCCTATTTGATATTGGAGTCACACCCTCATGACCCTGGCCACATCTGTTCTGTCAACTCTTAAACTCCAACATCTGAGCTCTCTTGGCACACTTAATACAGGAGACATTAAAGGAATCCATGAAATCAGAGTCTGAAGGTGAATTCTAAGTATAAGGGTGCCTCTCTGGCAGGAAAATGGTAAGTAGAAAGTCAAGGTAGAATTAATTGGTTTGGGGATTACTGAGGAGGCCAGTTCTGGACTCAAATCAGAATGGTGTGATAAGAAAGAAAACCTGAGACTCGTAGTGAATTCCAGGTCAGCCTGGTAGAGTGAGACCTACTCAAAAAACCAAAAAAAAAAAAAAAAAAAAAAAAGAAGAAAGAAATATTTTTTAAAAAAAAACCTTAACAAGAAAAAAGTAGAACTTAGAACTAGATATAGACTAAGAGAAATAAAAGCATAAACCCAAAAGCAGGACATGGCAGCACATATCTATAATCCCAGCACTCAGCAGGTTGAGGTAGGAGGATTGCCATGAGTTCCAGATTAGCCTGGGACACAGTAAGACCTTCCTTCCAAAAGAAACAAAAGCAAACAAATACAAACACAACTTCCTGTGTGACAGGCATGAGCCACCTGGCAAAGGGCTCTATAGTCTGAACTGCCCGACTCCACCCAGAATACACCCTGCCAAGACTCCCAGTACTGCTTCCTCCTAGACTTTTAATTATCCTTGTGCAAGAGGGGGCTTATAAAGTTAACTTCAAGCTTTGCAGAAACAGGTTAAAAATAGAAAAGTCCGGCTGGAGAGATGGATTAGCAGTTAAGCGCTTGCCTATGAAGCCTAAGGACCCCGGTTCGAGGCTCAATTGCCTGGGACACACATTAGCCAGATGCACAAAGAGGTGCACGTGTCTGGTGTTCATTTGCAGTAGCTGGAGGCCCTGGCGCATCCATATTCTCTCTCTCTCTCTCTCTCTCTACATATATATATATATCTGCCTCTTTCTCTCTCTGTCTGTCGCTTTCAAATAAAAATAAAAATAAGCCTGGCGTGGTGACGCACACCTTTAATCCCAGTACTCTGGAGGCAGAGGTACAAGGACTGCCGTGAGTTCAAGGCCACCCTGAGACTCCATAGTGAATTCAAGGTCAGCCTGGGCTAGAGTGAGACCCCACCTCAAAAAAAATAAATAAATAAATAAATAAAAATAAAAGAAGAAGAAAAAATAGAAAAGTCACCAGGCATAGTGGTACACGCCTTTAATCCCAGCATTTAGGAGGAGGTAGAAAGGAGGATCACCATGAGTTCAAGGACACCCTGAGAATATAGTAACACAGCAAATTCCAGGTCAGCCTGGACTAGAGTGAGAAACTACCTCGAAAAATCAAAAAAAATAGAAAAGTCAATTATGATTAAAGAAATCTTGAAATGGATGTGGTGGCACATGCCTTTAATCGCAGTACTCAAAAGGCAGAATTAGGAGAACTGCATTGAGTTCAAGGCCAACCTAGGACTCCATAGTGAATTCCAAGTCAACCTGGTTTAGAATAAGACCCTATCCTAGAAAAAAATAATAAATAAATAAAATAAGCGGGGCATGGTGGTGCACGCCTTTCATCCCAGCACTCGGGAGGCAGAGGTGAGAGGATCCCTATGAGTTCAAGGCCTGCTTGAGACCACATAGTGAGTTCCAGATCAGCCTGGGCTAGAGCATGACTCTACCTCAAAAAACAAATAAATAAACAAAAATGAAAAGAGAGGTGGAGAGACGGCTCAGTGATTAAGGTGCTTGCCTGCAAAATCTAACAAGCCAGGTTCCAAAGTAGCGCTTGCACAGGAGTTTGTGAGCAGCAATAGGAGGACCTAGCATGCCCATTCTCTCTTTCTCCTATCTCACTCTGCTTGCACACAAATAAACAGAAACATTAAAAAATAAATGAAGAGCCAGGCATGGTGACACACGCCTTTAACCCCAGCACTTGGGAGGCAGAGGTAGGAGGACTGCCGTGAGTTTGAGGCCACCCTGAGACAACATAGCGAATTCCAGGTTAGCCTGGGCTAGAGTGAGACACAACCCCAAAATGAAATAAAATAAATGAAAAGGGCTGAAGGGATGGGCTTAGCAGTTAAGGCGCTTGCCTGCGAACCCAAGTTTGACTCCGGAGATCCCACATAAGCCAGATGCACAAGGTAACGCATGTGCAAGGCTGCACATACGCACAAGGAGGTGCAAGAGTCTAGAGTTCAATTACAGTGTCTGGAGGCCCTGGCATGCCAATTCTCTCTCTCTTGTTCTCTCTCATAAAAAGGCCAGTCTGTTGGTCTTGTCTTAAAAAATAAATAAATAAGAGATCCAGGCCAGATGTTGTATAATCCCAGCACTGGGGACTCAGTGGCAGGAGGAGGATTGCTATGAACGAGGCCACCCTGAGACTACATAGTGAATTCCAGGTCAGCCTGGGCTAGAGTAAGACCCTACCTCAAAAAGCCAAAAAATAGCTGGGCGTGGTGGTACACGCCTTTAATCCCAGCACTTGGGAGTCAGAGGCAGGAGGATCATGAGTTTGAGGCCACCCTGAGACTACACAGTGAATTCTAAGTCAGCCTGGGCTAGAGTGAGACCCTACCTCAACCCCCACCCCCCAAAAATAGTAATTATAATTAATAACAATAATACTAAAGTTTAAAAACAAAAGAACAAATGCTGGTCATGGTGACACTCAGGATGCTGAAACAGGATTAAGTTAAAAGCCACTCTGAGTATAGATTCTGAAGCCATTCTGGCTTACAAGGAGCCTCTGCCTCATCCTCCAAAAGAAAATTATGAGAATGTAGATATACATATACAAAGCCTGAGCAAAAACCTTTAACCTCTGTCTAACATCTGTGGGTTCAGCAAAACTGTGTGCAACAATGAGGGAGATGCTTTTAGCCATGTATCCAAAATCCTGCAGTGCAGCCCATGTTCAGCGCATACCACTAACCTTTTCTTAAGTGTCTCCCAACTGCACTCAAACTTGAGTGTGTATTATCTGTTTCTCAACACCTTATAGTTTAGCTCATTAAAATATAGTAACAGGCCAGGCATGATAGCTCATGCCTTTAACCCCAGCACTTGGGAGGCAGAGGTGGGAGGATCACCATGAGTTCAAGGCCACCCTGAGACTACATAGTGAATCCAGGTCAGCATGGGCTAGAGTAAAACCCTACCTCAAAAAACACAAAAAAAAAAAAAAAAAAACAAACAAAAAGCATAAATAAACGGTAGCAATATCCCAACACGTGGGGACCAGAGGCAGTTGAGGCCATTGTGGTTTACAAAGAGTTACTGCCTAGCCAGAACCACACAGTAAGACTCTCTTAAAACACCTTCCACCTCCCCCCACACCCTGTGGTGCCACAGGCTTATAATCCTGATTACTCAGGAAGCAGAGGCAGAAGGATCACAAATTCAAATTAGTCTGGGCTACAGTGAATTCAAGGCCACTAAGGGCAACTTGGTGAAACCATGTATCAAAACAGTGAAAAGAAGGCTGGGATCATTGATGAGTCTAAGCACATGACTGCTCATACTGTTAGGATGATAGAAGTTGAAATGGCATACCTCATGATTGATGACAGTCCAACCACAAGATGAGTCACTATCACTGGAATTTTCAGACATGTCTCAGGTCTACAAATAAAAAAGCATATTAAGCATATAAATTGTGGGGCTTATATTTATAACTTCTATAGCTATAAAGCTCTACATGTGACCTAAAGCATAAAAGACCTGCAGATGAAAAGTGAGATGATGCACTCAGATTTACCACCGACACCAAACTTCAAGACAAGGAGACAATCAGGAGTCATACTGCTGGAATAAATAGCAATATAGAACCTACAAGAAGATGCAGATTTTGACCAGGAAGAACTGAAAGAAGGTAAAGAGCTGAGCAGAAGAGCACATGCCCATAACCTTAGTACTTGAGAGGCTGAGGCTGGAAGATTGCCACTAATTCAACCTGAGCTACTGAGTGAGAGCCAGGCCAGGCCAGGATTGCATTGCAAGACCCTGCCTCAAAAAAAAATAAATAAGGAGGTGGCGCACACCTTTAATCCCAGCACTCAGGAGGCAGAGGTAGGAGGATTGCCGTGAGTTCAAGGCCACCCTGAGACTACAGAGTGAATTCCAGGTCAGCCTGGACTAAAATGAAACCCTACATTGAAAAACCAAAATTAGGGCTGGAGAGATGGCTTAGTGCTTAAGCGCTTGCCTGTGAAGCCTAAGGACCCCGGTTCGAGGCTCGATTCCCTAGGACCCACGTTAGCCAGATGCACAAGGGAGTGCACGAATCTGGAGTTCGTTTGCAGTGGCTGGAAGCCCTGGCGTGCCCATTCTCTCTCTCTCTCTCTCTCCTCCTCTCTGTTGCTCTCAAATAAATAAATAAAAATAAAATAAAAAAAGAAAATTATCATAAAAAAGAAAAACCAAAAATATAAAAAAATAAATAAGGGCTACAGAGATGGCTTAGCAGTTAAGGCACTTGCCTGCAAAGCCTAAAAACCAAGGTTCAATGGCCCTGTAACCATGTAAGCCAGATGCACAAGATGGCGCATGTGTCTGGAGTTCATTTGCAGTGGCTGGATGCCCTGGCATACCCATTCTCTCCCTGCCCCCCTTCTGTCTATCAAATAATAAATAAATAAAATACTTTTTAAAAGCCTAAGTAAGGACCCAGGTTTCATTGCCCAGATTCCACATAAGCCAGATGCACATGGCGACACAAGCATCTAGAGTTCATTTGGAGTGGCTAGAGGCCCTGGCTCGCCCATTATTTCTCTATGTCTCTCTCTTGCAAATAAATAAATTTTTTTAAAAAAAAATTTTTTTTTAAGTGGGCTGGAGGGATGGCTTAGCAGTTTAGGCGCTTGCCAACAAAGCCAAAGGACCCAGGTTCAATTCCCCAGGACCTGCATTAGCCAGATGCACAAGGTGGCACATGCGTCTGGAGTTCATTTGCACTGGCTGGAGGCCCTGGCGCACCCATTCTCTCTCTCTCCCTTTCCTTCTCTCTGTCAAATAAATAAAAACTTAAAAAAATAAAAAATTAAAAAATAGCCAGGGCGTGGTGGTACTTTTTCTTTCTGTTTGGTTTTTCAAGGTAGGGTTTCACTCTATTCCAGGCTGACCTGGAATTTACTCTGTAGTCTCAGGGTGGCCTTGAACTCACGGCAGTCCTCCTACTTCTGCCTCCTGAGTGCTGGGATTAAAAGCGTGTGCCACCATGGCCGGCAAAACAAATATTTTTTAAAAATTATAATAAACTGTGGGGTGCACGAGGGCCTCCTGCCACTGCATAAAAACCAGACACGTGCCACTTTTATGCATCTGGCTTGATATGGGTACAGAGGAACAGATCCTGGGTAGGCAAGCTTTGTAAGACAGCACCCTCAGGGCTGGGGAAATGGCTAAGATGGCACATATACAGCCTGATGGGGTTACCTGAGGAGCTGAATATATGCATCATCACACACAGATCCTACCCTCAGCACATACAATGGAATTCTTTGAAACCAGAAGACTTCAAAAAGGGTGGTTACAAAAAGAAAAAATCAGCAAACTGGTTTGCCACTTGATGACTTTGAGATGGCTACCACCACATCCAGGACAAACATAGCAGGCAAGTGAGAGAGTCATAGGCTGAATTCATCATATTAAACACTAGATGGCACCTGTCAACAGGAACAATAACCCAGTACTCAATTCAAGGCCAGCCTGAGCCTTGTCTCAGAATAAAAACAGCAAAAAACACATCTTCTAGCCAGGTGTGGTGGTGCATGCCTGTAGTCTCAGCACTCCGAAGGCTGTGGTAGGGAGATCACTGTGAGTCTGAGGCCAGACTACAGAATGAATTCTCCAAGTCAGTTTGGGCTACAGTGAGAACCAACTTCAAAAAAAAAAAAAAAAAAATCAGCTTTAATCCCAGCATTCAGGAGGCAAAAGTGGGAGGATAGCTGTGAGTTCGAGGCCACCAAGAGTACATAGTGAACTCCAGGTCAGCCTGGGCTACAGCAAGACCCTACCTCGAAAAAAAAAAAAAAAAAAAACACGATAAATGTAAACCACCTTTAATCCCAGCACTCCGGGAGGCAGAGGTAGGAGAATCGCTGTGAGACTACATAGTGAATTCCAGGTCAGCCTGGGCCAGAGTGAGACCCTACCTAGAAAAAAAAAAAAAAAAATGATAATGTAAAAAGAACACAATAGTATTAACATTACCTCATTAACTACGGCTGGGACGAATTACCTGATATGATGGTACCCAACATCATTCCTGTATAGTACCTACATTTTACTATAAAGAAGGAAGAAAAGGTTTCAATATCTTTATCTTCTAGAATGAGGCATGATGAAGAATAGGGCATTATTATCTCACAATTCTGCAATTCTGAAGTGAAGTGAACCATAGGTTGTATATATAAATGCCCCAAGTGCTGCAGCATCATCTGTATGATGAGAAAGCCAAGCTGGACAGCTGCCATGAATCCATGTCTAAAGTGGGCCTAGTGGCACAGGCCTGTCACCACTGAGGCCCAGGAGGCTAAGGATCTCAACTTCAAGGCCTGCCTGGGCATTTAACTGAGATCCTATCATAACAGAAAAAGGAAGGCTGGAGACATGGCTCAGCGGTTTTTCAAGGTAGGGTCTCACTCTAGCCAGAATGTCCTGGAATTCACTATGTAGTCTCAGGCTGGCCTCCAACTCAGTGATCCTCCTACCTCTGAGGCCTCCCGAGTGTTAGGATTAAAGGGTGTTGCCATCATGTCCGGCCCTTTAAAATATTTTATTCTTTTTATTTATGAGAATGAGAGAAAATGAATGAATGGGCATGCCAGGGTCTCTTGCCACTGCAAACGAACTCCAGAGCATGCGCCATCATGTGCAACTGGCTTACATGAGTTCTGGGGAATGAAACATGGGTCCTTGGGCTTAGCAGATTCCTTACATGTGATTTATTTTTTTAAAACAGCTGTAGTAATACTAAAAACTAGTAATCCTGATGGTAGATTTGTTTTGAGACCAGGTGTTGTTATGTAGCACAGCAGGCTATCCTACAATGCAAGACACCCAAGTGCTGGGATTACATCAATGTGCAACCACTCCTAGCTAGACAAGTCATGTTATTATAAAATTATTCCAGGGGACCAAAAGTAGGTGATTTAAGGTTGAGGGACTGGCTCAGTTGGTAGTGTGCACACCTAGCATGCATGAAGCCCCAAATTTTCCCTAGCACTGCATAAACCAGGAACAGTAGTAAAGGCCTGTAATCCTAACACTTAGAAGTACAGGCAGGAAGATCAGAAGTTCAAGGTCATACTCCACCACATGGTGAGGTCCTGGCCAATCTGAGCTATAAGTGACCCTGTTGAAAAAAAAAAAAAAAACGTAAGTTCTATAGCGGTCCTGTCTCCTGGTTATGTTTCTCAAAAGTGAGTAAGTGATGCCAAGAGTGGGGCACACACTTTTAATCCCAGCACTTGAGAGGCAGAGGTAGGAGGAACGCTGTTAAGTTTGAGGCCAGCCTGAGACTATACAGTGAATTCCAGGTCAACCTGGGCTACAGTAAGACCCTACCTAGAAAAACCAAAACAAAAGTGAGTACATGAACACAAAGAAAATCTAAACTGGGGCTAAGAAGATGGTTTAGTGTTTAAAGATGCATGCTTGCAAAAGCCTCCTACTAGCTTGGGTTTAATTCCCTAGCACTCACATTAAACTAGATGCAAAAAGTAGCATATGCCTTTAATTCTAGCACCCAAGAGGCAGAGGCCAGCCTAGGACTAGGTGTTAGTTCCAGGTGAGCCTGGGCTAGAGTGAGACCCTACCTTGTATATGTTTTAAAATAATTTTTTAAAAAATAAAAAATCTCTCAGGATGGTGGTGCATGCCTTTAATCCCAGCACTTGGGCAGCAGAGTAGGAGGATGGCTGTAAATTTGAGGCCACCCTGAGACTACATACTGAATTCTAGGTCAGCCTGAGCTACACTGAGACCCTACCTTGAAAAAAGAAAAAGAAAAATCTAAACTGAACATGTCAGTAATCCCAGCAATGGGGAATCAGAAGTAGGAAGATGACCTGGAATGAGACCAGTCTGGACTATATACATCAAAACCCACTCAAAAAACAAACAAAAAACAGCCAAGTGTAATGGCCCATGGTTATAATCCAAGCACTAGAGACACAAACAGGAAGATCAGAAGTTCAAGGCCATTCTAGGTTAATCAGCTGGGTTCCAGACCAGCTTGGATTACAGGAGATTTTGTCACTAAAAAGAAAAAGTTGAAAGCACAGAGGGAAAAGTACAGAAATGAAAAAACCCTAAAGAATGGGAATCAGCTCAAGATGTAGGGATGTCTTTATATACCAGACTAACCGCTTCAGACAACAAGTTCTGCAACCAGCACTCTTACTTCATCCGTTTCCTGCTGTGAGGTAACAATCACACATACTAGGAAACAAGCAAGTACCACTGTACCTGAGACACAGGCCATCTTCCCCCACCCCCACGAAGTATATCTGCAATGGCTACAGGCCCCGGTGCACCCATTCTCTCCCTTCCTCCCTCCCCGTATCCCCCCAGAAAAATGTTGTTTTGAAAAAGCTCTGTTTAACATGATGGTATACACCTTTAATCCCAGTACTTGGGAGGTAGAGGTTCCTAGGAGATCACTTGGGTTCAAGGCCACCCTGAGACTTCATAGTGAATTCCAGGTCAGCATGGACTAGAGTGAGACCCTACCACGAAGAAAAAAAAAAGTGCTGTTTAAGTAAGGCATGCACCACCACACCCTAGCAATTGGGCAGATTTTTGCCTTATCTAAAACTAAACTTTGACAGTTAGAAACAGATTAAGTTCAAAACATTGAAGGGAAATGCAGATGTCTGCCTGCAGGGAAATACTCCTCACCAGATACTCTCATTGTCAGAAAAGCCCCATTTTTTATTTACTTGAAAGAGAAAGAGAGGGGAAAAAAAAGGCAGAGTGAGTAGGGGTGCGCCACGGCCTCCAGTCACTGGAAATGCACTCCAGACTTATGTGTAACTTTGTGTATCTGGTTTATGCAGGTATTAGGGAATGGAAGCTGGGCTTATCAGGCTTAGCAAGCAAGTGCCTTTAACCACTCTCCAGCTTTTGCTGTTATTATTATTGTTGTTGTTGTTATTTTGTTGCTGTTTTGTTGTTACCAGTTACTAGAAGGCAGAGGTATGAGGATCACAAGACAGTTCAAGGCCACCCTGAGACTACATAGTGAATGCCAGGTCAGTGTGAGCTAGTGTGTGACCCTACCTCAAAAAAACAATATATGTATATGTGTGTGTGTGTGTGTGTGTGTGTGTATAATAGCTTATTTTACACATCCTTTTCACAGTGGGCTCTAATTTTTGTACAGCTATCTTCTCTTTATTCTTATTTTTACTTCTTTTTGGTTTTGCAAAGTAGTGTCTCGCTCTAATCCAGGTTTTCTTGGAATTCCCTCTGTAGTCTCAGGGTGACCTCAGTGACCCTCCTACCTCTGCCTTCTGAGAGCTGGTATTAAAAGCATGTGCCACCACACCTGGCTTTCTTCTATTTATTTGGAAATAGCTGATGATCAGGGGATTTCACACCCTGTAGGGTTTTTCTTTTTTTTTTTTTTTTTTTTGGTTTTTCAAGGTAGAGTTTCACTCTAGCCCAGGCTGTTCTGGAATTCACTCTATTCTCAGGGTTGCCTTGAACTCACTGTGATCCTCCTACCACCTTACTTGTTTTTCTTTTAAAAAATATTTTATTTTAGAGAGAGATAATGGGTGTGCCAGTGCCTCTAGCCACTGCAAACGAACTCCAGATACATGTGCCACCTTGTGCATCTGGCTTACATGCGTTCTAGAAAACTGAACCTGGGTCCTTAGGTTTGGAAGGCAAGTGCCTCAACCACAAAGGCATCTCTCCAGCCCATGTAGGTTCTTACCTCTTAGAATTTGTGCCTGACTGCAGATCCTGCCTTCGAGTGGTAATATCAGACAATAAGATGTCATCTGAGCTACAAACTAAGTATGCATTACCAACCCAGGGTACACCATACATGTTTGTTTGCCTTTTACTCTCACTAGCTGCTTACTCTGACAAAGCCCTTGAAATGATCTCAGAAATTCCTAAAACCCTATTTTCACAAAAATGTTCTGTCACCCTAACCTAAGGTTAACCTCAGATGGGATGATGGCCAGGGGTGACCACTGACAGCATCTCAACTCCACTGCTCACACATACAAACTACCTGCCATGTCAAGAGGACCTGCCTTTTCGTATGTAATATGGTCTCATTGCTCATGAAATCAACTTCAAGTCCCACTTTATACATTAAAAAGAAGCCACTTCCTGTTCAATGACACTAATGATGTCTTATACTTTTTAAATGTGACACAGACAAGAAGTACAGGCTCTACCATAGAAGGGCCACCAACAGCTTCGGGTTTTTATTGGCAGAGGTCAGTCAGGAAGGCAGCCAGGGCTTTTTCAACCTAGAAAATGCTCTACCAATACACCAAGCAAAATCCCTGTGACATAGTCAAACTTCCTCATGAAAGTATCCATCACACGGTCGGTCACCAGTGTAATATGCTAGATGAAAGTCACTTATACCAGCCAAAACTCCTTACATAGGTTGAGTCATTGGGACACTTAATGATTTCACTTGCATAAGCATATGGGATGTGTGGTGCCACAGCACTCCATGAAGGTAACTGGCTGTTCCTTACAGGTCCTGGACACCGACACTCAGCAGTTCAATTCTTTGCTCAATATGAAACACTGACTTCCCATGCCAATGCTCTTTTCATATTTCAGCATGCTATAGTCTAACCTTCAGGGCGTGTGGAGGGATTGTGATTTGTGGACAGGGTTCTGGCTTCATTCATCTGATTGCAGAGGACATTGTAACTCCTGCTACACTTCAAAGAAAGCCGTACTGACTCCTGAACAGCTTTCCACACATTAAATCTTTCTTTAAAACTCTAAATGTGTAGTCGGGCGTAGGGGCGCACGTCTTTAATCCCAGCACCCAGGAGGCAGAGGTAGGAGGATCACTGTGAGTTCGAGGCCACCCTGAGACTACATAGTGAATTCCAGGTCAGCCTGAGCTACAGTGAGACTCTATCTCAAAAAACGGGGGGAAAAAAAACTAAATGTGTGAGTTACATGCAATCCTTCCACAATGGAGTGCTAAATTTCATCTTAGAACACAAAATAAGAGATAATCTAGTCATATCTCTTTGAAAGTAACTTGTGTTTTTGCTTTCATCTAGTCAAATCTTTCAACTGTCAGGAACACAAGTGATTGGTAACTTCCTCGCCTTAACCACATACACAGTTGGGTCTCTGGAGGTTCTGCACTGGTAGATGAGTCTGCAGTTTCTGGTTTAAAGCAGCAGAGGCTTCTCAGGCCTGCCCTATGTCCACAGTCTCAACATGTCCAGAAACCACAGCTTTTTATATCTTTGCAGCTCACACTGACCCAGTTTTTAAAAATCTTTAACTTGAATAAGAATATATAACTAGGTAGCAATACTGTGAGACAATAAATCAGATACATCAATCAAGTATAAATCCTTCTGACTCCATGAATGGACCCAAAGCATAACATTAAGCAAACACATAATACACAAAATTTAAAAATAGTACATATTGGAAAGGTGACTGTTAATTTTCCAGTCCATTCACAGTGGCCAATGATGGCATTACTCTGCACTAGCCATTTGCCCCAACTTAAGTTTAGTAATTACCAGTTTTAGTAACAGCTGAACCTGTATTTAAAATGTTAAAGGTTTTGCTCAAAAATTTAAAAAAAGTACTGAAAAGAAACTGAACTGCTCTAACAACCTAAGAAAATAAAATATGAATATAACAGTCCAATTAAAAAACCTTCAGAATATTTTATTAAGATCTTAGGGCTACAGAGATAACTCAGGGGTTAAGACCCTTGCTTGTAATGGCTGATGACCTGGCTTAGATTCCCCAGTACCCATGTAATGCCAGATGCATCAGGTGGCACATGCATCTGGAGTTCATGTGCAATGGCTAGAGGCCCTGGTGCCCATTCTCTCTGTCCCCCTTCCTCCCTCTGTCCTTCTCAATGTTTGCAAATAAATAAATGTTTTTCAAAACTAAAATAAAACATAAAACGAGTTAATGGTGGTTGGGACTGAGGCAGATCTCGATTCCTAGAGCTGATAATGATAAACACACAGTATTAGATGAAAGAACAACAGAGTCCTTTATGACAGAAAACAAAACACTCATTAACCAACTATGCCACTTTATCTGTCTGCACCCAGTGTAAGAGAGTAAAGAAACAGTCCAAAATATTACACAAAGTAACAAAATTAAAGTGAAGTTGTAATTGCCTCCTTTTTCTCTTTGAGACAGTCTCTCGTGGCCCACGTTGCTCTAGAACTCCCTGTGTAATGGAGGATGTCCTTGAACTCATTTTCCTGCCTCCACCTGCCAAGGAGTGTAGGCAAGCACCACTAAATCCAGTTTGTTAGCTTCCATATCTTCACAAGTAAATGCTTACAATAAATAAGAAACTGCTGCACAGAGATGCTAGGTTAGGGTTATTTACTGAACTCATCAAGACTACCCAGGCATGGTGGCACATGTCTTTGATACCAGAGGTTGAGGAAGAATGCTGTGAGGTAGCCTGGAGCTACAGAGTGAGTCCAGATCAGCTTGGGCTGGAGTGAGACCCTACCTCAAAAATAAAGATTGCCCTGTCTGAAAGGCAAAACACTCTAGTCTTGATTTTACTCTCCAGTGAAGATATAGATCTAAAGATGAGGCCTGGTATGGTGGTGCACACTTACAATTTCAGCAGCTGGGAGGCTGAGGTAAAAGATCTGAGAGTTGAAGGCAGCCTGGTGCTACAGAGTGAGCCCAGGTCAGCCTGGGCCACAAAGAGATAAAGATTAGCGGGCGTGGTGGGACACATCTTTAATCCCAGCAGAGGTAGGAAGATCTCAGTGAGTTCAAGGCCAGACTTGGACTACAGAGAGAGTTCCAAGTCAGCATGGGAGCTGGGTATGGTGGTGCACGCCTTTAATCCCAGCAGATGGGAGGATTTCCATGAGTTCAAGGCAACCCTGAGACTACATAGTGAATCCCAGGTCAGCCTGGGCTAGAGCGAGACCCCACCTTGGAAAAAAAAAAAAAAAACAACGAAGTCAGCCTCGGCATGAGTGAGACCTTACCTTGAAAAACAAAAAAATAGGGTAAAATAAAGATAACTTGTATTTTTTACTTCTCTCCAATACAACTAAATTCAATTCTCTCTTCACACCAAAATAATATCTACTGAAATTCATATAGTCTATTATGGATTCTGCAACAATAACTCTAGAATGTTTTTGTTTCTACTTTTTTTTTTTTTTTTCCAGAGGTTGGCTCTCACTCTAGCCCAGGCTGACCTGGAATTCATTATGTAGTTCCTAGCTGGCCTCAAACATCCTACCTCTGCCTCCCAAGAGTTGGGATTCAAGGCCTGAGCCACCACGCCCAGCTTGTTTCCAGTTTTGGGATAAGGTCTGTCTTGTAACCAGCTTATCTTCAGTCAAAGTTAGCTAGCTTCCGGCCACAGCCTCCTGAGTACTAGGAGTACAGGCCTGCACCACCACTTCCAGCTACACCTGTTTGCTCTTATTGCTTTTTTTTCCCCTCTATGAAGCCTAGACTGACCTTGAATTTTCAATCCTATTGCCTCAGCCTCCAGTGGACTGAGATTACAGGCTTGGGCCACCTGGCCAGCTTGTTTATTTCCTTTTAAAAGTTGTAAAGATCCCAGCCGGGCCACCACCAAGTGGTGGTGCTCGCCTTTGATCCCAGCACTAGGGAGACAGAGGTAGGAGGATCGCTGTGAGGCCACCCTGAGACTACATAATGAATTCCAGGTCAGCTTGGGCTACAGCAAGACTCTACCTCCAAAAAAAGTTGCACATTCCATAGAAATAGAGGCAGGAAGATTAGGAGTTCAAGGTCACCCTTAGCTGCATAGCTAGTTGGTCAAAAACAAACGGTTCCACAGAAATGGAACTGCTGCACCTCCTTTATTTTTTTACAGAACTTTTACAAAATACAGTAAAGCATAAAGAAAAATAACTCGTGTACAGCTTCCCACCTGGAGAATCTCTTTTAAAACAGTAAAATCCAGTGAGCCTACTTCCAATAGAAATACAATTGTTTGCTCCATGATCTAGTGTATAGAATTGGTTAAAGGGTTATATTTTTAATATTTTAGTTTTTATATTTATTTATTTGCCAGCAGAGAGAGGGCGAATGGGCACACCAGGGACTCTACCCACTGAAAACAAACTCCAGATGCATGCGCCCCCTTTTTGTGCATTTGGCTTTATGTGGGTACTGGGAAATCAAACTCCGGTCTTTAGGTTTTGCAGGCAAGCACCTTAACCGCTGGGTCATCCCTCCATCCCCAATATTTTATTTTTATTTATTTATTTGAGTGAGGGAAAGAGGCAAAGAGAGAGAGAGAATGGGCACACCAGGGCTTCCGGCCACTGCAAATGAACTCCAGATGCATGATCCACATTGACATCTGGCTTAGATAGGACCTGGGGAATCGAGGCAAGCGCCTTAACCACTAAGCCATCTCTCCAGCCCAAAGGGTTATTTTTCGTTGTCTAGAAGGAAGAGAGGTGAATGGTAACAGGGTCTTACCCATACTTAACAAGTGTTCTTCCACTTAGCTACAATCTCAAACTTTTGAAATTTTATTTTAAAACAGGGCTCCGCTAAATTGCCTAGGTTGGCCCTAAACTTGACATCCTCTTGCTTCAGCCTCTTTAGCACCTGGGATTATAGTAACGCATCACCAAACATGTCTTAAGATTTCCATCTCAAAAGATAAATAAAAAAATAAAGGTGGGCGTGGTAGTGCACGCCTTTAACCCCAGCACTCTGGAGGCAGAGGTAGGATAGCTGTGAGTTCGAGGCCACCCTGAGAGACTACGTAGTGAATTCCAGCCTGGGCTAGAGTGAGAGCCTACTTCAAAAAAAAAAAAAATTCTACCTCAGCCCCTATAAAATAAAATAAAATAAATAAACCAACCATGCATGAAAGCCAGGCATGGTGACTGAACCCTGCACCCCAGGTCTTAGGAGGCTGAGGCAGGAGGGTTGCAGTGCATCTTCGGCCAGGTTAGGCTATACGTAAACCAGGGAAACCAGAGCTAAAACAAGACATTGCCATCTCAAGATAAACACGCAAGCAAGCAAAAACTCCACTTAACGTAACATACGTTTACTTTTCGGTCCGTCCTCCCAGGGCCTGAACTCAAGGATGTAATAAAAAATTAAAAAAACGAGAAATTTGAGGCCTGAGGCCAAGGGCGTGAAGCGCGGCCGGGACCTCTCGAGCGATCCCCGCCGTCCGTGACCTTGCTGGGGGGAGGGCCAGGTGACTCCAGCGCTCCGTCCAGGCCCACCCGGTCACCGAGCAGGACCTGCGAGGCCGCGCACGGGGCCCCGCGGGCTTCCCGGAAGGCGCTCCGACCCGGGCAAGAGGCGAAGGCGGCGGGCGGGCGGGCGGCACTGCTTCCGAGGCGGGCCGGGCTGGGAGGAAGGGAGCGGGGAGAGGGGCCCGAGCTGCGGAAGCCGGGCGGTACCGCGGCACACCCCCTCTCTCCGGCGCGGCTCCCCGGGGCTCGCGTCACGGGCTGGGGCGGGGGACGCAGCCGACTCCGCACCATACGGCTCCGCTTCGGGAGCGCGCGACCGCAGGGGCCCGGGGAGGCCGCCGCGCGCCGGGGAGCGGGGTCCCCGCGGAGAGGAGGGAGACCGCCTCCGCTCGGCTCGCGAACAAGCCGGGCCGACAACGCCGGCCCGCGGCGCCAAGCTCCCCGCGGCAACGTACCTGACGGGGCAGCGCCACCTCCGCCCGGCGCCGGCGTCTGTCACGGTGGCGGCGGTCACAGCTCCGGACGCCAGTGACGCCTCTCATAAAAACAACCTGCTCCCTCCCGGGCGTCCCCAGCTAGGAAACCGCGGCTGGCGCGGCGCTGAAAGGCATGCCGGGAATCGTAGTCCCGCCAGCGCCTCCCGCCGGGCGGTGGTGGCAGAAAGAACTACAGCTCCCGAAGAGCAGCGCGGCCCGCCGCCGGGAGGCTGCAAGCAGCCGGGCCCCGCGGCTCTCCACAGCCCCGCTCCGAAGCCGCGGCCGGTTGCTATGGAGACGGGCAGCCACCACTGAAAGAGTCGCAGTTTCCCCCAACAGGACGTCCCGCGGATTTAGTTGGTTGGGTTCAAAGCACACGGAGCGGCTGACTGCTTGTCCTGCCTGCGTCGGTTAACAGGCTGGTCCCCGAGCCCTAGCCCGGCCCGTCGCCATCGCTGCAGGGAAACATTGCTTTTCCTAAGAAGTTATCAAAGAAGATGGTGAGAGTGACCAACTGCGACTGGGTTTGTTTGGGTGGAGAGCTACGTGTTTTTGAGTGTTGACTTCTTGCCTAAAATTTGAGGTTCCAGCCTCCGGACGTGGAGGCTCACGCCTTTTAACCCAACCCTCGAGAGGGGAGGTGCAGTGGACGGATCACGAGTTCGAGGCCAGCCTCGGGCTACACAGGGAGTTCCTGGTCAGCCTGCGGGGGTGGGGGGAGGTAGCAGCTACACCCACTCAACCCTTTTTCTAGGCAACCGCCGAGCATTTGCATTGCAAACGAAAATGCGTTATTTGTTAATTCGTTCATTATTTCTCTTAAGCATAAAGGGAATTGGGGGTTGGTATACCCTATGACCCATTACAAACCACCAGCCATGGTGTAAACAAGACAAATATGTGTTTGTTTGTTTGGTTGGTTGGTTGGTTGGGTTTGTTTTTTTTTTGTTTTTTTTTTTTTTGGTTTTTCGAGGTAGGGTCTCACTCTGGCCCAGGCTGACCTGGAATTCACTATGTAGTCTCAGGGTGGCCTCGAACTCACGGCGATCCTCCTACCTCTGCCTCCCGAGTGCTGGGATTAAAGGCATGCGCCACCATGCCCGGCCAAATATGTGTTTTATAGCCGGGCGTGGTGGCGCACGCCTTTATCCCCGGCACTTGGGAGGCAGAGGTAGGAGGATCGCCGTGAGTTCGAGGCCACCCTGAGACTACATAGTGAATTCCAGGTCAGCCTGGGCCAGAGTGAGACCCTACCTCGAAAAACCAAAAAAGAAAAAGAAAAAATGTGTTTTATATTGCTGATCTAGCTGGGGTGGTGAGGAAGAACCGGGGGCCTATGGTAGGCAAATACTTGGATAAAAACCCAGTCATACCGGGAAGTGGTGGTGCATGCCTTTCATCCCAGCACTCCAGAGGCAGAGATAGGATCTCTGTGAGTTCGAAGCCAGCCTGGGGCTACAGAGTGAGTTCCAGGTCAGCCTGGGCTAGACTGAGACCCTATCTGGGGGGGGGGGGGGGACACGACACGCAAAACCCAGCCCTGGTACCTTCCTTTAATGCACACGGTGCCTTGTCTAAAAGCAGGTATGAGGACAGAAAAAAAACACAATGCACTTATACTCACTGCTAATGTAAACAATGGGAAGTTAAGTTTCCTCTCCCTCTTACTGGTGATTAAATAAAGTAAAAAAAAAAAAGAAGCCGTTCAGAAAGGAGGTGGTGGGCCCTGTACAGACAGAAATGTGCTTCACAATTGGACCTGGTGTATATGTGTGTTTTCTGGTAACCCGGGGATTGAACACTACCAGTGACCTGTATCCTCAACCCTGTATTTTGTTGTTGGGGGAGGGGTGAAGGTGGTTTGGGTTTCCATTGGGTACACAGGCTAATGAAGAAAGAAATATTTTTAATTATCCCTTCTGTAATAGTTATTTGTATTACTGAATGGCTTGTTCCCATTTATCTTTTCTGGTGTTTTCATTTATTTATTTATAGGGTTGGTTTTTTTTTTTTTCTTGGTGGCTTTCTTCCCCAGGCTGACCTAGATCTCTCACAGGGATCCTCCTACCTCAGCCACCCAGGTGGTAGCACTAAAAGGGTGTGCTACCACACCCAACCCTTTAACCTATGCTTTTTTTTTTTTTTTTTTTTTTTGTTTTGTTTTGTTTTTGGTTTTTGGAGGTAGGGTCTGACTCTAGCTCAGGCTGACCTTGAACTCACTATGTAGTCTCAGTGATGACCCAGCACTCGGGAGGCAGAGGTAGGAGTATCACTGTTCGAAGACGCGACCTCGAAAAACCAAAATATATATATATATAAAATATTAAAATAAAGATTTAAACATACAAACAATAAAAGAACCTAAGAAAATGTGGGAGGGCAAATGACAGGATAAATCTGATTCTATGAGTGACTTCTTTGTGTCTTCTAGGATAAGAAAAGTACTTCAGTTTCCAATTCAGACACAGACCTGAAACCTGGCCCTCTGCCACCCTGTGTGAACCCTGGCAATCCCGTGTTTTCCTGTATGTTGGACCCAAAGACCCTCTGTACGGCGACATCTCTATCAGAGCCTCAGATGATTATGTATAAAACCAGTGCAGGCCACTGTGGTGCATTCTCTCCTCTGCCGCAGTTCCTCCCCTGCAACTACAAGCCCAAGGAGCAGGCGTTCTCCAGCTTCATCAGAGCCACAGGCTTCTATCAGAACAACAGTCTGAACACCGGGCCCGACCGAAGCCGAACCATTGACTGTCCTAGTTTTCAACACACTCTGTGAAGATGTGCTACTCAAGAAAGTAGGTATTAAATGTAAGACTAAAGTAGCTAATTTGGGATATGAAAAGATTTAAATAAAAAACACTTGAGTACATATTTTTAAGCTCTCTTTAAGAAATAAAACTTTTTAACTGATAACGATCTCGTGATTTTATTTATTTACTTAAAAGAGACAGAGAGAATGGGCGTACAGGGGCCTCCAGCCGCTGCAAATGAACTCCAGACACATGTGCCACCTTGTGCATCTGGCTAATATGAATACTAAGGAATCAAACCTGGGTCCCTAGGCAACGCCTTAACTGCTAAACTATCTCTCTAGTCCTATTTATTTATTTATTTATTCATTCATTCATTCATTCAGAGTCAGGGTCTCATTATGTATCCCAGGCTGGCCTAAGATTTGCTGGTCCTTCTGCCTCAGTCTCCAGGTAAGACGCCACACCCTACATAACACAGACATGTCCAAAGCTAGGCAGCCATTGTGGGGCACCTGTAATTCCAGCACTCAGCCAACTGAGGCATGAGGATCCAGAGTTGAGGCCAGCCTGGACAACTTAGTGAAAAGCCCTCTCACTGGCCATGGGAGGATCACCTTGAGCTCAAGGCCACCCTGAGATTACATAGTGAATTCCAGGTCAGCCTGGGTCAGAATGAGACCCTACCTCAAAAAAACAAATAATAATAATAATAATAATAATAAAGATTGTCTCAAAGTAAATGTGAACTGAAGTTCCCAGAAAAAAAGCCACACCTGTGCTAAAGATTCTACAAGACTGACAGATAAGGACTTCTGCAATCATGAAGAGTTGATATGATTGACAGATAAGGACTTCTGGGATTGTGAAGAATTGATATGCTACTATTTCTGAGCCAAATTATATCTGGCTGCCTTTAGTTCCATAATAGCCATTCATTGCCCACCGGTGTCTGACCTGACATCCTAGTGACTATCAAGTACATATTAACTGTCCTTGACCAACACAAAAGCTACAGTGACATGACATACCATTTGAGACCTATAGCAGAAACCACCCCCCCTTTTCTCTTTTAAAGTATTTTTGTTACTTTTATTTATTTATTAGAGACAGAGAGAGGGAGAAAGAAAGAGGGAGAATGAGTGCACTAGGGCCTCTGGCCACTGCAAAGGAACTCCAGACACATGTGCCAACATGTCCATATGGTCCTTAGGCAAGTGCTTTAACCTCTAAGCCATCTCTCCAGCCCCTCCCCCCACTTTTGCTGCAACCCCCCTACCTGATGTTTCTACCTATGTATTTGAAAGTGACATGTTGGGCTGGAGGAATGGCTTAGTGGTTGAAGCACTACCCTGCAAAGCTAAAGGACCCAGATTCAATTCCCGAGGACCCATGTAAAGCCAGATGCACAAAGTGGCACCTGCATTTGGAGTTTGTTTGCAGTGTCAGAGACCCTGGTGCTCCCATTCTGTCTCTCTCTGCTTGCAAATAAGTAAATAAAAACATAGAAAAAAAGAAAGTGACATGTTGCGAGGCATAATAGCTCACGCCTGTCGTCCCAGCACTTGGGAGGCTGAGGTAGAAGGACCAATGTGAATTCAAGGCCAGCCTGGGCTAGTGTATGACCTAGCCTCAAAAAAAAGGGGGGGGAGGAGACAAATTAGGGCTAGAAAGATGGCTTAGTAGTTGAGGTGCTTGACTGCGAAGCCTAAGGCCCCAGGTTCGATTCCCCAAAACCCATGTAGGTCAGATGCACATGGTGACACATGCACCTGGAGTTCATGCACAGTGGCTAGAGGCTCTGGTCCACCCATCCTCTCCCTTTCTCTCTCATAAGTAAGTAAATAAAAATATTTTTTAAAAAAGAAGAAGAAAAATTAGCCAGATGTGGTGGTACACGCCTTTAATCCCAGCACTTGGGAGGCACAGATAGGAGAATTTCCATGAATTTGAGGCCACCATGAGATTACACAGTGAATTCCAGATCAGCCTAAGCTACAGCAAGATCTTACCTTGAAAACAAAAAAGAAGGAGAGAGAGAGAGAAAGAAAAATTAGCCAGGCATGGTGGCACACGCCTTTAATCCCAGCACTCTAGGGAGGCACAGGTAGGAGTTTTGCCATGAGTTCAAGGCCACCCTGAAACTACACAGTGAATTCCAGGTCAGCCTGGGATAGAGTGTAACCCTACCTCAAACCCCCCCCCCAAAAAAAAAGAAAGAAAACTGAAATTTGATCAATATTTTGGGGAAAATAATATGAAATAAAAATTGTAAGGGGAGCCAGGTGTGGTAGCGCATGCCTTTAATCCCAGCACTTGAAAGGCAGTGGTAAGAGGATTGCCATGAGTTCGAGGCCATCCTGAGACTACATAGTGAATCCCAGGTCAACCTGAGATAGAGTGAAACCTACCTTGAAAAACCAAAAACAAAATTGTGAGGGTTGTTAGGCATAGTGGTGCACACCTTTAATCCTAGTACTCAGGAGGCAGAGGTAGAAGGATTGCTGTGAGTTTGAGGCTACCCTGAGACTACAGAGTGAATTCCAGGTCAGTCTAGGCTAGAGTGAGACCCTACCTCAAAAAATCAAAACAGGGCTGGAGAGATGGCTTATTAGTTAAGCGCTTGCCTATGAAGCCTAAGGACCCCGGTTCGAGGCTCGATTCCCCAGGACCCACATTAGCCAGATTCACAAGGGGGCGCACACATCTGGAGTTCATTTGCAGTGGCTGGAAGCCTTGGGGTGCCCATTCTCTCTCTCTCTCTCTCTCTCTCTCTCTCTCTGTTGCTCTCAAATAAATAAATAAAAATAAACAAAAAAATTAAAAAAAATCAAAACAAACAAACAAAAAAATTTATAAGAGGTTGAGGGCCTGGACTGCAGTTCCCAGGGGGAAAAAAAAAGCCATGCCTGAACATTTTACAAGGCTGGTTATCTGATCAGGTCAGTGATTGATTGTAGGAGGTGGAATGCTGCAGGTTAAGAGACAAAATATCATAGGCCATTTTAGCCTAAGTAATAGTTTTATTGCCCACCTCTGTTACCCAACATCCTTTGACAATTGGCTAAATCCTTTCAGAATGTATAAACAGACCCCCTAACCACCATCAACCCAAAGGCTAAGAATGTCATCAGACAGCATCTGAGGCCTATAGCAGAAACTCCTCTGCTTTGCTGAAACACCTACCTAATGTTTCCGAAGTATTTGAAGTCTTTTGATTTATGACTGCTTTTGTTCTGTTACTATAAATTTTTGTTGTTATTGTTGTTTTTTCTTTTCTCTCACTCTAGCCCAGGCTGACCTGAAATTCACTATGTAGTCTCAGGGTGGCCCTTGAACTCAAGGCGATCCTATCTCTGCCTCCTAAATGCTAGGATTAAAGGCATGCGCCACCACGCCCGGCTCTTGTTCTGTTATTACAAATCTTATACCTCATGGGAACATGGTATTTGGGCTAACTAGCCACTCATACTTGGTTCCAGAATAAAACTTGTGAGGTGAGCTTCGGTTTTGGGTTTTTTGTTGTTGTTGTTTGTTTGTTGTTTTTTGTTTAGTTTTTCAAGGTAGGGTCTCACTCTAGGTCAGTCTGATCTGGAATTCACTTTGTAGTCTCAGGGTGGCCTCGAATGCACAAAGATCCTCCTATCTCTGCCTCCCCAATGCTGGGATTGAAGACGTGTGCCACCACATCCAGCTCCAACCTGCCACTTTTTAAAATTTTTATTTTTACTTATTTATTTGAGAGAGAGAGAGAGAATGGGCATGCCAGAGTCTCTAGCCACTGCAAACAAACTCCAGGCGCATGCACAACCATGGGCATCTGGCTTACATGGGTACTGGGGAATCTAACCTGGGTCCTTAGGCTTTACAGGCAAGTGCCTTAATCGCTAAACCATCTCTCCAGCCCCCAACCTGACACTTTGAGTTGGCATGATCATGAAGTTCACTCCGTATTTATCGTGAATTTAATCCATTACTTGCCTACTGCCTCATTTCTTCCTTTCCTGGGCATGAGAGATAATTTTGAACTGACCAATTCACTTTTGGGTCTTTGTGTCTGCTTTCCTCAGCTCTTGTCCATGTGTAAAACATCCCTGACTTGATGAGTTAAGTGTGGCCAAATTCAGGATCACAGAGTAAAGCCCAGCATGGTGCCTCATGCCTACAGCCCCAGCACTGGGGAACTGAGGCAGGTGGATCAATCACCATGAGTTTGAAGCTAGCCTGGACTACATAATGAATTCCAGGCCCCAGTGGTACTCTAACCTCAAATAGTACAGAGTAGGGGAAAAAAATGTAGTTCTATGTATTTGGAAACTAGATAAAAATATTTTAAATATTTTTATTTGAGAGAGAAAGGGTGAGGGAGAGAGAAAGAGAGAGAATGGGTGCACCAGAGCATCCAGCCACTACAAACGAACTCCAGAGGCATCCACTCTGTGTATCTGGTTTACTTGGGTCCTAGAGAATCGAACCTGGGTTCTTTGCAGGCAAACACCTTAACTGCTAAGCCATCTCTCCAGTCCTGGAAACCAGATAAAAATTTATCAATACTGATCCAGGAGTGGTGGAGCATGCCTTTAATCCCAGCACTCGGGAGGCAAAGGTACAAGGATCACCATGAGTTCGAGGCCACCCTGAGACTACATAGTGAATTCCAGATCAGCCTGGACTAGAGTGAAACCCTATCCCTTAAAAACAACAACAAAAAGTTATCAATGCTGATTATGGTAAAGTCAACCACTCAGACGTTGGAATATTATATTTAGTATAAACAAAATAAAATAATGAAAGAAAAATTAATTTTTTTTCTTTTTTGTTTTTTCAAGGTAAGATGTCACTCTAGTCCAGACTGACTTGGAATTCACAATGTAGTGTCAGGGTGGGCTAGAATTTATGGTGATCCTCCAACTTCTACCTCCCAAGTGCTGGAATTAAAGGTGTGCACCACCACGCCTGCATACAATTCTTTTATTTAGGACTGGAGCAATGATGGTTCAGTGGCTAAGGCACTTCTTGCAAAGCCTAACAGCCCGGGTTTGATTCCCCAGTACCCATGTAAAGCATGATGCTAGGTGGTCTGGAGTTCATTTGCAAATAATTAAGTAAATAAATAAATTAATATTTTAAAGTAAAGTTTAAATTTTAAAGTAAATTTTATTGTAAAATTCTCTTTAAAACTTCCCCAGTAAAGTAATCTGGAAACCATACCAACAACATTTCTTTCCAAGGGCAAGGGTCATCCGGGAACAATGTATATATTATCGTGCTCATAGGAGAGGAAATTATACCCTCACTCCTGTGCTGAAGAGCAAGGGACCCATCCACAAGTTCCTCATGGCGCAGCTACTCTTGAGCAACTCCCCACTCTGCACCTTCTGCACCTACTCGTTTCTAGCAGTCGGTCATTAGGATGTGAGCTCTGTTCCCTGAATCACACTCCGAATCTTCTGGGCATCATTTTGCACAACCGTGTTAGCTGGATCGATCCGAAGAGCAGCTTCGTAATCCTGTAGGCCTGTGGTCACATGGCAATAATGATTCTCTTATCTAGATAATACTTTCACTTTTTTTTTTTTTTTTTTGAGGCAGGGTTTCACTCTAGCCAGGACTGACCTGGACCTCATTCTGTACTGTACCCAGGCTGGCCTTGAACTCACAGAGATCTATCTCAGCCTCTTAAGTGCCAGGATTTTATTTGTTTATTTGGTTGGTTTGGCTTTTTGAGGTAGGGATTTACTATGTAGTCTCAGACTGGCCTTAAACTCATAGTGATCCTCCTACCTGAGCCTCCCAAGTGCTGGAATTAAAGGCGTACATGCCCAGCTTCCTTCAGTGTTGAGTCTGGGTCTCACTCTGTCCTTGTCCAGACTGGCTTTGACCCTCCCAAGTGCTGGAACTACAGGTGTGCACCACTCCCCAGGCAGGGATATAGACTTTCTGAGCTACAATGGCTTCTCCCTTCATTATTTTATGTATTTTATTTGAGAGAGAGAAAGGGAGAATGAGCACACTAGATCTTCTAGCCACTGCAAATGAACTCCAGATGCATGCATCACCTAGTACATCTGGCTTATGAGAGAACTGGGGAATCAAACCTGAGTCCTTAGAACCTTAACTGCTGAACGATCTCTCCAGCCCCTCAAGTAAATACATATTTTTTTTGACAAAGCTGGGCATGGTGGTGTATGCCTTTAATCCTAGCACTCGGGAAGCAGAGGTAGAAGGATCACCATGAGTTTGAGAGGCCACCCTGAATCTACATAGTGAATTCCAGGTCAGCCTGGGCTAGAGCAAGACCCCACCATAGAAAACCAAAAAAAAAAAAAAAAGAAGAAGAAGAAGAAGAATGAAGCCCAGCATGGTGGCACATGCCTTTAGTCCCAGTGTTCAGGAGGCAGAGGCAGGAGGATCGTGAGTGTGAGGCCACCCTGAGATTACAAAGTGAATTAGATCAGCCTGGCTAAAGTGAGACCCTATCTCAAAACAAAAACAAAAGAACGAATACTGGGGCAAGGGAGGAGGATCACCATGAGTTTGAGGCTAGCCTGAGACTACAAGGTGAGTTCCAGGTCAGACTGGGCCATACCTCAAAACAACAAACAAACATAAAAATGCATTAAAATAAGTAAGAAAATAAATAAATCCACGCTACTACAACTGTCTTCCTTCTTTTCTTATTTAAGACAGGGTCTTACTACATAGCCCCGGCTGGCTCACACTCACGGTGTCTGCCTCCCGAGTGCTGAGTTTCCAGGTGTGCACCGTCACAGCCAATCTATGTAGTGCAGAGTGCTGGGAACTGACCCAACTGAGTGACATTACAACTCTCTCTGTCTCTTACCTTCCACATACAACTCTAGTCGACAGAACGCTGTGCCACGGCGGACATGGGCCTTTATCCTGGCATTAGCATTGTCTGCAACGGGTGGTGTCAGCAGCTCCAGCGCCTTGAAAAAACACATGTAAACTGGGCATGGTGTCACACACCTTTAATCCCAGCATTTGAGAGGCACAGGAAGGAGGATCACTGTGAGTTCAAAACCAGCCTGGAACTATAGAATGAGTTCCAGGTCAGCATGTGCTAGAGTGAAACCCTACCTTGAGAGAGGTAGAGAGAAAGAGAGAGAGAATGAGTATGGGCATGTTAGGGCCTCCTGCCACTACAAATGAACCCAGGCCATCAGACTTTCAAGCAAGAGCCTTTTTAATCTTTAATTGCTGACCTATCTCTCCAGCCCCAAACTTCCCAACTTAAGTGTGTGTGTGTGTGTGTATGTATGTATATATATTATATTATACACACACACACATATATATATACATATATATATATACATATATACATATATACATATATATATATATATTAGAATTTGGAAGGTTCAGGGTTCAGGGGAACTGTGAGTTAAAGACCAGCCTGCATTACATAGCAAAGTTAAACCAAAACTAAGCCAAATAAAAAATCCATTATGGCTGGGCATGGTAGGTGCACACCTTTAATCCCAGCACTCAGGAAGCAAAGGTAGAAAGATCTGTGTGAGTTCAAGGCCAGCCTGAGGCTACATAGTGAATTCCAGGTCAGCCTGGGCTAGACTGAGAACCTACCTCAAAAAAAAAAAAAAAAAAAGTGCCAGGCGTGGTGGCACACGCCTTTAATCACAGCCCTCAGGAAGGCGGAGGTAGGAGGATGGCTGTGAGTTCAAGGCCACCCTGAGACTACATAGTGAATTCCAGGTTAGCCTGGGCTACAGCAAGACCCTACCTTGAAAAAAAAGGAAGAAAGAAATCATTATGGGGCTGGAGAGATGGCTCAGGGGTTAAGGCACTTGTCTGCAAAGCCTAATGACCTGAGTTCAGTTCCCCAGTACCCACGTAAAACCATATGTACAAAAAGTGACGCCTGCCTCTGGAGTCTGTTTGCAGTGGCTAGAGGCCTTGGCACACCCATTCTCTCTGTAGTAAGGTATGGTGGTACACACATCCCAGCACTTGGGAGGCAGGGGTCACCCTGACACTCCATAGTGAATTCCAGGTCAGTCTGGGCTAGATGAGACCCTACCTTGAAAAGGAGAAAAAAAAAAAAAAAAAGCCATTATGAAGCACTGTGATCCCAATCTCAGTACTCGGAAAGTGAAAGTAAAGGCGGCAGGATCAGAGAGGAAAGTCTTCTTCAACTACAAAGCAAATTCTAGAACACCCTGGGCTACATGAGACCCTGCTCAAACATACACTTCTTTATTTAAGAGAGAGACAGAATAAGTGCACCAGGGCCTCTTGCCCTGCGGCAAAGGAACTCCAGATGCATGTGCCACTTTGTGCATATGGCTTTAAGTGGGTGCTGGGGAATCAACCCCTGTCCATTAGGCTTTGTAAGCAAGTGCCTCTAACTGCTGAGTCAACTCTCTAGCCCAAGACTCTGTTTAAAAAAAAAAAAAATGCTGGGCTTGGTCCTGTTACTGGGGAGGTTGAGGCAATGGAACCACAAACTCAAGGCCTGACAGATTATGAACAAGGGCAGGGAGAGGTTGGACTGTCTACAGAAGCCAAGGCCTCACACTTACTAAGCACCTCTACCACTGATATACATGCAGGCCAAGTCCAAGATCCCATCCAAACCAATAAACAGAAGGCTAAATGTTTTGTCTTCTGCCCACCCCCCCCCCACCCCTCAGCCAGTTCTTGACTGTGAGAGGCAAGCACTCCAAAGCCTAACAGCACTCTAGCCCAGGCTGTCCTGGAACAGAAGGTGGTTCTCTCCCAAGTGCTGGCTCTCACAGAATATCAAGGTAAAGCATCATATATTAATACACACATACACATATGGAAAGAGACAGATACCTTAGAAGAATCTTCAATGGTCTTGTATAAATTTTTCAGTTTCAGGTGGCAAGCAGCTCGATTCAAATATAATAATGGAATCTTGTTATTTAATCTTAGAGCTAAATTGTATGCATTAACCGCTGCCAAATAGTCTCCTGTTGCAAACAGTTTGCTAATGAAATAAAAACAAAAGAAAGGGGCAATGAAACACTGAAATGAAAAAAAAGAAGTAATGTCGGGCCCTCTTTAGCAAGTGGATGGCTGACGTGCTACACTCTAGGGTGGAGACTCCCCACACTGACTCTTTCTCTCAGCGCATAACCCTAGCTCCTCAACCCCCACCTCACCCAAAGGTAGCCCCAAGCAGCTTTTTACATCAGTAGGCACCTTCCCATGCTCCATGCCTCAGTGAGCACTCAGGGATAGGATGGTGATGTAAACTGGTCTGAACGAAGCTAGTGATTTTGTTTTCAAAGTTGGAGAATGAAAACTTGGGAAAACTTCTCCCCCTGCTGGATATGAGTGAAGAAAGCACACAGCCAAAACTTGCTGTTGGTTTTTAACACTATGGGAGAAACTATAATTAGGATAAAACTGATACAAGAAAATACGAAAGGGCTCAAAAGGCAGAAGGATGAGTTGGGTGTGGTGGCCCAAGCTGCTTTAATCCCAGCACTCTGGAGGTAGAAGTGGGAGGTAGAGATAGGAGGATTGGGGTGAGTTACATAGTGAATTCTAGGTCAGCCTGGACCAGAGTGAGACCCTACCTCAAAAAAACAAAAAACAAACAAAAAAAGGCAAAAAAAAAAAAAAAAAAAGTTTATTCTGGTAAACTCCCATATGGACCTTTACCTGAAGTAAATACACTTTTGCCGGGTGTGGTGACACACGTCTTCAATCCCAGCACTCAGGAGGCAGAGGTAGGAGGATCGCCATGAATTCAAGGTCACTATGTGACTACATAGTGAATTCCAGGTCAGCCTGGGCTAGAGTGAGACCCCACCTCAAAACAAACAAAAAAACAAAAAAAGCTGATTGACTCCTTATACTTATAAGTATGTATGTGTGTGTGTGTGTATAAATAAATAAATAGAAATATATATATATTTTTTTGTTTGTTTGTTTGTTTTTTTGAGATAGGGTCTCACTCTAGGCCAGAATGATCTGGAATTCACTATGTAGTTTCAGGGTGGCCTTGAACTCATGGTGATCCTCCTACCTCTGCCTCCTAAGTGCTGGAATTAAAGGCATGTACCACCATAGCTGGCCTTTTAAAATATTTTTTTATTTTTATTTATTTATTTGAGAGACAGGGAAGACGGAGAGAGATAGAGAGAATGGGTGCACCAGGGCCTTCAGCCACTGCAAACAAACTCCAGATGCATGTGCCACTTTGTGCATCTGGCTTATGTGGGTCCTGGGGAATTGAACCTGGGTCCTTTGGCTTTGCAGGCAAACACCTTAACTGCTAAGACATCATTCCAGTCCTTGACTACTTTTAATATGAAGCCTAGTGGTGAGTGGCGCACGCCTCTAATCCCAGAACTCAGCAGAGGTAGGAGGATCACCATGAGTTTGAGGCCACCCTGAGACTACATAGTGAAATACAGGTCAGCCTGAGCTAGAGTGAGAACTTACCTTGAAAACCAAAAAACAAAAACAAAAACAGAAGTTCAAGGTTAGAGCTGGGGAGATGACTGAGCAGTTAAAGGCGCTTGCTTGCAAAGCCTGCTGATCTGGGTTCAATTCCCCAATACCCATGGAAAGCCATATGCACAAATTGGCACATGCATCTGGAGTTTGTTTGCAGTGGCAAAAGACCCTGGTATGCCTATACTCTCTCTCCCTCTCTCAAATACATGAAAAACATTTTAAGTATATTAAAATTTTGTTTTGTTTTGTGTTTTGTTTTTTTGAGGTAGGGTCTCACTCTGGCTCAGGCTGACCTGGAATTCACTATGTACTTTCAGGGTGGCCTCAAGCTCACAGTGATCCTCCTACTTCTGCCTCCTGAGTGCTGGGATTAAAGGTGTGCACCACCACGGCTGGCTCATATTAAAAAAATTTTTACAAATCAAAATTAGGTTGGGGATATAGCTCAGAAGTACAGCACTCACCTATTCACCATGAGGCCCTAGACTCAATTACAGGGGCACAGATGTGAATGAATGAGTGAATGAAGGAAACATTAGTGTGCCTTAATGAAGGAATATCTACCAGGGCAAGTTAGAGTTAGTCTTGGTAATAAGTATTCATAATCTCAACACTTGGAAGGCAGAGGAGGCAGGATCCCCACAAGTTCAAGGTCAGCCAGGTTTAACTTAGTAAGTTGTAGGTCAGCCAGGGCTACATAGTGAGACCTAGTCTCAAAAAAACAAACAAAGCCTGAGCTAGAGTGAGACCCTACCTCAAAAAACTGAAAAAAAAAAAAAGCATGGTGACTCACACCTGCAATTCATGGGTGATCCTCCTACCTCTGCCTCCCAAGTGCTGGTATTAAAGGTATGCACCACCACACCTGGCTCCCGCTGTTTAAAAAAATAAATAAAATTAAATATATATAGATATCTATGTATCTATAAACATATAATTTGTTTGTTGTTTGTTTGCAAATAGAGATAGAAGAGATACAGACAAAGGGAATAGGTGCTCCACGGCCTCCAGCTGCTGCAAATGAACTCCAGATGCGTGTGTGCCACTTTGTGCATCTGGCTTTATGTGGATACCAGGGTCCTTAGGAAAGCCTTGAACTTCAGATCCTCCCGCCACTACCTCACAAGTGCTAGTACAGATGTGCACGGCCATGTGTGGCTTATGGAACACTGGGGTGTCCTGCATGCTAGGGAAGCACTCTATCAGCTGGGCCACATTCCTAGCCCTAAGAGCTGTACTGAATTGTTATTATCTGACTTACAACCTACTTTCCTTTTTCCTTCAACCAGTCTGGATTCCTTTCTTCTTCTTTTAAATCACAAAATTCAGGAATATCTGTGTTCATCGCTCTTCGAGCCTCAGCTTGCTTGTGCAGCCACTACAATGAGAAAGACATTGTATGAAGAGACTGTCGTTGTCTATATATTATTGCCCTGAAATACCCAAGACTGGGCACTTCATAAGAAAAGGCGTTGCTTGAGCCAGTGTGGTGGCGCACACCTTTAATCCCTGCACTTGGGAGGCAAGAGGTAGGAGGATCACTGTGAGTTCAATGCCAGACTCACAGTACATAGTGAACTCAGGTCAGCCTGGACTAGAGACCCTGCCAAAAAAAAAGGGGGGGGGGAGCTTATTTTGCTCACAGGTTTTGGAAGCTAAAGGTCTAAGACTGAATGGCTCCATGAGGTCAGGCTCTGTCATGAGCTTTTTGGCTGTATTACCACGTGATAAATAGCATCATGTCACTGGAGCATGTGTGTGTGTGTGAGAGAGAGAGAGAGGAAGAGAGAGAGAGAGAGAGATTGAGAGATGAAGAAAGCAGATGGAGCTGGATGTGTTGGCGCACACCTTTAATCCCAGCACTTGGGAGGCAGAGGTAGGAGGAACACTGTGAGTTTGAGGCCACCCTGAGATTACATAGTGAATTCCAGGAGAGCCTGAGCTAGAGTGAAACCCTACCTCGAAAAACCAAAAAAGAAAAATAAAAAAGAAGAAAGCAGATGGGAAGGGTCAGACTTGCTTACAGCAACCTACTCCAGTGGAAACTAACCCACTCCTCAAGATCAGTATTAACTCCTCCTGAAGGTATGAGCACCATGACCTCCTCACTTTCCGTAAGTCCCACCTCTTAAATATCTACCACCTCGCAGCTGGGCCTGGTGGCACAAATCTACAAGCTCAGCTACTCACTGAGGCAGGTGGATCACAAGTTCAAGGTCCACCTGAGCCACAAGAGGAAGCTCCACTACCTCCAAATACCTTTATTTATTATTTACTTATTTTACACAGAGAGAGAGAAAGAGAGAGAGAGAAATAGGCATGCCAGGGCCTTTAGCCACTGAAAATGAACTCCAGATGCATGTGCCACTTTGTGTATCTGGCTTTATGTGGGTACTGAGGAATGGAACCCAGGTCCTTAGGCCCTGGCATGCCAATTCTCTCTCTCTGTCTGGGTGTGTCTTTCTCTCTCTTTATTTCTATTTTTATTTTTTGGTTTTTCGAGGTAGGGTTTCACTCTAGCCCAGGCTGACCTGGAATTCACTATGTAGTCTCAGGGTCTCCTCAAACTCACAGAGATCCTCCTACCTCTGCCTCCTGAGTGCTGGGATTAAAGGCGTGTGCCACCACACCTGCCTCCTTAGGCTTTTCAGTCAAGTGCCTTAAGTGCTGCATCATCTCTCCCCAGCCCCGCATTCTTTTTTTCAAGATAGGGTCTCACTCTTGCCCAGGCTATCCTGGAACTCACTCTGTAGTCCCAGGCTGGCCTCAAACTCAGTGATCCCCCTACCTCTATGCCCCAAGTGCTGGGATTAAAGGCGTGCACCACCACGCCCAGCAATACCTTTACTTTTGGAACCAGTTTTCTAACATATGAACCTCTGAGAGATGTTATGCTTTGGACTTTAATGTCCCCCAAAGTCCCCATAATAAAGGCATGGTCTCCAGACAGTGGCACTATTGGGGAGGGGTGACAGAATCTTTAGATGATGGGATCTAGGATGGAGTAAGCTAGGTCACTAGGTGTAAACTTGAAGGAGACTTTGGCCCCTGGCCCTTCTCTCTCTGCTTCCTCTGCCATGAATGAGCAGGCTTCTTCCACCATGTGCTTCTGCTGCCACGTTCTGCCACAGTCCAAAAGCCACAGGGCCAACCAACCATGGACCGAAGCCTCGGAAAGCATGAGCCAAAATACACCTTCCTACTTCTATGTTGATTTTCTCAGGCACGTTGGCACAGCGAAGGGAAGCCAGCACAGGAGGCACCATATCCAGCTACAGCTGACCCAAAGGTCTTACTTTAACTATTTATTTTTTTAATTTTTGTTTATTTTTATTTATTTATTGGAAAGCATCAGAAAGAGAGACAGAGAAAAAAAATAGGCACCCTAGGGCCTCCAGCCACTGCAAACGAACTCCAGATGCATGTGCCACCTTGTGCATCTGGCTTACGTGGGTCCTGGGGAAATCGAGCCTTCAACTGGGGTCCTTAGGCATCAAAGGCAAGCGCTTAACTGCTAAGCCATCTCTCCAGGCCACTATTTATTTATTTAGGGCTGGAGATTCCCCAGTACCCATGTAAAGCCACATGCACAAAGTGTCACACGCATCTGGAGTTCGTTTGCAGAGTGGCAGGAGGCCCTGACATGCCATACTCGCTGTCTGTCTACCTCTTTCTCTCTCAAATAAACAAACAAGAATTAGTCATTTACTTGCTTATATGTGTGGAGGCATGCATGTGTAAGGACCTCTTGCAAAGGAATGCCTGATGCTTGTGCACCTTTTTGGTCTGGCTTCCATGGCCTGCTTGGGAATTGAACTCACGTTAGCAGGCTTTGCAAGCTGGTGCCTTTAACCACTGAGCAGTCTTGCCAGCCCTCAACAATTATGTAGACGGTATGTGCACATACCACACATATTCTACATGCACAGTAAAGATTTGGAATTGGGCCGGGTGTGGTGCACATGCCTTTAATACCAGGCAGAGGTAGAAGGTAGAAGGCCGTGAGTTTGAGGCCACTCTGAGACTACATAGTGAATTCCAGATCAGCCTGGGCTAGAGTGAAACCCTACCTCAAAAAACAAAAACAAAAACAAAATTTGGAATTGGTGATGTAGCTCAGTTGGTAGGAGGGCTTGTATAACATGCTTAAAGCCCTGAGTTCCATCTCCAGCACTGCATAAAACCAAGTGTGGTGACACATGCCTATAACCCCAACACTTCGGAGGCAGAAGGAGAAGGATCAGAAGTTCAAGTCCAGTTTTGGCTACACAGTGAGCTCTAGACTAACATGCACTACGTAGTGAGACCAAAACAAGTGAGAAAGCCAGAGCTAGTCCTCGCAACAACAGCTGAAGGAAGTCAGAGGAAGCTCACGGGGGAGCTGTAACTAAAGCAAGAGCACCCACCTCCTCCTCTTCTGCTACTTGTGACTCCCGGAGTGCAGTGGGGAATATGCGAGGGGTAAAGTTGATTTTAATACTGCCAACAGAGCGAGGTGCAGGAATGCTGTCTTCCTTTAGCTTCTCAGAAAATATGTTTTCTGAATGTCTCCCTTGAAAAGCAATGGTCAAAACCAAGTAAGTCATTTATGTTTCATTTATTTATTTATTTTCTAAATTAAACTAAATTTATTTATTTATTTGCAAGCAGAGACAGAGAGAGGAGATAGAGAGAGAATGGACATGCAAGGGCCTTCAGCCACTGCAAACAAACTCCAGATGCATGTGCCCCCTTGTACATCTGGCTTACGTGGGGAATTGAACCTGGGTCCTTTGGCTTTACAGGCAAGCACCTTAACTGCTAAGCCACCCCTCCAGTTTATTTTTATTTTTTTTACAGTATATATATATATATATATTTGGTTTTTCAAGGCTCAATTCCCCAGTACCCACATAAAACCATATACACAGAGTGGCACATGTGTCTGGAGTTCTTTTGTGGTGGCAAGAGGTTCTGGTGCACCTCGACTCTCTTTCTCATTCTCTCCCAAATAAATAAAACTATCAGCAAACTTGGATGTGGTGGCACACGCCTTTAACCTAGCACTTGGGAGGCACAGGTAAGAGGATTGCTGTGAGTTCAAGGCTAGCCTGGAACTACAGAATGAGTACCAGGTCATTCTGGGCTATAGTGAGACCCTACCTCAAAAAAAAAAAAAAAAAAAAGTACCAAAAACATAAGTGTGATGGTTTTACTACTGTCACCTGGACTTAGAATCTTCTTGGACTCAGAATCCTCTTGGAAATGAGCCTCTGGACATGTCTGTGAGGGATTTTCTAGACCAGATTAACTGAGGTGGAAAGACCAACCCTAACTGTGAGTAGCACCATGCCATGGGCTGTGATCCTGGACTGAAATATAGCCATTTCAAAAAATTTTTTTTGTTTATTTTTACGTATTTATTTGAGAGCGACAGAGAGAGAGAGAGAGAGAGAGAGAGAGAGAATGGGCGCGCCAGGGCCTCCAGCCACTGCAAACGAACTCCAGATGCATGCGCCCTTGTGCATCTGGCTAACGTGGGTCCTGGGGAACCGAGCCTTGAACCTGGGGTCCTTAGGCTTCACAGGCAAGCGCTTAACCGCTAAGCCATCTCTCCAGCCCAATATAGCCATTTTTGTCTATAAGTTTTATACAGTTGAGTTCTCTAAACATCTAATAAAGAAGACCTATATGTTTGAAAAAAAAAAAAAAAGGAGAAAGTCGCTGGGCGTGGTGGAACACGTCTTTAATCCCAGCACTCAGGAGGCAAAGGTACGAGGAATTCCATGAGTTTGAGGACAGCCTGGGACTACATAGTGAATCCCAGGTCAGCCTGAGCTAAAGTGAGCCCCTACCTTGAAAAAATAAAAATAAAATAAAATAAAAATAAAGGTGTACACCACCACACCCGGGTCTTTTTCATTCTTTTTTTTTTTTCTTTTGGTAAAATATATTTTTTTCTAAATTTATTTGTTTTATTTGAAAGATAGATAGGGAGATAGAAAGAGAGAGAGAGAGAGAGAGAATAGGTGATCCAGGGCCTCCAGCTGCTATAAATGAACTCCAGACACATGCACCCCATTGTGCATCTGGCTTACATAGGTCCTGGGGAATTGAACCTGAGTCCTTTGGCTTTGCAGGCAAATGCCTTAACTGCTAAACCATCTCTCCAGCATGTGTCAGCAAGCCTAGCTTTTTCTTTTCTTTTCTTTTCTTTTCTTTCTTTCTTCCTTTTTCTTTTCTTTTCCTTTCTTTTTTCTTTTTTTTCTTTTCTTTTCTTTTCTTTTTTTTTTTTTTTGAGGTAGGATCTCATTCTAATCTCATTGTAGTCCAGGCTGACCTGGAACTGACTCTGTAGCCCAGGCTAGTGGAGAACTCACAGCAATCCTCTGATCCTCCTACCTCTGCCTCCCAAGTGCTGGGATTAAAAATGTGCACCACTACTCCTGGCCCTAGAGTCACTGTATTTTTTGTTGTTGTTGTTGTTTTGGTTTTTCAAGGTAGGGTTTCACTCTAGCTCAGGCTGATCTGGAATTTACTATGTAGTCTCAGGGTGGCCTTGAACTCATGGCTACCCTCCTACCTCTACCTCCCGAGTGCTGGGATTAAAGGCACATGCCACCACATTAAGCTAAAATAGATTTATTTATTTATTTATCTGGGAGACACAGAAAGAGGCAGATAGAGAGAGGGAGAGAGAATATGTGTGCTAGGAACTCCTGGCACTGCAAATGAACTCCAGATGCACGTGCCACCCTGTGCATATGGCTTACATGGATACTAGGAAATCAAACGTGGATCCTTAGGCTTCACAAGTAAGCACTTTAACCACTAAGACATCTCTCAGACCCCACATTAGTTTTATTATTATTATTTATTTGAGAGAGAGACGGAGGAAGAGAGTGAGTATGAGCATGCCAGGGCCTCCAGCAATTGCAAACGAACTCCAGAAGCATGCACCACTTTGTGCATATGGCTTCATATTGGGAATCCAGGTCATTGAGTGCAAGAAAATGCCTTTACCCTCTGAGCTATCTCGTTAGCCCTCAGTTTTGTTTCATTCCAGAAGTTTTTTCTCTCACCTCATCATGGTTACAGAAACCTGACTGCTTGACCCTGTCCTCATTCCCATCTTCCTATTTAAGTATTTGTGCAGGGTCTACTGTGAAGTAGTTTATGGAATGTACAGATGACTTGAGATGTGGCCAGGGAGCTAGAGGAGATGGCATATGCCTGTAACCCCAACACTTGGATCACAAATTCAAGGACACCAGAGCTTCACAGCAATACCTGCCCCAATCCCTATTCCCTAAACAGTTTTCAGCTTATGTCTTCAAATTGTATTGTTTATTCTCAGTATATTATAACATAACCCACTACTGCAAACAGATTTACAGAAAATAAAAAGTGTCATAGATACCAACTGGACTCGGACAATAGTAATTGCTGCACCTTTTGAGGAAAGATGTCCAGATGATGGTTTTCTTGTGAGACTTTTATGTTTTACTTTTTTTCTTTCCTCTCCAACTTGTTTTTCTTGTTGACATGTCTCTGTCCTCTGATTTTCTTTTTGTTCTTCAGCTTTTCTTTGACATTCTTTCCAGACTTCCAATTCTTTAGATGTTTTTCTACGTTCATTTTCTTTCATATCTTCTATTTTTTTCCTCTCATCTTCTTCAATCTATAAAAATTGTAATGACAAAGATCTTTAAAAACATAGAGAAAGCAAGCAGGGCGTGGTGGCATGCCTTTAATCCCAGCACTCAGGAGGCAGAGGTAGGAGGATCACTGTGAGCTCAAGGCTACCCTGAGACTACATAGTGAATTCCAGGTCAGCCTGGGCTAGAGTGAAACCCTACCCTAAAAAACAAAGCAAAACAGCCTGGTGTGGTGGCACACACCTTTAATCCCAGAACTTGGGAGGCAGAGGTAGGAGGACTTGCTGTGAGTTCAAGGCCACCCTGAGAATAAAGAGTGAATTCCAGGTCAACCTGAGCTAGAGTGAAACTCTACCTCAAAAAAAAAAACAAACAAAAATAAAGCAAAACAAAACAAAAATAGAGAAAGCAATGTTTTTTTTTAAATAAAAAACTAAAGAGTTATAGTTGACTATTCTTACCTCTCAACTCTTTATTTGTTTGTTTGTTTGTTTTTTGTTTTTTGAGGTACCTCTGCCAAATGGGATTAAAGGCGTGTGCCATCACACCTGGCAACCTCTCAACTGTTGCCTTTGCATCTGTGTAGCAAGTTAGTCGTGAATAAGTAATTAAAATGGAAAAAGTAAATAATTTAGCAGAAGACCCATGGATTTGTAGGTCATGGAAAAGGTTTTCAGTCCCAGATGATGTTGGGGAATTATTTTCTATAACCTCAGTTTACTCACATGTAAAATACTGATGGGTATTTAGTTAGATGATATATATGGGCTTAGTGAAAAAAATAAAATGTATGATTGGAAAAGTTATTTCTCCAAACATTCATGGACATACACCCACCAAACACCATACACAAATGTTACCATTTCTCCTTGTATACCGGCACAGACCCGGATGGTTAGCCCAGGCTGACCCACGGGCTGGGATGGGGTGGTGTCACCAACCTAGTGGAATAATTCAGCAATTTATCCTGTTGCCAAATGTGTCTGCACTGGTTACTAGGTGACATTCCACACAAAAAGCGACCCAGCACACAAGTGGGAAAGGGTCCTGTGTAGAGGGTGGCCACTCCTTGCTTTCGCATACTTCCCGCGGTGGACAAGGAAAACACTCCAGCTACAGCGACCAGCCGCTGTGTAGCATCCTCGTGCGTTCCCCAGTGATCACTGCTCCTGCTCCGACAGCCAGTTCAGCCCAGCCGTCTGCCGCTCTCCCAGCTACCCACACTGAGAACCCCAAGTTCGTAGTTTACTTAAGCTTGACTAAGGTAGCTTTAAACTGATTTATTTTTGTTGTTTTCTGAGACATGGTCTTCCCACACAGCCCAGGCTGGCCTAGAACTACAGCAATCCTCCCTCAGCCACTCAAATGCTGGGATAATAGGTGTATGTATCTACATGGGACATTAATTTACATGTAACTCTGTGTCTTGAGTGGTTGGAGGTTCCTAGCAGCTGAGTTACGTCACGATGAAGACATGATGGGGATGATACCTCAGCAGCATATGCCAGGCCTGGGTTTCCATCCCAGCTTCAAAAAAAAGTAAACAGAAGCCGAGTGTGGTGGCGCACACCTTTAATCCCAGCACTCGGGAGGCAGAGGTAGGAGGATCACCATGAGTAAGAGGCCACCCTGAGACTATACAGTGAATTCCAGGTCAGCCTGAGCTAGAGTGAGATCCTGCCTCAAAAAAAGAAAACACAGAAAAGATAGGTCTGAAATCTGCACTAAGCATTTCCGTATTTACCTATATGACTCGGGACTCTTCTGAAAGACATTTTCTAGTGAACTATCAGACATTAATTTTATTTTTATTTTATCTTATTTTATTTTAAAATTAATTAATTAACTTCCAAGGAGACAGTGGGAGCAAGCACGTGCACCAGGGTCTCTAGTCGCTGCATTAAATAAACTCCAAATGCATGCACCAATTTATCTATCTGGCTTTACGTGGATACCGGATAATTGAACACAGGTCATTAGGCTTTGCAGACAAGTGCCTTTAACCACTGAGCCATCTCTCCAACCCCTTATTTTATTTTATTTTTATTTTTATTATTTTGGGTTTTGGGGGTAGGGGCTCACTCTAGCCCAGGCTGACCTGGAATTCACTCAGGCTAGCCTCGAACTCACAATGATCCTCCTACCTCTGCCTCCAAATGCTGGGATTAAAGGTATGTACTACCATGACTAGTTTGAGACACTAACTCTAAAACAAATTTCAAGGACTGTGGATGTAGCTGAGTGACAGATCACTTGCATTTGCCATGTGAGGTCCTGGGTTCAGTCCCCAATACCACCAAAAGAAAAAAAAATGAAAAAGTAACAAAAGTAAAATAAATTTCTCAGTATAATAACTGGGACTTTCTACAGTCCCAGAATCTTTTGCTGTGCCTTGGAGATGTTTTATCTCCCACAGTGTGTTAGTGTGTCTTTTAAAATTTTTTTAATTATACTGGGCGTGGTGGTGCACGCCTTTAATACCAGCACTTGGGAGGCAAAGGTAGGTCACTGTGAGTTTGTGAATTCCAGGTCAGCCTGGGCTAGAGTGAGACACCTACCTCAAAAAACAAAAAAATAAACAAAAAATTCTTTATTTTCAAGCAGAGAGAGAGAGAGAGAGAGAGAGAGAGAGAGAGAGAATGGGTACAACCAGGGACCCAGCTGCTGTGAACAAATTCCAGATGCGTGGGAAGCTTTGTGCATCTGGCTTTATGTGGGTTCTGGAGAACTGAACTCCGATTATTATGTTTTGCAGGACAGCACCTTAACTGCTGAGACATCTCTCCAGCCATGTTAGCATCTCTCAAGCATGAAGTCCTGAGTTTGATTCCAGAACCCTGTAAAGGCAGGGGGAGGGGACTGGCATACCCCTGTAACCAAAGCACTTCAAAGGCATACACAGGTGGATCCCTGGAGCTCACTGGTTAGCAAGTCTAGTCTAATTGGTGACTCTAGCACACCAAGAGAGGTAGAACTGTTCCTGAGGGTAACTCCCAAGGTTGCGACATTTTCCTCTGGTCTTTACACACATGTTCACATCTATTCACCTGCATAAACACATGTGCCTACACACCTACAAACACACATACATATGTACATATGTACACATGCAAAAAAAGCAAAAACAGCCAGGCGTGGGGGTACACACTTTTAATCCCAGCACTTGGGAGGCAGAGGTAGGAGGATTGCTGTTTAAGTTCGAGGCCACCCTGAGACTACATAGTGAATTCCAGGTAGCCAGAACTAGAGTGAGACCCTACCTCAAAAATTAAAAAAATTAATTAATTAAAAAGCTAAAACATTAAGATGACAAGTTTAGAGCCAGGCATGGTGGTGCATGCCTTTAATCCCAGCACTTGGGAGGCAGAGGAAGGAGGAGCACCATGAATTCAAGGCCACCCTCAGACTACATAGTGAATTCCAGGTCAGCCTGAGCTAGAGTGAGACCCTAGCTCGAAAAATAAAAAAATAAAATAAAATCCCAGCATTTGGGAAGAAGAGGTAGGAGGAGCGCCAGCACCATGAGTTCAAGGACAGCCTGGGACTATATAGTGAGTGCCAGATCAGCCTGGAATAGAGTGAGACCCTACTTAAAAAAAAAAAAAAGACAATTTTAGCCAGGAGTGGTGGCACATGCCATTAATCACAGCACTCAGGAGGCAGAGGTAGGAGGATCACTGTGAGTTCCAGGCCAACCTGGGACTACAGTAAGTTCCAGGTCAGCTTGGGCTAGCTCATAGCCTATCTATCAAAAAAAAAAAAAAAAAAAAAGGTGGGGGGGGGTAGGTGAAGAAATGGCTTAGCGGTGTCAGATACACAAGGTGGCACATGTATCTGGAGCTTGTTTACAGTGACTAGAGGCCCTGGTGAGCCCATTCTCTCTATATCTGCCTCTTTCTCTCTCTCTCAAATAAATAAATTATTTGTTTAAGGAACTTTATTTATTTATTTGAGAGAGAGAAAGAGAAAGAGAAGCAGATAGAGAGAGAGAGAGTGGGTGCACAAGGGCCTCCAGCCACTGCACATGAACTCCAGACACATGCACCACCTTGTGCAGCTGACTTATGTGGGCATTGAACAAGGGTCCTTAGGCTTTGAAGCCCTAAATTATTTTTTTTAAGATGAGAGCTGGAGAGACGGCTTAGCAGTTAAGGCACTTGTCTGAAAAGCCTAAGGACCCAGGTTCTATTCCCCAGGACCCACATAAGCCAAATGCAAAAGGTGGTGCATGCATCTGGAGTGCATCTGCAGTGGCTAGAGGGCCAGGTGCGCCCATCCTCTCTCTGTCTGCTTCTTCCTCTCTCTCAAATAAATGAATTATTTTTTTAAAGATGAGGGCTGGAGAGATGGCTTAGTGGTTAAGATGCTTGCCTGTGAAGCCCAAGGACCAGGTTCAATAAATAACATAAATAATTAAATAATTGTTGGGAGGGGTTTTGTTCTTTTTTTTTTTTCCAAAATAGGGTCTCACTCTAGTCCAGGCTAACCTGGAAATCACTATGTAGTCTCAGGGTGGCCTCGAACTCATGGCAATCCTCCTACCTCTGCTTCCTGATTGCTGGGATTAAAGGCATACACCACCACACCTGGCTATTTTTTTTTTTAAGATAAGAATCTTTTTTTTTTTTTTTTTTTTTTTTTTTTGGTTTTTCGAGGTAGGGTCTCACTCTGGCTCAGGCTGACCTGGAATTCACTATGGTGTCTCAGGGTGGCCTTGAACTCACTGCAATCCTCCTACCTCTGCCTCCCGAGTGCTGGGATTAAAGGCGTGCGCCACCACGCCCGGCTAAGATAAGAATCTTAGTTGGGATGGTGGTACTGTAAACCTTGCACTCAGGAGGCTGAGGTAGGAGGATTATAAATTTAAGGCAGCCTCAGCTCTACAGAGAAACTCTGTGTCAAAAAAAAAAAAAAAAAAAAAAGATTAAGCCAGGAGTGGTAGTGCAGGCCTTTAATCCCAGCACTTGGGAGGCAGAGGCGGGAGGATCGCCATGAGTTTGAGGCTGCCCTGAGAGACTACATAGTAAATTCCAGGTCAGAGCTAAAGTGAGACCCCACCTCAAAAAAACAAAACAAAAAAAGTTAAATGACACATTTTGTTAGATGTCATCCAAGCTTTAAGCTAATTTATGGTTTCACCTAAGAACACATTGTTGTGATATCTCCTCACTGCTCTTATTTGATTATCAAGTTATTTTCTGACAGGTACCTAAGATAAAACAACATAAAAATAGGGGCTGGGAAGATGGCTCAGTCTTTAAGAGAGCTTACTGTGTAAGCCAGATGACCAGAGTTCCAATCCTCAGCACCATAAAGCTGGACACAAGAAGTGCACACATGAGGGAAGCACCTTAGCCGCTAAGCCATCTCTCCAAGCCTAATTATGTCATTTTAAAACTGACAAATGACCAATTTAAAAACTACAGAATTTTCTGGGCATGGTGGTGCATGCCTTTAATCCCAGCACTTGGGAGGCAGAGGTAGGAGGATCACCGAGAGTTCGAGGCCACCCTGAGACTACACAGCGAATTCCAAGTCAGTCTGAGCTAGAGTGAAACCCTACCTCGAAAAACTAAAAATAATAATAATTTTTTAAAAACCTACAGAATTGCCGGGCGTGGTGGCGCACGCCTTTAATCCCAGCACTCGGGAGGCAGAGGTAGGAGGATCGCCGTGAGTTCGAGGCCACCCTGAGACTCCATAGTGAATTCCAGGTCAGCCTGGGCTAGAGTGAAACCCTACCTCGAAAAAACCAAAAAAAAAAAAAAAAAAAAAAAAAAAACCTACAGAATTTATTTGGCCTTTACAATTATCTTAGGGTGTGTGTATGTACAATGGCTAAGGGTGTATGTATATTGTCTACATAGTAACATTGACTCATACAAATTAAATATCAAGGGCTGGAGAGATGGCTTAGCAGTTCAGGTACTTGTCTGTAAAGCCAAAGGACCTAGGTTCAATTCCCCAGGACCCATGTAAGCCAGATGCACAAGGGGGTGCACACATCTGGAGCTCATTTGCAGTGGCTGGAGGCCCTGGCCACACCCATTCTCTCTCTGCTTATTTCTGTATCTCTCTCTCAAATAAATAAATAAAATTATTTTTTTAAATTAAAGATCAATTATATTATCACCAAAAAAAACAAGTGCACACATGTATAATCCCAAGGCCTGGAACAACTGGAGGCAGAGGCAGGAGCATCCTGAAGCTCACAGGTCAGCTAGCCTTGTCACAGTGGTGAGAGACAGACCCAGCATTAAATAAGGCGGAAGACGAGACTGACACCTGGAGGTTGTCCTCTCCTCTGACCTCATGATCTTTTTTTTTTTTTTTTTTGGTGCTAGAGATTGAAACCAAGGTCTGGAGCAAGCCAGGCAAGTACTCTAGCACCAAACTATATCCCCAGTTCTCTGGCTCAATTTCATATTGGTGTTTCTTGAGACAGGGTCGAACTCTAGCCCAGGCTGACCTAGAACTTACTTTGTGGCTCCTGCTGGTCTTGAACTTTCAAGCAAATGTCCTATCTCTGCTACCCAAGTTCTAGAGTTAAAAGGATGCACCACAATGCCTGGCCCAATTTTCTATTCTGAAATAAGTTCTTGCTAAGTTATGGAGGCTGGGCTTCAATTTGTTCTGTAGTCCAGGTATGCCTTGAACTTTATATCCTCCTGCGTCAACCTCTAGTGTACCTGAACTACCAGCTGAGCCTCTGGCTGAACTAATTGCCATCACAGGGTTCTCAGCTCTCTCTAGGACTCCCCTACAGGTCCAAGGCTCACCTTCATCATGATGGGATTCTCAGCTCTCTCTAGGACTTCCCTACAGGTCCAAGCCTCACCATCATGATGGGGTTCACAGCTCTCTCTATGATTTCCCTACAGGTCTAAGGCTCACCTTCACCATGACCAGGTTTTCAGCTCTCTCTGGGACTTCCCTATAGGTCCAAGGGCCACCTTCATCATGATGAGATTCTCAGCTCTCTCTAGGACTTCCATATGGGTACAAGGCTCACCTTCATCATGACGGGGTTCTCAGCTCTCTCTAGGACTTCCCTATGGGTACAAGGCTCACCTTCATCATGATGGGGTTCTCAGCTCTCTCTAGGACTTCCCTACAGGTACAAAGCTCACCTTCATCATGACGCCCAGCGTGTACTTCTGATCTTCCCGCCTTGCTGCCGCCTTGGCTTCTCCAGCCTGTTGCGCTCTCTCTTGTGCTTGCAAAATAGACTGCTCTCTTATTCTCTGCTTTGTCTCTTTGTCGACTGAGATAGAAGGAATATTTATTGAGAACCAGGATTAGGGGCTGGGGAGATAGATGGCTCTGCAGTTAAAGGAACTTGCTTTCTTCAATTCCCCAGTACTAGTAAAGCCAGATGCATAAAGTGGCGCATATGTCTGGAGTTCATTTGCAGCAGCAGGAGGCCCTGGAATGCCCATATTTTCTCTCTCCTCTCTCTCAGGTAAGTAAATATTTAAGCTGACAGAAAACTGGAAGAAGCCATTCTGCATGCAGTTCAATGGGAGAAAGAGAAATCACCAGTGAAGATACTCAACAGTGGACACTGCAAGCCTTATATTTTGCCAGCCAGGCCAAATGAGCCAATGGGCGCAATAGTGGCATGTCTGTCATGGTGGAAACCAACTGCCCTCTAATTAGACTGGAAACCCATTTCATGGGAGGGAATACATCCCTGACATTGAAAACTTAAAACAGGGGTAGTCATGAGTCCTGGAGGGGGGTGTAACATCTGCTTCTGTCTGGCTAAATGTATATACTATGCTCATCAAACTGCCCAGTAAGAACTTCTCTTAGTGTTCATACCCTTATATTAATGCTACTCTCACTTTTGGTAGACAATCTTCTCTTCTCAGATGACAGTGACCTTGCGATGACTCAGAAGGCACCATGGTGCTGGGAAGAAGTGACAGGAATGCTCAATACTGCAATATCTGTATCCTACCTTCCAAGGCTCAGGGTCTATTGCGGAAGAGGTGGCAGAAAGAATGTAAGAACCAAAGGAAGGGTAGGACTCCTTACAACATGCTCACCCCAGACACAAAATTGCCTCGATATCCATGACCTCACAGTACCTAACAATACCTACACAAGACCATCATAATAGGAGGAAAAGATCATGACATCAAAATGAAAGAGACTGATTGTGAGGGGAGGGGATATGATGGAGAATGTAGTTTCAAAGGGGAAAGTGGGGGGGGAGGGCATTACCATGGGATATTTTTTATAATCATGGAAGTTGTTAATTAAAAATAATTTGAAAAAAATAAAATAAGTATTTAAAAAAAACAAGGGGGTTAGAGAGATGGGTTAGTGGTGAATGTGCTTTCCTGCAAAACCTAAGGATCCAGGTTCAATTTCCTAGAACCCATGTAAGCCAGATGCACATGGTGGTACACTTGTCTGGAGTTTGTTTTCAGTGGCTGAAGGCCCTAGCATGCCCATTTTCTCTCTTTCTCCTTCTCTTTCTCTCTCTCTATCTCTGATAAATAAAAATAAAATATAAAAAAATGAGGATTTGGATTAATTTGTTTTATTGAGGAAAAACTATGTCATATACAGATACAGGGTTAAAAAAATTTTTTTTTTCTTTTCTTTTCCGAGGTAGGATCTCACTCTAGCTCAGGCTGACCTGGAATTCACTGTGTAATCTCACAGCAATCCTCCTACCTCTGTTCCCGGAGTGCTGGGATTAAAGGCGTGCACCACCACACCCGGCTTTTGTTTTTTTCAAGGTGGGAGTCTAGTTCTAGCACAGGTTGACATGGAACTTACACTACAGTCCCAGGCTGGACTCAAACTCACAATGATCCTCCTACCTCTGTCTCCTGGAATTAAAGGTGAGTGCCACCACAGCCACTGTTTTTTGTTTTTGTGGAGGTATTTTTCTTTTCTTTTTTGAGGATGAATCTCATATAGCCCAGGCTGGCCTGGTTTTTTGTAGTGCTAGGGTACAAATCCAAAGACCTCATGCATGCAAGGCAGGCATTCTACAAACTGACTTATATCCCCAGACCCACAATGAAATTTCCTTTAACCCAACTTCACAAGAAGCAAAAAAATTATTTATTAATATTTATTATTATTATTATTATTTATTATTATTTTTTTTGGTTTTGCAAAGTAGGGTTTCGTTCTTGTCCAGGCTGACCTAGAATTCACTATGTAGTCTCAGGCTGGCCTTGAACTCATGGTGATCCTCCTACCTCTGCCTCCCCAGTACAAGGCTAGATTAAGGATGTGCACCACCACACCCTGCTAAAAATATTTTTATTTGCAAGCACAGAGATAGAAGAGAGACAGATAGAGAGAATGGGCACACTAGGACCTCCAGCTGCTGCAAACAAACTCCAGGTGCCTGTGCCACTTTGTGCTTCTAGTTTTACATGAGTATTGGGGAATCAAACCCAGGTTGTAAGGCTTTGCAGGCAAGTTCCATAACCACTTAACCATCTCTCCAGCCCCAAAATTTTATTTTTATTTATTTATTTACCTATTTTATTTATTTCAGAGAGAGAAAGGAGCAGGGAGAGACAGAATGGGCACACCAGGGCCTCCCAGCCACTGCAAACAAACTCCAGATGCATGCACCACCACATGCATCTGGCTTATGTGGGACGTGGAGAATCGAACCTGGGTCCTTAGGCTTTGCAGGCATATGCCTTAACCACTAAGCCATCTCTCTAGCCCTATTTTTATTTATTTATTGGAGAGAAAAAGGCAGAGAGAGAGAGAGACAATGAGTGTACCAGGGCCTCAGTCACTGCGAACTCCAGATGTCCATTCATTCTCTGTATCTGCCTCTTTCTCTCCAATAAATAAAATATTTTTAAAAATTATTTATTTGAGGGGGGAGAAAATGGGCACATCAAGGCTTCTTGCCACTGCCGATGAACTCCAGATACATGTGTCACTTTGTACATCTGGCTTTACTTTGGTACTAAGGAATCAAACTTGGGCTACTAGGCTTAGCAAGCAAGCACCTTAACCACTGGGCCATCTCCCCAGCCCCATTTCTGGCTTAAATGTTCATTGTTTTGTTTTTGGTTATTTATTTATTTATTTATTTATTTTGGAACTAGGGTCTCATGCAGTCAGGATAACCTCAAACTTACTGTGTAGTACTGGAATTACAGGCATGCACCACCACACCTAGTTTTATGTGGTACTACACTTCAAAGCAGGGCTTTGTGAGTGTTATGAAGCACTCTAACCACTGAGCAACATCCCTAGCCCTGAACATCTTTTTTTTTTTTTTTTTTTGAGGTAGGGTCTCACTCTAGCCCAGGCTGACCTGGAATTCACTATGTAGTCTCAGGGTGGCCTCAAACTCACAGCGATCCTCCTCCCCCTGCCTCCCAAGTGCTGGGATTTAGGGCATGCGCTACCATGCCCAGCTCTGAACATTTTTGTCTGGAGTTCCTCTGCAGTGGCTAGAGGCCCTGGTGCACCCATTCTCTCTCTATCTGCCACCCCGACTCAAAGAGAGAAAGAACTTACCACCTGATACTGAAAGGCTCTCCCACATGACTGCTTCCTTTTTATACAAGGTGAAGACAATGGTGTCATTCCCAATTTTGGCTTTGCTACTTGCATCATCTATGGGAGCGTAGAGAAATGCCTCAAACAAAAATGGAGGGAAGTTGACCTATTCAGAGAGAAGACAGAAATTATATTTGGCACACAAATTTAAGATAGTGGCTGTAGCAGGTACCTTCCCGTACCTTCTTTTGCTGGGACAAAACACCTGACCAAAGGCAGCTCATTGGAGGAAAAGTTTTACTTTGGCTCACAGTCTGGAGACGTTTCAAGGAAAACATGGCAAGGAAAAGCACGGTGTCGTGCAAGCAGGAAGCTGGCTCACATGGTCCCTGGTCAGCAGCAAGGAGGAAACAGCAAGAGAGAGCTTCCCAGCAGTGGCAAGGGAAACCTGAACCAGACCACTAAGCCAGTCTGAGTAGCATGCCTCCTCCAGCAAGGCTCCTCCCCCGAAAGGCTGCACAATTTTCCCAAATTGCCACCAGCTTGGCACCAAGTATGCAAAACACATGAGCCTATGGGAGACATTTCATTTAAACTACCACAGTGCCTTTCAAAAACATTGTGTGGCTTGGGAGCTGGAGGAAGGAGTAGTAGGAGTTCAAGGCCAGCCTGGGGCTATATAAGCCCATGACTCAAAAAGTAAAAGAATGAAAGTCTAATTTTCTCAAAGGCTAAATGCACTCCAGGTGGCAAAATTTCACAAGGCACAGGGTAAAAGTGACCCTGACCTGATTAACATTTATCTGCAGATGACAGAGACATCTCCATGTGAGATTCATTATTTGGTGGGGGCGGGGGGCTCAAGGCAGGATCTCACTCTAGTCTAGGCTGACTTGGAACTCACTCTGTAGTCCCTGGCTGGCTTTGAACTCACTGAGACCTCCCTACTTCAACCTCCTAAGTGTTGGGATTAAAGGTGTGCACCATAATGCCAAGGCGAGAGATTCAGGGTTTTTTAAAAATATATTTTATTTATTTTTATTTATTTGACAGAGAGAAAGAAGGGGAGAGAGAATAAGTGCACTAGGGCCTCCAGCTGCTGCAAAAGAACTCCAGACACATGCACTCCCTTTTGCATCTGGCTTATGTGGGTCCTGGGGAATCAAACCTGGGTCCTTTGGCTTTGCAAGCAAGCACCTTAACTTCTAAGCCATCCCTCCAGCCCCAGATTCATTTTTTTAGAACAGGAGTTAAAATTGAGGACCAGGGCTGGGGAAATGGCTTAGCAGTTAAGGTGTTTGCCTGTGAAGCCTAAGGACCCTGGTTCAATTACCCATAACCCACATAAACCAGATGCACAAGGGGCACATGCCTCTGGAGTTTGTTTGCAGTGGCTGGAGGGCCTGGAATGACTATTCTCTCTCAAAATAAATAAATAAATAATACATTTAAAATTGAGAACCAGCCAGGTGTGGTGGTGCATGTCTGGAAGACTGAGGCAAGTGGCCTGCCCCAAGATTGAAGCTTGCTTGGGCTACATAGTGAGTGCCAGGCCAGTTTGTACAACAGAGTGTCTCAAACAAACATTAAAATAGGGCTGGGAGATGGCTCACAGGTCACTAGGAGGGCCTGAGACCACTGAGTTTGACTCCCTGGCAACCGTGTAAAAAGATGCACATGGCCATGCATGTTCATAACCCCGGTCCTGTGGGGAGTGCAGACTGGAGCATCTCTGGAGCTCGCTGATGGAGAAATGGCATCTCTGGATGGAGTGAGTGATTCCAGTATCAAGGAAACATGTGGATGAAGGCTAGAGGAAGACACCAACATTCTGCTCTGACACGGATCTACACACATATGAGCATATGACACACATACCACACCCCATATGCACAGAAAATAAATAAGTAAAATAAAATGAGGTCTGGGATGTACCTTAGTGAGTTTAGCATACACAAACCCTGTGTTCCATTATCAGCACTCAAAAAAAAAAAAAAAAAAAGATATAGGGTTGGGGAAATGGCTTAGTTGTTAAGGCATCTGCCTGTGAAGCCTAAGGACCCTGGTTCGATTCCCTAGTACCCACATAAGAAAGATGCACAAGGGGGCACATGTGTCTGGAGTTTGTTTGCAGTGGCTAGAGTCCCTGGCACACCCATTCTCTCTCTCTCTCTCTGCCTCTTCCTCTCTCTCAAATAAATAAATAAAATATATTAATTTAAAAAGTAGGTGTAAAATAAAATAGTAAGTGGAGTGTGCCTCTCCAGAGGCAGAGGTAGGATTGCTATGAGTTAGAGGTCAGCCTAGAGCTACCGAGTGGGTTACAAGGTAAGCTAGAGTGAGATCCTGCCTCAAGTAAAACAAAACATAACAATATAAATTAACTAATAAAAAATAAACTACAGGGCTGGAGAGATGGCTTAGCGATTAAGGTGCTTGCCTGTGAAGCCTAAGGACCCATGTTAGATTCTCCAGGTCCCACATAAGCCAGATGCACAAGGTGACACAGCATGCAAGGTCGCACATGCACACAAGGTAGTGAAAGCATCTAGAGTTTGATTACAGTGGCTGGAGGCCCTGGCATGCCAATTCTCTCTCTCTCTCTCTCGTGTGTGTATATACATACACACACACAGGCCAGTCTGTTGGGCTTGCCTCAAATAAATAAACTATAAAAACAAAATGAAGGTGCTGGGGAGATGGCTCAACAGTAAAAGGCACTTGCTTGCAGAGCATGTTGACCCAAGTAAAGCCAGATGTTCAATGTGGCACATGCATTTGGAGTTTGTTCCCAGTGGCAATAGGCCTTGGTGTGCCCATTCTCTCTGACTCTCTTGTCCAAATAAATAAACAAAAATATTTTAAAAAATAAATACCAGAATAAAAATAAAATATGAAGAAATTAACAGAATTAAAATTAGGGCTGGAGAGATGGCTCAGCGGCTCAATGCACTTGCTTGCAAAGCCTGATGGGCCTTGTTCGATTCCCCGGTACCCACGTAAAGCCAGATGCACAAAGTGGTGCATGCATCGGAAGTTCCTTTTCAGTAGAAATAGGCCCTGGAACGCCCATTTTTGCTATCGTCCTGCATGCCAAAAAGTAAAAAAAAAAAAAAATTTTAATAAAAGTAAAAGTCTAGGCGTGGTGGCTCACGCCTTTAATCCCAGCACTCAAGAGGTAGAGGTGGGAGGATTGCCGTGAGTTCGAGGCCACCCTGAGATTCCATAGTGAATTCCAGGTCATGCTGGGCTACAACGGGATCCTACCTGGAAAAAAGTAAAATAAAAGTAAAACAAAAAGAATTGAAATCAGAATGAAACCATATAAAATAAATTACAGGATTGATTATAAACTATAATAAAACAAAGCATCGTGCGCCAGGCCGCCGCAGCGACCGCACCTTCAGGTAGCTCTCGGAGCAGAACACGTCGGCGTCGCGCACGCTCACGCCTCGCAGTGGCAGCGACAGGAAGACCGCGGCCTCCGTCTGCTGCCAGCTGTAATCGCCAACCTGCAGCGGCATCCCAGCTTGCTGAAGACGCCTGCTCGGTTGCTAGGGAAGCTGGGCGGACGACGCGCCGGGACTTCCGGGTCATGGGTCACGCCAGCCCAGAGCCGCTGTTTCCCAGCACGCCATGCGCGCGCCGCTGTCAGCCCGGGTCCACCCCGAGCCGGGGCTGCGGTGTTAGTTCCCTTCCGGTGTGTTCCTCTCATCCTGAGTGACCCGAGCAGCACACGTTCCGCCCGCGGCCTGCAGTGTCTGTCGCTCCATGGTTGAGCGCTTGGCTCATTCTTCAAGGCCCATGTGTTCCATCCCCAGCGTTAGGGAGGAAATAAAAAAGGAAAAAGAGGGCTGGAGGGGTGGCTTACCGGTTAAGGTGCTTGCCTGCCTAAGGACCCAGGTTCGATTCCCCAGAACCGTCATAAGCCATATGCACAAGGTGGTGCATGCATATGGAGTTCTTTGCAATGGCTAGCTGCCCCAGTACACCCATTCATTTTCTCTCTCTCTTTCTCTCTCCCTCTCCCTCTCTCTCTCTCAATGAGTAAATAAAATTCACGCCTTAGGACACAAATGTGCAACCCACCCAGAGCAGGTGGTCAGCCATGTGCCTGCTTTGGTCTGACTTTCCTAGCACTTGGGAAGGCTGAAGCAGCAGAAAGCCAACCTGACTGAGATACTTAACAAGACCCTGCCTCAAACAAAACAAAAAGCGTTTGTTGTTCAGGAAATTTATCTCCATCATCCATCCAGGGACAGCTTGTCTGTGCTCCTGTCATCCTCCAACTCCCATCAGCTCTAAAGCCACCAGAGGTACCTTAGAGTTCACTATTTAAGAAAAAAAAAAGTCCTATAGAAAAGGGTCCTTGAGCCAGGTGTGGTGGCGCACGCCTTTAATCCCAGTACTTGGGAGGCAGAGGTAGGAGGATTGCCATGAGTTCGAGGCCACCCTGAGACTACATAGTGAAGTCTAGGTCAGCCTGGTCTAGAGTGAGAGGCTACCTTGGAAAACAAAAACAAACAAACAAAAAAAGTTCTTTCAAATAACTGCTACAACTCAACAGCAGTACATGTAGGGGTTTTTTTTTGGGGGGGTTGTATACATAGTTTTTATACTGATAAATTTTACACTTAAGTAGACTCTGAACTGGAAGGCTTCAGAGAAACTTGCAGGTCACTGTAGTTTCATCCCACATACTTAAGGACGCTGAGATCCATTCCTTTAAACTCCTTGTCACATAGTTAAAGAACAGTGATGAAAATCCTCTTAACTGATTCCAAATGTCCTTTACACAGACTACTTTCTGTAGACCTGGTATCGAAATTACTGGTATATGATCCTAATAGTAAGCTTATTTGCCATTTAAGGATCTGGATTTTATGCACTTTCACTTTGGAGGAAGGACAGTGTCATATTTTACCACTCCTGAGAAATTTCTTGAGTAAAGTGTAGGTATATAGTAGACTGGTGGGACATATTAAGGAACTATCAAAATAGATACAATTTTTTTGTTTTTTAAAAAGTTATTTATTATTTTTTATTAACAACTTCCATGATTGTAAACAATATCCCATAGTAATGTCCTCCCTCCCCCACTTTCCCCTTTGAAACTCCATTCTCCATCATATCCCCTCCCTCTCTCAATCAGTCTCTCTTTTATTTTGATGTCATCATCTTTTCCTCCTATTATGATGGTCTTGTGTAGGTAGTGTCAGGCACTGTGAAGTCATGGATATCCAAGCCATTTTGTGTCTGGAGGAGCACGTTGTAAGGAGTCCTACTCTTCCTTTGGCTCTTACATTCTTTCTGCCACCTTTTCCTCAATGGACCCTGAGCCTTGGAAGGTGTGATAGAGATATTGCAGTACTGAGCACTCCTCTGTCACTTCTTCCCAGCACCATGGTGCCTTCTGAGTCATCTCAAGGTCACTGTCATCTGAAAAGAGAAGGTTCTCTACCAAAAGTGAGAGTAACACTAATATATGGGTATGGACATTAAGAGAAGTGCTTACTGAGCAGTTTGATGAGCATAGTATATACATTTAGCCAGATAGCAGTAGACGTTACACCCTTAGGGCTCATGACTACCCCTGTTGTAGGTTTTCGGTATAAGGTATGTATTCCCTCCCATGGAGCGGGCCTCCAGTCCAATTAGAGGGCAGTTGGTTTCCACCATGACAGATGTGCCACTGTTGCACCCATTGGCTCATTTGGCCTGGCTGGCCAAATATAAGGCTTGCAGTGTCTACTGTTGAGTATCTTCACTGGTGATTTCTCTTTCTCCCATTGAACTGCATGTAGAATGGCTTCTTCCAGCTTTCTGTCAGCTGGTCTACATGGAGGAGGTAATCAGCTCAGTTCCAGCAGGATTTCTCAGTGGCCTTGCAGCCCAAGTATGTGGAGTCTTCAGCAATAGGGTCTCACCATCTACTCCTGGTGGGAAACGAATGGTCTTGTCATTGGCTTGTAATGTTTTGGGGGCATCAGGGACCTCCCTGGCCAACAACTCACTGGAAGGTATCCCATCCCTGGCACGGAAAATTTTCTAGTAACAATGTGTGGCTCCTGAGTGTTCCATTGGTGGTTTTTTTTTTTTTTTTTTTTTTTTTTTGTTTGTTTGTTTGTTTGTTTGGTTGGTTTTTCAAGGTAGGGTCTCACTCTGGTCCAGGCTGACCTGGAATTAACTATGTAGTCTCAGGGTGGTCTCGAACTCTCAGTGATCCTCCTACCTCTGCCTCCCAAGTGCTGGGATTAAAGGGGTGTGCCACCACGCTCAGCTGTTTAGTTTTTTTGAGGTAGGGTCTCACTCTATCCCAGGCTGACCTAGAATTCACTATGTAGTCTCAGGGTGGCTTTGAACTCACAGCAATCCTGATACCTCTGACTCCCAAGTGTTGGGATTAAAAGCATATGCCACCACATCCACTCATTATAATCATTTTTAAAAGTATTTATTTATTCATTTATGTATTTGAGGGAGAGAGAGAGAAGAGACAGATAGAGAATGGGTGCACCAGGGCTTCCAGTCACTGCAAACAAACTCCTTTTTTTTTTTTTTTTTGCAGGCAAGTGCCTTAACTGCTGAGCCATCTCTGCAGTCCCTCACCATTTCTTTAGGAAACCCAGAACTTGGTGACATGTATACGTTTTACAGGAAACACATGTTCTCGCATTGTAAAATTAAATTCCAGGAAACCTGTAGGCTAAAGTAGCCCTGCTTAATGTTTTGTTGGCTATTTCACTCAAAGCCTATTTATCCACACATTTCCTTATCCTAATGAAAGATGAAAGTCAGTTAAACAACACATCTCTTTCTCTTTAAAAGCTAGCTTTATTTAAAAGAATCTGAAGTATAATAACACCAAAGGAAACAAACTTACAATATGTATTATTCAAGAAAGCCTGTCCTACATCACTTCTACTAATAGGAGGTCTAAATACTGACATTCCTTATACAATATACAAATGACAGAAACATTTTTCCTCAACTAAATGGTCAAAAATAACATGGACTATCTTGACAGCATAACCTCTACTTGTCTTATGAACTTTAGGACACAAAACTAAAATGTGGAAGATGAACTAATTTTAAGTTTCTGCATGGTGTATAGGGAAGAAGGGAATATGCTAAGAAGGGAGAACCTGTAAGAGTTCAATATTGCAAAAAAGGAGAACTGGCTTGCCTCTACTTACAGGAATTATTGGGAAGTATTCAGGATTGAGAATGCAATTTATTTAATACAGGAAAGCCTTTAAGTAAACTGTCCCTCATTTACCAAATTCTATTAGTTAAAAGATAGTTTTATTTCTTTGAAAATTATTACCTGTGTATAAGGCATATATATATATATATAAAGATAATAAACAATTTGGGGATGATCTGTTCATTGGATACTTTATTAAAAAATTACCACAAATCAGTTTGTGAATCGTTTCATACTAATACTTTCTTGAACCTCTATGATTTAAATAGAAATATACCGCATTCTAAAAAACTGTATGTGAAAATATCAGACAAGATAAACCTTTAACATGTAATACTAAATTTTAACACAAAAAATAGACCTATGAAAATATGGGCATTCAAGTCAAATATAATGGGATTATGACACAGTATATCTGGCATTTTAAAACATATTAAGACTGAATGAGATTTATTGCTATATCATCCTACAAATAGTCAACAATCCACAATACAAGACATACCACAGTCACCACACCAAGTCTAACACAGTGTAGAACTATCTTGAACAACATGGGTAAACATTTAGTTTGTAATATATTCACTGATATAGTAAAATGTGATCAATTTAGGACATAAAATCTAAATTTGAATATCTATGAAACATATGCAATATTATTCAAATATACAAATATGCATTGACGAAGTACTACCTATTGTAATGTTTTTAGGTATTGCATTGAATGTCAAAGAATGTTTTAAACTAGTGTTTTTTAAAAAATTAATTGATTTCTTTGCACATGTCTGTATGCGTGTTACAGGGGCTCTTGCCTGCAAACAAATGCAAATGCCCACCTTGCTTTCCATAGGTGGCTGGGGAATTGAACTTGGGCTTTGCAAGCACACACATTTAGCCTCTCAACCATCCTCCCAGCCCCTAAACTAGTGTTGTTAAAGCCTATAACATAAAAACTGAACTCATGCCTTCATAATGAAATATTTCTAAAGTCCACCTTATGCCTTTTATTATCAAATCCTTCCATCAAATAGTACAAGTTAAATGACATTCACATCCTTTTTATCAACAGGTACACATTCTAAATAAATTAGAGAAGTTTTATGGCATCTTAATAACTTTTTAAATAATGATTAGTGTTACTACTTGTTTTGGTTATAGTAAATAACATTTTTGGCAGGAAGAAATCAGTTTAAATTTAAAGTATGCTGTATATTTTTAGTAGTATAAATTAAAAAAAAATACTGCTAATTCCCCAGTAAATTATACCTACAACTAGATCAATTTTTTTTTCTTTCTGAACACCAGATGCAGCTGAGTGTGGTGGTGCACACCTTTAATCCCAGCATTTGGGAGGCAGAGGTAGGAGGATCTCTGTGAGTTCAAGGCCAGCCTGGAGCTACAGAGTGAGTTCCAGGTCAGCCTGGGCTAAAATGAGACACTATCTCCTAAACATGAAAAATGAACACTAGATGCCTACACCACATTTTGTGACACACTTCTGGCTTTAAGTGGGTGCTAGAGAATTGAACTCAGGCCAACAGGCTTTGTAAGAAAGCACCTTTAGCCAGAGCCATCTCCTTAGCTATTTTCTTTTTCTTTTTGGTAAAGTCTTACTCTGTAATCTCAAAGTTCAGATCCTCGTGCCTCATCCTCCAAGTGCTGGGATTACAGATTTCTGCTGCCACATGGACAGTAGATTGAGATTTTAATAAGTATTTATTATATTATAAATGTCACGAATAGCTAACACCAAATTCCACTCCTCTCTCACATTTCAAAGACATCAGACCACTTTACTAGCCCATAATGACTGATGTCTCACATACGTCATAGAGTAGCTTAAAACATTCTGGCTTAAGAAATCATTAGTATTACATAGTAATTTTCTTTGCCATAGGAAGAAATGTTGGACAAAGCCTGGAAACTTTTTATTTTCCAATTTGAATTACAGTAATTTTGCCACAGACCACAGCACTATGCATGTATTACTTTAGACATGCTCTAAGGACAAAACAAAACAAAAAAATACTGTAAAAATTCATGTCACCAATGTGGAACACACTCAGATTTGTATAAAAGTACTGAACTAATATCCCAAAAGAGGTATATGTAAACAGTACATAAGGAAGATAGTTTTAATATGAAACAATCATTTAAGTCACATACATCATGATAAGAAGCAGGACTTTCTTTTATAAAAGATAACATTTTAACTAAGGAGCAACATCATCTACCTATCTGTAAGACAAGAAAGGTACAGGTAAGATTTAATATAATTACAAGTAATGTACTATTGGCAAGGTATGACAAAGTCGAAGCTTACCCATTGGGTTTCATTAAGTTTTTAAACAAATATAGGCAGTATCTGGTGCGTTGGTGTTTGGCACACATGGCCACTTTCTTTCATCTCCCCTTGAGCATTTGTCTAGGGGGTTGTTAGTACCATCCATGGACAGCCTCCATGCTCCAGTGTCTTCAAACCCACAGCATAGTACCAAAAGTTGGAAAATGAAGGTGTGAATTTAATCCACTCTACTGGGTTTGTGGGAAAGAGATAAAGAGGAAGTGACTGAAATTTGGAAATGAGAGGGAAACCGCCTAGTTTAGAAGCACCAGACAGGAAGCTGTGAAAAGTTGAAAGAGTCGAGGGTTCTTGAGACAGGAGCAGCTTATTTGTTAAAAACTCTGCTTTCTCTAGTGCCTGACATGTGGTCCTCATTGTTTGGAATGTTAGGTGTTAAAGACTCAATCTGAAGATCCTCTTTAAACAAAGAAATTGAGGGCTGTTGAGATGGCCCATTGCCTAAAGGTGCTTACCCCAGAACCTACATAAAGCCAGATGCACATGCTTCTAGAGTTTGTCTGCAGGAGCAAGAGGCCCTGATATGCCCATGCCCCCTTTTCCTTCTCTCTCCCTTGCAAATAAATAAATAACTTTTGGGGGTTCTTTTTAAAAATATTTTATTTTTATTATTTACTTGAGAGAGAGAGAGAGAGAGAGAGAGAGAGAGAATGGGTGTGCCAGGGCCTCCAGCTGCTGCAAACGAACTCCAGATGCATGCACCATCTTGTGCATCTGGCTTTACATGGGTCCTGGGAATTGAACCTGGATCCTTCAGCTTTGCAGGCAAATGCAATTTCTCCAGCCCCCCACTTTTTGTTTTGGTTTTTCAAGGTAGGGTCTTACTCTAGCCCAGGCTGACCTGGAATTCATTATGTAGTCTCATGGTGGCCTCGAACTCACAGCGATCCTCCTACCTCTGCTTCATTAGTGCTGGGATCAAGGGTGTGCGCCATCACACCCAGCAATTAAAACATTTTTGTTTCACAACAGAAATTAAATATTACACTCTCCACTATCTTCATTTATATCTTAGCAGAAAATTCTTTCCTCTTAAAATCTGGCCAGCCAATAACCCACAAAGAAATTACTTCTGGTCAGAGGAAAAGTGGGAGATTTGAAACACAGAGCCACCCTGAGTCTACACAGTGAACCCCACGTCAGCCTCAAAAAACAAAATATACTGTGCTCAGCAAACTTCCCAGTAAGCACTTCTCCTACTGTTCATACCCATATATTAATGCTACTCTCACTTTTGGTTAGAGAAGCTTCTCTTTTCAGATGGCAGTAACCTTGGGATGACTCAGAAGGCACCATGATGCTGAGAAGTGACAGAGGAGTGCTCAGCACTGCAATATCTCTATCACACTTTCCAAGGCTCAGGGTCCACTGTGGAAGAGGTGGCAAAAAGAATGTAAGAGCCAAAGGAAGGGTAGGACTGCTTACAACATGCTCCTCCAGACACAAAATGGCCTGCATATCCATGACCTCACAGTGCCTGACACTACCTACACAAGACCATCATAACAGGAGGAAAAGATGATGACATCAAAATAAAAGAGAGACTGATTGAGAGGGGAAAGAGGTATGGTGGAGAGTGGAGTTGCAAAGGGGAAAGTGGGGAGAGGGAGGGAATTACCATGGGTTATTGTCAAAATTATGGAAGTTGTCAATAAAAAAATAACTTAAAAATAAAACAAAATAAAATAAAACTGTAAGCAGCCAAAGCTGGATGTGGTGGTGCATGCCTTTGATCCCAGCATTCGGGAGGCAGAGGTAGGAGGATCACCGTGAGTTCGAGGCCACCCTGAGACTACGTAGTGAATTCCAGGTCAGCCTGGACTAGAGCAAGACCCTACCTCGAAAAACAAGCACACAAACAAACAAACAAAAACCCCAAATCCTGTAAGCAGTAAAGGATTTAAAGAACTGCACAACCAGTTTTAGCAATGAGCACAACTCACATCTGAGCCCAGTCAAGTGTTAACTCCTGAGGGCATCAGGAGGGTCTACTCATCTAACTAGTTCTTGGTCCCTGCCATGATTTGACGCTAGGAATAGGCATATAGCACACAGCATAACATTTTGTAACAATCACTACTCCACAGAATTTAAAGAAAAGCAGAACCAGATCCTTCAACATTTGGAAATTTTATCTGTAACAAAAACAATGGAAACAACATGAGATCTTCAAGTGTGTATTAAACACCACCATATGCCAGTAAGCCCCTCAATCCTGACCTTTAACCTGCTTCAGCTGCTGAATTTTTTTTTTTTTGTTTTGTTTTGTTTTTTTTGGGTTGGGTCTCGCTGTAGCCCAGGCTGACCTGGAATTCACTATGTAGTCTCGGGGTGGTCTCAAACTCATGGCGACTCTCCTACTTCTGCCTCCCAAGTGCTGGGATTAAAGGCATGTGTCACCACACCCGGCTTCAACTGCTGAAATTTTCACACCAAGAATCCCTATTGTAGAGTTTCTATCATTTCTTTTCCTAACTATTGCACAGCCATAGAAGAGATTTTGTGCTGAATTCTGACCAATCAAGAGTAAATGAGGGGTCTGGAAAGAGGGCTCAGTGGTTAAATGCACTTCTTAGCAAAACCTGACAGCCCTGGTTCAATTCCCCAGGACCCACATAAAGCCAGATGCACTAAGTGGCGCATGTGTCTGGAGTTCATTTGCAGTGGCTGGAGGTCCTGGTGCACCCATTTCCTTTTTCTTATTCTCTCTCTCTCCTTGCAAATAAATAAGCAAAGATATTTTTTAAAAGGGTGAATGAAGAGAAACTTGTGTTACCTTGTTCCATATGAAACTGCTATTTTACATGTCAAAATTAAAGCACTGTATTTTAAAGTTAAATTTTGGTCAATCAAGTGTTCATCCAAACCACTGTTTTCTGTTCTTGTTTTGATGTTGCTTTTTTGAGGTAGGGAATCACTGTGGCCTAGACTGACCTGGAATTCACTATGTAGTCTCAGGGTGGCCTCTAACTCACAGCAATCCTCTTACCTCTATCTCCGGAGTGCTGAGATTAAAGGCATGTACCACCATACCCACCTCAAACCAATGTTTTCTATCAACAAGATATTAAATATCTGATTTTTTTTTTTTTACAAAATTCATCATTCTGTAAACTATACAAACTGTTCAAATCCTATAGCTACTGACTAATTGAGAAATGTTTTAGAGAAAATGTGCCAAATGATGGAAAGGCTGGTATTCCATGAAATAAAGGTCTAAGTGATTAGGATGGATGTGACAAAATATCACATCTTAAGTCAATTTACTATGCTTTAGTGGCTTGGGACATGGGAGATAAAGTTCTGATATAAGTATGGGGTTCATGTGTGGTGACAAGGCATTGCTTTTTAAAATTATTTTTTAAATATTTCTTTATTTATTTGAGAAACAGAGAGAAAGAGGAGACAGCCAGGTATGGTGGTGCATTCCTTTAATCCCAGCACTCGGGAAGCAGAGATGGGAGGATTGTGTGAGTTTTAGGCCAGCCTGGGACTACAAAGTGAGTTACAGGTCAGCCTGGGTTAGAGTGACTCTGCCTTGAAAACAAAAACAAAAACAAAAAAACAAAAAAACAAAAAACAAAAAACAGGAGATAGAGAGAGTGCGCATGGGCATACCAGGGCCTCCTACCACTGCAAATGAATGAACGCCAGATGCATGCACCACCCTGTGCATCTGGCTTCACAGGGCATTTGGGAATTGAACTCTGGTTGTCAGGCTTTTCAAGCAAGTGCCTTCAACCTCTGAATCATATTTCCAGTCCTTAAAAATTATTTACTTAAACTGGGTGTGGTGGCGCACACCTTTAATTCCAGCACTCGGGAGGCAGAGGTAGAAGGATTGCCATGAGTTCGAGGCCATTGAGACTACATAGTGAATTCCAGGTCAGCCTGGGCCAGAGTGAGACCCTACTTCAAAAAGAAAACAAAAACACAAAAACAAGAAAGGCTGGGTGTGGTGGTGCATGCCTTTAATCCCAGCACTCAGGAGGCAGAGGTAGGTGGATTGCCGTGAGTTCAAGGTTACCCTGAGACTACATAGTGAATTCCAGGTCAGCCTGAACTAGAGTGAGACCCTACCTCAAAAATAATTATTTACATGTGTGCATGTGTGCGTGTGTATGTGTGTGTTTATGGGTGCTCCAGGGTCTCTTGTCACTGCAAATGAACACCAGACATCCACCACTTTTTGCATCTGGCTTAGAGAGGTGGCTTGGGCCAAGGGCTTTGCAAGTAAGTGTCCTTAATCACTGAGCCATCTTCGCAGCCCCAACACTTTATTTATTTTTTTTGGGGGGGGGGTCTTTTGGTTTTTCGAGGTAGGGTCTCACTCTAGCTCAGGCTGACTTGGAATTCACTATGTATTCTCAGGATGGCCTCAAACTCTCGGTGATCCTCCTACCTCTGCCTCCCAAGTGTTGGAATTAAAGGCATGCGCCACCACACCTGGCTCCAACACCTTGTTTTTAAGTCAATCTCATACACAATTTGTTTCCTGACATGCTGCTACTGTCACGGTTTCCCCCAGGTTTAAACTGTAGTTAATCCTCTCCTTTGCAGACTGACAGTCTTCAGAATGTTTCTGGTCACAGTGATGATGGTGGCGCGTCATCAGAGACCAACACAATATCCAACTATCGTATGAGCAATTTGGCATATGTGTGTTTAGTACGTGTGGTGTGGTATGTGAGGGGTGTATGTGAAGATGTGCACATCCCGTGTGTGTGTGTGTGTGTGTGTGTGTGTGTGTGTGCTGGCCAGAGAATATCAGGTGTCCTTCTCTATCAATTTCAATAGTCTCCTTGAGATGGAGTGTCTCACTGAACCTGGCGCTACCATGTTCAGTCAAGACTGGTTGACGAGCAACTCTGGCACTTATCTGGTCTCTGTTCCCCACAGAACCAGGGTTATAGGTGTGCGTGGCCATACCCGACTGTTTATGTGGGTGATGCGGAATCAACCTCAGGGTGAATCAGGCCCTCTTGGGCCCTCATGCTTGTACAGCAAGTATTCTTAGGCGCTGAGCCATCACGCAGGCCCCTAGTGTCTTTTTTGGTCTCAGGCTGTGATCTGCTCCACAAGTGGGCTTCTGCAGTTGGAAGCTGTGCTGGTTCTCCCGAGGTCCCTCTCAGACTCACATATGGTCCCAGTCACAGCAGAAACTCCTAGGCCTGAAGCCTAGCCTCAAGCGGTTATTTCTAAGTTAGGGTCTCACTATAACCCAGTCTGACCTGGAACTCACTCTGTGGTCCCAGGCTGCCCTTGAACTCAGTACTCAGTTAAGAACGTCTGACTCCCAAGTGCTGGGATTAAAGCACCACTATGATGTCTGGCTGCCCTGACTCTTAAAATATATATATAAACTTATGAGAGAGAGAGAGAGAGAGACAGACAGACAGACAGAAATTGGGGGGGGGGGGAGAATGGGCAAACCAGGGCCTCTTGCCACTGCAAACTCCATACACATTTGCCACTGCACATCTGGCTATCTGGCTTTATGCAGGTAATGGGGAATTGAACCCAGGTCATCAGACTTTGCAACATGTGCCTTTAACCACTGAACTATCTCTCCAGCCCTCACCGTGACTCTTAGATGGCCTTTCTTTAAAATGGAGTTTGATCTTAGGCTCATTTTGCAAACCCAGCTCTCTAGAGAAAGATTTTTCTTTTTAAGCCACCACTGAGGAGCTCTTTGGGCACAGAGCTACCTCAGGTGATGGCACCTGGATCCTCCTATACTTCTCCCTTTTTTTTTTTTTTTTCTGTTTGTTTTTTTGAGGTAGGGTTTCGCTGTACTTCAGGCTGACCTGGAATTCACTCTGTAGTCTCAGGGTGGCCTTGAACTCAATGATCCTCCTACCTCTGCCTCCTGAGTGCTGGGATTAAGGGCGTCGCCACCTCACCGGCCTATCCTCATTTGCAGTGTGCCCCGGACTAAAATCAGGCAAAAGCAAGCGCTCACAATCCTCCTGACGGTACTGCACTATTTATGTCTCTGGAAAGCAGCAACAGAACACGAGAGTAATCAAAGGGGATTGAGAGCAGCCTCTGTGCATAACGCTACAGCGTACACCAGGAAACACGCTCAACGCCAACTTTTCAACTGACGGGTCATCAATTTCACGTGTGATTCAACCCACACGTCAGTTAACAAATTCATACTGAGGATTTACTATGTACTAAGACCCATCTCTGTCTGGTACCTGTGCAGATGATATCCTGTCAAGACTGATTTGAAAAAGAAATGAAATTCACTACTTCAAAGACCTTAGTGGCGCTTGCTTGCTTTGGCGGCACTTATACTGAATTGGAACAATACAGAGAGATTAGCATGGCCCTCTGTGAAAGGAGAATCTGGTCTCATACTCTATTGTTTTTTTTTTTTTTTTTTTTTAATCCATTAAACTGGGTATGATGGTGCACGCCTTTAATTCCAGCACTCAGGAGGCTGAGGTAGGAGGATCATGGTGAGTTCAAGGCCATCCTGAGACTACAGATTCAGTTTCAGGTCAGCCTAGGCTACAGTGAGACTCTGCCTCAAAAAATTCTATTAAACTGCTGGGCCTAGTGGTACACGCCTTTAATCCCAGCACTTGGGAGGCAGAGGTAGGAGGATCACCATGAGTTTGAGGCCACCCTGAGACTACATAGTGAATTCCAGGTCACCCTGGGCTAGAGTGAAACCCTACCTCGAAAAAAAAAAAATCTATTAAACTACATGTGCTTTCCCATGTATAGCTATATATATTGTGTCTGGAAAACATGTTAAATGGATTCTTGAAAAAAACTCTTTGAACTAAATTTTCAATGCAACAAGGCCAGACTTCATCACTGACGTAGTTTTCAATGATCCTAACTTTCAAAGTTAAAACCCACCTACCTTTGTTGTACATTATTTTGAAGCTTTAAGAGGCTTTCATGTTTATGATAAATATAACTAGCATTTATTTATAAACATTTCCACAGCACCTCCACATACATCGTTCTCATTTAAGAGAGAAAACCAAAACAATACCAAGTTTGCACTAGTCATAAGCATAATATTAAGAATTAAAAAGTCATGATGATTTTTGCATGTGAATCTAACAAAAAATAATGTAAAGCATTAAAACCCTATGTCACCAAACCTCTGTTACACACAGGAGAAAAAGGAAAACAAAACAAAACAACAACCCACCCACTGCAGTGAATCCGGTGCCTAGGCATCACTGCCCACTGCAGGCGGCCCGAAGGGTTCCCTGGTACGCATCAGCTGGACGTCCTTGTCAGCCATGCAGGTGTCGCAGCCCCACACTGCCGACGCCTCTGCGGTGAGCAGGCCGTAGGCTGTCTCTGTCATGCCCGTACAGATGCGGTGGAACCATTTCTGACAGGAGGCCTCACACAGGATGGCATCCTGGTCATCCTTCACCTCGTTCGTACAGATCCCACAAGGGTACACTGGGTCGGAGGACAAGTGGCCGTGCCGGCTGGGGTGCACAGTGGCTTTATTGCTCTTCTCAGGGGTGCACTCGGCTGCTCCCCTCGGTTGGCGTGGCTTGCCCTGCGTCCCGTTGGCATGGCTGTTGGTGGCAGACGGTTCAGTGCCACTCGCCCTGCTGCTCTCCTGACCGGCTGCGTTGCTCCGGGGGGTGACATTCTTCAATTCCATGTTGCCCTGACTCCCTGGGTCATCCAGACCCGAGTTTGGCAGGTGGGCAGAGGAATTGTGATTGGTGGCCTTGGCTGCTCCCTGGCTAAAGTCTTGTTTTGGAGGTGGTGGTGGTCCTTTTGCTTGACCGAAAGTATTTGGGGGAGGAATGAAAGAATGATTCGGTTCTAAGGGAGGGGTAAAATTTGAATTGTTTCCAGGGACGAAGTTAGATGCCGGATCAGGGTTAGGTACTTGGCTGGCATTCTGGGGAGGGATCTGACCAAAATTTTCAGCAGGATTCTGCCTGAAATGCTGATTGGGCATGTTAACATTCTGAGTTAGGACGTTGTTATAGGATGGGTTTCCATAGCTTGCACTGTCAGGAGGCCCAAAGTTAAAAGCGTGAGGTCGATTAAAGCCCATGCCCAAGGGGTTCTGGGGGAAGGGATGCGGCTGGTTCCTGAGTGAGTAAGGGCCGCAGTAGGGAGAGGACATCCTTGGGGGCCCGTGAGGTGGCATCCTGAATGTGCCGTAGCCCCCAAAGCTGGGGTAGCCAGGGCCCAGGTACGGATTGGACACAGGCAGCGGTTTGTAGGAGATGGCACTGTAGTTGTCATCGAAGGGATTGGCAGCCACCAGATGGTCAGCGTTTGGATTTGGTGGTGGGGCGTACTCAGATAGTGGAGGGAAGGAAGGTCCCTGGAAGAGTGTGAAGGAAAACACAGGTTCTTCATTAGAGAAGTCACTGTAAGTGTCCTGTCACGTTAACACCCATGACCCTGGCTTTAGTGAAATCCCTCTTGACACCTTATGAAAGCTTAGTACTGTCACCTGCCCTGTCCATCACAACTGTTAATATTTAATGATACTTGATGATAAAGTTATACATGTTTCTGGGCTAGAGAGATGGCTTAGCGGTTAAGGCACTTGCCTGCAAAGCCAAAAGGCCCAGGTTCAATTCCCCAGGACCTATGTAAACCAGATGCACAAGGTGGCACATGTTCCTGGAGTTCGCTTTCAGCAGCTGGAGGCCCTGGCACACCCATTCTCTCTCTATCTGATTCTCTCTCTCTCTTTCAAATAAATAAATAAATAAATAAAATATTAAGAGCTGGTTAGCAGTTAAAGCGCCTACCTGCAAAGCCAAAAGACCCAGGTTCGATTCCCCAGTACCCATGTAAGTAAGCCAGATGCACATGGTGGCACATGCATCTGGAGTTCGTCTGCAGCGGCTGAATGCCCTGGTACACCTATTCACTCTCTCCCTCTCTCTTTCTGCCTCTTTTTCTCTCTCAAATAAATAAAAAAAATTAATAAAAATTATACATGTTTCTTTCATTTAAAAAAGAAAATAAAGCCAGGTGTGGTGGTACATGCCTTTAATTCCAGCACTTGGGTGGCAGAAGTAGGAGGGTTGTCAAGAGTTCGAGGCCACCCTGAGAATACACAGTGAATTCCAGGTCAGCCTGTGCTAGAATGAGACCCTACCTCAAAAAATGCACAAAGTAGTGCATACATCTGGAGTTGTTTGCAATGGCTAGAAGCTCTGGTACATCCATATGCCCATATTCTCTCTCTCCCCTTGCAAATAAATAAAGCTAGATGCACAAAGTGGCACATGCTTCTGAAGTTCATTTGCAGAGGATGGAGGCCCTGACATACCCATTCTCTCTGTCTCTCTCCTCTCCTCTCTTTCTCTTAGCTTGCAAATAAATAAAGAAAGAAAACCTTTATTTATTTATTTTGGGTTTTCAAGGCCAGGTCTCACTCTAGCCCAGGCTAACCTGGAATTTACTATGTAGTCTTAGGGTGGCCTTGAACTTATGGTGATCCTCCTACCTACCTCTGCCTCCTGAGTGCTGAGATTAAAGGCATGCACCACCATGCCCAGCTAAATAAAACCTTTAAATCAGGATTAAGAACAAGTACTTTAATTTGTCTGCCTACACATTTTTTTATTTTTATTTTTTGATTTTTCAAGGTAGGGTCTCGATCTAGCCCAAGTTGACCTGGAATTCACTATGTAGTCTCAAGGTGGTCTTGAACTAACTAGCAATCCTCCCACCTCTGCCTCCCCTCCTGAGTGCTGGGATTAAAGTCGTGCACCACCACACCAGCGGCCGACACTTTTTTTTGTTGGTTTGTTTGAGGCAGGATCTTATTCAGTGGTTAGCTTCCCACTTGTAGCAATCCTCCATCCTCAGCCTCCCAAGTGTTGGGATTATAGGACTGAGCTACTGTGCCTGACTCACACTTTCTGCACCAATTAACTTCAGGCCTATAATCAAAAACAGCTAGTAGCTTACAGCCTTTAACACACACACACACATACACACACACACACACACACACACACACACACTGAAGAGATGGCTCAGAGGTTAAAGTCAGCTTGCTTGCAAAGCCTGATGGTTAGATTCCCCAGTACCCACGTAAAATGTGTCTGAACGCATGTGTCTGAAGTTTGGTTTGTTTGCAGGCAGCCCTGGCAAGTCCATACTCTCCCTACCTCTCTCTCTTCCCCCTCTCTCAAATAGTAAATAAACAAAATATTTTTATAAAATTAAAAAATTCGAAGGTGGGTGTGGTGGCACACGCCTTTAATCCCAGCGCTTGGGAGGCAGAGGTAGGAGGATCACCGTGAGTTTGAGGCCACCCTGAGATTACATAGTGAGTTCTAGGTCAGCCTGGGCTACAGTGAGACCCACCTTGAAAATAAAAATAAAAGAATTAGAAAACCAAGCAGTGAGGGAGGGCAGAACCCACTTTGAGGTTCTGAATGAGGATAGGAAATGAATATTAAATAGCCTTCATATTTAAACGTCACTTCTCAGTTGGAACACAGCAACAACTGAAAACTCACCAAGGAAATATTAGTTTACCTGTGCGTTCGCCTTGCGTTTTTTCTTATCTGGGCTTCCAAGTTGTATGTTTGGTCCTCCTAACCCATCCAGTCCACTATCACCACCTGAAGAAAAAAAAAAGATCCTGACAGTACTTACACGTCTAAGTCATCTCTATCCCTCACAACATCTATTAATCAGCTTATGTTACCTCTCTTCTTGCCGTAACAACAAAGTGGCTGATGTCACCTAAGAGAGGAAGATTATTCTACTCACAGTTTCAGAGGTTTCTGTGCATGGTCAACTGCCCCAGGCACATGGCTACAATGTGTGGAAAAGATTTTTTCCCCCTCAATGTGTACAAGATGCAAAGGGCAAGAAAGAGACTTGGGATCAAGTATAACTTTCAAAGGCTCAGCCTCCAAGACCTACACTTCCTCCATCAAGACTCTCCCTCCTAAAGTTTATAGAACCTTACAAAATAGCACCACCAGCTGGGGACCAAGTGTTTTTTTATCACATGAACCTGTGGGAGACACTTCTCATCAAAGCCTGATATATGCTAACATGTTTTCTACTTTTGTCTGATAAAAGCAACATGAGCCAGGCCTGCACACATTTAATCCCAGAATTTGAAAGGCTGGGGCAGAAGGATCACTGTGAGTTCAAGGGTAGTCTGAGACTACAGAGTGAATTCCAGGTTAGCCCAGGCCAGAGTGAGACTGGACCTTGAAAACCCCCTCCCAAAAAATGCAACACGAGGGGCTGGAGAGATTGCTTCATGGTTAAAGGCACTTGTTTGCAAAGCCGGACAGCCTGGGTTTAGCTTACCCATGTCAAGCCAGATGCACAAAGTAGTACATGCCTCTAGAGTTTGTTTGCAGTGGCAGGAGGACCTGGCCCGCCCATTCTCTCTCTATCTTATTTTCTCTCCCCCAAATAAACAGACAAATAAATAAATGCAACACAAAAGTTTTTGTTATCCCCCCCAACTCATAGAGATCCTCCCACTTCAGTCTCCCAAGTGGTGGAATTAAAGTCATGAGCAACCATGCCCAGCCTTTATGATTCTTTTAATGAAAAATACGTAGTATTTTGGGCTGGAGAGATGGTTTAGTGATTAAGGATCTTGCCTGACAAGCCTAAGGACCCAGGTTCAATTCCTCAGTACCCACATATGCCAGATACACAAGGTGGTACATGCATCTGGAGTTCATTTGCAGTGGCCAGAGGCCTTGGTGCACCCATTCTCTCCTCCTTTCTCTTTCTCTCTCTGCCTCTTTCTGTCATAAATAAATAAAATATTTTTTTAAAATAAGTATTTTTATCCCCCCTTTTTACCCCTGAGGGAGGGTTTCACTCTAGCCCTGGCTGACCTGGAAGTTACTATGTAGTCTCAGGGTGGCCTCAAACTCACAGCATTCCTCCTATCTCTGCCTCCCGAGTGCTGGGATTAAAGGCGTGTGCCACTACGGCCAGTTTATCCCCCCCACCTTGTTTTTTTGGTTTTTCGAGGTAGAGTCTCACTCTAGCCCAGGCTGACCTGGAATTCACTCTGCATTCTCAGGGTGGCCTCAAACTCACAGCGATCCTCCTACCTCTGCCTCCCGAGTGCTGGGATTAAAGGCGTGCACCACCACGCCTGGCTTTTATCCCTTTTTTTGAAATAAGGTTCTACTCTGTAGGCTGACCTGGAACCATGTAGCCCAAACCAGCCTTGAACTCTGGGAAGTCCTCCTGCCTCAGCCTCCTTGTGCTGGGATTACGGCTTGTACAAGCATGCCCATCTTCCCTTCCACTATTAAGACTCAGCCATCCAGGTCCTTGTCTCTCTGTCCACCTCTATTACCAGCTTGGGATCGCTCTTCCCAAAGGCAATCTACATATATTCAAGTATAGTATCTCTTTAGGAGGACACAAGTGGTGGCACATAAAAACTAGTCTTTGGGGCTGGAGGGATGGCTTAGTGGTTAAGGCATTTGCCTGCAAAGCCAAAGGACCCAGGTTCGATTCCCCAGGACCCATGTTAGCCAGATGCACAATGGGGGTGCACACATTCTCTCTCTCTCCCTCTCTCTCTGTCAAATAAATTAATTAATTTAAAATATTTTTTAAAAAACTAGTCTTTGCTGGCCATGGTAGCACATGACATTAATCTCAGCACTTGGGAAGCAGAGGTACGGGGATCACTATGATTTTGAGGCCAGCATGAGACTTACATAGTGAATTCCAGATCAGCCTGAGCTAGAGTGAGACCCTACCTCAGAAAGCAAAACAAAACAAAAAATTAGTCTTTACCTTGTTTGCTTACTTGAAGATCATTCTAGTCCCTCCATATAGAACTGCTTTGCTCCTTATTGAGTGAGTGGTGTCCCCTGGTGTAACTACATATCACCATTCACTGAATGGTTTATATATATATATAGTTATACCAGTCCAAGTCATACCAGACAAGTCCTAGTGAACTGGGGAGATGGCTCAGCAGTTAAAGGCTCCTGCTTATAAAGCCTGACAGCCTGGGTACAATTCCCCAGCTATCCATATAAAGTCAGACGAGCATTCATTTGCAGTGGCATGAGACCCTGGTATGCCCAATACACATACACATACATACACAAAACAAAAAAACAAGAAACACATACAAAACAACAAAAAAAGAAAACCCTGCCCCTCCCTAATGAAGACTTAGGGTGTTTCCAAACCTTTCTTTTTTGTTATGATTAAAATCCATATAGGTGGGCGTGGTGGTGCACACCTTTAATCCCAGCACTCAGGAGGCAGAGGCAGGAGGATCGCCATGAATTTGAGTCCAATCTGAGACTACGTAGTGAATGCCAGGTCAGCCTGGGCTACAGCGAAACTCTTATCTCAAACTGCCCCTGCAATAAAAAAACCTTTTTACTATGAAGAATTGTGAAGTCTATGAAATTGACCCATACTTAATGTTCATACCCTTATATTAATGCTACTCTCACTTTTGGTAGAGAATCTTCTCTTTTCAGATGGCAGTGACCTTGGGATGACTCAGAAGGTATCATGGTGCTGGAAAGAAGTGACCAGAGTGCTCAGTACTGTAATATCTCTATCACGCCTTCCAAGGCTCAGGGTCTAATGCGGAAGAGGTGGTGGAAAGAATGTAAGAGCCAAAGAAAGGGTAGGACTCCTCAGAACGTGCTCCCCCAGACACAAAATGGCCTGGATATCCATGACCTCACAGTGCCTGACACTACCTACACAAGACCATCATAAGAGGAGGAAAAGATCATGACATCAAAATAAAAGAGAGACTGAGATGGTGAGGGGATATGATGGAGAATGGAGTCTCAAAGGGGAAAGTGGGGGGGAGGGAGGGTATTACCATGGGGTATTTTTTATGATCATGGAAGTTAATAAAAATTTGAAAAAAAAAAAAAAGAGCTGGGCGTGGTGGTGCACGCCTTTAATCCCAGCACTTGGGAGGCAGAGGTAGGAGGATTGCCATGAGTTCGAGGCCACCCTGAGACTACATAGCAAATTCCAGGTCAGCCTGGGCTAGAGTGAAACCCTACCTCGAAAAACCAAAAAAAGAAAAGAAAAGAATTCTAACAACAGAACCAGACCCCCCACCAAAAAAAAACACTGGATCTAAAAATAGTCAAAGGACCTGAATCAACATTTTTCTAAAGCAGATATATGAATTTCTAATGAGTACATGAAAAGACATGACATCACTAGTCATTATAGCAATGCAAATCACATCTCCAGGGAGACGCTAAATCCAACGGGATGGCTATAATCAATATTTAACAAGCACTGGCAGGGGTGTGGAAAAACTGGAGCACTTTCTTAGCAGGTGGAAATGTCAAATGTGTAGCCAATGTGCAAAACAGTTTGGTAATTCCTGGAAGACTTAAACATCAAGCTACCATATGACCCAGCAGTTCCTCTCCTAGATATATACCCCAGAGAAATGAAAATTTGTTTGCACAATGGGGGGAGGGAGGGACTTACCATGGGTTATTGTCTACATTTTTGGAAATTGTCAATGAAAAAATAAGAACTAAAAAAAAAAAGAATTTGGGATGGAGGGATGACTTAGCGGTTAAGACGTTTGCCTGCAAAGCCAAAGGATCCAGGTTTAATTCCCCAGGACACACGTTAGCCAGATGCACAAGGGGGCACATGCATCTGGAGTTCGTTTGCAGTGGCTGGAGGCCCTGACGCACCCATTCTTTCTCACTCTCTCTCTCGCTCTTTCTTTGTCTAATAAATAAATAAAAATATTTAAAAAAAGAATTTTCACAAAAACCTACACAGAGCTGAGCATGATGGTGCATGCCTTTAATCCCATCAGTAGGGGGCTGAGGTAGAAGGATCATAGTCAATTTGAGGCCAGCCTGGGCTACAGAATGAATTACAGGTGAGCCTGGGCTAGAGTGAAACCCTGCTGTGAAACAAACAAACAAACAAACCATCACCACCACTACCACCAAAAACCTGAGGCTGGAGAGATGGTTCAGCAGTTAAAAGTATCTGCTTGCAAACCTTGATGGCCTGAGTTTGATTCACCTGTACCCACGTAAAAGCATATGCACAAAGTGGTGCATGTGTGTGGAGTTCACTTACCATGACAAGAGGCCCTGACAGAGATGTTTCCTCTCTGTGTCTCTCTCCTTGCTTTTCTATCTCTCTTTCTCAAATAAATAATTTTTTTTAAATAAAACCTATACAGGAACAGAAATGTTCATCTTTGAGCTTTCCCCATCATTATTTTCCTTCAGTGAAATGTTTTCCTATTTTTTTTTTTTTTGTGTGTGTGTGTGTGTGTGTGTGTGTGTGTTTATTTGAGACGACAGACAGAGAAAGAGGTAGAGAGAGAATGGGCGCGCCAGGGCCTCCAGCCACTGCAAAGGAACTCCAGACGCGTGCGCCCCCTTGTGCATCTGGCTAACATGGGTCCTGGGGAATCGAGCCTCGAACCGGGGTCCTTAGGCTTCACAGGCAAGCACTTAACTGCTAAGCCATCTCTCCAGCTCTGTTTTCCTATTTTATGACTGATTTAATTCAATCTTCTATATTATCTGTAGTGATATGATATTAAGAACTATAAGAGGGCTGGAGAGATGGCTTAGCAGTTAAGGCACTTGCCTGCAAAGCCAAAGGACCTAGGTTCGATTCCCCGGGACCCACGTAAGCCAGATCCGCTAGGGGGCGCATGCATCTGGAGTTCATTTGCAGTGGCTGGAGGCCTTGGCACACTCATTCTCTCTTGCTCTCTTTCTCTGCCTCTTTCTCTATCTCAAATAAATAAATAAAATATATTTAAAAAAAAAAACTCTGAGGGCTAGGGCTGCGGTTCAGTGGTAGAGCACTTACTTAACACATGCAAGGCCCTGGGTTTGATCCTCAGCACTTACATCTTCCAATTTCCATTTCTAGGTATGTACTCTAGAGAGCTGAGAACATATATGTCCATACAAAGACTTGAAAATGAATGTCTGTAGCAGCCTGATTCATAAATTCCCAAGTAGGAAAAAAATCAATGGTGAATGGATAAACAAAACATGTCATATTTGCATATTGGAATTCTATCTGGTACAGCAAATTCTCCCTGATCCTTGCTTCTGGAAGGCTCAGCAGAGAAATCGAGTATTGTTCAGATATCCAAGGGCCAAGTCTTGTTTTAGGTACTAAAGATGGTCCTCCACCTCATCTTAGCCAGGCATCATCCAGAGCAGCGCAGGCAAGGCTGCACTTGATGTCTTTCAAAATTACCCTCAGTGTTTTAATCAAAGTCAAGGGCAAGGTTTGGGGTGGGGAGATAGCTCGGTGGATGAAGCCCAGGCTGTGCAAGTCTGAGCCCCGACTTTGGAACCGCAGACTCTGCCCAAAAGCCAGAGGCTACAGCAGGTTTCTGTAATCCGGTGCACCCACAGCCAAAGGGGAGGGGGAGAGAAGAGAAGTTCCTGGAAGCCTGTGAAGGGACAGTGATAAGACGGAGCATGCCTCAAAGAAGTGGAAGGGGGGAGCAGATCTGAAGGCTGTCCTCTGGCCCCACATATGCACGCACACACACACACACACACACAAACACAAAATAAACTTTTTTTTTTCCGAGGTAGGGTCTCGCTCTAGCCCAGGCTGACCTGGAATTCACTATGTAGTCTCAAACTGGCCTGAAACTCACAACGGTCCTCTCCTCCTACTTCTGCCTTCCAAGGTGTATACCACCACACCCAGCTAAATAAACTTTTTTTTTAAAAAAATAAACATTTTAAATTTATCAGCAAATGGGGGAGGGGATCCACCATGCCCGGCGATTTTATTTTATTTTATTTTTAATATTTTATTTTTATTTATTTATTTGAGAGTGACAGACAGAGAGAAAGAGGCAGAGAGAGAGAGAGAATGGGGGCGCCAGGGCCTCTAGCCACTGCAAATGAACTCCAGACGTGTGCGCCCCCTTGTGCAACTGGCTAACGTGGGTCCTGGGGAGCTGAGCTTCGAACTGGGGTCCTTAGGTTTCACAGGCAAGCACTTAACCGCTAAACCATCTCTCCAGCCCACCCGGCGGATTTTAAAAAAAGATCTAGTTTGATTTCGGTGGTGATGACATGCTTCCTGACCACCTCTTCACTGGCTCAGCAGTCTTGAAGCAACCTATCACTTAAAAAAAAATTTACCCGGGTGTGGTGGTGCACACCTTTAATCCCAGCACTCAGGAGGCAGAGGTAGGAGGATCACTGAGTTAGAGGCCACCCTGAGACTACATAGTGAATTACAGCTCAGCCTGAGCTGGAGTGAGACCCTACCTCAAAAACAAACACAACCCCCCCCAAAAAATCATTTATTTGCAAGTGCACCATGGTCTCTTGCCATTGCAAACGAATGCCCATCTGGCTTTCATGGGTGCCAAATGAAGTTGGCCCAGCAGGCTTTGCAAGCAAACATCTTTAACCACTGAACCACCTTCCCAGACCTCCTGCCACCTTTGAAATCATCTCTATATCTTGTTTAATAAGACAACGGCACCTGTTGCAGTTACTGTCACGTTGCTGGTACAAAGCACCCGATCAAAAGTAGCTTGTGTGCCGGGTATGATGACGCACGCCTTTAATCCCAGCACTCAGGAGGCAGAGGTAGGAGGATCGCCATGAGTTCCAGGCCTCCCTGAGACTACATAGTGAATTCCAGGTCAGCCTGGGCTAGAGTGAGACCCTACCTTGAAAAACAAAACAAAATAAAAAGCAGCTTGTGGGAGGAAAGGACTTACTGGAGGGGCAGCTCCATGGTGGCAGGGGAAAATATGGCAAGAGCAGAGGCTTTCTGGTCAACATCAGGTGGACAACAGGAGCAGGAGTGTGTGCCAACTACTGGCAAGAGGAAGCTGTCTGTAACACCCCTAAGCCCACCTCCAACAATACACCTCCTCTGACAAGACTCCAGTTCCCAAACACCATCAGCTGGAGACCTAGCCTTTAGAACATAAGAGTTTATGGGGGACACCTAGATCAAACCACCACAGCATCCACTGAAATATTTGGTACCTTCCAGACATCAGTAGTTCACCTCTGGGACACGTATGAGTCCTCCAGCCCATTTTGCCTGTGGCCAAATTCAGTTTGAAGGACTAGGCCTCTGCTCTTCTTGCTGGCCACCAGCCTTCAGTTTCTAGCAGCTGTCAACAGCCCTAGCCTTTGGCTATGACACTCCCCACTGATGTTCGTTTGTTTGTTTGTTTGTAGGGGGGGTGCTGGGTCCAGTGCCTCTTGCCACTGCAAATGGAATTCTAGATGCATGCATCACTGTGCATTGGGCTTTAATGTGGGTACTGGCGAACCCAGGCCATCAAACTTTGCAAGCAAGAGTCTTTAACAGCTGAGCCATCTCCCTAGCCCTCTACTGATGTTTAGACAGGCTCTTGCTATGAAGCCCAGGCTGGCCTCTGGCTCACGCTTCTCTTGTCCCGGCCTATCCACTCTCTCTACCTTCACACAAGCAATGGTCTGTCAAACCCTCCATGTGCACTGAGTCTCTGAATCTCTCTTCTTCAACAGGTGCAGAGAACCATCTGCTCGTAGAGGGCTCCTGTGTTAGGTCCTGTCCTCTCAGAAGTCAGCTAATCAAAGGTTAAATCGCATGAAATTCCAAGTCCTGGGCTCAGAGGGTATGTGCACACTAGCAGGTGGGGTATTTCCATAGTCATCTTAAGAGTTCTGGACATCACAGCACAAAGTTTAGCTCTACTAAATCATTAGGGAAAGCATTCATAGCTTCTATTTCTCTTCGAATGTATCATCTTAAACCATCTGGCAGGAAGTGGCAGTTCATCACTATAATCCCCACACTTGGAAAGCTGAGGTAGGAAGATCACTGTGGGCTTGAGGCCAGCCTGGGTTACAGAGTAAGTTCCAGGTCAACCTGGGCTAGTGTGAGACCCTACTTCAAAAAAGGGCTGGAGAGATGGTTTAGCGGTTAAGGTACTTGCCTTAAGGTTAGATTCCCCTGGACCCACGTAAGCCAGATGCGCAAGGTGGCGCATGTGTCTGCAGTTTGTTTGTAGTAGCTGAAGGCCCTGGAGTGCCTATTCTCTCTCTCTCTCAAAATATAAATAAATTTAATTTAATAAAAAAAGACCAGGGCTGGAGAGATGGCTTAGCAGTTAAGGCGCTCGCCTGCGAAGCCTAAGGACCCATGTTCTACTCTCCAGATCACACGTTAGCCAGACGCACAAAGGTGAGGCAAGCATAAGATTGCACATGCCCACTAGGTGGCGAAAGCGTCTAGAATTTGATTGCAGAGGCTGAGGCCCTGGCATGCCAATTCTCTCTCTAAGAAAAAAAAAAAGACCAAAAAATATAGCTGTATTTATGCTTGTTGGGTTTTTTTCAAGGTAGGATCATCTTCATAACTATTTCTAAACATACACTTTGGGAGTATTACACACATTCACACTCTGCTCAACTTATCTTCAGAACAGTCATATTGCAAAACTGAAACTCTATATCCATTAGGTACCAACTGCCCATGCCCCTCGCTTACTGGCAGCCACTGTTCAACGTTCAGTGTTCATGACTACAGACACCTGTAAGAGTGAACTGTCAGATGCATGCACCATGCTGTGTGTCTGCCTTTACATGGGTGTTGGGGAATGGAATCCAGGCCACAGACTTTGCAAGCAAGTGTCTTTATAAACTACTAAGCCATCACCCCAACCCCTCACAGATAATTTTTTTTTCAAGGCAGGGTCTCATTGTAGCCCAGGCTGACACAGAACTCACTCTGTAGTTCCAGGCTAGCCTTGAACTCATGGCCATCCTCCTACCTAAGCCTCTGGAGTGCTGGGATTCTAAGTGTGTGCCACAACACCCAGCAATAGTTTTTTTTTTTTAAGACTGTTTATTTAGCCTGGTGTGGTGGCAGACGCCATTACTCCCAGCACTTGGGAGGCAGAGGTAGGAGGATTGCTGAGACTTCGAGGCCACCCTGAGACTACATAGTGAATTCCAGGTCAGCCTGGGCTAGAGCGAGACCCTACCTCGAAAAACAAAAACAAAAATAAAAATAAAAAGGTTGTTTATTTGCAAGAGAAAGAGAGAACTGAGTATAGGTATGCTAGGGCCTCTTGCCTACAAATGAACTCCAGATACATGAACCATTTTGTGCTTCTGGCTTTACATGGGTACTGGAGAATTGAAATCATGCTGGCAGGCCCTGAAAACAAGTGCCTTTAGTCACTGAGCCATCTCCCTAGCCTCTGCTCCCCACCCACATCCTTTCTTTCTTTCTTATTTTTCTTTCTTTCTCTTTCTTCTTGGTGGTGCGTCAGGATTGTTTGGGGTGTTCACTCTTTGGCGACTTGGAGGCGAATGTGTCCTTTCTTTATGAAACATTTTTTTGTTCATTTTTTATTTATTTATTTGAGAGTGACACAGAGAGAGTGACAAAGAGAGAGAGAGAGAGAGAGAGAGAGAGAGAAAGAGGGAAAGAACGGGCACGCCAGGGCCTCCAGCCACTGCAAACGAACTCCAGCTGTGTGGGCCCCCTTGTGCATCTGGCTAATGTGGGTCCTGGGGAATGGAGCCTCGAACCAGGGTCCTTAGGCTTCACAGGCAAGCGCTTAACCGCTAAGCCATCTCTCCAGCCCTGAAACATTTTTATTTAGCTAGCAGTGCTGGGGACTGAACCCAGGGCCTTGGGCCTTCTGTGGAATCGCTTGACCACTGAACTACACCTGTGGCCCCTGTAACTCCTTCATACAATGTGATGTGTCCAGTGCTATGCTGGGGGCGAGCACAGGATCCTGGGGGACATGGGAGCCCCACAGTGTGATGTGTCCAGTGCTATGGTAGGGGCGAGCACAGGATCCTGGGGGACGTGGGAGTCCTACAGTGCGATGTGTCCAGTGCTATGCTGGGGGAGAGCACAGGATCCTGGGGTACGTGGGAGCCCCACCTGAGCCTGCAGAAGCAGCACCGACAGAGGCAGCTGGGCAGCTTCCATCTCAGCTGAGGGTGACCAGCTTATCAAAGGTGGGAGTGTCAGGGCATGCCTAGCACAAGGAGGGGGGTATGCAAAGGTTTTCTTGGTGTGAGCACGTGTGCGTGTGTGGTGTGTGTACATGCAGTGTATACATCCCCCCCCACACACACACATGCGGAGGCCAGAGGATGACGTCAGATGTTCTCCTCTATCGCTTTTCTGCTTTATTTCCCTGAGACAGAGTCTCACTAGACCCAGAGCTCTCCGTTCTTTTGGTTAGACTGCCTGACCAGGGAATTCTAAAGACCCTCCTGCCTCTGCCTGCTTCAGGGCTGGGGATACGAGCACACACGGCCATGCTCTGATTTTCATGTGGGTGTTAGGGATGGAACGTATGTCTGTCTTGTGCAGCAGGCACTCTTAGACACCAACCCATCTTCCCAGTCCTACAAAGAAAGGATTTTTTTGGGGGGGGGGGCGGTTTGAGGTAGGATCTCACTCTAGTTCAGGTTGACCTGGAATTCACTATGTAGTCTCAGGGTAGTCTTGAACTCATGGCGATCCCCCTACTTCTGCCTCCCGAGTGCTGGGATTAAAGGCATGCACCACCATGCCCCGCTCAGAAAGGAATTTTTAAAATATATATATGTATATATTTGTACGTGTATGTTTGGGGGGCACACTGGGTCTTTTGCCATTGCAAACAAATACCAGATCCATACGCCATGTTTTGCATCTGGCTTTATGTGGATGTTGCGGAACCAAACCTGGGCTGGTAGGCTTTGCAAGGAAGTGCCTTTAATTGCTGAGCCATCCCCCCAGCCCCTCACAAAGAGTTTTAAAGTCAAAGGAGACCAGGAAGACATCTAAAAAGCCATATAAAACCTCAGGATATTGCAGCACAATGTCATCTAATCCCAGCACTCAGGAGGCAGAGGTAGGAGGATTGCTGAGTTTGAGGCTAGCCTGGGACTATAGAATAAATTCCAGATCAGCCTGAGCTAGCATGAGACCCTGCCTTGAAAAACAAACAACAACAAAAAATAAAAACAGTAAGTTTAGGTTTGAGAATGGTACCGTTGAGTTACAAACAAAATTGCAAGAGCTTGACAGGCGCGGTGGCACACACCTTTAATCTCAGTATTAGGGAGGCCGAGGTAGGAGGACTGCTGTGAGTTCTAGGCCACCCTGAGACTACATAGTGAATTCCAGGTCAGCCTGGGCTGGAGCAAGACCCTACCTGGGGGTGGGGGGGAGGTAGACTGTAAGAGCTGGAGAGATGGCTCAGCAGTTAAAGATACTTATAAAGCCTTACAACTTGGGTGTGATTCCCTAGTACCCATGTAAAGCCAGACACACAAAGTGACTCATAGGTCTGGAGTTCATTTGTAGTGGCAGGAAGCCCTGGTGTGCCCATTTTCTCTCTCCCACGTTTCTCTCAAATAAATAAAATATGCCGGGCACGGTGGTACACACCTTTAACCTTAGGCAGAGGTGGGAGGATCGCCATGAATTCAAGGCCACCCTGAGACTACATAGTGAATTCCACGTCAGCCTGGGCTAGAATGTGACCCTACCTCAAAAAACCAACAAAATAAAAAACAAAAAACATATGGCTTACGAATGAACGTGTGTGTGTGTGTGTGTGTGTGTGTGTGTAGACAAGGTCTCTCTATGTAAGAGGAAAGAGACTAGCCTGAAACTCATAATTTGACTGCCTCAGTCTCCCCAGGCTGGGATGGCAGGTGAGTTCCATCCCACCCAGCTTAGTCACCCCAGTATCTCCCCAGTTTGTGTTGCTGTTTTAAAGACTGTGGGGCCTCTGGGAGGTACAGCTTGGCTGGTGGATGTAGTCCACTACAGGTGGGTCTTTTAAGGATGTATCCACCCACTGTGGTCCAGCTCTCTCTGCTTCTAGCCTGCAGCCATGCGAACAAGCCGCAGCCCACTCCTGCCCCACGCCTTCCCCATTCTGACGACCCACCGCTACTTATTTTAATTTCCCTTCTACCTCCTGATAACTATTCACACTCTGCTTCGCAGAGTCTTTCCACCTGTCTGCCAAACGTTAATTGTGTCCATAGTTTGTGATCTCAAAGCTTTAAAAATATTTTTTATTGATTTGCAAGAGAGAAAGGGGGAAAGGAGAGAAAAAGTAAGTATGGGTGCATCAGAGCTTCCAACCAGTGCAAACTCCAGATACATGCACCACTTTGTGCATATGGCTTTACGTAAGTACTGGAGAACTGAACCTGGGTCATTAGGCATTGCCGGCAAGCGAGCCATCTCTCCAGCCCTCTCAAAGTTTTGTTTTGGTTTTGTTTTTTCGAGGTAGGGTTTCACTCTAGCCCAAACTGACCTGGAATTCACTATGTATTCTCAGGGTGGTCTTGAACTCACTGCGATCCTGCTACCTCTGTCTCTTGAGTGCTGGGATTAAAGGTGTGCACAACCACACCCGGCTCCTCTCAAAGCCGCTTTTTTTTTTTTTAATTGACAACTTCCAAGATTGTAAACAATATCCCATGGTAATTCCCTCCCTCCCCCCACTTTCCCCTTTGAAACGCCACTCTCCTTCATATCCACCCCCCCATCAGTCTCTTTTTTATTTTGATGTCATGATCTTTCTCTCCTGAGTGAGCTCATGTACTCCCAAGACGCTAATTAGTATTAGTTTACTGATGACTTCCAGATCGTTATTCCTGCTTCAAACCACTGACTTCAATTTCAAATCCTGTGAGTATACCCAGTGTGAATACTGAGATACCGGGTGGAGGGGCTACGTAAATTATGCTCCAACCTCAATCCCGATCCTCTATGCATTCACCCCATCAAGACACTTACTGTTTCTAGTAAGGTCTATCTTTGGTACATTTATGACATTTCTGTGTTGTCATTCCATTCTAAATTACAACATCCTTACAAAAAAAATTATTTATATATTTATTTGCAAGCAGAGAGAGAGAGAGAGAGAGAGAAAGAGAGAGAGAATACGCACACCAGGGCCTCCAGCTGCTGAAATGAACTCCAGATGTATGTGCCACTTTGTGCATCTGGCTTTATGTGGGTCCTGGGGAATCGAACCTGGGTCTTTTGGCTTTGTAGGAGAGCACCTTAACGCTGAGCCATCTCTCCAGCCCTGCACGGTGCATTTTAGTGAGTACCTCAGATGACTGAGATTCTTTTGGTCCACAGTAGGGTAAAGTTCTCAGTCATGGGTGGTGTAATTTTGTTAGATCTCAGCTCCCTCTATTACTTATTACTGTTTTTTTTTTTTCTTTTTCGAGGGTAGGGTCTCATTCTAGTCTAGGCTGACATGAAATTCACTCTGTAGTCTCAGGCTGGCCTCAAACTCAAGGTGATTCCCCTACCTCTGCATCACAAGTGCTGGGATTAAAGGCATGAGCCACCACGCCTGGCTATATTACTTTTTTAAAAAAATTAATTACTTATTTTTTATTTTTTTTGGTTTTTCAAGGTAGGGTCTCACTCTAGCTCAGGCTGACCTGGAATTCATTATGCAGTCTCAGGGTGGCCTTGAACTTATGGCGATCCTCCCACCTCTGCCTCCTAAATGCTGGGACTAAAGGTGTGCAACACCACCCTCAGCTATATTGCTTTCTTAACAGTTCATTTAAATTAAAATATGGCAGCTGGAGAGATCACTCGGTGGTTAAAGAACTCACAGTGATCCTCCTACTTCAGCCTTCTGAGTGGGGACTAAAGGCATGTGCCACCATGCCAGCATTCCTTCCTTTTCTTTTTGACAAAGAATCTCATATAGCCCAGGCTATCTCAAATTCACTATGTAGCCGAGGATAACCCTGAACTTCTAATCTTCCTGCCTCCACCTCCCAAATACTAGGATTATAGGCATGCACTACCATGCTCCTTGTTTGTTTGTTTTTTTTTCCCCTCCAAACAGGGTCTCACTCTAGCCCAGGCTGACCTAGAACTTACTCTGTGGTCTCAGGCTGGCCTCGATCTCAGAGTGATCCTTGTAGCTCTGCCTCTCACATTAATTAAAAGAATTAAAGGCAGCTGGGAGTGGTGACGCACACTAATTCCATCACTTGGGAGGCAGAGGTAGGTGGATCGCCGTGAGTTCAAGGCCACTCTTGAGACTACATAGTGAATTCCAGGTCAGCCTGGGCTGGAGTGAGACACTACCTGGTGGGAGGGAGGGAATTAATGGGGTGTACCACTATGCCCAGCTAAAGATACACACTTGATAGACTGATTGTATGGTGCATGTGAATGTGTTCCAACAATCCATCACGTGTGTGGAGGTCAGAGGTCCGTCTTGAGTCTTGGGTCTTGCCTTCCATCTTGATACAGCGTCTCTTGCTCTCCGCTGTGTCTGCAAGGCTGGCTGACCTGCAAGTTTTAGGATCCTGCTGTCTCCACCTCCCTTGTTATAAGTGTGCCATGTCTCTAGCTCTACATGGGTCCTGTGGATCTGAGCTTGGGCGATCAGGCCTGCGCAGCAAGTACTTTACTTACTAATCCATCTCCCTAGGCCAATAGCTCTTTCATTTCCTTCAATCCCAAAGCAATTTATAGTAACAGGCAGAACAATACAGCAAAAATCTCTGGGGAGAAATCATCCCTCAGAAAGGTCTATTCCTTAAAGACTGGGCAAACTCATAACCACAAACAGGGGAGGATTAAACTGCTTCACCAAAAGAAAGGCTGTGCTGACAGCAAGCCTTTAGTAACAATATTCTGCTCTAAGTCAGTTTTTTGCTTAGTAAAAAAAGTCAGTTTCCATCCAAATACCCCTTGAAGGGACGTCTCTTGGATACCACAGTGTCAGTGTTCCCAAGACAGTCCTCTGTGTTTCCTCTGCAGTCACACGCAACACCAACATCAATGAATGACTGCAGTCCTAGATCTCCAACTTCAGTCAACTGGAACCAGACCTTCTACTTCCTGAGTTCTGTGCATTTTACCCTTCAGCCCCTAAATACATATGTCGTATCAGGGTTGGGGAGATGCTCAGCTGGTGAAAGTGCTTGCCATGCAAACATCACGACCTGAGTTCATATCCCAGCACCCACTTAAAAAAGCTGAGTGCAGCCGGGCATGGTAGCACACACGCCTTTAATCCCAGCACTCGGGAGGCAGAGGCAGGAGGATCGCCGTGAGTTCAAGGCCACACTGAGACTACATAGTGAATTCCAGGTCAGCCTGGACTAGAGTGGGACCCTACCTTGAAAAAAAAAAAAAAAGCTGAGTGCAGGGGTGTATGTCTGTAACCCCAGTGCTGGGAGGCAGATACATGGAAACATTAGGGCTTGTTGGCCAACTAAGTAAGCTGAATCCTGAACTCTAAGTTCAGTGATAGACCCTGTCTCAAAAGAATAAGGGGGGCTGGAGAGATGGCTCAGTGGTTAAAGAGTTTGCCTGCAAAGCCAAAGGACTAAGGTTTGATTCTCTAGGACCCACATAAGTGAAATGCACAAGGTGGCACGTGTGTCTGGAGTGCATTTGCAGTGGCTGGAGGCCCTGGTGCACCCATTCATTCTCTTTCTTTCTCTCTCTCAAATAAATAAAAATACAATTAAAAAGAAAAGAATAAAGGGCTGGAGAAATGGCTTAGCAGTTAAGGCGCTTGCTTGCCTGCAAAGCCTAAGGGCCCAGGTTTGATTCCTCAGCACCCACGTAAGACAACTTGGCACATGTGTTTGGAGTTCATATGCAGTGGCTAGAGGCCCTAGTACCTCTCTCCCTCTGTCTCTCATAAATAAATAAAGGCGCTTGCTTGCAAAGCCTGATCACCTTGATTCCATTCCTCAGGATCCACATAAAGCCAGATGCAAAAAGTGGCGCATGCATCTAGCCTTTGTTTCCAGTGGCAAGAGGCCCTGACAGGTCCATACACACACGTACATGTGTGCACAAACAAATAAAAATGCTTTTATTATTTATTTGAAAAGAGAAAGCTGGTCGTGGTGGGGCACACCTTTAATCCCAGCACTCAGCGGAGGCAGAGGTAGAAGGATCACCATGAGTTCGAGGCCACCCTGAGATTAACATAGTGAATTCCAGGTCAGCCTGGGCTAGAGTAAGATCCTACCTCAAAAAAAAAAAAAAAGAAAAGAAAAGAAAAAAAGGAAAGAGAAGGGAGAGAGAGAGAGAAAGAGAGAGAGAGAGAGAGAGAGAATGGACACTCTTGTAATCTGTGCCAAAAGCAGTTCCTAAATCATAGTAGCTATTCAATAAACGTTTAATGAGCTCACAGTATTATTCACTCCCACTTTAGGACTCTTTTTGTTTGCCTTAAATCCAATGAGAGCTAGAAATAAGAGTTGGAGGGGGGAGGGTGTATTTTAGTGGTACTGTGCTTGGCTCACATGTACAAGGCCCTAAGTTCGATTCCCAGCACTGCAAAATAAAATCATTAATATTAAAAAAAGAAAAAGAGCCGGAGGGTATCATATCCCCACATTTCCAGATGGTGTCTGGTGTTTTTGAATACATACAGAATATCTTTTGTTTAGTACATCATTCTCTCTGATTTTTCTTCCGCGACCATAAAGGGCAATCTAATTCCTAAGTAGTTTGCAACGCTAGAGAACCAACGATGCATAAAAGTGATTTTTTATGATTTGAGCCTTCATTTTCCTAAAGAAAACGCCTTCTGAATTCATATCGTTTTCTGCTCCTACACCAAAGGAAAATAAACTGAATCTCGCAGCCGTTGGCGGCGGGCGGTGGGGTGGGAGGTGATGCTTCAAGAGCCCCAACTCTCAAGCGGTCCAAGTTACTTTTCTGGGGGTGGGTGGGCATTGTTCGAGGTCTGGGCCAGAGGTGTGTCCTCCTCGCCCTCTGGGGTGGCTATTGTGCCGGGGTGGCGAGGGTGAGGTGTGGCGGGAGAGGAGAGGGCAGGGGCGCGCAGGGCGCAGGGCGCCGGGCCGGGCCGGGCGCGGGGGTCCCCGGAGTTAGGCCTCGGCCGCGGAGTCCCCCAGCCCCAGCCCCGGGCGCCCTCCTCGGTTACCTCGAACTCTCTTGAGCGCGACCGGGTCCTTGTCCTGATCCGCTGACATTACAGCCCGCGGCGCATGACTCGGCGCCAGGCCGCGGGGAGCCGCTGTCTTTGATGCGGCGGCGGCGGCGGCTCCTCCTCCTGCTCCCGCGGCTCCTGCCTCCGAGCCCCGGCGCCGCCCAGGCCCCCGGCCCACTTTGCAAAGTTTGGACGCACGACGAGGCCCGGGGGTGCCCGGGACCCGGCGGCCACGGCCCGCGGCGGAGGGTGGGCGGGCGGGCGCGGGGCCGGGGTCGTCCTGGCTCGCGAGCCGGCCAGCCGCGCGGCCGGGGCCTGGCGCGCGCCCTCCGCGGACCCGCCGTGCGCCCTCGCCGCTCCGCAGACACAAAAGCGCCCCGGAGCCCGCCCGCCCCGAGCTGCGCCGAGCCCACCGCGAGACCGACGGACGTGGCGCGGCCCCGCGGCTTCCCCGCCCTGCGCTCCCCACAGCCCCGCGCCGGGGACGGGCTTCGGGGGGGCGGGGAAGCCGCCGGGTCCCGCCGCGCCTCGCGCTCCGCCTCGGCCCAACCCCCACGGCCCGCGCGCCTCGCCCGGAGCCCCGAGCCCGGGGACCCCGCTATGCACTCCTGCGCCCCTGCACCCCTCACCGCCCGCAGAGCCCGGGGACCCCCGCTAGGCACCCCTGCGCCCCTCACCGCCCGCAGAGCCCGGGGACCCCCACTATGCACCCCTGCACCTCTCACCGCCCGCAGAGCCCGGGGACCCTCGCTAAACACCACTGCACCCCTCACCGCCCGCCGAGCCCGGGAACCCCCGCTAGGCACCCCTGCGCCCCTCACCACCAGCAGAGCCCGGGGACCCCCGCTAGGCACCCCTGCGTCCCCTCACCCCTCGTCTCCCGCAGAGCCCGGGGAACCCCCGCTATGCACTCCTGCATCCCCTGCGTCCCTCACTCCTTGCCGGGCCCGCACCCCTGGCACTCCGTTGGCGCCCTTCACTCCTCGCCGCCCACCGAGCTGGGGACACCCTGCTCCATACCCCTGCGTCCCCGACCCCCCCCCACCACCGCCAGCTGGGCCCGCGGACACCCCGCTTTGCACCCCGGCTACTCGCCCCCACTTGGCCCGAGGCTGCCCCCTGCGGACCGACCTCCTCCCTTAGTAAGTGGCATCTCCCAGCATGGCCCTCTCGCAACCAGGAATCTGAAAGGCGAGCAAACTTTGCAAACCATGCGGGCATGTGGAGACCCAGAAGCCCCCTCCCCAGCTCTCCTCCATGGTCTCTGGACACCTGTTTCTGCAGTGCCCCACATTGTGTTTGAAAGAGTCTTCGAGAAGGAGCGACGTGGAAGAGTGAGGGTAGAAGTGTTGAGGAGGCTGGATCTCAAGAGAAGTTTTAGGAAGGAAGGCCCGGGTTAGCTTAGATTTGACCACCGGTCCTCAGTCGTTATTTGGGCCGAGTGACCTGAGAAATTTTTCTGATTTATAAAAGGCTGTGAGACTTCATTTTCAACGTCTCATTTTGCCCTGACATCCTGGGGTGCGCTTCTGTGAGCAGTTTTCCTGTTGTTGTTGGGGTTTTTACTCATCCCATTAATGAGAATCTGAAAGTGCAGATCAAGCTTCAGTCTTGTTTTTTTAAAAAAAGGGTGGTGGTGGTGGTTATTTCTATGTTCAAATCACTGAAAAGCGCTCCTTCAGCATAGGAGGGTCTGTAACTAACCAGAACAGAGAACTCATTCAGCTGCCCAGACCTGCCCCTCATGCGCTCTTAACAGCTTCGCAGCCAGCCACCGGGACAAGCTCTAACAGCAGAGGAATCTGCTTAAAAGAGGATAAGGAAGTGCGACTCTCTGGAGGGGTGGGGTGGGGGGTCTGATGGGGGAGGCTAGTGAAAATTCCTGATTAGAAACTTCACGTTAGGTCTGGGGGGAGACAGCTTGCTTTGAGAGATTTGAGGACCTCACTTCTAACTCCAGAACCCAGGTCGAAATGCCAACTGCTGTAATCCCAGCACTGGGGAGGTGGAGACTGGCAGACCCCTGGAGCACCCTGGCCAGCTAGTCTAACCTAATTGGTGAGGCCAACGAGAAAACCTGTTTCAAAAAGAGTGGATGGCGTTCCCGAGGAACAACACACAAGGTGGTCCTCTGGCCTCCATATGCACAAGCACACACGTGCCCCCCCCACACATATACGCATATGCACACATACACACGCAACATAAAAAATAAACGAGGAGCCAGGCGTGGTGGCGCACGCCTTTAATCCCAGCACTCAGGAGGCAGAGGTAGGAGGATCGCTGTGAGTTCCAGGCTTCCCTGAGACTACATAGTGAATTCCAGGTCAGCCTGGGCTACAGCGAGATGCTACCTCGAAAACTGAAAATTAAACAATAAACGAGGGATGGAGAGATTGTTTAGCAGTTAAGGCACTTGCCTGAAAAGCCAAAGGACCCAGGTTCAATTCTCCAGTACTCATGTAAAGCCAGATGCACAGGGTGTCACATGTGTCTGTAGTTTCTTCGCAGCTGCTGGAGGCCCTGGTGAGCCCATTCTCTCTATCTGTCTCTCGCTCTCTCTCAAATAAATAAATAACTCCATGCCTCTTTCTTTCTCATAAATAAATAAATAAATAAATAAATAAAATATAAAAACATAAAAATAAATAAAACAGAAAGGGCTGGAGAGACTGCTTAGCAGTTAAGCCATTTGCCTGCTAAGCCAAAGGATCCTGGTTCGATTCTCCAGGACCCACTTAAGCCAGATGCACAAGGGGGCACATGCACCTGGAGTTTGTTTGCAGTGGCTGGAGGCCCTGATGCACCCATTTTCTCTCTCTCTCTCTCTCTTCCTTGCTCTCAAATAAATAAATAAATAAAACATAAAATTTTAAAAAACACTACAAAAGATTCATTTGAGGACAGGATAGGGAACATGTTGGTACAGGAGCTGGATCTGAGGAGAAAGTTACCTCCAGCTAGAATGTAAGCTCCATGCAGGCAGACAGTGTGTTCAGTTCACTATAGAGTTCCCTCCTGCCTTCACTGGCACGCTGTAGGTGTTCACAGAAATAGTTGTGGAACGAATGCCTGAATAAGTCCACTGGATATGTCCCTGGGACACCTAGGTTGGCAGAGCTGTGGGGAACAAAAAGATAAGTGTGAGTAAAGCAAACAGATCGAAAGCTCTACCTCCCTGGCTGTTAGGGAAGATGTGAAAGCATCAGGCAACATGAGAACAGTGTTTTTTGTTATCTAACCCTTAGTGCCAGGGGGATTGTTGAGAAAATCATTGCTATGAGATTCTGAATTTTTCATTGTGATTTCCTAAGGCTCAGAAATAATCTGTCAGTGAAGAGAAATAATTCATCAAGAATAAAAACCCAGGGCTGGAGAGATGGCTTAGCGGTTAAGCGCTTGCCTGTGAAGCCAAAGAACCCTGGTTCGAGGCTCGATTCCCCAGGACCCACGTTAGCCAGATATATAAGGGGGCACACGTGTCTGGAATTTGTTTGCAGTGACTAGAGGCCCTGGCACACCCATTCTCTCTCTCTCATCTGCCTCCTTCTCTCTCTGTCTGTCGCTCTCAAATAAATAAATAAAAATGAACAAAAAAATTTAAAAAAAGAATAAAAACCCAGCATCAGAGCTAGAGAGATGGCTTAGTGGTTAAGACGCTTGCCTGTGAAGCCTAAGGACCCAGGTTCGACTCCCCAGATCCCACATAAGCCAGATGCACAAGGTGGCACACATCTGGAGTTTGATTGCAGTGGCTGGAGACCCTGGTGCACCAATTATTTCCCTCTCTCTCTCCCTCCTCTCTCTCTCTCTCTCTGTGTGTGATATACCGAGGTCAGAGGGACAACCTCTCTGTCAGTCCTCTCTCATTGTTTTTCACCAGGAGCTTAATAGTCCTGATCTACCTCTCATTGCTGTAGGCATGTAGGATTACAGACATGTGTTCTACTCGAGTCCTGTTTTGCATGGTTTCTGGGGATCCCAATTCTGGCCAGCAGGCTTGTGGAACAAGCACCTTTAGCCACTAAGCCATCTCCCCAGCCTCTGGACATTGTTGTTGTATTTAATATTTTTATTTATTTATTCGCAATCAGAGAGAAAAGAGAGACAGACAAACAGAATGGGCTCACCAGGGCCTCTAGCCACTGCAAGTGGACTCCAGATGCATGTGCTATTTTGTGCACTTGGCTTTATGAGGGTGCTGGAGAATTGAACCTGGGTCCTTTGGCTTTGCAGGCAAGTGTATTACCCACTGAGCCATTTCTCCGGCCTTTTTATTTTTATTTTTAAATATCTTTATTTATTTGAGAGAGAAAGAGGTAGATAGAAAGAATGGGCGCGTTAGGGCCTCTAGCCACTGTAAACGAACTCCAGACACATGTGCTACCTTGTGCACCTGGATTACATGGGTACTGGGGAATTGAACCTGGGTCCTTAGGCTTTGCAGGCAAGCGCCTTAACAGCTGAGCCATCTCTGCAGCCCCCCCTTTTTTTTTTTAGCTCAATTTGACTGCCACATCCTGACGGCTTCCTTGCAGATGTCAGAATCAACTGGAGACCATTCTTAATTTCAAATTCCTAAGCCTCTCTGAATGGAGGTCTCTGGGAATAAAGCCTGGAAATCTGTCTTTAAATGCTCTCTAGGTGAGTCAAAAGCCATGAGATGACTTGGTGGATATGGTACGCAGAATTAGTGTGTGCTCAGGTGCATGTGGAGGCCAGAGGACAATCTCCAGTGTCATCCCCAGGAATACTATCCATTTCTTCTTCAGACAGGGCCTCTCATCAGCCCGGAGCTCACCAATCTGTCTAGACTGGCAAGCCAGGGAGATAGATCCCGGGATCCTCCTGTTTCTGCCTCCCCCAGAGCTGGGGTTACAAGCGTATGCGCCAGGCATTTTTACATGGACTCTAGGGCTCGAACTCAGGTCCTCATGCTTGCAAGACAGGCACTTTACCCACCAAGTTGTCTCCCCAGACTTACTTTAGCTGAACAGACATTAGGAGGGAAGGTATGGTGGTAGAGGGTGGCACAATGGGATGAAGATGAGCTCAGGTCTGGTCACCCTGAGTCTGAGGTTGGGGAGACTACATGCATAGGACTAGTACATAACTAGTAGACTGGTAGCATAACATGACAGGTCATGCACATGCCAGCACATAGTGGCAAACTGACACTACGAGTTAATTTGGATCTCACTTATATCAGCTGTAATACACCTTTGCTACAAAATAATTCCAAAACCCGATGGCTTATCATTCTGGGTAGGCCATCTGTGTTATCTCAGGTAGAGCGGCTTTTCTTGATACCACATGGTGAAGGCTCAGGCCCAAGGATTTGTGGGGAGTTGAAAAATACTCCATTGAGTGGATAGACTACATTTCATATATCCAGTTACGACTCATGAGGTCCTACTATTTTTTTCACTATACAATATGAAATATATAATATTGAATATATTAACATAACAATGAATAACAATTAACTCAATGCCTTTGCTATACAAATGACATAAATGGCATATTACATTATAAGATAATGTAATCACTTCTAATCAGTTAGAAAATATGTCCTATTATTTTCTTAATAAACACTTTAAATATATATTTTATTATTTATTTATTTTTATTTTTTTTCGAGGTAGGGTCTCACTGTAGCTCAGACTATCCTAGAATTCACTATGTAGTCTCAGGGTGTCCTTGAACTCTTGGAGATCCTCCTACCCTCTGGCTCCCAAATGCTGGGATTAAAGATGTGCGTCATCACACCCAGCTATTTTATTTGACAAAGGGAAAGAAACACAGAGAGAGAATGGGCATGCCAGAGCCTTCAACTGCTGCAAATGAACTCCAGACGCATGTGCCACCTTGTGCATCTGGCTTACATAGGTCCTGGGGAATCGAACCTGGGTACTTTGGGTTTGCAGGCAAGCGCCTTAACTGCTGAGCAATCCCTTCAGCCCCCCACTTTTTTTTGTTTTTTCAAGGTAGGGTCTCTAGTCCAGGTTGACCTGGAATTCACTATGTAGTCTCAGGGTAGTCTCGAACTCAGGGCAATCCTCCTACCTCTGCCTCCCGAGTGCTAGATTAAAAGGTGTGCACCCCTATGCCAGGCTAAGAAACACTTTTTAAATAGGTTAAAGTTAGCATTTGCTTTTACTAAATATTAATGTGTACTTGGCATCATTCAAACATGTAAGTATTTGAGTTTCCAACACATGATGTATCCATACAAAATATGTTGTTGATAATTTCTTTTTACAATGACTTGCTAGGTAGCCCAGTCTGGCCCCAAACTGAGGCTCCTCTGGCATCAGCCTCCTAAGTCATGGGAATACTGGCACGCTCCAGCACACTTGTAGGGCTACCATGGATAAGGCTATGTGTACGAGATTTTTTTGTGAAACTGCTAAATGATTTCCCATTGGTTGCTCTATTTTATATTATCAGCAGTGTACAAGGGTTCTAATTTCTCTCTCTGGCTTTTTTTTTTTTTTTTTTTTTTGGTTTTTCGAGGTAGGGTCTCACTCTAGCCCAGGCTGACCTGGAATTCACAATGGAGTCTCAGGGTGGCCTCGAACTCACGGCAATCCTCCTACCTCTGCCTCCCGAGTGCTGGGATTAAAGGCGTGCGCCACCACGCCCGGCTTTTCTCTCTCTGGCTTTACATGCATGCTGGAGAATCGAACTCAGGCCATTAGGCTTTGCAAATAAGTGCCTTTAAGCACTGAACCATTTCCCCAGCCCTGTTTTTTCCCCCCAAGTTTTTACTTATATATTATTTATGTGCAAGCAGAGAGAGCGAGCGAGAGAGAGAATAGGCACACCAGGGCCTCTACCTACTGCAAACAAACTCCAGATGCATGTACCACCTTTTGTATCTGGCTTAAGTAGCTACTGGGGAATTGAACCTAGGTTGTTAGGCTTTGCAGGCAAGTGCCTTAACCACTCAGCCACCTCTCCAGCCCACCTTAGTTATTTTTTAAAGTAATAATTAAACTATGTTTGAAAACTTATTTGGGTCATATTTCTAGATGTTCTTATTGGGAAGTGTGGTAGTTTGATTAGATGGCCCCCAGTATACTCAGTGTTTCTTTTTAATTATTTTTTATTTATGAGAGAGAGAGAGAGAGAATGGGCACAGCCAGGGCCTCCAGCCACTGCAAATGAACTCCCCATGCACGTGCCATCTTGTGCATCTGACTTACATGGGTGCTGGGGAATCAAACCTGGGTCCTTTGGCTTCGCAGGCAAAGGCCTTAACTGCTAAGCCAGCCCTCCAGCCCTATTCAGTGTTTTGTTACAGTTTGTAATTTAGATCTGCAGCCCCCTGGCTGGAGGAGGTGACACCGGGCTGGATTCTACAGCCCTAAGGTGTGGTGAATTTGAAATTCCAGTCTATATGCAAAGTGCCTGGAGTTCCTGAAGTGTGCTGTGGGATTTGGCTTGTAGCTTTTCTCTCTCTGGTCCTGTGAAAACACGTCAGCTTCTTCTGCCATTATGGAACTTCCCTGGAGCTGGGGTTACAAGCGTATGCGCCAGCATTTTTACATGGACTCTAGGCTCGAACTCAGGTCCTCATGCTTGCAAGACAGGCACTTTTCCCACAAGTTGTCTCCCCAGACTTACTTTATGCTGAACAGACATTAGGAGGGAAGGTATGGTGGGAGAGGGTGCACAATGGAATGAAGATGATCTCAGGTCTGGTCACCCTGAGTCTGAGGTTGGGGAGACTACATGCATAGGACTAGTACATAACTAGTAGACTGGTAGCCATAAACATGACAGGTCATGCACTGCCAGCACATAGTGGCAAACGTCACTACGAGTTAATTTGGATCTCACTTATATCAGCTGTAATACACCTTTGCTACAAAATAATTCCAAAACCCGATGGCTTATCATTCTGGGTAGGCCATCTGTGTTATCTCAGGTTGAGCGGCTTTTCTTGATACCACATGGTGAAGGCTCAGGCCCAAGGATTTGTGGGGGAGTTGAAAAATATACTCCATTGACTGGTCCTGTGAAAACAGGTCAGCTTCTTCTGCCATTATGGAACTTCCCCTGGATCTGTAAGCTTCAATAAATCCCTTCCTCCATAACTGTGCCTGGTCTAGAAGTTCATCTCAGCGACCTGAAGCTCTCTGTTACAGGAAGGTTTTTACCATTTTATTTATTTATTTATTTATTTAGAGAGTATATGGGCGTGCCAGGGCCTCTAACCACTGCAAATGAACTCCAGGTGCATGTGCCACCTTGTGCATCTGGCTTACGTGGGTCCTGGGAAATGCAACTTGGGTTCTGTGGCTTCACAGGCAAGCACCTTAGCCATTAAGCCATCTCCCCAGCCTCTTTTACTATTTAAAAAAAAATTTTAATACCACTCTCTCACCTCCCAAAGAAGACATGAGTCTTTTTTTTTTTTTAACTAATGAAAACTTTTATTTAAACTGTGCAATCCATCAGTATTTAGACAGCAGTTTTTACACACATTTTGGCATTTAAACTTTTATTCATTTTTTTGGCATGACCTGTTAGGGTAGAATATAAAATGACCTCAAGGAGGAGGAAAATACTAGGAAATATTTACTATCATCTAGAAAAAAAAAATAGGCCCACGTTATTAAACAAAATATGTTTAAGGAAACGTTTAAAAAGTACATTCAAAAATCAAGGCAAACATTTGCTTTCTTCATGCAATGGAGTTTACAGAGCAGAGCTGATCCCCTGAGTCAAGTAGAAAACGAATATAGCTCAGCTCCTTAGTCCAAGTGCAAACCTGCAAGTGTTGCCCTTACAAGGAACGGTGTATGGAGTGGCAGGACCCAGAACACCCACAAGAGGAGATAATTTAACTGGCTCCCACACTTTCATTAAATTCACATCTTTGAAGAAAATAGGGGGAAAAAATCCAACACAGAGACATAAACTCTTGTCCAACAACAGCAACAGACAGACATATTTTCTTAATACGTGTCCTACAGTCCACCACAGGCTAAGCAATGCATGTGTGTTCAGGCCTTGCAATCCCAGTAAACAGGCTCATATTGCTTTGCTGGTTATAAGTTTAGTTTGTAAATGAAAAAGGCCATCCAAAGGTGGTAATAGGAAGCAAAGCAACTGAAAGAAGTTTAAGATGTATTTTGTAGTTTGAATGACAGCTCTCTAGGAAATACATTTCTGTAGCATGAATTTTTAAAAAGTTTGTCAGCGAAGACTGTATCTATATACCATGAATTATGTACAAGATATAAACCTGAGTACATCTGTAAAGCTTTTCAGACTGTACCAGGTGTGAAACTGGATGGCCAAAGGAAAACAGAAAATATTTCCTTTATAAAAACAGATGACAAGGTGTATGCACGCCTTTAATCCCAGCACTTGGGAGGCAGAGGTAGGAGGAGTTTGAGGCCATCCTGAGACTACATAGTGAATTCCACATCAGCCTGGGCTAGAGTGAGACCCTACCTTGAAACCCTCCCCCCGCCAAAGAAAAGAAAATGCCAACATTTTCCTTCTCATAATTGAAAAGGTTCATCTGCAAAGAAAAATCTGTAAGGTATGTTGCATGGCCTCACAGAAGTGAGTTCCTTGAAGTAAGTCATTATATGTAGTAGGAGTGTTTTATGTATGTAGTATAGTGGCCATGGACTTTCACCCTCAAATCTGTAGAACCCGTGAACATCTTCCCATACATGACAAAGGAAGTCACAGGTGTGACTCAAGTGAGGAAGTCATATAGGCAGGTCACCCTGGGTTATCAAGGTGTACCCAGTCCTTAAAGCTGGACAGCCTTTTCTCTCTTTTGGCCAGAAAAAGAGGTGATAGAAGTAGCCAGAGAAATGCTATATCGCTGGCTTTGAAGACATAGAGACTTCCTGGTCCTTAACAGCTGAGAAAAGATGAGAATAGGATTCTTTCCTGAAGCTTCCAGAAGGAATGTTGCCCAGCCAACACCTTGAGTTTCAAGCCACCAGTGAGGTCTGTGTCACCCTTTGACCTACACCTGGGTATGACAACACAAGTGCTGATAATCTGAGCACTTGAAGTGGGAGGATTGCTATAAATTCAAGGGCAGCCTCATCTACATAGTGAGTTCCTGGCCAGCCAGGGCTACGACTGACCCACAGAGCTCCAAGATAATAGTGCGCTCTTTAAAGACATAAAGTTCATGGTAATTTGTACAGGAACAACAGGGATAGGGTAAGGTATGCTAAAAATGAGACTGTCATCTTAATGCTAAATGCCTTTCAAGGACTGAAAAAAGAAAGCAAAGTCAAGCCTGCAAGCACACATTGCATTAGCCTGTCGTGATCTTATGTCCTGAGCATAAATCAACTTAACATAGAGTCCTACGGTCATGATCTGAACATCACTAAAATCCATGAAACAAAGAGCTATGGAAGGCGGTCTCCAGAACACACTGCTACACTCACAAATTGCAAAAGCTGTTTTGATTTAACCAGTTTCATCAGAGACACACGTGATGAATTCTCAGAACGTGTGCGAGACACATGCTTAGTCTCAGAAATATCCTGACCCTTCCAATACAGCTGGAGTTTTTCTTCTTTTTCATTCAGAATTCAGATTTTATATTCAGTGAAATATAAGTGTATAGTAGTGAGTTAATTACTAGAGCAATGAAAGTAGTATAAACCACATCTATGTGTCCTTGCATTTCAAATATGACACATTCAATGGCATCTTTCTGTGATATGCTGAATTGTCTCCCATCTCCATGTGGACCTGACCATGACCCTGAGTTGTCAACTAGGAGCAGTTTTCTTGCAGAAGTCCTGAATACAGCTAAGATGACACCACTGTCACTGTCCCCATTGCTGACACTGTTCTCATTCAAACAAAGGCAAATAAAAGTCACCTGAGATAAGGATCCTTGGTATCCTTTTAAGTCGCTTAGTGGATACATCTCAGTCACTTTAAACTCGATTTTGGGAAAAAAAAAAGTATTTTTCTTCACCCAAAGTTCCAGTTAAGTTTGAATACCAGGGTCCTTTGAGACAGTGAAAACATTTCAATTTAGTGGCTAAACTATAATCTGGCCCACTTAAACCGTGATGTGTCTTATCTGCATGTCATATCCCCAGAGATGAGAATATTCTTATTAAGGGACTGCCTCAAGCCATCTGAATAACCAAGGACTGGCTTTAAGTAGGAAAGTGAACTGATCTATCAGCTAATTCAGGGGTTACAACAATATTTGGCAGTGAAGATTGCCGCGATTTCTGTTGACAATCTCCTACTCAAGGTGTTCTGGAAAGTACCACACCATTTGGCAAAATATCCAGTGGCTAAATCGGAGGGTAGAAGGGACAGTCCTATGGATGCCACATTTCTTCCTTTCTTTCTTTGTTTCTTTGTTTCTTTTTTCTTTCTTTGTTTGTTTCTTACTAGACTAGGTTCTGGAGATCCATACCCCACCCCCCTTAACATAAAAACAAGAAAAGCTCAACGTACAACTACATTTGCCTATATGCGGAGGTAACCTTAAATATCTTTGGTTTTTTTTTTTCTATTTTAAATTTGCTGACATAAAGTACTTGAATAAAAGCACTGATAAATACCAATATAACTGTATTACTTTTAAGTCTGTAAACTTAACCCTTTGATATCTTTTGCTTCTAAGGCTAGATCCTCTATCTCCGCTAAATAAATTTCTTTAAAATCTGCCCATCTTTGCTTACTTACAGTCTAAACTATGTATTTTAGTGGTCTTTGGTATGAAAATACTGAGGAGCAATATATTGTAATATTTGGCATAAAAAATTACATGCATGTATCAGTACTTATAGCAAATAAATCTTTGGGAAAGAAAATAGTTACCATTTGCATATTAGCCTCTTTGGAGTTGAAATTCCACAAAATAAAGTGAGAAGCTTCACATTTTAGTCACAATTTCAGACGTCAAAGATGAATGAAGTCTTTGCTGAACATCAAATAATTTTCTTACTCAATGAGATTGAAATAGTTATTTTTGGTGATAAGATTTCCCCCCTCCCAACAAGTAATTTCAACGATTTAAAAATACTTTAATACTGTAGAGTTGAAAATTTACTTGAGGGAGAAAAATAAAACAAACAAACTATACTTGAAATTCTTTGGAACTACCTGCTGGTGAAGAAAGTATTTCATCTGATTTCAATGCCCTGGTGACAATAAGGTAGCTGGCAACACTTTAACTCCAATAAGCAGTATAACCCTTTGTTTGGGTTAGGAACTACTTGAACACATTTCATATTGATAGATGTTTCTAGTTAATTTGATTTGGGGGAAATTAAAAATCAAAATTTCACTTTCTACTGAAAATTCTTGGATTAACAGGATTATTAAGAAAACATCTGTGTGAGGACAGAATTAAGAGGCAAAAAAAAAAAAAAAAAAAAAAAGAAAATACCAAAAAACAAGTACTGGTAAACAGCAAGTAGTTATAGTCTAAAGGTCTGTTATCCTGAGGGTCTACTCACCAGTGCCAAAAGACAGACAGAACACTTCTTTCTGGAAGAGCATCTCCTCCACTTCCTCTGGAAGATGTTTGGAAGGTGTTCTTAGGTGGTTAAGACCGTTCCAATCCACGCAGTCCTAAATCTAATCTCACCTTTAGGTTCTCTTTGCCTTTTGAGATCAAAAACCACAACGGGTCTCACTGAACATCCTCATTTTGGATACTGATAAAAGCCAGGCCCCCACGTTTCTACTTACAAACCAAAAGACACCATACCCTGTCGGTGTGCCCACGCTTCTGCAGGCAGCTCAAAAGTAACCAAATGTTCCCTGAGTACAGGAAAAAACAACAACAACAACAAAAACCCCACAACAACAACAACAACAACAACAACAACAACAACAACACTAGAATAACATTAAAAGGAGGTAGTATCAACAGGAGCTGCAAAGGCAGGAGCGGCCATCGCTCGGGCCTCAGACTGTCCAACTAAAGCTCTGTTTTACCCGTGCTTCCCCGAATGAAGCCCGCGGGGGCACGATATATCCTCTTTGGCACAAAACTATGACTTAAAAAAGAAGAAGAAGAAGAAAAAAAAAAACAACCAAGCACAGACTGTTGCATCATCAGTTGTCGGGACAGGCGATGATACCAGAACCATCATCCGTCGGCATTCTGATTTTTAGAACGTTTGACATGACCCTGGCCCATCTGTAAACGAAAGGTTTCGAGGGAAGACCCAGGGATATTCCTTTGAAAATGAAACTGAAAAGTCACTTCAGAAAAATGTGGGAAAAAAATACAACAAAACAACCCCCCCCCATTATTATTACCACATGTTGAATTCTTTTTCCACCTCCCATGACTCAGCATTTGGGTACCTGTCTCAAGACCAGGGGGAGTTTTCTCTACATGATGAGTCAACAGTCGGCTGGTTTCACACCAGCCAGGGGAGGAGCTGACCCCTGAAGGTAGTGGTCCCCTCTCAAAACATGGATACAACAGGAGGTCTGAGCCAAGAATACAGCACCTGAGATGAGAGAACGCCCAACAAAACCTGTACTTAAAAAAAATAAAATAAAATAAAAAAAGAGAGACAACCTTGGTAAGGTTATTGATAAAATCCAAGAAAACTTTAAGGCAATTTTTGGAACTCCTGGCCTAAACAGCTTCATTAATATTTAAAAAGTCTAAGGCAAAATTTTTCCTAATATCTACTGGAAGGCACTGTGACTATGAGAACCTCAAGTTCAATTTACTGTCATCTACTGTTGGCATTTGTCTTTATTCTTATATGAAATTTCTTCCCTTTTTAAAGCCAAACTGGGATTTGAAGAAACCCCTAACCATTCTCCTATTGTCATTGTTATTATTACCCATTCTCTTTAGAAACCCGTTTTCTAGGCGGGACTTTAAGGCTCCTGCTGGGCAAGCTGAGGGTGCTTTGAGGCCCTCAGCAGCCTTTGGCCGACTGTTAGGCAGGCGAAGGGGAGGTGGAAAGGCACGGATGAAGGCGGCTGAGGGTGGGGTGGCCAAGTCCTCAGACTGACCCTCAAGACCCAACAGCCTCGTCGACGATCGTATTTCATAGATGCAACGGAATTGTTCTCTTCTCAAAAGGAGACACATTTGTTTTGGGCAAAGTAAATTCAATTGTCCCACATCTTCTCTTCTCGGTGGCTTAACAGTCCTCAGAGCCAGGTGTTAAAAATGATTCCAAACCACACTGGTGCTACAGTTCTTGAAAATCCAGAGCTTCAAATACAGTCTCACCTACCTCCATGCTCCTTTGGTCTCTCTCTCTCTCACACACACACATACACACGATGCACACAGCACTGAAAACAAAAGGCTACTTACTAGGAAGTTCAATGGCTACACAGCTAAGAGAAATTATAGCGACAACGGACGCAACAAAGTCGACTTCAGAGTCGCCATTGGGCAAACTGAGGTAGATATTCAGCAAAGGGCTTTCAGACGCCTCCCCTTTGCTCCAGTGATATCTTGATCATCCAGTCAGACATCCTGACTGGTTTTTCACATTGCTGAAACATTCAAAATACTTGAGTTAAAAAAAATAAAATAAAATAAAAAAACACATTCAAAAATTAAAAAAAAAAAAAAAAAGGCTGAAAATCCAGTAAGACATCAAGATTTTCACAGAACGCTTTGGCTCCCGGTTCTTGGTCCTTCGGACAGACCTTTGGTGAGCAGACCTGAGCAAGGCTGCCTACAAGGGGAAGTCGCTGGCATCCGCGGAGGAAGTGCGCTCGGCGACCGAGGGCTTGGCAGGGCCCCCGACGCGATCACCACCAATCAGGGAATGAGAGGTCGGGGGTGTGGCGCTGGTAACAGAGGACAGGTGTATCTCATCAGTGGACTCGTGGGAGAACCTCCCAGAATCCCCTGTCTCGTGGCTGCCTTCACTGTTAGCTGAATGCTCCGTGTCGGTAGAAACAACGAAGGGTCTTGGGAAGGTAGAGGTCTGGCCCGGGGAGCTAGGGGGTTCTTCATCGTTGATTAACACGGTAGTGCCTGGCAGGTAAAGGCAGACGGCTCCGGTGAATTTTCTCTGAGGCTAGGTGAAAACAGACAAGGGAACAGTGAGTTGGGAAATCCTCCAAGTGCCTGGGCAGAAAGTCACCGATGGGACCCCTAAAGAGGAGCCGGAGCACATCAGAATTTCCTGTAGCAGGTGACATGCTAAAGACTTCTTTGGGGGCTGGAGAGATCTTAGTGGTTAAGGCACTTGCCTGCAAAGCCAAAGGACCCAGGTTCAATTCCCCAGTGCCCATGTAAAGTCAGATAAACAAAGTAGTGCATGCATCTGGTATTCGTTTGCAGTGGCTAGAGGCTCTGGTGTGCCTATTCTCCCCCCCCCCCACCCCCAATCTCTCTCTCTGGCATGGTGGCCCACGCCTTTAATCCCAGCACTTGGGAGGCAGAGGTAGGAGGATCACAGAGTTCGAGGCCACCCTGAGACTACATAGTTAATACTACGGTCAGCCTGGGCTACAGCGAGACTCTACCTTGATAAACCAATAAAATGAAATAAAATAAAAATAAATAAAGACTTCTTTGAGAGACAAGGGAGACAGCTCAGCAAGTAAAGTGCTTGTTGCGCAAGTGTGAGGATCTGAGTTCGGACCCCCAGCGCCCACACTCATGCCAGATAGGCGTGGTGGCCTGGCTGTAATCAGGGCAGAAGCAGGATCCCTCGGGGAAGTTGGCTAGACTACCAGAATGGGTGAGTTCTGGGTTAAAGAGAAAGATGCCGCTTCAGTGAAAAAAGGTTGAGGGTGATTGAGGAAGACACCCGATTATCAAATGCTGTACTCCTCATGCACACACACATACATGAGTATCTGTACACAACTGTGCCCCACACATGAGAACATCACATATACATGCATGTACACCACACACACATGCAAATCCATTTTTTTCCCTGTCCCCACAACCCCATCAAAGCCCATCTCCAGCTGGCCATGGTGGTGCACATCTTCACTCCTAGCACTTAGGGCTGAGATATAAGGATTGTCATGAGTTCAGCCAGCCTGGGGCTGTTATTTTAGGGCAGCTCCAGCGAAAGTGAGACCACACCTTGAAAACAAACAACAGCAACAAAACCCAAGCGCTCATGCTTGATTTTTTTTTTTTTTTTTTTTGGTTGACCTGGAATTCACTATGTAGTCTCAGGGTGGGCTCGAACTCATGATGATTCTCCTACCTCTGCCCCCGAGTGCTGGATTAAAGGTGTGTACCACCATGCCCAGCTTTAATTTCTTTTAAAAAAAAACATTTATTTTATTTATTTGAGAGAGGCAGGTAGAGAGGGAGAGAGAATGGGTGCAGCAGGGCCTCCAGCCACTACAAACTCCAGGTGCATGTGTCACCTTGTGCATCTGGCTTATGTGGGTCCTGGGGAATCCAACCTGGGTCCTTTGGCTTTGCAGGCAAGCGCCTTAACCACTAAGCCATCGCTCTAGCTCCTCATCTCTGATTTCTGTCCCCACTGTCCTTTTAGTTACCAGTAATCACAGGTCTCCAGCCTTGCCCCAAATTAACAAAACCATGTCCATCAAGAAATTATTCATTTAGGACCTTATGAAATTACAAAGCTTTTGTATAGCAAAGGACACTGTGAATAGAGCAAAGAGGCAACGTAACGTACAGAATGGGAGAAAATCTTTGCCAGCTATACATCTGACAGAGAATTAATATCTAGGATATACAAAGAACTAAAAAAACTAAATAATAAGAAATCAAGCAACCCAATTAAAAATGGGCTATGGAACTAAATAGAGTTCTCAAAAGAAGAAATACAGATGGCATATAAGCATCTAAAAAATTGTTCTACATCCCTAGTCATCAGGGAAATGCAGATTAAAACTACGTCGAGATTCCATCTCACTCCTGTCAGATTGGCTACCATCATGAAAACAAATGACCATAAATGCTGGCGAGGATGTGGAAAAAGAGGAACCCTTCTACACTGTTGGTGGGAATCCAATCTGGTCCAGCCATTGTGGAAATCAGTGTGGAGGTTCCTGAGACAGCTAAAAATAGATCTACCATATGACCCAGCTATAGCACTCCTAGACATATATCCTAAGGACTCATCTCACTACCTTAGAGATACTTGCTCAACCATGTTTATTGCTGCTCTATTCACAACAGGTAGGAAATGGAAAAATATTCATTTACATTTTCCTCTCTTCTTTTTTATTTTTTTGAGGCAGGTTCTTACTCTGCCCATGCAGGCTTTGAACTCACTCTAACCCAGGCTGGCCCCACACTCACAGCAGTCCCCCTCCCACCTCAGCCACCTAGTGCTGGAATTACAGGTATGAGGCACCACACTTGATTTTCTCTTCTCTCTTCAGTCTCTCTTGTGTTTTTTTTTGTTTGTTTGTTTGTTTTGAGCAGAATATCATTCTAGCCCAGGCTGACCTGGAACTCACTCTGTAGGGGGTGGGAGAATGGCAGCCTAGCTGCAATCCCAGCAGAAGCAGGATCCTTGAACTGCTGACCTTGAACTCACAGCAATCTTTCTACCTCAGCCTCTGAGTGCTGGGATTAAAGGCCTGGGCCACCACACCTGCCTTTTCCTGTATATATGTATGTATGTATGTGTGTGTGTAGTCTCACCAGGGCGTCTTAGTACTGCAAATAAACACAAAACACTTTTGCCACATATTGCATGTGAAATGAACCAGAACCGGTAGGCTTTGCAAGCAAGTGCCTTTACCAGTTGAGCCATCTCCCCAGCTCCCACTCTCTTTTTAATTATCACCTCATATACCATGGGTTGCCAAAGACTGTTCCCATGTGAGTGGGTTACCTGCTCAACTTTTGTCTTCTTAGTGTCTTGGAAAAAAAGCCATTTTTTCTTAGTGTTGTTTTTAATTATAGGACCATAGCTATTAATTATCAGGTCAGTTCCTCCCTGGGAAAATAAAAAGGGAAAATGTAAATAACATTACAGACTTACAATGATCACAGACATCATTTTCCCTCATCCTACACAGGCACACGTGACACACTCAGGGTATTTGCTAGTGAGCCAAAAGATACAGCAGGTTTATTCTCTCCTTTTAATTTTTATTTATTTATTTGTACGTGTGTGTGTGTGTGCATGGTGAGCCAGATCTCTCTCTCTCTTTTTTTTTTTGGTTTTTGAGGTAAGGTCTCACTCTAGCCCAGGCTGACCTGGAATTCACTATGGAGTCTCAGGGTGGCCTCGAACTCACGGCAATCCTCCTACTTCTGCCTCCCGAGTGCTGGGATTAAAGGCGTGCGCCACCACGCCCGGCTTTTAGATCTCTCTCTTTTTAATTAATTAACTAATTAATTAATTATTGACAACTTCTACGAGAGTCGGATCTCTTGCTGCAGCAAAAGAATGCCTGCGGGTTGCTAAGGAATTGAACCTGGGCCAGCAGGCTTTGTAAGAAATTGCCTTTGACCACTGAGCTGTCTCCCCAGCCTTCTCTCTCTCTCTTAAAAACTTGATCTAGCTGGGCATGGTGGCACACGCCTTTGATCCCAGCACTTGGGAGGCAGAGGTAGGAGGATCGCCATGAGTTCAAAGCCACCCTGAGACTACATAGTTAATTCTAGGTCAGCCTGGGCCAGAGTGAGACCTTACCTCAAAAACCAAAATAAATAAATAAAATTAAATTAAATAATAAATAAATAAAATCTGGGTCTATGTAGCCCAGTCTGGCCTGGAACTCAGGGTCCTTCCACCTCAGCTTCCTGAGCGCCAGGGAAAATACAGGTTGTATGCCCCCATGACTGGCTTAGTTTATTCTAAGTCAATCTCTCTCCCTTTCTTTTTATAACACACATATGCTTACACAAAATTATGTTCTAACTTAATAAATTAAAAGAAAATAAGGCTGGAAAGATGGCTTAGTGGTTAAGGTGCTTGCCTGTGAGGCCTAAGGACCCAAGTTTGATTCCCCAATACCCACATAAGCCAGATGTACATGCATCTGGAGTTTGTTTATTTTATAGTGGCCAGAGGCCCTGGTGTGCCCATTCTCTATCTGCCTCTCTATCTCTCAAATAGATAAAGTATTATATATGTGTGTGTGTATTTATACATACATACATATATATACATATATATGGATTTAGCACACAGTATAAAACTTTTCCAATAATATAGCACTTATTATTTTTTAAAAACATTATTATTAAGTCAAGGATGGTGGTGCATGCCTTTAATCCCAGCACTTGGGAGGCAGAGGTAGGAGGATCGTCGTTGAGTTCGAGGCCACCCTGAGACTACATAGTGATTTCCTGGTCAGCCTGGGCGAGAGTGAGACCCTACCTTGGCCTTCAGCCACTGCAAACAAACTCTAGACACATGCACCACCTTGTGCATCTGGCTTGTGTAGGAATTGAACCTTGGGTCTTTTGGCTTTGCAGGCAAGCACCTTAACCACTAAGCCATCTCTCCAGCTCAAAAACATTATTTTATCTTTTTAGTTTTTCAAGGTAGGGTTTTACTCTGGTCCAGGCTGACCTGGAGCTCACTATGCAGTCTCAGGGTGGCCTTGAGCTCCTACCTCTGCCTCCTGAGTGATAGGATTAAAGGCATGTGCCCACTATGCCCAGAAACATTATTGTTTCTAATAATTTTTTCTTTTCTTTTTTTTAAAATCTATTTTGTTTATTTATTTGAGAGAGAGAGAGAGAGAGAGGGGCACACCAGGGCCTCCAGCCAGTGCAAAGAAACTCCAGATGCATGTGGCTCCTTGTGCATCTGGTTTATGTGGGTCCTGGAGAATTGAACTGGGATCCTTTGGCTTTGGCAGGCAAATGCCTTAACCGCTAAGCCATCTCTCCAGTCCCAATATTTTTTTTTCCAAGGTAGGATCTCACTCTGGGCCAGGCATGTGCCACCATGTCCGGCTTAATAATAATTTTTTAAAATTTTATTTTTATTTTTATTTATTTTGAGAGTGACAGACAGAAAAAGAGGCAGATAGGGAGAGAAAGAGGCAGATAGGGAGAGAGAGAATGGGTGCTCCAGGGCCTCCAGCCACTGCAAACAAACTCCAGATGCATGCGGCCCCTTGTGCATGTAACTAACGTGGGTACTGCGAAATTGAGCCTCAAATTAGGATCCTTAGGCTTCACAGGCAAGCTCTTAACTGCTAAGCCATCTCTCCAGCCCTTAATAATAATTTTTAAGATTATTTATTTGCAAGGAGAGAGAGAGAGAGAGAAAGTAGGCATGGGTGTGCCAGGAATGCAAACAAACTTTAGACCCATGCACCACTTTGTGCATCTGGCTTTACATGGGTACTGGGGAATCAAACCTGGACAGCAGGCTTTGCAAGCAAGAACCTTTAACCACTGAGACATCTCCCCAACCCCCTCTTTCTTTCTTTCTCTGTCTTTTTTTTTTTTTTTTTTTTGGTTTTTCAAGGTAGAGTCTCACTCTAGCCCAGGCTGACCCGAAATTCACTATGGAGTCTCAGGATGGCCTTGAGCTCACAGAGATCCTCCTACCTCTGCCTCCCAGAGTGCTGGGATTAAAGGCATGCGCCACCATACCTGGCAACTTTTTTTTTTTTATCATCTATCATCTGTCTTTCTGTCTATCTATCTTCCTATCATCTATCTTCTAATCATCTATCTATCTTTTTTATCTATCTATCTATCTATCTATCTATCTATCTATCTATGTATCTATCTATCTATCTATCTATCTATCCATCCATCCATCCATCCATCCATCCATCCCCTAACCTCTTCTCAAACATTTTATCTACAGGTGTGGGCACATGTTTTCATCACTAGCACAAGCATGCACATAGCACATTTAAACTTTCTTTGTGAGTTAATTTCGCACACGCAGCAGAGCAGCGGGGCGTTAGGAGCTCCTGCTGAGTACCTTTGCATCGATGAAACTGTCTGGCGTCAAAGACTCTTGGTTCCCTGCAGCTCTGGCCAGACCCTTTCCTCCTTCACCCCCAACGGCCGTGGAGGCACCGGCACGGGCTAAGTGCTGAGTTCCATTCCGAGCCGTCTTGGAAGCAGATGATTTCCTGAAATTTTGGTAAAAAAAAAAAAAGAAGTAATCTAGAGCCAGGTGTGGTGGTGCACGCCTTTAATCCCAGCACTTGGGAGGCAGAGGTAGGAGGATCACCATGGGTTCAAGGGCACCCTGAGACGACATAGTAAATTCCAGGACAGCCTGGGCTAGAGTGAGATCCTACCGTGAAAAAACAAAAACAAGGGCTGGAGAGATGGCTTAGCGGTTAAGCGCTTGCCTGTGAAGCCTAAGGACCCCAGTTCGAGGCTCAAATCTCCAGGACCCACATTAGCCAGATGCACAAGGGGGTGCATGTGTCTGGAGTACGTTTGCAGTGGCTGGAGGCCCTGGCGTGCCCGTTTTCTCTCTCTCTCTCTCTCTCTGCCTTTCTCTCTCTGTCACTCTCAAATAAATAAATAAAATAAACAAAAAAAATTTTTTAAAATTAAAACAAAAACAAACAAACAAACAAACAAAAAGTCATCTAATGTCAGAGAAGCGAGAGGCAAATGTGCCACATTTGGCCTGTAATCACAACTTTTTTCTTTGAGGCAGGGTCCCATGCAGCCCAGGCAGACCTCAAATGTGCTATATAGCTGCAGATGACTTTAAACTTCTGCTTCTCCTGCCTCAGCCTCCAAGCACAGTGATTATATGTGGGTGCCATCATGGTCAGTTTTTGCAGACTTGGGATCGAATCCAGGGCCGCCAGCATGCTAGGCAAACACTCTACCACTAGGCTATATCCCTGCCCCACTGCTTAAAAATTTTTTTTTTAATTTTTAATTTTTACTTGCAAGCAGAGAGAGGTGGAGGAGGGAGAGAGAAGAATAGATATGCCAGGGCCTGTAGCCACTGCAAACCCACTCCAGACGCATGCACCACTTTGTGCATCTGGCTTTGTGTGGGTACTGGGGATCAAACATGGGCTATCAGGCTTTGTAAACAAGTATCAACCACTAAGTCATCTCTCCAGCCCACAGCTTTTTAAACAATGAGTTCTTCAGAAACTGAGCATTAGATCCTCAACTCCAGTCACTGCTGGAACATTTATGACTTGTCCAACAGTTTACAGATAACATGGTCTCTGCTTATTACATTAGTCTTAATCTCTGGAGACCCCAGCATGGTCCTGTGCATTCCTCAGTGACAGGGCATTTCTGGTGCTGCTCCACTGAGCTATGAAACACTCCAGACTGTAAGAATCCTCTTACAAAGCAGATGCCTCACATTATGAGTGTGCTATTAAAGCAAAAACCCATCTCCAGAACAGGCTTTGAGTTTCTCACAATGATGAGGAAATGAGGAAACTACGTCCCAATTTAGGAATTTTCACCAGCACAGTAATTTCCTCAAATGGAAAGAAAAGAAACTCCCTAAGAAATGAGCATATTCCCAGCTATAAGAACTCAGTAACATGACATTTATTCTAAAGAGGAAAAATCTCACTTATTCTAAAGCTCGGTTATGTTAAAAGGCACTTGATTTCAATTTGTTCTCTGTGATTGGTGTAATTTAAAACATTTTTTTAAACTACCTCGGCATCTTGAGTGACGCAAACGCACCTGGCTTTACTCCTGTATATCAAGATGAGCACGCAGGCGAGCATGCAGGTCAAAGCTATGCCAACGCCCACCGCAACGCCGGTCATTGACTCCTGGTCCAGGTGATAATAGCCTGAATAAACTAGAAAGCGAGCAAATTTACTCAGATCAGTCGGGAGGGTGGCGGGGGGGGGGGGGGGGGGGGCGGCGACAAGATTCCATAGATCATGATTCTCACATATATCTGCTTTTCTATACATTTTCTTCTCTCACGGAACGTTTTCATACTCTGAGGAGAAAGTCATGACTTCAGAGATAAATTTATCTTCCAATATTGAAGATTCAGATATATTTAGATATCACACTGTTTTATCAAACATAGACACCATGCTTTTTGTTTGTTTTTTTTTTTTTTGAGGTACAGTCTCGCTCTACCCCAGGCTGACCTGGAATTCACTATGTTGTCTCAGAGTGGCCTTGAACTCATGACAATCCTCCTACCTCTGCCTGTGCTGGCATGAAAGGCATGCGAAACCACACCTGGCTCTAATTTGAATTCTTTTTAAAGAAATATTTTGGGAGAGTGAAACCCTACCACCAAAAAAAAAAAAAAAAAAATTTGGGAAGCCAGGCATGGTGATGCACGCCTTTAATCCTAGCACTCGGAGACAGAGGTAGGAGGATCTTTGAGAGTTGGAGGCCACCTTGAGACTACATAGTAAATTTCAGGACAGTTGAGCTAGAGTGAGTCCCTACCTTAAACACACACACACACACACACACACACACACACACAGATATTTTGGGGCTGGAAAGATGGCTCAGCAGTTAAGGCACTTGCCTGCAAAGCCTAACGACCGGGGTTTGATTCCCTAGTGCCCACGTAAAGCCAGCTGCACATAGTGGTACAAGCATCTGGAGTTTGTTTGCAGTGGCTGGAGGCCCTGGTGCGGTCATTCTCTTTCCCTGTCTGCCTCTTTTTTCTCTCTCTCTCTCTGCTTGCAAATAGATAAATATACATATTTATTTATTTTAGAGAGAGAGGGAATGGGCATGCCAGGGCCTCTTGCCACTGCAAATTAACTCCAGATGCATGTGCCACTATGTGCAACTGGCTTTGTGGGCACTTCAGTAATCAAATCGAGGCCTCCAGGCTTTGCAAGCAAGCACCTTAACCACTGAGCAATCCCTCCAGCTAGCTTTCTTTCTATGGGTCAAAGAATAGTTTTCACGTCATGCTATCTTAAAAGCAGATGTGTACGCCAAGTGGTTTTCCACATATATACATTAGAACAGTACCTGTGGAGCTTTAATGTGCCTAAGAGCCACAGGGGACAGGTCAGAACGCAGATTCCGACTTAGTAAATCTGAGTGAGGCCATGACCCTGCCTGTGTACTCAGCTCTCAAGTGGTCCCCTACATCTGGTGCCCCACGATGCTGGCCTCTGTCACTGAGCAAAGTACTTGAGCAACAAGGAAAAACGTTGCTCTCCTCTTTCCCATTCTGAAGTCTGACTGCCTGTTCCCCCTCCTCTCACACACACCCCAGGGCGGCTCTGTGATGGGATGTGCCCCGTCCTGTTCCGAGTCGTGGGAAGGGGTCGCCTTCCTTTAGAACAGGCAGACAGTCGCATTATCTTATGGGAGGGAGAGAGCGCTCAGCCTCATTCCCAGTTGCTTTTGGGGAGATAAGGACACGCTTCCTCGATAGCTTCTCTCCGCAGAGAGCACATTCACCGAAAAGCCCGATGGCCGCACGCTGGGCGACGTAACTAGGCTGGAGACCTGCAGGCAGCGCTGAGCTGACCCCCACTTCCAGGAGTGCAGAGGAGGGCCCCGCGGCTGCCTCGCTAGTTAGGGAGGCGGCAAGGAAGTATAAGGCAGCTTAAAAACAAAAAAAGCATATATATATTTTTTTCCCCTTAAAAAAGCGCAGTGAGGGCTGGAGAGATGGCTTAGCGGTTAGGCGCTTGCCTGTGAAGCCTAAGGACCCCAGTTCGAGGCTTCATTCCCCAGGACCCACGTAAGCCAGATTTACAAGGTGGCGCATGCATCTGGAGTTCGTTTGCAGTGGCTGGAGGCCCTGGAGCGCCCATTCTCTCTCTCTATCTGCCTCTTTCTCTCTCTGTCTGTCTGTCTGTCTGTCTGTCACTCTCAAATAATAATAATAAAAAAGAAGCGCAGAGAGTATGGCAATATACAGACCTTTGGCATCAGCATCTAGACGCTTGGGCCTGTGGTTAGATTCCGAAGTTTCCTTTGGAAGCACGGCCAGCTCCACAGAATTTGAAAAGGGTCCTTCCCCAACCTCATTGGATGCAGATATCTTGACAATGTAAACATTTCCTGCCACCAGGTTTTCCAGCAGAGCCATAGTTATTGCCCCTATAAATGCATTAAACATCAACATTTAAAATCATATCAGCAGAGTAAAGAAAACAAAAAAAAAATCATATCAACATGGTCCTTCTCTATTAAAAAAAAATTTCCCCTCCTGGGGGCCAGGGAGATGGCTCAGAGGGAAAGACTACTTGCCTAAGTATGAGGACCTGATGAGTTCAGCACCCACCTTAAAATCCAGGCATGGCCACACATGCCTGAAACCCCAGCACTGAGCAGTCCAAAATGGCACAAGCTCCAGGTTCAGTGAGAGACCCTGCCTCAAGGAAATAAGGCAGAAAGACAATAGAGGAGGACACGTGACATCTTCCTTTGCCTTCCACACATGTGCATGAACCAAAAACACATGCAACATATATCACACATACACACATGCAAATAAATGACTTTTTTCAAGGTATGGTCTCACTCTAGACCAGGCTGTCCTGGAATTCACTATGGAGTCTCAGAGTGGCCTCGAACTCTCAGAGATCCTCCTACCTCTGCCTCCAGAGTGCTGGGAATAAAGGCGTGTGCCACCATGCTTGGCTCTAATTTGAATTCTTTTTAAAGAAATATTTTGGAGGCAGAGGTAGGAGGATCACTGAGTTCAAGGCCATCCTGAGATTACATAGTGAATTCTAGGTCAGCCTGGGCTAGAGTGAGACCCTACGTCAAAAAACCAAACCCCCCCCCCAAAAAAAAACCCAAACAACAACAACAAAAATCCAATGTGAGAGCACTTTTTGTTGTTTCCTTAACTAGAAGTGATTAAACTACCTGGAGTAAAAATAAAATAGAATAAAATAGTACCCTGGGGTAGTAGCTGTGATAACTGACCTTGTCCTTCCTTTATAGATTAGAAACAAGACAAATATTTTTGAAAGTGCTGAAAACCAGGCCGTTCCCAGCCGGTTACCACGGCCCCGGCCCTCGTGGGACCTGCAGGAAGCCTCCTGCCCCTGGTCACCACGGTGCGGTTCTGTCCTGATGGCCACATGGCTGGGCGATGAAGTCTCTTTCATAGGCCTATGACTGCAAGTTTCTCCCAGGAAGGAAAACAGAGTTCCTTCGGAACCTCAGTGTTCAAGCCTTGCAAAGTCACTTTTCAGGCAAAGTCACTCTTCAGCTGACAGCCTTAGTCTGCCAGCGTGTGCTTCTCTCCATCCACATTGGAGTTTACACAGGGTGTTGAGTATTCACAGGCACTGGCTCTGTTGGCAGCAGCTACGGATTCCTGTTTGGACCATGATGCTTCTGGGCACACCCTTGCATGCACATGCCACGGTGCGCATGTAGAGGCCAGAGGACAACCTCGAGGGGTCAGTCCTCGCTTCCCACCTTGTTTGACACAGGGTCTCTCTTGCTGCTTGCCCCTGAGATGAGCTGGCTTGCAAGGCTCAGGATTCTCCTGCCTCTACCTCTTGCTGCTGTAGGTGCACTGGGATTATAGACACATGCACCTGCGTCTGGCTTTAAATGGGGGCTGGGGACCCAAACTCTCAGGCTTCTATAGGAAGCCATTAAAAAAATTATATTTGGGCTGCAGAGATGGCTTAGTGGTTAAGGCATTTGCCTGCGAAGCCAAAGGAACCAGGTTCAATTGCCCAGGACCCACATAAGCCAGTTGCACAAGGAGCACATGTGTCTGGAGTTTGTTTGCAGTGGCTACAGGCCCTGGCGTGCTCATTCTCTCTTTGTCTCTCTCTCTTCTCTCTAGCTCTCTGCTTGTAAAAATAAATAAAAATTTAAAAAGTTATTTAAAAAAATTATTTGAGCCAGGCATGGTGGTGCACACCTTTAATCCCAGCACTTGGGAGGCAGAGGTAGGAGGATTGCTGTGAGTTCAAGGCTGCCCTGAGATTACCGAGTGAATTACAGGACAGCCTGGGCTAGCAAGAGATCCTACCTCAAAAAAATTATTTGAACATATATATGAGTATATAGGTACACAAGAGTCTGCTGCAAATGGAATGTCAGATCTTGCATCACTATCTGCATCAGGCTTTATGTAGGTGGCTGGGGAATTGAACCTGAATCAGCAGGCTTTGCAGCAAGCATCTTTAGCCACTGAGCATCTCCCAGTCCCAAGACCCTGCTACTTCTTGTGAACACTTTTTTTTATTTTTGTTTATTTTTATTTATTTGAGAGCGACAGACACAGAGAGAGAAAGGGGTGGGGAGAGAAAGTGGGCGCTCCAGGGCCTCCAGCCACTGCAAACGAACTCCAGATGCATGCGCCACCTTGTGCATCTGGGTTACGTGGGTCCTGGGAATCGAGCATTGAACTGGGGTCCTTAGGCTTCACAGGCAAGTGCTGAACAGCTAAGCCATTTCTCCAGCCCACTTTCTGTCCTTGTTCTACCACTTCACTGAAGTACTTTGCCCACCCTAGGCATTAATCCTAATGTTAAAGAGAATATCCTTACATTAGCTCTCTGAAGTCAACTCCAAGACCAGGGCTGGCTGCTCTGTCTCCTTAAGCAAATGATATCCTATTATGCAAGTGAAAAGTATGGGTGATTCTAGAGCTGGGGTCAACTTAGAGGCCACCTCTGCAGGTCATACGCCGTGAGGGCAGCCAGCCGCCAGCAGCACTTGCCAGAGCCCAGCAGGGCGTGTTTTCACGTTCTCTGGTTTCCGTGTGGCCTGGGCAGTGTATGAGCTACTGGAATCCCAATGGCTAAGTAAACAAACTGACCCGTATTTAGAACCAGGAAGAGTCTTTCTACAGTTACCACATACTTAGGTGAAAACAAAGATGCATTGTGACTCGCTAAAATTAGCTAGAAGGGAGAAAGTTTCCATTTCTTCACAAGTGCACATGGTTTCATCACTGAATATCTTGCGTTTCTCAGAATGGCTGGCCAAAACCTATCCTGCTACAGGAAACAAGTCCTTTTCATTTAACTTAAATTTTATAAGTGGTCCAGTGAGATAACGTGTACATGTTCTTTCTGACACAAAAATGTCTCCATTTACAAAAAGAGAAACTATGGAACATTCTGGATCCCCCGTGAACACGAAGCGTTTTGGAAGTATTAAAGGGATCTGACTGTCCCTGTCTATATTCTCTCTGCAGCCCACGTCTATAGGAATTAAGGTGATTCTCTGCCTGTTTTTTTTTTTTTTTGAGGGGGGGCCAATGCTGGGGATCAAACCAGAGACCTTGCACATGCTACAGCTCTAGGCCCTTGCCTTCTGCTTTTTATACACCTCAGTCTTTTAGCTAGACTAGGAGGCTGATAAGCAAGAGAGTGTGACAGGCTCAGTGGTGTACCAATGTGGATCCAACCTTGAGAGACTGCCAACTAAGAAACTTGTGACTAAGATCAGGTTACAGAGCTGGGCTTTCTTCACGGGGAGTAGTTCCTACCCCATGTGATTATTTATTTATCTGCACGGGGAGGGAGAGAGAGAATGAGTGTGTTAGGGTCTCTAGCCACTGCTAATGAACTCCAGATAAATGTGCCACTTTGTGCATCTGGCTATATATAGGTTCTGGAGGATTGAACCCTGGCCATTAGGCTTTGCAGGCAAAAGCCTTAACCTCTGAGCCATCTCTCCAGCCCCATGTGATTATTATAAGGGTTAAATAATCTGTCCTTGGCAAGCGTCTGGCACAGAGTGTATGTATGTGTATGTATTGTATATGTATGTCTATGTGTATGTAAATATGTATGTATATATGTATATATTCAATAAAAGATTCTTTCTCATCTTTGAACCTTCTTCTTCTGGTAGACAAAATTTTTCCTCACATTTACACACTTAAAAATGGCTGGGTTAGCCCAAGTTCAATCCCCAAGTACCCACATAAAAGCCAGATGGATGGAGGTCATTTGCAGAGGCAAGAGGCCAATGATGTGCCCATTCTCTCTCTCTCCCTTAAATATATAAGTAAGTATTTTTTTAAAGATGGCTGGCAGAATGCTCTGTAATAGATATTTCTTTGTGAATGCTAGCTGAATACATATTAAAATATGAATTACTAGGGACCAGGAAGATGGCTCAGCAATTTACTTACAAAACCTGCCAGACCAGGTTCAATTTCATAGTACCCATGTAGAAGCAGGACACAAATTGTGTCCAGAGTTCATGTGCAACGGAAGGAGGCCCGGGGTACCCTAGTCACTCTCTCTTTCTTTCAAATAAATAAATAAAAATATTTTTAAAAGTAGTCAGAACTTTACACTCATTGATTGCATACCAGGAGGTAAAAGGTGTGATTTCTGACCCACATTAAATTACAGACAGTGCGGGTGTGGTGGCACACATTTTACATCCCAACACTCAGGAGGCAGAGGTAAGAGGATCGCTGTGAGTTCAAAGCCAGACTGAGATTACATAGTGAATTGCAGGGTCAGCTAAGCTAGAACGAAACCCTACCAAAAAAAAAAAAAAAAAGACAATGAAATCATATCCCATTTCTGCTCAGCCTACTATGTACCATTTTGTCCACAAAGTTATGTGCCCACCAGAAATATTTTGAATTTTGTACAAAATAATCTTCCATTTGATAGTAATGTACATAAATATGCATAAATTTCACATGTATTGAAGATCATCAGATAAATGGAAAAAAGCAACATGTATTTTTCTTTTCTGACAGTTTCCTTTCTAAAAATGCCACATCAAATGTAAAAAATAATTTTTCATCTTATTTTTTATTTAAATGTCATGCTATTTTAAATGTCATGCTTTTTGAGTAAATATAGGTGCCAATCCCCTTAATATTCTCTCTCTCAGGAAAAGTACTCAGTTGCTTTTTGTTGACACTATTGATTCTCCATATTTAACGAACAGAAAAGCTTTTCGTGAGAATGCTTAAGATTTTTTTTTTCAAGAGGCTTTTCTGGAGCAGTAAACTTTTCTTTCTCTCTCTCTTTAAAATCTTTTTTTTATATTTATTTATTTATTTGAGAGAGAGGCAGATAGAGAGAAAGAGAATGGGCCTGAAAGGGCCTCTAGCCACTGCAAACAAACTCCAGACACACACGCCACCTTATGCATCTTGCTTCATGTCGGTACTGGAGAATGGAACCTGAGTCCTTTAGCTTTGCGAGCAAGCGCCTTAGCCTCTGAACCATCTCTCCAGCCCTAGATTTTTTTAATTAATTAATTTTCTTCCCCTCCCCAGGCCAAAGTATGGTGTTAGCTCAGGCTGACCTGGAACTCACTCTGTATCCCATGCTAGCCTCAAACTCATGGCAATCCTCCTACCTCTGCCTCCTGAGTGCTGAGATTAAAGGCATGTGCCACCATGTCCAGCCAGATTTAAGATTTTAGAAAGAATGTGTTGATAAAATAACTCCGGACTGGGACTAGTGGCCCACTGAGCCATCTTCCCAGCCCCTCCTTAAATATTTTTTAAAATTTATTTGATAGTGTTGCAGTCAGGTTTGCATTACTGGTAGAAATCACCCAACTAAAAGCAGCTTGTGGGAAAAAGAGGTTTATTTTGGCTTACAGGCTCGAGCGGAAGCTCCACGATGGCAGGGGAAAATGATGGCATGAGCAGAGGGTAGACATCACACCCTGGCCAACATCAGGTGGACAATAGGAACAGGAGAGTGTGCCAAACACTGGCAAAGGGAAACTGGCTATAACACCCATAAGCCTGCCCCCAACAATACACTCCCTCTAGGAGGCATTAATTCCCAAATCTCCATCAGCTGGGAACCTAGCACTCAAAACACCTAAGTTTATGGGGAACACCTCAATCAAACCACCACAGACAGAGAGAAAAGAGGGAGGGAGGGAGAGAATGGGCGCGCCAGGGCCTCCAGCCACTGCAAACGAACTCCAGACACATGCGCCCCATTGTCATCTGGCTAACATGGGTCCTGGGGAATTGAACCCAAGTCCTTTGGCTTTCCAGGCAAATGCCTTAACCAGTAAACCATTCCTCCAGGCCTCCATCTTAGGAGGAAGGTGGCCTGCTGATGGTCTATGAATAAACCAAAATCTTTGCTAATATGTTACTTCATGCATAAAAATGCAAATTCAAAGCAAACCCTCTATCAGTTCCTCTGTCTCCCTGGATCACCGGAAGTCCTACTTTTCACTCTCCTTACCTTCTCGGTGCAGAACCTGCCACTCTCCCGCTATCCAGGCCTTTCTGGAAGCATACAGGATGGTGTAGCGTGTCACAACTGTCTCTGGGCCATCGGGAGGTTTCCAGGAAACCAGGGCAGTGTCGTCCTGAATCAGTGTCACCTTTACTCCCACTGGGGGTCCTGAGGGCGCTGTGGGTGCACACGGACAATGCTGCATTAGTCAGATGATATGGGTTACCAACACTTAAGCCATTAGCTGACCGACGGACAAGCTTTGAAAAGAGTCAGAATAATCAGAAACTGCTGTTAAAGAAAATAATCTGAATATCACGGCTTTTTAAAAAATATGTTTATTTATCTAATCATTTTGTTTTGTTTTTCAAGGTAGGGTCTTGCTCTAGCCCAGGCTGACCTGGAATTCACTCTGTAGTCTCAGGGTGAGCTCAAATTCACTGCAAAATCCTATCTCTGCCTCCCGAGTGCTGGGATTAAAGGCATGCACCACCACTTAAAAAAATATTTTTTATTTATTTCAGAGAGGATGGATGGGTGGGGGGTACCAGGGCCTCCTGCTGCTACAAATGAACTCCAGATGCATGTACCACTTTGTGCATCTGGTTTTACATGTGTACTAAGAAATCAAACCCAGGTTCTCAAGCTTTGTAAGCAAGAACCTTTAACTACTGAGCAATTGCTCCAGCCCACACTTTTTTTTTTTTGTGTTTTGGTTTTCTGTGGTAGGGTCTCACTGTAGCCCAAGCTGACCTGGAATTCACTCTGTATTCTCAGGGTAGCCTCAAACTCACTGCAATCCTACTACCTCTGCCTCCCAAGTGCTGGGAATAAAGGCCCATACTTTTTTTAAAAAAGTTTTATTTATTTTGAGGTAAGCCCAACAGACTGACTTTTTAAATTTTTATTTATCTATCTATTTATTTATTTTTGGTTTGTCGAGGTAGGGTCTCACTCTGGTGCAGGCTGACCTGGAATTCACTATGTAGTCTCAGGGTGGCCTCGAACTCATGGCGATCCTACCTCTGCCTCCCAAGTGCTGGGATTAAAGGGGTGAGCAACCATGACTTTTTTTTTTCTTTTTATGTGAGAGAGACAGAGAGAGGGAGAGAGGGTGAAAGGTAGAGAGGGAGGGAGAGAATTGCGGCTCCAGGGCCTCCAGCCACTGCAATCAAACTCCACATGCGTGCGCATGTGCAACACTGTGTCACTGCATCTGGCTTACATGGGGCATGGGGAGTCGAACGTGAGTCCTTAGACTTCGCAGGCAAGTGCCTTATCTGCTAAGTCATCTCTCCAACCTAAGGTTTTTTTTTTTTCAGGTAAGGTCTTGCTCTAGCTCAGGCTGACCTGGATTTCACTATGTAGTCTCAGAGTGGCCTCAAACTCACAGCGATCCTCCTACCTCTGCCTCCCGAGTGCTGGATTAAAGACATGCACCACCACACCCAGCCTTAAGTTTTATTTATTTATTTTTTAAAATGAACTCAAGAGTCATGAACCACTTGGGCATCTGGCTTACATGGGTCCGGGGGAATGCAACCTGGGTCATATGGCTTTGCAGGAAAGTGCCTTAACCACTAAGCCATCTCTCCAGCCCTTAAAGATTTATTTTATTTACTTTAATTTTTTAAAATTTAATTTTTTTCTAAATTACTTATTTATTTATTTGAGAGAGAGAGACATGAAGAATGGGTGCTCTAGGGCCTCCAGCCACTGCAAACAAACTCCAGATGTATGTGCCACCTTTGCATCTAGCTTATGTGGGTCCTGGGGATCGAACCTGGGTCCTTTGGCTTAGTAGGCAAGCACTTCAACCACTAAGCCATCCCTCTAGCCCTAATTTTTCTTCTTTTTGAGGCAGTGTCTCATGTAGCCCAGTCTAGCCTCGATCTCCTAATCCTCCTTGTCTCAGCTCCTAAATGCTGGGATTACAGGTATACATCACCACACCCATCTCAAAGTGGCATATATACCTTTTCTGAAACAACACCTTTAATTCCAGCACTCGGGAGACAGAGGTAGGAGGATCCTATGAGTTTGAGGCCAGCCTGAGACTACATAGTGAATTCCAGGTCAGCATGGGCTAGAATGACACCTTACCTCAAAAAACAAAAACAAAAACAACAACACAACAATTTTTTTTTTTTTTTTGAGGGCTGGGGAGATGGCTCAGCAGTTAAAGCACTTGCTTGCAAAGCCTGATGGCCCAGGTTCAATTCCCTAGTACCATGTAAATCCATATGCACAAAGTAACACATGTATCTAGAGTTCATTTGCAGTGGCAAGAAGCCCTGGCGTGTCCATTCTTTCTCTGTCTTTCTACTTGTAAATAAATAAAGTATTAAAGGAAAAAAAAAAAAAAAAGCTGGGCACGGTCACATCTGTAACCTCAGTCCGTGGAAGGCGTGGACCAGAGAATTGCTGGGGCTCACTGATGGAGCACGGCTGCAGACTGGGAGCCCTCATCTCAGGGCAACATGCAGATGAGCGACAAGAGGACACCGATGCTCTACTCTGGCACCTGTATGCTCACACATTTACACACACGTTAGCCTACACCACAGATCACACACACATGTTCCCATGCATACGAAAAAAAAAAAATTTTGAGGCAGGGTTCCATTCTAGTCTAGGCTGACCTGGAACTCATTCTGTAGCCCCAGGCTGGTCTTGAACTCATGGTGATCCTCCCAATTCAGCCTCCTGGGTGCTAGAATTCAAGGTGTGTACCACAATCCAGCATAAAAACTAATTTTTTTTTGTTTTTGTTTTTTTGAAGAAGGGTCTCACTTTAGTTCATGCTGTCCCAGAATTCACTATATAGTCTCAGGGTGGCCTCGAACTCACGGTGATCCTTCTACTTCTGCCTCCCAAGTGCTGAGATTAAAGGTGTGCACTACCACGCCTGCAAAAACTAAATTTTAAAACAAAATAAAACCCACAGGGAAGCTATGTCCCTTACCTTCTGGAAGTGTGGAGTGGTAGACCACGGGGCTCCAGGGGCTGGAGAGCTGGTCCACGTGCAGCCGAACAGCAAACTCATACTTGGTGTTCGGTTCCAGCCCTTGAACCAGCATGTGAGTGTCTGATCTGTAACAGAGAGCACAGGAGCTGACGCTGCCAGTGACGGTATTTTTCACAGACTGTTGGCATCTCCAGCCAAAATGGAACATATTTTACACATTAGTTCTTCATTTTCTTTCTCTCTCTCTCTCTCTCTCTCTTTTTTTTTTTTTGTTTGTTTAAAGGAGATACCAATTTATTTTATCTTTTTTAAGTTTGTGAACAGAGAGAGAGAGAAAGGATGAATGGGTATGGGTGTGCCAGAGCCTCTTGCCACTGTAAACATTCTCCAAAAGCATGTGTTACTTTGTGCATCTGGTTTTACAAGGGTACTGCTGAACTGGTCCCTGGCTGGTAGGCTTTGCAAGCAAGTACCCTTAACCTTTAATCTCGGAGCCATCTCTTTATCCCTATTTCGTTCTTATTTTTCTTTGAAAGAGGGAGAGAGAAAGAGAGAGAATGGGCATGCCAGGGCCTCTAGCCACCACAAACGAACTACAGATGCATGTGCCACCTTGTGGATCTGGCTTACGTGAGACCTGGAGAATTGAACCTGGGTCCTTAGGCTTCACAGGCATGCATCTTAACCATTATGCCACCTCTCCAGCCCCCTATTTTATTCTTTTTAAAAAAATATTTTATTTTTATCTATGTATTTGAGAGAGAGAGAGAGAGAGATATACAGAAATAGGCAGGTAGAGAGAGAGAGAACGGGCACGCCAGGGCCTCCAGCCCTGTAACTAACTCCAGATACATGTGCCCCCTTTTGCATCTGGTTTACAAGGGTTCTGGGGAATCGAACCGAGGTCCTTTGGCTTTGTAGGCAAGTGCCTTAACCGCTAAGCCATCTCTCCAGCCCCCCTACTTTATTCTTTAAACATGCTAAGGGCTGGGGAGACGGTTCAATGGTTAAAGATGCTTGCTTGGGAAACATGGTAAACTTAGCTACTTGTAAATAATACTTTCCATTCCGCAGTGCTCACATAAAAACAGATGCATGCAGGTGCATGCATCTGGATTTGTTTGCAGTACAAGAGGTCCTGGCATACTTCTCACTCTCTCTCCTTGCCAAAAAATAAACAATTATTTAAAAACCCTCCCATGTAAATTAATGTCAAAAAGTACAGGTTTTAGAACTAAATAAAATGATGGGAGGTAAAGTGCCTAGCAATATTAGAAGCTAACTCTGAAACACATACTTAAAGCCGAAGCCCAGGCTGGGCCCAAGACGGTAAGAAGTAGGTGTGAGTGAGGGCAAGCTGGTAAGAAGAGGAAACGGCCATGAACAGAAGCTACGTACGTTTGCAGGTACAGAACGAGGGAGGCATTCTGCAGGCCCACGGGGTTACAGCGGACGGTGTAGTTAATGAGCTGTGCGGTGGTGAACGCAGGCCTTCTCCAGTGCAGGAAGACGGAAGACGAGGAGTTGGCCTTTGCATAGAGATGGTGCGGCGGTGGCGGAGGAGGGACCATGCGATCGCGGACAGCTAGTGGAAAACACCGTGTTAATTTGCGGCAGCACTCCACGGGTCATGTACGATGCAGTACAATCAGAATATCCGCTCTGTTGAGTGGATTTTAAATTCTTCTCATGGGGGTCTGGTGAGGAACAGAAGAACTAAAGGACTCTTCCAGGAGTTAGATAAGGGGCCACACGTTATCAGTACTTAACAGATTAAAAACTAAACCTTTGGCCAAAAAATAAAAATAAATAAAGCCAGGTGTGGTGATGCAAGCCTTTAATCCCAGCACTCAGGAGGCAGAGGTAGGAGGATCAGCATGAGTTTGAGGCCAGCCTGAGACTACATAGTGAATTCAGGTCAACCTCGGCTAGAGTGACACCCTACCTGAAAAAAATAAATAAATAACAGCCGGGTGTGGTGGCACAGGCCTTTAATCCCAGAACTCGGGAGGCAGAGGTAGGAGGATCACTGTGAGTTCAAGGCTACCCTGAGACTACATAGTGAATTCCAGGTCAGCTTGGGCCACAGTGAGACTCTACCTTGAAAAACCAAGGGGGGGGGGGGGGGAAGAAAAGAATTTTAACCAGCAAGTCTTCCATCTAAGTAGCAGTGAGACTGAAATTTCAAGGAGGAGGAGGAGGAGGACCAAGAGGAGGGCAGAGGGGGAGGAGATGGAGAGGAAGGAGCCACAGTGAACAGGTGACGATGACTGACTGATGACTGACTGACACTCACACACGCATCCCGGGGTGCTGACGGTCTGGTCCGCCTGGTAGCCGTCTTCCACGTCGTTGTAAGCCAGCAGCCTCACGTGATACTTTCTTCTGGGGTCTACAAGGAAGCCAACAGATGATGCTTAGAACCAGCCCTCCGGCTATGAGCAAATATTCTGGACAGAGCCATTTCTTTTGAATGCATGAAAGTTCTAACTAAGTAGGAGCTAGAGAGATGGCTTAGAGGTTGGGGCGCTTGCCTGTGAAGCCTAAGGACCCAGGTTCAATTCCACAGTACCCTCAAAACTCAGGTACAAAAGGTGGCGCAGGCATCTGACGTTCCTGTGCAGTGGCTAGAGGTGCTGGTGCGCCCATTCTTTCTCTCGTTCAATCTCTCTCTCAAAAATAAATTTAAAAGTATTTTTTAAAGTTCTAAATGAAGTGAATCTTTCCTTCTGTTCCCAGCAGTGCATTCAGTATTACCGTCCACCTTACCGTGACACTGCTGTTGAGATTCTCAGTTACTTAAAAGTTAGCATGTTTAATCCAATTTCAAATACTACCACCATCACCACCACAAACCTCCTTCTCAAATGGACAAATTTTGGTTTTCTGAGCTAGGGTCTTGCTATACAGCTCAGTCTCATTATGTACCCAAATCATTCTGCATCCCAGGCTGGCCTTGGACATGGTTCTTACTGGAGCCTCCCAAGTGCTGGGAATTCCAGATGTGCATCTCCATGCCCAGCTCAGGTTTTGGATTTCAAAGTTCTAAGTTGGGGCTGAGCACATAACTCAGTCAGTAAAGTGCTTCCTGTACAGGTACGAGGACCCAAGTTCAACCCACAGGCCCCGTGGAAAGACGCCAGGTGTGGGGTGCTCGCAGGAAGTGTTGTGAGGCGGGCCCGGGGAAGATCTCTGGGGGATCTGTCAGTCTAGCCTAATCTCCAAGCTCCAGGACAATAAGATACATGGTTACGTTCCCTCATGGGCTCCTGCTGGGCAATGTCTGCAGACAGCAGCTTCCTCAGGAGTGTATGTAACCTGTTGCTTGTACAGGTGGCCCTAAGCAACCTGGGGACAGTTTTCTGGTGATGTCCATATTTCTGATCTCATGTTATTCCCAATCTAGGCTTCCCACAGGCTTGTGGGGTGCTTTTGGGAAGCCCCGGGGCACAGTGGCCAGGGTTCATACTGGCCAGGACATCATGGCCATCCACGCCAAGCTGCAGAATAAAGAGCACGTGATTAAGGCCCTGCGCAGAGCCAAGTTCAAGTTTCCTGGCCGCCAGGAAGACCCACATGTCAAAGAAGTGGGGCGTCACCAAGTTCACTGCAGATGAACTTGAAGACATGGTAGCTGAGAAGCGGCTCAACCCTGATGGCTGTGGGGTCAAAGACATCCCCAGTCATGGTCCCCTGGACAAGCGGCGGGCTCTGCACTCATAGGAGCTTCCATTACTCATACCTTGCCAACCACACTCAATAAATCTCACAATCCAAAAAGAAAGTTACCAAAAACAAAAGGCGGATGAGGGCCTGGAGAGATGGCTCAGTGTGGTTGAAGGCACCTGCTTGCAAGGCCTAATGGCCCAGGTTCGATTACCCAGTACCCATGTAAAGCCAGATGCACTATATGGCACATTAGTTTGGAGTTTATTTGCAGTGGCAGGAGGCCCTAATGTGCCCATACTCACTCCCTCTGTCTTTGTCTTTTTCTCTTAAATATTTTTTTTGTGTTTTTGTTTTTTCGAGGGAGGGTCTCACTCTAGCCCAGGCTGAGCTGGAATTCACTACATAGTCTCAGGGTGGCCTCAAACTCATGGCAATCCTCCTACCTCTGCCTCCCGAGTGCTGGGCTTAAAGGCATGCGCCACCACATCCAGCTCTAAATAATACATATTTTTTAAAGGCAGATGAAATTGCTAAGGATGGCAGCCAAAGCTGTCCTCTGACTGCATGCACATACCACACACATACTCACACGCAACTCCTAATGTGCACTTGCACACAGGAACATGGGCAAACACATGCATTACTATTATTATTATTATTTTGTTTTTGTTTTCCGAGGTAGGGTCTCACTGTAGCTCAGGCTGACCTGGAATTCACTATGTAGTCTCAGGGTGGCCTCCAACTCACAGCGATCCTACCTCTGCCTCCCAAGTGCTGGGATTAAAGGTGTGCACCACTACGCCCGGCTTACCTGCATTAATTTTTAAAAAAAGTCTTGAGGGGTTGGAGAGATGGCTCCGTCATTAAAGGTGTTTGCTTGCAAAGCCTGTCGTTCTGGGTTCAATTCCCTAGCCACCCATATAAAGCCAGACAGGCGTTTGTCTGGAGTGGCAAGAAACACTGGCACCCCACCCACAAACACACAAATAAATAGATTAGATAGATGATAGGTAGATAAATAGACGATAGGTAGACAAGTAAATAAATAGTAAAAATAAATAATTTTATTTATTTGAGAGAGAGAGAGAAGTGGCGTGCCAGGGCCTCTAACCAATGCAAAGAAATTCCAGATGCATGTGCCACCCTGTGCATGTGTGGGTACTGAGCAATCAAACCTTGGTCCTTAGGCTTCATAGGCAAGCACCTTAACCACTAAGCTATCTCTCCAGCCTCAAAATAATTTTAAAAAGCCTTAGATTGCCAAGAGCTCGAGGCTGCTCTGAAAGACTACATAGTGAATTCTAGGTCAGCCTGGGTTAGAATGGGACCCTACCTTCAAAAACCAAAAAGCATCCTTTAGTAATGCCTCTGAGTACTTTAAGTTTTTAAGTGGGTCCTTCCAACAAATCTACCTTTTCAAGTCCAGAGGTAAATTCGTCAGCGAGTTGAGTTAGAGCTCCCTCTGCTGGTGTATGCTATCACAATGCTAAAACAATTCTGTCCCAAGCCTTTCCTCACTGTACAGTTGTGAAGTCAGTAGTGGTTGTAAGAAAGACCTGGCTAGCCAGTCCAGTTCATCTCATGCACGTTAAAACAAAGTCTCAAGGTTTTGAGGAATTACATGGCCATAAATTTTAACTGATATGTCTCAAAAATATATTTAAAAAAGGGATGGTTGTGGTGGCATGTGCCTTTAATCCCAGCCCGTCAGTTGGCAGAGGTAGGAGAATTGCCATGAGTTTGAGGCCAGCCTGAGACTATGAAGTGAGTTCCAGGTCAGCCTGGGCTAGAGTGAGACCTTACCTCGAAAAACCAAAAACAAAGAAAGGATAATAGTACAAATACATTTAAGGTTAACTGTGTAGTGACACTTAACTAGAGTACTTGCTTAGGACACAAATAAATAAATTCTATCATTTTGTTTTTGTTTTTCAAGGTGTCTCCCTCTAGCCCAGAAATAACCTGGAATTCACTATGTTGTCTCAGGGTGGTCTCAAGCTCACAGTAATCCTCTCAACTCTGCCTCTCAATTGCTGGGATTAAATGTGTAAGCCACATATTGCTTATTTCTTTTTTAAAAAATACTATATTTTTATTTATTTATTTGAGAGAGAGAGAAGAAGAGGGAGAATGGGCAGGCCAGGGTATCCAACCACTGCAAATGAACTCCAGCCACACGTGCTACCTTGTGCATCTGGCTTACATGGGTCCTGGGGAATTGAACCTGGATCCTTTGACTTTTCAGGCAAGCACCTTAACTGCTAAGCCATCTCTCCAGCCCTCATTGCTTATTTCTTAATTGCCCAAGGGTGATGGCTCAAACAGGTAGTATTTGAAGTTAGGGTTAAAGTTGCTTAGACTTAGCAATGAAGACTGGGGAGACGGCTCGCTCAGTCAGTAAAGTGCTCACTCATAAGCATGAAGACCTGAGTTTGATGTCCAGAATCCGTGTAAAAAAAATATTAAAACTCACATGTTAGTGGTGTGCACTTGCAATCCTACCTCTGGCAAGGCAGAGACAGGAGGGTCCCTGGGGCTTGATGGCCAGGTAGTTTAGCCTAGTTAGCCAATTCCAGGCTGGTTAGAGACTTTAATCCCAGCACACGGGAGGCAGAGGTAGGAGGATCGCCGTGAGTTCAAGGCCACACTGAGACTACATAATGAATTCCAGGTCAGTCTGGGCTAGAGTGAGACACTACCTTGAAAAACCAATAAACAAATTAATTAATTAATTAATTAATTAAAAAAGAAAAGGTGGATGGGGGCTGGATCCTCCTATCTCAGCTTCCCAAGTGTTAGGATTAAAGGTGTGCATCCCCATGGCCGGCTCAACTTAATTTCTTTGAGAATCATCTTCTGAGTCTTTGAGTGTCAAAAACATTTTTTTTTTTACTTACAAGAACAGAGAGAGAGAATGAGAATGAGAATGAATATGAGCACACCAAGGCCTCTTGCCACTGCAAACTACAGATACATTTGCCATTTGTGTATGTGGCTTTACATGAGTACTGGGGTATCGAACCTGGGCCACCAGATTTTGCAAGACTGTTCAAGTAAGAGCCTTTAACTGCTAAGCCATCTCCCCAGCCCTCAAAGACATTTTTGTTCATGCCAAAGAAGTCGAGAGTCCAGAAAACTAGAACCAGAGTAATTAGCTCTACCTGCTGTCCTCGTCAGCAGTCCCCGGCCTGCAGAGCAGGCGAAGGCTCCCGTGGGTATGTGTCCATCACGTAGGGGCGATGGGCAGGGCTGTGTTTGTGTTTATTGCCAACAAGAATGCTTGTTGCTTTCCCAACCACATAACTGGCATATAATCGTCTCAGTGGCAAATCTACCTTCACCAACGTCTCCCATATGAATCTAATAATCTCACATCTACTAACAAAGAAACAGCCCCAAGGACAGTAAGCGCTTTTGGAAGTGATGCAACCAATGTCTTTTCTAACAGAAGAACAGCAGTGCTTCACAAAAGCAAAGCATGGGAGCATTTGAGAGTGAGTCTGAGAAGAGCAAGCAGGCGGACCCCCACATCAATCCAGTCTGTTAGCTGAGTCTCATTTTTAGAATTAGTTGTTTACTGCCCTCAATAACTTCAGGCTAGAACCAGAAAAGAGAAAGTCAATAAAACGCTATTTTCTGTAATATTGAATTTTTTTTTTTTTTTTTTTTTTGGTTTTTCGAGATAGGGTCTCACTGTATCCCAGGCTGACCTGGAATTCCCTATGGAGTCTCAGGGTGGCCTCGAACTCATGGCGATCCGCCTACTTCTGCCTCCCGAGTGCTGGGATTAAAGGTGTGCGCCACCACGCCTGGCTTAATGTTGAAATCTTTGAAAGTTGCACTCATCAAGAATCTGCCCAAGGGCTGAGGAGATGGCTCAGTGGTTCAAGGCACTTGCAAGCAAAGCCTGACAGCTCAGTTTCGATTCCCCAGTGCCCACACAAATGGCATATGCATCTGGAGTTCATTTGCAGTGGCTAGAGGCCCTGGTGTATCCATTCTTTCTCTCTCTCTCTCTGCTTGCAAGTAAATAAATAAATTTTTTTTTTTAAATCTGCCCAACTGCTGGGTGTGGTGGCACACGCCTTTAATCCCAGCACTTTGGAGGCAGAGATAGCACGATGGGTGTGAATTTGTGGCCAGCCTAGGACTATAGAGTGAGTACCAGGTCAGCCTGGAATAAATAAATATCTTCCCAATTATATTCCAACTGCATACAATTTAACAATAATAGAGTATTAACTGTGTCTTTACACAACCTCTTAACTTACCTGTTAAAAACGTTGGTTTATATGGTCTTCCTCCCCTCACCCCAAGGTAAGGTCTCACTCTAGCCCAGGCTGATCTGAAATTCACTACGTAGTCTCAGGGTGGCCTTGAACTCACAGCAATTCTCCTACCTCTGCCTCCTGAGTACTGGGATTAAAGGCATGCACCACCACGCCTGACCTACATGGCCTTTTATTATTATTATTATTAAATATTTTATTTATGCATTTACAAGCAAAGAGATGAGAGAGAGAGAGAGACTATAGGCACACTAGGGCTCTCCAGTCACTGCACCAAACCAGATGCCACGCGGCCCTTGTGCAGCTGGCTTATGTGGGTCCTGGAGAATCGAACCGGGATCCTTTGACTTTGCAGGCAAGTACCTTAACCGCTAAGCCATCTCTCCAGCACCCCGTTCCCCAATTTTTTTAAATGACAGTGTGCTCATGAAGACCATACAACAAAATCCCCTGGGCCTTTTTTAAGGGCTTTACTTGAAAAACACTGACTTCCTCTTTTCAACCACTAGATGGTGCCTGTGCGTCTGCAGGGAGTGTGTTGCGCCCACTCATTTCCCCGGGCCAAACTGGTGGAAGAGGAAAGCAAGCTTGCAAGCAGGGAGGCTCTTGCTTAAGTTTTATCAAACAGAAGTCTTGGTGAATTTCAAAGCAGAGGTAAAAGCGAGGAAGACTGGAGCTGTTTGTTTTACACGTAAATATTTCATACGCACCTCAAAAAGCCCTGAGAATTAGGTGCGGGTTTTTGCCACTTTTCCTCTTAGGGGACTCCAAGCTGAAAACACATCCTGCCTGCCCATGTGGCTCCACTAAGAAGCTGTCCAGTCGCAGTGTTTACAGACTTTCCTCACAAGCGCTGGGGATTGAACCCAGGGCCTTGCTCACGCTAGGTAAGCACTCTACCACCGAGCTACAGCCCCAGCTTCAGGGGCTGAGACGGTCAACTCAGAATGACGGGATTCTAGCTTGGTCGTTATTGAACAGATTAGAAACCCGTCTTTTCTATGCTCTGGTTAAAATCACCTGTAAATCATAATCCTGCCAGGAAGATTGTGGGTTCAAGGCCAGCCTAGACTACAGAGCAAGACTGTCTCAAAATTTTTTAAGTACAGGGCTGGAGAGATGACTCAGACGTTAAGGGCACTTCCTGTCCGAGCATGAGAGCCCGGGCATGAACTGGAATCTCCAGAACTCAGGCAAACATCAGGGTATGGCCAAGCATGTCTGCAACCCCAGTTCTGTGGCGGAGTTGAAACCAGGAAAATCGCTGGGGCTCAAGAACTCTGAAATCCACAGCAAGGAAAAAAATGTGCAGATGCGTGATGGAGGGGGCACCCCTCCAGCCATCTCAGGCAAGTTCACTGGGCACCACGGCAACACATACATACGCCTGCACCACACACACACGCTACGTACACGCAAACGTTTAAAATACGTAATTTCAGGCTGGAGAAATGGTTAAGCAGCTAAGGTGCTTGCCTGCAAAGCCAAAGGACCCAGGTCTGATTCTCCACATAAAGCCAAATACACAAGGCTGGATGCATGTATCTGGAGTTTGTTTGAAGTGGCTGGAGGCCCTGGCACACACATTCTCTCTATCTGCTTCTCTCTTTCTCAAATAAATAAATGAATAAAATAAAAAATTAAAACACATAATTTCAAAAAATTCCAACTCTGTTGGCTTTTGAGCATTTTTTTCATTTTTTTTTATCGTTATTAAAGGTATTTTATTTTTTATTTTTTTTCTCCATTTTTATTAATATTTTCCATGATAACAAAAAAAATCCCATGGTATTACCCTCCCCCCTTTCCCCTTTGAAATTCCATTCTCCATCATATCCCCTCCCCATCTCAATCTTTCTACTTACATATATACAATACCAACCTAATAAAAGCCCTCCTCCCTTTCTTTCTCTTCCCTTTCTATCTCCTTTTTTAACTTACTGGCCTCTGCTACTGAGTTTTTTCCTTCTCACACAGAAGCCCAATCATCTCTAGCTAAGATCCACATATGAGGGAGAACATGTGGCGCTTGGCTTTCTGGGCCTAGGTTACCTCACTTAGTATAATTCTTTCCAGATCCATCCACTTTTCTGCAAATTTCATAACTTCATTTCTCTTTTTTTCATTTTTTAAAAAGATTTTATTTTTATTTATTTATTAGACAGAGAGAGGGAGAGAGAGAAAATGAATATGGGCACGCCAGGGACTCTAGCCATTGCAAACGAACTCCAGACGCATGTGTCACCTTGTGCATTTGGTTTACGTGGGACCTGGAGAATCAAACCTGGGTCCTTAGGCTTCATAGGCAAGCGATTTAACTGCTAAGCCATCTCTCCAGCCCTCATTTTTATGTTTGGGAGCCCAGCTCATGAGTGAGCATTTAAAAAAAAAAAAAAAAAAAAAAGCTTATTTATTGCCAGGCATGGTGGCACATGCCTTTTAATCCCAGCACTCAGGAGGCAGAGGTAGGAGGATCGCCATGAGTTGTAGGCCACCCTGAGACTACATAGTGAATTCCAGGTCAGCCTGGGCTAGAGTGAGAGCCTACCTCAAAAAAAAAAAAAAAAAAAAAAAAAAAAAAGCTTATTTATTTGCAAGCAGAGAGAGAAGAGATACAGAGAGAGGATGGATATGCCAGAGCCTCCAGTGGCTGCAAGCAAACCACATATTCATGTGCCACTTTGTGTGTCTGGGTGCTGGGAAATTGAATCTGGGTCATTAGGCTTTGCAGGCAAATGCCTTACTGGCTAAGCCATCTCTCCAGCCCCATTTTTTTTTTTTTTTTGGTCTTTTATTTTTCTTTATTTTAGCTAAAAAACGGCGGCTATCAGTAGGCTAACTTGAAAGAAAGTTTCTACAACATATTTTACTCTGATACCTTGAAGACTAAGTGCTTTCTGGAGACGAGCGAAGGTAACAAAACTGACTGACATCAAGCTCAAGCTTCGCAGACTCCATGGTAACGCCAACAGGTTGGTTTGCTTCCCGGAAGTGTATAACAAAAAACAATTACCTCTAGCCACTGTACACAAACTTGGGTCATTAGGCTTTATAGGCAAATGCCTTAAACAGTGAACCACTTCTCCAGCCCCAAAATATTTTTTTTTTGAGGTAGGGTCTTACTCTAGCCCAGGCTGACCTGGAATTCACTATGTAGTCTCAGGCTGGTCTTGAATTCACAGAGATCCTCCTACCTCTGCCTCCCAAGTGTTGGGATTTAAAGGCATATGCCACCATGCCTGGCCCTCCTCTAGTTTTTAAAAAAATTAAAAAAATATTTATTTATTTAAGAGAGAGATAATGGGCGCTCCAGGGCCTCCAGCCTCTGCAAATGAACTCCAGATGCATGCGCCACCTTGTGCAGCTGGTTTACATGGGTCCTGGGGAATCAAACCTGGGTCCTCTGGCTTTGCAGGCAAGTTCCTTAACAGCTAAGCCATCCCTCCAGCCCTCCTCTACTTTTGCCTGTTTGTCTTGAGGCAGGGTCTCACTCTAGCCCAAGATGACCCACTCACTTTGCAGCCCAGGTTGGCTTTGAGCTCAGGAGTTCCTAACTCAGCCTCCTGAGTGGCAGTATTAAATGTATGCACCACCGTGCCCAGTTAGCCTCTGTCTGTAGATGCCACTGCTTAAGGCTCCAGGACCTTGAAGAGCTGAGACACAGTCAGTGGTCAGGGATGGATAAGAAGAAGAGAGAGCCAGGCGTGATGGCGCATGCCTTTAATCCCAGCACTTGGGAGGCAGAGGCAGGAGGATCGCCGTGAGTTCGAGGCCAGCCTGAGACTACATAGTGAATTCCAGGTCAGCCTGGGCTACAGCGAGATCCTACCTGAAAAAAAAAAAAGAAGAGGAAAAAATAAAAAACAAGAGAGAACATGAGGTCATGACCATCAGCAAACTTCTCCAGGGTTAAGACACTTTGCAGGATTATTTCTATAGCGCAAACCCGACACTTGGAGTTTGTTTCTTATTCTTCTATGGAAAACAGGTGGTGAGAAAATAATCCTCCTAGGATCTAAGGAAGATTAAGTAACCAATCAATCCACAGACAGGAAGCATGCCACTGTAGCCTAATAAAATGCCTTAAGAAAATAAAAAGCATTGTTTGAGAAATCGCTATGTATGGCTTTAAATTATTCATTCAAGGCACTGCCTCAGAAAGGCTTTGCTGTATTTGCAACCAGGTGCCACAATCAAGACAGCTTCAAGCATTAAACTGTCAGACTGGAGCCGGGCGTGGTGGCGCACGCCTTTAATCCCAGCACTCGGGAGGCAGAGGTAGGAGGATCACTGTAAGTTCGAGGCCACCCTGAGACTCCATAGTGAATTCCAGGTCAGTCTGAGCTAGAGTGAGACCCTACCTTGAAAAAAAAACAAAAACAACAACAACAACAAAAAACTGTCAGACTGGGGCTGGAGAGATGTCTTTGCAGTTAAGGCACTTGCCTGTGAAGCCAAAGAACGCATGTTCGAATCTCTGGGGCCCGTGAAAGCCAGATAGATGCACAAGGAGGCGCATGCATGCATCTGGAGTTCATTTGCGGTAGCTGGGGGCCCTGGTATACCCATTCTCTCTCTCTCTGCTTCTCTCTTTCTCTCTCTCAAGTAAATAAATAATTGAAAAATATATTTTTTAAAAAGTCATACTGGCTGGGCATGGTGACGCACACCTTTAATCTCAGCACTTGGGAGGCCGAGGTAAGAGGATCATTGTGAGTTCGAGGCCAGTCAGAGACTACATAGTCAATTCCTACTAGAGTAAGACCCTACCTCAAAAAGTCAAAAAAAAAAAAAAAAAAAAAAAGTCAGGCTGGGCATGGTGGTGCATGCCTTAAATCCCAGCACTGGGGAGGCAGAGGTAGGAAGGAGGATTGCTGTGAGTTCGAGGCCACCCTGGGACTACATAGTGAATGCCAGGTCAGCCTTGACTAGAGTGAAACCCTACCTCAAAAACCCAAACACAGACACAGACACACACACACGTCAGACTGGAAGCTGTGAGTGGTGGCACACTACTTTATTCACACACACACACGTCAGACTGGAAGCTGTGCGTGGTGGCACACTACTTTATTCCTAGCACTCAGGACACAGAGGTAGGAGGATTGTGGTGATTGGAGGCCAGCCTGGAGCTACAGAGAGAGTTCCAGGTCAGCCTGAGCTAGAGTGAGACCCTATCTCGAAACAAACAAAAAGAGGTCAGACTGAAATTTGTATTCCAAGCCATGATACGAGGCAGCACGTGCGGAGATGGTTAAAAGGTGCCCAAGATCACAACTAAAGTTAGAAAGGCGACATTCTGCAGGCTGAACCCCAGAGCCTGACTAAATGTCCACTTTTCATCTCATCTTTTGAGTTGCCAAGTTTTGCGCAAGCAGGCTCAGGCCTATTGTTCCTGCAGCAGCCAGCCAGGGTGACTGTCCTGCCCCTGGCCTGTCCCTTGCACACAATACCCCCATATAATTATTCAGAGAAGAGGCCAGCAGTGGGGACTGCTGTGACACCTGGGTCGTGGCCTCTGACATGAGAATCTGGGGCCTGCCCAAGGCTGGTCCACCAGCAGAGCGTGGGGGGATGGGTGGGAAAGAAGAGCGGAGAAGAGCACTGACAGGCCTGTGTGGGCACCCCCAGAGAACACAAGCCACACCCCCACAGGGTGGCGTGCTCTTCAGGCCTTCAGGTTCTGTTGTTAATAGGCTTCCTTATGGCATTCCCCTCTGTCTGTATATCCTTGTCTTCGCTCACGCCCTGACGCCCAACAGGGCTCCTCTCACAGGCAATTTTTTTTTTTTTCAGGTACTTTGCTTTCTCAGAGAGAATTTTACTTACATACTTCTTTATTTGTTTTGTTGTTGTTGTTTTGAGGCAAGGTCTCACTTTAGCCCAGGCTAAGCCTTGAACTCAGCGAGCCTCCTACATCAGCCTCCCAAGTACAGGGATTATACAGGCATGAGCCACCACACTCAGATATCTTTTTTTTTTTTTTTTTACAATCTCATACTTGTTTATAATGTATTTAAAATCTTTTAAAATATTTATTTATTTATTTGCAAGCAAAGAGAGAAGAGAGACAGAGAGAATGGGCATGCCAGGGCTTCCAGCCGCTGCAAATGAACTCCAGATGTGTGCACCACTTTGTGCATCTGGCTTTATGTGCATACTGGTGAATCAAACCTTTGGTCCTTAGGCAAGCTCCTTAACTGCTGATCCATCTCTTCAGCCCCCTGTTTATAATGTATTTTGATTATATTCATAGCTATGACCCTCTCTTATTTCCCTCCCATTCTTGTTAAACCCTTTCTTCAGATCTATTTTTTGTCTGGTATCATACACTTATGTTAGAATGGGGAAAAACGTAGCTCATGATGGTTCAAATAATGTTTTACCTGAATGCATTAGTGTGCTGAATTAAAAACAGGGTTTTAGAGGAGATAATGTCAATTTTACTTTAAACCTAGATTAAAAATTCATTCTCATGCTGGAGAGATTGCTTAGTGGTTAAGGCACTTGCCTGTGAAGTCTAAGGACCTATGTTCAACTCTCCAGCTCCCACATAAGCCAGACGCACAAGGTGGCACACATCTGGAGTTCAACTGCAGTGGCTTGAGGCCCTGGCATGCCAATTCTCTCTCTCTCATACATACATTAAAAAAAAATCATTCTCCTCTGTCTATAAGATGAATTTCTATAAGATCGTTCATCAGAAGTATTTCCTGCTCTGCCTGCTTATAAACTTCAGGATGTTTAATGATTATGCCAAAATGTTACAAATTTGTTCTGTAGCAATACTTGAGTGTAAACACACAGATCTGCAAAGGGAGACAGGGCAGCCCAAGGCATCCCCAACTTTCCCTGCATTCTACACAGGACTCCAGGGAGAGCTGGTGGCTCTTGTGTGAGCTTGAAATGACTTTGGACTCTCTAACCTCCTGAGCAGTCTTAAGACAAGATAACGCCTCTCCCTCCCAGTGCACACCTCCCTGTCCCCCTGAGCGTAGGATCGTTCAGAAAAGTCTGTATTGGGTAACGTTTGAGAATTTGTTTCCTATCAGAGTAAGTACATATACTATTGGCAATCTCTACTTTAAAAAATCTCCCCAAATGGCAGGGATTGTTCTGTGAAATCCAGAGGCATAAGGCTTTCCCAGTTATATTGTAGTAACTAATATTTTGATCCTGTAATTTTGCTTTTATGCATCAGATTTTGAAAGTGTTATTATTTTTTGAGAGATGAGTTACTTCATCTTTAGGGCTTCAGCTCTCACATACAATGAGAAACTAATCTGATAGTGATATCAGAGGCCCCATAGTAGGTTTTTTATTTGTTTTTATTTATTTGAGAGTAACAGAGAGAGAGAGAATGGGCGCACAGGGCCTCTAGCCACTGCAAATGAACTTCGGATGCATGTGCCACCTTGTGCATCTCGCTTACACGGGTCTTGCGGAATTGAGCCTTGAACTGGGGTCCTTAGGCTTCACAGGCAAGCGCTTAACCGCTAAGCCATCTCTCCAGCCTGGGTTTTGATCTTTTATGGCCTGTTCTGATGGAGGCTTTTCCCTCCAATGATGAGTCACCATGGAAGAAAGGGAGCTAGCTCACTGGTCCAGTGTTGTAAGCTGAGTCTCTGCCAGGGAACCACCAATTAATAGAAATAAACTGATGGGTGGTCTTTCCTTTAGGTGGGAAGGAAAGAAAGACTCCAAAAGAGTGGTGGTTCAACTATCCCAGGACTAGAATAGGAATGTATTAGTGGTACTAATAAGGGTGGGTCCACATACTGTTCTCCACTAAGAGTAAAATGAGGGACTGCTGAGTGTAAGAACTTACTATTCTAACATGAGAGAGAGAGAGAGAGAGAGAGGGAGGGAGGTGTGCACGCACACATGAGCAGTCTCCTAAAACAATTAAGGAGGTGCCAAATGTACAAAAGAAGTTCACTCAAAATTGTTACATAGCAAGAAAATGAAATCCATTCCTTTGATCATGTTAAACTGTTTACCAAGAGCAGTGCTCACCCTAGAACTCAGTCTCAGGCTACTTACTATACTTGTCTGGTATGTGTTTGAGTAGTGGCTCATCTGCACACATGAGGGGCCTTATGAACAATATTTTTATAGACTGACAGAGGGAACCTATTCATGACAGCCCAACGTCCCCTGAAGCTGTAAGATACATTTCCTTCCAGGACTAACATTTCTCCACATCACTGTCATGGGCTGGCTATGCTATTCTGACCCTTTTGTGAGGAGGTAACATGAAAATACCATCCATCATCCCCAGAGGTGCACGGTCTCACCGCAGAAAAAACACCTGTAGTTCGGTAAGCAGCCACCTTGAACTAACGCAGCCCTTGGCAGTTAAAGGCAGCTTTACAAGGCGGGAGAGACCCAGGTAGACAGCTGGAAGCCACTTTTAAATTTCTTCTCAAGTGGGAAATCCAAGCTGGTGAAATGCCAGCTTCATCAATCACAGGGCAAGCCCTGCCTGTGTATTTATGCCTCCCTTAAACTGGCAAACCGCAGTGTACAACTTACTCAGACTGGGGCAGCACTCCAAAGTAATTTTAATCTTAGCACCAAAGCAGAGAATTTTGGGAGTTCCTTGATGCAAATAGGGAGAGATCATTAACATATTAATTGGTCAAAAACTCTCAAGACAAACTCTACCTAAGTGTCAAATCTTTCAGGTTTCGCCCCCCACCCCCAGCCCTACCTGGAATTCACTATGTAGTCTCAGGGTGACCTTGAACACTCAGCAATCCTCCTACCTCTGCCTCCCGAGTGCTGCGATTAAAGGCATGCGCCACCAACGCCTGGCTTAAATCTTTCAGGTTTTAAAAGACACAAGATCTTTGAGGTTACTGAGAGGTACACAATATGTCTTTTAGAATAGTTTTTGACACATGACTAGAAATCTCAAACAATATGAGCACATAGTTAAACCAAGAGGGTTTTCTGAGAAAATAGTCAACAGATCTAAAGGTTTTTAAAATGTTCAATCTGAGATATATTATATATATATGAACATACATTTGTAAACATTTCATGGGGCTGGAAAGATGGCTTAGTGTTAAGCACTTGCTTGCAAAGCAAGGCCAGTAGACCCAGGCTCGATGCCCCTAGGACCCACACAAAGCCAGATGCACAGGTGGCACATGAGTCTGGAGTTTGTATGCAGTGGCTGAAGGCTCTTGTGCACCCAATTCTTCCCCCTCAAAAAAATAACTGATAAACATTGCATGGATAGAAGAGATACTTGTTTCAGGAAATAATTTTCAGCTCAGAAATAATTTCAGGTGTGTTTTACCCATCAGCTACTTTTTATTTCTTTTTCTTTCTTTCTTTTTTTCTTTCTTTCTTTCTTTCTTTCTTTCTTTCTTTCTTTCTTTCTTTTTTTTTTTTCTTTTCTTTTTCCGAGGCAGTGTCTCACTCTAGCCCAGGCTGACCTGGAATTCACTATGTAGTCTCAGGGTGGCTTCGAACTTACTCAATCCTCCTACCTCTGCCTCCCAAGTGCTGGGATTAAAAGTGTGTGCCACCATGCCCGGCTACTTTTTATTTGTTGATTTTTTTCCAGCCACTTTTTAATTCCTCGGGAGGACTTCCATCAGAAGGGTACTGGGCAAATGTGATCTGGGGGCTGGGGGATGGCTCCGTCAGTAACGCCTGCCTTCCAAGCACAGGGTTCTGAGAAGTGCCATGTAGTGTGCCTGCCTGCAACCCCAGTGATGGGGAGGCCTGGGCAGAATCCCTACACTTCGCACACTTGCCAGTCTAACTTAATTGGTGAGCTCTGGGCTAATTAGAGACCCTATTTCAAAAAGAGGTAGACAGCCTTCCTGAGAATGACACCTGAGGTTGTCCTCTGGCTTCTAGATGGGGCATATACAGCACACACATACCCACACACATAAAATACACTTGCATACCATGTATGTGCAAACATGCGCACAAGAAAAGTAACATCTTCTGTTTTAGGATTTTGTGTGCGCGCATGCACCCATTTGTGCATGAGTGTGTGCGTGTGCAGCCAACCTATATGCTCACCTACAGTGGTCAGGCTATCAGGTGTCCCTCTCCGTCACTCTTGCCCAGTATTGTTTTGAGCCAGAGTCTCTTTACTGATTCTAGGGCTTGCTGGGCTCTGACGATTCTGGGGTCTATGCTTCCCCGTGGAACTGGGGTTACAGGCATGTGCAGCTACGCCCAGCTGTGTGTGTGATCTGGAGATTCAGCTCTGGCCGTCTCAGGGCCCCTCGGGCCCTCATGCTTGAGCAGGAAGTACACTTATCTGCAGAGCCTTCTCCCCAGCCCTGTTTTAGTTTTATTTACTGATTGATTGGGGTAGGGTCTTGCTCCAGCCCAGGCAGATTTGGAATTCACTATGTAGTCTCAGGGTGGCCTCGAACTCAAGGTGATCCTTACCTCTGCCTCCTAAGTGCTGGGATTAAAGGTGTGCACCACCACACCTGGCTCTGTTTCAGTATCTTTCTTCTTTTTAATTAAAAAACCATTTTTTAAAATTAAATTCATTTCAGAGAGAGAGAGAGAATGGGCATGAACTCCAGATGCATGTGCTACCTTGTGCATCTGGCTTACATGGGTCCTGGAGAATCGAACATGGGTCCTTTGGGGCTTCACATCCAAACACCTTAACCTCTAAACCATTTCTCCAGCCCTTTAAAAAAATTATTTATTTTATTTTATTTATTTGAGATAAAGAGAGAGAGAGAATGGGCTCACCAGGGCCTTAAGCCATTGCAAAGAAACTCTAGAAGCATGTGCCACCTTACACATCTGGCTTACATGGGTCCTGGGAAACCGAACCTGGGTCCTTTGCCTTTGCAGGCGAGCATCTTAACCACTAAGCCATCCCTCCAGCCTTGTTTTAGTTTCTTAATAAGTTTATATTGTTAGGAATTCATTTGAACTGATAGAACTTTATATTATATTCACATTCTTGGAAACTTAGTAAGTTTGTTGATTGATTCATTTAGGCTTTTGAAACAGGGTCTCACTATTATAGCCCAAGCTGACCTTGAGCTCACAATCTTCCTGCCCCAGCTTATCAAAGGCTAGGATTACAGGTATGCACCCCACACCCAAAGTTAAAAGCAAAATCAAAAACCCGATATATCTGTTAATTTTCCATCTTACGTTTGATCACTGAGGACAATAAAAATATGTTTTAGACCTCTTTATAATGTCGAGAAATATCGAGGGCTTTTAAAGCCAGGATTAAGTGCAGATCGAGTACTGTGCTGACTCCAAATGCAAGTCACTCTGGGATACAGGGACAGGGAAGCCAAGACTCACGACTATGCAAGTATAAGCGAGGCAACCTAGACAAGGATTTAGTGTGCCCAGAGCAATTACTGCAATTTCTCAGAAGGGAGATGTACACCCTCCCCTCCCATGACAGGCCTTTGTAAATAGTATCTTCTTACTTATAGACGTTTCCAGGGGCTTCCATTGTAATTTCTATAGTTTTGTCCGGTCAAAATTGAAGCCCATCTGCCATTTTTCTTGAGACAAAAGGCCATTTTTTGAAAAGGATGGGAGTGTAACTATCCCAGAGAAAGGACCGTGTTCAAAATCATCCCACTCGCCCATCTAGATGGAGAAAGTTCACAGTGACTTACTTCCATTGCTTCTTCCTCTAATATCTCTCAGTCAAGCAAAAACCCCAGAACAAGTCAATGATTCTTTTTTTTTTTTTTTTGGTTTTTCAAGGTAGGGTCTCACTCTAGCCCAGGCTGACCTGGAATTCACTAGGGAGTCTCAGGGTGGCCTCGAACTCACGGCGATCCTTCTACCTCTGCCTCCCGAGTGCTGGGATTAAAGGCGTGCGCCACCACGCCCGGCTCCAAGTCAATGATTCTAAAAACCACTGGAATCTTCTTTCCTTATCACCCTACACCATTATCAACATTGTCAACACAGATTCTGGTGTATTCTTAGAATTTAAATAATATATTACAGCCTCTTTCTAACAGCTACAATATCCTGTGTCCCACAGCTAACAGTGTGTAGATTGCTTTGGTTACTAAGAAGCCCCATAGATAAATTTCTAGGCCATTTCTAATACCACAGGGGATGTGATGGCAAGCAGAAAAGGAGCTCAATCCTGGGTCCAGTGGCTTTACGATCTGTATATATCTTTGCCTCAATTTATTCACCTAAGCATTTTTTTCTGATTTATTTTTATTTATTTATTTGAGAGAGAGTGTGTGTGAGAATGGGCATGCCAGGGCCTCTAGCCACTGCAAATGGACTCCAGATGCATGTGCCACCATGTACATCTGGCTCAAGTGGGACCTGGAGAATCGAACCTGGGTCCTTAGGCTTCGCAAGCATGTGCCTTAACCACTAAACCATCTCTCCAGCCCTCACCTAAGTATTTTTGATTCAAAAATGTTTTATGAGCTGGGTGTGGTGGCACACACCTTTAATGCCAGCACTTGGGAGGCAGAGGTAGGAGGATTCCTGTGAGTTCAAGGCCACTCTGGGACTACAGAGTGAATTCCAAGTAAGCCTGGGCTACAGAGAAACCCTACAAGTTTTATGGGGGGCTGTTTAAAGCTAGGCGTGGTGGCACACAGCTGTCATCCAGCACTTGGGAGGCTGAATGGGAGGATGGGGAGTTTGAGGCCAGCATGGGTTACATAGTCTCAAACCCACCCTGCATATCAAAAGGGGAAAAATCAGGTTTATTGGAAAGGAAAATGTAGCAGTGCTTGGTCCGGTTGGAGGATTATTCTGACTAGTTTCAACCAGGCCTTCTTTAATTCTTTCTTTGCTCTGAAAGGGTCCTTCACCCACTTAATTTTAACTACTCCTGAGGCTTTGTATCACAAGTTACCATTAGCTTCTCAGGGGGGCTGCTCTGAGCCCTGTCCTCCTATTATACACACCCACTCCCACACCAGCCCTTAACCCCCTGTGCTTTTCCAACTTAATCACCAATTATGTGATTTGATTCACACCTCTCACCTCCTCTAGACTTTAAAGGTCTATAAGTAAAGTCATTTACAAATACCCGATTCAAAAAAAAAAAAAAAAAAGATCGACACAGAGAACAATCAACTCCTACCAAATCAGATATCCAGAGACACAGAGGTACCCAACACCTCATCACTGAAGCAGACCAAAAATGAACCCAACAAACCGGGCATGGTGGTGCACGCCTTTAATCCCAGCACTTGGGAGGCAGAGGTAGAAGGACTGCCATGAGTTCAAGACCACCCTGAGACTACATAGTGAATTCTAGGTCAGCCTGGACTAGAGTGAGACCTTACCTCGAAAAACTAAAAAAATAAAAATAAAAAAAATAAAATATAAAAATGAACCCAACATGGCTCAGGGAAATTTTGCGGAAGAGGGGGCGGAAAGAATGTCAGAGCCACACACTGGGTCATGATACGCAGAGATATTTCTCCTACTAATAACTGTGGGCTAACTCCACAATGCATATAACCCATACAAGGAGGGGCCAGGGGGAGGGGCTAGGACATGGACGAGCCTAACCATGGAACCAACTTGACTGTATTCACGGAGTACAAAACTAATTAATAAAAAAAATTAATTAATTAAAAAAAAAAGAACAGAAGAAACTGAAGCCGGGTGTGGTGACGAATGCTCGGGAGGCAGAGGTAGGAGGACTGCTGTGAGTTCGAGACCAGCCAGGTCAGCCTGGGCTAGAGTGCAACCCTAACTCAAAAAACCAAAAGAAAGAAAGAAAGGAGAGAGGGAGGGAGGGAGGGAGGGAGGGAAGAAGGAAGGGAAGAAGGAGGATCTGATTCACACCCCACACCCAGGCTCCTGAAAACAACAGCTCCAGGTTCAGAGAGACTCAAGTCTCCAAGTGAGTGACACAGATGAGTGATAAAGGAAAGAGGGCCCCAACATTCTCCTCTGGCACGCGCACACACACACACACACACACATGCACACGTACACGCATGTGCTAATCATGCAAAAAGGGAAATCTTTGGTAGACTATCTTAGAACAGCAGTCTCCAAATTCATTTTACTTTCCATTAATACTTTTATCTTTAATTTCTCCATTTTTTTTCTTTTAGGGCACTGAGGATGGAACCCAGGGCTTTGCACATGCTAAGCAAGCCTCTATTGCTGAGCTATGCCCCGGCCCACTGATTATTTCTTCTAGCCTGCATGCTTATTACATTGGCTTTTATTTACTTATATGAGTTTCCTAATAGATTATTTTACAACAAACACACAACAGTATCTTTAAAGGCTAAGATAAGGGCCTGACCAGCTCCCCTCTGACCAGCAGAAGATATAATTAAGACAAAGCTTAAAATTCATTTGCATTAAGTTTAAGGACAATGTTTAAAATGAAAACAAAATACAATCCAAGAGGGTAATTACTGCTCTATAGCATTCCTCCCCAGCTATCTATCCAGAAGTTTCTTTCATGTGCTAATGGTGGCATTTTAAAACCTCATCTCTTAGATCTTTAAGGACCTCACACAGTTCAGGATTCTTTATACTCACCAGGAACTTCCAGAGTGGTCGGAGGGTCAGCACTCAGTATGATTAATGGTCAGTATTGATTTAATTTCCTACAAGAGTTCTTATTCGTGTCGAGCACCCGTCATACTCACAGACTAAAAACAGGAGGGCAAAATTCACCCAAAGTTTCCCTTTGTTTTTAAAATAATATGTGAAAACTCTGGCCTATGAAACAATGAAGAGCCTATGAAAAACTGAGCATCTCCTTAAAGGAAAAGTATGTTTAAGGTTTTGTTAGGACACATAGAAAGGAAGCAGAAAATAAAACAGTAAAGTCAGTTAAACAAACTTCAAAGTACAAAGTGCTATAGGAGATACTGGGATATTTAAAAAGGGAGATAAAGAGCCAGTGTCAAGATATTACTTAAGTAATTTTTAAAATTTATTTGTGTGTGTGTGTGTGTGTGTGTGTGTGTGTGTGAGAGAGAGAGAGAGAGAGAGAGAGAGAGAGAATGGGCACACCAGGGCCTCTAGCCAGACACATGCACCACCATGTGCATCTGGTTTACGTGGGTACTGGGGAATCGAACCCGGGTTCTTAGTCTTTGCAGGAAAGTGCCTCCACCACTAAGCCACCTCTCCAGTCCCCTAAATAATTATTACACAGATCTGAGCATCCCCACATGGAAAGCAATGCTTCCTTTAAGTGCTTGGTTTGATGCAGCACTTGGAATAAAGTTTTAAAGAAAAACTATTTTCTGAAAACAGAGGAATTCATGTCTTTCGTTTTTTTGTAATACTATTCCCAGTCTTTTATAGTTGAATCCTGCCCATTTTATTTAAAAAAAAAAAAAAAAGTGTTGCTTTGTTTTCTCTTACAAAACAAAAAAACCCAGGAGGGCAGAAGATCTATTTCCCTGGTAGATATTTGCCTAGCATGGGCAAGGCCCCAAAACAAGACAAACTCCCCAGATATTAAGACGGGACTTTAATTTGGCAGTTGCTGGAGGGAGGGGGTGTATGCTGGGAGGGAGCAGCACAGGGGTCACGTGGACCAGTCTTGCCCTGACTGCACATGGTACCAGACTCCAAAGTTAACTGATTTTGTCTCCCAGCCTGGAGTCACACCACAACTGGCCTTTCTCTTTATAGACTGGCAAAAAGCAAAAGAAAACATAGCTTCTTCACATAATGGAACTTCCGGACCCTGCTCATTTCGCCCCGCTCCGCGGGGGCCTCGCTTTATTTCGGGCTCTTTTCAGGCAGCCCTGTGAAGAAGGCCTCCCAAGTACTGTAAATCTTCGCTGGCCCTGCCTCAAAGGTCAAAGGGTTATCTGAAGCTATCCGAGCTGTGTTGTTTTAGGGTAGCCCATCTCCTTCCCTCTTTCTTTCTTTTTCTTAAGCCAGAAGGCAAACACATATGAATCACAGTAAGCTAATTTAGGTACTAAAAAAAAAAAAAAAAAAAAAAAGTTCTGCACCAAATCACTGAATATCAACTTTTCAGTCACTACAAAGAGAAAGACAGATGCAGAGGCACCTCCACGTACCACCATTGTCTGCTGCAGAGCTCAGGGCACAGCTGCTAAAACAGGGGCCACGGCAAACCCACAAAAGGCCTGGCCGTCTAGGCAAACGCATCCATTTTGTTCTGGGGGTAGGAGGGGAACCTTTGCAGTTATTTTGTTCACACACTGCACCTCATTTAATTAACAAGACAGATGTTCTCCACAGAGCATTCCATATCTGGAAGCCTTTCCAAACAGTAACGAGTATTCAAGACTAAGAATTGTAAAAGTCCAGGAAAAATAAAATAACCAGAATTCTATTCTCGAATATTTTGTAGCGTTTGATGTTTTGGGAAAGTTGCAACTTGATTTCTTTTTTCTTTTTTTGTAAAATATTTTACTTTTATTTATTTGAGAGAGGGAAGGAGGGGGAGAGAGAGAGAGAGAGAGAGAGAAAGAGGGAGGGAGAGAGAGGGAGAATAGGCATGCCAGACCCTTCAGCCACTGCAAACAAACTCCAGATGCATGTGCTTATGTAGGTCCTTGGGAATAACCTGGCTCCTTTGGCTTTGTAGGCTAAGCCATCTCTCCAGCCCTTAATTTCTTTTCTTTTCTTTCTTTTAATTTTAATTTTATTTTATTTTTGTTTTTTCGAGGTAGGGATTCACTCTAGCCCAGGCTAACCTGGAATTAACTATGTAGTCTCATGGTGTGGCCTTGAACTCATGGCGATCCTCCTACCTTTGCCACCTGACTTGATTTCTTTCTTTCTCTTTCTCTCTCTCTCTCTATATATATGTATGTATGTATGTATACATATACATACATACATATAATTATTTATTTGCAAGCAGAGAGATAGAGAAGAGAGACAGACAGATAGCAAGAATAGGCACACAAGGGCCTCTAGCAGCTGCAAAGGAATCCCAGATGCATGTGGCACTGCCCATCTGGCTTTATATGGGTACTGGGGAATTGAATTCAGGTTGTTAGGCTATGCAAGCAAACACCTTAGCCTCTGAGCCATCTCTTCAGCCCCCTTAATTTCGTTTTTTAAAGAGGTGCCTTATTATTGATTTTCTTTAACCACTGAGCCACCTCTCCAAAATGGTTTCAGTATGAAATAAAGCTACGGATTCCATCCCACTGCCACTGGTACAAAGGCAAGAGGCAGAACTTCAGATGAAGGCAGCTGCGTTACTGAGTTCATTTAGATTACAAAAGGCTTGCAAATAATGAATGCCAAGCTATGTCCTGTGACTTGCTGGAGATGCTGTTTGGAATGCCATCTCTATCTCTCCCAGAGCCCGTGCCCTCACTTCCTACTAAAAATTCCACCTTTTGTGGCAATTGAGACACATAAATGCTTAGAATTCCATCGAACTGAGAACAAACACATATATGGCCTTACCTATAGGAAAAGGATTGCAATTTCTGAGCTCTAAGATGATACGTGTGTGTGCACATTGTATGTGTGTGTGTGTGGTGTGTGCAGATGCATGTGCTTTGTGTGTACGTAAGTGCAGGCCAGTGTCCTCTATCACTCTTCGGCTTTACTGCCCTGAAGCGGTCACTTTGAAGAGGAGCTCCTTGTTTTTAGGTTACATTCCTTGACCACGGAGCCCCAGCAAACCCACTGTCTTTGCCCCCTCACTGCCAGGGTTACTGGCATGCAGAGCCATGCGTAGCACTTCATGTGAGTGCTGGGGATAGAACACAGGTCTTCATGCTTGTGCAGTAAGCACTCATACACACTGAGCCCCCTCACTAGCCCCAGTAATTTCTTTTGAAGGACTCCACTGAAAGGTGTAATTCATAAAATGACACATGCACCACCTTGTGCATCTGGCTTTATGTGGGTGCTGGGGAATCAAACCTGGGTCCTTAGGCTTCGTAGGCATGTACCTTAACTGATAAACCATCTTTCCAGCCCTCCCAGTGATCTTTCTAAAACAAGCCATGGCAATGGCAATTTCCCACTTGAAAGCCAGTGGCGGCTCATGTTGCTTGTAGGTAGGAAGGCCTCACTGGTCCTGTAAGGATGGGTTCTGTTCTAATCTAGGGCCTCAGTATCCACCATTAGTACCTGTACAGCATGTTTCACCCACAGTAAAGCAATGATGTTGCCTCACTTAAAAAATATTATGGGCTGGAGGAATGGCTTGCTGGTTAAGGCATGTGCCTGCAAAACCAAAGGACCCAGGTTTGATTCCCCAGGACCCATGTAAGCCAGATGCATATAGTGGTACATAGGTCTGGAGTTCATTTGCAGTGGCTGAAGGTCCTGGAGCAACCATTCTTTCTAGTCTATCTATGTATCTATCGATCAATCTATCTCCTTCTCTCTCTCTCTCAAATAAATAAAAATAAAAAATATATCAAAAAAATAAAAAAATATTATGGAAGTTGTCATTAAAAAATTTATCACACACACACACACACGTATATTAGCCGGACATGGAGGCACATGCCTTTAATCCCAGCACTCAGGAGGCAGAGGTAGGAGGATTGCTGGGAGTTTGAGGCCACCCTGAGACTACACAGTGAATTCCAGGTCAGCCTGGGCTACAGTGAGACCCTACCTGGAACCCCCCCCCCCCGCAAAAAATACATATTTGCATGTGTAAGAGTGTAATGGGAGGCTGGTGAGATGGCTCCACAGTTAAAGGCACTTGCTTGCAAAGCCTGATGCTCTGGGTTCAATTCTCCAGTGCCCATGTAGGGCCAGATGCACAAAGTGACCCATGCACGTGGAGTTTGTTTGCAGCCACAGGAGACACTGGCATGCCCATACTCACTCATACTCTCTCTGTGTTTGCAAATAAATAAAAATATTTAAAAAAATAAAAGTAATAATGGTCATGAAAATTTTCCACTCATCTGAAAGATGGACTACTAATAAATTTAGGAGCCTGGAGATATGGCTCAATGGGCATGAGCACTGGCCAAGTGTGCAGGTAGACTTGAGAGGCCCTGAGAAGAACCCGAGGGTGATCACCAGCACTTATATAAAAATCCAGGTGCGGTTACGCACACCTGTATCCCCAGTCCCGTGGGGGAGGAGACAGGAGAATGACTGGGGTGCACTAGTCAGCCAGTCTGATCAAAGATGGCAGCTCCCAGGTTCGGAGAGACCCATCTGAAGGAGACAACACAGAAGGCATTGATGTTCTCCTCTGGCCACCACACGCATGTTCACCAGGCACGTGCATCGGCACATACACTATACACATACACCAAGCTACACATGTATGCCAAAAAACGAAGGGCTGGAGAGATGGCTTAGCAGTTAAGGCACTTGCCTGCAAAGCCAAAGGACCCAGGTTCAATTCTCCAGGACTCATGTAAACCAGATGCACAAGGTGCCACCTGTGTCTGGAGTTCATTAACAGTGACTGGAGGCTCTGGTGAGCCCATTCCCCCGCCCCCCATCTTTCTCTCTCTGTCTGTCGCTCTCAAATAAATAAATAAAAATTACTTATTTGAGAGCGACAGACAGAGAAAGAGGCAGAGACAGAGAGAGAGAGAGAGAGAGAATGGGCACGCCAGGGCCTTCAGCCCTGCAAACAAACTCCAGACGCGTGCGCCCCCTTGTGCATCTGGCTAACGTGGGTCCTGGGGAATCAAGCCTTGAACAGGGGTCCTTAGGCTTCACAGGCAAGTGCTTAACCGCTAAGCCATCTCTCAAGCCCCCCAATTTTTTTTTTAAAGAAGAGAAATCAAGCCGGGCATGGTGGTACATGCCTTTAATCCCAGCACTTGGGAGGCAGAGGTAGTAGGATCACCATGAGTTTGAGGTCACCCTGAAATCAGACTGAGCTAGAGTGAGAACCTACCTCAAAAAAAAAAAAAAAAAAAAAAAAAGAAAAGAAAAACTATATACATTTTAGGGATGTGATCCTTGAGGTTTTCTTTTTAAAGTAAAATGTTCTAAAATAGCTTTTTTTTAAAAAATGTAATCATGTATTTGGGAAACAAGTTAACCAATTAAATATCAATTGACTTAATCCTTGTTTTAAGAAGTTGCATCTGTCACATAACATGATGTCTTACTTGGGAAAAAATTTTAAATGTTAGTTAAGTGAATCAAAAGATATAACTTCATCTGTCTTTCTTTTAGGACAAAGGTCTGTGTGTATTTTCAAGGAGAACGTAGCCCCAGAAAACACTTTTTAAATTGAAAACTTAATTACCAGAAGTGGAAACAAAAGGATGCGCAGAAAGGCATCAGAAAGGGGATTAGTAAGAAAATGAAATTTTGAGACAGCAGTTTGTTACTCAAATTTGACATGGACTCAGCAAACAGAAGCATTAAATTGCATTTCCAAGCCCACTTAGTGAATCGTGCTCCAGCTAGAGCTCCTTTGACGTGCAGGAGCCCCGTGAGAGCAAGTACCCACCGCGCAAGATGCAGAGGGGCTCCCTTCACCTCCTGCCCTCTGCACACATCAGTCTCTGTTAAACAGGCAGCTCTGGCCAGATGCCGCCTCTAGAAATGGCCACAGATGGTCACTTGTCCAGTTGACCAGGACACACTGCCCTTCCTTCTGGAATCCGGAAGTACAGAGGACGAGGCGAGAACGCCTCTCGCTGGTTGTGACTCGGTCAGACCCCAGAAGGGACATTCTATAAAAGGAGGGCCAGACCCTCCAGGTTAGAGGGTACCCTAAAGGTGATCTGGCCGACAGCTGCGCAGTGCTTGAACGCCCGTAAGTGCATCCCTGCTAGCCAGCCACGCAGGATGTCGCTCAGAGCTCCAGGTGCGCAGGTGCAGAGACCTCCTGACCTTGAACTCCAGCAGGCCAACCACTGGAACTAGTACCACAGATGCAGTGTGCCCACAACACCCAAACCCTTTCCTAGTTTATGCTTGTGAAAAGTGATTTTCAATGAAGCTCCTTCAAATGGCGTACTTCATAGCTGTTACAATATAGAAACAAAAGCCAGGCGTGGTGGTGCACGCCTTTAAGCCCAGCACTCAGGAGGCTGAGGGGGGAGGCTCACCATGAGTTCGAGGCCACGGCCTGGGCTACAGAAAGACTCCACCTCACCCCACCCAACAAACAAACAAACAAACAAACAAACACACAAAGCAAACATTAGAGAAACAAAGGCAGTATACATGGAACTGATTTTAAAAACATGAGTTAGGGCTGAGGAGATGGCTCAGCCTTTAAAGGTGCTTTCTTACAAAGTCTGCTGGGCCCGGTTAAATTCATAGCCGCTCACATAAAGCCAGACACAAAAAGTGGTACAAGTGTCTCGGTGTTTGTTTGCAGCAGCAAGAGGCCCTGGTGCATCCATGCTTTCTTTCTCTGTCTGCCTGCCTTTCTCTCTCTAATAAATAAACCAAATTTTTAAGGTCTCTCTAAGTTTCTTAGAAGAGTAGAACCGTTTTCTTCTTCTAATCGACTATTCAAGTCTTTAGAATAAACTATGTGTAATCCATGCCCAAAAAGAATCCTCTGGGGAGCCAGGTGCGGTGGGCGGCGCACGCCTTTAATCCCAACCCCAAGGTGAGGTGGGTGGCGCGCGCCTTTAATCCCAACCCCAAGGTGAGGTGGGCGGCGCTCGCCTTTAATCTCAACCCCCAGGTGAGGTGGGCGGCACTCGCCCTTAATCCCAACCCCCAGGTGAGGTGGGCGGCGCGCGCCTTTAATCTCAACCCCCAGGTGAGGTGGGCGGCACTCGCCCTTAATCCCAACCCCAAGGTGAGGTGGGTGGCGCGCGCCTTTAATCCCAACCCCCAGGTGCGGTGGGTGGCGCGCGCCTTTAATCCCAACCCCAAGGTGAGGTGGGTGGCGCGCGCCTTTAATCCCAACCCCAAGGTGAGGTGGGCGGCGCTCGCCTTTAATCCCAACCCCCAGGTGAGGTGGGCGGCACTCGCCCTTAATCCCAACCCCCAGGTGAGGTGGGCGGCGCGCGCCTTTAATCTCAACCCCCAGGAGGCCGAGGGAGGAGTTGGAGATAAGCCTGGGCTAGTGTGAGGTCCAAGTTAGCCTGGGCTAGAATGAGACCCTGCCTTGAAAAAACAGCAGGAAGAATACTCTGGGTATGCATTTCCGCATATTATTTCCACATTTAGGTGTAAATTTGTAGAGGAAAAGGAAAGAACTGAGTTTGAGCTGTGAGGTTTTCGTCAACAACAGTCCCTAACCCCTTTTCCTGTCCGAAGCTTCAGGACCAGCACTGGGGGAGCAGGGCGGGGCGGGCACACCCGGGGCAAGGCAGGGAGCCTGGGCGAGCACCACCTCCGCACCGATGGGCGCGGGACACACGCACCCTCATCGTTCATCCAGCTCCCTGACAGAGATCGACAGTAAACGCATTTGGCCCAAGGCAGATCAAATTTAAAAACCAAGTAACAAGATTATCAGCAGAAGACCATCTGGAAAACTCCGGCACGGAGCCACCGGAGGGGTTTCTATGTCCCTGCACCCGGACACAGGGTCCCACCACTGTGCCCCCTGGTGCAGGGGCAACGCCGGCTTATTGCTGCTCTCGTGGCTCGTGTTACCAGGTCAGGGAAGAGAGCGGTGGCGCCCCATGTTGGGGTATCTGTCACCTCCCAAGGGCAGCTTGAGCAGAAAAGCCACCGTGGTTCATAAAATCCTAATAGGTGTTCGCCTGTTCATCAGAACGAGTGTCCGCTTGGGTGAACATCGACTCACACGGAGCTAGGAGTACTCCTAACTTCATGCTCATAAATTCAATTTAATCTCTATGAAACATGGTACATCAGGAATTCTTTTCTCTCTGCAAAAACAGGGAAAATGAGAATAAAAGTGCCTTTCGTGTGCTCGCCTTGGCAGCACATATACCAAAATTGGAATGATACAGAGAAGGTTAGCATGGCCCCTGTGCGAGGGTAACTGACACACAGTCAAGAGTTCCATATTTTTGAAGAGGTCCCAGTAGTTCTGAGGCTGGATGCTGGCTAACTCCCCAGACAAAAATAAAACTTATTTTCCCCCCCTCATAAAAAAAAAAAAAAAAAGGTGCCTTGGGCTGGAGAGATGGCTTAGCGGTTAAGCGCTTGCCTGTGAAGCCTAAGGACACCGGGTTCGAGGCTCGACTCCCCAGGACCCACGTTAGCCAGATGCACAAGGGGGCGCACGCGTCTGGAGTTCGTTTGCAGTGGCTGGAAGCCCTGGCGCGCCCATTCTCTCTCCCTCTCTCTATCTGCCTCTTTTTCTCTGTCTGGCGCTCTCAAATAAATTAATAAAAATAACAAAAAATAAAAATAAATAAAAATAAAAAAAGGTGCCTTTCAGAATGAGTATCAACCCAAGCACACACACAGTCCTTCTTTTATACGGTTTCTAGGCACATGAAGAAAGTATTTACTTATATGGGTCATAGATAAGGGCATTATTTTATACATAGTTGATATAAATTATTATATTTTAAAATATTTTATTTATTTATTTGAGAGAGAAAGAGAATGGGTATAGCAGGGCCTCTGCAAATGAACTCCAGATGCACAGGCAACCTTGTGCATCTGGTTTATGTGGGTACTGGGGAATTGAACCTGATTCCTTAGGCTTCACAGGCAAGCACCTTAACCACTAAGCCACCTCTCCAGCCCTGATATAAATTATTTTATACCTTTATAGCACTCTCAGGCAAATACCAAGTTCAACATAATTGGTGAGTATTATTAGTCAACCACCCAGTGAAATCCTATTTGACATGCTACTCTATGTCCATCACATACTCATAACAATGGACCAGGGTCCCCCTGTGCCAGAAGTGAACATTTTTTGGGGGGGAGGGAAAGGGTTGAGGTAGGGTTTCACTCTAGTCCAGGCTGACCTGGAATTCACTATGTAGTCTCAGGGTGGCCTTGAACTCAGGGCGATCCTCCTACCTCTGCCTCCCGAGTGCTGGGATTCCGGAAGTGAACTTTATAGACAGAAACACAGATTCCCGGAGCTGGAGGCAACATAGCAACAGCATGGCCACCTGATATCTCCTGCTGCCACTGGAACATGACGCAGTGAAACCAATCCTTCTCCCTGACATGCGAAGTCAGTCCTCACATCCTGTAACTCTTGTCCCAAAGGCCACAATAGGATACAAGGACAGTCATGGACACACTCACCCAAGCCACTGAGCGTATACAGAAGGTTGCCAGTGTCTAAGAAAATCGGTCCGTTCTCCTGCTGCCCCTCCTCTCTGTAGAAGAGCTTGTAGCCTTGGATGGTTTGCAGGTCCTCGGCTTCTTGCTCCCACGTCACAGAGATGGTGGTGCAGCTCAGGGGCTCCAGATGCAGCTCTGGAGCCTTGGGGGCTAGGAAATTCACCAGAGATGGTAGTGTGAACAACTCACAACTCACAGGGACCTCAGTGTGAAGCCAACAGTTACAAGACATTCAACGATTACACTTCAGCCTAACCTTCATAAATCCATAACTATCAACTTAGAGAGGATCTAAAATATGCTACCTAAAGAATAAAATGTACATAACAGAGCTGGAGGGATGGCATAATGGTTAAGGCATTTGCCTGCAAAGCCAAAGGACCCAGGTTTGATTCCTTAGGACCCACATTAGCCAGATGCACAAGGGGGCACAAACATCTGGAGTTCGTTTGCAGTGGCAGAAGGCATTGGTGTGCCCATTCTCTCTCTCTCTTTTTCTCCCTCTTTCTCTGTCAAATAAATAAAAATAAATATTAAAATGTACATAACAAAATAATATCTAAAATTGCATATTGAATTTTTAATGCATTAATACCTTATTTTCCAACTCTGACTGTCTTGATATTGTTCTGTGATAGAACTGACATTATCAGCAAATCACAGATCAGCCATGTGACATTCCACAGGAGTTAAAGAGAAAGAACCAGGGCCCCTTGTTTCAGGATCTTTCTTTCTATTTATTTATTTGAGAGAGATGGGGGATGGAGGCCAAGCATGCCAGGGCCTCTTGGTGCTGCAAATGAATTCCAGACACATGGGCCATTTTGTGCATCTGGCTTTATGTGGGCACTAGGGAATTAAAGCAGGTAGACAATGGGCTGGGGAGATGACTTAGCTCTAACTACGAGAGGAAGACTTCAAAATTCAAGACATGGCATTCTTCCCAGAGGGGCCGTAGGTAGTGGGTACCTTTCACACTCGTAGCTTTCGGTGTCCTGTGCGAAGTCCACACTGACGACTCTCCCAGGCCCGCTCGCGTGGCGGCAGCAATGCGGACCAGATAGACACTATCGGGTTTCAGGCCTTCCAGGAGGTACTCATGCGTGGTGCCCGGGAGCTCCAGCACTTGGATGGAATTCTCTGAACTCAGGCGGAAGGACAGGCGATACAACACGACCTGGCCTCGCCGATATTTGGCTGGGATCGGCAGCCAGGAGATGAGGATGTCGGTGGGGCTTCGACTGGTCAAGCTAATTTCAGGAGGCCTCAGGGGAACTGTTTATACAAATAGACACAATGTTTATAAATATTTAAAATCAAGATGCTGCTAAGCACAACAGTATTTACTGAACTTTCTTAAAAACCGTTTTTTATTTAGTTAATTTATTTGAGAGAGAAAGAAAGAGGCAGAAAGGGAGAGAGAGAGAATGGGAATGGGCACGCCAGGGCCTCTACGCACTACAATGAACTCCAGACGCATGTGCCATCCTGTGCACCTGGCTGACACGGGTACTGGGGAATAGAACTTGGGTCCTTGGGCTTCACAAGCAAGTACCTCAACCACTAAGCCATCTCTCCAGCCCTGAACTTTCTAACCAACAACGCACAGCATGACAACAGAAGAGACATTGCCTGCTCTGGCAGACACCCAAAGAAGCAGAGAACTAGCAGACATGGTAACGCCTACCTTTAATTGCATTTAAAAGGCAGAGGTAGGAGAATTGCTGTCCAGCCTGGGACTACAGAGTAAGTGCCAAGTCATCTTGGGCTAAAATAAGACCCTACCTTGAAAAAAGAAAAAAGAAGCAGAGAACTAACCAGCAAAGAAGAAGAAACAGTAATAAGGATGGATGAATCTCATGGAATCAAAGACAGTAAGATTCTCATTGCTTCTGTCATGACAGATAGGTTGTTGTTTGGGACAAATATGGAAATACTTAATAATCATCTAAAATAAGAGCTGGAGAGATGACTTAGTGGTTAAGCCGTTTGCTTACAGAGCCTAAGGACCCATGTTCGACTCTCCAGATCCCACGTTAGCCAGACACACAAAGGTGAGGCAAGCACAAGGTCATACACGCCCACTCATTGGTGCAAGTGTCTGGAATTCGATTTCAGTGGCTGAGGCCCTGGTGTGCCAGTTCTCTTTCTTTCTCTCTCTCTCTCAAAATAAAAAAATTAAAATTACAAGACAACTTCCCAAGTAAGCATCAAAATGCCTTGAAGCAAGTGAGTGAGGACACCTGGGACTCCAGAATAATAACTGAGAAATTCGTTCTATTATTATTAGTAGTAGTGTGTAGTATGTGTGGGCAGACATGTGATCAGAGGACAATCTCGGGATCTTCCACCTTGTTTGAGACAGGGTCTCTCTGGCTAGTCCAGGAGCTTCAGGATTCTCCTGCCTCAGCCTCTCATTGCTATAGGTGCACTGAGATCACAGACGCATGCACCACTTTGCATTCAACTTCAGCTTCATGTGGATACTGGTGTGTGGGGGGGGGGGGGGATCAGGAGGCTTGAGGAGCAAGCGCCTCCATTCAGTGAGCTATCTCTCCAAACCTGAAAGTAATTTTTTGAATTATAAGAGCTGACTCTTAAATCCTAATATTAGCTGAGCATGGTGGTGCTTTAATCCCAGCACTTGGGAGACAGAAGTAAGAGGATTGCCATGAGTTCGATACCACTCTGAGACTACATAGTGAATTCCAGGTAAGCCTGGACTAGAGGAGACCCTACCTTGAAAAATCAAAAACAAACAAACAAACAAAACCCTAATATGAACTTTTAATGCCCAGTTATAGTGCATGATGTTTAATATAAAAATGGGTTTTCTGAACTGCAGAGATGGCCTATTGGTTAAGGTACTTGCCTGTAAAGTCTAAGGACCCATGTTTGACTCTCCAGATCCCATGTAAGCCAGACTTACAAGGTGACACAAGCACAAGGTCACACATGCACACAAGGTGGTACATGTGTCTGGAGTTGGATTGCAGTGGCTGAGGCCCCGGCACACCAATTTTCTTTTCTCTCTCTCTCTCTCACACACACATAAAAAAGAAAAGAAAAAAAGGTTTTTCCAGGCTGGAGAGATGGCTTAGCAGTTAAGGCACTTGCCTGTGAAGCCAAGAACCCAGGTTTGATTCCCCAGTACTCATGTAAACCAGATGCACATGGTGGTACATGCATCTGGAGTTCGTTAGCAGTGGCTAGAGGCCATGGTGTGCCCATTCTGTCTCTCTCTCTCTCTGTCTTTTCTCTCTCTCTCAAATAAATAAAATAAAGATAAAAAAATGAATAACATTGGTATTGCAGGAAAACGAGTTCCAGTAGTGATAGACACTTCACACTAAAAGATATAATTCAGAGTTAGAACCTGTTCTCAAGTTAGATTATTTTATTTTACTTTATTTATTTATTTATTTATTATTTGAAAGAGGAGAAAAAGATGCAGATAGAGAGAGAATGGGCATGACAAGGCCTCTCGCTGCTGCAAACAAACTCCAGATGCATGTGCCACCTTGTGCATCTGGCTTACATGGATACTCGGGAAATGAACCTGGGTCCTTTGGCTTCTCAGGCAAGTTTCTCAACCACTAGGCCATCTCTCCAGCCCAAGTTAGACTGTTTGAATGATATTCTACCAATTCCTTACGGGGTCTGTGACGTCACCCAAGCAACTTCATGTCTAGGTTTTCCTCACACAAAGGAGCCACATCTGTGGCCTTTCTCAGCTCAGGGGATGGTAATTACCTGTTCAACCCAAACCCTTCTTGCTACCCTTGCCTCCTCCACACACACTCCACTTTCAGTCCTGTGTCTGCGACTTCCACAGCCACCCCTCCGTCCACAGCTACCAGCACAAAGCTTTAGTCAACACAGTGGTGATAGCCTACCGGGTGGCCCAGCTTCTGCCCTCGTCCCTACCGTCCATTTCACCATCTCAGCCTGTATGCAACAGGAGAGTCCGGCCACTCTTCTGCCTAAATCAATTCTGTCTCACTCAGTGAGGACCAAAGTCCTCATGTAAAGCCCACCTAACAACACTGGCTGCCCAGCGGGTGTCCTGTGGCCCCCCCTCCAGCTGCTTCCCCCTTGTCCCCTCCACTCCAGTCACAGCTGCAGAACTCTCCTCGGCATCAGTGCACTGAGCACGCGCCTCCTCGGCACCCTAACCTTACCTCTTCCGTATCTTCACCCAAACGTCACCTAATGTGAGCCCCTCTCTGTTGGTGACTGTCTAAAATCTCAAATCTACTTCAACATTTTAGTTTCTTTTCCCCTTTATTCCCCATATCTAGTCACTCTTGAACTTAGCATGTAACTCACAAGTTATCTTGTTTATTGTCTCTGTTCCCTCTCCCCCAGAAAACTAGCTACCTCAGGCCAGGGACGTCATTCTCTCTGTGTGTATTTTGTTTATATTAGATATTAAGTAGGGACTGGAGAGATGGCTTAGTGGTTAAGGCACTTGCCTGAGAAGCCAAAGGACCCAGGTTCGATTCCCCAGGACCCATGTAAGCCAGATGCACAAGGTGGTACATGCGCCTACAGTCTGTTTGCAGTGCCTGGTGGCCCTGGTGCACCCATTCTCTCTGTATCTGCTGCTTTCTCTCTCTCTCTCTCTCTCTCTCTCAAATAAATAAAAATAAAGTAAAAAATTAAATATTAAGTAATAGATATACATATACACACATGTAGAGAGGGAATGAATGTAAAGCAAGCAGAAGATGAAAAACCAACGTGAGTACTTCGAAATCTTTCACATGTTTGAACTATTAATTCTCAGAGAAATCCCATGACGGAAACCCGTTAGTATTTCCACTTTACGGCTGAGAGAACTGGGTGTAATCGTTTGCTCCAGTCACACTACTAGTAGGGGAAGGAGCAGACGCACAGAGACCAGATAGGGCCCACGTGCCCTTCCTCTTTCTCTGCTATCTCCCATATGACCCTAGCTCCCTGCTGTAGGCGTAGGTAGGGGCAAAATGAGAGAGTGGAGGGAAGTATCTGGCAGAGGTGGGTGGGAGCTCCTCTGGTGTCCACTGTGGCTGTGGAACACGGCCATGCACACCAAGACCCACGCCGCTCACCTCAGGAAGGTCTTAAGACATGGGGAGGACATTGCCTACATGGATGAAAATTGTCAATAATTTTTAAAAAGAATTATTTAAAATAGAAACAAAAAGAGAGCAAGAAAGAAAGAAATGGGAAGACACTGGAACAGAAATTTGAAAAGCAATGTCAGAAAATTGGTATGTGATACGCCGGGCGTGGTGGTGCACACCTTTAATCCCAGCCCTCGGGAGGCAGAGGTAGGAGGATTGCCATGAGTTCGAGGCCACCCTGAGACTACAGAGTGATTTCCAGGTCACCAGGTCAGCCTGAGCTAGAGTGAAACCCTACCTCGAAAAACAAAACAAAACAAAACAAAAAAAAAAGAAGAAGATTGGTATGTTATCCAATATAAAAGTTGATGCTACTAAATAAAGTTGCATGAAAGTAAAGGTCCTAGGAGAATATGACTTAATTGGAATGTCAGGTATTTTACTGTTTATACTCTTTTTGGTTTTTCGAGGTAAAGTCTCACTGTAGCTCAGGCTGACCTGAAATTCACTATGTAGTCTCAGGGTGGCCTCGAACTCATGGTGATCCTCATGCCTCTGCTTCCTGAGCGCTGGGATTAAAGGCTTGTGCCACCATGCTCAGCTATACTCACATTTTTAAGGAGATACAGAGAGAATACAACACACACACAACACAAACTGGCCTATGTTTTCCCTCAGATATGCACAACAGAGGCTGTTGAATGCAATGTACTAGAGATGGTACATAGTGATGTTACAGATATAGATAGTGGTTCACTAATATGCAAGACCATTTTGGTGTGTGTGCACACGCACGTGCATGCCTGAGAGTGCTCATGTGCCCCAGATCGCATGTGGAGGTTGGAGGACAACTTCTGGTGTCAGAATGGGGAGATGTGGGAATTATTTCTAGGAAGCTATGTGGAAATGGCTCAGTGAATAAAGTACTTCCTGCCCAAGCATGAGAACCTAAGTTCAGTTCCTTAGAACCCAGACAAGAGTCAGAGACTGTGGCAGGCTTCTGTAATCCCAGCACACATTCAGCTGAAAAGGGAGGCGGAGACAGGAGAATTGACCATCAAGAAATCCTGCCGTGGTCACTGAGAAATCAAGTGAATCAAGAAATCACTGAAAGCTTCCTCCCTGTGGACCAGCTGACAGAATGCTATAAAAGGCTATGCTGCATACAGCCCTGTGGGAGACAGAAGTCATCAATGGTGATAGAATGCAGGGGACCTTGCAAGCCCTAAGACTGGCCAGCCAGGCCAAATGTCCCAGTTGGTACATGGTGCAATAGTGGCATGTCTGTTACAGGGAAAACCAACCATTCTCTGATTGGACTGGAGGCCTGTTCCACAAGAGGAAATACATGTCTGGTACCGAAAACCTAATCAAAAGCCTATGGTGGGGGAGGTCATGAGCCCTAGGTAAGTAACACCTAATGCTGTCTGGATAAAAGCATATATTATATCCACCCACCTGCCCTGTAAGCACTTTACTTAACATTCATACCCATATACGAATGCTACTCTCGCTTTGCTTAGAGTAGCTTCTCTTTTCAGATGCTGGTGACCGCTGGGGTGACGCAAAAGTCACCATACTGCTGAGAAGTGACAGCAGAGTGTTCAGCACTGAGACATCTCTCTCTCTCCTCTCTCTCTCTCTCTTTTGGAGGTAGGGTCTCACTCTGGCCCAGGCTGACCTGGAATTATCTATTTAGTCTCAGGGTGGCCTCGAACTCATGGCAATCCTCCAACCTCTGCCTCCCAAAGACATCTCTTTCCTACACATCCTGTAAGGTTCAGGGTCCATTGTAGAAGAAATTGGTGGAATGTAAGAGCCAAAGGAAATGTAGGACTGCTTACAGTGAAATCCTCCAGACACAAAAGGGCCTGGATATCCTTGACCTCGCAGTGCCTGGCACTACCTACACAAGACCTTCATAATAGGAGAAAAAGATGATGACATCAAAATAAAAGAGAGAATAATTGAAAGGAGGAGATATGATGGAAGGTGGATTTGTGATGGAGAAAAGTGGGGATGGAATAGAATTATTATGGTTTATTGTCTATAGTTATGGAAGCTGTCAGTAAAATAAGTTAAAAAAAGAAATCCTGTCTTAATAAAGATGGAAGGTAAGGACTGACACTTAGAAGTTGTCCTCTGAGCTCTATATGTATGCAACACACATGTACACACACACTCTTAGTTTTGAAAACCAAGAGTAGATTATTAACTGAGGATGAAAAACTTCAGTGAAGAAATAATACTGTGCTAATGTGTATGCTGAGCAATCCACTTTCACACTGCTCGGCACAAAGCATGGGCCCTCTAGAATCCAGGAAGAGAAATCCTGTCTTTTACAACACTCCATGAAGAACCAAGGGAGGGCAGTTCCCCAGGACTGTCATGCACACGCACACATGCAGTGTGTATATATTAATTTAATTTTAATTTTTTTACTTGTTTGACAGAGACAGGGAGGGAGGGATGGTGGAAGGGAGGGAGGGGAGGAGGGGAGGGAAAGAGAATAGAGAAAGACTAGGTGCACCAGGGTCTCCAGCCACTGCAGACAACTCTAGATGCATGTACCACCTTGTGCAACTGTCTTATGTGGGGGTACTAGGGAATTGAACCTGGGTCCTCAGGCTTTGCAGGCAAATACCTTAACTGCTAAGCCATCCCTACAGCCCTAATTTTAATTTTTTTAAACTCCTACCTCAGCCCCTGGAGGTCTGGGATTCAAGGTGTGCACCATCACACCTGCCTTTTTTTATTAACAATTTTCATTCATGTGCATAATGTATTTTGATCATAAGCCCCTCCAATTACCTTCTTTTGCCCTAGGACTATCTTTTATCTTTTCAAAAATTTATTTCAGGGCTGGAGAGATGGCTTAGCGGTTAGGTGTTTGCCTGCAAAGCCAAAGGACCTCAGTTCAATTCCCCAGGACCTACATAAGCCAGATGCACAAGGTGGTGCATGTATCTGGAGTGCATCTTCAGTGTATAGAGGCCCTGGCGTGCCCATTCTCTCTCTTCCTCTCTCTACCTCTTTTTTTCTCTCTCTCTCTTTTCCTCTCTCTCAAATAAATAAGTGAAGTAAAAAAAAATTTCACTTTATTTATTTTGGGGGGGGAACATGCCAGGCCCTCTTGTTGCTGGGAATAAATTCCAGACCCACACACCATTTTGAATATCTGGCTTTGTATAGTAATTATAGCACATGGCCCACAGGTACATGCAACAGTCCTGGGAAAATGGCCCTCCCTTGGTTCTTTGTGGCATGCTGTAAAAGACAGGATTTCTCGCCCAAGCTTCTAGAGGGCCCATGCTTTGTGCCCTGCAGTGTGAAAGGGGATTATTTAGTGAGGTATTATCACAGGATTGGAGCACGGAACCTGGGCGGGCCGGCTGTGCAAGCAAGCAGCTTCCACCGCCACTGAGCATCTCCCAGCCCAGGACCTTCATTATTTGTCATGTCACTTTTCTTGTGTGGTGCTGGGGAACTGAACGCAGGACCTCATACATGCTAGGAAAACTTTCGACCACTGACCCTCAACACCTGTCCAGGCTATCTTAATAAATGGAATTTTCCAGCATTCTCAGAGAATATGGTCCTTCCTCAAAACAACCATCACTCAATAGTCAAAGCAGGCCATGTCTAATAATAAACTAGGTGCTAGTTCATTTTCAACACTTTTTAATCCTTTTTTTTTTTTTTTTTTTGGTGGGGGGAGTGGTTGAGGAAGGGTCTTGCTATAGCCCAGGCTGACCTGGAATTCATTCTATAGTCTCAGGGTGGCCTCGAACTCATGGTGATCCTCCTACCTCTCTGCCTCCCGAGTACTGGGATTAAAGGTGGTTGCCACAACGCCTGGCTTTAATCATTTAAAAAAAGATTTTTTTTAAATTGCTTAATTTGAGAGAGAGAGAGAGAGAGAGAGAAAGAATAGGTGAACCAGGGCCTTCAGCCACTGCAAACAAACTCCAGACACATGTGCCACCTTGTACATCTGGCTTACATGGGTCCTGGGAATCAAACCTGGGTCCTTAGGCTTTGTAGGCAAGTGCTTTAACCACTAAGCCATCTCTCTAGCCCGCTTTAATCACTTTTAATTGAACTTTTATTACTGCATATTCATTCTGCAAAATAACGGGGCTCTGCTACAACATTTTCAGTCATGTAGGTAATGTGTTATCCTCTATTTTTCCTCATCCTATCAAAGCTTTTTTAATTGACAGGTGCCTAATTCCACAATCTCCCAGCTTCGGAAGTAAGCACCTATGACCATGACTCAGCATGCAACATTCATTACATTTGATATCCTTACCTAGAAAAATCAATATTTTGTTCGATGTATTTGCAACTTAAGAACTACAAAGTTAAGGTGTGACTGTATTATTAAAATTTGTATTATGAATTATAAGTAAAGTGGTCTTAATCATGTTACTGACAAAAAGAAAGAGCCAGGTGGAAATAACAAGACAGTGGTTTAACATAACTGTCATTTAACCAAAACACATCCACTGAGAAAAGTTAAACATGAGAGTTCACGCATAGGAGATGTAGGACTGTGTTCTTACCATCCTCTAGGGTGTTCTGTGTCACATGGTCAGACATCTGGCTGGCCCCCATTGGCATGTAAGCCACAATGTAGAAGGTGTAATTGTTGGCAGGCTCCAAGTCATCAACGGTGTAATGAGTTGTGTCATTCCCAAGGACCACTTGATATTCCTCATTATTTAAACCTAGATTAAAAAACCCACATTTGAGAATTACAAACATTCAAAATAAAATTGGCAAGACCATTTTCCCCTCACCATAAACTCTGGTTGTCGCATCATGTTATCACTGTCGTCTCATGACACAAAACCCTTTTGTGAACAGAAAGTCTTTATTTTCTAAAAGTAACCAAGTCGAGGCTAGGCAGATGGCTCAGTGGTTAAAGGCACTTGGTTGCAAAGCCTGCTGACCTGGGTTCAATTCCCTAGTACCACATAAAGTCAGATGGGCTCTTGTCTGAAGCAGTAAAAGATCCTCGCATGTGCACACACATGTACGCAAATAAATTTAATTTTTTTAAAAGAAACCAAGTTATTTGTCTTTTGACAAATGAGTGCTGTGAACATTTCCTGTCAAATCAAACTGCAATCTTCTGTAAAATGTCATGCACGCTGTAGTCAAACGTACAGCGAGCAGCAGAAACACAGCTTAGCATGAGCAGGACTGTTCCTGGCTTAAATTTACGGTGTCTTTTTTCCTTCCAAACATAAATAAAGAGACAGCAGGGAATGTACAGACTCTATTCTTCGTAAAAACAAACCAAACCAAAAGTTGTCCTGCAAAAGATCTCGCTTTGTCCCCTAGAGACTCTGCCACATGGGCCTGCCACAAGTTGTCCTTTTATTTACACCGACCAAAACAACGGGGCTGGCGGCAGGAAATGGGCTTCAACTGCTCTGTCCCATCGAGAAGAAGAATTCTCAGCAATTCTTAAGAAAGTATGCGTGGCAAGGGAGAGGGGACTTGTCTCTGTGGGGCTGCATTCCGGGGCGACAGTCGGCCAGGGCTTGTCACCCAAGCTCCCGGGCCCGGCCCCTCCTCCTGCTCTGGGAAGGCACATTCCAGGACTAAGTTCTTCCACATTTCTGAATTAACTTGATAGCATTTTAATTAGACAAGATTACAAGCATTTCACAACAGACTTGGCTAATGGCTCGTTAATTAGGAGCTGCATAGTCCGATTTCTGACCTAGCAAACGAGGTCCTTGAGTTCAAATTAAAAAGCCTTGTTCTGGCCCTGAATAGACCACTGAGCCGCATGCAGAGGCTCTAATGAAACAGCCATAATAGGGGACAAGAGCGTCCCCCCCACCACCACCAGCAATCCTGTCACCTCCGAAGTCGCTAAGATGGGAATTAACATACTCCACCATGCTCGGTTACCAGACCTCCACTCTTCCTGCTTCCACGACCCCCACTTACATTCAGAATATCCCTTCACAAAGCACAAAATCCAGCGACAACAGCAAACCACCTGTCTCTACAGAGGGCCTCTGGTGGGATGAAGGATTTTAACGCCACTGCATATACAAGGGAGGCTGATTTGTCTGTAACTGGAGGTTACAAACCTCGACACCATGGCTTCCACGAAGTCAGTGTGAGACCGCTAGGATTTGTAAGTAGCTTTTCTTTCCCTCCAAGATTTTGGCTAAAAGTAAGACATGAGGATAGAAAGGAAAAAGAGTGGAACGAATAATAATAAATAGAATTTTAAGAGATGCGACATTTAATTTTATATAGTAAATGAGATTAATAAATTATCTTGTTCAAATTATTTTTAGACTTTTAATTTTGTAGCAATGGACATTCACCTTAAGGGCTACATCCCATCCTATGGTATTCCATGTTTTGTGTGTGTGTGCAATCTTTTTTTGTTTTGTTTTCTGTTTTTGTTTTTGAGGTATGGTTTCACTCTATTCCAGGCTGACCTCAAATTCACTATGTAGTCTCAGGATGACCTCGAACTCATGGTGATCCTATCCTCCTACCTCTGCCTTCCAAGTACTGGGATTAAAGGCATGCGCCACCATGCCCGGCCCAGTTTTTAAAGAGACCCTACTTCGAAAAACAAAAACAAAAACAAAAGTTCCTCAGGATTGTATAAAATAACCAAAACATATATAATTAAATATGTGGAGAATTTGATCATATTTACTTTTCCCTTTAAAAAAAAATGCTGTGGTGTATGCATATAGTTTACTATCTACTCATCAGTCACACTACTACACCATGGCTCCTATGGAACTGAATACTTACATCAGTGTAAGTCTCAGATAAGAAATTTATACCTTGGCTGACATGAAGCTCATACAAAAAAATCTTAAACTCAGGCTGGAGAGATGGCTTAGCAGTTGAGGCGCTTGCCTGCAAAGCAAAAGGACCCAGGTTCGATTCCCCAGGACCCACGTTAGCCAGATGCACAAGGGGGCACATGCGTCTGGAGTTCATTTACAGTGGCTGGAGGCCCTGTCACGCCCATTCTCTCTCTCTCTTTCTCCCTCTTTCTCTGTCAAATAAATAAAAATAAAATATATATTTTTTTAAATCTTAAATTCCACTAACACAGACAAAGGAAGCAGTGTAAGAAAAGTTAGACAAGAGCTGGAGAGATGGCTTAGTGGTTAAGGTGCTTGCCTGCGAAGCCTAAAGACTCATGTTCAACTCTCCATAAGCCAGATGCACAATGTGATGCAAGCACACAAGGTCACACATATGCACAAGGTGGCACACGTGTCTGGAGTTTGATTGCAGTGTCTGGGGGCCCTGACGCACAAATTCTTTCCTTCTCTCTCTCTCACTCTCTTCCATAAAAAAAAAGGCTTGGGCTGGAGAGATGACTTAGCGGTTAAGGCATTTGCCTGCAAAGCCAAAGGATCCCAGTTCGACTCTCCAGGACCCATGTAAGCTAGATGCACAAGGGGGCGCATGCATCTGGAGTTTGTTTGCAGTGGTTGGAGGCCCTGGAGTGCCCATTATCTCTCTCTCTCTCTTTCTCAAAAAAATAAATAAACAAAGAAAAAAACTTAAAAAACCCAGTCTGTTAGGCCAGACGTGGTGGCACATGCCTTTAATCCCAGCACTTGGGAGGCAGAGGTAAGAAGGATTGTTGTGAGTTCAAGGCCACCCGAAGACTATATAGTGAATTCCAGGTCAGCCTGGGCTAGAGACCCTACCTTGAAAAAAATGAAAAAAAGAAAGAAAGAAAGAAAGAAAGAAAGAAAATTAGACAAAACAGATGTGTGGCATGGGTGACAGTTTGCCTTATTAAAGAGATAAATGCAGAAAGGAAAGACAGTGGAGACCAGCTGAGCAGCTCCAGTAAGACTCCAGGCACCCTGCAAAGTCTCCTACCCCCCAACCATCAGGGCCATGACTGTCTGAAGAACTCATTCACCCCCAGCTGCCCAGCACCTAGAGGGATCAAGCAATGCAAACCTGACTGCAACAGTAAAGTTGGTACCAGAAGAGTGGGATTGCTGCTAGACACCTGATTGTGTGGCTTTGGCCTTTTGGAGCTGATTTTTCAAGAGGAATGTGGAAGGATTTGAAACCTTGGCCGAAGAGACACCCTGCATTGCTGTAAGTACAGCTTGATGGACTATTCTGGTCAGAGTTGAAAGACCTGAATGCAGTAAGAACTAAGGACTCTGAGGTTTGGCTTGTGAGGGTGGAAAGGAGCTTTGTGTGGACTGGGCTAGAAGCAGTTTGTGTGAGAGGCTTGCTGTTATGCCCATGTCCTGAGAAGTTGTGTAGGGTTACATTGTGTAGAAATGGATTGGTGTGAGCAAAGGGATATGGCACAGAAAAAATGAAATATTTGTGCTGCAACTTCTACCCATTCAGCTGCAATTATACGAGAGATTACAACCTTTGAGACTGGGCCAGGTGACCAGCACTGGGGCAACAGGAAGAATGTAGGTTCTTTTGAAGGGGCCTGAGTGCTCAAGGAGTGTCTTGTTCTTCAAAGTCTGCATTATTCCCCCCTGGATTAACAAATTGGCACCCTACCTGGCATTATGGAGTGTAAGAAATGCAGGAAAGAGAGTCATTGAATTTGCAACACAATCTTGTGTTTTGGAAATGGCCATGGGCAGTGTGAAGCAGGTTTGCTGGATGCCTGCATGGAGACCCAATGGAGCCATGAGGATGGATTGTGGATTGCAGTGAGACCACGAGATGGCTGCTAAGGACAGTTGCTGGCCCTGTATGAAGTTTTCCAGGACTGTGAGTAGCCTAGCTGGAGGGGCGGAATTGAAACTCCAGAGACTTGTTTCTGGTTAGAACTACAGGACTTGGAGATTTGACACTCCAAGAGTTGTTGGACTTGGAGCTACAGAGTTTGATGTTTGCCCTGCTTAAATCTTGTATTGGTTGAATATTTCTTTGCTATGCCCAATGTCATCTTTTGCAGTGTGATTGTTCTGTGTCATTATGTTTTGTTTTGTTTTTTTTGCGGGGGGGGGATTTTTTGGTATTATGGCTATTAAAAGACCTTGGATTATGGGGATGTTTGAACATCATTGGATTGATAAAAACTATTGGGACTTTTAAAGTTGGACTGAATGCATTACATTTTACATCATGGATGGTTATCAGTTTATGGGGGCCAGGGGTGGAGTGTGGTGGTTTGATTCAGATGTCCCCATGAACTTAGGTGTTCTGAATGCTAGGTTCCCAGCTGATGGAGATTTGGGAATTAACGTCTCCTGGAGGCAGTGTATTATTGGGGGAGGGCTTATGGGTATTATAGCCAGTTTCCCCTTGCCAGTGTTTGGCACACTCTCCTGTTGCTGCAGTCCATTTGCTGTTGGCCACAGGGTGATGTCCACCCTCTACATCATTTTCCCCTGCCATCATGGGGCTTCCCCTCAAGTCTGTAAGCCAAAACAAACCTTTCTCTCTCTCTCTCTCTCTCTCTCTCTCTCTCTCTCACACACACACACACACACACACACGAGATAAATGCCATGGAAGTTCTGATGCCATTCATTCTGAAAACAATCTATTTCCTTTTAAGATAGGGTGTCTGGCTGGAGAGATGGCCCACAGGTAAAAGCACTATGCACGCAAGCATGAGGGCCCGGGGGAGGCTCAGCCCACCTGAGTTCAACTCCCCAGCAGCACCATCAAGAGCTGGGTATGACTACACATGTCTAACCCCAGTCCTGTGTGTGTGGGGGGGGGGGTAACAGAAAATCACTGGGGCTCACAAACAGGGTAGCTTTGGGTTCAGTGAGAGTCACATGAGCAAGAGGACACCCAGTGTCCCCTCTTGCACTTAGGTCACACACATATGCATACAAACATGCATACACCATGCCCACACCATACATACTACACACATGCTAAGAAAAAAAAAAAGACAACATCTTATATATATATAGCCTAAACTGGTCTGAAACTCAAACCCCCTATGTACGCTGAAGATGATCTTGAATGTCGGATCCTCCTGCCCCCACCTGCCGAGTGCTGGGATTATAGGTATGCACTACCTCACCTGGGTTATGAGGTGCAGGGGATCGAACCTAAGATCTCACGGATGCTAAGCAAGCACCCCAAATGCCACATCCTCAAGGCCCCGGGAAGGAAATCCCGATAGCAAGGGGCACGTCGTGAACGTGGCTGGTGCCACTCACCTTCCGCCTTCATGTAGTGTACGGAGTAGGCTATGACCTTGTCTGAGTTGTACAGCGGCCGCTCCCAGGCTAAGAGGATGGCGGAGCTTGACATGGTCTCGGCGTGCACGTTGTAGGGGGCACTGGGCCTGTCTTCTGACAGCACGACGGTGAGCCTGGCCCGGGACAGGACGGATCCTTGACTGTTTTCAGCCATGCACTGATAAATAGCATCATCTTCAGGAATAATTTGATTAATTACCAATTTACTGAGGAAAGAGAAAAAATATTTATAACCCATGAAAGCATCCTATGAATAACATGAACATCAAGCATCATGTATTGTTGAATGTACACTCACTTTACATAACAACAGCTACTAAGAACAACAACTGTATAAAATCAGCTCTAATTAAAACATCCAACATTAGTTACTTTAAGTTGCTTTTACATTCTGAGTCTTCACAAGTATTTATCATACCCAAATCCTCTTTGCTTTGACCTCTATTTTTCTTTTCTTTTTTTTTCCCCGAAATAGGGTCTCACTTTAGCCCTGGCTGACCTGGAATTTATTATGTAATCTCAGGGTGGCCTAGAACTCACGGTGATCCTCCTACCTCTGCCTCCGGAGTGCTATACTTAAAAGCATGTGACACACCTAGATTAATCTCTAATTTGTTATTTAAAATTTTATTTGGGAGGTGCAGAGAATGGGCATGCCAGGGCCTCTAGCCACTGCAAAGGATCCCCAGATTCATACACCACCTTGTATATCTGCCTTATGTGGGTCCTGGGGTCCGAACCTGGGTCCTTTGGCTTTGCTGACAAGTGCCTTAACCACTAAACCATCTCTCCAGCCATCCCCCCCTTTTTAATGTGTGTGTGTGTGTTGTGGATGTGTGTGCATGGTGTGTACATGTATTTGTGTGCATGGACACATGCCGAGGTCTGGGGACAACCTCACGATGTTTATCCTCTCCTTCTACCCTACTTGAGATAAGGTCACCTTTCTTCTGTCCCCCACCAACCTCCGTTGTGTGTGCACCAGCGCAGCTGGCCCATGGGCTTCCAGATTCTCCTGGCTCTGTATCCTATTGCCATAGGCGCACTGGGATTATAGACGCATGTGCCACATTGCGCCTGGCTTTTATGTGCGCGCTGAGGACGTGGACTCAGGTGGGCAAGTTTGCAAGTAAGCACCTTTAATGGCTGAGCCACTCCCCAGCTCCCAGGACTTTTTTCTTCATAATGGACTGCTTCCACCATCCATGAGTAAAACGCAAAAGGATCTATGGCATGTTCGTGCTCTTAATTCTTTTCTTTTTTTTTTTCGAGGTAGGGTCTCACTCTAGCTCAGGCTGACCTGGAATTCGCTGTGTAGTCTCAGGGTGGCCTCGAACTCATGGTGATCCTCCTCCCTCTGCCACCCGAACACTAGAGCACTAGGATTAAAGGTGTGTGCCACTATGCCCGGCTAGTTTTGGTTCTGGTTTTGTTTTTAATATATTTTTATTTTGTTTATCAGAGAGAGAAGAAGAAAGGAGTGGGAGAGAGTATGGGTATGACAGGGCCTCTTGCCACTGCTTCACGTGGGTACTGGCGAATCAGACCTGAGCCATCAGGCTTTGCAAGCAAGGGCCTTTAACTGCTGAGTCATCTCTCTAGCCCCTTACATTTAGTTTCAACTGTCAAGGTTCTTTAGATATTGGACATTATCAGAACCATCTCACATAAAAAATTAATGAAGCCATTATTTTACATAAAACCGAAGCAAAATGTCTCAGCCTACCTATTGTACATTTTGATCCTGCCGTTTGAATGGATCCTTCTCCCGTTTTTCAGCCACGACATTTTTGGTGCAGGGATTCCTTCAGCTTGACACACAAACCGCGCAGTGCCAGCCCGGGGTCTTGTTAAACTTTCTGGCCATTCCACAAAGGAGGGAGGAGCTATTTTCAAAGAAAGAAAACATTTTTTCTACATAGCAATGCTACAAAACTCAGATAAAAGTAAGTTATGAATGAGAGAAGATGGCAAATACAAGAATTAGAGAGAGAGAGAAAGCATACCTAGTACAGTCAGGGTTGCCATGGCAACTGTAAAGTTGCGGGTGCCTGGGGTGGTGGCCCGACAAACATACACTCCAGCGTGTTGCAACCTGACGTCAGAGATCATGAGATTACCATTGCCGAGTACCCGGGTGTTGAAGACATCAATGGACTTGTGATCTATTTCAAAGAGAACACAAGTTAAAATGACACAATGCATCCACTTAAAATTATGTAAAAAAGCCGGGTGTGGTGGCGCACGCCTTTAATCCCAATACTTGGGAGGCAGAGGTAGGAGGATCGCTGTGAGTTCTAGGTTACCCTGAGACTACATAGTGAATTCCAGGTCAGCCTGAGCTAGAGTGAAACCCTACCTCGAAAAACAAAAAACAAAAACAAAAGAAAAAAAAAAAAAAGAAAGAGGAAAAGAAATTATGTAAAAAGACCGACCACTAGCAAAGCCATCATCAGTCGTGAGAGGATAAACTTCTCCAATAAACCCTTTCTCACACCAGAAGGCTAAAGAGATGCCCATCACCAAACATGTGTTTGAACTGTGAAATAAACTTTTTAATCAGTGTCATTGGAATGAACAAAGTTTAACAAAAAAGGACTTCTCCTCACCCTCGTCCCCAGGCGCAGTGGAGACTTACCAAGGCGACTCCAAGAAATGATTGGTTTGGGATTTCCTGTGGCCATGCATTCTAAAACGACAGTCTGGTGAAGAGATGCCGTCACGTTCTGTGGGCCCGCCACGATGGCTGGTGTGTACAAGGGTTTAGACTCCTTAGCTTTGGGGAGGAGAAGACAGGATGCAAGAAGAAATCATAGTAAGATGAGTGAAATGTGTCAAAACATCCACTTTCCCCTTTCTTTCCTCTCCTCTTCACCCTTTTTTCTCATTCCTTCTTTCTCCTTTCCTCCCTCTCTCTTTCTTTCTTTGAGTCTTGTGTATCCTGGGCTGGCCTCAAACTCATTACGTAGCCAAATGGTGCGGGGGGAGGGGGCCCGCCACACAGTACCTGGACTCACTGTGAGAGAGGCCTCCATGCTCTTCCGCTTGTGTGCTGCGGTAGTGGCCACACAGCGGTAATTCCCAGCATCCACCTGGCCAACATCATAGATCTGCAACACTCCTGTAGGTAGGGCAGTTATCCTGTTAGGAGAAGGAACACAGTTAAGCCTTTTGTAGTAGATTTTGTATTGTATTTCACCTAGCAGATGACAGGAATTAACACTTCCAACCTTTTTTACAGTGCTAGAAGCTATACTTTTAAAGATTTTCTAACAACATATTAGCTTGGGCTGGGTGTGGGTTGGGGGTGGTAGGGCATCAGCCTGACAGGAAGGCTCTGCGTTCAATCCCCAGCACTGCAAAACAAAACAAAATAAAACAACAATAGAAACTTCATCTTGCTGGGCATGGTGGTGCACGCCTTTAATCCCAGCACTCAGGAGGCAGAGGTAGCCTGAGAATTCATAGTGAATTCCATATGAGCCTGAGCTAGATTGAGACCCTGCCTAGAAAAACCAAAAAAAAAAAAAAAAAAAAAAAAAAAAAAAAAAAAAAAACAGAAAGAAAGAAAGAAAGAAAGAAATTTCATCTTGATTCTACTGTTTTTATTTGGGTCAAAAAGTTCTCAAAAATAAGGGCTGGGGATATAGCTCAGTGGCAGAGTGCTTGTGTAGGCCCTAGGTCCAATTTAGAGTGCCACAAAATAATGGTAATCTTTGGAATGTTGTATTCGAACACGACGTGCTCATTGTATTCACGACCTCACAGTAGCTGTTGCTACCTGCACATTATTGGGCCCATCAACATGTCTGACGCAGGAAGACATCAGAACAGAAGAGGGGTGGTGGAGGCACCAGTGCACACTTGTAATCTCAGCGCCTGGGAGGCAGAAGCAGGAATATCCATGCAAGTTCAAGGCCAGTCAGAGCTACATAGTGAGAACGATCTCTCCTCAAAAAATTATACTGGGCTGGAGAGATGGCTCAGCTCAGTGGTTAAGCCACTTGCCCACAAAGTCCAAGAACCCAGGTTCAACCCCCCAGAATCCACATAAACCAGATGCACAAGGTGGCACTTGCTTCTGGAGTTTGTTTGCAGTATCTAGAGGCCCTGGCGCACCCATATTCTCTTTCTCTCTCTCATGTATGTTTGCATATGTGCACATGTGTGTGTGAGTGCACACAGTGAAGGAACAGGAAGTGGAAGGCGGACATGGAAGTACCTCACACGGGAACCACCATGCCTAGCATGGAATGTGTAATTTCATCATTTGATTCCTAAAAACCTTGAGCCAAAATCCAAATACTTATAGGGGTGCATGGCTGGAACACATATTTGGGGCGGGGAGGGGATAAAGCAGTTGGATAAAGTGTTTGAATTCTCAGCTGAACTAGTAACCATGCCCGTGTCCAGAGATTGAGGATGGCATTCTTTGCTATTTTAAATGCCTTATGAAATCAATTACTGCCATCCTAAGTGACATGAACTCCATGCTTTCCCTGTCACTTTATTTGAGGTCTTCATCACCCCCAAAGAAGAAAGCTCCACTTCTACCTGTCCATGGTGACCGGCAGAGCTGTCCGATTAAACTCCCAGGTTATGACGGCTGGAGGGTTGGATGAAATCTTGCATGCAAACCGGGCAACTCCACCTTCACAGACTTCAATGGAAACTGGCTGAACTTCAAATGCAGAAATGGCTATAGGTGGAAATTTGACAAGTTTAGGACAAGCTCATGATACCCACACTCCAACATCACAGGCTGGGGAGGTGGCTCAGAAGGTGGAGGCACTTGCTTGCAAAGTCTGCCTGTCCAGGTTCAATTCCCAAACCACCCACATAAGCCAGATGCAAAAACTGGTTCAAGCATTTGGTATTCTTTTACAGCAGCAAGAGGCCCTGGAGCCCGTACACGCATGTATACAACCCAAATAAATTTTTTTTTAATTTTAAAAAGAAATTACATCATGATGGGTATGTTTGCCACACCTGAACTCCTGCTCAGACATTAGATCAATCTAACTTAAGAGGTACCAAGATGGCTTAATGTCTAATTAAGTGAATAATGAATGATTTTTGCCCCTTCCCAGAATTAAACTCTACAGAGGCTCGAAACGCAATCCACTGAAGAGAAAAAATTAATGTGACTGAAACAAAAAATAAACAATTGATAATAGTAGGTAGTTATACACACAGTGGGATGATACAGACTTCATATGCTGCTGTGTATCGAAGGAAGGGGAAATAGAAATAAAGCAGCCAGGTAAAAACATCAGTGGGAACTGGCTTTGAATCAGCTTCTGAAAACTCCACAGGACAGGGGTGCAAGGGGACACCTACGACGACCCTGCAGGTGGGAGAGCAGCGTACTCCCCACCCACCGCCCACGATGCTTGGGACCATACTACCAGATTCATTAAGGTTTTCAGGTTTTTTTTTTTTTTGGTTCATTCTTTTGTTTATTTGAGAGTGACAGAGAGAGAGAGAAAGAGGCAGAAGCGGCAGATAGAGAGAGAGAATGGGCGCGCCAAGGCTTCCAGCCACTGCAAACGAACTCCAGACGCGTGCACCCCCTTGTGCATCTGGCTAACATGGGTCCTGGGGAATCGAGCCTCGAACCGGAGTCCTTAGCCTTCACAGGCAAGCGCTTAACCGCTAAGCCATCTCTCCAGCCCAAGGTTTTCAGGTTCGTAGAATGGCTTTGGTGGGTGGGAGGAGCACTTGGACATCACTCAGTTCATGTGGAAAAACATGTCAAAGCACTTAGTCAATCTTCCATTCTGTAAAACAAGATGTCTGCTAGGGAAGACATCTAAGCCGCGACACAGGGAGCTGCCCTCCATGAACCACATGTGGGTATCAGCCGCACCATGTGACAGCACAGCTGGCATCTGCTTGGTACTTACGGCACATTGACAGGCTTCAAATCACACAATTCATCATAAAACAATGGGCTAGATTATTAACTAACTCCTCCGCTACAGAAAGATTTTTTGTTTGTTTTTCCTGAGATAGGGTCTCACTGTAGCCCAGGCTGACCGGGAATTCACTATGTAGTCTCAGGGTGGTCTTGAACTCATAGCAATCCTCCTACCTCTGCCTCCCGAGTGCTGGGATTAAAGGTGTGCGCCACCACGCCCAGCATACAAAAAGATTTCAGTCACATCAATCTTAGAAAACTTTTAGACTAACATAATCTCTTCCAAACCTATTGATTTGTTCAGTAAATATTTATTTGATGCCTAGAATATTCCAGGTGGTAAGAGAGAGGCCCAAGGCTCAGGGATCTTTGTCTAAGGGTGGGGGAGGGTATTTAACTAAATTACTACGTGCGTAATAAATAACTCAAACTGAGACAAACTCTGGGAAGGAAAGGGGGATTACAACACAGGTTTTAAGCAATTTTATGACAGAAAGAACAGCTTAGCATACAGTTGACTGCCAGCTACTAGTTACATATGTTATATATTTTTGTTTATTTAATCCTTTAGAGGTGTTAAAAAAACACAATTACAAAACAGTTGTTCTAGTCAACAGCCACCCTCCCTGAATGCTCCAATTCTGGTATGAAATAATTCTTTATACCACAATACTTTAATAATTTGTTTCCCAGCAAGTATTCGTCTTTCTGTTTTGAGTTTTCTCCCAGTGGTGGAATTAAACCTATGGCCTTGCATATGCAAGGTAAGTACTCTTATACTGAGCTACACCATCCCCAAACCTATTTTATTTTATTTTTTGTTATTGTTTTTAAATTTGTGTGTGTGTGTGTGCACATGCGTGCACACACACAAGCCCTGCCTTTTGCGGCTGCAAATTAACACCAGACACATGGGCCACTTTGAACATCTGGGATACATGGGTTCTTGGGATTCGAACCTGGGCCAGCAGACTTTGCAAGCAAGTGCTATCTCCCAGTCCTATTTCTGTTGTTGTTTGTTTGTTTTTTAATTTGTTTTCTAGACAGGGTTTCCTTATGCTGCCAAGGTTGGCCTTGAACTCATGATTCTTTCTCCCACCTCAGCCTCCTGAGTGTTGTGATCACAAGCATAAGCTACTAGGCAGGAATAGCTCCCCTTCTCACTTTTATTTTTTATTTTTATTTTTTGGGTTTATTTTTTAAGGGGGGTGTCAACAAATGTGTCCTTCACAGCGAGTGCTAGAGCCTTCTAAAATTTGTAAACTACCTTCATTACAGATGGACTTATTTTGGCTTATTTAAATGACAAGCCACCTCCTACCCTTATGTAAACTCCAGCTTACTGCCAGTGTGGACTTGGTTTCTGCAAGTGAAGTATGAGTTTACAAGTCCTCAGCCTCCTCGTGAAACCCAACCCCTTTCTTCCTTCCACAGTCAGTGCCAACATAAACCAAGAGAAGTTGTTAAGGCAGCGCCCTTAAGAGGCCACAGCTCAATAAAACAGCCAAGAAACGTGTGCTGCCCTCAAACACAGCCGTGCAAACACAGTAAATGTAAGTGCCTGTTTCATTCGTGACTTCCTCTCCTTCAACTGTCCACGTCATCATTTGCTTCTGTGACTTATGGGGGGGGGGGGAACGCAACCTGTCAAAGCTGCTCAGATGGAATTGTGTCTCCAACTTTGAAAGCAGACACGTATGAGACACTACAAGGTATGATTAATTAAACCAATAATGCCAACATTAGTTTGCATATGAAACTAATTTGATAAAGATTGACCTAATATTCATGAATGTAAAAAGTTGCCGTGGGGCTGGAGAGATGGCTCAAGGGTTAAAGGCCCTTGCTTGCAAAAGGCTACGGCGGATAAAATACTTAATACGTGTTGATTTCAAAAACAATGACAAATTAGGGACCAATCAGCAATGTCCATCCCACCCAGTAAAAAAAAATACTCAAATTAGTTATAATTAAAAGCAGAATAAATAAAGACATCAATAAAATACAACAGGAAGGAAAACATTTCCATGTCACTTCATGGAAATGGTGGGACTTGAATTTTCTTTTTAGACAGGTGCAGGGTAGGGCTAAGACCACAAAGTCTTTGAGCAAAAGCTTGCAGCAAAGGGTCACAGATGTGCAAGGAGAAAGTGAAGTAGTTGTCACATGGGTGGAGGGTATATGATATGATACAGCACAGCCACCCAGTAATTTAAAACCAGTTTACATTCTCCAATGTAAGCAGAATGCTACCTACTTTTAAAAATTGCCTATAAGGGGCTGGAGAGATGGCTCAATGGTAAAGGTGCTTGCCTGCAAAGCCTAAGGACCCAGGTTTGATTCCCCAGTACCCACGTAAAGCCAGCTGCACAAGGTGGTGCATGCATCTGGAGTTTGTTTGCAGTGGCTGGAGGCTCTGGTGTGCCCATTCTCTCTCTTCTAAATAAATAAAATTAAACTTTTTTTTTTTAAACTACATATAAAAAACCCGGGTGTGGTGGCTCACACCTTTAATCCCAACACTCGTGAGGTAGGAGGATCACTGTGAGTTTGAGGCCACACTGAGACTACATAGTGAGTTCCAGGTCATCCTGGGCTAGAGTGAGACCCTACCTCAAAAAACAAAACAACAACAACAAAAATCCCACTGCATATAAAGTAGGTCAGTCAGCATCTTGGGCAGGGTTTCCACAGCTGGTCCCTGCACTGAAGTCGGCCTGGGGAGGTCTGGGCCTCCTCTGGGCTCAGGAAGGACTGACGCACCAGTTGCCACTAGCACACCCCTCCCTGGGGAATCTTAAGTGGCTGGAACATGCCAGCAGTCACGATCCAATGTGTCTAGCTTCCACCAACTACAAGTCACCAATCAGTAGCTGTGGGGAAATTAGTTAGCAGCTCACAGGGTGATTGTGTGTTCACATGTGCGTGGGTGCACGTACGTGCTCACGTATGTGGAGGCCAGTGTTTGATGACAAGCATCTTCCTCAATGTCTCTCTGCCTTATTTACTGAGATAAGCTGTTTTGCTTTTTAAATTTTTTTTGTTTATTTTTATTTATTTATTTGAGAGTGACAGAAAGAGAGAGAATGGGTGCTCCAGGGCACCCAGCCACTGCAAACGAACTCCAGATGAATGTGCCACTTTTTGCATTTGGCTTACATGGGTCCTGGAGAATTAAACTGGGAGCCTTTGGCTTTGCAGGCAAACACCTTAACCACTAAGCCATCTCTCCAGCTCCAAATAATTTTTTTTTTTAAAGGACCTTCCAAACTCCACAGAAAGTGATGAATGAGCTCAAGTTTACCAGGTCTCAGGCTTAATTGATGAAGTGGGCTCTGCTGGTATTTGCCTAGCTTCCCACCTCCTCATACCCCTTCCAAATGCAGATGCAACAAAAGACTAAGCACCATTGTCTCGCCATCTGTCTCCTAAAATATCCCAAGAGCCCGCGAACAAGAAACCAGCAGTAATGTTAACAGGCCTGTGTGTCACAGTGCTTTAAACACAACCACCCCCATCTAAGGTCTGCTAAAATGAAATCAATTCACAGCTAGTTATAATGACACTGTGCTAGTAGGAAGCTGGAAGTGAGTGCAAATGACTCAGTTGGCCCAGAATGCTCTTGTACTGAATACTTTCAGCATCATTATTTTGTATGCTTGAGTTGTAGCCGAAGGAGACAATGGAAATTTTTTATTTTTTATTCTTTTTGGTTTTTCGAGGTAGGGTCTCACTCTGACCCAGGCTGACCTGGAATTCACTATGTAGCCTCAGGGTGGCCTTGAACTCACAGCGAACCTCCTACCTCTGCCTCCCAAGTGCTGGGATTAAAGGTGTGCACTACCACACCTGGCCTGGAATATTTTTATCCGGGTTAGGCAGCAGACACAGTGCCTAAGAAAAAGGATGAAGAGATGATATTTCCATGGGTAGAAAGGACCAATATAGAGCAGGGACTTCCTCATCAAGGAACTAGCAATGAATAAAGTATTCAGTAGAAGGAAAGCAAGTTGGGGGCTGGAGAAGATGGCTTAGTGGTTAAGGCGCTTACCTGCAAAGCCAAAGGGTCCAGGTTTGATTCCCCAGGACCCTCATAAGCCAGATGTACAAGGTGGCACATGTGTCTAGAGTTCGTTTGCAGTGGCTGGAGGCCCTGCATTCTCTCTCTCTCTCTCTCTCTCCTTCTTTCTCTCTCTCTCATAAATAAATAAATAAAATATTTTTTTTAAAAAAGAAAGTTGGACAAAAAATATGGGTGGAGGGGTGATAAAAGATTAAAGACAGGGGAGTTTGCCCAGGTCAGCCTTGACTTCAAATGCAGAATGACATCCAATTATCAACTTGAAGGAACTGAAATTACCAAAACAAAGCATTGTTGGTGGGAATAAACTGTAGTCAAAAACCAGGTGTGGTGGCACACACCCTTAATTCCAGCACTCAGGAGACAGAGGTATGAGGATCACCATGAGTTCGAGGCCACCCTGAGACTACAGAGTGAATTCCAGGTCAGCCTGAGCTACAGTGAAACCCTACCTTGAAAAAAAAAAAATGTGAGTTTTACTGTGTATAAATTAAAAATGAATTTCAAAAGCTCTATGTTTTTTTAATATAAAACAGAAAGGTTTATGTTTAATTTCTATATCTCCCCCCACCCCGCCCTGCTTTTTTCTTTACAATTGTCAGAAATTTCTATAATCTTGTTCTGGGGGGAGCAGAGCAAGGCCTCAAATGGTTTCAAAACTCTTTTGGCTTGGACTGAAGGAACACACAAGGTCACTGCAGACCTGGGGCGCGCTGGAGGCTTGCTACATAACCCCCCCACACACAGGCAGGGTCTCACATATCCCAGGCTGGCAAGCTCATTATGTAGTCATGGGTGAACTTGAACTTCTGATCCTCCCGCTTCCACCTCCCAAGGGCGGGGTGCCGCCACACCCCGCTTACTTGATGCTGAGGATGGAACTTGTAAAAGGCAGACAAGCGCTCTACCAGCTGAGCTACGTGTCCAGCCCCGCTGGCCACCTTTAAAGCACAAGGAAGTATCATACATTTGCAAGCTAACAGCACACACGGATTTTAACAGCTGATGACTGAACACTACCTTCTCCTCTTCTGTGAACTCGGCCCCCATTTCCCAAAGAGGACCGGAGAAATCTCTCCTGCTCCCCAAGATCCTGTTTGTTGTCTGGTTTCATCAGCTCTACTTCCGCTCCCACCCAGGGGACAAAGTCTGGATCTTTTCATCTTTGTATTTCTGGGACAAGGCACATACAAAAGGCAATTTTATTTCATTTTATTTTATTTTTTTGGTTTTTTCGAGGTAGGGTCTCACTGGAATTCACTATGTAGCCTCAACATGGCCTCGAACTCACGGTGATCCTCCTACCTCTGCCTCCCAAGTACTGGGATTAAAGGCACGCACCACCACCACCACCACCACACCCAGTTTACAAAAGGCATTTAAAAAAATGCATTCAAGAGTCAGGCACTGTGTGGTTCATGCCCATAATCCCGGCACTGAAGAAACTGAGGTAGAAGGATTATCATAAATTGGAGGCCAGCCTAGGCTACAGAGTGAGCTCTAGGTCTACCTGAGCTACACTGAGACCCTGCCTGAAAAAATTAGAACAGGGGCGGGAGAGGTGGCTTAGCGGTTAAGGTGCTTGCCTATGAAGCCTAAGGACCCAGGTTCAATTCTCCAGGACCCACATAAGCCAGATATACAAGGTAACACATGTGTCTGGAGTTTGTTTGCAGTGTCAGGAAGCCTTGGTGTGCTCATTCTCTCTCTCTTTCTCTCTCTCTGCCTCTTTCTCTCTCTCTCTCAAATAAATAAAAATAAAATATTTTTTAAAAATTAGCTGGGCATAGTGGCACATGCCTTTAATCCCAGCACTGAGAGGCAGAGGTAGGAGGATCACTATAGTTTGAGGCCACACTGGGATTTATGGTACATAGGTACTATAAATCCAAATTCATGGGCTGGAGAAACGGCTTAGCAGTTAAGGCACTTGCCTCCAAGGCCAAAGGACCCAGGTTCAATTCCCTGGGACCCATTTAAGCCAGATGCACAAGGTGGTACATGCATCTGGAGTTCATTTGCAGCTGCTGGAAGCCCTGGCGTGCCCATTCTCTCTCTCCTTCTATTTGCTTCTTTCTCTCTCCCGCTATCTGCCTCTTTCTCTTCTTTTCAAATAAATAATTTTTTTGGTTTGTTTTTTGAGGTTGGGTCTCGTTCTAGCTCAGGTTGATCTGGAATTCACTATGTAGTCTCAGGGTGGCCTCGAACTCATGGTGATCCTCTTACCTCTGCCTCCCAAGTGCTGGGATTAAAGGCATGCCTCACCACACCCGGCTAAATAATTTTTTTTTTTTTTTAAGAAAAGAAATCCAGATTCAGGCCCTCATGTTTGCATAGCAAATGCTTGACCCACTGAGCCATCTCTCCAACCTCAGAAATGGGCTTTTTAAACCACTGCTACAGGCTTTCAGATTCATGTTTGACTAAGACTGCTGAACACTCTATCTCTCCTTCAGGATACCAAGGAACCGCGGAGGGGAAAAACAAAGCCGCACTGTTTTGTGCACGCATCTGCACCACACCGATCTCCGCTGCAGCAGAGGAGGAGAGACGCAGTGAGTCCCGGTCACTCCCAGCATCCGGGCTGCCGCACGCAGGTACCACTGGTCTCGGCTCATCTCGGTCTGTTGCACTGAGGTGCGTACCCTGCACTGACCAGCAAACAGTGGTAACCACTCCAGGTACCTCAGCTTCTCGGGACCCAACGTGATGGGATGTGGGGGAGCAGATGTGGAAACGGGCTATTGTGTGAGGAAGAGTGTGTCTTCGTAGGAACGTAAGGAAAAGCTTTAAGGACAAGAAAACACATCACACTCAAAAACGAGTCAAAAAAGAGGAGAGAGCTTTCAACAGAAAACACACAAAGAGCTAAATGTTCTATAATCTCGAGTCTGTCACAAAACTACCACCAACATTCCTTTTCTAGAGCTGCTAGAGTGAAAACTACCCCTATTCACTTTGCCTTACATCCTTCCCAACCACTTTGTAGTCTTGAGTAAGAAATATATACATATAGTCTCCATATGGTCCTCTCATAATTTGGACAGAATCCTGCTAATTTCGGAGGAGAATCTGATCTTACTTTGAAAGGCATCCCTCCACCTGGGAATTTCCTCTTCTCAAATTATCTGTTTTCCCAGCAGCAGTGTGTGGTCACAGACACGTAGGACACATGCTAATGCATTTATCAAGTGATTATTCCCGGCCCCTCTGCTGGCAAAAACAAGCAGGAAACGGTTCAGAAAAAAACATGCAGAGTAAGCCACATTAACCGGCTTCAAAGCTGTTCGACTTGTGTGGCTCCTGCGAATTCAAGGGAAAGAAAAAGCTCCCTTGCTTTGTCTGGACCAAGCCCACTTCCCTCTAGCAGCCTGCCAAGTGATTGCCTTGGATTGCCTGGTCCCAGCGACGCCTTTCTTAGGTCTTGTCATTCCATAAAGAATTAGTTCTGCTTAATAGCTCAACTGTGCAAGGAGGCATTCCGGGCGGTTTTACACTCAGCCTCAGCTGTGGAGACAGAAGGGCCAGCAGAGCTGGAAGAGCAAGGCTAGGAGGTTTCTAACAAAACTCGCGTCACTTAGCAACTTCTCCCGCGTAGAAATTCATAATGAGAAAAATCACGGCAGACCTACTTCCACTAGAACCAGTTTTTGCTTTTGCATGCGGTTATATCTCAAGGACTTTAAACATCCTCTCAGGAGCCGCAGGATATTATTTAATGATAAACTATATATAGCATTATTCTCTGTTTTGATAGATGGAAGATGAATGAATGAATGTTTTTTTTTTTTTCCCTCAGATTAAAGTCCTGGCTTTCCTTTGTCTTCCTTATAATAACTAGATACTGGATATTAAGTAAATGTCTATTATGCAATAAATTTATTTTATAATTTATTACATGAGCTTTTAAAAAAAATCTATATAAGAGCTGGGCATGATGGTGCACACTTTTAGTCCCAGCACCTGGGAGGCTGAAACAGAAGGAGTTCCATGAGTTCCAGGCCAGCCTGGGCTACAGTGAGACTCTAATTTGTAAAACCCAAACAAAATCTACATATGGCATTCAATTTACAAATGTAATCTATCATCATAAAATGTCTAATTTTATCATCTAATCTCTGTGTGTGTGTGTGTGTGTGTGTGTGTGTCGGTGCAGGACAGAGGTCTATGTTAGGTATCTTCGTCAATTACTCTTAACCTTTTTTTAAAAAACTTTTTTCTATATTTTATATTTATTTATTTATTTGACAGAGAAAGAAAGAGAGAGAGAGAATGGGTGCGCCAGGGCTTCCAGCCACTGTAAACGAACTCCAGATGCTTGTGCCCCCTTTGTGCATCTGGCTAATGTGGGTCCTGTGGAATTGAACCTGGGTCCTTTAGCTTTGCAGACAAATGCCTTACCCGCTATGCCATCCCTCCAGCCCTTAACCTTTTTATTCTATCTATCTATCTATCTATCTATCTATCTATCTATCTATCTATCTTCTCTCTCTCTCTCTCTCTCTCTCTCTTTCTTTCTTTCTTTCTATCATCTATCTAACCTTTCTGTTCAGTTTTGCAAGGTAGTGTCTCACTCTAGCCCGGGTTGACCTGGAGTTCACTATGTAGTCTCAGGCTGGTCTCGAACTCACAACGATCCTCCTACCTGGTATACCACCATGCCTGGCTTCCACCTTATTTTTGAAAGAGGATCTCTCACTGGTACTGGGTCCCAAGCTGGCGAGACTAGCTGGTCAGTTTGTCCTGGGGATCTTCCTGTCTCTGCCCCCCACCCCCCAGTGCTGAGACAGAGGTATGCGCTACCATGCCAGGCTTTTGTGTGGGTGCTGACGCTCCAAATCAGGGTCCTCATGCTTGCTCAACTGAGACGTCTCCTAAGCCCTCATCTTGTCCACCATCTAACAGCTATTGAACACGAAGTCTGTGTGTATGCATGTGTGTGTATGTGTATGTATGTATGTATTACTAGAGTCTGACCCCAAGACCACTGAACTATATCCCCAGCATTTAAAAATTATTTATTTGGACTAGAGAGATGGCTTAGCGGTTAAGCGCTTGCTTGTGAAGCCTAAGGGCCCCGGTTAGAAGCTCAATTCCCCAGGACCCACGTTAGCCAGATGCACAAAGGGGCACACGCGTCTGGAGTTTGTTTGCAGTGGATGATGGAAGCCCTGGCACGCCCATTCTCTTTCTCTCTCTGCCTTTTTCTCTGTTGCTCTCAAATAAATAAATAAAAATAAACAAAAAAATTATTTATTTGGGCTGGAGATGGCTTAGTGGTTAAGGTACTTGCCTGCAAAGGCAAGGGACCCAGGTTCAATTCCCCAGGACCCACATAAGCCAGATACACAAGGTGGCTCATGCGTCTGGAGTTCATCTTCAGTGACTAGAGGCCCTGGTATGCCCATTCTCTCTCTGTCTGTCATCTTCTTTCTCTCTCTCAAATAAATAAAATAAAATAAAATATTTAAAAAATAAAAATAGCTGGGTGTGGTGGTGCACGCCTTTAATCCCAGCACTCAGGAGGCAGAGGTAAGAGGATCGCTGTGAGTTCGAGGCCACCCTGAGACTCCATAGTGAATCCCAGGTCAGCTTGGGCTAGAGTGAAACCCTACCTCGAAAAACAAAAATAAATAAATAAATAAATAAAATAATTTATTTAGCAGGGCGTGGTGGCACATGCCTTTAATTCTAGCACTCAGTAGTCCAAGAAAGGAGGATCACTATGAGTTCAAGGCCAGCCTGAGACTACATAGTGAATTCCAGGTCAGCCTGGGCTAGAGCTAGACCCTACCTTAAAAAAAATTATGCATGCACACACACACACACACACACACACACACGGGTCTCATGCCACTGCAAACAGTACACCAGATGCATGCACTTTGTGTATCTGACTCTACATGAGTGGCTAGAGAATTGAACCAGAGCCAGCAGGCTTTGTAAGCAAGCACCTTTGACCACTCAGCCATCTCCCTGGATCCATTTTGTTGGGAACAGGAAGATATGCTCACGTGATCCTCCTTCAGCCTCCTGAGTATTTGTGATTACAGATAAGAGCCACCATGCCCAGTTAGGAGGAAGCAGATTTTTTAAAAAATTTTTTTGTTATTTTTATTTATTTATTTGAGAGCGACAGACAGAGAGAGAAAGAGGCAGATAGAGAGAGGGAGAGAGAATGGGCACTCCAGGGCCTCCAGCCACTGCAAACGAACTCCAGATGCATGCGCCCCCTTGTGCATCTGGCTAATGTGGGTCCTGGGGAGTTGAGCCTCGAACTGGGGTCCTTAGGCTTCACAGGCAAGCGCTTCACCACTAAGCCATCTCTCCAGCCCAGGAGGAAGCAAATTTAATTGGCAACAGAAAAATTATTTTTACACATAGTCATATATAATTATATGCACAACTATATATAGCACCATATATTTGATGACATGTTAAAATGTTAGGCATTGACTTCTGAACCACATATTGACAACATAACAGTCTTTAAATAATATTTATAGTCTCCATTTTTAATTAAGCTTGACCACAAAGGAGTAAGGAAGGAATTAACCTATTACATATATACATTAATTCATTTAATATCCTCAAAAACCTTATCTGAGCCAGGCATGGTGGTGCACGCCTTCAATCCCAGCACTGGGGAGGGAAGAGGTAGGAGGATTGATGTGAGTTCAAGGCCAAACTGGGACTACATAGTGAGTTCCAAGTCAGCTTGGGCTAGAATGAGACCATACCTCAATAAATAAATAAACAAAAATAAAACCTTTTACAAGACAAAATAAGTGGGGGCTAGAGAGATGCCTCAGTGGTTAAGGGTACTTACTTGTAAAGCCTAATGGCTTGGGTTCAGTTCCCCAGTACCCACATAAAGCCAGATGTACAAAGTGTCACAGGCATCTGGAGTTCATTTGCAGTGGCAAGAGGCCCTGGTGCACCCATTTGCTATCTCTCTCACTATACTTGCACATAAGCAAATGAAAAAATTTTTTTACTTTATTTTTAATGTTTATTTGTTTATGAGACACAGAGAGGGAGAGACTAAGAGAGAAAATGGGTGTGCCAAGGCCTGTACTCACTGTAAATGAACTGTGTGTATCTGGCTTACGTGGGTTTTGGGGAATCGAACCTGGGTCCTTAGGCTTTGCAGGCAAGCACCTTAATTGCTGAGCCATCTTCAGCCCATAAAAATACTTTTTAAAAGAAACGACCAATTTGGGCTGGAGAGATGGCTCAGTAGTTAAGGTGCTTGCCTGCAAAGCCTAAGGACTCAGGTTCGATTCCCCAACACCCATCTAAGGCCAGATGCGCAAAGTGGCGCATATGTCTAGAGTTCATTTGCAGTGACTAGAGGCCCTGGCGTGCCCATCTCTCTCTCTCTCTGCAAAATAAATAAATAAACTTTTTTTTTAAAAAAAGAATTGGCCAATTTAACTACACAACCCTATCCAACTAGAGATTTAAATAAACGCTCTGGATTCATGTTCCCTAAAGAGTTTCAGTAACTCAAAGCTGTTGTGTGAATGTCTTAGTCCAGTGAAGTCCTTTGATTTACTGGGGTAAGGGAGAAGTAGGTCATATTTGCGTCTCAAAACCACTTATTAAATCAGGAAAGCACACATCCTCCTTTCAGGATTTTTTTTTTTTTCTTAATTATATGCAACCTTTTGCCCAGAAAAATACAAGCAGAGAAATCTGGACCACAGCCATACAGAAATCCCTGTAATGCGCTCAATAAGCCCAGTGCAAACATGGCGCAGTTGACAGCAGAGGGGTTAGAGGAGCTCGGGGCTCATATTTCATTGCAGCTGAGTGTCACATTCATTCAAGCAGAGGAAAGCTAACTGGGAGGCTTTTCTTTCTAAGGGTGTTATGAGCAGCACAGAGGCAAACAGCCCGACTTCTTTGACGGCTTGTGACAAATGTCACAGGAAAGCTTTAGTACTTACGAAAAGAAGGATGGCAGAAAAAAAGACAAGTGACTTCCCTCATGACAGCAAAGGCAGCTACGCTGGGCTTGGATAGGTAACGTGTCCAGCAGAGTGATCCGAGCATGGTGCTGAGGCTGCTACCCAAGTTCAGTCTTCACAGCCAAGGGCGGAAGACCGCTATGTCCAGAAAAGTGATTTTCATTCGAATTGAAACTGCATTCAGAGTCAAAGGGAAAGCTGGATTCCCCAACTTTGTGCGTAGAACTTTTCATAGCCTTATGCAACTGGCTCCACATGGCTTAGTGGAGAACCAGTATTTCTTTCTTTCTATCGTTTAAAAAAAACTGGGGGCTGGAGAAATGGCTTAGTGGTTAAGGCACTTGCCTACAGAGCTTAAGGACCCAGGTTCAGCTCCCCAGAACCCACTTAAGCCCGATGTACAAGGTGGCACATGTGTCTAGAGTTCCAATGCAGTGGCTAGAGGCCCTGGCGCATCAGTTCTCTATCTCTATCTCTCATAAGTAAAATTTTAAAAATAAATTTAATTTATTTATTTACTTAAGAGAGACGGGGGAGGAGGAAAAGAGAGAGAATGGGCACACCAAGGCCTCTAGCCACTGCAAACGAACTCCAGACACACGCGCCATCTTGTGCCTCTGGCTTACTTGGGTACTGGGAAATCGAACTTGGGTCTTTAGACTTCACAGGTAAGCACCTTAACCGCTGAGCCATCTCTCCAGCCCAAGAACCAATATTTCTTCCAAGGAAACAATTGCTGGTAAAGCCTGGGAATTTGAAAGCTGCGTGGAAGTAACACTAACACTTGGGCTCCTCAGACAGCATGTCTCACACAGTGCTCTGCAGTGGGTCCTCGGCCAGAACACCAGGAAGTGTCATTTCCCACAAGCACTTGGAGATCTGCCCTGCGCTAGTGGAGATGCGGAGCGAGCTGGGAGAGAAAGCAGAGGCAGGAAAAACCGGTGAGAGGGGCCAGGGAGATGGCTCAGTGGTCAAGTATTTGCTGTGAGGAGTGAGTTCACATCCCCAGCACCTACACTCCACTTCTAAATGAGTTCTGCATTTAGAAACACGCATATGTCTCACTGTAGCCCAGGATCACCTGGAATTCACTATGTAATCTCAGGCTGGCCTTGAACTCACAGCGCTCCTCCTACCTCTGCCTCCTGAGTGCTGAGATTAAAGAGGTGTGTGCCACCATGCCCTGCTTGGGTTTTTTTTTTAATATTTTATTTTTATTTATTTATTTATTTGACATCAGTGAAAGAGGGAGAGGGAGAGAGAGAATGGGTGCGCCAGAGCCTCCAGCCACTGCAGACAAACTCCAGATGCGTGCACTCCCTTGTGCATCTGGCTAACGTGGGTCCTGAGGAATAGAACCTGGGTCCTTTGACTTTGCAGGCGAACTCCTTAATCGCTAAGCCAACCCTCTAGACCTTCAGTTTGTTTGTTTGTTTGTTTGTTTTTTAAAGCAGGGTCTTACTGTAGCCCAGGCTGGACTTGAATTCACAGTATTCTCCAACCTCAGCCTCCCAAGTGCTGGAGTGCAGGGATCATAAGCGAGCTACACACTTGGCTCAGTTTTTAAAATCTTTCCCTCTTTTTTTTTAAATTATTTATTTATTATTTATTTGTGACAGAGAGGAGAACGAGAGAGAGACAAAGAAAGAGTGAGAGAGAGAGAGAGAGTTTGGGCACACAAGGTCCTCTAGCCACTGCAAACAACTCCAGATACATGTGTCACTCTGCACATCTGGTTCTTTGTGGGTACTGGGGAATCTAACGTGGGTCGTCAGATCTTACAGGCAAGTGCCTTAACCCCTGGGCAACCCCTCCAGCCCTGAAATATTCTTTTTTTAAATATTTTTAAATTTTATTTATTTTTATTTATTGATTAGCGGCAGAGAGAAGGGGAAAGAGAGAGAGACACAGAGAGAGAATGGGTGCACCAGGGCCTCCAGCCACTGCAAATGAACTCTAGATGCATGCATCACCTTGTGCATCTGGCTTATGTGGGTCCTGGGGAATTGAACCTGGGTCCTTTGTCTTTGCTGGATAACGCCTTAACCACTGAGCCATCCCTCCAGCCACTAAAATATTCTTAATACTTCAACAGGACCTGTTTATTTATAAAGTCACCATGACAGGCTACATGCTGAAACAGAATTCCATGCCAAGGCTCTGCCCTGAAGCACTCACAAAGGTTTCTGGCTTGTGAATTTGTGTCTCCCATGAGCGCAGCCAACCCCTAAGGAAGCCTCTGTGGACTTGCCGGTTAATGGGGATACTGTCCACTTGCCTCCAAAACTAAGAACACTTTCTTTTGCGAGATTTCCCAGCTATCCTCTGATTGACCCGCTGATGCTATGAACCGGGGTATTAGACTCTTAGGAATTCCGTTAATGGAAAACTGCTAACCCTTACCCTACAAGCTAGAGCAGGGAGTCCTGAGTTAACACAGGGCCTTGAGAGCATTTGAAGCACTTGTCAAAGTGACCCCAGGGTGACACCGAGCTCTGACAGATACTTCAGTGTTTGCAAAAGTGGCTGGAAGTTCCTAACCCTTCCTTCCTTACAAAAAGGGTTGAATGTCTATGAGTTGGGATCCCAATACCAGGATCCATTGGAATGGTGGTACCCTGAAAGAATCTGAGTATAGAAGGTCTAAACTAAATTAAAGGCCAGTAGGGAAAATAGCATCAGCTTTAACACAAAGTGGCTAACCTTTAAGCCAAAAGAAAGAGCAAGGAAAGAGACTAAGAAAAAAACACAACTGCTCTTCCCTCGGTAGGTGATAAGCGCTGATTCTGGAACCTTCGTGATACAACATTATGAACAATTCACTGCCTTCTGAGTGTACACCAGCTGGAGAAGAAAGAGCCTTAGTTATCCCGTATGGAGGGCTTTAAGATGCTCAATACCTCATTCCACCAACTTACAGTACAGCATTATCTTTTTTTTTTTTTTTGCATTATCTTTGAAAGAAAAAATTAAGCTAGGCATGGCAACACACACCTTTAATTCCAGCATGCAGTAGGAGTAAGAGGTAGGAATAGGAGGATTCCCTTGAGTTCAAGGTCAGCCTGGGCTAAAGTGAATCCTGTCTCAAGGAAAGCAAAAAAGAACAATTAATTATTTGCCACCAACTTACAAATATTTATCGACAACCAACTGATTGCCCAGATAAAATGTTATATCCATCACAACATCCCAGTTGCATGTTAAGCAAAATTGACCTTTGATTCAGATTACACAGCTCCTCTGTCAACTATAGGACAATTTCCTTCTCCTCCTAGTTCACAGGCCTGACCTGGAAGTTAGCCTTTAGTTGTATGGGTGGCAAGGAGTCTCTGCAAAGATTCTGCAATATCAAAGGAATTTTAACAGGGTTCTGCAATACCTCCATAAAATGAGGACTATCTTCCGGGCATGGTGACACACACCATTAATCCTAGCACTTGGGAGGCAGAAGTAGGAGGATTGCCATGAGTTCAAGACCAGCCTGAGACTACATATTAATTCCAGGACAGCCTGGGCTAGAGTGAGACCCTCCCTCCAAAAAAACAAAAAAAGAAAAAAAAAGATGGAGAAAGAAAACTATCTTAAAGTCAAGTTCTGAGATCATCCAGCCTCCAGGAATAGAATGTAATCTTGTTTTTTAAAAAATGCATTCTAGCCAGGCATGGTGGTGCATGCCTTTAATCCCAGCACTCGGGAGGCAGAGGTAGGAGGATCGCTGTGAGTTCGAGGCCACCCTGAGACTACAAAGTGAATTCCAGGTCAGCCTGAGCTAGAGTGAGACCGTACCTTGAAAAACCTAAAAAAAAAAAAAAAAAGTGTTCTAGGGCTGGAGAGATGGCTCAATGATTAAAGACGCTTGCTTGCAAAACCTGACAGCCCAGGTTCAATTCTCCAGTACCCACATAAAGCCAGATGCACAAAGTGGCACATGTGCCCAGAGTTCATTTGCAGTGGCAAGGGGCCCTGGTGTGCCCATTCATTCTCCTTCTCACTCATATTCATTCTCTCTCTTTTTCTCTCCCCAGAAATAAATAAACAAAAATATTTAAAATTTTTTTTTCTAAATGACCATGATACAGATAAGGGGGACTCCCCCTGGGTAAAATCTGTAAAAATACTATTAGTGTTGATAGTAAGCTCTTGAAGTTCTTATTCTAAACAGTACTCCAGGTGTTCACTTTCTTTTACATAAGCAGACTTTGGGGAAGGGGGGCAATGTGACTCCCCCTGCTATCCGAGCAGCCCTGAGCAGGACTGTTGGCAGTCAGCCAGCAGGAGTCCCGGGACAGCGTGAGGAAACTGCCCACGATCGCAGCTGCTTGCACAGGCTCTTGCACGGAAGGACCAGCCACAACTGCACTGGACAGTTCCCAACAGGCCTCAGTGAGCTCCAGGTGAGCCGGCCACCATCTCCACCCAGGCCAGGGGTGGGGGAAGCACATCCCCTGGTGACCTAGCAGAGGGGCTGCAGTGACCTGTGCAAACAAGCCTGCTTCGCATGGGAGGTGTGCTGGGGTTGGTGCAAACACTCCTCCGGATACATAAACTATTTGGTTCACTTAGTAAGCTGTCTGCAGGATACCTTCCTGTGAGGCCTCCTTTGGTGAGGTGGTTTGAATGTGAATATATGTTCCCCCATAGTCTGAGGATTTTTTTTTTTTTTTTTTTTTTTTGAGGTGAGGTTTCACTCTAGCCCAGGCTGGAATTCACTATGTAGTCACAGCGATCCTCCTACCTCTGCCTCCCAAATGCTGGGATCAAAGGCGTGCACTGCCACACCCAGCTCACAGGTTTTTTTTAACTAAGATTTTGTTGTTGTTGTTTTTGGTTTTTCGAGGTAGGGTTTCACTCTAGCTCAGGCTCTCCTGGAATTCACTATGTAGTCTCAGGGTGGCCTCGAACTCACGGCGATCCTCCTACCTCTGCCTCCCGAGTGCTGGGATTAAAGGCGTGTGCCACCACGCCCGGCTTGTTGTTGTTTTAAAAAATATTTTATTTTTACTTATTTGTTTGTGACAGAGAGAGGGAGAAACAGATTGAGAATGGGTGTGCCAGAGCCTCCAGCCACTGCAAATGACTTCCAGACAAATGCACTACCTTGCGACTTTGGCTCACGTGGGTCCTGGGGAATCGAAACTGGGTCCTTTGGCTTTGTAGGCAAGTGCCTTTAACCACTTTAACCATCTCTCCAGCCCTGTTTGTTTTTTGATATAGGGTCTTACTCTAACCCAGGCTGACCTGAAATTCACTATGTAGTCTTGGGCTGGCCTTGAACTCACAGCGATTCTCCAACCTCTGACTCTTGAGTGCTGGGATTAAAGGTGGGCATCACTATACCCAGCTGTTTTTTGTCTTTTTTCTTCTTTTATGAGAGTGAGAGAAAGATAGAAAATTGGTGCGCTATGGCCTCAGCCACTGCAATTGAACTCCAGACATGTGCGCCACCTTGTATGCATATGTGAAATTATATGCATGTATGTCCTTGTGCATCTGGTTTATATGGGTTCTAGTGAGTCCAACCTGGGTCCTTAAACTTTTCAGGCAAGTGCCTTTACCAGTAAGACATCTCTCCAGCCCCTAAGTAAATTTTGGATAGTAACTATGACATTGGTGAAAACTTCAAGAAAACATCAAAAGAAGCGAGCAGTACAATCAATAATTTCCCTCAGCAATTAAAAATATTATTTCATAAAAGCTGGGCGTGGTGGTGCACACCTTTAATCCCAGCACTCGGGAGGCAGAGAGGTAGGAGTATCACCGTGAGTTCGAGGCCACCCTGAGATTACATAGTGAATTCCAGGTTATCCTGGGCTACAGTGAAACGCTACCTGGAAAAACAAAAAATAAATAAATAAATAAATAAATAAATAAAAGTGTGCCACCACACCTGACAAGTAAACCTATTTTTAAATGTTTTTATTTTTTTATGAGAGAGAGGGAGGGAGGGAGGAAGGGAAGGAAGAAGGGAGAAAAGAGAGGCTGAGAGACAGAAGGAGAAAGGGAGGGAGATAGGAGAGGGAGGGAGGGAGGGAGAGAATGGGTGTGCCAGGGCCTCTGGCCACTGCAAACTCCAGACACATGTGCCACCTTGTGCACCTGGCTTACATGGGTCCTGGGGAATCAAATCTGAGTCAGATTAGGCTTCTCAGGCAAGCGCCTTAACCGCTAAACCATCTCTCCAGCCCCAAGTGATCCTATTTTAAACCAGTGAGACAAAACATAGAAGTAGGATGGATCTATTGGGAAGAAGGGCTCTAATAGGAGGAAAGGGGGAGGAGAGGGGACCAAAAGGCATTGTAGGGGCTGGAGAGATGGGTTAGCAGTTAAGCGCTTGCCTGTGAAGCCTAAGGACCCCGGTTTGAGGCTTGAGTCCCCAGGACCCATGTAAGCCAGATGCACAAGGGGCCACACGTGTCTGGAGTTCGTTTGCAGCGCCTGGAGGTCCTGGCGTGCCCATTCTCTCTCTCTCTCCCCATCTCTTTCTCTGTCAAATAAAAAAAAAAAATTAAGAGCTGGGCATGGTGGCGCACGCCTTTAATCCCAGCACTCGGGAGGCAGAGGTAGGAGGATCGCCGTGAGTTCGAGGCCATGCTGAGACTCCATAGTGAATTCCAGGTAAGCCTGGGCTAGAGTGAGACCCTACCTCGAAAAACCAAAAATAAATAAATAAATAAATAAATAAATAAATAAATAAAAATAAAAGGCATTGTAAACATGTATGAAATTGTCAAAAATTAAAAAAAAAAAAAAAAGGAAAATCCCAAAGCCAAACTTAAAAGCAAACCAACAAAAACCCTGTGCCTACTTTCCTCTAAGAAAGCTGCCACGTGACCTAATTCAAAGGGTATTTTTCAGATCTTATCTCCCTGGGCTCTTGGTCACATCTGATGTTTCATTTACTCTTTGAAACCTCCTCTGGCTTCCATCATTTTCGTATTCTCTTTGTCTTTCCTTCACCTTCCTGACAGTTTCTGTCAGAGTTGGCTACCCTGGCAGGAGACTCAGCCCTCCCTCCTCTTGAAATCACCAACCTCAGCCCCACCTCAGGGAATCTGAGCCCAGGCCTCACAGGACTCCCAATTGCTTTCTTTTCTGTTTTACTTGTGAGAAGAGAATGGGGGGGGGGTGCCAGGGCCTCCTGCCACTGCAAACAACTCCAGACTCACATGCCACTTTGTGCATCTATATAAACTATTTATTTATTTAATATAATCATATTTCTAGTTTATTTATCTATAAACTATATTTATTTAAGAAAGAATATGAATGGGCCAGGTGTGGTGGTGCATGCCTTTAATCCCAGGACTTGGGAGGCTGAGGTAGGGGGATCACCATGAGTTTGAGGCCACCCTGAGACTACAGATGCATGTGCCACCTTGTGCATCTGGCTTATGTGGGACCTGCAGAACCAAACCTGGATCCTTGGGCTTCGCAGGCAAGCGCCTTAACTGCTAAACCACCTCTCCAGCCCTCCATTTTTAAAAAAAATCTTTCTTTCTTCCTTCCCTTCTTGATACTATCCTAACTTTCTGAAAAGTTGGCAGGGAAGTAAATAAATAAAAGTTGACAGGGAAAACCTTCAGACTGTCAGCTTCCTTTGGTCTTCATTAAACATAGTGGCATCAGCGCTAGCAGGTCAAGAAACTGCTTCTCTCTCTGTTGACCAGCTGTGGACCCTCTCTTTGTACACTTAGCTAAGCAGTAAAATTTTCTCCTTAAATATCAGAGCTTCAAAGTCCACAACTTGCTGAACTCTTTTAATCAATGGAAATTAAGCCTAAATTCCACAAAGCTGCCTCTATGTCTATATATTTCTTTTCATGTATACATTCCTAAAAATATGTTATCAGGATAAGGATAGTTGCAGGCTTGGAGGAAAAAAAAATCTTATTAAGTCACTGGGATAACTTACAAGAATACTTTTGGTAATCTTAAAGCTTTACTCAAGTTAGTGTCTCAGCTGAAATTATGTTGTGAAGCCATACCTAGGTTAGAACATGAAGTTACCCTTCGTTGAGAAAACAGTAAACATTTCACTGGTAAAATTACTTAAGAAAAGCTGTGATCCCTTGTTTATAAAATTATAATAGCCGGGTATGGTGACATACACCTTTAATCCCAGCACTCAGAAGGCTGAGGTAGGAAGATTGCTGTGAGTTCAAGGCCCGCCTAAGACTACATAGTGAATTCCAGGTCAGCCTGGACTAAAGCAAGACTGTATCTCAAAAAAAAAAAAAAAATTATGTCAACATCAAAGGATTTCTTTCTACTTTGAGGTCAATGTCTTAATCTGGGTTACTTTAAATCCAATCAGAGGGACTCAAGTTAATTTAGTCTGAAAACTGGGAAAAATTAAACCTTATCAAAATTCTTTCTTTTTTAATTTTTTAAAATTTTATTTATTTATTTATTTGAGAGAGTGAGACAGGCACACACATGGGTGGGGGGCAGAATGTGTGTGCCAGGGCCTCCAGACACTGCAGTCGAACTCCAGACACATGTACCACCTTATACATCTGGCTTACCTGGGTCCTGGGGAATTAAACCGAGGTCCTTTGGCTTTGCAGGCAAATGCCTTAACCACTAAGCAATCTCTCCAGCCCCTAAACCTTATCACTCTTTTTTTTTTGGTTGTTGTTATTTTTATTTATTTATTTGAGAGAGACAGACAGAGAGAGAAAGAGGCAAATAGAGAGAGGGAGAGAGAATGGGTGCGCCAGGGCCTCCAGCCATTGAAAACGAACTCCAGACGCGTGCACCCCCTTGTGCATCTGGCTAACGTGGGTCCTGGGGAGTCGAGCCTCGAACCGGGGTCCTTAGGCTTCATAGGCAAGCCCCTTAACCGCTAAGCCATCTCTCCAGCCCAACCTTATCATTCTTAATAGAAATTGGGAGGGCAGCAGAATCTGTCAGAGCACCCTCTCCATTGCTGAGGACCTGCCTTACCATAATTTCATCCTTTCCTTAGACCTCACCCTGGTAAAAAAAAAAAAAAAAAAATGCATGGCTTGGAGGAAGTGGGGGTAGATGTTGAGCCGCACTTTGCTCTTATTTTTAAATTATTTTATTGTAGTTTGGTAAATATTTGATTTTTTTTTCAGACAGAATCTCATGTAGCCCAGGTGACTTCAAAGTCAGTATGTAGCCAAGGATGACCTTGAACTCATGACCCTCCTGCTTCCACCTCCTGAGTGCTAGGTTACGGGTGTGCACCACCACACCGCTTACGTGATGCTGGGGATCAAACCCAGGGTTCTGTGCACCCTATGCAAGCAGTCTGTGAACTGAGCTCCGTCCACAGCCCAATAAATATTTACTTTATACGACTGAGTTCAATCCCATTACAAGAGTCATTTATGTTAGAGAAAAAGATTAAAATGACTCAGTTGGTACATGGGAGATTTAAAACCAGTACAGATAACTCGGACTGCCTGTATTTATTTTTACTTTGTTACTAACTTCTTTTGGAAGTGTGTGGATGTGTGTGCAGGCGCACGTGGATGTGTGTGCAAGTCTGTGGATGTGTGCAGGTGCCTGTGGATGTGTGTGTGTGTTCAGGTCTCACCCTTAGTCACTCTGAACTACTTATTTGAGAGAGAATGTGAATGCATGCACCAGGACTCGTGTACCACTTTGTGCTTCTGGCTTTACAGGTATACTGGGGAATCAAGCCCTGACAGGCAGACTTTGAAAGCAAAGCGCCTATAACCACTGAACCCTCTCCCTAGCCGCTAACCTTAGATTTATTTTTGTTTCGCACAGGGCCTGTCGCTGAGCCTAGAACTCACCAGTTTGGTTAGACTAGCTAGCCAGTGAGCGCGGTGAGTCCTTCTGCGTGGGCATGCCCGGTGCTGCCGGTTATAGACACGTGCTGCCACCCCAGCTCTTGCGTAGGTGGAGGGGGTCTGAGCCCAGAACTTTACCCAATGAGCCATCTCTCAGCCAGTTGGCTCCGGGTGACACAGTTATGACTTGATCTTGAGAGTTTTGCTAATGCCTTTGTGGGTTGTTTTTTTTTTTTTGTTTTTTTTAATTTTTGTCTTTTCTCAAGGTAGAGCCTCACTCTGGCTCAGGCTGACCTATGTAGTCTCAGTGTGGCCTCGAACTCATGGCGATACTCCTACCTCTGCCTCTACAGTGCTGGGATTAAGGCGTGCGCCACCATGCCTGGCTGGGGCTTTCTTTTTCTTTGTTTTGAGGCAAGGTTCTCAATGTAGTCCAGTCTGACCTAGAGCTCAGTCTGTTGCCTAGGCTGGCCTCAAGTTCACAGTGATCCTTAGTCTCCCAAATGTTGGGATTAAAAGTGGAAGCCACTGATCCCAGCTCTGACAGATTCTGCTGCCCTCCCAATTTCTATTAAGAATGATAAGGTTTAGGGGCTGGAGAGATTGCTTAGTGGTTAAGGCACTTGCCTGCAAAGCCAAAGGACCTTGGTTCAATTCCCCAGGACCCACATAAGCCAGATGCACAAGGGGGCGCACATGTCTGGAGTTCGTTTGCAATGGCTGGAGGCCCTGGTGCACCCATTCTCTCTCTCTGCCGATTTCTGTATCTCTCTCTCAAATAAATAAATAAAAACAAAATGTATAGCTGGGTGTGGTGGCGCACGCCTTTAATCCCAGCACTCCACACAGGAGGTAGAGGTAGGAGGATTGCTGTGAGTTCGAGGCCACCCTGAGACTACATAGTGAATTCCAGGTCAGCCTAAACTAGACAGTGAGACCCTACCTTGAAAAACCAAAAATAAATAAAAAAAATATATACATACATATACACATATAAAATCTAAACCTTTGGAGGTCTTAGTTCTCTGGAAGAGCACTTCCTATTGAGAATGCGTGAGGAGACCCCCAGCAAATGGAAAGAAAAAAAAATTGAGTAAATAAGGTTAATTGAAATTTTTATTTATCCTACAACTAGATGTGCCCAAGAAAAGATCTAAAATATTGAAATAAAAGTGAACTGGAGAGATGGCTCAGCAGTTAAAGGTACTTACTTACAAAGCTTAATAGGCAATGTTTGATTCCCTAGCACACATGTAAAAGCCTGATGCACAAAGTGGTACATGCATCTGAGATTTGTTCGCAGTGGCAAGAAGCCCTGGCATGCCAAATCCCCCACCAACACCTCTCTCTGCTTTAAAATAAATAAATTTAAAAATAAATAAAAATTTTTAAAAAGTGAACTGTAATCAGGTGTGGTGGCGCACACCTTCAAACCCAGCACCCTGGAGGCAGAGGCAGGTGATCGAGGCCACCCTGGGAATACAGAGTGAGTTCCAGGTCAGCCTGGGTTAGAAATCCAGTCAAATCCCCAGTACCCGAATAAACCCAGATACACAAAAGTAGTGCATGCATCTGGACTTCCTTTGCAGTGACAAGAGGCCCTGGCAAGCTCATATTCTCTCTCTCTCTCCTTGCAAATAAATAAAAATATAAAAATATTTTTTTAAAATTCTATCCTGGGCTGGAGAGATGGCTTAGTGGTTAAGGCACTTGCTGGCAAAGCCAAAGGACCCAGGTTTGATGCCCCAGCACCCATGTAAAGCCTGGAATTCACTATGTAGTCTCAGGGTGGCCTTAAACTCACGGTGATCCTCCTATCTCTGAGAGCCTTCCTGAGTGCTGGGATTAAAGGTGTGCCCCACCAAGCCTAACTTAATTATCCTTTTTTTAAAAAAAAATTCTATCCTATGTTTATAAAAACATAACTGCAGGGCCTGAGGAGATTACTCAATGGTTAAAGATATTTGCTCGCAAAGCCTGCCAGCCCAGATTCAATTCCCCAGCACCCACATCAAGCCAGATTCAAAAAGTAGGGCAAGCTGGGCGTGATGGCACACACCTTGAATCTGAGCACTGAGGTAGGAGGATGAGGATCACTGTAAGTTGGAGGCCACCCTACAGCTACAAAGTATGTTCCAGGTCAGACTGGGCTGGAGTGAAACCCTACCTGGAAAATAAACTAAATAAACAAACAAAACAAAACAAAACAAGCAGAGCATGCATCTGGAGTTTTTGCAGCACTCCCCCTGCCCCATACACACATTTTCAGATAAATAAATAAACTGTGATGCTATCCTTAACAGGCAGGAACTTTCTAGAGTTTTCATAAAGTGAGCTTTAATAAGAAAATTAACTTTCCATAGTGCCAAGAATTAAAGCCCAGTGAGGGTGCAAGTCCTGAAACATTTCCCAACAGTCACATGATTCATCTGGCCACTACACATGTGAACACGTCAAACACACATCTATAAACACAAGGGAAGGCCAAGCCCTCCTGAAACCTGAAAAAACAAACATTTTCATTTCATGCCTTCTGCTGGACCTGTAAGAATTTGACTCTAAAGGCTCATCAAAAGCAATTTCTAAGAACCAGAGGTTATAAACCAAAACAAGGAATGTGAGGGTCAGGAGAGCGTCTGGCAGATTAGTGTCTGAGATCTCCATGCCCTGCATATCCCAGCAGCTCACTTGGTTTCACAATTACAGCCACCAAGGATAAACTGGTACGTCTCCCCCCGACACACACACTATTTAGTACATCAACAATGTCATTCAGGCTCAAGTTGTATACTACCTTGTTAGGTCACTGCAAACACCACTTTGATGATTCCAACTACATCTTTCTTCCTTTCTTATTTACCAAGATTTAAGCAACAAGTTTAAAGATGTATAAACGGGGCTGGAGAGATAGCTCAGCAGTTAAAGCTGTTGGCTTGCAAAGCTGGTTGGCCCAGGTTCAAATCCCCAGTACCCATGTGGAGCCAGATGCACAGGGTGGCATGTGCATCTGGAGTTCCTCTGCAATGGCAGGAGGCCCTGGCATGCCCGTCTCCCCCTCTCTCCCTTGCAAATAATTAATAAATTTTTTTAATGTGTGAACAGGGCTGGAGAGATGGCTTAGCTGTTAAGGTGCTTGCCTGCAAAGCCTAAGGACCCAGGTTCAATTCTCCAGGTCCCGTATAAGCCAGATGCACAAGGTGGCACATGCGTCTGGAGTTCATTTGCAGTGGCTAGAGGCCCTAGAGCACCCATTCTCTCTCTCTCTCTCTCTCTCTCTCCCTCTCTCTCTCTCTCTGTGTTTCTAATAAACAAATAAATAAAAAATTTTTTTTAGCCGGACATGGTGGCACACGCCTTTAATCCCAGCACTTGAGAGGCAGAGGTAGGAGGATCACCGTGAGTTCGAGGCCACCCTGAGACTACATAGTTAATTCCAGGTCAGCCTGGGCCAGAGTGAAACCCTACCTCGAAAAACCAAAAAAAAAAAAAAAAAAAGAAAGAAAAAGAAAAAGAAAAACGAAAAAAAGAAAAAAATTTTTAAATGTGTGAACAAAGGACTGTGGAGATGGCTCACTGGTTAAGACCCTTGTGTGCAAAGCCCAGGATTCAATTTCCCAACCACCTACATAAAGCAGTGGCAAGAGACTAGAACACGCATATACAGAACACACATACACATGCATACATACACGTGCAAAAAAAATTTTTTTAAGGTATGCTAACTGTGGTGGTTTGATTCAGGTGTCCCCATAAATTTAGGTGTTCTGAACGTTAGGTTTCCCAGCTGATGGCAATTGGAAATTAAAGCCTCCTGGATGGAGTGTATTGTTGGGGGCAGGCGTATGGGTGTTATAGCCAGTTACCCTATGCCAGTGTTTGGCACACTCTCCTGTTCCTGTTGTCCACTTATGTGGGCCAGGGGGTGATGTCCACCCTCTGTTCATGCCATCATTTTCCCCTGCCATTGTGGAGCTTCCCCCTCGAGCCTGCAAGCCAAAATAAACCTCTTTTTTCTCACAAACTACTCTTGGTTGGGTGATTTCTATCAGCAATGCGAACCTGACTGCAACACTAACAAAAGATCTGGACACTATAAACTCTCAAAGTATTTAAAACAGATTTGAGGGCTGGAGAGATGGCCTAGAAGTTAAGGTGCTTGCCTGCAAAGCCATAGAACCCAGGTTCGATTCCCCAGGACCCATGTAAGCCAGATGTACAAGTTGGCACATGCACCTGGAGATCTTTTATAGTGGCCCAAGGCCCTGGAGGACCCATTCTCTCTCTTTCTATCTTTCACTTTCTCTCTCTCAAATAAATAAATTAATATAGACTCGAGTACACTTGAGTAACAAAAATGAGACTTATTAGGGACAATTTTTAGAAAAAAAATCTTAATCAAAAGTTGTTTTGGGGGACTGGAGAGATGGATTAGCAGATTAGCAAAGCCTAAGGACCCATGTTTGACTCTCGGATCCCAAGGAAGCCAGGCACACAAGGTGATGCAAGCCCACAAGGCCATGCATGTACACAAGATGGTGCATGCATCTGGAGTTCAATTGCAGTGGCTGGAGGCCTGGCATGCCTTAAATAGGCTTAAATAAAAATATTTTTAAAAATAAAATAAAAAACAACTGAAAGCAGCCAGGGCATGGTAGCACATGCTTTTAATCCCAGCATTTGTGAGGCAGAGGTAGGAGGATTGCTGTGAGCTCAAGGCCAGCCTCGCCTACCTTGAAAAACAACAAAAGAAAAAAGCAAAAACCAAAAAACAACAAAAAGCTGAAAGCAATGATGTTAACTGAATGACCCTGTTTGTGAGATGAAAATTGTTCAATAGTAGCTAAGAATATTGTGGTTTTCCGCCTCTAGTGCCAGTGTGGGAGGTTGAGGTAGGAGAATCACCATGAGTTTGAGGCCAGCCTGGGCTAAAGCGAGACCCTTCGGCAAAAAGAGTTCCACCGAAAAGCCGCAGATACAGCAAGGCTTGGGTGAGTCCATCCAGTCTCTGACTCTAGCCACAGTCTTCTGAAAATTAAAAATGCTCTTCAAAGCAAGTGGAGAAAATCGTTCCATTACCCAGATGAACACACTCTAAACAGACAGACCTCAGGAACCAAGGGTCATCACAAACAAACAAACCTACAGATCTACGTAAGTGCCACATTCACCCACCTGACTTCTACCCGATCTGTCAATTTTAACATAACTCACAAGATCACCTCCTCGCACCCAGGAAGTAGCAACTGAGCTTCATCTGTGATCACATGTGTTGGCAGACTAGTCTCTCTAAATATCCTTTTTGCCTGCCTTCTTTCTCCAAAATCAAGCTGCTTCTATTTATGTGGAGTCAGGACTGGTAGCTGCTAACAGCTTAACTGGGAGGAAGCCTGCGCACAGGCAAGTGACTCTGTCCTTTAGTCTACAATCCTCAAAAAACATACACACACACAAAAATGATGTTGCAAAATTTTGCCTGCTTTGGGTCCAGGATCATGAATAAAATCTAAAAATCTAGGCTATATTTTTTTTTTTACTATTTTTATTTATTTATTGATTGATTTGAGATTGATGAGAGAGAGAGAGAGAGAATGGGCACGCCAGAACCTCCAGCCACTTCAAACGAACTCCAGACACATACGCCCCCTTGTACATCTGGCTAACGTAGGTCCTGGTGAATCACACCTGGGTCCTTTGGCTTTGCAGGCAAGTGCCTTAACCGCTAAGCCATCCCTCCAGCCCAATCTAGGCTATATTTTATAGCTCTCATTTTCTTTTCATTATGCCGCTCCACTTTTCTTTTATCCATCATTTAAAAATGTTTACACACACACACACACACACACACACACACACACACGCACAGGAGAGCTTGAGTCAGGCCTAGAGTGACCTGGAATTCACTCTGTGGTCCCAGGCTGGTCTCAAACTCACGGGGGTTATCTTCCACCCTGTGCCTCCTGAGTGCCGAGATTAAAGGCATGGTCTTCCATGCCCAGCTTTGAATACTTTTTAGCTTTACATTTCAAACTCAAGTTTGGATGATAATTTATAAGTCACTCTCTAAAGCAGAAAACCATACACACACACACACACACACACACACACACACACTCACACACTCACACACAATCGCCTTAAATCTCATCTTAAAATGAATATACATTATTCATGGAAAACAACATATACTACTAAATAAATTGCTGAAATTATACAAATGCATCTCTAAACAATCTGACCGACGCCAAAGTTCATCTCAAACTTTTGAAAGGAAAAAAATTATAAAGTTGCAACAGTTCCTATGCTCTTCCATCTACAAAAGTTCATATAAAATAATTTTCTTTTTCTTTCCTTTTTTTTTTTTTTTGCCAAAGTTAACAGTCAGGAAAAACCCAAGAAACCTAACTCTGTGCTCTCTTTCCTTCTATGTTAAGGCTTCAATTTCCACCTTTTATGGGAAGGAAATAAACAAGACGCTTCCTGTTCCATCACCAGCTCACATCCAGCCTTTACACATCACAGAACAGGAGGCCTCCTCCTTCCAGGCTCTCAAGTCTCTTATCTTAACTTCAACTTGTTGAAATATGACACTCCTTTCTACCACACTAATGTGCTCCTAGGAAATTTATCTCTCTCCTTTCAGCATTAAGAATGCAAGAAACACCAACATGCTCTTTGATTATTCCTTCCTAGTCCTAAAACACTTCGATTATTTAGATTGTGAAGACTTAGCACCAGACAAGGCGAAATCTTGATCTGTTAAAACACCTACATGTACAACAAAGTTTGATTTTCTGTTCTTCCCATCAGAGACCTAGAGAAAGGGCCTCCTTTCTACAGGATTGCTTTCTCAAAGTATGGTCTTATAATCTAATCCCATGAAAGTGTGAAAGAGCTTTTAAAAGTTTAAAATAAAGGGGGGGGGGGGACTACCTTCTTTCTAAATAGCTAAATGCTACTTTAACCCTCCATTTTCCTAGGTTAGTTGAATTCTTTTGTGCTGGGACAAACAACAGGAAAGCCAAGCCTCCAGGCCTTTTGGGGAGGAACCTTGTCCCCAAGCCCTGCTCTGATGTGCTCGGGAGATAAGGCTCACAGCGACACTGAAGGGGAGGCCTGTTCACATTTGAATTTCTGCATTCCTGAAGGGCAATTCACAGCAATAACCAACTCTGCAGAAGGGGACTTGAAAGCCAGGCCAGGGAGTGAGGGTCATCTGCTCTCCATCACAGGGTAAACCTCATCCTGGCCAGTTTCTAACCTTTTAACCCTGTGAATTCCTAATTTACACATGAATAATGGAATTGTGGCCCCAGAGTGCAACTTTCTGCTTCTCCCTCCTAAATTCAGAAATTAAGACTGTGCAGTTAAAAAAAAAAAAAGTAAAAAATTAAAAAAAAAAAAACTAAAACTTGCACAGATTAAAGTTTTGGGTACTGCTATGCTTCTGAGCCAAAAGACAGGATTGTTTATAAGGTCTCTATGAAAATAAGAAGAATAGACGTGTGCCCCACTCTCATCAATAGCTAGGACAGACTAACCCACTGCTCAACAGAATGTCCACTTAATGCCTGTCCTCTTCCTGTTTACTCGGGGTCACATCTTCGCCCTGAACACAGGAAAAGTGCTTTCAGACCCCATTCCCACACTGTTTCTTAGGTAAACAGAGACATAGGAACTCAGCATCTCTAAGAAAGTCCGTATTTCTAAAGAAAAACCTAAACCCACTATGCATTTCTTGACTAAAGTCTCAAATGCTGACTGGGTTTTCAGGGTCACATGGGAACCTGGTTGCAGCGTGATTCCGGTCTCACCAGCAATGTTCTCCAGTTCACTGGGATTTGTTTGTTTCTGGGTCATGCTGGCCTGGAACTCATAATTCCCCTGCCTTAGCTGCTATTACAGATGTGCACCACACCTGCTTTTAGATGAAAAGATTTTTTAAAATATATTTTATTTATTTATTTATTTGAGAGAAAGAAAGAGGCAGAGAGAGACAGAGAGAGAGAGGGAGAGAATGGGCGCGCCAGGGCCTCCAGCCACTGCAAACGAACTCCAGATGCATGCGCCCCCTTGTGCATCTGGCTTATGTGGGTCCTGGAGAATCAAACTGGGATCCTTTGGCTTTGCAGGCAAGCGCCTTAACAGCTAAGCCATCTCTCCAGCCCTAGATGAAAAGTTTTTGATACTTACAATATTTAAGTATTTAACTAAACAATTGTGCCACTGGAGCGCCTGATGCTTATAAAAATTACATATAATATATATCTCACATTGTTCCCTGCTCCTATTAATGATTTTTTTTTGGGGGGGTTTTACAAGACAGGGTCTCACTATAGCCCAGGCTAACCTGGAATTCACTATGTAGTATCAAGGTGCCCTCAAACTCACAGTGATCCTCCTATCTCTGCCTCCCATGGGATTAAAGTCATGAGCCACCATGCCCAACTTATTAATGACATTTTATTTTATTTTTGTCGAGGTAGGGTCTTACTGTAGTCCAGGCTGACCTGGAATTCACTATGTACTCTCAGAGTGGCCTCGAACTCACGGTGATCCTCCTACCTCTGCTTTCAGAGTGCTGGGATTAAAGGCGTGCGCCACCACGCCCGGCTATTAATGACATTTTTGTTGTTGTTGTCTTGTTTTGTTTTTTCGAGGTAGGGTCTCACTCTAGCTCAGGCTGACCTGGAATTCACTATGTAGTCTCAGGGTGGCCTCGAACTCATGGTGATCCTCCTACCTCTGCCTCCCGAGTGCTGGGATTAAAGGCGTACACCACCACGCCCGGCATTAATGACATTTTTAAAGAAACAAAAATCTAACAATATTCAAAAGGCTATAAGTTTCTGTTGTTACTGTTTTGTTTGTTTTTGGTTGGGTTTTTGGTTTTTGGTGTCTTGTGGTGCTTGGAATTGAACACAAAGCCTCATGCACACCAAACATGTGTTCCACCACCAAGTTACAAACACAGCCCCTAGTACATTTCAGATTTTCTTTATGAATCTAGAAAGCCCTGTGAGTTTTCAAAAGTGTTTCTGGATTCATGGGATCCAGCCAGGCTTCTCCAGAGGCCCTGGAAACAAGTGTGGCCGTGACAAACGCTTCACCTTCTCAAGGCCTATCTGCTCCCTTCCCTGGACTCCTCCCTTCCCCCAAAAGGTAACACAAGTCACAGTGCCTTGGCAAAACATCAGGAGTCCACAAATCTGAGAGTGGGAGAACTGCAATCATGGGAAATCAGACAAAAGTGAGATGAACAGAAGACCTAAGGACAAAGTCACACTACGGTGAAACCAGAACCTCACAGAAAAGCCAGTACTCAAAGAAAGAGTGAAGATGATTAGCCAATACCCACAGCCGAAAGAAAAGAAGGGGAGGGACTACAGATACCCTTCCAGGTTTCTGTTCTTCCACAGGGGTGGAAGTGGGGCTAGATGTAGAAACTTCTCTGGCTTCCTGACTGCCCAACACAAAACTACCTTCACCTGCAATTTATGTTCTACAAGTTGAGCATTATTGAACAAATCAAATCACACACACACACACACACACACACTTTTCCAGGTTTTACCTTCATCTTGTATATTCTTCCTGTTCTTTACCTTGTCAATGGCCCATTTGTAGATCATGCAAAATCTACTCTTTGTGGGTTTAAAAAAGCATGTAGCTAGGATGCCTGTAAGCCACAGTTTTGTTGGACTCTGTGTTTAGTCACCTGAAACGGTAGGTAGCAACCTCAAGGAGTTTCCTACCTGTACCAGGCCCTCCGCCACAGTACACAGTTACCAGCTCAACCACCCCACCAGTGGATCACTTAGACAAATGGTCTCTCTGATGTTAATACACAGAAATCCTTAGACAGCAAACTTTAAGACAGCTGGGGGGAGAAATGAGCAGATCTTGTTTAAGTCCATTAGGCATAATATAGAAATGCCCTTAATCTCTTTCCCTCCCAGCAGGAAAAGAACGGGAATACTTCAAAGGCTGTGTTACTGACCAATGCCCTTTCTTACAATTAAAAAGCCACATGGGTGATCTAAAAGTCAGAAATGGAAGGTTGGGCTTGCAGAGTCAGCAACTCAAGGCCCGTCAACATAGCAGAAAGATTTACTTTGAATCACTAACTTTTAAAGGATGAAATTTTCAGAACAACTTGGGATGTATTGGTCAAACTTTTACACCAACGCTCCTTACAATGTGAACCCTGGAATTTACATACAGCCACCTGTATAGGTCTTATTTTACTTGGCATTCTAAAGCTAATTTGCCTTGTGTTCTCAATCACTCATTTGAATTTATGGATGCTTTTTTTTTTTTGTAGATTTCTCTACATGCCTTCATTAGCTCCAACTATTGTCTATGGTAAAATTCTTAACATTCGTATGACTTCATACATCCAAAAATCATCTAAAGGAAGTAGTGAAAAATGTTTCCCACCAAGAAAGGCAAACACTTACTTGACAAGGTGAGGTGAGCTTTCTGACTAAGGATGGCCCCATACTTGTTCACCGCCAGACACTGATAAAACCCTTCGTCAGAGGACTCTCCACGGCCAGCTTCCACCTCGCTGATGTACAAGGAGCCGTTAGAAAGAACGTGGATCCGTTTGTTTTCAGACACTTTTGCTCCGTTTTTTAACCAAGTGACCTTAATGGGAACTTCTCCGTGAGCCTGACAATCTAAAAAAATTGGGTCCTTTCTTGTGACAGTTACGTCCTGGGGTTCTTTTACAAAAAACAGTTCACTAAAGCTCCACACTCCTGTAAGGAAAAAGGGAGATGGGCATGTCCAGAACTGTAGGTATAAAATCATTCAATGCACAACTTTAAAACACATTCAAGGCATAAGACAGTTTCTCTAGCCATCCAGATTAACTGAACTGACAAGGGCTTTAAGGAACCAGTATAAGTTTCAGTAAACCTTTTCAACAGTCTTAGAAGTCAACTTTCAAAACATCTACCCTAAAGCACAAGAAAGATTTCAGTAACGTCAATGCCTAAGGATTTTGTTCCCAAGTCCCTTGCTTGAGATTCAAAATCATCAGAAAATCTGGGACCACAAGCTGTTGGCTACTTTTTTACAAGCTTGTCAAAAAGATCTTGAACAGAGTAAGTCGTAAAAGTCTAATTTTACAAGAAATCATTAGCAAAACTCCCAACTCTGTGAACAAGCAAGTTTATTTCCTTGTCTCTTGAAGTGTCTTTGGAACCCCTGGTACCCAATCCTTTTGGAAGTGCGTTTTATCTTTTGTGACAAATTACAAGTTTGCATTTTTCTATCTGCCCTTTTACAGCAGGGACTCTGTCTCCAGGCCTTGAAAGAAATCCATTTACTTAATTTCTGCAGAGCCAGCTAGGTACTTAAAGGACAGACAATGGACTCTGAAAAGTTGGGATAACTCTTGCTGCTTGTACTCAGTGGGTGATCGGATTAGGAAACCTTTATTTCATTTTTTTAGACCTACCAACTGTTGGGGGGAAAAAAAAAACCGCGTGACTAATTGGTCCTTACTGTCTAATAGGGATAGGAGATTGCTTAATCAACCAATACACATTTTTATCAGAGCAGAGGAAATGCCTTATCCCGAGCATATGCATTGCCCCTGGTCCCTCCAGAATAAAGCATCCGATGACCGACTAATATCGGGTTGCCTCCTGGATTTTTTGGAGCAAAAGTCGAGGTTCGTTTAGCATATTGATTGGGGCCAATGGGAAGTTATGAGTTACGGTGGGTGGAAGGGGCAATTTCATTTTCCTCCTGGGAAACGTGAGGTCCGGTTGTTGGGGGGGGGGGGTCCTGACTTCCCCTGATGCACGCCCAGGGCGCCTCGAGCCACTCCGGAAGACGCCCATTGTGTCCCCATCCACATCTGACTTTGATCCTTTTCTCATGCTAACCGAAACTAACTCCTCCAGGGCGTTACAAAAAGTCCAGCGTCTGTAACTTGTAAATAAATAAAATAACACATCTCCCCCCACCTCCCGCGCGCCCTTAACACCTCTCTCCCAACTCCCGTCCTTCCTCCTCGGTTACTTTTACTCTTTTCTCTCATCTTTTAGAGGATGGAGGAAACCAGGGGAGGAAGAAGTTTATCTGAATTTAAGCCGAACTAATCAGTGGCTTCAGAGCCGCACACACCTCGGGCTCTAACCCCCCCCCCCCCTCAGCACCTAACTGCAAGGAAGTCGATTGCATTTGGACACTTTTCTTCCTGTCCCCCTGGGGCACACACGGGCCACGCAACTTGCAACCCTCTCTACAGTTTCCAATTGCCCTCCTCCTCCCTCCTCGCTCGATTCGGACCCGGGAAACTTTGAGGGGTGCATCCGAGGTGTGTGTGTATGTAGGGGGGTGTCCTGGATTTAATTAACCTACCCTCCCCCAGAAACACAGGTGCTGGTGGGGAAGAGCCCTTGCTGCAAAGCTCGGAAAGCCTCGCGCATCCGCGGCGCCCGTGCGCGGAGAGGCTGGCCTGCCACTCAGGAAACAGGATAAATAAAAGCCACGTGCGGCCGCCGCGGTCCGGGCGGGCGGGCTCGGGAACCCCCGGGGGCTGGCTGCGGAGGCGGGGACGCCGACCCGGGAGCCCGGGGACAAAGACGCCCGCAACCGGAGCTGCAGCGCGGAGCCCCGAGCCTGCAGGAGCCCCGAGGGGACAGGCCCCGGGGACACCCCTCCACACACACATCTCCCCAGGGCGGCGCCGCCACTCCCTCCCCGTGCGCTCACCGGTGCCCGAGCCCACCCACGCGCGCCGGGAGGAGCGCATCGGGTCCCGAGCCCACCCACGCGCGCGGGGAGGAGCGCACCGGGGCCCGAATCCACCCACGAGCGCGGGGAGGAGCGCATCGGGGCCCGAACCCACCCAAGCGCGCGGGGAGGAGCGCATCGGGGCTCGAACCCACTCGCGCGCGGGAAGGAGCGCAGCGCCCACCTGGAACGCAGCCCACGAGCAGCAGCAGTAGCAGCGGCGGCGGCGGCAGGAGCGGCAGCAGCATCCCCGGCGGCCGCGGCCGGGTCGAGGGGCGCACGGAAGGCGCCATTCAGCGGCGCAGAGTGGACATGCTCTCCCTCCCACACCGGGGACCCCCTCGCCGTCTCTCCGCGCCACGGGGGCGCCGCGCACCCCGCCTGGAGGCTCCCGGTTCCCGCACGCGCGCGTGGCGGGATGCTGAGCGGCTCGGTGGCGGCGCTGCTGGTGACGATGGTGGTGGTGGTGACGACGGTAGTTGGTGGTGATGGCGAGCCTGGCGCACCGACACCCGCGCGCGCCGGGCCAGGCGGGGTGCCCGAGAGTCCGGCCTGGGGGCGGAGTGACGCGGAGGCCGCGGCAGAGGGCGGGGGCGGCGGAGTGGACAGCGCCGCCAGGCCGCCACTGGCCAGCCCGGGGACTACTTTCTACATCTAACCTCTGGGTCCCGGTTGGGGGTTGGGGAGGGGGGCAGCGCGAGGTCGGCGGAGGGAGACGTGGCCGGGGCGAAGGGGTTGGCCCCGAGGAGGGGGACGAGGGGGTGGGCATGCTGGACAATGCACCTGGGGGTCAAGCCCCGGCTCCGGGGCCTGGGGGAGGCTCCGGCCCGCGTCTCCGCCCCCTCGGCCTGCGCGCCACCGACCACCACCGCCGAGCCACAAAGGCCAAGCCCCCCTGGGGGCCCCTCTCCTCTCTCTCTCTTCCGCGGGCTACTTTAGGATTCTGGAAGGAGGCGGCGTGCGGGGGGGCGGGGGAGGGAGGGTGTTGAGAGACGTGGAAAGGCCGGAGAGACTTCTCCCCTGATGGCCCCCTGCCCATCCCCCTCTGTCCCTCACCCGCCGCCGCCGGGGCCCAGTGGAGGGAAATCCAGTTCCCCCTTAGACAGATCAACTGCACTGGAGCCCCCACCCACCCCCACTTTTAGGGACTGATCTTAGTATCCCTCACGCACCCCATCAGCTATGGCTTTATTAAAAAGCATCTCCAAAGAATGCCCTGAAATGAACAATTTACCTTAGCGGGGGGTGGGGACGGCGGGGCGGGGGTGGAATGCAGAGACGTTTGGTTATCTCTTCCTCAAGTTAACCAAGTTCTGTTATTTGGGACAAATGTTCACAAAGAGCCCTGTCCTCAGAGTGGAGGCCAAACGCAGGGGATATCCGAAGTCTCTGAAATTGCTGGGCAGGAGCGGGCTTCGCTAAGGTTAGCTGGTTAGGAGTTAGGCCGACTATGAAATACATGGGTGGTGTAGAATTGCTCACAGCTCCTAAAATTAATTAAGGATAACGAGAGTGTGATCAGATGGCTAAACGTGCGGATGGCACGGAGCATTTACACGTGGATTAGCATGTGCTAAGCCAAACCTAAACCCGTGGCGCCTGATGAGGGCACAGGCTAAAAGCTAACTTTAATTAAAGCTGCTGAGAGAAATCTAGCTTTTGTCCCCGACTGCCCTGAGCAAGTTTCAGAAATCCTCCTGTTGAATGGGGGCGGGGGGGGGAGCAGTTTTAGAAATCTGCTCAGTCACCAGCATTATTCCCCCTCCCCCCCCAGTTATAAAGGATCAACCTACTTAGCAATTTCCATTTAAATTCCTGTAAAGCAGTAAGGGCTACAGTGCTTCTAAAATCGTCCTGTGATTTACATGACTGAACTATTTCTAATCCTCAAAGTAAAGCAGGTTCATGGAAAGGGAAAATGTTTGGGGCAATAAAAAGTAACACCCAAAGATGTTTTTAAGTATCCGATAATTTATATTTATGTGTGTGCGTGGTGGTGTATGCCTTTAATCCCAGCACAGGTGGGAGGATCGCTGAGTTTGAGGCCAGTTTGAGAGTACATAGTGAATTCCAGGTCAGCCCGAGGCTAGAGTGAGACCCTACCTCAGGAAAAAAAATTATATATATATAGTTTGCTGTAATAAGGTTTTAGTTTGTTGGGTCTCACTGCAGTCCAGGCTGGCTTGGAACTCCTCTTCTAGCCTCAGGAAGATGACAGCCGTGAACCACCACTCCTGGCTGGTTTTGTCTTAACTGTATCATGCTCTATATCCTTTTAGCTCCTCCTCTCATTTCAGTTGACCCTAACTGCTCACACTTCCTGGAGAAGAATTGCTAATAAAATGTCTTTCACGATCTTCCTTGGAGAAATTAGAAGACTAGAAGCTGGGGAAGGGAAGAGATATCCCAAAAGGCAGGAAATAATTTTAACTGCCTCTTTGCCTTTTAATTAAGCAATCACAGTAGCTTTTAACTGTCATCCGACAGCCTGGGATGGTGGCGCACGCCCTTAATCCCAGCAGAGGTAGGAGGAGAGGTAGGAGGCAGAGGTAGGATCGCATGAGTTCGAGGCCACCCTGAGACTACATAGTGAATTCCAGGTCAGCCTGGGCTAGAGGAACCTTCAGCTGCCATGGGGAAGAATATTTTCTGGGAATGAAAATGAAGAGCGGAGCCTTGAGATTAAATGACCCCATAGAACCTCGTTCCGATACGCACTGCTGGACAGCAGGTTCCTCTGGTGGTGTGAATGGCACCGTATGGGAGATGTGTGCTGTGCCCAGAGCTTTCTTATTTGTACACTCACCTGACTCTCACCACAGCCCGGCACGCTGGGTGCAGACGGCATCGTACATCACTCTACTGTACTTCGAAGAAATAGATTTGCCCAAGGTCACTCATTAGGAAGAGGCAACTGGGAACCAGAATTCCTGTCTTCACGTTGTAAGGGCTACCTCTTCTGCTGTACAATCCTTTCTGTTTTAAACTTCTCTTTTCTTTTTGAATTTTTTTTTTTTTTCATGGAACTTGGAAGTAGGGATTGAACCAGGGCCTCAAGTGTGCTAGGCAAGCACTGTACCTCTGAGCAACACCACCGGCAGCCCCGTGTCCTCTATTTTTATTTATTTAGTTAGTTATTTTGAGGTAGGGTGTTGCTCTAGGCCAGACTGACCTGCAATTCACTCTGTAGTTCCAGGCTGGCCTCAAACACACAGTGGTCATCCTACTTCTGCCTCCTGAGTGCTAGGATTAAAGGTGTATGCCACCACGCCCAGCTCCTTGTCTTTTTTTTTTTTTTAATGTTTTTATTTATTTATTTGAGAGAGAAAAAGGCAGAGAGGAAGAGAGAGAATGGTCACATCAGGGCATCCAGCCACTGCAAATGAACTCCAGATACATGTGCTATCTTGTGCATCTGGTTTATGTGGGTCCTGGGGAATCAAACCTGGATCCTTTAGCTTTGCAGGCAAGCACCTTAACTACTAAGCCATCTCTCCAGCCTTTTTTTTCTCCTTGTATTTTTATATCTTTCATTTATTTATTTATTTTCAAGGAGAGAGAATGGGGGTGCCAGGGCCTCTAGCAGCAAAGGAACTCCAGATGCATGTGCCACTTTGTGATCTGGCTTTAAATGTGCACTGGAGAGTTGAACTCAGATCATTAGACTTTGCAAGCAGGTGCCTTAAACACTAAGCCATCTCTTCAGCCTCTCCTTGTCTTTTTTAAAAAATATTTTATTTATTTATTTGAGAGGGAGAGACAGAAAGAGAGAAAGAGGCAGATAAAGAGAGAGAGAGAGAGAGAATGGGGCACATCAGGGCCTCCAGCCACTGCAGATGAACTCCAGACACACGCACCACCTTGTGCATCTGATTTATGTGGGTACTGGAGAGTCAAAACTGGGTCCTTTGGCTTTGCAGGCAAGTGCCTTAACCGCTAAGCCATTTCTCCAGCCCTCTTAAAAAAAAAAAAAATTATTTAGAGCCAGGTGTAGTGGCATACGCCTTTAATCCCAGCATTTAGGAGGCAGAGGTAGGAGGATCGCCATGAATTCAAGGCCACCCTGAGACCACATAGTGAATTCCAGGTCAATCTGAGCTAGAGTGAGACCCTACCTCGAAAAGTTGAAGAAAAAAAAAAAAAAAAGCCTGAAGCCATGGCGGCTTCCGTAACCTGAAATGGGAGGTAGAGCAAGGAGCTCATGATGAGCACAGAAGAGAACGGAGGGGTGAGAAATCCGAAACCCGGCTTCAGCTGAGGTGAATGGGGAGGACAGGGCTGAAAGCCATCCCCTGGCCTCCTCTTGGGGGTTGTGGCACATGCACGCCTGCAATCATGCACAAATAAGCACACACACAAATAATAAAATGGGGGCTGGGGAGATGGCTCAGTAGCTTAAAGCGATTGCTTGCAAAGCCTACTGACCCAAGTTCAATTCCCCAGCGTTCATCTAAAGCCACTCAGGAGCCAGACTTCTTTGCAGTGGCAGGAGACCTTATGTCAAAGAAGGTGACATAGGGCTGGAGGGATGGCTTAGTGGTTAAGCGCTTGCCTGTGAAGCCTAAGGACCCCAGTTCGAGGCTCAATTCCCCAGGACCCATGTTAGCCAGATGCACAAGGGGGCGCATGTGTCTGGAGTTCGTTTGCAGTGGCTGGAGGCCCTGACACGTCCATTCTCTCTTTCTCTCTATCTGTCTCTTTCTCTCTCTGTCTGTCACTTTCAAATAAATAAAAATAAAACAAAAAATTTTTTTAAAAAAGAAGGTGACATAAAGACAATGCCTCTGACCTCCACCTGCATGCTGTAGCATGTGCATGCCTATACATACACACTTTTTTTTTTTTGAAAGAGAGAGAAACAGGCAGAGAGGGAGAGAGAGAATGGGCACACTAGGGCCTTCAGCCACTGCAAATGAACTCCAGACGCATGTGCCCCCATGGGTGCATGTTTGACAGTGCATGCTTGCATCACAATGTGTCTGACTTATGTGGGACCTGGAGATTTGAATATGAGTTCTTAGGCTTCGCAGGTAAGTGCCTTAACCACTAAGCCATCTCTCCAGCCCACATATAAATTTTTAAAAATAATAATAAAATTAAATTTTTAAAAATCTACTGGATTCAGAGTGTATACCCCATTTCTTTGAATAGCCCAGTACACATCTCAGATACAGTTCTCTCCTATAGTCTTTTTTAAAAAAATATTTATTTACTTATTTATTTGAGAGGGAGAGAAAGAGTGAGAATGGGCACACCAGGGCCTCCAGCCACAGCAAATGAACTCCAGATGCATGCACCACTTTGTGCATCTGACTTTACAGGGGTCCTGGGCAATTGAACCCAGGCTGGAGGTGACTCAGGAGTCCCTGCACTGGTTCTGGAGGGGGTGAGAAGGGCCCAAGTGAGCTGCCTCAGCTCCGGAAGCTCACTGAGATCAACAGCTGCCTGAGCTCTCATATTCCAGCACGTGGCCAGTTATTTTCAGATTGGAAGGTGTAGACACTAGACAGAAAACGAACAAACACACAAAACCTGAAATCTGAATGTGGGTTAAAAAAAAGCAAGTTTAATTAATTCAAGTGGTCAAACCCAACATCAGGAAAGAATGGCATCTAACCTCAGCCATCACAGTATGGCCCTGTGGTGAATGATGTTCGAGGTCATCGACCTCTAAACGTTTCCTAGGCCTATGGAATTGTGGAGCTTTTTGTAAAAGAATATGAATCACAGGCGCTGACTTTTTAGCAGCAAAAGACTGACTTTTAAAATACTTATTGAGTGCTTCCTATTTCGGTTAGACGCCCAGGCCCGATGAGGGTTCCAGGTCATAAGTTTTACATTTCGTAAGTCACTCACGGCCAAGCCCAAGAGTTGTCATCAGAAACATTCTGAAATGAGTTATCTTCGATGGGAGCTGTAAGGGGCGTCTGCTGCAAGAACCGCGCAGTGGTCCCTCATGCAATTACAAATAGGCCAGGCGCCCTGTGCTGTCCTGTGATCCTGGTACTTAGGAGGCTGAAGCAGGAGGATTGAGAGTTTGAAGCCTGCCTGGGCTGCACAGCAAGGCTTTGTCTCAGGAAATAAAATTTAGGGCTGAAGAGATGGCTTACTGGTTAAATCGTTTGCCTGCAAAGCCAAAGGATCCCAGTTCAATTCTCCAGGACCCACATAAGCCAGATGCACAAGGGGGCACATGCATCTGGAGTTCATTTGCAGTGGCTAGAGGCCCTGGTGCGCCCATTCTCTCTCTTTCTCAAATAAATAAATAAATAAATAAAATATGCTTTAAAAAATAAAATTAAAATAAAGCAGGGCTGGCAAGATGGCTTAGTGGGTAAAAGTGCTTGCTTTGCAAATGTGACGACCTGAGTTCCTATCCCAGAACCCAGAGTAAAGCCAGGCACAGGGGCAAGTGTCTACAATCCCAGTGCTCCTTCTGTGACATGGGAGGTGGGCACAGGAGAATCCCTAGAAGCTCATGGGCCAGCTGGCCTGGCACAGCCATGTGTACCTGTATACACACACACACACACACACACAAAACGACTACCATATTGTCCAGATACCCCACGTTTCAAGACATACAATGGGACTGAAAAAAGTATCTCAAAGAAACATTTGCACACCCGTGTACGATTGGAGATTGTTCACAGTAGCTAAACTGAAAGTAACCAAATTGTCCATCAAGGGAACAGTGGGGGTGGGCAGAGAGATAGCTTAGCAGTTAAAGGTCCTTGTTTGCAAAGCCTGATATCCCAGCTTCAATTCCTCAGTACCCACATAAAGTCAGATGCACAAAGTGGCACATATATCTGGAGTTCATTTGCAGTGGTAGAAGGCTCTGGCATGCCCACACTAGCTCTCTCTCTCTCTCTCTCTCATTCTCTCTGTCTATCTCTTTCTGTGTCTCTCTCAAGTAAATAAATTAAAACATTAAAATAAAAAAAAAAGAGGGGACTGGAGACATGGCTTAGCGGTTAAGACATTTGCCTGTGAAGCCTAAGGATGCAGGTTCAATTCCCCAGGACCCATGTAAGACAGATGCACAAGGTGGTACATGCGTCTGGAGTTTGTTTACAGTGGCTGAAGGCACTGGCACACCCATTCTCTCTCTCTCTCTCTCTCTCTCTCTGCCTCTTTCTCTCTCAAATAAATAAAATAAAATAAAAATTAGGAAATAGGGAGGGAAGAGTGATAAAGAAGGAAACTAATGTCCTTCTCTGCTCTCCATACACATGTCCACGGAGCACACATCTGTGTACACAGCACATGCACACACACACCATATACTATACACTCGTACCCCAAAGAGAAAAGAAAATGTGAAAGTAAAACTTATGCTGAATCACTTCACAGGGTAGTAGAGACTACATGAACAAAAGCTGCTGGCGTGGTAAAGTGGTTGTACAGTGTAACTCTTGATTGAAGCTTTCATTAACTCCTACGTAAGGGTTCCCACTGATTGACAAGTTTCTCTCTGAAATCTTTAAAGTCTGTTTTCAGCAGGACATGGTGGTACATGCCTTCAACCCCAGCACTCCGGAGGCAGAGGTAGGAGGATTACTGTGGGTTCAGGGCCAGCCTGGGACTACAGAGTGAATTCCAGGTCAGCCTGGGCTAGAGTGAGACCCTACCTCCAAAAAACCAAACCAACACAACAACAAAATAGTTTGTTTTCACTGTCTCTCCTGTCCTACCCACATCCCAACTCTGGGCGCCTCTGCCCTGAGCCTGGGCGTTCAAACGATCTCTCAACAGCTGTCCCCATTCCAACTCACGTTTGGAGTTACTACCAGGTAAGTTTTTCTGCCATCAAGTTTTTCTTGTGATCAGAAAATTTTCACTACCCCCTCATTGCCTGTAAAATGGTCTCATTGCCTATAAAATGCCATAGCGTCAGTTACAAAACTCCTTCCAATGGCCCCTGATACGGCTCCGACTGAACCATTGCAGTTTTATGGTCCAAGGGTTCTTGTATAGATTTCGCAGTCAGGCCAGAGTGAGTGTGTGGCTTGTCCAAGGGCATCTGAGTTACCCTGGCTGAGCACTTCACACTAAAGTCGAAATACTCTTCCCCTTCATGCCCACACTGTAGCCAGACCTCCCCAAAGCTTAACTGCGCTCTGAGGAGGGCTCAGAGTCTCCTGAACTTTGGCGGTGCTTTCGGGCTCCCGCCTGTGCACGTTTTATCACTAGGGGCTGAGGGTACAAATCATTTCCTGATTCACACTCCGGGTTCCTCACAGTGTGAAAGACATTGCCTTAGAGGCACGAGGAAGCAGTGACTGTTAACAGAAGAATAATGCTGATAAAAGACAGACAGCAACTGGGAGAAAGGTTTCTGTAAGAAGATGACAAAATTACATACCTGGGGCTCTTGTTTTCCAGTATGTATCTATTATGTTTAGCTTAAGGACATAGTTATCTGACTTTGCATGTGGCATAACACATAACTAACACGGTATAGAAAAGACATTTTTTTTCTGCTGGGTCTGGTGGTGCAAGTCTATAATTCCAAGTGGACTTTAACTTGCTTACAAGCTGACAAGCTAGGCTGCCCCAGTCCACAGGTGCTGAGGGAAGGTAGAGAACTTCCCACATCACAGGGAAAGCCCGTGTCCTGGCTCATGACGGTAGCTATGGGCATCATAGCTTTTGTTTTATTTTTTAATAGTTTATTTTTATTTATTTATTTATTTGAGAGAGAGAGAGAAAGAGACAGAGAATGGATGTGCCAGGGCTTCAGCCACTGCAAAGGAACTCAGAGGCATGCGCCACCTTGTGCATCTGGCTTACGTGGGTCCTGGGGGATTGAACCGAGGTCTTTTGGCTTTGCAGGCAAGCGCCTTAAGTGCTGAGCCATCTCCCTAGCCCAGATTTTTTTTTTTTTTTTTTGCATTGATTTCCTGAGCCTCATCTTCACAGGGCAAAACAAAAGGGGCCATGTGTCACCTGTCCGTGCAGGGAGCTTAGGAACCCCACCATCAGCATGCCTACCTTTTGGTCTGAAGGGACACCCCATCTCTGTCTTCCAAGGCTGTCTGCTATGCACACATCTGAGGAGAGAGAGTTAAGAAACTCATACTGCAAGGTTTGCAGAGGCCTTGTCCTTGACTTCAGCAGTTTAAGTGGTAAGGACAGGGGCTGTGGACATGGTCGGTGGATAAGCACAACTGAGGGCCTGAATTTGGAACCCTCGATCTTGTGTAAAAAAGTAAAAAGTTTGGGCCATAATCCCGGTGCACCTACAGGGAGGAGGGAGGCAGAGATAGGAGAATTTCCCTGAGAGCCATGAACAATGAGAGATCCTACCACCATGAGGTTAAAGGTCAGGACTAACACCTGAAGTTGTCCTCTGACCTCCAGAAATGCACCACGGATCACGCACACCTGAGCCCACACACACTCACATACACACCAAGTAAATTAAATAATTTTAAAAAGCTAAAAAGAGCTGGACGTGGTGGCTCACGCCTTTAATCCCAGCACTCTGGAGGCAGAGGTAGGAGTATTGCTGTGAGCCTGAGACTACAGTGAATTCCAGGTCAGCCTGAGCGAGACTGAGAAACAACCCCCCCCCCCCAAAAAAAGCTAAAAAAAGTCAAGGGCCAACCAGAATGTGGGTAAAATATTTGGAAACCACGGCCTGGCATGGTGGCACATGCCTTTAATCCCAGCACTCAGGAGGCAGAGGTAGGAAGACTGCCGTGAGTTCGAGGCCACCCTTAGACTACACAGTGAGTTCCTGGTCAGCCTGGGCCAGAGTGAGATCCTACCTCAAAAAACAAACAAAAAAAAAAAATGGAAACCAAAATAATATTAACATCAGCAATAATAATAACTAATCTATTCTGCAGAGAAAGCCCAAGGCTTGGAACAGTTAAGAAGCTTTCCTAAGGGACAAGGGACATGACTCAGGGGGTAGAGTGCTTGCTTAGCATACACAAAACCCTAGCTCCCAGGGCTGGGAAGATGGCTCAGCAGTTTAAGTACTTGTCTGCAAAGTCTGCCAGTCCCAGTCCATGTTCAATTACCAAGCCGCCCACATAAGCCAGATGCACAAAGTGAAGCAAGTAACGGGTGCTTATTTGCAGCGGCAGACACGCGCGTGCGCGCACACACACACACACACACACGAGCAAATAAATAAATAAAATTAAAAAACATTTAAAAATTACTAGATCTTACCCCCCCCCCTTTTTTTTTGAGGTAGGATCTCACTCTAGCTCAGGCTGACCTGGAATTCACTATGTAGTGTCAGGGTGGCCTTGAACTTTCAGCAGTCCTCCTACTTCTGCTTCCTAAATGCTGGGATTAAAGGCATGAGCCACATGAACTGTGTGTGGTGGTTCATACTATTATCCCAACACTTGGGAGTTGGAGGTAGGAGTATCAGGAGTTCAAAGTTGTCTTTGACTATATAGTGAGTTCAAGCCTTGCCTGGGATACATGAGACCCTCTCTCCAAAATGAGGGAGGGGGGAGAAAAAGAGATGAGAAAGAAAAAAGGAGAGAGAAAGAAAAATGTTCCCAAGGTCAACCAGTAAACGGTAATGCAGAATTCAAATATGAACCTGTCTGTTTTATTGATTCTCAGATTCTTTCTTTTTTCTATTTTATGTATTTATTTCCAAGGAGAAAGAGAGAGGGAGAGAAAATGGGTGCTCCAGGGTCTCTGGACTCTGCAAACAAACTCCAGATGCATGTGCCATCTTGTGCACCTGGCTTTACGTGGGCACTGGGGAATCGAACTTTGGTGGTTAGATTATGCAGGCAAGTGCTTTAACCACTGCGCCATCTCTCCAGCCTGGCCCTTGGATTCTTACATGCTTATTTCCCTAACCACACTGAGTGCTCTACCATTGGACACTTTGACAGCGTCCACAGTTCTATAGTAAGTAGGATTTACTATCAACTCAACTTTTTTTTTTTTTTCATGGTAGGGTCTCACTCTAGCCCAGGCTGACCTGGAATTCACTATGTAGTCTCAGGATGGCCTTGAACTCACAGCAATCCTACCTCTGCCTCCTGAGTGCTGGGATTAAAGGTGTGCACCACCATGCCGGGCTTTAGGAATGGCTTTATCTTCCTATAAGAGCTTTGTATCCAGCTCTGCCATATAACTTAAAGGGAACGAAAAAGAAAAAAATGAAGCGTAAAACTTGAGGATGTTACTAGACCTGTTACAAAGATCTGTCAAGTCAGAGCCCTGGGAAGAACGGAACAAATGCTTACACCAAGAAGTAAATGTGGTGCCGAAGAAGTACGACGGCAAAGGCGCTCTGGGTTAGAGACGGTTCCGCCTCCCGTCCGTTCTCCTGCAGAGCTCCTGAGCAAGGAGACACGGACGTCTCTACGGTGTTGGTTGGTGGATGAGGAGAGAAAAAAGTGGTGATGCGGGGAGGGAACGCTGGTAGAGATATTGGCCCCAACACCTTCATGCTTCATTAGACACTCCAGGGGTCTAAAGAGCCCCTCGGCACCCTGTTTTTGGGCACACCCATGTTAAACTCATTTAGTACTTTCATAAATCTTTTATGACTGTTCAAACAGTGCACCATGCCTCGACACCTCTACGTAGCACCTTAGCAGAGTGTTTTGCACACAGCTGGTTAAGGGCTGGGGGAGGGGTGTCTCAAATTTTTCTGGGTTTGGCTTTTCAAGGTAGGGTCCTGCACTAGCCCAGACTGACTTGGAATTCACTGTGTACACTCCATAGCCCAGGCTGGCCTCGAACTCTCCACTATCCTCCTACCTCAGCCTCTGGAGTGCTGAGATGAAAAGTGTGCACCCCCATGCCTCCATAAGGGTCTCAGATTTTTTTTTAATTTTTTGGTTTATTTTTATTTATTTATTTGAGAGCAACAGACAGACACAGAGAGAAAGAGGCAGAGACAGAGAATGGGCGCACCAGGGCCTTCAGCCACTGCAAACTCCAGATGCCTGAGCCACCTTGCGCATCTGGCTTATGTGACTTCTGGGGAATTGAGCCTCGAACCAGGGTCCTTAGGCTTCACAGGCAAGCACTTAACCGCTAAGCCATCCCTCCAGCCCCAGGGTCTAGGGTTTTTGAGAGGAGGAATACATGATTTTCCCATTGTTCTTTGTTGTTGTGTATGTATGTTTTAGTGTGTGCAGGGGGGGGGGGCAAGCCACAGCACAAGTGTAGAGAGTAGAGGACAACTTTCAGGTATTGGTCTCTCATTCAGTGTTCCATTCTCCAGGCTAGCTGGCCCACAAGCTTCTAGCACATTCTCTTGTCTCCACCTCCCCTCTCCCTATAGGCTCACTGGGATTATAGCTACCCACTACCACCTCTGGCTTTAAGTGGGTTCTGAGGATCCAGATGCAGGTACTTGTGCTTCCAGGGCAAGTGCTCAGTCTACTGAGCCATCTCCCCAGGCCTTCATTCTCTTCTTGGGTAGAGTGGTGTTGGTGGTCAATAATTGAAGGTGGGTACGTTGTATATGCACGTGAGGGAGGAGGGTGAGTCTGTGCTTATGCACGTGGGGGAGGGGGTGGGTGCGTGCAGATGCATGTGGGGGAGGGGGGTGGGTATGTGTATATGCATGTGGGGTGGAGGTGATGTAGAGAAAGGAATGAGAGCTCACAAGTAGAAGCGTTTAAGTGGTACCCCGCCTCACTGGGCCAGCATTTCCCCCCAGCTTTCCTGTCCACTCCCTGCCATGGCAAATGTTGTCACCTGTGGAGCAGGACTGTGACAATGTGTAGCTAGGAATTACTGATTGTGGTCTCAAAGACCCATCATTTCCTGATCAACCCATCAAAGACGTCTATAAATTGGCATTTAATGTGCCACTGGGAATGCAATTTTATTTATTTATTTTAGGTGTTTTGGGCCTCTATGTAGACTATGTGTGGTGTGGTGTATGGTGTGATGTGTGTGTACCGTATGCATTTGTGTGTGCAGATGCATGCGCCCTGCGTTCACGAGGGCAGAGGCCAGAGAACATCAGGTATCCTCCTCTTTTTTACTCATTCCCCTGTTTCTTTGAGGCAGTCTTTCACTCAACCCAGAGCTAGCTGTACTTTTCTCCTTCTTCTTTTTTTTTTTTTTTTTGACTTGTGTGGCTGGCCATGCCCAGCCCTTTATGTGGGTGCCAGTGAATCCAATTCTGGTGGTTTCAGGCCTCAAAGGCTCTAACCACTGAGAAACCTCCCCAGCTCCCCCCTTTTTGAGGTAGGGTCTCGCTCTAGCCCAGGCGGACCTGGAATTCACTACATAGTCTCAGGGTGGCCTTTAATTCACAGCAATCCTCCTACCTCTGCCTCCCAAGTGCTGTGGTTAAAGGCATGCACCACCATGCCTGGCAGCATTTGCTAATAGTTTAATAATAGTGTCAAAAGAATATTCCTGAAACATTCATACTTTCAGTTTTTTTTTCTGATTTAAAACTCTATTTCATAGAGGTTGGGGAGATGGGTCAGTGGTTTGAGGAACTCGCTTGCAAAACCTGCGAGCCTGAGTTCAATTCCTTGTACCCACATAAAGCTAGATGCACAGTGTGGAGCATGTGTCTGGAGTTCATTTATAGTAGGAAGAGACCCTGGAATACTTTCTTTCTCTCTCAAATAAAGATATTTTAAAAAATTCTTTGTGTACACATAAAATGTGCGGGTTTTGCTGTTGTTGTTGTTGTTGTTTGTTTGTTTGTTTTTGTTTCTTTGAGGCAGGGTCTTGCTCTAGCCCAGGCTGACTTGGAATTCACTATGTAGTCTCACGCTGGCCTCGAACTCACTGCAACCCTCCTACCTCAGCCTTCCAAGTGCTGGGATTAAAGGCATATGCCACCACACCTGGCAAAATGTTTCTTTTGAGGAATTTCTTTTTTCTTTTCTTTTAAGATTTTTTTCAAATTTTTATTAACAACTTCCATGATTATAAAAAATATCCCATGGCAATACCCTCCCTCCCCTCATTTTCCCCTTTGAAACTCCATTCTCCATCATATCCCCTGCCCTTGAGGAATTTCTTTCAGGCACTTTGCCTGTCTTTTCTTTCTCTTTCTTTCTTTCTTTCTTTCTTTCTTTCTTTCTTTCTCTCTCTTCTTTCTCTCTCCTTCCTTCTTTCTTTCTTTCTCTAATTAATTTATTTATTTGAGAGAGAGAGGGAGGGAGAAAGAGAGAGGAAGAGGCAGATAGAAAGAATGGGCATACCAGGACCTCCAACCACTGCAAACAAACTCCAGATGCATGAGCTACCTTGTGGCTTATGTGGGGTCTGGGGAGCTGAACCTGGATCCTTAGGCTTCACAGGCAAGCTCCTTAACAGCTAAGCCATCTCTCCAGCCCTCAAGAACTATGTTAATCAGTGTTTGGTCTCACTTGGCAAACAGACTGTGTCTACCACGGAGACAATCTGCTGGGATGCTGAGAAAGTCAAGATTAAGTGGCGTGGTTCCCCACCCACCCCCAAAGCTTACGTGGTAACTGTGGGGACAGACATGTAAACAAATGATGCTGCAAATACAGTGTGCACACAGTACTGGAGAGACCTGGTCGGGTAGGAATGCACTTAGGTAATGGAAAGGAACCTGGGTCCTCAGGCTTTGCAGGCAAACGTCTTAACCACTGAGCCATCTCCCTAGCCCTGGAAAGAACAATCTGAAACAGGATATAGGGGCTGGAGAGATAGCTCAGTCACCTTGTAAGCATGAGGACCCAAGTTTGATCCCCTAAACCCAAATAAGAATGGTGGGTGTGGCCACATGTCTGTAATCCCAGCATGGGGAAGGTAGACACCCAAGGCTCCCTGGGGCTTGCTGACCGTTAGTCTAGCTGAATCAGTGAGTCAGTAAACTCCAGACCAAGTGAGAGACCGCAGCCGGGCCTGGTGGCACACGCCTTTAATCCCAGCACTTGGGAGGCAGAGGTAGGAGGATTGCCGTGAGTTCGAGGCCACCCTGAGATTACATAGTATAATTCCAGGTCAGCCTGAGGTAGAGTGAAACCCTACCTTGAAAAAAAAAAAAAACCTCAGTGAGAGACCGTGTCTCAAAAAATAAATAAGATGGAACGTGATTCATGAAGACACTCTAATGGTGACCTCTGGCTCTCACACACACGTGCATTTGCACACTCCCACACACCTGACACACATACACATTCTAAAAAAAATAATTTCACCAGGCATGGTCGTACATGCCTGTAATCCTAGCACTCGGGAGGCAGAGGTAAGAGGATCGTTGAGTTTGAGGCCAGCCTGAGATGACACAGTGAATTCGAGGTTAGCCTGGGCTAGAGCGAGACCCTACCTCAAACCACCCCATCAAAAAAAAAGCATTTTTTTCATTTAAATAATCATCCTTCAGAAATTTAGGCATCAGTTTTCAATAAGGAAGCCAATATCCCATTCTGACGCCTAGACCTCTGAATCCGGCTCTCATTTCTCTGGGTGTTTTTAGGATTATCCCCTCATTTGAGGTGCTCTGAAATTTTGCTATCATGTGCCTTATGAATATATATATATATATATATATGTACATATATATATATATATATATAATTTTATATATATGTATAATTTGTTTGTTTGTTTCTTTTTCAAGGTAGGGTCTCACTCTAGCTCAGGCTGACCTTGAATTTACTATCTAGTCTCAGGGTGGCCTTGAGCTCATGATGATCCTCCTACCTCTGCCTCCCAAGTGCTGGGATTAAGGGTGTGCGTCACCACACCCAGTCTCTTATCTTTTTTAATTAACTAATTTATTTTTAAATTTAATTTTTCTTTTTTTGAGGTAGGGTCTCCCTCTAGTCCAGGCTGATCTAGAACTCTGTAGTCTCAGGCTGGCCTTGAACTCACAGCGATCCTCCTACCTCTGCCTCCGGAGTGCTCTGATTAAAGGCGTGTACCATCACACTCGCCTAATTTTTTTAAATTTTTGTTGTTTATTTTTATTTATGTCAGAGTGACAGAGAAAGAGGCAGATAGAGAGAGAATGGGCATGCCAGGACCTCCAGCCACTGCAAACGAACTACAGATGCATGCACCCCCTTGTGCATCTGGCTTATGTGGGTCCTGGGCAATCGAGCCTTGAACCAGTATCCTTAGGTTTCACAGGCAAGCACTTAACCACTAAGCCATCTCTCCAGCCCCCACCTAATTTTTATTTATTTATTTTTCAGGGCTAGGGATTGAATACAGGGCCTTGATCAGGTCAAGCAAATGCTGTGTCACTGAGTTATACCCCAGCCTTACAGATTTTTTGTTGCTGTTTTTTTCTTTTCTTTTTTCCTTTTTTGGTTTTTCAAGGTAGATTTCACTTCAGCTCAGGCTGACCTGGAATGTATGTACCATGTAGTCTCAGGGTGGCCTCAAACTCACAACGATCCTCCTACCTCTGCCTCCCAAGTGCTGGGAACAAAGTGTATTTTTTAAAATTTTTGTTTATTTTTATTTATTTATTTGAGAGTGACAGACAGAGAGAAAGAGGCAGATAGAGAGAGAGAATGGGCACGCCAGGGCCTCCAGCCACTGCAAACGAACTCCAGACGCGTGCGCCCCCTTGTGCATCTGGCTAATGTGGGTCCTGGGGAATTGAGCCTTGAACTGGGGTCCTTAGGCTTCACAGGCAAGCGCTCAACAACTACGCCATCTCTCCAGCCCCAAAGTGTATTTTTTAAAATTTTTATTTATTTATTTGAGAGCAACAGACAAAGAGAGAAAGAGGCAGATAGAGAAAGAGAGAGAGAATGGGCATGCCAGGGCCTCTAGCCACTGCAAACGAACTCCAGATGCATGCGCCCCCTTGTGCATCTGGCTAATGTGGGTCCTGGGGAATCGAGCCTTGAACCAGAGTCCTTAGGCTTCGCAGGTAAGTGCTTAAACGCTAAGCCATCCCTCCAGCCCCACAAAGTGTATTTTTTAATTTAATTTGTCCATGTGTATATGAAGAGGGGCAGGTGCCAGGGTCACTTGCTGCTGAAAAGAAACAAACATCAGACACCTGCACCACTTTTTGCACCCAACTTACATGGGTGAACCTGGGCCCAGTAGGCTTTGCAAGCAAGCACCTTTAATCACTGAGCCATCTCCCCAGCACCAGCAGCCCATCTTTTGAGAACTGAAATTCCTCTGATGCACACTATCTTTGCACCCTGGTGAGGTCTTACTTAATAAAGGATTCTACAGTGACTTCTCATTCTCCTGTTAGTGTCTTGGATTTGATCTTGGGTCCAGAAGCTTTTGTGTTTGTCATTTGGAGAGGCCAGGGATTTTCAAACCAAATAATCTGTGAGGCCTTTTTGTTTGGCAACGTTTCTTTTTGCTTCTCTTGCTCCTCTCACATTTTACTTCAAGTTGTAAGGAGAAACTGGGTGGCAACCTCAACTCTACCTGCGAATCCTGTCTGCCTGCCACTAACTCATCAGATGCCTTTATGACTTTCACATTGCCAGAGGCAACAGGGCTGCTTACAATTTCTGCCAGAACTGTGTACATCCATGAGACCATGAGGCCCTGAGTTTGATTCCCAGCACAGTATTAACACCTGTAATCTCAGAACTCAAAAGGCGGAGGCAGGATTAGAAATTCAAGGTCATCCTACGCTACATAGCAAGTTGGAAGCCAGCCTGGGATATGTGAGACGCTGTCTCAAAGAAAAAAATTCGACCATGACAACAAGGATCCCCTTTCCTCCAGTTTCCCATAAAACACCTAATGTTCAAGATTTCCCTGACAGCTTCCTGAAAGACCACCAGCGGCTTTTCAGAGCCCTTAGGCTCTCCTTAATACTCCTAGCTTCCTCTTATGTTTGGTTCCAGATTTCTCTTCGACTTAAAGCTTTTCTTTTGGTAGCAGCCGCTTCCTGGCCTCAAAATTTATATGCATTATCACCTAATGCCTAATGAATGACCTGCCGCCGTACGTGTTGTAAAGTAACCATCCATGCTTTATCTTGGCTGACTGTGGGTGTAGCGGGTTTCGGTAGCTGCGGTAGCATATCGCCTTGAGCACACTGGCTGAAGACCACAGATTGACCTTCTTCCAGTTACGCAGTTCGGACTCCGGCCCCAAATCCAGGTGCTCACAGGGCTGTGCTCCGCTCTGGGAGCTCTAGGGACAATGTGTTTTCTCGGCCATCCCAGGCTGTGGTGCTGCTTTCGCCCCTTTCTCCATTTCCAAAGCCAGAAACTCTCATCCCACCCTGTTTTATTAATAGCATTCTACTTGTTTGTTTAAGAGAGAGAGGGAAGGCTGAGTATGGTGGCTCACGCTTTTCATCCCAGCGCTTGTGAGGCAGAGGCAGGGACTGCTGCGAGGTTGAGGCCACCCTGAATCCCAGGTCAGCCTAGGCTAGAGCGAGACCCTACCTCAAAAAACCTGAGAGAGAGAGAGAGAGAGAGAGAGAGAGAGAGAGAGAGAAGAGAGGTAGACAGAAAGAGAGTGAGTATAGGCATGCTAGGGACTCTTTCCATGGCAAACGCACTCCAAGCACATGCACCACTTAGTGCATCTGGCTTTATGTGGGAACTGGTAAATCAAACCCAGGCCATCAGATTTTGCAAGCAAGCACCCTTAACCACTGAGCAATCTCTCCAGCGCCTCGTTTCTGTTTTAACATCCTCTTCTGTCCTCTTCTACTTGAAGGACACTTGTGATGCCCGCCAGATAGTCTAGGCCACTCTCCCTGTTTCATGCATTCCATCCCATATCGTTATTCCCTTTCACAGTGCAACGGAATGTGTTCACAGGCTCTTGGGGTTGCAACAACAGCATCAAGGGGAGGGGCACGTTTTGTCTTTTGCAGTGGGTTAGAGGGTCAGATGAAGCCTAGCTCAGGGTTTCTCACAAAATTGCTATCAAGACATCAGCTAGGCCAGAAGTCACCGGGACCTCAGCTGGGCCTGCAGGAAACTCTTTCCAGGTGCTCATCCTGTTGATGGCGGCTGCTGGAGGTGAGCACCTGCCTCCCACGCGGGGCTCTCCTCCGCTGCCTGCGTGGCCTCAAGACACAGCCAAGGGGTCTTCCTCAACACAAATGACTAGAGAGAGCAAGGCCATGCCTTTAAACTCTGACCTCAGGGGCTGGAGAGATGGCTTAGCAGCTAAGGTGCTTGCCTGTGAAGCCAAAGGACCCAGGTTCAATTCCCCAGGACCCTTGTAAGCCACATGCACAAGGTGGCACATGCATCTGGAGTTCATTTGCAGAGGTTGGAGACCCTTGGCATGCCCATTCTCTCTCTCTCTCTTTCCCTGTCTCAAATAAGTAAATAAAAATAAAAATAAAAATTAAGCCGGGCGTGGTGGCGCACGCCTTTAATCCCAGCACTCGGGAGGCAGAGGTAGGAGGATCGCCGTGAGCTCGAGGCCACCCTGAGACTCCATAGTGAATTCCAGGTCAGCCTGGGCTAGAGTGAGACCTTGCCTCAAAAAACCAAAAAAAAAAAAATTAAAATTAAAAAATCTGACCTCAGGGCTGGCAAGATGGCTTAGTCAATAAACTGTTCATCTTGCAAGTATGAGGATCTTTGTGTAATCCCGGAAACCCACATTAAGAAGAAATAACACAAATCTGAGCATGTTTGTAATCTTAGCACTACAGGGGCGAAGACAGGAGGATCCCTCGGGCTTGCTGGTGAGCCAGTCTGGTTGGGAGCTCCTACCCAGTAAGAAACTGTCTCAGGGCTGAATAAAATATTTGCCGTAGCCCGGCGTGGTGGCGCACGCCTTTAATCCCAGCACTCAGGAGGCAGAGGAAGGAGGATCGCTGTGAGTTCAAGGCCATCCTGAAAACACATAGTGAATTCCAGGTCAGCCTGGGCTAGAGTGAGACCCTACCTCACAAACAAACAAACAAAAGAAGTTTGCTGCGCAGCTCTGAGTACCCAAGTTCAGATCCCCAAATCCCACCTTAGAAAAAAAAAATTCCAGAAGCAGTGGCAGCTCCTGTGCTCTCAGTCACCCATGGTGAGAAGGTCGGTGAAGACAGGAGGCTCCCTGAGCCTGGCACATGGAGACGAGAATAACCAGAGACGTTTCCTCAGAGTGAGGCAGACGGCAAGGACCAACCCGAAAGTTGTCCTCTGACCTCCACACTAGTGTCAAGGAATGTGTGTGCGCACACACATTAACAAATAAAATAATAATAAATAACAAATTTATTATTAAAAATATTTTAAAAAATACATAAATATACACACAATAAATAAAATTTAAAAATGAAAATGCTTTAAAATTATTTTTTTAAATAAAAAGACATTGGGGCACTTGCCTGCAAAGCCTGCAGCCTGGATTCAATTTCCTAGGACCCATGTAAAGCCAGATGCACAAAGTGCTGCATGCATCTGGAGTTTATCTGCAGTGGCAGGAGGCCCTGGTACTCCCATTCTCTTTCTATCTCCTTTTCTGTAAAATTTCTAGTTTCTAGTTATGAGAGAGAGGGAGAGATAATGGCACGTCAGGGCCTCTAGCCACTGCAAATAAACTCCAGACACGTGTTCCACTTTGTGCATCTGGCTTACATGGGTTCTGGGGTATTGAACCTGGGTCCTCAGCCTTTGCAGACAAGTGCCTTAACCACAAAGCCATCTCTCCAGCCTTTTGTTTTGTTTTGTTTTTCAAGGTAGGGTCTCACTCTAGCCCAGGCTGACCTGAAATTCACTACGTAGTCTCAGGGTGGCCTTGAACTCACAACAATCCTCCTACCTCTGCCTCCTGAGTGCTGGGATTAAAGGCATATGCTATCACACTTGGCTTCTTTCTCCTTCTCTATCTGCCTCTTTCTCTCACAAATAAATTTTAAAAATTTTTTTGAAAAAAATGAGACATTGTTTCAAACAAAAAAAAAAAGGTGGACAGTGATAACTCAGGGTTGCCTTCTAGCCTCTATATGTACACACACATGTGCGTGGGCATACATACATATCTGCACACCAAATGCACACCCAACATACACACATACACAGATCTGATTAGAAGTTGCACAGTAAGGGGCTGGAGAAATGGCTTAGCGGTTAAGGCACTTGCCTACAAAGACCAAAGACTCAGGTTCAATTCCCCAGGACCCACATAAGCCAGATGCACAAGATGGTGCATGCGTCTGAAGTTCATTTGTGGTGGTTGGAGGCCCTGGTGCTCCCATTCTCTTCCTCTCCCTCCCTCTCTACCTCTTCTCTCTCTCATAAATAAATAAAAAAGAAAACATTTTTGTAAAAGGAAGTCACACAGTGATATATATTTCCACCATATTCACAAGGACTAAGGATTAGGAGCAAGGTAGCTTTTTCCTGATGGGGAGTTAGCTAGGGGCTGGCCCATGGAAACACGAACACAAACACCACCTTGCCTGCCCTGGAAGGACTAGAACTCCAGTCTGCTTCAGTCTCATCCAAGGTGGGTGAAGGCAACAACTCCTGAACACCCCCTTCCCGTTTCTTCCCCGCTTTCGAGGTTCAGCCCTGTGGGAGGGCCTTCCTACCTCAGCGTTCCCACGGGAGCCTACCAGCCAATCAGGTCCTTCCCTACACTCCTGAGCTGGTCGTGGCTCATTCTCATTGGATGTCGATTCATGTTGCTAGGCCTGAAGTGCGGTGTGAGCCCCTTCTTCTCTGCCTTCCCCAGAGGCTTCCTCCCTGCTGAAACTCTTCCCTATGTGAGGGAGCTGTTCCCCAGTCTTCCCTTCTGTCTGGCCGGGAAGGAAGGGAGAGAACTTCTGTTTGTTTTTTGTTTTTTATTTTTATTTTTATGATTGACAACTTCCATAAGTATAGACAATAAACCATGATGATAATTCCCTCCTCCCACGTTCCCCTTCACAACTCCGCTCTCCATCGTATCCCCTCCCCCTCTCAATCAGTGGCTCTTTGATGCCATCATCTTTTCCTCCTGTTATGAGGGTCTTGTGTAGATGGTGCCAGGCCCCGCCAGGGAGAACTTTTGTTGGCTTAGGTGCTTTTCTGCTTTGCTTTCTCATCTTAACTCTCCTAAAATAAATCTCATAATTTACACTTCTCTGAGCTGTATTTTCAATTCTTTGCTGACATGGATGAGAAGTTGGGCCTCGGGCCTGAGGAGATTGCCCAGTGGCTAAAGGCACTTGCTTGCAAAGCCGTTCAACCCCCAGTACCCACATAAAGCCAGATGCACAAAGTGGTGCATGTGTCTGGAGTTCATTTCTTGTGGCCCTGGCATGCCCATCTTTCCCTCCCTCCCACCTCTTTTAAAAATACATGAATAAAAACATTTCTAAAAGACCTCTAGATTTGACAGCTGCTGCTGTGGGGGTTTTAATCCCACTGAGCTGTCTGTCCTGCAATCACTAATTCTGAGGGGACGTGGAGGGGACCCTATGGGGTCTGAATTCCAGCCGGTGAGTTGAACTGGGCCTTGTTAGAGGCAAGCCCTGCTGTACAACTTACATAGGAAATATTTCCCAACTTCTCCCGACCCTGCACTCTGTGTGCCTTCTCTCCGCCCACCACTGATTCAAGCTACCTACCCTTCACTTGCTCACTGGTCACAGGTCAGTTGCTCCTTCCCTCATTCTGAGCTCATTGAGGTTCAAGGAACTGCTCTACTTAAATCTGATTTGCTAGCATCCAGCCCAGTGGTTGAATTGAATTTAGTTATGGGAAGAAGTCTGAGGGCCAGAACTTAGAGGCCACAAGGCTACTCTTACATGGAGGGTTCCTTATTTGAATTTGAAGGTGATCCAGAGAGGGAGTTGATCTGCCATCACAGTAAACGTAAGGCACTGAGGACCAGGAGCTGGATAAAACTTGATTGCTTTCTTGATTTGGATAAAGTTGAAACTCTGCTAAACACACAGAATAACTGTAGTTTTTTTTTTTTTTTTTTTTTTTTTTTTTTTTTTTTTGAGGTAGGATCTCCATCTAGCCCAGGATGACCTGGAATTCACTATGTGGCCTCAGGGTGGCCTCGAACTCATGGTGATCCTCCTACCTCTGGCTCCTGAGTGCTAAGTGCTAGGATTGAAGGCATGCACCATCACACCTGGCTCTTTTGTTTGTTTGTTTTTGAGACAGGGTCTCATGTAGCCCAGGTTGGCCTCCAACTCTCTCTGTAGCTGAGGATCCTCAAGTATCACTTTTGATCCACCTACATCTACTACTTAGGATTACAAGCAGGTGCCACTGTGCTCCGTCTAGGCAGTGCTGGGGATTGAACCCATGATCTCAGGCACGCTAGGCAAGCGCTCTGTCAACTGAGCTACATCCCCAGCCAACCTGAAAGCCTTTTTTTTTTCCTGCATGTATGTACAGTATGTGTGATGTATGCACGTGTGTGCATAGAAGTGCGTGCCCTGTGCTCAGAGGAGACCCTTGGGTGTCCTCCTCTGTCACTTGTTTCCTTGAGAGGGGACTCTCACTGAACCTGGGGCTGCTGACCAGTGAGCCCCACTAGCAACTCTCTGGTCTCTGCTCCCCACAGGACTGGGCATACAGGCATGCATGACCACCCTGAGTGCTGGGGACAAACTCAGGACAAATCAGGCTCTACCTTCTCAGGCCCCCATACCTGTATGCAAAGCGCTCTCACCACCAAGCCATCTCCCCAGTCCCTGACAACTTTTTAAAAATTTTTATTCAGGGCTGGAGAGATGGTTTAGCAGTTAAGCACTTGCCTGTGAAGCCTAAGGACCACAGTTCGAGGCTCAGTTCCCTAGGACCCACGTTAGCCAGATGCACAAGGGTGCGTATACATCTGGAGTTCGTTTGCAGTGGCTGGAGGCCTTGGTGCACCCATTCTCTTTCTCTCTATATATATATCTGCCTCCTTCTCTCTGTCTGTTGCTCTCAAATAAATAAATAAAAATAAGATAAAAATAAAACTTTAAAAAATTTTATTTATTTACTTGAAAAAGAGATTACCTAAAAAAATTAAATTTTTTTTTTTATTTATTTAAGAGAGAGAGAGAGATGAAGAAGCAGATAGAGAGAAAGAAAGAGACAATGGGCACAACAAGGCCTCTTCTACTGTCAACGAATCCCAGACCCATGCACCACCTTGTGCATCTGGTTTATGTGGGAACTGGGGAATTGAACCTGGTCCTTAGACTTCACAGGCAAGTGCCTTAACCACTAAGCAGTCTCTCCAGGCCCCTGAAAACTTTTTTTAAAATAATTTTTTATTTTTATTTATTTGAAAGAGGAGAGCAAGAGAGATAGAATAGAGACAGACAGAGAGAGAATGACATGCCAGGGCCTGTAGCCACTGCAAACAAACTCCAGATGCATGTGCCCCTTGTGTATCTGGCTTATGTGGGTCCTGGGGAATTGAACCTGGGTCCTTTAGCTTTGCCTTAACCTCTAAGCTATCTCTCCAGCTCCCTAAAAACTTTTAACTTTTCTTTTTCCAATGTAGGGTCTCACTCTAGCTCAGGCTGACCTGGAATTCACCATGTAGTCTCAGGGTGGCCTTGAACTCTTGGCGATCCACCAACCTCTGCCTCCCAAGTGCTGGGATTAAAGGCATGAGCCACCACACCTGGCTGTTTTTTTTTTTTTTTTGTTCTGAAAACTTTTTTAAAATAATTTTTTTTATTTATTTTCAAATGGAGAGTGAGTGAGAGAGAGACAGAGACAGACACAGACAGATAGAGAATGAGCACGCCAGGGCCTGTAGCCACTGCAAACTCCAGACACGTGTGCCCCCAAGTGTATCTGTCTTGCATGGGTCCTGGGGAATCGAACCTGGGTCCTTTGGCTTCACAGGCAAATGCCTTAACCACTAAGCCATCTCTCCAGCCCCTTGAAAACTTTTTAATTGTCTATTTGTCCATGGAGACTTATTACTCTAAAGAAGTCGTTCCAGCCGGGCGTGGTGGCGCACGCCTTTAATCCCTGCACTTGGGAGGCAGAGGTAGGAGAATCACCATGAGTTCGAGGCCACCCTGAGACTCCATAGTGAATTTCAGGTCAGCCTGGGTTAGAGTGAGACCCTACCTTGAAAAACAAAACAAAACAAAACCGAAGAAAGAAGTCATTCCATGTTGTTTTGTTTTGAGAGAGTGACCCTTGTAGTCTGATCCTCCTGTCTCTGCCTCCTGACTGCTGGACTTACAGGTGGGCATCACCATGCCCAGTTTTATGTGGTTCTGGGAATCGAACCCAGTGTCTTAGGCATGCTAGGCAAGCACTCTGCCAACTGAGCTACTCCAGCTCAAGAGGTCATTCGTCCAATACTTGACTATGTGGAGGTAACTGATAAGTGAGAACAATTATTTGCTTCTCTCCCAACATTTTTCCATACCTCAGACTGTTGACACCTTCACCAAAGAAAGGATTGATTTGGAACCCTGGAATTTCACTTTCCACCTTTTCAGCCATCCTCTCCTTTTTGAATAGCAACATGAAAGACTCCTGGGGCAAACGTGTTTGCTCTGTGACTGACCCTATCTCGAATACTCACTGTCCCAAGCCCAGTATTCCCTTAGACGATCTAAAAAGACTGCATGAGGAAAACTCACCACAGCATCCTGTGTTAGTGGAGACAGTTTCCAGTCAGACAGTGTGAAGTTCTTAATAAAAACCAAAGAGACTTTTGGATAATCTCTGAATTGAAAGGAAAGAAAGCACCAGTATTCTGGCCCAAAGGTGACCCTTTTAAAGACATATTTGTTAGTTGTGAGTGACAGAGGTTACAGAGCCAGCCAGGGCCATTCTAAAGGGTTAAGCTGACCTTAGGTGACAGGGTCATGAGGTCGGGAGGGGTCAGGATTGGTGGAGGAGAACTCTTTCCCTTCTGTGGAGAGCTGTTTAAAAGGTTTCAGCTTTCTGTCCCTCCCTCTCTTCTGTCTAGTCTCACCCTGCCTGGCTGTTTTCACAAACCACCATGGTTTGAGATCTGACTCATGGCTGACCTCCTCAGCCCAAGGGGGACAGCCAGATGCGGTGGGTCCATCCTCTTTCCATTGGCAGGAAGCTGGAGCCAGAAGGCCCGGAGACCAGCCACCTCCTGATCCTTGCAACCACAGAGAGCTGGTCCATAAAGATCTGTCTCCCGGTCTGATGCTCCCTCCCTTTTGTTTGGGATCCTTTGACTTGGAAATTTTGATGACCTTAGTTCTAGACGTCATTCACCTATCTTAGGACTAATTTTTTTCTCATCAACAAGATGAGAAATTTGGGCTGTGTGATATATTCTTGATTTTCAAATTTTTATATATTTATTTGCCTAAGAGAGAAAGGGAGTGTGAGCATGGGTACTCCAGGACCTCCTGCCACTGCAAACAGACTCCAGGTACAAGCCCCACTTTGTGCATCTGGCTTTATGTGGGTCCTGGAGAATCCAACCCCGGGCCATCAGATTTGGTAGCAAGTGTTTTAACTGCTGAGCCATCTCTCCAGCCCCTATTCTTTATGTGGGTCTTGTTAGTTTGGGAAGCTAACATGTCTCCACTTTGTTAGTTTGATAGTAAAGTTAAAGACAGGTCACATCATATCTGTGTCTCTCTAGGAATGAAGGCACCAGCTTACTCTGGTTTTTCTTTTTAAAAAATGCTTCACTGATGACTTTTATACATGTAGATAATGTATTTGAATCATAATCCTCTCCCAATACTTTCTTTGCCCCTCCTCCTCCCTTTCACTAAGCTTCTTCTTTCCCACTAGTTCTATTTTTTAAACATTTGATTGGCAACCTCCATACATATACACTATCTACTCTGATCATAGTCCCTTCCTGACACCCTCCGTTGTACCCACTCCATATCTCCCCTCCACTGAACCCCTTTTTCTTTCTAACTAGCTCCTCTTCTGTTTGGATATCATCATCCCCCCCCCCCTTAAACTTTGCAGGTCTTGAGTAGGTAGTGTCAGCCACTGTGAGGTCATGGATGGGACGGCCACTTTGGAGACACCAGATTACTCTTGTTCTTGCCAACAATTTGTTGTGCGTAATTACAGGCATTGTGCAAGGGGGAAGGAAGATGTTTGAGGCACTTACCCCAGGACTAACCCTTTGCATTTAACCCCAGAGTACTCAAGAAATTAGTATGAGTGTCTGAGCCCTTGCACCTGGTATCTGCTTCACATATGGCTATATTTATTTTCTCTGGCATGTACAATATTGTACTTAGGTAAGCCTCACTCGTCCACTGCAGTGTTTGCACAATGATTTCTTATTAAAGACTGCCTTTCCCCCATCTAAACATGTAAGGCGGCCTGGGCCTGACATCCTTAGCACAGAGAGAGTCAGGGATCTGCTCCCTTGTACCTTGACTGACTCAGAGACCCTTCCTCCTCATTAATCATCAATTTGGAAAAAGGAAACCAGCAGGACCTCACCAGGAATCTGCTTTTCCCTCTCTTTGGAGAGTCTGCTGGGATCTTGAGGAATGTTTTCCAGGCTTCCAGCCTAGGGAGCTTAGCTCCCCAGAACCGTGGTCATCCGCGGCTCTGGTGCCTCCCTGGAGGCTGCCGCAAAGGTGGAGGTCCACAGCCTCCTAGCACCCCCTTGCTGGGTCACCCCGCTCTGGGGTCTGCCTGCCCAGGACGCCGCAGACAGGCATCGGGGCTTCTGGCTGCCAGATGCGCGCGTGGCCACTTCCGCCTGTGTTTCAGGAGAAAATCGCCAAGGAAAGAAGAGGAAACGGCTGTGTTAATGAGCGCTGCCCCACAGAGCGCAAGCGCGCGGGCTGCCGAGCGGGAGGTGGGGAGGGAGGACCCCGGGCGCGCCGGGCACCGTCCATTGGTTTCCATGTGACCCACTTCAACAAGGGTTTCTACCGGGAGGATTTGGTCCAGGGAGCCATGGAGACGTGGGAGACACACGGGACGTCCGGCAGACACTTTCTCCGTCTCAGGGGAGAGGAAGGAAAGCGCATTCAGAAGTTAAACTCAGCCCTGTAAAAGATATAAAAGCCATGTTCGGTGGGAACGGACAGGATATAAGGAGTCATTCTGATGGAACGCCTCTCAGCAGGCGAGGGGAGGCAGCGTTTTAGCTCGTCTTCAAGACCGGGTATGGTTTAATGAACAGATCTTGCCAGAGGGCAGAGGTCATTGGGAGGGGGGGAATCATCCAGAAAGAGGGACAAAAATAAAATCCTGGAGGAGGCAGCAAATGGCCAAGGTGCACGCGAGTAAGAACCGGCAAGTTCCCCAGCAGTGTTTAGTTTGAAATGACATCAAGGAAACCAGATGGAGAGAAGAAAAAAAAGTTACAGATTGCTTTGGGAAGTCAGTTTTAAATGATTTGTTAAGGGCAGGGACGTAGCTCAGCGATAGAGTGCAGGGTGCCTCTCCAGTAAGAGAGAGAGAGAGACAGAAAGAGAAACACAAGAGAGAAACAAAATATTCATAGTTACTTAGGTACTGTTGGGATTAGGACAAACATTGAAAAAGACAATAAAGTGGGCCAGGGAGATGACTCAACTATTAAAGGCACTTCTTGCAAAGCCTGCTGACCCGAGTTCAATTCCCAGTCATCCGCATAAACTGGACACAGAAAAAAAGTGGTAGTGGTGCAATGGCTTATATTCTTTGTAGTGGAAAGAGATCCTGGTGTGCCCATACAAACAGACACACACACACACGAAAATAAATGTCATTTTAGGGCCAGAGAGATGGCTTAGTGGTTAAGCACTTTCCTGTGAAGCCTAAGGACCCTAGTTCAAGGCTGGATTCCCCAGGACCTACGTAAGCCAAATGCACAAGGTGGTGCATGCATCTGGAGTTCGTTTGCAGTGGCTGGAGGCCCTGGCACGCCCATTCTCTCTACCTATCTGCCTCTTTCTCTCTCTATCGCTCTCAAATAAATAAATAATAAACAAAATATTTTTTAATGTCATTTAAGGGCTAGAGAGATGGCTTAGTGGTTAAGGTATTTGCCTGCAAGGCCAAACGACCCACGTTCGATTCCCCAGGACCCATGTTAGCCAGATGCACAAGGGGGTGCATGCATCTGGAGTTCGTTTGCAGTGGCTGGAGGCCCTGGTGTGCCCATTCTCTCACTCTCTCTCCCTCTTTCTCTGTCAAATCAATCAATCAATAAAAATAAAAATAAATGTCATTTTAAAAGGGAATAAAACTTCCATGTGTGTAATAACTTATATCTAGGATTATTCTAGGATAAACAAGGTAATAGAGATGAAAGCTTAATACTTAATACTTAATAATGGTAGTTGCTATTAGTATTACTTTTTAACTTCTTTTTTTAATTTTAGAGAGAGAAAGAGAGAAAGAGAATTGGTGCTCCAGGGCCTCAGCCACTACCATCAAACTCCAGATGCTTGTGCCACCTAGTGGGCATGTGAGACCTTGTCCTTGCCTCACCTTTGTGAGTCTGGATAATATGGTATCTGGAGAGTCCAACATGGGTCCTTAGGCTTCATAGGCAAGCGCCTTAACCTGCCAAGCCATCTCTCCAGCCCTTCTGAGAGAGAGAGAGAGAGGAAGGGAGGGAGAGGGAGAGGGAGAGGGAGAGAGAGATTTGGTGTGCCAGGGCCTCCAGTTATGTAATCAAACTCCAGATGCATACACCACCTTGTATGCCTGTGCAACCTTGCACGCTTGCATCACCTTGTGTGTCTGGCTTACATGGGATCTGGAGAGTCAAACATGGGTCCTTGGGCTTCGCAGGAAAGTGCCTTAACCACTAAGCAATCTCTCCAGCCCTTAACTCCTTTTTATTATTTTTTTACTTTTTTGTTCATTTTTATTTATTTATTTGTGAGCGACTGACAGAGAGAGAAAGAGGCAGATAGAGAGAGAGAGAGAGAATGGGCACGCCAGGACCTCCAGCCACTGCCAACGAACTCCAGATGCGTGCACCCCCTTGTGCATCTGGCTAATGTGGGAACTGGAGAATTGAGCCTTGAACCGGGGTCCTTAGGCTTCACAGGCAAGTGTTTAACCACTAAGCCATGTCTCCAGCCCTTAACTCCTTTTTTTAAAAAAAAAAAAACTTTATTTATTCACTAATTGTGGTAGTTTGAACAGATGCCCTCAATATATTCAGTGTTTTATTAGTTTGTAGTTTGGATCTTCAGCCATCTGGCTGGAGGAGGTATCACTGGGCGGATCTTAAAGGTGTGGTGGTGGGTTTGAAATTCCAATCTAAGATATACAAAGTGCCTAGTTCCACCTGGAGTTCCTGACATGTGCTGTCTGGCTTTTGGCTTTTGGGCTTGTGGCTTCTCTCTCTCTGCTTGGTCCTGTGAAAGCAGGCCAGCTTCTTCTGCCATTATGGAACTTCCCCTGGATCTGTAAGCTTCAATAAATCCCTTCCTCCATAACTGTGCCTGGTCTGGAAGTTCATCTCAGTGAATCTGAAGCTGTCTGCTGCACTTACTTATTTGAGAGGGGGAGGAACAGGTGGATAGACAGAGAGAGAATGAGCATTCCAGGGCCTCCAGCCATTGCAAACAAACTCCAGATGCATGTGCCTCCTTGTGCATCTAGCTTACGTGGGTACTGGGAAATCGAACCTAGGTCCTTAGGCTTCGCAGGCAAGTGCTTTAACTGCTAAGCCATCTTGCCAGCCCTATTTTTTAACTTCTACTAATATGTTTTGCATATATATATATATATATATATATATATATATATATATATATATAGTTTTTCAAGATAGGCTTTCACTCTAGCACACGCTGACATAGAATTCACCTAGAATTCACTATGTAGTCTTAGGTCAGTCTCAAATTCACAGCAATCCTCCTACCTTTGCCTCACAAGTGCTAGGAGTAAAGGCGTGCACCACCATGCCCAGCTAATATTTTGTTTTTGAGGCTAAGTCTCACTCTAGCCCAGGCTGAACGGGAGCTCACTATGTAGCCCAGCCTGGCTTTTAACTAATGGGATCCTCCTATGTTAGCCTCTTGAGTGCTGGGATTATAGGTATGATCCATTGCACCCAGCACTATTTTTATAGTTATATAAGACCAAAGTCCAGAGAAGCAAGACTTGAAAAGTGGGCTGGAGAGATGACTTAGTAGTTAAGGTGCTTGCCTGCAAAGCCTAAGGACCCATGTTTGACTCTCCACACAAGCCAGACTCACAAGGTGACGCAAATGCACAAGGTTGCACATGTGCACAAGATGGAGCATGCATCTGGAGTTCAGTTGCAGTGGCTGGAGGTCCTGGCATGCCAATTCTCTCTCTTTCTCTCTCATGAAAAATACAAAAAAAAAAAAAAAAAAGTTGAAAAGTGCTTAGCTATGAGCTACAGGGTGGAGACCCCCAAAACATGACCTTACGGGCAGGCCGAGGTGCCAGGGCACACAGGGAAGCTGGGCTGTGGGACGCTTTGGTCCCCATTGGTCCTCTTCCTCCAGCCTTGTGTTCTAAGTCCAGCCAAGTTACCTAAACAACTGCAAACCTCTTCTGCTTCCCTAGCAATTCCTACCTGTCTCCCTAAGCCCAGACAAAAGGCCATCACCTTCCTGAAGACTTTTCCCTCCCATTGACCAGAATGCACAGAAGTGTCCTGTGTGTACTCAGAACTCTGACTCTTTGTGCATTTGTGTGCTTGCCTCTCCCACTGGACTCTTAGGGGTGTCTGGCTGCACCAGCAGGTACCCAAGAAATAAAAATAAAATAAAATGTGCCAAGACTGACTTTAAAGTTTACTGTTCTTGGGCTGGAGGAATGGCTTAGCGGTTGAGGTGCTTTCTCACAAAGCCAAAGGACCATGGCTTGATTTCCCAGGACCCATGTAAGCCAGACGCACAAGGCGGAACATGCATCTGGAGTTTGTTTGCAGCAGCTGGAGGTCCTGACATGCTCATTCTCTCTGTCTCTTGTTAATAAATAAATAATAAAAATATTTTTTAAAATTTACTGTTCTTAATTTTTAATTTTTATTTTATTTTTTTAATTTATTTTTTGTTTTTTTTTTAAGGTAGGGTCTCACTCTAGCCCAGGCTGACCTGGAATTCACTATGTAGTCTCAGGGTGGCCTCAAACTCACAGTGATCCTCCTACCTCTGCCTCCTGAGTGCTGAGATTAAAGGCGTGCACCACCATGCCGGGCATGTTCTTAAATTTTTCTATGCATGTGCTAAGGGTATAGCCCTGATCTCTACAGATATGAAAAATAATCTTTCTGGTCCTGAGCAGATGGCTCAGCAGGTAAGAACTTTACCACACAGGCACAAGGACCTGAGTTCAATCTCCAGCACCCAAGTAAAAAGCATCAAACATGGCCAGGTATAATTGTGACCCCAGTCCCGAAGGGGGGCAGAGACAGGGGAATTGCTGGGGCTCACTGGTCAGCCAGTCTGACTGGAAGGAGCAGCTCTGCATTCAGTGAGGGACTCCACCTCAAGGAAACAACGCGGGAGATAAAAGAGGAGGAGCCTGCCCAGTGTTCTTCTGGACTTGCTGCCTCTGGGGACCCCAGTGGACACCAATGTCTTCTGCTCTCATCTTTCCAAAATGCATCTATGTTGTCTTTCTTTTTCATGTTTTTAAAATTTTTTATGAGAGAGAGAGAATTGGTGCACCAGGGCCTCCAGCCACCACAATTGAGCTCCAGATGTGTGCATCATCTTGTGCACATGTGCGAACTTGTGCACTTGTGTCACCTTGTGTGACTGGCTTACGTGGGATCTGGAGAGTTGAACATGGTTCCTTAAGCTTTGCAGGCAAATGCCTTAACTGCTAAGCCATCTCTCCAGCCCTATGTTGCTTTTTTTTTTTTTAACACCAATTAATTATTTGCAACAGAGAGACAGAGAGAAGAGAGACAGAGGAGAGAGAGGAGGGGGGAGAATGGGTGTGCCAGGGCCCCTGGCTGCTGCAAATGGACTCTAGCTGCATGTGCCACTTTGTGCATCTGGCTTTACATGGGTACTGGAGAATTGAACCCAGGTCATTAGGCATTGCAGACAAGCACCTTAACTGTTGAGCCATCTCTCCAGCCCCGTCTATGCTCCTTTTATCATTTCCCACTGTGACACCAGGCCAAGTCAGAGGAGGGGGCAGAGCACAGGCCTCCTTCCCAGGACCCTTCTGCTCATGTCTTGTATCACTGTGTCCCTCCCACGCTGGCTTTGCCCCTCTGTGCACAGCAGAAAACCTGCACCTTGACTGAAGAGTGGGACATGCATCATGTCTTTTTCTGTGTCCCAAGAGTCCCTCCACAGCCTGTGCTGTGAAGTGTGAGAAGCCTTTCTGAAGGCACCGAATGTCCTCTGCCCATCAAGGAACGAGTAGGCAGGGAAGGGAAACGCCGGGGTACGGTGTCATTACCATTTCAGTTCCGTAGGCATTGGTGGTATGGCACTCATGGTAGAGAAATGAGAACCGGAAGGGTAAGTCTGAGGGTCAAAACACATCTAGCTTTGGCTAACCAAAGCCAAAGGAGAACTCATTTTTTTCTCCAGGCATGTCAAAGGGGAGAAAGAAATCCATCAAGTAATTTTTTTTGGAAATTAAGCACTGTGCTAATTACCCCTGGAGGCCAGACAGGAAACTTGCAATTTAGTTATAAGAACCTTTTGCAGTCTGGCCCCAGCTCCTTCTTCAGCCTCTGTTCCTCCCTCCACCTTCCTTGACAGAACTCTCCTGAGCTCCAAGCCTCTGCCAGGCTCTCCCCTCAGGACAAATGCCTTCAAGGCTCCCCGCTTCTCTGCTCCAGCTGGCAAATGCATCCTTAAAGGAGATCAAATGTCTCCTCCTGAAAGTTTCCTGATGCCCGTAGCAGTGCGTACGTCTTTCTCCAGGCCCATCTTACAACAGCAACTGCTGACCTGTGAAAAATCTGAGGGCAGCCACTGAATCCACCCCCGGGGATGCACCTAGTGTCCTGTTTGGTAAATAGCTGTGAACTTAGTGAAGGAGTGACATCTGCATTCAGACTCTGAGAGACAAAACTGACAGTGAGAGCTGAGCAGTCCACAATAGCAAGAAACATCTGTTGAATGTTTCAGATACTGTCTTAAGGGTTGTACCTTCGTTTTCTTAACGTTGTCCGCAGTCCTGTGAAATAAGCATGACTTTAATTTCCATTTATAGGCAAAGACAGCAAGGGCTAGAGAGGTCAATTACCTGTGGAGTGTTATTTTCCTGTTAGTAACAATTAAGTAATAGCTGTGGAGTCTTAGAAAGGTGCCTGAGTTCCTCTAAGTGTTAGTTTCCTCATTTTTAAGAAAAGAGAGTGGGAGTAGTGGCCAGCGCCTTTAATTCCAGCACTCTGGAGGCAGAGGTAGGAGGATCACCATGAGTTCGAGGCCACCCTGAGAATACATAGTGAATTCCAGGTCAGCCTGGGCTAGAGTGAGACCCTACCTTGTAAAACCAAGGAGAGAGAGAGAGAGAGAGAAGAGCTTTGACTTTTATTTTTATTTATTTATTTATTTATTGTAGGTTTTTCAAGGTAGGGTCTCACTCTAGCCCAGGCTGACCTGGAATTCACTATGTAGTCTCAGGGTGGCCTCAAACTCACGGTGATGCTCCTACCTCTGCCTCCCGAGTGCTGGGATTAAAGGCATGTGCCACCACGCCTGGCTGAGCTTTGACTTTTAGATCTATAAGATTACTTTCCCCCTGGAAAATTCTTTGACTTTATAGGTACAATTAAAATGTAACATGTGGGCTGGAGAGATGGCTCAGTGGTTAAAGGCACTTGCTGGCAAAGCCTGAGGACCTGGGTTTGATTCCCCAGTACCCATGTAGAGCCAGATGCACAGAGTGGTGCATACAATCTGGAATTTGTTTGCAGGGGCAAGAGGCCCTGGCGCTTGCTAGCTCTCTCCCCTTGCTAATAAATAAAATATTTCTTAAAAAAATTGAGCCAGGCGTGGTGGTGCATGCCTTTAATCCCAGCACTCAGGAGGCAGAGGTAGGAGGATCACTGTGAGTTCGAGGGCACCCTGAGACTACATAGTGAATTCCAGGTCAGCCTGGACTAGAGTGAAACCCTACCTTGAAAAACCAATAATAATAATAATAATAATAATAATTAAAGTAATTAATTAAATAGGTCAGGTATGGTGGGTGACACATGCCTTTAATTCCAGCAATTGGGAGGCAGAGGTAGGAGAACTGCTGTGAGTTTGAGGCAGCCCTGAGAGTACATAGTGAACTCCATGTTAGCCTAGGCTAGAGCAAGACCATACCTTGAAAAAACAAAATAATAATAATAATAAATAAACAAAGTTAAATTAAATGCAGCATATGCCAATGGTGGAACAGTGGAGACAAACACAGGGTTTGGAGGGTAGAGAGGATGTATTCTGAACACCTGTTAAAGAATGAGGCCTCCCTCAGACCCATAGAGCTCCCAGGAGGCATATGTTTATTGGGTAAAAATCCCAGTGCCACGGGTGGGCTATGTCCCTACGCGCTGTTGGCCAGGGAAGACCCTGTATGTCTACCTCCTCCCTCTTCTTCCTTACCACCACAGCATAGGCCACTGCTACAGCTACTGGTTGCCTGCCAGAGCTGGATGGTAAATTGTGTATACTTTGGTTGTGGGACTTGGAGAAATTAGGCTGTGCCCCAGCTGGAAGCTCCCTCCCTACTGGCGAGGGTAAATATGTGGGCTGCTAGGGGAGAATTGTTGCCAAAGGTTCCCCTCAATTATGGACCACATGCTAACACCATCAGCATGCCAAGCAAGATATGCCCACTGGTGCAATAGTGGCACAACAGTTAGGGGTGCAACCCAACTCTTTTCCAATTTGCCTTTAAGACCTGCTCCACAGGAAGAAACTCATGTTAGATACTGCAAGCCAGGACAAAAACTTGCGGCTACAGAGGCCACAGACCCTGGTGGGGAGTCTGCTGCTGCTGTTCTGCTTAGTGGATATCATGTGCCTCTGAAATTGCCCTCGACACATTTGTGATTATATCCATAAACTGCTGCTGTGCACCTTAGTCAGGGAAACTTTTTTTTTTTTTTTCAGTGAGGGTCAGTTACTGCAGAGATACATAAACCAATTAAACTGCTGAGAATAAGTAACTACTGCTGTGGCATAGTAGCCTAATGCTCATCCCTAAACTGAAGGCATGATCACACATCTATATCCCCCTCCTGCAGGTGCAAGGAACATCGAGGGAGCGCCAGAAGAAGGGGCGCAGTGCTGTGTGGCCCTTTCCTCTATGTGACTGCCGCTCTCCTGAAGCAGAGTGGCTGTGGTCACCAGCATGGTGAGCCCCACAAGATTGAGCCTACTAACATTTCCACTTGGCACCTACCTTCCCCCAAGGACATATAAGTGGTTGACAATAGGTGGAGTGGGGAGACATTTTGGTGGTATAGCTGCCCAAAAGTTGTTCATGCTCCTATAAGTAGCCTTGACAAACTCATAGATCTACCAAACTAGGCTTGGGTGAAATTGTTTCTCTGGTCTGTTGTTGCTTCCTCTAGCTGGTGTGACTATAAGTAGACTACCCAAGAAAAAAGTTATACAACAAGCATTTGCTCTGAGACCTCTGGAATTCATCTGCAGGAACAAGAGGCCCTGGCATACCCATATTCTCCATTTCTCCTTGCAAATAAATAATAATCTTAAAAATATTTTATTTGCAAGCAGAGAGAGAGAGAGAGAGAGACTAAGAAAAGAGAAACAGACAGAGGGAGAGAATGAACATACCAGGACCTGTAGTCACTGTAAACGAACTCCAGTCTCATTGGCCACTTTGTATATCTGGCTTTACATGGGTACTGGGAAATCAAACTCTGGTCTTTAGGCTTTGCAGGCAAGCATCTTAACTGCTGAGCCATCTCTCCAGGCCTTAATTTATTTAACAAAAGTAGCTTATTGTTTATTTGCAGGGCTGGAGAGATGGCTCAGCCATTAAGGTGTTTGCCTGCAAAGCCTAGCAACCTGGGTTCAATTACTCAGTATCCACATAAAGCCAGATGTACAAAGTGGCCCATGCATCTGGAGTTTGTTTGCAGTGGCTAGAGGCCCTGGTGTGCCCATTCTCCCTCTCTCTCTCTCTAAATAAATAAATAAAATAGCATACAACATATGAAATGGTGGAACCATGGCAACAAGCATGGAGCCTGAAGATGGAGAAGGATGTATTCTGAAAGCAGGGCACACAGCTCAAAGGAGAGCTGTGATTTTCAGTTTGTTCAGCACTTTTCTTGTATGGATGGAGATGGTGTCTTCCAACCCAGGCAAGAGAAGTCTCTATCTATATGGCTTTGTAATTTATTTTAGAGAGAGAGAATTGGTGCGCCAGGGCCTCAACTACTGCAACTGAACTACAGACGCTTGCGCCACCTAGTGGTCATGTGTGACCTTGCACTTGCCTCTCCTTTGTGTGTCTGGCTTACATGTGATCTGGAGAGAGATTGAACATGGGTCCTTAGGCTTCGAAGGCAAGCACCTTAACCGCTAAGCCATCTCTCCAGCTCTATATAGCTTATTCTAAAGCAAGAAAGAACCTGACCTCGACTCAGGAAGGAAGGAGACTTGGTGGTTTTAGGTACCTGTGCATGGGAGGTGCTCTTCTCTCTGGAGTCCTTGATGTGACTCAGTACCAACAAGGCCCAGGCTTCCCATATCTGTCCCTCACATCTCACTTTCTAGGGATGGGGTCAAGGGGAAATTATTCACTCCTGGATCATTCAGTTATGGCCAAGGTCACAGGTCACGCAGTAGGGATGTGGCCTGTGGAACCCATCCCTGGTTTGGAAGTCTTTCTGAGGTATACTGAGGGAGCTACAAGGAAAATCTGCCTCATTGTTTGATGTCCTTGCTGGAATTGCTTGTGAACAGAAGAGACAATAAGGCAAGGGAAAAAATTAATTAACTTTCAGGGGCTGGAGAGATTGTTGTGGTTAAAGGTGCTTGTTTGCAAAGCCTATTGGCCCCAGTTCAATTCCCCAACACCCACGTAAAATCAAATGCAAAGTGGTTTATGTGAGAGACATATGTAAGTTAGATCCTGTCATGCCCCAAATCTCCTTTTAGACTGTGATGATAGTGAGCTGAGGAGATGGCTCAGTGACTAAAGGTGCTTGCTTGCAAAGCCTGCCTGCCTAGGCTTAATTCTCCAGTACGAACATACAGCCAGAGGACAAGAAAGTGGTACATGCATCTGGAATTTGCTTGTGGTGGCAAGATTTCATGCACATACACACACACACACACACACACACACACACACACAGAGACAAGTAGCTAAAAATAATTTTTAGGGGCCAGGGAAAATGGCCTAGTGCAAAGCCTGCTAGCCTGAGTTCAATTCCTCTGTACCCTCCTAGAGCCAGATGCTTAAAGTGGCTCATGTGTTCATTTGCAGTGCAAAAAGGGCCATGTGCACCTATTCTCTCCCTCCCTCTCTCTCTCTCTCTCTCTCTCCCCCTCTCTCTCCCTTTTCTCACATATAAATAAAAATATAAAAAATATTTTTAAAAGATTTGCTGACAAGGGCTGGGAGACAGCTTGGTCAGTAAAGTGCTCGCCTTGACAGCATGAGAACCTGAGCTTGGCTCCCAGAACCCATACAGAAATGCCAGGCACCTCTGCGATCCCAGCGCTGGGGAGGCAGAGACAAGAGGGTCTCTGGGGATTCGCTAACCAGCCAGCCTAGCCTAATTTGTGAGATCTGGGCCAATGAGAAACCTTGTCTCAACTACAACAACAACAAAATGAAAGCAGAAGGCATTCCCGAGGAGCAACACCCAAGGTTGTCCTCTGACGCACACCACACACACAGAAACATGCACACGGAAAAAGGGGGGGGGGTCGTGTTGAAGCCTGACCTGCAGCAGCCCCCCAAGATTCTCAATGTTCCAGAAAGCACACTTCACAATGGTCTTGGAGTGTGTAGAGGAAGAATTTAAAGTTCCTGTGTCAGTAACTAACCGAGTGCTGGGATTAAAGGTGTGTGCCAATGATTAGGATTTTTTGTTATAAAACAATAGGGGACTATAGCCAGGCGTGGTGGCTCATGCCTTTAATCTCAGCATTCGGGAGACAGAGGTAGGAGGATTGCCATGAGTTTGAGGCCACCCTGAGACTACATAGTGAATTCCAGGTCAGCCTGAAATAGAGTGCGACCCTACCTTGTAAAACAAAACAAAACAAAAACAGGGGACTAGAGAGATGGCTCAGCAGTTAAGGTGCCTGCCTATAATGTCTAACAACCTGGGTTCAATTTCCCAGTATCCACATAAAGCTAGATGCACAAAGTGGTGCATGCATCTGTAGTTGGTTTGCAGTGACAAGAGGCCCTGGCGCACCCATTCTCTCTCTCTCCTTGCAAATGAATAAATAGTCAATAATGGTCATAGCTGCTGTGACTACGGCGCTCTATCATCGCTGTAGGATGCACACAGCCATGACATCACTTGAGAGTCTGTCACCTAGCTCTTCATGCCTCAACTGGGCCCTCATGAGAAAGATACGAGGAAAGACAATGGACGTAGGGCTTTGTCTATTCCTCCCTACTCTGGCTCGAAGGTTCTAGCTCACCGACTTTTCTGAGCCTCACTTTCCTGGTCAGTAATTTAAAGACGGCAGTTGGGGCTGGGGATATGGCTCAGATGGTAAAGCGACCATACTTATTTTTGTTGTTGTTGTTGTTTTTTGTTTTTTTGAGGTAGGGTCTCACTCTAGCTCAGGCTGACCTGGAATTCACTCTGTAGTCTCAGGGTGGCCTCGAACTCGTGGAGATCCTCCTACCTCTGCCTCCCGAGCGCTGGGATTAAAGGCATGCGCCACCACACCTGGCTCCATACTTATTTTTTTAATTAAAATTTTTTTTTATTTAATTAATCTTTATGCGTGTGTGTGTGAAGCCAGAGGACAGCCATGGATGTCATCCTAAGGAATGTTATCTGCCTCTTTTTAAAAAAAATATTTTATTATTTATTTGACAAAGAGAGAGAGAGAGAAAGGAAATAGGTGCGCCAGGGCCTCCAGCCACTGGAAATGAACTCCAGATGCATGTGCCACCTTGTGCATCTTGCTTATGTGGGTCCCGGGGAATTGAACCTGGGCTCTTTGGCTTTGCAGGTAAGTGCCTTAACCGCTAAACCATCTCTCCAAGCCTATCTGCCTTTTTAAAAAAAATTTTTTTTTTGTTATTTTTATTTGAGAGTGACAGAGAGAGAGAGAAAGAGGCAGATAGAGAGAGAGAAAGAGAGAATGGACGTGCCAGGGCCTCCAGCCACTGCAAACGAACTCCAGATGTGTGCGCCCCCTTGTGCATCTGGCTAACGTGGGTCCTGGGGAGTCGAGCCTCGAACCGGGGTCCCTAGGCTTCACAGGCAAGCGCTTAACTGCTAAGCCATCTCTCCAGCCCCTATCTGCCTTTTTTGAAACAGGGTCTTTCATGGTCATGGAGCTCATGCTGGAAGTTAAACTTAAGTGAGCCTTGGGGATCCTATGTCTCTGCCTTCTCAGTGCTGAGATTACAGGTATGTGCTACCACACCCAATGTTTTTATGTGTAGTCTAGGGGTTTTCCTCATACTTGGATGGCAAGCATTTTTCTGAATGAGCTGTTTCCCTAGACCCCATTGTCACCCTTAAATCAGCGACAAAGGAAAGAAGGCTCAGAAAAACCAGCGAGCCAGAACCACCTAGCTAGGTGGGAAGGGACGACCAAGATCCTGAGTCCCATTCTCCTCTGAAAACTCCTGAGCCTGCAGTTGAGGTAGCGAGAACTAGATGACATCACTGACAGAGGTCAACGTAGAGGAGCAAGGGGACAAAGGTTCGAAGAGTCACAACAGGGACAGGTAACGCTTGGATCCACCCAGGGCAGAATCAGTGACAGGACAAAGGGGACTGAGTCAGCAGGGAGTGGCAGCAGGCGCCTGGGGAAGGTCAAGGGGAGTGAAGATGGGGAAAATCCCATTGGATGTGGAACGCAGAGGTTCACTGGTGACCTCTTTAAAGGGTTCAGGAGAGCAGGGGAAGAAATGGGCGTGGAGGGGGCACTGGAGGAAACAGGGTGATGAGTGGGTCCATCTTCATTCAGAAAGCTTGGCAGGGAAAAGGAAGAGAGAATGGGGTGATGGCTGGAGGGCACAGCAGGACCAGGCAATGGTTTTTCCAAGGGGAGGGGGACCAGTGTGTCTGGAACACATCTGATTTCAAGGCTAGCCTCTGTTTCCAGATGTGAAATAGTCAGTGCTGAATACATCTCCATCTGTCAGCCGAGCCCAGGATTTTTCTCACAAAGACCTGCCATGTTTACCAGCATGTGTTATTAATTGTGTCTGCACTGTAGCAGACTGCGTGGCCTGACACTTGTCAGAGACATCCCTGGGCTAGATGTATGGGTACATAGGCTACCTTTACTGCACAGGGACTCGGAGCTCCAGTTTTGAAGTCGGAAGGTGGTGGGAGCATTGGCTGTGGGCAGCTTTTACTAGTTAGCGTTCCCTAACTTCAGTTTCCGCGTCTGGAAGCCAGGGCTTGTCCCTGTCACAGCACACAGATGAGGAGAGTTCAGCCACATACAGTACTTAAGTCAACTCCTGGGGCGTTTGAAACACTGTACGACAGCCATTAGCTATTACAGTCGTAGGTGAAGCTGGGAAAGTGAAACTGTGCCTGTCCTGTCCTTAAACTCAAAGTGGGGAACCAGCTTATTATTTTTTTGTTAAGCTTCCTTTCTATAACGGTGAGCGTGAAGTTACCAGAATTACCAGAATTTTCTCCAGATCAGAGAGCAAGGGTGCTGAATGAGTTTCACCCCGCGCCAGAGCAGACCCCTCCCCCACTCATTCCTCCACTATCAGGTCCGTCTGTGTGTGGGAAAAAAAGATCTGAGCCTTCTGCAAACAGATCTGGGGTGGGGGTTGGGGAGGAAGAGGAGAGAGAGACAGACACCAAATGAAACTCTTTGATCTAGAAAAAATGTCTCCCTGAAAACACGTGCGCGTGCACACACACACACACACACACACACATGCATACACAAGCACACACTAGGTTTCTCTCCATCAGGAGTCTTTCTTTGAGGCCCTAGAGACAAAGATAAGAACATCACTGAGACCTGCTTTTATAAATATTAAAAAATGGTCAAAGCAAGTAATGCCATCTCAACTCGTGCAATCGTGAATGGATTAAGACCTTGGAAGTATTACAGAATGATTTAAATTAAACAAAAACAAAAAAAAACCCTTAGCATTTAGCTACCTGCTTGGGAGGCGTGGGTGGGAGAAAAGGCAGCCCGCCCTCAGAAACCAGGCAAATACCAACAAATACCCGTGCCCACTGCGCTTTTCTGTCAAGTTTTCTCAGCCCTCACAAATACCCCTTCTCCTTTGATCAGTTTCTTCTGAAGGCCCAGGGGAAGATGGGGCGGGCTTCCCGCTGCTCGGCCCATTTTCCCTCCCCAGACCCTGCGCGGACTGGAAGGCCACTTGGCCAGAGAAGCGCCTATCGCTCCCGGAATGCGCTCCTACAGTACTCGCTTGTCACCAGAAGAGTGATGGCCTCTGAGGAGTGTGAAGATAAACAGATTTTCCCCAGCTACAGTTTGTTCCCAGCACTACCCACCCACCCACCGTGCTCTAGAAGGACCCTTCTGGAATACTCCCTGCATTAAAAACGGCCCACCCGAGGCTGGAGGGATGGCTTAGCGGTTAAGGCATTTGCCTGCAAAGCCAAAGGACTTTGGTTCGATTCCTCAGGACCCACCTTAGCCAGATGCACAAGGGGGCGCAGGCATCTGGAGTTTGTTTGCAGTGGCTGGAGGCCCTGGTGTGCCCATTCTCTCTCTCTCTCTCTCTCTTCCTCTTCCTCTTTCAAATAAATAAATAAAAATAAAAAATATTTTAAAAACAGCCCGCCCATATGACAACCCTGCCCAGACACTTCCTGTGGTGCTCAGCCATTCGAGGAGCAGGGCCCTTAGTGCAGGCAGGGTGGAGACCAGACAGGCTGATTCAAGGATGGGTGAGTGAGGACCGGAAGACGGAGACCGTGACACATGGTGGCTTTCTGATGTCACAAGCACCCCTGCTGTCTGGGGACAAAGTCTCCCTGGGAAGTGTGTCTTCCTCCTACAGCCAGTTGCAGGGGCTCTTGTCTATTTGGTGGCAGATTCAGGTGGGGGTGAAGAGCACTTACCTGGAAAGGAATCAAGCTGTCATCTTATTGTGTGGTACTCATAGCTGCTCAGATGTGTCGGTGTGTGTGTGTGTGTGTGTGTGTGTGTGTGTGTGTATGTACTTTCCTCAGTGAGTGACCATGGGAGGTAACTGTGGTACTGTAACCAGCAGTTTGGTTACAAGAGGCCAAGCTCCTGCCCCTCAAATCCATCCTTTTCTGGGCTAGAGAGATGGCGTAGTGGTTAAAGGCACTTGCCTGCAAAGCCTTATGACCAGGGGTTCAATTCGCCAGTGCCCACATAAAGCCAGATGTACAAAGTGGCGCATGCATCTAGAGTTTGTTTGCAGTGGCAAAAGGCCCTGGTGTACCCATACTCCCTCAAGTAAATAAAAAATAAAAATAAAATTGAAAAATCAGGACTGAAGAGTTGGCTTAGAGGTTAAAGTGCAAAGCCTAAGCACCCAGGCTTGGCTTCCAGTACCCATGTAAGCCAGATGCGCATGGTGGCACATGCATCTGGAGTTCACTTGCAGTGGCTAGAGGCCCTTGCATACCCATTCTCTCTCTCTCTCTCTCTAAAGTAAATAAAATATTTTTAATTTTTTTTAAATTAAAATTTATCTTTTTCAGGTTCTTAGGACAATGATAGCTTCCTGCTGGTGCGATGTGAAGCCTGGGTCTGGCGTTGCAAGGCGAAGGTCTCTCTTAAATCGAAGGAATAGATACACGAGGTCGCCTAATGGAGCTTCCCCTGCACATGTCACGTCTGCAGGGAGAGCTGACACCAGGGAAAGCACAGCCCCTGGCCAGGTAGGAATTTTAAACTGATAACCTTCTCAAAATAGCCAGTTGGGTCAATAATCCCCTGGTGGCAGGTAACAAAAGGCTGCTTGATGTCTTGCAGACAGAGCTCCCTGCCAGGGCCCCTAATGGTCACAAGTGCATCCCCTGGGTGTCTTCCGTGCTTTTGTCCTGGCAAAACCTCTTCTGGCACGGCAGGTTCCCTCTGGCGCCAGTCGCCAGGCAGGTGAGAGGAGGGCCAGCAAGGGCCTCCTTCTTCCCTGTTACGCGAAGGAGGGAGGAGAGGTTGAGGGAGGCCCTGACTCCGTCCTACGCTTCCCTTTGGTGACCCCAAAGGAGGCAGAGGAATGCTAGTCCCCCTCAGCTCATCACGGTGGGAGGGGGAGTACCTTGGGAGGACTGGGACTACTTACTATTTCTTGGGCCCCTAGAATGATGTTTCTTTCCATGTGAACAGAGAGAGGAGAGGGTGGGCTTTACCCCTCAGTAAAAGTTGGAGGTGAAAAACAAAACAGACAAACAAAAAGAAGAGGTAGGCTGGAGGGATGGCTCAGTGGTTAAAGATGCTTGTTTGCAAAGCCTGTTGGCCTGGGTTTGCTTCCCCAGTACCCACGCAAAAAGCCAGGTGCACAAAGTGGCACATCATCTAAAGCTCATTTGCAGTGGCAGGAGGTTCTCGAGTGTATATATCCACTTTCTCTGTTTCTGCCTTTCTCTGTAATAAATAAATAAATATTTTTAGGGCTGGGGAAATGGCTTAGTGGTTAACGTGCTTACCTGTGAAGCCTAAGGACCTAGGTTCAATTCCCCAGTACCCACGTAAGCCAGCTGAACAAGGTGGCACATGCGTCAGGAGTTTGTCTGCAATGTCTAGAGGCCCTGGCACACCTATTCTCTTTCTCTCTGTCTATCTGCTTCTCTCTCTCTCTCAAATAAATTAATAAAAATATTGAAAAAAAATAGCCAGGCATGGTGGCGCACACCTTTAATCCCAGCACTTGGGAGGCAGAGGTAGGAGGATCGCCATGAGTTCAACACCACTTTGAGACTACATAGTGAATTCCAGGTCAGCCTGAGCTAGAGTGAGACCCTACCTCAAAAAAAAAAAAAAACCCATATATATATGTATGTATATGTATATATATATACATATATATATATATATATATACAAATATATATATACACATACATACATACACATATATACATGTAATTTATTTTTAAGTTGGAAGTGTGGGGCTGGACAGATGACTGGACAGATATAGGCACTTGGCTGCAAAGCCTGACAGCCTGAGTTCCATTCCCTAGCACCCACATAAAGCCAGATACAAATTGGCATATGTGTCTGGAGTTTGTTTGAAGTGGCAGGATGCCCTGGTGTCCCATATTTCGAAAGTTGGAAGAGGACAGAAAGGCATTCTTTTTGTGTCTGCTCCTCTTCCCACCCAAGCACATGCACGGGCCTCATTCCCGACTTCAACGTGAGCTGACCTTTTCTTTTTTTTCCTTCTTCTTCTTCTTCTTTTTTTTTTTTTTTTGGTTTTTTGAGGTAGGGTCACACTCTAGCTCAGGCTGACCTGGAATTCACTATGTAGTCTCAGGGTGGCCTTGAACTCACGGCGATCCTCCTACCTCTGCCTCCCGAGTGCTGGGATTAAAGGCATGCGCCACCATGCCTGGCGATGAACTGACCTTCTTCCTTTTCACCCACACACAGTCATTCCACTCTTCCTCCCTCCCTTGACTCTGAGCTCAGCTCGGCCAGATTGGTGACTGATTTACTTGCAGTCCAGAGGATGTCTAGCTGGCTGGCCTGGTGGCTGGAGAGCAGTGTCCCTGTGGGTGCTGAAGTGGTGGAGAGATGAATGAATGGGGTGCTCTGAGGATGCCATCTCCCTAAAGCGCCCTTCGTTGTTCTGCAACATCTCCCCCTCTTCAGTTAACAATACATGGTGGGCATCAGCGAGCCCTCTAGTAGGACAAGAGAAAGACAGCTACACACAGAATGGTCACTAAGGCCTGGGCACTGTCCTCTGAACTCTGTGCATCTGGCTTTATGCGGGTGCCTGGGAATTGAACCCCGGGCCAGCAGGCTTTGCAAGCAAGTGCTTTGTTTTTTGTTTGGGTTTTTTTTTTTTTTTTTTTTGAGGTAGGGTCTCACTCTATCCCAGGCTGACCTGGAATTCACTATGTAGTCTCAGGGTGGCCTCAAACTCATGGCGATCTTCCTACCTCTGCCTCCTGAGTGCTGGGATTAAAGGTGTCACCATGCCAAGCTTCCCAGACAAATGCTTTACTCGCTGAGTCATCTCCTCAGCTCTCCTAGGCACTTTACACTTAGTCCTCCTCTTTGTTCTTGCTTTTGAGATAGGGTCTCAGTATGTAGCTCAGGCTGACCTTGAACTCGCAATCTTCCTGCCCCAGGCTCCTGAGCACTAGAATTACAGGACCATGCCACTATACTCTGCCATACAGTGGTGGCTGATTCCTGTGTCAGTAAGCTTTTGTCCCTATGGCAAAATACCTGAGGGAAGATCACTTTGGCTCATGCGTTCAGAGGTTTCAATCTGGAGTTAGCTGGCTCCATTGCTTTGGGGCCTGTGGCAAGGTGGAAACATCATGGTGGAAGAAAGCTGCTGATCACATGGGAGCCAAGAAGCAGAGAGAGCTGTTAGGGTGAAGATGCACCCTTCAGGCCAGATGACAGCCAAGGAGATAAATCACCCCTCATACATCAGCCAGGGCCCAGGTGAAAACACAGAGGATCTGGAGAGATGAGGAAGAGAGCTGCTGCCACGGACAGCCTGACAGCCAGCACCAGGGTGATGGAGACAGACACTGAGGATACTCAAAACACACCAAAGCAGAAATCCAGAAGCTGCTGAGAGCACAACACTAAAGTAGGCTTAAAACACACCCACCATGGCTCAGGGAACTCTGCGGAAGAGGCGGCATTAAGATTGTAAGAGCCTCAGGGTGGGAGGCAGTATCCAGAGGCATTACCAACCCCTACAACGACTGACTGCTGCTCTCACAACTCATAACCCACAATCCCGTGTGAATACCAGCAATCCCGCTGAGGAGGGCCCTCAGTGGAGTGGGGCAGGGAGGAGGGAAATGATGGTACCAACACATGATGTGTCCATACAAAGTTTTCTACTTAATTTAAAAAAAGGGAGGACTGGAGAGATGACTTAGCAGTTAAGGTGCTTGCCTGTGAAGCCTAAGAACCCAGGTTCAATTCCCCAGTACCCACGTAAGTCAGATGCACAAGGTGGCACATGTGTCTAGAGTTTGTTTACAATGGCTGGAGGTCCTGGTGTGCCCATTCTCTTTTTTTTTTATTTTTTTAAATAATTTTTAAAAATTTATTTATTTTCAAGCAGAGAGAGATAGACATAGAAGAAAGAGAGAGAAAGAGAGAGAATGGGCACAACAGGGCCTCTAGCCACTGCAAATGAACTCCAGATGCATGTGCCCTTTGTGCATCTGGCTTACGTGGGTCCTAGGGAATTGAACTTGTTCCTTTGGCTTCGCAGGCAAACACCTTAACCACTAAGACATTTCTCCAACCCCTGGAGTGCCCATTCTCTAGTTCTCTTTCTCTCAAATAAATAATAAATGAAATATTCTTTTTTAAAAAAAGATTTACCCTTGGGCTGGAGAGATGGCTTAGTGGCTAAAGGTGTTTGCCTGCAAAGCCAGAGGATACTGGTTCAATTCTCCAGGACCCATGTAAGCCAGATGCACAAGGGGATGCATGAATCTGGAGTCTGTTTGCAGTGGCTGGAGGCCCTGACGTGCCCATTCTCTCTCTCTCACTCTTTCTCTCTGCCTCTTTCTCTCTCTCAATTAAATAAATAAAATATATTTTATTATATTTTATTTTATTTTGAGATAGGGTCTCGCTCTAGCCCAGGCTGACCTGGAATTCACTATGTAGTCTCAGGGTGGCCTTGAACTCACAGCGATCCTCCTACCTCTGCCTCCCGAGTGCTGGGATTAAAGGCGTGTGCCACCATGCCCAGCCTTAAAATACATTCTTTTTAAAAAAGATGTACCCATCAAAGACAATCCTCAATGTCCTTCCTCCATCAGGCCCCATAACAGCCCATTGGTGAGATTAGTGTCCCTATGTGATGACTTCTGAATAAGTACCCATAGGTGCCCCAGCAATCCTCCTGTCTCTCCCTTTGTACTTGTTGTATAGATGTGGATGATCATGTCCAGCTGGGAATTGAACTGAGGTCCTCATGCCTATAGTGCAAGCTCTTTTACCCGCTGAGCCATCTCTGTAGCCACCCCCCTACACCATAGCAATTGTTAACAACCCCATTTTTATTTATTTATTTTTTTAAGGTAAGGTTTCACTCTAGCCCAGGCTAACCTGGAATTCACTATGTAGTCTCAAGGGTGGCCTCAAACTCAGTGATCCTCCTACCTCTGCCTCCTGAGTGCTGGGATTAAAGGCGTGTGCCACCATGCCCAGTGGTCAACTCCATTTTGCAGATAAGGGACCTGGGTTGATGGTGACTTATCTGAGACCACACAGCTAGTGAGTGGTGAGCAGAGGTGTGTCCCAAGGCCCCGGAGGGCCTCCAGGGGATGCCTGATGAAACCCTCACAGAACTCTAAGCGAAAATGCTTGGCAGGGCTGGATCCCAACTTCGACTAGTCAGAGTGACCAATGGGCTTCTTCCCTCAAACTTGAAACACTGAGAGAAAGACCAGGTTTAGGATTCTCCCATCAAGGTGCACACAGCTTCATTTCAGGCTGTTGATACCAAATTACCTCTGAAGAATTTCATCATGTTCTGGGAATTTCTTGCTGAAACCAGAAGTAATTCCATGGGATTGCTACATGAATGTCCCAAGAGATCTGGTTTCTGTCAGAGAGGGAGCTAGAGAGTGGGTGTGGGTGTGGGGGGCAGACAGTTCCTCCCCTGGGATGCTCTGACCCAAGGGGACCTAGTTCTCAGATCCCTCTTTCCGGACAGCTCTCTCTAGCAAGTTCCTATCTCTTATATTTTCTGCAGTGTTCCCTTTATTGTCCTGTGGCATCCTAAGCAGCTCTGTGATCTGACCAATTGGAAGAAAAAGGACAGAAGTGTGTTGCCCTTTCAGAAAACTACCAACAGATACATGGGTCCGGGTGTGACCAGACACGAGCCTTGGGATGTGGTGGAGCTTGCCCTTGCACGCTTGGTAGCAGTGAAGATGAAGGCTAGATGGGCTATGCTACTCTAGCTGAGTTACGTTACATAAGTAAGTCAATGAAGTTTAAGTGACCTGCTGAACCTTAGGAAATTATTGACTGTGTGTGTGTGGGGGGGGTGCACACGTATGTGTCACTGCGGTACCTCATGCACTTGTCTGGGACTGGGTGCTCACATGGGCAGCAGAAGAGCAGACATGGGGTTTCCCACTCCGTCGCTCTTCTGACTGCTCGTCTTTGAGCCAGACTCTCTTACGAACCCCAGAGATTGATGTTTTCTCCTGCATCTCCGATGACTCCGATTTCTGCTTCCCTATGGCACTGGGGCTACACCTGGGCATGTCCACACCCAGAGGTTTACGTGGTGCCTGGGGGTCAGACTTGAGTGGTCTCTCAGGCCTCCGCAGACTCTCCTGCTTACACAGGAAGTACTCTTAGCCACTGAGTCATCTCTCTAGCCCTGCTGATTCCTTTTTGTTGTTGTTGTTGTTTTCGAGGTAGGGTCTCACTCTATTTCAGGCTGACCTGGAATTCACTATGTAGTCTCAGGCTGGCCTCGAACTCATCGCAATCCTCCTACCTCTTCCTCCCGAGTGCTGGGATTAAAGGCGTGCGTCACCACGCCCGGCTCTGATTCCATTTTTAAAGTTATGCATTTATATGTTTGGCTTTTTTGTTGTTGTTGTTGTTGTTTTTCAAGTTAGAGTCTCATTCTATCCCAGGCTGACCTGGAATTCACTCTGTAATCTCAGGGTGGCCTCGAACTCACGGCAATCCACCTACCTCTGCCTCCCAAGTGCTGGGATTAAAAGCAAAGCATGTACCGCTGCGCCCAGCTCTGTTTTTTGTTTTTTTTTTTTTAAAGGAAATACTAATAAACATCTACTAAAATATAAACAGATATATTTTGAAACAATACAATATTAAAAGCCATACAATAGGGACAAAATTACAGTTCATGAGAATAAGATATAGTATATTATAGCACAGTAAGGCAAATAAAGTTAATTACTGCATACTTCAAAATGTTTAGAAGAAAGCCAGGCATGGTGGCACACACCTTTAATCCCAGCACTCAGGAGGTAGAGGTAGGAGGATTGCCGCGAGTTCCAGGCCACCCTGAGACTACATAGTGAACTACAGGTCAGCCTGGACTAGAGTGAAACTCTACCAAAAAAAAAAAAAAATGTTTAGAAGAGAATGTTAGGCTAAGGAGTGTTTTTTTTTTTTTTTTGTTTGTTTCTTTTTATTTATTTATTTGAGAGTGATAGACACACAGAGAGAAAGAGACAGAGTCAGAATGGGCCCGCCAGGGCCTCCAGCCACTGCAAACGAACTCCAGATGCGTGCGCCCCCTTGTGCATCTGGCTAACGTGGGTCCTAGGGAATCGAGCCTCAAACCAGGGTCCTTAGGCTTCACAGGCAAGCGCTTAACTGCTAAGCCATCTCTCCAGCCCTTGTTTTTTTGAAGTAGGGTCTCTCTCTAGCCCAGGCTGGCGTGGAATTCACTACATAGTCTAAACTGGCCTTGAATTCACAGTGATCCTCCTATGTAGGCATCCAGAGTGCTGGGATTAAAGGTGTGTGCCACCACACCTGGCTATTTGACATTTTCATACATATCATTGATACTATTTCCGCAGAAGTGCTACCTTTGTGTTATCAGGGTGAGTAAGTCAATCCTTGCCTTGTGGTCCTTTACACTGATTACGAGCTGGGTGGATACATGAATAATTTCGGGGTGGGGAAATGCTTAGTGGGTTAAGTGCTTGCTGCATAAGCATGAGGGCCTAAATTGGGATCCTCAGCACCCACATAACATAAACTGGTCACGGTGACACACCTGGAATCCCAATGCTAGGAATGCGAGACAGGGGGAACCCTGGGCTTGCTGGCCAGCCAGTCAAGCTTACTCGCAAGTTCAGGCCAGTGAGAGACCATGTCTCAGAGGAGGCAGATGCACCTGAGGAATAACGCCCACAGCTGGCCTCTGGCCTGGGCACTCACAGAGGTGCATTCGCGCGTGCTCACACACAGGAATTAAAACAAAACAAAACTGTCACCCCCACCCCCAATGTTAGATCCTATGAGAACTTTGCCTCAAACAAGCCTGGAGGGAACCCTAAACCAATCAGCTTACAGATGGGCACAGAACTCTTGGTTTGAATTTCTGCTCACTTTGTGAGAAGCGCAAGGCGTGGAGTCTGCGGGGAGCTCGGCCCGGAGAGGCCATGTCGCCCTCAGCCTTGCCTGGCAGCCAGGAAGCAGTGGATGTGCAGGGCGCGGCGCCCTGCTGTCCTCTGAGCCCAGCTGTAGAATCACACTGATCATAGTGGCTTTCTCTTAATGATATTTGGCATTTGTTCTGATTACATTCTAGAATTATTTTCTGCACTGAAACTACCACGACATCTTGACATTTAGAAAATGCTAGAAAGTGGACTGAACTCGCCTTACACCAGGACAGCAGCTGCCAGATTAGAGAGACCATGTGTCTACCGGCCACTGGCCAGCTGGAGGCTGCCGGGTAAACTTCATTCTTCTCTCAAAGCCCTGCATGGGGTCAGACTGCCACTGGGCCTGCTGGGTACAAGCCCAGGCCAAGTGGAGCCTGTGCTTTGGGTCTATGAGGACAGGAGCTCCAGTGTCCCTCTCGGGCAGGGCTCTCTCGCTAGTCTTCTCTAAGCAATGCTGACCACAGCTTCCGCTCTCCTCTCTTCATGAAGCATCCTGTTTTCAGACTGTCCATGGGACCCACCAAGCTGAGGGGTGGCAAAACCCCGAGACAGCTTGCAGTTAGACACCCAGTGTGGGTACAGAGAGAAACTGCCTAAGTGCTGGAGAGATGGTTTAGAGGTTAAAGTGCTTGCCTACAAACCTAAAGGACCCAGGTTTGATTCCCGAGGACCCATGTAAGCCAGATGCACAAGGTGGGGCCTGCATCTGTAGTTCGTTTGCAGTGGCTGGAGGCCCTAGCACACCCATCCTCCTTTCTCTCAAATAAATAAAAATAAAATATTTTTTTAAAAAAGAAAGTACCTTTAACCCTTTAAAAATATTGTATGTATGTATGTATGTGAGAGAGAAGGAGAAGGAGAAAAATGGACATACCAGGGCTGCTAGCCTCTGCAAACAAACTCCAGATATATGTGCCACCTAGTGTATCTGCCTTTATATGGTACTGGGAACTTGAACCTGGCTTCTTAGGCTTTGCAGGCAAGCACCTTAATTGCTGAGCCATCTCTCCAGCCTGGTATGTTGATTTTGCACCCTTCTACTTTGCTGTAAATATTTACTAGATTTTTCAGTTTTCTGTTAGAATCTTTAGGGTTTTTTAAGCATAAAATCATATCACCTACAAATGGGGGTAATTTGACTTCTTCTTTTCCCATTTACATCTCTTTTATTTCCCTCTCTTTCTTATTGCTCTAACTAAGACTTTAAACACTATATTGAGTAAGAGTAGAGCAAGTGAGAGCACTTGCCTCACTCTAGAGTTTAGAGGGGACGTTTTTGGTTTTACACTAGTATAACATTGGCTACAGGTCTGACATATGTTATAGCTTTTATTTTGTTGAGGTGTGTTCCTTCTAGTTGTTTTTTTTTTTTTTTTTTTTTTTTCGAGGCAGGGTATCATTCTAGCTCAGGTTGACCTGGAATTCACTATGCAGTCTCAGGGTGGCCTCAAACTCATGGCAGTCCTCTTACCTCTGCCTCCTGAGTGCTGGGGTTAAAGGCGTCCACTACCATGCCTGGCTCTACAAATACTTTTTTTTTTTTTTTGGTTTTTCGAGGTAGGATCTCATTCTAGTCCAGGCTGATTTGGAATTCACTATGTATTCTCAGGGTGGCTTTGAAGTCATGGTGATCCTCCTACCTCTGCCTTCCACGTGCTGGGATTAAAGGGCGTGCGCCACCGTGCCTGGCCACTTTTTGAAAAAAAGGAGAGGTAGCTGGGATGTTGCTCAGTTGGCAAAATGCTTGCCTAGCATGCACAAAGTCCTGGGTTCAATCCCAGCATTGCATAACCCAACATGGTGGTGCACACCTATAATCCCAGCACTTAGGAGGTGGAGGCCGGAGAATCAGTAGTTCAAGGTAATCCCCTTGAACAAGGTAATCAAGCTACAAAGAGGCCAGCATGGGATACATGAGACACTGTCTTAAAAATAAAAATAAAAAAATGAGGACTGATGAGATGGTTCAGCAGTTAAAGCCCTTGCCTATAAAGCCTAACAACCTGGCAACCTGGGTTCAATTCCCCAGGACCCACGTAAAGCCAGATGCACAAAGTGGTGCATGCATCTGGAGTTCTTTTGAAGTAGCAAGAGGCCCTGGTTTACCTATCCTTCCTCCTTTCCTCCCTCCCCCCTCCCTCTCTCTCTCTCTCTCTCTGCTTGCAAATAAATTTTAAAAATTGAAAAGCAAGAAGGAACAAGATAACTAAAGTGTAAAGGAAAAAAAATAAACACACTAAGTGAGGTAACCCAGGCTCAGAAAGCTAAACGCCACATGTTCTCTCTCATATGTGGATTCTGGCTACAAATATTTAGATTTGTATGTGAGTTGGAATGAAAATCAGTAGCAGAGGCCAGTAAGCTAGAAAGGGGCTATAAGGGAGGGAGGAGAGGGAAGGACTTAAGGGGATGGTACGTATATAGGTAAGTAGATGAACAGATTACTGGGAATGCAATTGAGTAATGGAAGGGTGGGAGGAGGGTTAATCAAAATTTAAGATGCTATGAATAAGCCATATGGAAACCTACTTTATTGGATAATGGCATTCTCAGAAGCCATAGGTTGTTACTAAAAAAAATTTCAGTGCCAGGGATGGGATACCTTCCAGTGAATTGTTGGCCATGGAGGTCCCTGATGCCCCCAAAACATTACAGGCCATTGGTTTCCCACCAGAAATAGATGGTAAGACCCTGTTGTTGGAGACTCCACATACTTGGGCTGTAGGTCACCAAGAAATCAAGCTGGAGCTGAGTTGAAAACCTCCTCCTTGTGGACCAGTTGAAAGAAAGCTGGAAAAAACCAAACCAAACCAAACAAACAAACAAACAAAAAAACTATGCTGCATGCAGTCCTATGGGAGAAAGAAGCCATTAGTGGTGATAAACAACAGTGGACACTGCAAGCCTCAAGACTGGCCAGCCAGGCCAAATGGGCCAACGGTGCACTAATGGCATGTCTGTTAGGGGGGAAACCAACTGCTCTCTACTTGGACTGGAGGCCCACTCCACAGGAAGGAAGACATGCCTGGTACTGAAAACTTAGTCAAAAGCCTATGGTGGGCTGGAGAGATGGCTCAGTGGTTAAGGCTCCAGCCTGCGAAGCCTAAAGACTCAGGTTCGATTCTCCAGGTCCCACATAAGGTGGTGCATGCATCTGGAGTTCGCTTGCAGTGGCTAGAGGCCATGGTGTACCCATTCTCTCCACCACCACCCCCACCGCCTCTCTGTCTTGAATAAATTACATTAAAAAAAAACCTCTATGGTGAGGGAGGTCATGAGCCCTAGGGGTGTAACGTCTGCTGGTGTCTGGCTAAATGTATATATTATGCTCACTAAACTGCCCAGTAAGCACTTCTCTTAATGTTCATACCCATATATTAGTGCTACTCTCACTTTTGGTTAGAGAACCTTCTCTTTTCAGATGGCAGTGACTTGGGATGACTCACAAGGCACCATGGTCCTGAGAAGAAGTGACAGGTGAGTATTTAGCACTGAGACATCTCTATCACACCTTCCAAGGCTCGGGGTCCATTGTAGAAGAGGTGGTGGAAATAATGTAAGAGCCAAAGGAAGGGTAGGACTCCTTACAACATGCTCTTCCAGACACAAAGTGGCCTGGATATCCATGACCTCACAGTGCCTGACATTACCTACACAAGACCATCATAATAGGAGGAAAAGATGCTGACATCAGAATAAAAGAGAGACTGATTGAGAGGGGGAGGGGATATGATGGAGGGATATGATGTTTGTTAAGGGGAAAGTAGGGGGGGGGGGAATTACCATGGTTTATTGTTTATAATCATGGAGGTTGTCAGTAAAAAAAAAGTTAAAAAATTAAAAAAAATTGAAAAGCAAGAAGGAACAAGATGACTAAAGTGTAAAATTCTAGAGAAGATATGGCAGAGTGTTTAAACCATGTCAGTGTTGTGCTAAACACATTTTGTAACCAATTTCATCCCATCATTACCAAAAAAAAAAAAAAAAAAATCCAAGCTGGGCCTGGTGGCACACGCCTTTAATCCCAGCACTTGGGAGGCAGAGGTAGGAGGATTTCTGTGAGTTCGAGGCCAGCCTGAAACTACATAATGAACAGCCTGGGCTAGAGCGAGACCCTACCTTGAAAAAAAAAAATCCCTAAAAGGAAGTTCCTATGGGCAATGAGGAAACTGAGGTGTAAGGTCACAGAGCAAGTAGGTAGAAACAGATGTGAAGCCAGAGTCCCACTGCAGAAGCCACATTCTTGAGAGTGGCTCCACGTGGAGAGGATGTGGCCCAGAAGACGCTCCTCAGAATGGACAGCTCACTGCAGCCGGCCTCCATCCCAGCACCTGCCAGCGTCTCCATTTTTACCTGAACTTCTCACACATTTCTCAGCACGGTAAGACTGGGGAGGGTCTCACCCCTTCGCACCCCCACTAGGGTGGCCCTGAGACCCGGTGTCGTCTGTTCTGACACAGATCCAACCACGGGTCTGGTGCTGCCTGTTTCTTCCACACCTCAGGCCCCTGATGCTCCTTGCTGGGGATAAATACCTCAGCAGCAGCAGCTTGCAGAAGGTACGTGATGGTTTGAGCTGACTGTCAACTTGACAGGACTCAGAATCACCCGTGAGCCATTAGCTCGCTTGGTGTGGTGGTTTGATTCGGGTGTCCCCCATCAACTTAGGTGTTCTGAATGCTAGGTTCCCAGCTGATGGAGATTTGGGGATTAACACCTCCCTCCTGGAGGCAGTGTATTGTTGGGGGCAGGATTATGGGTGTTATAGCCAGTGTCCCCTTGCCAGTGTGTGGCACACTCTCCTGTTGCTATTGTCTACCTTATGTTGGCCAGGGGGTGATGTCCACCCTCTGCTCATGCCATCGTTTTCCCTGCCATCATGGAGTATCTCCCTCGAGCCTGTAAACCAAAATAAACCTCCCCCCGCCCCCACAAGCTGCTCTTGGTCCGGTGATTTCTGCCAGCAATGTGAACCTGACTGCAACACGTGGGTTAGCTGAGGTGGGAAGACCCGCCTTCACCTCACTGAGGACTCAGGGTGAGCAGCTGCCTGGAGCTCCTGCCGCCTTCCCCACCATAGTGGACTGTGACCTGGCTCTGTGAGCTGAGATAACCTTTCCTCCCATAAACTGCTGGTTGTCCCGGGAACAAGAAGGTAAGTAACGCGGGATGACTTTGGAAGGCCAGGCAGGCCGGCTCGTCCCATTGCAGCTAGAGGCCAGAAGCAGAGGTGAGCAGGAATTAGGAGAGGGGCTCTAAAAACCTCAAGGTCTGCCCAGTGACCTGCTTCCTCCGGCAAGGCTCCACTCCCCAACAGCCCGTGGCCTTCTTAAACAGGGCCTCCAGTTGGGGACCAAGTGTTCAAACACATGAGTCTATCTGTGGGAGACATTTCACATTCAAACCACAACGGTCCTTAACTCTTGTTTTCTCCACCCATGTCCCTAGGAGTACCTGTCATTCTCTTTTCACCCACCCTGGGTCTGGCTTCACAGTGCCCAACACAGATCCAGTGATCTAGGACGATGGGCAACGATTTGCATCTCTGAAGCCGCTGCCCACACCACATACCACATGTGGAAAGCACGCATTACCTAGAAAGCAGTGCACCTCAGGACGAAGCCATTCCCTCCGAATGCTAAGAAATGGAGTGACTACATGGTAGTGTGCATGAAGCGAATTGATTGGTGTCATGTACTGCCTTCTTCACAGTGCCTTCCCAGGAAATGCTGGCCCCCCACCCTCACCCCCAGAGCCCGGCTAGTGAAGCACTTCCCCTCACAAGAGCCTCCAGCTCCGTAGGAATCTCGGAGAAGAGGGATCTCGGGCATCTTCCAGGTTCTCAGATCTAACAACGTATGCCTCAAAACAGACACCTGCCTTTCACAAGCTGGCCCAGATGACATTTGCATGTCAGAAGGTGGCTGGAAAGTGAACACGAGGGGGTGGGGAGATGGCTCAGTGGTTAAAAGTGCCTGCTTGCAAAGCCTGATGGCCAAGGTTCAATTCCTGCAGCCACCCACATAAAGCCTCATGGGTTCTTATTTGCAGTGGCAAGAGGCTCTGGTGTCCTCCCCCCCCCCCACCATACGCACACACGTGGAAATAAAAAATAAATAAAGTTTTCTAAAGTTAATATAAAGGGGGGTTGCATCTCAGTGGGTAGAATGCTTATGCAGTGTGCACAAAGTTCGTTCCCAGCACTGTATAAACAGGTGTGGTGGTGCACACCTGTAATCCCAGCACTTTGGAGGTGGAGACTGGAGGATCCGGAGTTTAAGGTCAATCTCAGCTACCAAGTGAGTTTGAAACCAGACTGGAATACATGAGACTCGGTAAGGGAGAGGAGAGGAAAGGGGGCACACCTGCTCCTATTCCATAGTTGGGGTAAGAAAACAAGCCTCCAGTGTGTCTGGGGACCAGTGTGACCACACTCTAGTCAGTCTACCACTGGAACCCTGGGAGGTTGGAAAGATGTGCTTTTTCTACACATGAATTGCAAAGCCAAGTACAGAGCAGTTAGTGAGGTTGTAATGAAGAAAAGGGATTCCACTTACTGAGATCTGCACCCCATCGACGAGGTTTGACGCGGTGAGATGGGATTTCTGAAGCAACCTATAATAATTAAGTTAGCATTAATAGAAGGGACCAGAGAGAAACAGCTCTGCCTACCCACTTCCTTCCTCCACCAAAAGCAAGGAATCATCTGTCATGTCTTTTTTTCTTTTTTCTTTTTTTTCAGGGGATGAAAGAATCTTGCACGGGGTCAGACAATAATTCTTTCCTTTCCAAAAGAGATGCGTCTTCAGTATTCTACTGAGACTGGTACCAGAGGAGGTTCTGGCAATTCAACATTCAAAAGCTCAGTCAGTTCACAGGGTAATTTGATTTTCCCCTCTTCATTTTCCATCCTGAGAACCAATGCATGCTTAGTGCTTGCATGTTAACAGAGACAGAACACGCTAGAAACAGAGGCCAAATAATACCTTTATGTTTTCTACTTGAATATTAAAATTATTTACCTTCTGTAAAAGGAAAGGTAGAATAATATATTGGAATCTTAACTAATTCACTAAAGTGCTGCGTTTTGTTCCCTTTCTTCCTCTCTTGTCCACCCTCTCTTCCTTCCCTTTAATCTCCTTCCCTCCCTTTTTCCCCCTCCCTCTTCTGTTTAAGTCTTGAGAAAAGTCCAAGGCTAGGATAGATGCAGTTAGGAAATTTTCATTTCATTCACTTTACATGAATATCCGAGCCTGGCTTTGGGTGAGGTGCAGGATTTGGCCCTATTGACCTTGTGTTTTTTGTTTTTATCCTGTCCTGATCCCTTACTGCAATACTGATCCAGTGTGTGGTGCCTCTGTAGACTAGCTGCTGTCAGAGATCTGAGGCTGCAAAACTGTGATCCCAGGTGGCAATTAGACAATCACCAACCCCCAGCGGCCATTTGGGTCTTGTGAATAGCATGCAAATGGCTGATTGTGGTGCAATTTAGCTGCACATGCTCTGTACTGTCCTGGGTTTTGTTTCTGAGAAAGGGAGGCCATGGTGGGGAGGTTGGGTTCCCATCTCTCCATTTCTCTAACCCTTTCGGAAATAGGGACTGTTGTCATGTGCCTGGAGCAAACACAGGCGTGGGAAACGCAGTCATCCTCGGGAAACAACAGCATCATTGTCTTTGAAGTTATCTGCAGGCTGCCTGTCAGTAGGTGAGTTTCCACGCTGCTGCTTAAGGTTGACAAATGGCCGGGCCGTAGCCCTGCTGGAAACGTGGATCAGTGGCGCCACCTTCTGGCAGAAATGAGCCCAGGTGAGGCTGGGGAAACCGTGGCAGCCATTTTGTTCGGGGCTCTAGAAGGTTGACTACCGGGAGGAATCACAGGGCTTATTCCAGAACAATCCAGTCCACAGGAGAGCAGACCGAGGCCTGGCACCGGGAGGGCGCAGGTCAACGGTAGAGTCGAGAGAGGAAATAAACGAGTCAATGTCTGTGAAAACTCTTCTAAGGGCTGAGCTCTGCAAAACCCAATGACTTCGCAATAGTGCTCCATGAGGACTCCCCACAGTGCTCCGTGAGGACTCCCCACAGTACTCCCTGAGGACTCCCCACAGTGCTCCGTGAGGACTCCCCGCAGTGCTCCGTGAGGACTCCCACAGTGCTCCGTGAGGACTCCCATAGTGCTCCCTGAGGACTCCCCACAGTGCTCCGTGAGGACTCGCACGGTGCTCCGTGAGGACTCCCCACGGTGCTCTGTGAGGACTCGCACAGTGCTCCGTGAGGACTCGCACAGTGCTCCGTGAGGACTCCCCACGGTGCTCCGTGAGGACTCCCACAGTGCTCCGCGAGGACTCCCCACAGTGCTCCGTGAGGACTCCCCACGGTGCTCCGTGAGGACTCGCACAGAGCTCCGTGAGGACTCGCACAGTGCTCCGTGAGGACTCCCACAGTGCTCCGCAAGGACTCCCCACGGTAATCCGTGAGGACTCCCCACGGTGCTCCGTGAGGACTCGCACAGAGCTCCGTGAGGACTCGCACAGTGCTCCGTGAGGACTCGCATGGTGCTCCGTGAGGACTCCCCACAGTGCTCCGTGAGGACTCGCATGGTGCTCCGTGAGGACTCCCCACAGTGCTCCGTGAGGACTCCCCGCTGTGCTCCGTGAGGACTCGCAGTGCTCCGTGAGGACTCGCACGGTGCTCCGTGAGGACTCCCCACAGTGCTCCGTGAGGACTCCCCGCGGTGCTCCGCGAGGACTCCCACAGTGCTCTGCGAGGACTCCCCGCAGTGCTCCGTGAGGACTCCGCACAGAGCTCTGCGAGGACTCCGCACAGTGCTCCGCGAGGACTCCCCACGGTGCTCCGTGAGGACTCGCACAGAGCTCCGTGAGGACTCGCACAGTGCTCCGTGAGGACTCGCACGGTGCTCCGTGAGGACTCCCCACAGTGCTCCGTGAGGACTCCCGCGGTGCTCCACGAGGACTCCCACAGTGCTCCGCGAGGACTCCCCACGGTGCTCCATGAGGACTCCCCACGGTGCTCCGTGAGGACTCCCCACGGTGCTCCGCGAGGACTCGCACAGACCTCCGTGAGGACTCGCACAGTGCTCCGTGAGGACTCCCTGCGGTGCTCCGTGAGGACTCGCACGGTGCTCCGTGAGGACTCCCCACAGTGCTCCGTGAGGACTCCCTGCGGTGCTCCACGAGGACTCCCACAGTGCTCCGCGAGGACTCCCCACGGTGCTCCGCGAGGACTCCCCACGGTGCTCCACGAGGACTCCCCACGGTGCTCCGTGAGGACTCCCCACGGTGCTCCGTGAGGACTCCCCACAGTGCTCCGTGAGGACTCCCTGCGGTGCTCCGTGAGGACTCACACAGTGCTCCGTGAGGACTCCCCGCAGTGCTCCGTGAGGACTCCGCACAGAGCTCCGTTCCGTGAGGACTCCCACGGTGCTCCGTGAGGATCCCCACAGTGCTCCGTGAGGATCCCCACAGTGCTCCGTGAGGACTCCCCACGGTGCTCCGTGAGGACTCCCACAGTGCTCCACAAGCACCCAGGCCCAGCCCTGCCTGCCTGCGGCCTCAGGCCTGCAAAGCCTCTGTTGCTTACAGCTGAGCACCCACTGATACCCGAGCTCTTTACTGACGTCTTACTGACACAGGGCATCCACGGAGACCATGTGTATCCGTGCTGTATCCCACCGCATGTCCACCCCCGCCCCTGCCATCTTTCCAGCAAGGTATCTGGGCCCCACTGTCTCCGTGGTCCTGATGTAAACCTTCTCAGCACCACTGCGCCATCATGAGCCCTGAGCACTATGCTGCCATTTTTCAATGACTTTCAGTCACAGCTGCATCTAATTTGCATGTTAATATTTTCCTTCCTGGAAATCATCTCCATAATTGCTACAGGTTATTTTGAGGAGGAAATGGTGGCAGGCGAGTGACAGAATCATTTTTTGGGGACGAGTAGTAGAATACTTAATATTTGAAATTATCTCTGCACATCCCTGTCTCCCCCTTATCATCTACTTCTCAGGCCACTGGGTGGAGGAACAAGTGCCCCACATGTAGCTGGGGCCCCGAACTCTCTCCAGGATTTCCCTCTGTGAGGTCATTTGTGGGTGATTTGGCACCTGCCTGGCCTGAGCACTGGGCCTGATAAGTGGGATTTTTTTTTTTGAGGTAGGGTCTCACTCTAGCTCAGGCTGACCTAGAATTCACTATGTAGTCTCAGGGTGGCCTCTAACTCACAGTGATCCTCCTACCTCTGCCTCCCGAGTGCTGGGATTAAAGGTGGGCACCACCACACCCGGCTCTAGGTGGGATTTTTGAATGCAGTAAAAAACACGTGTAATGCCGGGCGTGGTGGCGCACGCCTTTAATCCCAGCACTCGGGAGGCAGAGGTAAGAGGATTGCCTTGAGTTCGAGGCCACCCTGAGACTCCATAGTGAATTCCAGGTCAGCCTGGGCTAGAGTGAGACCCCACCTCGAAAAACCAAAAACAAACAAAAAAAAACACGTGTATATGTCACCATCAATTTCAAGTTTATGGCAATTTCTCTAACATATCTTATTATTACTATTACTATTACTATTATTCTTATTTTGTTTTCAAGCTAGGATCTTACTCTAGCCCAGGCTGACCGGGAGTTTCAGGCTAACCTCAAACACACAGCCATCCTCCTACCTCTGCCTCCCAAGTGCTGGGGTTAAAGGTGTATGCCGCCACGCCTGGCTTATTATTTTTTAAAATGTTTTATTTATTTATTTGCAAGCAGAGAGAGAGAGAAAAGAGAGACAGAGAGACTGGGCATGCCAGGGCCTCCAGCTGCTGCAAACTCCAGATGCATGTGCCACCTTGTGCATTAGCTTTATGTGGGTACTGGGGAATCCAACCTGGGTTGTTAGGCTTTGGAGGCAAGCACCTTAACCACTGAGCCATCTCTCCAGCTCATATTTATTATTATTATTTTAAAATATTTTAAAATTAAAAAATAAAATATTTTAAAATTGACTTTTTATTTTAGAGAGACAGACAGAGGAAGAGAGAATTGGCACACCAGGGCCTCAGCCACTGAAATCAAACTTCAGACTCTTGTGCCCCCTAGTGGGCATGTGCAACCTTGTGCTTGCCTCACTTTTGTGCGTCTGGCTAACGTGGGATCTGGAGAGTAGAACATGTGTCCTTAGGCTTCACAGGCAAGTGCCTTAACTGCTAAGCCATCTCTCCAGCCCCATAATTATTATTTTAAAGCAAATACCTTTAGCCACTAAGCCTTCTTCCCAGTATATATTTGCTATTTTTAAAATGTGTGCATGGCCTGGTGTAGTGGACACTCCTTTAGTCCCAGCACTCGGGAGGGGGCAGAGGTAGGAGGGTCACTGAGAGTTCGAGGCCAGCCTGAGACTACATAGTGAATTCCAGGTCAGCCTGGGCTAGAGTGAGACCCTACCTCAAAAAAAAAAAAAAAAAACCCTACAAAAAAGGTATGTGTGCATGTTGTGTGTGTGCTTGTGCCCATGTGTGTGTTTGCATGCTGTGTGTACATGTTTGTGTGCGTGTGTGCAGCTGTACATGCAGGCTGGACAACAATGTCAGGTATTGTTCCTCTGGTACTCTGCACTTCTTTTGGTGACAGGGTCTGGAGCTTGCCAGGTAGGCAACTGTCCGGTCAGCAAGCCCCTGGGATCAGCCTGTCTCTGCCTCCCCAGCACATGCCACCACACCTGGCTATTTTTGTGTGGGTGCCGGGATTGAACTCAGGTCCTTGGACTGAGGTGATGGTTCAGCAGCTAAGGGTGCTTGCTGACAAAGCCTGCCAGCCCCGGTTCAATTCCCCAGCACCCAAGTAATATTAGATGCACAATGTGGTGCATGTGTCTGGAGTTTGTTTAAAGTGGCAATAGACCCTGGCACACCTATATTCTCTATGTATTTATTTATTTGACGGAGAAAGAGGGGGAGAGAGAGAGAGAATGGGTGTGCCAGGGCCTCCAGCCACTGCAGATGAACTCCAGACACGTGCCCCTTTGTGCATCTGGCTAACATGGGTCCTGGGGAATCGAACCCGGGTCCTTTGGTTTTGCAGGCAAATGCCTTAGCTGCTAAGCCATCCCTTCAGCCCTATATTCTCTCTCTCCCCCTTCTCAAATAAATAGAGATATTTGAACTCAGGTCCTCATGCTTACAAGGCAAGCGCTTTATCAACTGAGACCTCTCTCCTGCCCCTTCTCTTTCCAAATAATGGTTATTTTTATGACTAGGATTGATATTATTTATTGACTACAACTCAGAGCTACACTGTCTTTCCCTAAATACTCCCACAATGGTAGGAATATAAATTTACATGTGTAAGTAGGCCTTTATCATGAGGTGGACAGTATCTCAAGCACACAATTCTGACAGCAGAAAGGTTTACTGTCCTGTTAAAGGGAAGAGCCATTCACGTAACAACCTCTGCCTGGCTCTGGCATGGACTCCCCACTATTTCTGGCTTTTACTTCTAAGTCTGTGAAAATAAGAGAGGAAGACTCGACGCTCAGAGTCTAAGGTAGTGTCATGCTCAGACTGCCCCACGAGTCCTCAGTTACCCAAGGGTCCTGGGGGACAACAAGTGCTTAGGAGAGTCGCAGATATTTTAACTGCCTTGTAACCTCTTTTTAGCTGTGAAACAAGGTGGCCTTTATAGCCACCCCCCGGGGAGACTAAACACTGGGCCAGGCCCGTGGTGAATGGGAAGTCATAAAGGGCACATTTAACGGGGGTGCTGCTCTGTAATCACCCGGCTATTTATAGAGCTCCAGCACCAGGCCAGGCCAGGCCGCACAGGGCTTCTGAGCCACAGCTGGTAGCAGTTGGCCTGGCTCACAGTGGGCCAAGGATCCAGAGGAAGAGGGAACCTGGGCCCTGTGGGACACAGGTGTCCTAGGAAGGGCCAGGGATGGAGTCCAGGCCAGAGCTTCCCCTGGGCTGGCTGTGGGGTGGAAAGTGAGAAGGGCAGACACACCACTAATTTTTCTTCTCCCCCCTCCCTCCTTTCCTTCCTTCCTTTTTTCCCTCCCTCCCTCCTTCCTTCCTTGTTTCCAGACAGGTCTCCCATATTCCAGGCTAGCTTCTAACTTCCTCTGTAGCTGATGATGACCTTGAACTCCTGATCCTTCTACCTCCCGAGTCCTGGAATTACAGGTGTGTGCCACCACGCCAGGCTCAATAGCAGCATTTCTTAAAGGGTCCACCTTTACTCTCTGATTTGAAGTGTCCGCCACCTTTTAACATCTTTTACATTATTTTGGCATGTACTCAGGTCTTTTGCTGGGCTTTCTGCCTTTTTTCACTAGTGATGTGTCTGTGGATGTTATGTCACCACACATCTTTTCAGTCTATTTGTGGTGTGCGTGTGTATATGCATGTTATGCATGTTCATATGTGTGTTGGCCACATATGCGCATGTACACACACACGTGTGTGCAGGTGCATGTGGAGGCCAGAGGTCAATGTTGGTGTCTTCCTCAACTGCCGTCACCTTGTACAGTCTTTACTGCAACTAGAGCTCAGCAATTCACCTGGACCCGCTGGCCCCTGAGCCCCAGATCATTCAGCGGTCTCCACCTCCAGGCAGTGGATTGGTGGTATGAGCTGCCAATACTGGCTTTTTACATGGGTTCTGGGGACCCAAACTCAGGTCTTCCTGCTTGTGAGGCAAGCACTTTACTGACTGAACCATCTCCGCAGCCCCCACCCTTTTAATTATAGAGGATTTGGGGACTGGAGAGATGACTCCGTGGATAACATGCTTGCTGGGCAAATCTGAGTGCCTGAGTTCCCAACTCAAAACCCACATAAAAGTCGGGCGTGGTGGCGCACACCTTTAATCCCAGCACTCGGGAGGCAGAGGTAGGAGGATCGCCGAGAGTTCGAAGCCACCCTGAGACTACAGAGTGAATTCCAGGTCAGCCTGAGCTAGAGTGAGACCCTACCTCGAAAAACAAAACAAAACAAAACAAAACAAAACAAAACAAAACAAAACCACATAAAAGCTGGAAGCTGTGGCAGGCTTCTGTAAAGTGGAGATGGGAGAATTTCCCAGAAGCTCACGGAACAGCTAGCCTGGAGAAGCGTGGTCGACACTGAACTATGAGAGACCCTGCCTCAAAGGAGGCGCAAGGCCTGGATGGACCCTGAAAGTTGTCCTCTAACCTCCACACGAATGCCATGGCATACGCACCCGGGCACTCACACACCACACATGTGTACACACATCATCTGCACGCACCAGGAAGAAAAGGTTCAGGGGCCTTGTCGCACATGGTAATGGCTGACCGTCTCTGATGGCCTTCCTCTGTGTGTCTCTGGCTAGCTCATGTGTCTCTTTCTTCATGTGAATATTAATACCAACTTGCCTGTAAAAGGTTGTTGGTACCATGTTAAGTTTTTAAATTAAGTTAGCAAGATTGATGGTAGTGTCGAATCATGCTATCAAAGAATAGCCACGTCTTCCCATTTGTTCAAGAATGTTCTTGTGCGGAAGGAGCATGTCCACTTTCCTGATCAGGCCTCACACTGCACACGGAACCCGGGCACCATGCAGTCAGATGATGGTATCTGGAATACAGTAGGAAACAAGCAATTCTGTTCCTTTAAAATAAGAATCAAGGACCAGGCGTGGTGGCACAGGCCTTTAATCTCAGCACTTGGGAGGGGGCAGAGGTAGGAGGATCACCATGAGTTCAAGGCCATCCTGAGACTACATAGTGAATTCCAGGTCAGCCTGAGCTAGAGTAAGACTCTACCTTGGGAAAAAAAAAAAAAAAAAAAGAACCAAGGGCTGGAGAAATTGCTTAGCAGTTAAAGTGCTTGCCTGCAAAGCTGAAGGACCCAGGTTCAATTCCCAGGACCCATGTAAGCCAGTTGCACAAGGTGGCACATGCATCTTGAGTTCAGTTGTAGTGGTTGGAGGCCCTGCTGGGCCAATTCTCTCTCACACTCTTTCTTTTTCTTGCTAAAATAAATAAATTAATTAATAAGAACCAAGACTCAGGGCTTTTGCAGAAACAAATATAGCCTGACTGGCCTATGTAATTGGGTATTCTGTCCCCTGGCAAATAGTTAGTATGCCACAGTCAAAGAAGAGAAAGGACAGTGCTACTTGTACATGAAGGTCTTAGAACAAACAGCTTTTCCTAGGTGTCTCTGGGAACCGGCACAACTCAGTAAAAACTATGATGAGAAAGCACTAGAACAGGGCTGGAGGATGGCTTAGCAGTTAAGGCCTTTGCCTGCAAAGTCAAGAGACCCAGGTTCGATTCCTCATGACCCACGTTAGCCATACGCACAAGGGGGCGCACTCATCTGGAGTTCGTTTGCAGTGGCTGGAGGCCCTGCACGCCCATTCTCTCTCTCTCCCACTTTCTCTGTCAAATAAATAAATAAATAATTTTTTTTAAAAAAGAAAGTATTGGAACAAATAGATGAAACTTTAATTTACTGGCACTGCTTTATTCGACACAAATGTAAGCAGAGATTTAGCAAGATAACACAGTACCTAATTCGAATTAGAAAGCAGAAACTTGTTCCTTTGAGTAAGAAGGTCAAAAGAAGGGAGCAAAGGGGAGAGAAGGCTCTGGTAGCTGCTCAGCTGGACAACGCCATTGAGGAGGAGCTGCTGGAGAGCTGAAACAGGGTAGCATGGCCACATCTGCAACCCCATCCACGCCTTCGACAGGCTTTGCAGCAACAGGAGGCAGAGAGTGACTCTCCTGAGGATAAGGAAGAAGATGAAGAGAATGTGGGAAAAAGAGAATTTGTGGGAGATGATAAGGTAGATGACAGTGACCTCGGTGATTCTGAGGATATGGATAAATTGGACGTCAGCAGTGATGAGGACCAAGAGGACAAGTCCTCTAGTGAAGAGGAACAGGCCCCTAATGCAAAACACCCTTGAAAGGACCACAGCCGAGAAATGGAGTACGAGCAGGAGACAGAGCCCGTGGGCAAAGCCCAAGCCACGTGGTCGCCCTGCAGACGTGATCAGCAGTGGGCACTGAGAGTGGGCATTGAGAACTTCTACCTTAAACGCAGTCACACCTCCAATTTTTGCTCTTTTGTCTTGCTCATATTTATTACTTCAGAGGGGCAAGAAATTTGAAGTAAGGGGAAGAAAGCCTTAATTGGTGGAATCGTTTTGTAGCTTACATGTTCAAGCAACAGCTTAAGCTCAAGAAATTTAACAGATGAATTCTGAAGTTGGAATAATATTATGGGAATAAATATTTCTAATTAAGTTTTAAGAGCCACACTCCCTGCCCCCAATTTAGAAATGGGAGAACTTGCCAGGTATGGTGGCATACATCTTTAATCCCAGCACTCGGGAGGCAGAGGTAGGATGATCGCCATGAGTTCGAGGCCACCCTGAGACTACATAGTGAATTGCAGGTCAGCCTGTGCTACAGTGAAATCCTACCTCGAATAAACAAACAAGCAAACAAACAAAAAATGGCAGAACTTCATATTTTTTAAATTTATTTTATGTGAGAGAAAGAGGCAGTGAGAAAGAGAGAGAGAGAAAGAGAGAGAGAGAAAGGATGGGCCTTCAGCCACTTCAAATGAGCCGCAGATGCATGTGCTACCTTGTGCATTTGGGTCCTGGGGAATCAAACCTGGGTCCATTGGCTTTGCAGGCAAGTGCCTTAAGTACTAAGCCATCTCTTCAACCCAGAACTTCATATCTTTCTTACTCTGTTTTCTGTACTCTGGGAGAAATGAATGAACCAAGGAAAAAGCAGCTCCAAATGACAATGTTTAGTATGAAAATACCTTTTATAATTATCCATACAATCTGGGGCAGGAAGAAAATCTTAACCCTTAGGAAATTAATCTCCCGAGACATGGCACGGAGCAGCTGCAGAGCCCTGGTGCCCTTGCCTGGTACAGCTCACCACTGTGCTGCCTTCACAGGTTAGGATAATTTTGACCAGAAATATTTTTCCCCTGAAATATGAAAACAGACACTGGTTTTTGTAGAACTGTTTAAATTTCCCCCTTCACTTTTTCATATACTCAAAAGAAGGAGAGAATGCCTGACAGAAGAGGTGTTACCTAAAAACTGTTGTCAATGCTTGTCAGTCCTAGTGGCTTGGAAGCAGCAGTGTAATTCCAGCCAAGGTGAATCAGGTTGAGTTTAGGGCTCCAGCCTTGAGCTGAAAGGGCTAAAATGAAATTGTTTGAATAAACTTCAAAACAGTAAGCCACACACTAAAATATTTTAGAATATGAATTCCTTCTCATGCTCCTTCAGTCTTTCAGGATTTCTAAGTAGGGTAAGAAGTGAGACTGGTCTATTAAATACATGTGATTGTACACATAGCTATTAGAACGACTGACTTAACCATGGAATATGAAACCAAAGGAAGAATTCCCATATGGGCAAATACGGAGATGCGCCTGTGGGAACATTTCTATGATCTCAATTACATTGTTAGGCCTTGGTGGCTTACAGCTAGCTCATTAATTCTCTGCACTTTGTTGTTTTTAATTCAAAAGACTAGAACAGAAATTTAACAAACCTCATCACAGGGCTTTTGTTCATTCTTGTCTGTAACCCTAGTAACATCTAATCCCCTTACATTTTACCGTTAAGTGGTTCTGAGTAGCTTTGGGAGTTGGGGTTAGCTCAGTGGTAGAATACATGCTATGGAAGACCAGAAGAAAACTCAGAACCCTGTCCACTTCCAAGCTTGGCGAGGCACAGTAGGAGTAGATGAGAATCAGTCGTAGGACGTATCTCAGGACAAAGAGGCCGCACTGAAAGTGCCTTTCCTTTACCTGTCCCTGAGAGCGGTGGTCCAGGAGAACTGGACAGTGTGTGGCCTCCTGCAGCAGGGCTTTCTTAGTGGACTCAGGTGTCAGGCTAGCGTCCCTTGCTATATGTCACACAGCAGTTTCAAGAGAGCCTTCAGTAAGACTACAGGTCGGCATGAAATTCTGGAACCAAGAAGAGAAACTGTAGCTGGGACATTAACGTTAGAACTTTAAAGGCTGTCTGGTGAAAATCCTGATTTCAGAATAGAAGAAATAAGTCAAGTGATGTAAAAGACCAGATGAGTGTTCTCCACCTCAAATTTCCTATTATTTCCACAATGGACTGTTTGATTCTATTCTGGTCCCATAGTCACAAAAGGCTGCAGAGGCAGGAGGAGCTATGTAGCAAGACCCTGTCTTTACAAACACTAGGAAGAGGGGCTGAGTGGGAAGGTCAAGAGAAGGTAATGAATGGGAGGCAGATGTGATCGAAATACATTATATACATGTAAAAAAGAGAGTGTGTGTGTGTGAGAGAGAGAGAGAAATATGGTTGATATCTGGTACTTGTGTCAATTTGAATTTCCAGTCATTTATAGTCCAACCTGTTCTAATTAAGTATCATCTTTGTAACTTGGAAAAAGCTCTAGAAATGGGCAGGGGTGGTAGTTAACATTGTATTTAGTACCATTGAGTTGTATATTTTAACATAGCCGGTTTTATGTGTGCTTCTTTATTTTATTTACCACACAATAAAAAAACTGAACTTTTTTTTTAAAGAAAGGATGTTCTTGTGCTTTTCAGAAGTGTCAAATTACATTTCACTTTTTATATGTATTTGAAAGAGAGGTGGTGGTGGGGGGAATGGGCACACCAGAGTCTCTTGTCACTGCAAACAAACTCCAGACTCATGTGCTACTTTGTGATCTGACTTTATGTAGGTACAGAGGAATTGAACCCAGGCCATCAGGTTTTGCAAGCAAATACTTTTAACCTTTGAGCCATCTCTCCAGCCTCTCAAATTACATCCATTTTTTTTTTTTCAAGGTAGGATCTTGCTCTAACCCAGGCTATGTTGTTTCAGGATAGCCTCGAACTCACAGCAATCCACCTACCTCTGCCTCCTGAATGCTGGGATTAAAGGCATGGGCCACCATGCTCAGCTTCAAATTACATTTTTAAAATGTACTTGTTTTTTGCCGGGTGTGGTGGTGCATGCCTTTTAATCCCAGCACTCAGGAGGCAGAGGTTGGAGGATTGCCGTGAGTTCAAGGCCACGCTGAGATTACAGAGTGAATTCCAGGTCAGCCTGAGCTAGAGTGAGACCTGACCTTGAAAAAAATTGGGAGAAAAAGAAAAAAAAAATTATACTTGTTTTTCAGCTCATTTGGGGACCATGTTGAGCTTTTAGAAATGGGATTTATAACAAAATGGAGACAATATATGTCACATTCTCTGCTCATAAAAAAAACAAACATGTCAGATGGGAATCTTCCTCACACAGTACGTGAGCCCACGGCGGGCTGAGCAAGGCCTTTGATGAGGTTTTTATCAATGTCAGCTGCAGAGGTATGCTCTGGACAGCCGGAAATGCCAGGGAGGGCTATTTTCTCTTTTGGATCGGCCTTCCAGTGCTCTGCAGGATGCCAGATCTTTCCACCGAAACCGTAAAATTTCTTGGGAAAGATAATCAGCTTCTCTCTTCTTGAGGAGAGGGGAAGGACGGCCAAAGTAGGCCATGCCCTGGTGATCCGAGACAAACATTTGCAGAGCAGAGGAGAAAAGGAAAGTGGGAACGCAAGGGCTTGTGACCAGGAAAGAAGAGCCCGTGTAATACTGGAGTGCCTGCTGTGCTGTAGAGAACCGTGCACACACATGCACACGCAAACACCCACCCATGCATGCCCAAAAGTCAGAAAAAAATTGATCAAGACACAAAGAATGAAGCTCCACAAAGGACAGAACAACTCACTGCTCAGTAGCCCTTGTCGGAGAAACCCTACGGAGCCTCTCTGTCAGTCACGGGTGGGGGTGGGGGTAGGCCCCTGACACATGAGATTTCTGATGGGTTGTACTATTTAACTATTTCAGAAAAATGTGTCCATTGTTGGAAGGTAAGTCCCAGTTTTAGATAGAACCTTAAAGTTACATGGGGGAAAAGTGTTCATTCTGCACTTGGGTCTGGAGTCCATCAGTCCCTGGCTGAGGGATGGACATCTTGCATTTACTTCATTTGTGCCCTGTGCCATCTGGAGGGGAGGAAGGGACACTGACAGGTACTCTGGGCCTGTGGGTGGGGGGTGATTAAGGTAAGGCATTAGGCCCAAAAGGAGAGTTGTATGTAGCCTGGGTCAGGAGACCACCCAAGGAGACTTGACCTCAGGTCTAGATCTGCTTCTAATTCCCTTGTGTCCAATGGCAGACCCCAGCTGGGTCTTGTTTTCCATTTCTGGACTTTCAGATGAGAATGATAATGTGGGCTTTGCCTCATTTTTCTAGCATTTAATAAAGTACATGAAAGAGAATTAAAAGTCCTATGCATGGGCTGGAGAGGTGGCTTAGCAGTTAAGGTGCATGCCTGCAAAGCCTAAGGACCCAGGTTCTATTCTCCAGGTTCCACATAAGCCAGATGCACATGGTGGTGCATGCATCTGGAGTTTGTAGTGGCTAAAAACCCTGGCTTACCTATTCTCTCTTTCTTCCTCTCTCTGTTTCCAATAAATAAATAAAAATAAATATATATTTTTAAAAAGTCGTATGCAAATGTGAGTGAGATTTGTGAATTGTCTTAGAATCCTTCAATATACTAACTAGGAAGAAAGGGAACAATTAGATGGCTTCCAAACCTATCTGTCATGGTTTTTAAAAATACCCACTTAGTAGCTGAGTCACTGCTACCCGTGTGTGTGTGTGTTAGATCAGTTTAAAAGTGTTGGAAACTGCTGGGTGTGGTGGCTCATGCCTTTAATCCCAGCACCCTGAGGCAGAGGTAGGGGGATCGTCATGAGTTCAAGACCACCCTGAGATTACATAGTGAATTCCAAGTCAGCCTGGGCTAGAGTGAAACACTACTTTGAATCCCCCCCCACACACACACACACAAAAAAATCAAAGGGTTGGAAACCTGGGTTTCACTGGCTGAAAACTTCCAAGCCCCCATAGGTTGGGAACGAGGCCGACCACATCACTGGCAGGATAGGCTAAGGCTGAGTCAAAGGGAAAAAAAATCATTGTTGCTCTGGAAAAGCTTCGGTAGGCACTGAGAAGCAGCCTCTGTTGTATTTAACTAGGGAACCAATATCATTTCAAACCCCCCCCCCCATCTCTGTTTGTCCCTGCTGGCGCCGGTGTATCAGTTTACGGTACTCACACCACAAGGAGGAAGCAGCCTTGGCATAATTCAATACGTGAAAGCATTCTGTGGCGTGGATTTGTGACATACTTCTGCTGCACAAAAGCCCCAAGTGAAACTCATGCAGACGCTGGGTGCCTGCCCACCCTGAACCTCTGCTCTGGCTCCTTCGCCCATGGGCTTTAGGGAAACAAGGAGAGAGAAGGAGGCCAGCCCCAAAGGATGGGCTGTGTTGGCCTCGAGGGCTCTTTTCCAACCTCGGGGAAGTCTCAACTTCTACCAATACTGGAATAGTACGGGAATCTTTTTTTCTTTTTTCTTCTATTTCTCTTTCTTTTACTTAAAAAAATTATTTAACTGGGCTGGAGGGATGGCTTAGCGGTTAAGGTGTTTGCCTGCGAAGCCAAAGGACCCAGGTTCAATTCCCCGGGGACCTACATAAGCCAGACGCACAAGGGGGCATATGCGTCTGGAGCTATTTGCAGCAGCCATTCCCTCTCTCTCTCTCTTTCTCTGTCAAGTAAATAAATTAAGAAAAGGAAAATTATTTATTTAATTAAAATTATTTATTCCTGTATTCGTGAGTGGATGTATGCACACGTGCCATGGTACAAGTCAGAGGCATTGCCAGTGCCCCACCTCCTTTGAGAGACAAATCTTGCTGCTGCAAATGAGTCTGGTTCATAAGCAACTTTACATGGATGCTAGGGAACTTAACCTGGGTCAGCAGACCTTGCAAACAAGTGCCTTTAACTGGTGAGCTATCTCCCCAGCCCCGTTTTCAACTTTTATTTTTATTGTTATTTTTTAGTTCTTCAAGGTAGGGTCTCGCTCCAGCCCAGGCTGACCTGGAATTCATTATGTAGTCCCAAACTGGCCTCACAGAGATACTCCTATCTCTGTCTTCCAAGTGTTGGGATTAAAGGCGTGTGCCACCACCCGAGATACTCCTATCTCTGTCTTCCAAGTGTTGGGATTAAAGGCGTGTGCCACCACACCCAGCTCTATTTTTTTTTTCTTTGGTGTTTTGAGGTAGGGTCTCACTCTAGCTCAGGCTGACCTGAAATTCACTATGTAGTCTCAGGGTGGCCTTGAACTCACGGCAATCCTCCTACCTCTGCCTCCGGAGTGCTGGGATTAAATGTGTGCACCACCACACCCAGCTTGATTCTTTGCTAGTTTTAAGACAAGTGCTCAGAGAGCCACTGGCTTGGGGAGTTCTAGTGACCAAGGAGTGTCTAAACCCAACCACGCCCGCAAACAGTAGATTATTCTATTGAATATAACTTAGAGTAAATCTTCCTATCCAATGTGTTATCATGTTTCATAATTCTATTGATTTAGTTTACTAGATACATAACATGGTCTCAGGAGCTCTAACTGTTTGCTAATAAGCCTTAAACTTCTGCCCACCTTTGAGCCCAGCACTGCCTGGCAGAAGCCTGCCCACTGATGCCATCATTCGAGGCTGATGATCTGTTTGTCTCAGGGTCTGCCCTGTGCTCCTCAGTGGTCCTCATCAGAAACTTAAGGACTGAGCTGAGAATGTGGCTGTACTGGACTATATGAAACCCTGCCTCAAAAAAGTAAAAAAGACATGTAGGGAAGGGGCTAGGAGAAGCCTCAGTGGCAAAAGGCGATTGCTTGCAAGCCTTTTTAGCAACCCAAGCTCAATGCTCAGCAACCGTGTAAAGCTGGCACTTTGTGCCACACATGACTGTGATCCCAATGTGCCTAAGACAATGGGAGGCGGAGCGGGAAGTTCTGGAAGTTTGAAAACAGCAGCAGTAAGAGAGACTGTCTTATTTATTTATTTATTATTTATTGTTTTTATTTTTAGTTATTTCAGAGTGACAGGCAGACAGAGAGAGAAAGAGGTAGATATATAGGGAGAGAATGGGTGCGCCAGGGCCTCTAGCCACTGCAAACGAACTCCAGAAGCATGTACCACCTTGTGCATCTGGCTAACGTGGGTCCTGGGGAATCGAGCCTCGAACCGGGGTCCTTAGGCTTCACAGGCAAACACCTAACTGCTGAGCCATCTCTCCAGCCCAAGAGAGGAGAAACATTTTGAGGTTGTCTTTGTTTTTTATTTTTGTTTTTCGAGGTAGGGTCTCACTCTAGCCCAGGCTGACCTGGAATTCATTATGTAGTCTCAGGGTGGCCCTGAACTCATGGCGATCCTCCTACCTTTGCCTTCCGAGTGCTGGGATTAAAGGCATGCGCCACCACGCCTGGCTGGAGGTTGTCTTCTGAACTCCACATGTGCCCTGTAGACACACATCACGCACCCATGCAAGTACAAAATGAAAATAGAAACTCAGGGGTCCCATGGACCCTTGTCTCTTGGCCCTTCTTGCCACTCCTGTCCAGTAGCAAAGACTGACCCGACCTCCCCAGTGGCTCATACCCACTTTCCAAGTCCTATTTTGGAGGAGAGGGTCTCATCCGCCTCTCCGGAGGCTCTGCTGCCCCTCCACACGTGGGAAGATCTTCCGAAAGGGCAAATGAACTGCCAGCCTTTGGTTTAAGCCGTTGCTGGCAGGATGCAGCTCAGACTCCTCTCTCAATCTACTTCTATTTTTCTAGCCCAGCATAGCCGCTGGTAATAACTCATAATTATCTCTGAGGAATCCCCTGTTTGATTTCAGTCTTTCTTTTTTTTCTTTCCCTTTCTTTCCTTTTTTTTTCATGGGCCACACGCATTGCTGAAAATGAGAGGGCTGGGTCCAGTTCAAAGCCCACCGGTGGGCTAAGCCTCCAGCCAGTTCTCCATCTGCAGCCCATTAGCCCTTGTGATCGCGTCGTGTCATTCTCCTTGAGCCAGAAAAACAAACAGAGATGCCTCTCCCACAGTCTCAGCCTTCCCCTGTGTCAGAGGTTTGCTCCCACGTGACGCCCTGTCACCCCGTGATGTCCTTTCTCAACAGTGGCCTTCCCTTCCCAACTGTCCATCTCATCACTTCCCTCAGCTTCTGGCACTTTCTGACAAACCACGCCAGCCTCGTCCACCTCCCCCATGCTGACTGTGGGGTCTCAAGGTCCTGAATTGAGGACGTCTCATTCCATACGCCCTTCTTCCCAACGTTCCCATGACCTTTGACCTAGGCAACTTCCAGTATTGCTGCTGGAATGGTGGAGCTTTTTTTTTTTTTTTTTTTTTTTTTTTTGAGACAGAGTTTCATGTATCCCAGTCTGGCCTTGAACTTGCTGTATAACCAGGGTTGGCCTTGAACTCCTGATTTTTCCTGCCTTTGATAGGAGACAGAAATTGGGTAGGCAGCTTAGGGATGAAGGACCCCAAAATGAATAGCCTTCTCCTAGGTAAGTGCAGGAATTGTCCTTGGGCCTGCATGAGAAAATCTAGCTCATCGTGCTTTTACTGCAGGTCAGAAACAGCAGAGGGACCTGGCCTTTCCTGATCTCTGCCCGTTAGAAAGTCCTTCACTCCCTTCCTAGAGAATTCCAAAATTCCTGACCCCAGATTCTTGATACCAGGAGTAAACTGGCTAAACCAGCCACCCACCCATGGTGCTCATAAAAACCTATAAACCTGGCCTTCCCCATGTAGCCATTCCCCATAAGAACCCAGAGCTGAGTCTCGAGGTGGGCTTCTCAAACCGCCTCTTGCTCCGCTGGGCAAGAGCTCCCACCCTCTCTCATGTTCTAGGCTTAAACGCCCCTCCTCCTTCCTCTGCCAAAGCTCTAAGCTGTAACAAAATCTTCCTGAACCTGATCTTCTGGTCCGTGGATTTCATTCTTCGAATTCATAGGATAAAGGTGCAGGAACACCTGAAATTATCGATGCATTGGCATACAAGGAACCCAAAATTCCTGATATCGCCTCCACCTCCCGAGTGCTGGGCTTACAGGCATGTGCCGCCATGCCTGGTTTATAACTAGGGTCTTGGCGATGAATCCTGGCTTCCTTTTCACGTCATTCCCAGATGGCAGTGCAAGTCGGGTAAGCAAATGGGGCACCTGGAGCCACCACAGGTGTTCCAGAGTCCCGGTAGTGACTGACATCATCGAGCTTTCTTCTTTGGTCTTCTCACTTTTCCTTCTTTCCTTTCCTTTTCTTTTTCTTTTTTGGTTTTTCAAGGTAGGGTCTCACTCTAGTCCAGGCTGACCTGGAATTCACTATGTAGTCTCAGGGTGGCCTCGAACTCTCATTGATCCTCCTGCCTCTGCCTCCCAAGTGCTGGGATTAAAGGCGTGCGCCACCACGCCCAGCTTTTTCTTTTCTTTTTTGACAGTGCTGGGGATAGAACCCAGGTTCTTGAAGTGCTAGCACTGAGCAGCATCCTTGCTCAGCCTTCGCTCCGTTCTTTTTAGTGGTAGACAAGGAGGACGCGGCACTGGACCCTCACGAGCGCTATGGCCAGGCCAGCGGCTCTGAGAAAGCACCCCCAGCTGGCAGCTCGCCATCCATCAGCTGCGAACTTGCTTATCCCTTTGGAGGCTAAACAGAAGATATTTCCCTGTCACCACGTCTGGAAGAATATTTATGCTACACTTGGACCAATGCCCAGTGATCGAGCAGTCACCAAGCCATCCATCTGGATGCCGTCCAAGTCCAGCATCCGTGAGGAGCCTGTTCATTGTTCACCATGGTCAATGTCTCTGATTAGCTAGAGAAAACAGGCTTGCCTTTCTCCTTGTAAAGAATACATGCTAAAGAGAAAACTACTATTCGGAAAGCATGAAATTTACCTTGATAATAATGTTTGTTTTTTTTAAATATTTACTTGTCAGAGAAAGAGGGAGACAGACACAGAGAGAGAATGGGCGCGCCAGGGCCTCCAGCCACTGCAAACGAACTCCAGACGCTAGCTCCCCCTTGTGCAGCTGGTTAATGTGGGTCCTGGGGAATCCAACCTGGATCCTTTGGCTTTGCAGGCAAACACCTTAACCGCTAAGCCATTCCTCCAGCCCGATAATAATGTTTTAAAAGTTTAAATTTAGGGCTGGAGAGATGGCTTAGCAGCTAATAAGTAAATGAAAATAAAATGTTTTTTTAAAAGTTAAATTTTAATCCGGAATGGTGGCGCACACCTTTAATCCCAGCACTTGGGAGGCAGAGGTAGGAGGATCGCCTTGAGTTCAAGGCCACCCTGAGACAACATAGTGAATTCCAGGTCAGCCTGGGCTAGAGCAAGACCCTACCTCGGAAAAAAAAAAAAAGTTTAAACTTACTCGTGGGGGGGGGGGGGAGGGGGATACACCAGGGGCTCATGCAAACACCAGAAACTTGTACCACTTTTTGCATCCAGTTTACCTGTGTGGCTTGGGAATTGAACCTGGGCCAGCAGATTTTGCAAACAAATGCCTTTAGCCACCTCGCCGTCTTCCCTGCCCCATAATTAAAATTTTTTAAAAATTTATTTGCACATGTGTGTGTATGAGTACACCAGGGCCTCTTACTCTGCAAACAAACTAGGCACTTGCATCACTTTTTGTGTCTGACTTTACATGAGCCCTGGGAAACTGAACCCGAGTTGTCAGGCTTTACAAACAAGTGCCTTACCCTCTAAGCCATCTCCCTAGTCCTGATAATAATTATTTTTTTCATAGGAGAGCTTAAATCAGGGCCTAAAGAGTGAATTGAATGCTGCAAGCCTACCGTTATGGTATATTTTACGTTACTATTATTTTTTGTTTGATTTTTGTTTTTCGAGGCAGGGTCTCACTCTAGTCCAGGCTGACCTGGAATCCACTATGTAGTCTCAGAGTGGCCTCAAACTCACAGCCATCCTCCCACCTCTGCCTCCCAAGTGCTGGGATTAAAGGTGTGCTCGTTATTATTGTTTATGTATATGTTGTGGTGTGCATGTGTGTCCGTGTGTGTGTTGGTACATGTGTGAGCACAGGCAGGTGAGTCAGAGTTCGACATGACTTGTCTTGATGCCTCTCAGCTTTGTTTTCTGAAACAACCTTTCACCGATCCTGGCGCACACTGATTCGTCTAGACCTGCTGGCCAGCGAGCCCCAGGGATTCCCTAGTCTCTCTTCCCCAGCCCTGGGTTCACAGCGGCCTGCAGCCATGCCTGGGGCTGGGGATCCAGATCCAGGTCCTCATGCTGTGTGGCAAGCACTTGACCTGCTCGGCCATTCCCCAGCCACCACAGTTATGGGCCAATCTCTGGTTAATTTAAGCAGAAGAATGTTTGCTCCAGGGTTACGTGATTGCAGACAAAGTTCCAGACCCCCTGCTAGTCTCTCTGTGAAGACTTAAAGCAGGTGTAAACATGGACGATAAACAACCAGCAATGAACGTTCCCTGGCACGAATACTAGTCTTTCAAGCAAATAAAGTGAGCCATGGTAGCCTTCTGACTATGTAATAAGAAATTACATACGCATGAGTTAAGTTTAATCTCAAAGTCATCGACAGAAATGGAATCAGGGGCTTACCTGAAGGAGGGGACTCATGGGCTGCCGAAAGGTGACTCCTACTGATTGAAGTTAATATTAGTTTGTACCACCTTTTGTTTAGAGTGGAAACCCCATACTGTGTGTACACCAGACATGTATTTTTCAGGTAGAATTTCCTCCCCAGTTCCGTCCTCCCTATCCTTACCTTCTGCTTAGTAGGGGACTTGGAATTTTCTAGAGATGATTTAGAAAAGCATCTTGCTCCATTGCATCCACATTGTGATGTGGTAAAATCGTAGTCCCATGATTATTCCCTACACAGAGCCGATTTGCAGAGATTATCCAGGTGGGCCTCAGCTGGTCAAGTAAGCTGTGAAATGCAGTCAACTTTCTCCACCTGGTGGTGAAGAGAAAACCAGACATTTGCAGCCGCAGAAACCTGGAAGATGGAGTGATGAGGAACCTGGGTGAGGTCTGAAAGACGCGCTCCAGCTAACATCCAGCGAGAAATCAAGACTTCAGCCCCAAGGCTACAAGGAACTGGACTCTGCCAGCCGCATGAAGGGTCTCGAGAGATGGAAGAGCCCTGCTAGGATGCCCGGATTCTGTCCTCATGAGACCCTGGCAGAGGACCCAGCTGAGCCCACGGGAGCCTGTGACCTATAGAAGTTTGAGGTCACAAGTGGGTAGTGCTTTTGGCAGCCAACTATGGAAGAAAAGAAAATCAATACACTGGGATGATTTGTTGAATTGTATAATTTTTCTTTTTTGTTGGGAGAGATGGCTCAGTGGTTAAGATACTTGCCTGCAACGCCTAAGGACCTGGGTTCAGTTTCCCAGTCCCCATGTAAAGCCAGATGCCCAAGGCATCTGGAGTTTGTTTGCTGGAGGTTCTGGCACACCCATTCTATCTGCCTGTTTCTCTCTCTCTCTCAAATAAATTATTTTAAAACCTTATGTATACTGGGTCTTTTGTGTCTTTTTGGTGTGTGTGAGGCAACTCTGGGTGTTGGTCCTCACCTTCACCTTGTTTGAGGCAGTGCCTCTGTTGTTTGCTGCTGCATATACCCGACTAGCTGGGCTGTGAGTTTCCACATCTCCTGACTCTGCCTCCCATCTTGCCATAGGAGTACTGGGTCCATTCAGCTTAAACTCTGTGTGGCCTTCTCTCCAGCGCCTCTCCCCCCTACACACACATAAAGTGCTTTTAAAAAACGGATTTGGCCGGTTGTGGTGGCGCATGCCGGTAGGATATTGCTGAAGAGGTGGAGACAGGAGGATCAGGAGTTCGAGGCCAGCCTGGGCTACACATTTGCCGGGCATGGTGGCGCATGCCTTTAGTCCCAGCACTCGGGAGGCAGAGGTAGGAGGATCGCCGTGAGTTCGAGGCCACCCTGAGACTACATAGTGAATTCCAGGTCAGCCTGGGCCAGAGTGAGACCCTACCTTGAAAAAAAAAACAACAACAAAAACCCAAAAAACAAAAAAATAAAATAAAATAAAATAAAAAACGGATTTGTGGGATGGAGAGATGGCTTAGTGGTTAAGGCGCCTGCCTGCAAAGCCAAAGGACCCAGGTTCGATTCCCCAGGACCCACGTAAGCCAGATGCACAAGGTGGCACATGCATTTGCAGTTTGTTTGCAGTGGCTGGAGGCCCTGGTGCACCCATTCTCTTCTTCTCTCTCTCCCTTTCAAATAAATAAGAATAAAATATATTTTAAAACAATGGATCTGTTTTTTTGTGTATGTATGTGTGTTTGATGGATGGGTGTGTGCGTATGCACATGGAGGCCAGAGGCTGATGTCAGGTCCTCCTCAATCACTCTCCACCTTATTTACTGAGACAGGGTCTATCAGTTGAACTCAAAGCTCGCCAATCTTGCTCCAGGGATTCCCTGCCCCCATCTCTGCATCCCCAGTACTGAGATTACAGGCCCATGCCACCACGCCTGGCATTTACGTGGGTGCAGGGGTCCTCATGCTTGCAGGGTAAGCGCTTTGCTGATGAAGCCATCTCAGCAGCCCCACCATGAAGTGTTTTAATGATTTGCTTAAGTTCTTAAATAAACAGCTTCTATGTAATTGGCAGTGATTCCATCTTAAATACTAAAAAACTAAAATAAAATAAACATAAGCTGGGTGTGGTGACGCACGCCTTTACACCCAGCACTTGGGAGGCAGAAGCACAAGGATCACTGTAAATTCAAGGCCAGCCTGGGACTACAGAGTGAGTTCCAGGCCAATCCAGGCTAGAGTGAGACTCTGCCTTGAAAACAGAAACACAAACAAAAAGAAAACAAACAAACAAACAAACAAAAAAAACCCCAATTCCAACAACAAAAAAACTTAAACTTCATGTTAATACTCCAAAGATGGACCTGGGGTGAGAGTGTGTTCGTGGGCTCTTGTTCCTACTCCCAATGTGGCCACATTGAATAATTCTTTTATTTCTTTTTTTCTTTTTCGAGATAGGGTTTCACTCTAGCTCAGGCTGGCCTGGAATTCACTATGTAGTCTCAGAGTGGCCTTGAACTCATGGCGATCGTCCTACCTCTGCCTTCCAAGTGCTAGAATTAAAGGCATGCACCACCATGCTGGTTGCTGAATAATTCTTCCTCCTCCTTACACTGTTACATGTTTCTTTAATTGGCCTCTTGGGGATGGGTAGTCGAACCAGTTTGTTTGGGCTGCCAGGGCCCAGCCTCTGAACCTCACAACTCCAGGTAGATGTAATTTTATTTATGGATACCAAAATCATCATTTTTTTTTTCCAAGGTAGGGTCTTGCTCTAGCCCAGGCTGACCTGGAATTCATTATGTAGTCTCAGGGTGGCCTTGAATTCAAGGTGATCCTCCTACCTCTGCCTCCAAAAATCATTTTTACATGCCACAAGATAAGTTGTTCTTTTGGTTTTCCTCCCAACACTTAACATTCTAAAAGGCATTCTCAGTGAGTGCTGTCTAAGTACAGGTGGTGGGTCTGTTTGCCCTGACCTCTGATCCAGGCCAAGGGCTGACGGCTGCAGGTAAGCGGAAGGTAGGATGATGGAATACCCCAGGGATGGTCGGCAGCCACGCCACCATCCTGGGCTTCACGGTTCTGGCTCTGAGAGGGGGCGGCAGAGTGAGTGCTTTGACACAGCTGTATGTTGAAGCCGTGTTAAAATGCAGCCCAAGTGTTAACTGTTTTGGGAAGCTACTGGATATTTCATTACCAACCAGATATTTTCAAATCAATTTGTAAGCAGACAGAGATAAAGAGAGAGAGAGAATGGACACACCAGAGCTTTCAGCTACTGCAAACAAACTCCAGACGCATTTGTTACTTGATGTATCTGGTGGGTAATGGGGAATCGAACCTGGGGTCATGAGCCTTTGCAGGCAAGTGCCTTAACTGCTGAGCCATCTCTCCAGCCCTCAACCAGATTTTTTAAAGTGTGTGTGTGCATTTATGTTAGCACGTGGAGGTAGAGGACAACCTCAGGTGTCATTCACCTTTATAAAAATATTTTTTTTTCAAGAGAGAGAGAGAAAATGGGCACGCCAGGGCCTTTTCCACTGCAAGCGAACTCCCGATGCTTGTGCCATCTAGTGCACATGAGTGACCTTGTGCTCATGTCACCTTTGTGCATCTGGCTTAAGTGGGATCCGGAGAGAGATCAAACATGGGTCCTTAGGCTTCTCAGGCAAGCTTCTTAACTGTCTCTAGGCCTAAAAATTCTTTTTTTTCTTTTTTGAGGTAGGGTTTCACTGTGGTCCAGGCTGACCTGGAATTAACTTTGTATTCTCAGGGTGGGCTCAAATTCACTGTGATTCTCCTACCTCTGCCTTCTGAGTGCTGGGATAAAAGGCGTGCATCACCATGCCTGGCTGAAATTTTTTTTATGTAAACCAAGTCAGTTGTTTTTCAAAATTAGAACTTTATTTGTGGAATCAAGATTTTTTAAAAATGACTTTTATACTTTAAAATACACAATAAATTTTGATACATTCATCTGGATATATATTTACCATAGATTTTTTAAAAAACAATTTCAAAGCAAATTGTGTTTAACTTGATAGTTATAAGGAATAACTTCAGCATTATAAATAAAAAACTAAAACAAATACTGTTTGTATTACAATTTTGTGTCTGTTTAATTTTTTTGATTAGAGAAAATGTAGGCTGAAATACTTTTTTGTTGTTTTTTCGAGGTAGGGTCTTGCTGTACCCAGGCTGACCTGGAATTCACTATGGAGTCTTAGGATGGCCTCAAACTCATGGCGATCCTCCTACCTCTGCCTCCCGAGTGCTGGGATTAAAGGTGTGCGCTGCCACGCCCAGCCTGAAATACTTTTTGAGATAATTAGCTTGTCCGTTATGAAAATGACCTTCCGGGCTCTCCTGCAGCAAGGAGCATTGGAGATATTTTTCTGCTTGGGCTGGGGGCTGTGTTGCTCTATATAGGTTCCTTCCAGAACATAAGGCCACATCCAGAGACAAGATGGAGCATGATGGGAGTAGGTAGGAGTGAGGCTTTACATCTTGAGACCAGATTGATAAAAAGAAAGCTTGGTGATTTCTGATGCTCTGAGGATATTTAAATGGCCATATAAAATCTCACTTCCAAGTGCCAGGTGTGGTGGCACATGCCTTTAGTCCCAGGGGAGGCAGAGGTAGGAGGATCACTGTGAGTTTGAGGCCAGCCTGAAACTACAGAGTGAGCTCCAGGTCAGCCTGGGCTAGAGCGAGACTCTACCTCAGAAAAGAAAAAACAAATTCCTGCTTTCATAAAGTGTTCACATTGAGTTCTAAGCAATGAGGACATTTCCAAAAATGCATTGGCCCATATTAATATTACTTTGCTGACATGGAAGAAGCAAATTCTGATGGCAAGATCCACATGTGACTACAATGGTGTACACACCCAGGGATGCACTCGAACCAGGTATGTTCCTTCACCACGTGTTCTGAGTCACCTGACTTTCAGATGAAGTCCTCTGCTTGGGGGTAGCCAGGGCAGACACCTGGTTTGGTACGATCTAAGGTGTAAGGCACCCTTTTTGAACACTTTACCGGGCACGTTCTCATTTCTCATCTCCCCATGGTGACATGGTGACTCGCATTGACAGATGACCTAACCAGAGCCCGAAGGTTTAGCAAGTTGTGTGGGTTCACACAGCTGGTAGAGGAGTGAACCAGGCTATGTTTGGTGGTCCTGCTGCATGCTGGGTGACGCTGGTGAGGGCACAGGAAGGGCACACTGACCCTCATCCAAGCCGAGGATGTGGTGTTTAGAACATGTTTTCTTCTGTCACTTGAAATCTACCATGGGCCAATGGGTGCCCGCCATGGTACATCCCAACAAGCTTAGCCAGTGGCTAAAAGTACTTCTTACAGGGCTCACAGAGCACTCATAAGTGTTTAAGAATGTTTACAACATACAATTACACTGTCTTGAGAAAGGCTGAATTCTTATACAAACTGTTTACATGGTCATACCAATGCAGGGTGAACACACAGCACTGCATACTGCCGCTCTGCAGGTGCACTCTGCTCACCAGTGTGTGTGTGTGTGTGTGTGTGTGTGTGTGTGTACACGTGCGCGCGTGCGCAGGTACCACTGCACATGTGTGGAGGTCAGAGAACAACATCCGGGTTCTTTCCTTCCTCTTTGAGACAAAGTTTCGGGTGTCATTGCTGCGGCTGGCCAGCAAGCCTCTGGAGCCTCCTGGCTCTGCCTGCCATCGCCACAGGCAAGCTGGGATCACAGATGGATACCTTGGGATTACAGGTGTACAGTACTCAGCGCCCAGCCTTAGGTGAGCCTGGTCAGCAGGCTTGGGCAGAGTGCCTTTAACACCTGAGCCATCTCCCTCTTCTCATCACTCACAATAGTTTACAAGTGCATTTATACACCTGTAGGTTCCTTGAGGATGGAGACACAGCTAGATGTCATTACCACAGACAATGTCAGCCCCAGGGCCTAGCACACTGGTGTTTGTTGTGGTCTAAATTTAGGCACATCAGTGGGTTACAGGAGCATTCTACCTGTAGCATGCTGCTGCCTAAAGAGTCTAATTTCTTAATAAAACAATTGTTTTTATAGTAAACAGTATTTTTACAAAGCATAAGAAATGTGGTAACAAATCTTTAATACAAATTATGCACTTAACTACTCTTTGGTTATTTTTAAACAAATTATTTGGTTTTTATACTAAAGTGATACTAAAAATATAAAAACTCAACTGCAGAAATTAGCTTTATCTGTAAACGTGATAAATCCTGTAAACACATATTTACTACGTAACTGTGCAAGTGTGGAGAGTGACTACGAAGGCATGTCTACACACTGAGCTTCTTTGTGGAGCCTCGCTCTCATGTTGGAAGAAGGCATTCTAATCACACTACGCCACGGAACAGTGGTGGCTGCCACTTCTGACTGAGGCAAGGCAGAAGGGTCGATAGGCAAGAGGAAGGCATCATACTTCTCACCCATGGCAAACAGGGATTTTTCCACGTCTTATGGAGCAGCCTGTGCAGTGAGGCAGTATATTAACAAGTGACAACTACTTTTCGAGAAAAGTAAATTTTCTTTTCAAGTGAGTCAATTGACCAAAAATATAGCTAACACACTTTCCAACATTTCCCCAGAGATCTCGGCAGTTAAGGTGCATGAGGCAAGTCTACAGAATAATAAATAGAGTAAATAGCCTTAAATGTATTAGTTCACTCAATATGCATGTTTTTCTCCCCAAATTTCAGTTTTCCTTCTCACAAAGCATCAAACTTTCCACACATGGCACTTACGACATTTCACAGTTTTCATCTCAGTAGTTTCGGAACAACTGCCGGCGAGTGGTGCACTCGAGGTCACGTGATCAGGACAGAGCCCTGTCAGCGCACAGGACCAGCATCCTAGCATGTGAACCCCAAAGATGGACACAAACAACACTGTATGACCACATCACTTCCAAGGGACCAACGCAATGGTGAAACTGTCACACTGTCGTCTACTGTTTTAAGTGATTTCCTCCAATATCTGGGAAGTGCCAGTGGCTAAGTTTTGGTAGTTCCCTGGAAAGTTTTAAGACAAGAATTGGCTTATAAAGCTTTGCAGTCCTTTGACACCCTACGTGGTTATCTGTACTCTAATCAACTCCATCGAAACCCTGAGTGTTTTCGATCGCCAACTGAAGCTTCTCCCACAGTTCTTCAAATGACTCATAGGGTGGCAAGTCCAAGCGGTTAAAGCTGAAAGGACACAGGGGGCCGGTCAGGAGGGAAGGGTGGTGGCAGAGGTAACCGTGGCAACCACGGCTTCCCAGACGACTACCCCATAGTGCTGACTGGTCGCAGGCATGGATGCTCCCTCGGGTCTTCACCTCCCCTCCAAATAACTGGCTCCTCCAGCCACGTTAGCTTCTAAAGGGGAATGTTCCAGCCCCTCCTGGGATAGGCCATCACCCTTGAGGTACAGACAACATATGGCCAACAGTTCAGACAGGTCTTTCCCATCTTCTCCCAGGCCTACCAGGTACCACTGTCTCCTCCTCCCTTCAGAGCCCCCGCCCCAGCACAAGAGGGCACACGGCTGCCCCCAGCCTCCCGGTGGACCTGCTCACCACGTATGTGCTCTGGGCAGCTTCTCAGGGGTGCCCCACTGTTCAACGGTGAATGACTGTGGTCCGTTCGAGCCTGTTGGGAGGAAGAGTTTCCATGGTTCAACTTGTGCATCTACAAATGCCAGGACCTCTTGCCACTGCAAACGAATACCACACGCTTGCACCACTTTTCTGCATCCAGTTATGTGGGTGGCCGGCAAACAGGTGGCTTTAACCACTGAGTCATCTCCCAGCCCAGCCTGTACTTCTTCTTACAGACAGAGAGAGAGAGAGAGAGAGAGAGAGAGAGAGACAGGGAGTGTGAGAGAGAGAAAGAGCATATGTATAAGAGAGAGAGAGAGAGAAAAGAAGAAAAGAGAGGGGAGAGGAAAGAACTATTTAAAAGAAGAAGAGCCAGGTGTGGTGGCACATACTTTTGACCTGGAACCACTCTGTAGCCCAGACTGGCCTCAAATTCGTGGTGATCCTCCTACCTCAACTTCCTAAGTATTGGGATTAAAAGCATGTGCCACCAGACCTGGCCTTTTCTGTTTTGAGACCCACTGGAAACAGCTGTAATTTTGTTTATATAATACCACTATAAAAAATGAAAATAAGTCAGGCGTGGTGACACACGCCTTTAATCCAGAGGCAGAGGTAGGTGGATTGCTGTGAGTCTGAGGCCACCCTGAGACTACATAGTGAGTTCCAGGTCAGCCTGGGCTAGAGTGAGACCCTACCTCAAGCCCTGTCCCCCTGCCAAAAAAAAAAAAAAAAAAAAAGGAAAAAGAAAAAGTAAAAGAAAATAAGCCGGGCATGGTGATGCACACCTTTAATCCTAGCACTCAAGAGGCAGAGGTAGGAGGATTGCCTTGAGTTCAAGACCACCCTGAGACCACATAGTGAATTCCAGGTCAGCCTGGGCTATCAGGAGATCCTGCCTGAAAAACAAAGCAAAACAGACGGGTGTGGTGGCGCACGCCTTTAATCCCAGCACTTGGGAGGCAGAGGTAGGAGGATCGCCGAGAGTTTGAGGCCACCCTGAGACTACATGGTGAATTCCAGGTCAGCCTGAGCTAGCGTGAGACCCTACCTCGAAAAACAAACAAACAAAAAACAACAACAAAAAAAACAAAAAACAAAACAAAACAAAACAAACAAAAAACAAAAAAAAAACAAAGCAAAACAAAAGGATGCAAAAATCAGTTCCAATACCAGCACATGAAGTTGTCAATTTTTTATAATTTTGTTAACTTTTTTGAGACAGAGTCTTACTTTTATCCTATGCTGGCTTGAGACTAAATATATAGCCCAGGTCAGTCTCAAATTTGGTAATCCTCCTGCTGTAGCCTCCTAAGGACTGGGATTACAGGAATGAGCCACTATGCTCATGGGCCTGTTTGAGCAGAGAGAAGGTTAGGGGCATGCGGTCCTGTTATACGGTCTGCATATTTTCCCATTAGGGCCATTTTAGAAACTGTCTGTTTTTCCCAGCCCTCAGCATCCCCTAGCCACGAGATAATTAGTGCTCTCAAACTGATCTGCACCTTTCTCCACTCTTCCTCACATTTTATATAATCATACCCAAATGTGTGCACACTTTCCTGCAGCAGCCACTCAAAATATTTAGTATTCTCAGTATCACATTTTTCCCAGGGTCTCACTCTAGCCCAGGCTGACCCGGAATTCATTATATAGTCTCAGGCTGGCCTTGAACTCACAGAGATCCTCCTAGCTCAGCCTCCTGAGTGCTAGAATTAACGGCATGTATCATCAAGCCTGGCTCCCTAAAATTTTATTCATTTAAATATTTTATTTCTATTTATTGATGACAGAGAAAGAGAGAGAAAATGGGCCCACCAGGGCCTCTAGCCACTGCAAACGAACTCCAGATGCATGTGCCACTTTGTGTAGCTGGCTTATGTAGGTTCAGGGGATTTGAACCTGGATCCTTAGGCTTCACCAGCAAGTGCCTTAATTGCTAAGCCATCTCTCCAGCCCTCCCCCAAATTTCAAACACTTCATGAAATCAGTGATACTGTAGGCCTGGGAGGAGCAAGAGCTGGGAAGGGGACTCTTGTGTTGAACATGTGGTCCCAGCTGGGAACACTGTTTGGGAAAGTTGTGGAACCTGTAGGAGGTGGAGCTTTGCTGAAGGAAGTGGGTCACCCGGGGTGAGCCTGGAGGTTTTATAGTCTGCTCCAGTTCCTGTTTACATTCTGCCTATATATATATAATATATATATATTATATATGTTTATTTATTTACTAACTGGCTATAGAAGACACAGAGAAATACAGTAAAACCACAAAAAAAGTATTCCAGAGGGCCTGCAAAGCCTAAGGATCCAGGTTCAATTCTCCAGGTCCCACATAAGCCAGATGCACATGGTGGCTCATGCGTCTGGAGTTGGTTTGCAGTGGCTAGAGGCCCTGGCATGCCCATGCTCTCTCTCTCTCTTTCCCTCTCTCTGTCTCTAGTAAATAAATAAATAATAATAATGAAAAAAATTCCAGAGCTGGAGAGATGAGAGGTGGCTCAGTAGTTACAGGCACTTGCTTGCAAAGACTAATGACCTGGGTCCTGGGTTTGATTCCCCAGGATCCACATAAAGCCAGATGCACAAAGTACAGTATGCATCTGGAGTTTGTCTGCAGCAGCATACTCTCTCTCAATAAATAAATAAAATCTAAACCAACAAAAAATAAAACAAAGATGAGCTAACTGGTGAGCAGCAAAGTGAATGCCTGGCGTGAGGTTCTACATGAAGCAGCCCCTTGGCGGGTCACGAACACATGTACAAGGAGCTGAACGAGGAGACCGGGTTGGCCAAGGAGCAGGTAAGAGGGGCCTGTGTGCCCTTCAGATAGCAACTGCTTTTATCTGCTTAAACAGTTCAGCTTGCAGTCTGGGGAGATGGCTCAGTGGGTAAAACACTTGGGGACCTGAGTGTGGTCCCCAGCACCCACATAAATACCAGGTGGCTGTGGTGGCCTGCTTGAATTCCAGCCCTGGGGAGACGGAGACAAGGGTCCTCAGGACAGGATGACCAGCTACACTAGCTGGGTCGGTGAGCTCTGAGTCTGAGTGAGAGACCCTGTTTCAATAAACAAAGTGGATTGCAATTGAGAAAGATACCCAACATCCACTTCTGGCCTCTACACACATGAGCACGTATGCATGTGTGCACGCACATTCACCCATGTGCATCCAAGACATACACATACACATGCCAAAAAAAAGTTCAGCTTAGCAATTGCCTGCACACCCGACTTCTACTCCCCAGCACAGTTCTGATCTTATCTGTTGCCCTGAGGAAGACTCCACATCTAGTCACGCCTTCGCTCACATATTTGCTCATGGTATCTTTTTTAAAAAATAATTTATTTTTATTTATTTACTTGAGAGAGGGGAAAGAGGGAGAGAAGGGTGGAGAGAGAGAGAGAGAGGGGGAGAGAGAGAATGGGCATGCCAGGGATTCCAGCCACTGCAAACGAACTCCAGACGCATGCGCGACATTGTGCATCTGGCTTACGTGGGTACTGGGGAATTGAACGGAGGTCCTTTGGCTTTGCAGGCAAGTGCTTTAACCACTAAGCCATCTCTCCAGCACTGCTCGTGGTATCTTTAAGACCATGCACATTTCATTCCAATAAACAGATTGTTAACCACCGCAAGGACAGTCACTGTGACCTGCTCGAGTCAGCATCTTTTATCAAACACATTTCCAGGAGACATGAAGAAAACTGCATTAAATCTTCTAGATACCAAGAGATGTATGTGGTCTTGTCGGGGTCCTGCCATCTCCCACAGGAATAAAGAATAATCTATAATGAGATTCTCTATCCCACAGCTCACACCACAAAAGGAAAAATAAATTTCCATGATCAAGTAAGCTTTGGAAATGCTGCTGATAATTTACTTTTCCTTTTTTTTTTTCTTTTTTGGAGGTAGGATCTCGTTCTAGCCTAGGCTGGCCTGGAATTCACTCTATAGTCTCAGGGTGGCCTTGAACTCACAGCAATCTTCCTACCTCTGCCTCCCAAGTGCTGAGACTAAAGGCGTGCGCCACCACACACAGCTTTTACTTTTCCTTTTTTAAAACTAAACTTTTTTTTGTTTTGTTTTTTGAGGTAGGGTATCACTCTAGCCCAGGCTGACTTGGAATTTATTATGTAGTCTTAGGGTGGCCTTGAACTCATGGTGATCCTCCTACCTCTGCCTACTGAGTGGTGGGATTAAAAGTGGGCACCACCATGCAAGGCTTTAAATTAAACTTTTTAAAAACTATTTTTATTTATTTGAGAGACAGAAAGAGAGTGAGAGTGAGAGAGTGAGAGAGAGAGAGAGAGAGAGAATGGGTGCATTAGGGCCTTCAGCTGCTGCAAATGAACTCCAGATGCATGCGCCACCTTGTGCAACTGGCTTACATGACTCCTGGGGAATCAAACCTGGGTCCTTTGACTTTGCAGGCAAATGCCTTAACTGCTAAGCCATCCCTCCAGCCCAGATTCACTGTTTCTATGTGTACATCTGCACTGTGTACCAAAGACAAAGCTTACTTTGCCAGGTAGGCATAGTCTGAGATGGTCAGTAAGTATCACAGAGAGCAGTGTGATATACCAGAACAAGGTGTGTGACTGTCGGCTCTTTCTCTTTCTTTGAACAGCCACTGAACACTTTTGGACAGTGGCTGATGGGGTAACTGAAGTAGGAGAAAGGGAAGCCTTGGAGAGAGGTGCAAGTCCACTTTCTTTAGTTCATCGCCCCACCACACATTCCACAATGATTTATACTTGCTAACACTCTGTAGAACTACCTTATCCTTAACCACCACTCCCAGGACTCTGCTATTTCATAGATGCATAATAGGAACAGAATTCTTTGCATGTATATGGTGTGTGTGTGTGTCTGTGTGCGCAAGGACGTGTGTGTGTGTGTATGTGCAGGTACGTGTGTGCATATGTATGTGCAGGTACATGTGCATATGTGTGCATGTATATGTGTGTGTGCAGGTACATGTGTGTGCATGTATGTATGTGCAGGTACATGTGCATATGTGTAGGTACTGTGTGTGTGTGTGTGCAGGTACGTGTGCATGTGTGGAGACCAGACAGAGGCCAATGCTGGCTGTCTTCCTCACCAGTTCTCCATCTATTCTCTCCAATAGGGTTTCTCACTGAGCCTGGTGCTCCCTGATTCTGCTAGATTAGCTGGCCAGCACGCCCCAGGGATCCTGCTGTCTCCACCTCCCCAGTGCCACCATACCCAGATTTTCCATGGGTGCTGGGATCCCCAGACTATCACAATAAGCACTTTACCCACTGAGCCAGCTCCTGAAAGGATAGCAATTAAAATTTAAGAATGGAAGACAGCCATTTTTCCAGCTTTCTCCTTTGCTATCTAATTAGAAGGTGGAAATATACCTTGGCTACTTGCACGTGTTTAACTTAAAAGTCTTAATTGTAGGGGCTGCGGAGAAGGTTCAGTAAGTAAGAGTGCTTTCTACGCAAGAGTAAGGGCCTGAGATCGACACTTCCTAGCACCATGACAGCAGCTGGGCATGGCCACACACATCCCTAACCCCCGTACTGTGGGGAGGGGAGTGGTGACCAGAGGATCACTGGGGCTCACAAAAACAGGAAGCTCCAGAATCAGGGAGAGACTCTTCCTCAAGAAAACACAGGGATGAATGATGGAGAGGGGACACCCCAAGTCTTCCTCTGGCCTCGGCACACATGGTGTTCATGAATCTGTACACATACATGCATGCACCGTACACACACTCCATCACACCACACAGAGAACACACATGCACAAAAGACCTCAATTCTTTTGTGTGTGCATCACGTATACATGTTCCTATGTGTGTGAGCATGTGCACGGGCACATGACTGGGCATGCATGTTGGAGGCCAGAGGTTGATATCAGGTGTCCTCCTTCAACAGTTCTTCATTCTATTTTTCTTTTCACTATTTATTTATTTATTTAGAGAGAAAGAGAATGAGAGAGAGAATTGTTGCACCAGGGCCTCCAGCAGCTGCAGTTGAACTCCAGACACACGTGCCACTTTGTGCACATGTGCAAATTTGCACACTTGCATCATCTTGTGCATCTGGCTTGCATGTGTTCTGAAGAGTTATAGATGGGTCCTTAGGTTTCACAGGCAAGCGCCTTAACCCCTGAGCCATCTCTCCAGCCCTCTTGTCACTTTTTTTTTAATTCTTTTTTATTTTTCAAAGTAGGGTCTCACTTTAGCCCAGGCTGACCTGGAAATCACTATGGAGTCTCAGGGTGGCCTTGAATGCACGGTGATCCTCCTACCTCTGCCTCCCAAGTGCTGGGATTAAAGGGATGTGCCACCATGCTTGGCTTCCTATCCTATTTTTAACTAAGCTAACCATTAGTGGAATAGTGCAACAGAAGCTTGAAGATTAATCAGCTGTGAAAATGTCAGTCAACCTGGCTCCAGGTGTTAGAGATCTTTGGAAAACCTTACCATATAATTCAGCAAATCCATTCATAGGCACTCGGGATGTACCAGTAACAAACTGAAGTAATCTTATTCTTTTTTCTGAATCCATCATCAAAACAGCCTGAATAAGATAAAAGCTTTTGTTAGAGCAGACCTGGAAATAAGGTAAAGAAATTATCCTGAAAAGTGATGCTATTAGAATTTAGATTTCATTATCACTTATTAAAGTTTCTTCTTCTTCTTCTTTTGTTTTTTCCAGGTAGGGTCTTACTCTAGTCCAGGCTGACCTGGAAATAACTATGTAGTCTCAGGGTGGCCTTGAACTCATGGCGATCCTCCTACCTCTGCCTCCCAAGCGCTGGGATTAAAGGTGTGCGCCACCATGCCTGGCTTTTTGTTTTATTTTGCTTTGTTTTTGTTTTTTGAGGTAGGGTTTCATTCTAGCCCATGCTGACCTGGAATTCACTATGTCGTCTCAGAGTGGCCTCGAACTCAAGGTAACCTTCCTACCACTGCCTCCCAAGTGCTGGGATTAAAGGTGTGTACCACCACACCTGGCTTTTCTTTCTTTTTAATTTTTTTTAAAATTTATTTTAGATAGAAAGACAGAGGGGGGGGAGAGAGAGAGAGAGAGAGAGACAGAGAGAGACAGAGAACTGGCACCCCAGGGTCTCAGCCACTGCACTCAAACTCCAGCCACTTGCGCCACCTAGTGAGCATGTGTGACCTTGCGTTTCCCTCACCTTTGTGCAGCTGGCTAACATGGGATCTGGAGAGTAGAACATGGGTCCTTAGGCTTTACAGGCAAGTGCCTTAACTGCGAAGTAATCTCTCCATTCCCTTCTTTTCTTTTTTAGTTCTCAAAAAAACCTTACCTGTGAGGCTTCAAGGCTCCTCTTTAATATGGGATTAGAACCTAATGAAAATTTCAGAGATGACTCATAGGTTTTTAAAATTAAAATTTGGGGTTGGAGAGATAGCTTAGCAGTCAAAGTGCTTGCCTACAAAGCCAAATGACCCAGGTTCGATTCCCTAGGACCCACGTAAGCCAGATACACAAGGTGGTACATGCGTCTAGAGTTTGCTTAGAGTGGCTAGAGGTCCTAGCATGCCCATTCTCTGTCTATCTGTCTCTCTCTTTTCCTCTCTCTCTCTCTCAAATAGATTTAAAAAAATTAGCTGGGCATGGAGACACACAACTTTAATCCCAGCACTTGGGAGGCAGAGGTAGGAGGATCATCATGAGTTCAAGGCTACCCTGAGACTACATAGTGAATTCCAGGTCAGTCTGGGCTAGAGGGAGACCCTATCTCAAAAAAAGAAAAGAAAAGAAAAGAAAAGCAGTTAAGGCGCTTGCTATCAAAGCCTAACAATCTGGGTTCAATTCCCTAGTGCCCATGTAAAAGCCAGATGCACAATGTGTCTGGAGTTTGTTTGCAGCAGCTGGAGGCCCTGGCATGCCCATTCTCTCTCTTTCTCTCTCCCTCTGCTTGCAAATAAATAAAAATACTTAAAAAATTAAAAATTTGCAGCCGGGTGTGGTGGCACATGCCTTTAATCCCAGCATTCAGAAGGGAGGCAGAGGTAGGAGGATCGCCGTGAGTTGGAGGCCATCCTGAGAATACAGAGTGAATTCCAGGTCAGCCTGGGCTACAGTGAGACCTTACCTCAAAAAACCAAAAAACCAAAAAAAAAAAAAAAAAAAAAAAAAAATTAAAAATTTGGGCTGGGAAGATGCCTCAGTGGTTACAGGCAGTTGCTTGCAAAGCCTGCTGGCACAGGTTCAATTCGCCAGCACCCATGTAAAGTCAGGTGCACCAACTGGCAATGCATCTGAAGTTTGTTTGCAGTGGCAAGAGGTCCTGGCATGCCCATACTTCCTCTCTCCTTGCAAATGAATAAATAAATAAAATTTAAAAAATTACTGATATCACCAATGGCATATTTGTGATAAGGATTTTAAAGCCACACTACAGGTTATTACAAGTTCTTGAATCTCCCGTTCTGTCAGAAGCCAGATGCCTACCTCATGGCTCCTGTCACCATTATTCACTGAAATTCTGAATATTTTCTTTCCTTATCTGTAGACACATGGGAGGGTGGGGACTACACCCAGAGGTGAACAAAGCACAGTCAAGGACAGGATCTGCTGGTGGCTGTTTTGGGCTTTGTCTATGTGCAGTCTACCAGCATAGCTGATGAGGAGTTGACGTAAATGTGATTTAAGCTACCATTCAGGAATTATGAAAACAGAAGTCTCAAATTACCTTCCAAAACCACTGGATGACGGGGTGATTTACACTGTAGCCGTTTTTGTACTTGGTGTGTTCTCTCCAGTCGCTCACGTCCACATCTCCCAGCCCACACATAAGAAGCTGTAAGGACAGGCAGTGAGTATGTATACTGCCAAAGTCACGGGCACAAGACTGTTTTAACATAAAAATAGTCTATCTTGGTGGTGCTGGGGATTGAACTTGGGACCTGGTGCATACAAGTATTCTTACCACCAGGCTATATTCCCAATGACACAAAAATGTATTTCTTACCTCTAGTTCATTTTCATCGAAAATTTTGATGAGATCCTGTGGTATTAGCTCAAAAAATCCCTAGTAGAAAAAAAAAAGTATTGAAAAATCTGGATATTCCTTCATTTCAGCTTCTGGGTGCCACAGGAGAAACCTAAATTGCATACGAGGTGAGTAAGTGAGTGTGTGTGTGTGTGTGTGTGTGTGTGTGTGTGTGGTATATGCATGTGTGCACATGTGTGGTGAATATGTGTGTGCAAGTGTTCATACCTCTATCATTCATTCTCTGCCTTATCTCCTGGAGACAGAGTCTCTCACTGAACCTGGAACGGTTTTTCTGGCGGGACTGGCTGACCAAGAAACCTCAGCCCCCCGTTTCTGGAGTGAGAGGCTCACAGTCACAGCTGGCTTTTCCACACGGGTGAGGGGATCCAGCCCTCATGCTGGCACAGCAAGCGCTCCTACCCGCTGGCTGTCTCCCTGGCCCCCACGTGGATTTCACCACTGTCTAGTCATGAGGTCTCAAGATTAGCAACAAAGTGAGGTGTCCATAATGCTTCCCCTCTCTGCCTCACAGCGGGTGTGGGGTGCACGATGCATTCCTTTACCCCTCAGGCCTCTGCCCCTCCCCCCCGTGCCCCTTCTCCACAGGAGGTGACTCCCATTTGTGAAGGAAAACAGGCAAGTATGCAGAACAGAAGCCCTGACCTCACCCTGGCCCCTTGCCATTGCAGTGGGAGGGAAGGACACCTCCCAGGCCCGGGTGGCCTCCACTTCCTGCTTCCTCAGGGAGGTCAGGCCTCTCATCTCCTCTCTCCTATGAGCTCCTCTTCACCCTCTGAAGGCTGTCTAAGCTCCATCTACCTTAAAAACCCAAGAGCTGGACTGCAGAGATGGCTTAGCGGTTAAGGTGCTTGGCTGCCAAGCCTAAGGATCCAAGTTCAATTCCCCAGTATCCATAAAAGCCAGCTGCACAAGGTAGTGCATGCATGTTTGTTTACAGTGACCAGAGGCCCTGGCACACCCATTTCCCCTCCCGCCTCTCTCTCTGATTCTCTCCCAAATAAATAAATAAAGAATATTGAGAAAGGAAACCCAAGAGCCAATACGCCTCTCCTGTTCCTTCATGGCTGTGCCCAAACTGCATACACATTGAGCCAATTCACTTGCTCGCACCCCAGCTGTGCCACCCCAGCTGTGCCTTGAAGCCGTGCCACCCACCTGCGCCCCAGCTGCCATCAACGTCAGTGCCAGCTCCGCTGCTCGGCTGACAGAACACTTTGCATCGCCCATCTCATGTTACTCCCTGTCTTCTCTCTATGGAGCTCAGGTTGACCTCAGACTTGCAGCAATCCTCCTGCCTCAGCCACCACTGCTGGCAAGCCTGATCATCTTTGTTACTTTCCAACAAGGCTCCTGTTTGAGTCACCATTCACAGATGACACTGCAGGTGCCAGTTCCCACGGCCCCAGCCCGGCTGGACACTGCCCTGTCCTTTCTCCTCGTGCTCCAGTGGGTCACAGCTTCAGAACCTGTGTCTCTGTCCTGAGCACCATCCCGCGCCCTGCCGGCTCCTGTCCTCACCACTTCACACACAGACTCCGGGACACTTTCCCAACTCCCCTGGAGGCGACAGCCACTCTGTTAGTCTTAGCCTCTTCTAGTTCACTTTATATACATTCTTCCAGAATGTTCTGACTAAAATGTAATGTGGGTCCTGGTCTTTCACTGTTTAATATCCTGGAATGCCACCTTCCTTCCTCTCCTGCCTGGACTCCAGAGGAAGCCACACTCACTGTCTCTCACATAGCTCGCGACAGCCGGCTTCCGCTTCCGAGGCTCGGCCTGGGCTTTCTCCCGCCCGTGCAGGTCTCCCACTGCCAGGCGGCACAAATGCTGCCCCTCAGCATGCAGGGGCCTTTCTCTGCACCATGGCCGCCAGTCCTCCAGTCCTCCCTCATCCCTCCCTCTGTGGTTTGTATCTTTTGTCTGTGCTCATCAAGTTCATTTCTCCCAGCACTCAGGAGGCTGAGGTAAGAGGATGACTGTGAGTTCAAGGCCAGCCTGGGACTACAGAGTGAGTTCCAGGTCAGCCTGGGCTAGAGTGAGACCCTACCTCAAAAAATTGTTTTTAAAAAAATCACAAAATAGCATATGTGATGTGATCCTACTCAGGAAAAGCAACACATTATATACGATTCTTACAGCTCTCATTCCTTTGTTGTCTAAGACTCTTCGTGATGAGGGGGTGAGATGAGAGAGAAGACAGTAAGATGTTGACAGACACACATGTTACTGCTCAGACATCTTGAATGACTGTCTTTCCACAGTGAGTGTCTACTTGAGGCATAAATTACAATATAAAAGTGTAATTTAGGCCAGTCAACATTGTTATGGACAGGGGAGGAGCTTTGGAGGCCACTCCCCTCCCTAATGAGCTAATGATAGTTAATGGTTGCTGGGGGAGGGGAAGGAGAGTGGTCCTCTTCTGTGGGGTAGCAACTGGTGAACCATGACAAGGAATGTAGAAGACAGGGTATAGGGGACAGTAATGTGGGGTACATGTGAAAAAAATGAAATATATGAATATATGTATGATAACATTAAAAATAAATTATACATACATATATATATACATATATATATTCAGAACAGCTTTACAAAGGATGCTCTATACTTATTTTTCTTAGATGCAATGAAACTTATGCCATGCTTTAAAATTGGAGTAGAGTCCCCCACCAAAAGCATATAACTTTTTATTGTATTTTTGGTTTTTAATTTTCTTTTAAATATGTTTTTATTATTTATTTAATTAAGAGAGAGGGGAAGGGAGAGGCTGATAGAGAATAGGCACATCAGCCACTATAAAGAAATTCTAGATGCATGTGCCACCTTGTGCATCTGGCTTTATGTGGCTACTGGAGAATGGAACCTGGGTCCTCAGGCAAGCGCCTTCTTTTTTTTTTTTCCCCCAAGGTAGGGTCTTGCTCTAGCCCACGCTGACCTGAAATTAGTCTCATGGTGGCCTTGAACTCATGGCAATCTTCCCACTTCTGCCTCCTGAGTGCTGGGATTAAAGGTGTGGGCCACCATGCCTGGCTTTTTTTGTTGTTGTTGTTTGTTTTTTTAAGGCAAGGTTTTGCTCTAGTCTAGGCTGACCTGGAATACACTACTTAGTGTCAGGGTGACCTTGAACTCACACTGATCCTCCTATGCCTCCTAAGTGCTAGGATTAAAGGTGTGTACCACCACTCCCAGCCATTTTTACTGTATTAAAAAATATTTATGTGCACTTGTATGTGTGTGTGTGTGAGAGAGAGAGAGAGAGAGAAAATGGTTGTGCCAGGGTCTGTTGCCACTGCAAACAAACACCAGATACATGTGCCACTTTTTTGTGTCTGGCTTCACATAGGTGTTGGGGAACTGAACCTGGCCCAGCAGCTTTACAACAAATGCCTTTAACCACGGAGCCATCTCCCCTGGTCCACCACATACCTCTTTAAAAGCAGCCATTTGTTTCTGGATTCGGTTGACAAATCGCCATTGTATTACAAGACTAGAAAGAAAAAGACATTTCATTTGGACTTGTATTGTAATGTTTAATCTTGGTTGCCAACATGACAGGATTTAGAATCACCTAAACTCCGGGGATGTCTGTGAGGGATTTTTAAAAAAAATTCATACATGTACATAATATATTTTAATCTCTTTACATTACCTTCTTTTTAAAGAAAAAATACATTTTAAAATGTTTATTTTTTTGAGGGAGAGAGAGAGAAAGAGAGAGGGAAAGGATGGGTGTACCAGGGCCTTCAGCCACTGCAAATAAAACTCCAGACACATGCGCCACTTTGTGTATCTGGTTTACGTGGGTCCTGGGGAATTGAACCTGGGTCCTTTGGCTTTAAAAGTGCCCTAACCACTAATCTAGCTCCCCTGGCACCCTCCCCCCATTGCCTTCTTCTATCCCCCTCTCCCACCTTCCTTCTATTTAACTCCTCCTTTCTGGTGAAAGATTTTCTCGATTGGGTTGAGGTGGAGAGACCCACGATAACTGTGGCTGGGCCAGTCCCGTGGGTACAGCAGACAGTTAAGCAGCAGCACTGAGTGCTCTCTGCTTCCTGACCGTGACTGTAACATGACCAGCCAGCTTCTTGCTCATGCTGTGCTCATGGTTGCTCACTGCCGTGCCCCCACCCCCCACCATGATGGCCCACATGCCCTTGAGGCGGGAGCCAAAAGAAACCCTTCCTTCCTTAAGCTGCTTCTTGTCCAGGTATGTGGTCCCAGTAATTCAAAAGTAACTAATACATGTATGAACCATAAGGCAATCTTCATACATACTTATTAACAGCTAGAAACAGAAAGACTAGCTGAACCCAAGGGACAGCTAAATGCGGTCAGGTAACACCATACTGTATTTTTTCATAGGAAAGAGAACATTGAGCTTTTGGCCATGGGGGAAGGAAAAAAGGCTAAGAAAAATTTTCTCAAAAGAAAGTACAAACTTACTTCTAGGAAAATACTCAATAATGAAATACTTACTAGATGTATTCCTTTTTGTTCTTATTGGTGACCACAATTTCTGACCCACCAGTTTTCAATTCATGTTGATGTGTCTAAAATGAAATATGACACCTTGATGTGTTATTTTAGTGAAAAAAGAAAGCAAAAAGTATACATATTAGTTATACCAGAAACCTGGGTGTTTTAAATTGAATCCATTCAAAAGCTAAAAGCTAAGAAAACTTAAATATTAGTTTTACTAAAATAAATATGGAATGAATCAAATGTCAAGGAAAGCATGTGTTCTGGCTGTGAGGCAGCTTTTGTTACTCAGAAAGTAAGGATAAAACAGAGCACAGAGGTGTCAAAGGTGTGGCGTACTGATGTCTGAACTTAGGTCACAACATGTCTTTCACAAATTATGAGCCATTTGAAAACGCACAAACCTGTCCAAAAAGCTCCTCATCTATGACGAACCTGAGGTCCAGTTCGGTTGGGTCATTTTCAAGAATCCATCTCAGAGAGTTGTAATACTCACTGTCCTATGAGGAGAGACTTGCAGTTTAAGGGTCTGTATGTAGAAAGATATCTGACCTTGCATAAAAGGTACATTAGGGGCTGAAGAGTCAGGGGAAAGATGAAATGTTAGCTAGTATTGATAATAAAAGAACCAGTTGTGGGAAGTAGACAGTGTTTGCTCCAAAATTATTTTAACTATATTATATATTGGAAATTTTTTGTAATGAAATGTTTGTACATTGAAATATTGTAATTTATTAATTTCTCCACCATTTAAAAACTAATTCTTGGGCTGGAGAGGTGGCTTAGTGGTTAAAGTGCTTGCCTGCAAAGCCTAAGGATTCATGTTCAGCTCTCCAGGTCCCACGTAAGCCAGACACACAAGGTGACGCAAGTGTGTAAAGTTGCACATGCGCACAAGATGGTGCGTGCGTCTGGAGTTTGATTGCTGTGGCCTGATGCCCTGGCGCACCAATTCTCTCCCCCCACATAAAAGAAAAAGGCCAATCTGTTGGGCTTGCCTCAAAAACAAAACAAAACAAAATAAAAACTAATTCTCTGGGCTGGGGATGTGGCCTAGGAATAGAGCCCTAACCAACATGTGTAAGACCCTAGATTCAGTTTTTACATCATAAAAACAACCACCACTGCTGAATTCTAATTCTCCCTAATGATCAGCTGCCTGTTAACTCATTCTTCCCACATAAAAGGAGTGGAAAGACGTACCACCGATTCCATATCGTGAAGCGTTATCAGTTTCTGTAACATCATCTTGTAAAAGGGGCGGATGAAGAAACCTTCAAGAAATGAAATACACTCAGGGTGAACACCAAGAGAAAGCAAGCGGACAGCGACATTAAAAACAGTTGGACACTTGATACTGACCATCCAACAGTTTGCCATGATAGACCGCCATCCCAGCCACCCGACCGATGAACTTGAAGTAAGACAGGTGATCTTCGTTACACAGGCCAGAGTTGGGGTTTATCTGTAGGGTGTAATTATCTCTGCAAAGACAACCACATGTCCCATTCCTCTCAGGAGCTCATAGAAAACAGTTTAACATGGCAAACAATTAGAACAAGTTCTCTTCTTTTTACGGTTATTTACCTCTGTTAGAAAACACTTGACTAGCCGCACACCTTTAATCCCAGCACTTGGGAGGTAGAGGTAGGAGGATCACCATGAGTTTGAGGCCACCCTGAGACTACATAGAGAATTCCAGGTCACCCTGAGCTAGAGTGAGCCCTTACCTCAAAACATACACACACACATAAAAAAAAAAAAAGCAAGAGAATTTACTGGAAGCTTGCAGACCAGGTAGTTTGGCAAATGCAGCAATGAACAAGGATACAAACGAGATCCTGCCTCAAAAATGAGATGGGGGGGCTGGAGAGATGGCTCAGAGGCTAAAGGTGCTTGCAAAGCCTGATGGCCTGGATTTTATTCCCTAATACCCATTAAAGCTAGATGCACAGAGTGGCACATGTGTCTGGAGTTTGTTTACAGAGGCAAGAAGCCCTAGTGTACTCATTCTCTCTCTGCACAAATAAATAATAAAAATTTAAAAAACATTAAAAAATGTACATAGACATTTAAAGATTCTTATGGCAGGTGTAACGGTATAGGGCTCTCTGGAGGCCAAGGTGGGGGACTGCTTGAGTCCAGAAGTTCAAGGCCAGCCTGGGCAACACAGTGAGACCTAGTCTCTAAATAGGTCAAGAAAGTGTACTCACGTTGCAGAGTACTCAAACAGGCCATAGTAAGGGTTGAACATCTCCTTGGAGAGAAGGAAGAACCACTCCCGGGAGACTCCCCCGTAGTCCAGCCCCTTCTCTCCATCAAACTCGATCCAGAGCCGGGCCTTGAGCAAGTCGGCTCGCTTCACACCCATGATTCTCCGGTAAGAATCCTCCAGAACAGTTGCGCGGCGAAGTTTCATCTCAAATTTGTTTGGAATGTCATTCTGAAAAGCCCGAGAAGGGAGGCTCATGGTTGATATCAACTCATTTACTTCAAATCAGACAAGGCTAGCTCACATGGACGCCGTAACACCTGCTGTACGCCACGCTGTGTGTTCCCCTCTGCTTTAAGTAATGCAGTCGGGAAAACAGAGCTGGGTGTACTGTCCTTTTTCTTGACCTAAGGTCTCTCTTTGTCGCCCAGGTTGGCCTGGGACTGAAGATCGTCTAGTCTCAGCCTCTACAGGACTGGGATTATAGATATGCTACCACCATGCCCAGTTTAGACATAGCAGACATGTTAATGCACTTCTCTGGGGTGACAGAATTCATGCATGCTTCTCTAAGCACTTGATCAGGCCGGGACAGGAGTGTTGCTGAGGCCACGCTGAGCTGCACAGTGAGTTTCAAGCCAGCCTGAGCTACATACATTGTGAGATCCTGTCTCAAAAAACCAACAGGACTTAAAAATCCTAAATTATCCAAGTAGAAAACAATTTCCAAAGTAACTTAGATATAAAAGAATTTAAAAGCTCTCTGACACTTAAGAATTTTATCAGGGGCATAAATATAAAGCGTCATATTTCATTCATATTAAAAGTTTGGACAAGGCAGGGTGTGGTTATCCACGCCTTTAATCCTGGCACTCAGGAGGTAAAGGTAGGAGGATCACTCTGAGTTCGAGGCCAGCCTGGGACTAGAAAGTGAGTGCCACGTCAGACTGCGCTAAAGTGAGACCCTACCTTAAAAAAGAGAAAAAAAGGGCTGGAGAGATGGCTTAGCAGTTAAGGCACTTGCCTGCAAAGCCAAAGGATCCTAGTTCAACTCTCCAGGACCCACATAAGCTAGATGCACAAGGGGGTGCACACATCTGGATGCAGTGGCTGGAGGCCCTGGCACGCCCATTCTCTCTCTCTGCCTTTTTCTCTCAAATAAATAAATAAATAAATAATATTTTTTAAAAAAGAGAAAAATTCTGAATGAAAAATCTGGTACCGTACCTACCATTTTTTTTTTTTTTGGAGAGAGTCTCGCCCAGGTTCCCACCCACCATCTTGAATCAGAAGATCCTTCAGGTAAGAACCCTAAGAAAGCATAACCAAATATTGCCACCTAGTGTTAATGTTTATAAACTGCAGGGAAAAGGAGGGAAGGCGTTAAAGGGCTGGAGAGATGGCTTAGTGGTTAAGACGCTTGCCTGCAAAGCTTAAGGACCCATGTTCCGTTCCTCAGGACCCGTGTAAACCAGATGCACAAGGCGACACACGCGTCTGGAGTTCATTCACAGTGGCTAGAGGCCCTGGCGTGCCCATTCCCCCTCTCTATCTGCCTCTTCCTCTCTCTCAAATAAATAAATATTTTTTTTAAAAAAAGGCATTAAAAATATTAGAAAGTAGACTAGAGGCACTTGCTTGCAAAGCCTGATGGCCCAGGTTTGGTTCCTCAGTACCTGTGAAAAGCCAGATGCATAAAGTGGCACATGTATCTAGAGTTTGTTTTCACTGGGAAAAGGCCCTGACATGCTCATTCTTTTTTTCTATGATTGCAAATAAATAATAAAAGTTTAAAAGCTGGGCGTGGTGGCACATGCCTTTAATCCCAGCACTCCGGAGGCAGAGGTAGGAAGTTCGAGGCCATCCTCTGAATATATAGTGAATTCCAGGTCAGTGAGAATTAGAGCTAGACCCTACCTCGAAAAACAAAGAAAGTAAAAAAAGAGAACAACAACAGTGACAAATGGATGACTGTCAAAGAAAAACAACAAAAAACAAAAGCTAATGTAAAGGAGCTCAGAGAATTTTCCAGAACTATCGAAGACAAGGCTGTCCTGAACTATTCTTACACCAATTGTACAAAGAACAAGTTCCACAAACCCCACCAGGAAGCACCAAGTTTAAGCACTTTTAATGATATTTTTCTACATTACAAAGCATCTTGAAAAATAAACAGATGCAGTGAGTATGCGTCACAAGTGATTAAAAAACAGGCGTCCCTTCTCTAGGAGGAACTCGTTACTCACTGTTGTTTCAAACACACAAGTCCTCAGCTGCTTTTAGAAACGTACTTCCCTGTGACTTTCAGTCTATACAATGATCATGCCCCCAAACTTGCTGCAAATGTCACGAACCTGCTTCTTCAACTTTCTTCGGAAGAATTCATACTTTCTTTTGTAATCCCTGGAGTAGGGCACTGCCTGTAGTTGAAAATTTTGGAAAAATAAAGAAGGCTTAGGTTGCCTTTATTCTGGAATAACTTTAGAAGTCCCCCCCCTCTTGGTATTTTATGAGCGTAAGTTAACAAAATTAAAACAGAATATTTGAAAATTAAAGTTCCATTTGAAGAAAAACAGATATAAAAGTTTAGATTTTTAATTTCTCTGTTTAAGATAAAATTGAATTCAGCAGTTCCTATGGCTGCAATTTTCATCATGCAATATTCCTGAAATGTAACGTGCCAGAGACAGGAAATTTCTTCCAAGTAGAGAAACATTAGAAACAAAAATTTCCATTTCTGAGAAGACTTTCAAAGTGATTTCTCCATCAGGGGAACAATTTGAAAAATGTACTTTTCCCTTGGACTCCCAGGAGCTGCCTTTCTTATTCATTATTTTAAAGTTGCACACTGAGATGCTAAGCAGACATCTAAAACAAGCCATGTGTTCAGTAGCTGTAGAAGAGAGCAGTTTTCCCGGGTTAACCTGACTCAGAAGTAGCATGACCTGAAATCATGGTAATGTTTAAACTCATACACGGGTGTATCTTAAGTAGTGGGCATTCACAATGACTTTTATTAAAACATTTATAAGGCACAAGCCTGGCATTGGCAGGGCTTTCCACCTGCTCGTTCTGTCCAGTGCAAGAATGACATCACGCTATCTTTTCAAAGAACTGAGACCTGGAGTGGCAGGGAGCCAAATAGCAAAGGTGCTTTCCTCTCAGTTCCTGCAGGTTTTGCCCTTGAAGAGCGGCGGCAGAACACCCCCATCAGGGCACACGGGTTTGGAGAGACTTACTGGTCCAGTAATTGCTACATTCTGCAGCCGAGGATCTTCCCATTGCGTTCTCTTTATATCTGAAAGGAAGAAAAAGACGTTCTTCTTCCCATGTACAAAATACAGTATCACAAAAAGTCGTATAATAAAAAAAATTACATCTCACATACTGTGATTTATGTAGAAGATTCTTCCATCTGTGTGAGTTCTTTCTTCCCATCCTGGCTGTAATTAAAAATGTATTGTTATTGTATAAGAACAGAGTTTCAGATGCATAGGTTAAAAAAAAAAGCACTGGTACCGGGTGTGGTGGCACACGCCTTTAATCCCAGCACTGGGGAGGCAGAGATGGGAGGATCGCCGTGAGTTCAAGGCCAACCTGAGATCACATAGTGAATTCCAGGTCAGCCTGAGCTACAGCAAGACCCTATACCTCGAAAGACCAAAACCAAGAACAAAAACAAAAAAGCACTGGTCATGTGGTTAATTTGTACACATCATTTTTTGTAGAAGGCATCTGTAGTTTAAGAATGTGATTAATGGGCTGGAGAGATGGCTTAGTGGTTAAGCGCTTGCCTGTGAAGCCTAAGAACCCTGGTTCGAGGCTCAATTCCCCAGGACCCACATTAGCCAGATGCACAAGGGGGCGCACACATCTGGAGCTCCTTTGCAGTGGCTGGAGGCCCTGGTGCACCCATTCTCTCTCTCTCTTTCTGCCTCTTTCTCTCTCTGTCTGTCACTCTCAAATAAATAAATAAAAATAACAACAACAAAAAATTTTTAAGAATGTGATTAGTTATGGCTGTTAAGGAACTACTATATTCCCAAGCAGAAAATCTTTGCATTGGTCAAGTTAGATGGGCACTAGTTAGTTCTCTGAACTTACAGGCAAAGGCCCCAGGTCACCGGAAGACTCTGGTGATGTCTTTCCTCTCAGATGGGCTGGGATTTTCAATCTTGGATCTTCCTTGTTTGGGTTGAATCAATAAATAAAACAACACACACAAAATTTTAAAATAATGAAAATCAGGAAGTCACAATGTCAATGAATATTTAAGATATTTTCTTTTGTATTTTTACTTTTATTTACTTTTTTTTGTTGTTTTGTTTTGAGACAGGGTCTCAGGTAGCCCAGGTTGGTCTTAAACTCCTGATCCTCTTGCATCTGTCTCCAAAATGTTAGGATTATAGGTGTGGGCCACCAGGCCCCATGTATACTTGATTTCATGTGAGCTGTTTCTCCTCCTAATTTACTGCTACAAGGCTAACTCCCAACTGAAGGAATGCTAAGGGTTAGTTTTCAGAGTGACATAAACACTGATGATCTCTGTCACATGACCCACTGATAACCCTTTACCTCGTTCTTTAGGAATTGTGTACTATGTAGAATTTCCTCTGCATACACCAGTAAAAGACTGCAACCTGCTGGGCGTGGTGGTGTACACCTTTAATCCCAGGACTGCTGTGAATTCAGGCCACCCTGAGACTACATAGTGAATTCCAGGTCAGCCTGAGCTAGAGTGAGACCCGCCTCAAAAAAAAAAAAAAGATTGTAACCTTACAATGACCTCATGTGATTTCTCCTTTGTGTAACATGCTGTGTGGAACCTGTTTGAGTGCTGAATTATTATTACTATTCTTTGTTTTTTAAAAATATTTTATTTATTTGAGAGAGATGCATGTGACATCTTGTATATCTTTACGTGGGTACTGGGGAAGTGAACCTGGGTCCTTAGGCTTAGCAGGCCGAGCACTTTAACCACTAAGTCATCTCTCCAGCCCTATTTTTTGTTTTAAGTACTTTTATTGATTTGTAAGCAGAGAGAGATAGAAGACAGGTAGAGAGATAGAGAGAATGGGCACGCCAGGACCTCCAGCCACTATAAATGAACTCCAGATGCATGCACCACTTTGTGCATCTGGCTTCATGTGGGTACTGAGGAATTGAACTTGGGTCATTAGGCTTTGCAGGCAAATACCTTAGCCACTGGGCCATTTCTTCAGTCCTTGAATTATTATTATTTTTAATTTTTTGTATTGTTTTTGTTATTTATTTATTTATTTATTTATTTATTTATTTGAGAGCAACAGACAGAGAGAGAGAAAGAGGCAGAGAGAGAGAGAGAGAGAGAGAGAGAGAGAGAGAAAATGGGCGTGCCAGGGCCTCCAGCCACTGCAAACGAACTCCAGATGCATGCACTACCTTGTGCATCTGGCTTACGTGGGTTCTGGGGAATTGAGCCTTGAACCGGGGTCCTTAGGCTTCACAGGCAAGCACTTAACCACTAAGCCATCTCTCCAGCCCTGAACTATTATTTTTGAAAGACTGAAAAGTAAGCTGAAAAAAAAGTTGCTAAAGTCAATTCAGATTGCTAAAAGAGAGAGAGAGAACAAATGGGGCTGGAGAGATGGCTCAGCAGCTAAAGGCCACTTGTTTGCAAAACCTGACAGCTTGAGTTCCATTCCCTTAGGTGAGCCAGATGCACAAAGTGCTGCATGTGTCTGGAGTTTGAAGTGGCAAGAGGCCCTGGTACACCTGTACGAACTCTCTGCCTCTCACTCTCTCAAATGAATAATAAAAAATTTTAAAAAGGAAAAAAAGTTTAATTTATTTGGATTAAATTAATATATAATAACTTTAATATTATTTTACTAAATAATTTATCAAACAATTTTTGTGTTATATATATATAAGCTATGTTGGCCTTTTCTTTCTTTCTTTCTTTTTTTTTTTTTTTTTTTTGGTTTTTCAAGGTATGGTTTCACTCTAGCTCAGGCTGACCTTTTTTGTTTTTTGGAGGTAGGGTTTCACTCTAGTCCAGGCTGACCTGGAACTCACTATGTAGTCTCAGGCTGGCCTTGAGCTCATGGTGATCCTCTTACCCCTGCCTCCCGAGTGCTGAGATTAAAGGCATGCACCACCATGTCAGGCATATATTGGCCTTTTAAAATAGTTAAAAACCTTGGGCTGGAGAGATGGCTTAGCAGTTAAGCGCTTGCCTGTGAAGCATATGGACCCCAGTTCGAGGCTCAATTCCCACATTAGCCAGCTGCACAAGGGGGTGCACGTGTCTGGAATTTGTTTGCAGTGGATGGAGGCCCTGGCGTGCCCATTCTCTCTATCTGCCTCTTTCTCTCTCTGTCTGTCACTCTCAAATAAATAAATAAAAATATTAAAAAATAGTTAAAATCTATTCATTTGTTGCTAATTTTAGTAATTTGTTTACTGATGATGAACTAAATACCAAATGACTGTAAGACTTGTGGTGGTTGGAATGTACAATGTCCATAGCCCCTTCTCAGTCCCAGATCTGGAAGTCCAGCCCCACTGGGAGCTGGAAGCTTGGAATGTAAAATGTCCATAGCCCTCCTCAGTCCCAGATCTGGAAGTCCAGCCCCATTGGGAGCTGAGAGCTTGGAATGTAAAATGTCCATAGCCCTCCTCAGTCCCAGATCTGGAAGTCCAGCCCCATTGGGAGCTGAGAGCTTGGAATGTAAAATGTCCATAGCCCTCCTCAGTCCCAGATCTGGAAGTCCAGCCCCATTGGGAGCTGAGAGCTTGGAATGTAAAATGTCCATAGCCCTCCTCAGTCCCAGATCTGGAAGTCCAGCCCCATTGGGAGCTGGGAGCTGCTTGCTCTTAACTGCTCTCCTCTGCTGCTGATGAAAATGTGAGCTGGGACTGTGCTTTCTCCACTCTGATGAAACTTCCCTTTGAAACTATGTTTGAAATAAACCCTCTCCTCCCATAAGCTGCATCTGGTAGGGTGTTTTGTCCCAGCAACAAGACCATAAGTACTACAAGATCTGTCTTTCAAAAAACATTTTTTTTTTTTTTGTTTATTTGCAAGGTGGTGTGGGGGGGAGAGAGCAGGAAAAAGAGAATGGGTGCACCAGGGTTTCTTGTCACTGCAAACAAATTTCAAATGCATGCACTACTTTGTGCATCTGGCTTTACATCAATACAGGGGAATTGAACCCAGGCTGTCAGGCTTTGCAAGCAAGCACCTTTAACAGCTGGGCCATCCCCCAGCCCTATAAAGACCTATCTTAAACTGAAAGTATCTGTTCTGCCTAGCCTCACACGGACTTTCTGGTAGTAAACGAGATACAGATTCAAGAGTGCTTTGGAACTGTACAGTTTCATATAAGAATAAAGATTACTGCTGAATGCCTTTCTAATCACCTGTGGTTAGTGAGCTAGAAAAAGGAAGTCAATGAGTACCTTCATGAAATACAAGACAATGTACAAGAAAGAAGCATGCACATTTCTTGAACAGAAACAATACTGTTAAGAATGCCAGGGCTGGGATGAGCTCAGTTGGTGGCCCAGGGTTTGATCCCCAGCACTGCACAAATTTGGCACCTAATAATGCCAGCACTTGGGGGAGTGGCAGGAGGATCAGGACTTCAAGGTGATTGCTGGCTACACAGTGAGTTTTTGGTCAGCCTGGGCTACATGAGATCCTGTCTCAAAAAAAAAAAAAAAAAAAAAAGAAAGAAAGAAAAGAAAAGAAAAAGAAAACAAACAAACAAGCATAAGCTCATCCAAAGCAAGAATTTCATGTATCTTTCAATGCCTATTGGAGAAGGCAGATTATACCAATACACACTTTTGGATTCTACAGAACTATATACCACAGTTATGGTTATAACTTTAAAATGGTAAGTATTAATGTTACCCAGGTGGTGGTCTTGGTGTTGTGGTCAATAAAAAAAGGTCTTCCATTCGGGGCATGCCGGACTTCCCAGCCTTTGGGAAGGAATCCCTGTTCCATTTCAGATGGTGGAGTCACCTGATGTGCAGGATCACCCACAGGGGCTTGTGGCTGAGGTCCTGCCGACCGTGATGGTGGCTGACTGGTCTCTGTTGTGGCCTGGTGTATTAATTAAGGCATGTTAATTAAGGTATATTAATTAAGGCAGACTGTCAAATTGCATAGAAAACTCACAAATAGCTCTGGTAAGAAACACAGCTTAACCTGCAAACAAAATGCACACTTGTGAAAAGATCCCAACCACCAGAGGCACAACTTCAAACCTAGCTATATATTCATTATTCCAAACCTTTCCTTTTTTTGTTTGCTTTTTTGAGGTAAGGTCTTGCTCTATCTCAGGCTGACCTAAGAGTACATAGTTTCAGGGTTGCCCTTGAACTCACAGTGATCCTCCTATCTCAGCCTCAGGCTCCTGAGTGTTGGGATTAAAGGCATGTACCACCATACCCAGCCTTGTTTTTTTTTTTTTTTTTTTTGAGACAGGGTCTTATTCTGTAGCCCAGGCTGGCCTTGAACTTGTGACAATCCTACCTCAGCTTCCAAAGGGCTAGGATTATAGGCATGAGTAAGTAACATTTTAATAACTTAAAAAATATTTTTATTTATTTATTTGACAGAGAAAGAGGGAGAAAGAGAGAGAAAATGGGCACGCCAGAGCTCCAGCCACAGCAAACAAACTCCAGACTCATGCACCCCCTTGTGCATGACTAACATCTGGCTAACATGGGTCCTGGGGAATTGAACCTGGGTCCTTCGGCTTTGCAGGCAAACAATGCCTTAGCCGCTAAGCTACCCTTCCAGCCCTTAATAACTTTTTCCTGAATTTTTCTGATAAAGTGTTCTACCAAACTTTGTGTTATAACAATTTATTAAGAGTGCAGTGAGCAGTTGGCCGTGGGCACATCTGACTGAGGAAGCCACACTGCCCACGTGCGCCTGCACAGCCCCAGCGGTAGGGCAGGCTTACAGTGCTCAGAGTGGAGGCTGGCTCTGCTCCTCGAGATTCAGAAAAGGGTGCCCCAGACATACAAGTGTCTTCAAATGCTGGACAAAGTAAATGCTAACCCTCTACCACCAAATCAGGAATCTGATGTATGCTATGCTGCCATAACAGATGACTAGATGGTAGTTAAAATAGATACAGTACGTCTATTGTTTTCTTCTTGTGACAGACTGGCCTCAGACTCTCTATGTAACTAAGGCTGGTCTTGAACTCCTAATCATCTTGCTTCTAACTCACAAGAGCTGGGATTACAGGTGTTGTATCATTATTTTATGTAATGTTGGGATGCAACCCAGGGTTTTGAGCATGCTAGGCAAATACCAACTAAGCTACATTCCCAGCCCTAGGGGATCCCAGTAGATAGGTTTCAAACAACATAAGTAGGGCTTTAACATACCCACTGGGAAAAAAAAAAAAAAAAAAGAAAAAGAAAAAGAAAAGATTTAGACTTGCACAGCATAACATTATGCAAAATGAAAACACATGAACATAAATGGTGTTTACGTTGTTTAGCTCTTTGTGGAATTACATAAAACAGGCCAAAGAGTGCACAACAGACATGCAGCTTTGTGAAGAAGAAATAAGCTTTATCTTTGAGAGGCTTTTAAAAAGTTACTTGTTCATTTATAGGCAGAAAGAGTGAGAAAGGAAGGGAATGGGCACACCAGGGCCTCTTGCCACTGCAAACAAACTCCAGATACATGTGCCACCCTGTGCATCTGGCCCTACGTGAGCCCTGGGGAACTGCTCCCAAGCCACCAGGTTTTACAAGTAAGTGCCTCCAACTGCTGAGCCATCTCCCCAACCCTAAGAGATTCTGTGTGTGTGTGTAAGAGAGAGGGAAAGAGAGAGAGACTGATTGATTCTGAAAATTGATCCCAGAGCCTCATGCATGTTAGGCAAGCACTCTACCACTGAGCTAATCAACTCAGCTCAAGAGTTTATTTTATTTTTATGAGAGAGGGAGAGAGAGAATTGATGTACCAGGGCCTCTAGCCACTGCAATTGAACTCCAGACACATGTACCACCTTGTGCATCTGGCTTATGTGGGTTCTGGGGAATCAAACCTGGATCCTTAGGCTTTGCAGGCAAGCACCTTAACCACTAAGCAATCTCTCTAGCCTGAGTTTGTTATTATTATTTTATTTTTATTTTTAATTTTTTGGTTTTTTGAGGTAAGGTCTTGCTCTAGCCCAGGCTGACCTGGAGTTTACTATGTAGTCTCAGGGTAATCTTGAACTCTCACAGCAACCCTCCTACCTCTGTCTCCCAAGTGCTGGGATTAAAGGTGTGCACCACTATGCCTGGTGCGTGTTTATTTATTTATTTTAAAAATATTTTTATTTATTTATATATTTTTGATAAAGAGAGAGGGGGAAGGGGAGAGAATGGGCACACCAGGTCCTGTAGCCTCTGCAAATGAACTCCAGATGCATATGCCACCTTGTGCATCTGGCTTATGTGGGTCCTGGAGAATTGAACCTGGGTCCTTAGGCTTCATAGGCTAATGCCTTAACTGCTAAGCCCTCTCTCTAGCTCTGTGAGTTTTTAAAACAAAACTTCCAGGAATTAATGTGGCAACTTGTCAATGGTGATATATTCTTGATGTTAAGCATATAGGCATTTGCCGTATTATTCTCACTTTTTTGTAGCATTAATACATTTCTTAGCAAGAGCAATGGAGATAAGATAAAATAAATATTTTACTGATAGTTACAAGGAAGGATTGCAGAAGGTATTTGCTGTGGCTACAAATGAAATGATCATAAATTTCTTTAGTAGATACTAACAACCAAGATGATGATGATGATGATGATTTTTGTTTTTTCGAGGTAGGGTTTCACTCTAGCCCAGGCTGACCTGGAATTCACTATGTAGTTTCAGGGTGGTCTTGAACTCATGGTGATCCTCCTACCTCTGCCTCCCGAGTGCTGGGATTAAAGGCGTGCACCACCATGCCTGGCTAGATTATCTTTTAAAAAGCATTTTATTTACTTATTTGCAAGGGAGAGAGAGAGAGACAAACAGACAGACACACAGGCAGGCAGACAGGCATCAGGGCCTCTTTCCACTGCAAACAAACTCCAGATTCATGTGCCACTTTGTGTATCTGGCTTTATGTAGGTACTGGGGAATTGAACCCAAGCTGTGAGGCTTTGCAAGCAAGGGCCCTTAACCACTGAGCAACCGCTCCAGTCCACCAAGATTATCTTTAAGCAAATGAATGGTCTTAACTAATCCAACTAAGGAGTCATCCAACTTACTAGACTGGATTTGTCCTGGGTCCCATGTGGACTTGCTTTATATTAAAAGTGCTAACTCACATGTATCAGAAATACACAGAAAACGGGAGACAGTATTCACGTCAGAAAAATTAGCAGATAGAAGATGCTATAAGCAAACAGTTTATATTACAAAGTGACGAAGAGTTTACGAAGGAACAGGACAGCTTCCATCCTGTCAGAAACAAGTAACTGAGGATGGTACCTGGGCAGCAGGCTTCGTCCAGGTGGTAGTTCTGGAATTGTGATCTACATAGTAGGACCGTCCTCGTTCATCTTGCTTCTCTTCCCAACCTGGTGGCAATCCAGATGATGTAGGCAAAAGCTAAAGCGTGCAGCAACAGAGCTATGTATTAGTATGAAAGAGTTCCTCACAGAGGATTACACCACCTTCACACCTTGAGCTCTAAAATCAACCATGTCTTATTTTATTTTGCGCTAAAACCATTCAGTACAACAGAAGATGTGCAAGTAAGTTTTAAATTTAGTACAGAGAACCTTGTTTTAAATATTTTTAAGGTTTATTTATTTTTAATTAATTTTATTTATGGGAATACGCGTAAATCAGTGAGCATGGGCACATGCGTGCTACAGTGCACATGTTGAGGTCTGAGGACAAGCCTGGAGTGTTGACTCTCTCCTTCCACCTTCTTTCTGGTGACAGTCTCATTTGGTGCTGTGTGTGCACCAATCTCACTCGCTTGTAAGCATCAGGATCCTCCTGGCTCTGCTTCCCATTGCCATAGGCATGTTGGGATCACAGACCTGTGTGCCACTTTGCATCCAGCTTTCTGTGGGTGCTGGGGAGGTGAACTTGGGCCAGCGGGCTTGAAAGCAAGTGCCTTTAATAATTCCACCAAATCACCAGTCCTGTTTATTATTTTTTGAGACAGGCCCCTGAGTAGCTCAGGCTGGTTATGTAGCTAAGGTTGGCTGTGAACTGATCCTCCTGCTTCTACCTCCCCATGCTGAGATTATAAACATGCACCACCATGCCTGGTTTTATGAGGCAGTAGGGATCAAATGTAGAGCCTCGTGCATGCTAGGCAAGCACTCTACAACCTGAGTGACATCCCAAATCCTAGGTCATATTTTATTTTATTTATTTATTTTTGCTTTTTGAGGTAGGGTCTCACTCTAGCCTAGGCTGACCTGGAATTCACTATGGCATCTCAGGGTGGCCTGGAACTCACGGCAATCCTCCTACCTCTGCCTCCCAAGTGCTGGGATTAAAGGCGTGCGCCACCACGCCCGGCTTCTAGGTCATATTTTAAAGTATTTTAAAGTTCACTTGGGGAAAAAAAATGGAACAAATGAGGAGCATGTTAAAACATTAACAAAGCATGACAACACTAACAACTACACACTAAGAGCATTCACAAAGACCACACACACACGCACCACACACACACACACACACACATGCCAGATCTCAATGAGATTGTTATTTGACTATTTTGCTGTTAAGTATATTGAAGCTGTGAAAAATCCAAGCAATCTTCTTCTATACATTGCATGTGAGAAGTGGGGCTGAGAAAACCCAAGCAGGCTAACTACAGAAGCCACAGGCAGGCGCTGTGGGAAGGAGTGGCCCTGTCTTGTTTCTCTAGGAGCTGGGAGAGCATGGAACAAATGAACACACCCGGGAAGCTGGGTTATTCTCAGTTTACTCTAAACAGTCCTACCTGAGGGCTGCAGAGATGGGTTAGTGGTTAAGGCCCTTGCATGCAAAACCAGGGACCCAGGTTCAATACCCAAGTACCCAAGGAAGCTAGATGTACAAGGTGGTACATGAGTCTAGAGTTCATTTGCAGTGGATGGAGGCCCTGGCATGCCTGTTCTCTCTCTTTCTACCTGCCTCCCCCCCCTTCTCTCTCAAATAAATAAATAAAATATAAAAACAAAAAGAATTAGTCCTACCCAAGACTGTCTTAAAAACAGATAAAACAAGTACGGCTGCCTCAGGGAGTGACAATTTGGTATAATGAGATTGGAGTCTGAAAGGAGACGGTGGGGAGGAGACCCACACACGGCGTCCATGAGGCAGAGCTGCAGCTGAGGCCGGGCTGGGAGCGCCACTGCAGAGCACAGAGGCCTCTGTTGACTGCTAGCTTAAGACTGAGGGGACAAGAAGGACCAGTGACTGAGAGCTGCAACCTGGCCACTGGGGCGCCAACTGAGTGACGGGTCTCTGGCTGGACAGTGCATGTACAAGGCGGAAATGGCTGTTGGGTTCTATGAGTGTGCAAAACTGGGTGCCCTGTGCTGCATGCGGAGCTGAGATAGCTGAGCACCAGAACCCCACACTGTGTGTGGACACAGGAAACCACCTCGCACCAGCAAGGACCCCAGTGGAGAAGCGACATCCTTCCAGCATCCCCAGTATGGAGGCTGGTTTGCGAATACGAGGGGCTAGGCTTCCAAGGTGTTACCCTGTGTCCCTCTTGTTCCTGAGAATCGATGCTGTACTGGCTCCTGGGCTAGGCTGTCCTTCAAGCTGCGCTGAGGTACAAAGCGAACAGACAGTGCTGAGCCTTCTATCGTCATTCATGTCGGAGGGAGAGGAGAAACTCACCACAGGAAGTGCAGGCTGCTCCTCAAAAGAGTAGGCTTGTAAGCTGCCTCTCCTGCTGGAGTGATTCTTGTGAGGGAAGAAGGAGAGAACAGACCACAACACCGTTAGTCTTGTCCTTAAAGGGAAGGTCGGGCAGGCAGGGTGTGAGAGAGGGTGCTGCGGGGCACGGCTGCCGTGAGGGCGGGCGAGGGCCTCCGCGCCTCCCCTGCCAGCTCTCTCCTCCCCAGGGCTGGACTGGCCCGAAAGCATCTTCCCTCGACCCTCTGCTGTCTGCAGCTGGACCTGGAATTGCCTCAGGCTACACCCACTCCAACTTGTTCTTCATCTGACTCGGCCTCTAACGACTTCTCAAATACATTCTCCTTCCGTTAGAGTTCAAGCTTGGCTTGCGTTTACATTTCAAGTTTTCACGTGTTGTCACCTTCCTCAGTCTAGAAGCAGCATCCTGCTCCAGCCTTATGCAGAGGCTCAGGTCAAGGCTGCCCGCTGCAGCCAGAGCGCCCACTCCCACCACACAGAGCAAGGTGGCATTATCTGGCTGAAGGCTTCAACAACTGCTGACAGTGTGTCACATGACACCACAACACAGAACACAATGCTTCCAGGGCCGCAGGACCGCCTCTTCCCGATCTCTTCAGCCACTTCCTGCCCTGCTGCCTGGCTCCTGGACATTCCACCCAGATGACCGATTTCCTGGAAATGCCATATTCTTTCTTCCTTTTCCCCTGATGTGCAATGTCGTGGCCACTATCTGAAATGCCTTAGTTTTGTTACTAAATAACATCCAAACTTGCAATGCACATGGGAATCATTCGTTCGTCCATGGCTGACTGTTTATAGTGGCAAAGACGCACAAACAGTCCTTCACAAGAGGAAGCTGGTGACATGCCTTCAGGATGAGTGCCAGGTGACTGTTTGCTGAGAAGCATGCCTACATTTACTGAAATGGCCCAATGTCTACAATACTAAGAAGTGTGCATAGGATGACCTCAAGGTGGACAGTGTGTGCTGAGCATGCACAAGGCCTTCGTTTCATCCCAGCACACAAACAAAAGTGAAAACAAAAACAGCACAACAGGGCTGGGGAGATGGCTCAGTGGGTAATGTGCTTGCCGCTAAAGCCTGAGGACCCCATGGGAAAGCTGGAAGCCGTGGCAGGCTTGTGCAGTCCCAGCATGCTGGCAGCGAGATGGGAGGGAGAGACGGAGAATTTCCCTGGCAGCTCACGGACCGCTAGCCTGGCACATCAAGCAGAGAACGACAGCCGTGAGAAAGACCCTGCCTCCGAAGCAGGTGGAACGACAAGAACTGATATCCAAAAGTTGTAGCTTTGACCTCCACCCAGGACTGTGGCATGCACATGCCCACACTACACACATGAACATGCACACATACACACACAACAATAAAAATCATGTTAAAATTGTAATATATACATGCATGTTTATAAATATATATAAAATGTTTAGGATAGTATATGCCAAACTATTATAGACACTAAAGAATCATATGTAGGAGGTAAGAGGAATCAACTATTACTTTTTATACCTCATTTTTTTTGGAGGTAGAGTCTTGCTCTAGCCCAGGCTCACTTGGAACTCACTCTGTAGCTTCAGGCTGGTCTCAAACTCACAGCGATCCTCCTACCTTACAGTGCTGGGATTAATGGCATGCACTACCATTCCTGGCTTCAAGTTTTAAACATAAGCATGTAACGTTTTAAAATGTTTTTGAACAGGTAATACAAAGGATATCTGTGCATTCATCCTGTTCTGTTTAGATGCAAATATTGTTACCAGTGCCACTAACACACATGTTCTCTCTACCATATAGCTTGAATAAATGACAGTATGTCAAACACATGGTTTTCACTTACCAATATCTTTTAGGGGTTGGTTTATAAAGTACACATTTAAAGTAATCTCCCTTTTTTAATGGCTGTGCAGGATTTCACTTTGCTGACACCTTATATTACTTTTATAATAATAATCAAAATTATAACAACAATAAAAAAAAACCAGAAGGAAAGAGAATGGGATCCTATGTGGCTTATCAATAACAAAGCCATACAGCTTATCTTAAAAAAAAAAAAAAAAAGAAATGAGTTCGTACTCTCCCTTGACTTAAAAAAAAATGAAATGAATGGAAGACAGGACAAGTGAGAAAAAGGAAGGAAAGGAGGTGGGTCTACCAGTGGAATTTCATAGGGAATTCACACACAATGGTCTAAAGCGAAGCTTCTTGCAGAGGGTGCTGGAAGGCCAGGCAGCACATGTGCCCTGTGGACCACGAAATCGCCAAGATGCAGTGGTGAGAGTGGCCACACACACACACACACAGCTTCCCAACAGCTGAGATCCGATGACATCTATTTATGTTGACAGGCAGCTGCTGATCTGGCGCTCAGGGTGCAGCTTGCTGACCCCTGCACTAGGATGTGATTCCCATGAGAGTAGGGGATTTTGTACACTTTATTTCCTGATCCATTCCCAGTCATTAGCAGACAGTGCCTGGTACCTTGGTAAGCTCACAGTGAATATTTACTAACTGCAAAAGGCAGAGGAGCCCAACCTTAAAGGACCAAAACATTCTCAGAACATCCTTGCCATTGAAACTCTGAAGACGAAAGAGCCAGCTAGGGCACTCTCACTGGGTGTTACGTGCTGCGACACTCACTTCTAGACCCTGTAGCAAGTGAAAACGCCACGCATCTCCTCATTTCACCCACACGCCCTTAGTCACACACACTGCTGACACCTGTGAGGTGATGTCAGATCCTCGCACAGCCCAGGGAGAACAAGGCAGCTTCTGACACCAGGAGCTGGCCTGGCACTCGCAGAGGAGCAGAGCAGAGCCAAGCCGGCCCCAGGAGCCCGTCTGGACACAGACCCAGAGGGAGCACCGTGTAGGCCACAGAACTACAAGTGTGCCCCTGCGTCAAGGGTGAGTGATGGCTCTTCTGCCAGTCACCTGAGACTTGGGACACACACTCAGAATTCTCTCCATGTCCTGACGGCTTCCAAAGCAGAAAGACGTCCTGTCTCCCCAACCTCCCCGACAAGGAGAAATCCTTCTCCCCTATGGTGTGTACTTTTCCCGTAAGAAACTCAACCAGTTCAAGAAAGTGCTTCTGGTGGGTTTGTCTGTATTGACACAGAGGATACTGAGACACCCCACCATCACATGGCAGGCTGGAGAGATGGCTCAGAGGTTAAAGGCACTTGCTTGCAAAGCCTGCTGGTCTGGGGTCCACTACCCAAGACACCCACGTAAACTGGATGCAAAAAGTGGTACAAGCGCCTGGTGTTTATTTGCAGTGGCAAGTGGCTCTGGTGCCCCCCAGTATATACATACATGTGTGTAAATAAATAAAAAATGATTACCCATGTCTCTGTTGCATACTAATAGTGGGGACATTTGAAAAATAATCACACTTTAAGTACTAGGATTCCTAACACATTATTAATACATGCTACGTAAGACAAAGTGGGTTCTTTAAGCATGTGTACATGTGTGATAGGCAGGCGTGCATGCACATGTGTATGGAGGCCAGAGGCCAATGTTGGGTGTCTTCCTCAATCACTCTCTACCTTTTTCCTTTTTTTTTTTTTTCCTTGTCAGACAGGGTCTTGCAAAATGAACTAAGAGCTTACCAAGTTAGCTAGTCTAGAGTCAATAAGCACTAGAGAGCCTCTTGTCTCCACCTCCCCAGCACAGGGGTTACAGGTCCACACTGCCACACCCAGCATTTTACATGGGTGTTGGAATCCAAGCTCAGGTCCTCATGTTTGCATAGCACTTTACCCACTGAGCCATCATCAAACCAAGACAAAGTTTTATGCAAAACTTAACTGCTAAGTGGAATAATATGATATGAAATCCTGAAGCCATCCAGAACCCAAAAGCAGCTTACTGAGCTAGACGCTGGCTGGCTGGGGGCTGGGTTTCCATACATGGTGAGTCTGGCATTCAAGTCTTCTGCAAGATGAGTCCGAGCATCTACATTACTTGACGGAGGTGATGGGAAGGTCTGACCACCGTATGTGATGGCTTCATCTTCTCTTATAATTTCCCAGCTCTAAAATGAACCAAAACAGCTTGAGCCACATACACATTTGTCTATCACACAGACTGTCAGTGAGATAAAAACACTGTTCATACCTCGGACGACTCTCGGTTATCCACACTCTCTGCATCTTCAGATATCTGCCTTCTGGTGGTAAAGGCACGCTGTGCTTGCAGCTGAATGTTACCGTTCTCAGCATCCGTCAGATCATCCCTAGGGCCGAAGTAGAAAAAGCCATCACCAGACATCAAAACAGAGGATGACTAGCCGTAAAGAAGAAGGGGTTCAGTGGAGAGAGGGTGCTGGAGGAGAGGTAAAGGAGGGTGCTGGGAGGGGCTATGATCAAGGTACATTGTGAATGCTTATGGACGTTGTTAACAAAGTTTTTGTTAAAACCATCTGCCTTAAAACAGTTAACAATGACAGTCAAAGAGTCTGGGGTTATTTAAATGTTTACACTGGATCAGTATTTATTATTTTTGGTCAAAAGCTATTTCAGAGCCCAGGAAAATGGCTCGGTGAGGAACAGCCTTGCTGCATAAGCATGAGAACACGAGTTCAATTCCCAACACCCACTTAAAAAGCCAGGCATGGCCACACGCAGCTGTGACCTCAACATTGAGGGGCGACAAGAGGCTTACTGGGGCTCCCTGGTCAACCGGTCTAAAAGAAACACAGCCCCAGCTTCAGTGAGAGAGTCTCAGGGAGAGAAGGCAGGAGGGTGACACTGATGTCTTCCCCTGCCTTTGCATGTGTGTAAGGGGCGCATACATCTGCACACACATGCATACAACACACACACTGTTCATACTACGCACACAAACAGCAACACAAGAGTGATTTTGCCATGTAGATTATGCTGCATGCACCTGGCACCTAAGACTGTCTGGTGTATGTGTGAGGAGGGAAGAGTACCATGTGGAGAGAAAAGTTTCGCATTCTTGTACCCAGAATAATGTAGGCACATATGTGGGCACTCAAAAACACTGGGTTGCATGACCGTGAGAGAGTTTCCGCAGTCACTTCACCTTCTTATTATCTTACCATGTTACCACAAGAGTAAGATCTAAACTAGTTCTGGTGTGGTATGCATATGCCTTCATGAACCAGACAGTACATTTTCTAGAACTGCTCTGAACAAGAAGCAGAACTCCCCATGCACAGATGCAGAAGGTAGAATGAAAGGCAGGGAAGGGGAGATGGCTTAGTGGTTAAAGGTACTTGCTTACAAAGCCTGATGGCCTGGGTTTGATTCCCCAGATGCACAATGTGGTGCATGCATCTGGAGTTGTATGTAGTGGCAGGAGGCCCTGGCATGCCAATACTCCCTCTGTGTGTCTCTCAAATAATCAATAAATATATTTAAAAAAAAAGAATGAAGGGAAGCATAAGGGCTCCAGAATTAAAAGATTAATAGATTATGAACCTGAGTTTAGGAAAGATACAAGCCTCAGTCATTTATAGTGTTCCAATTATATTCTTAACATACATTATATATTTAATATGACTGGCTATCATATCTAGAATTTTATTCCAATATCCAAAGACAAAATTATTCATTTATTTCATATAAGTCCAGGGTAAATTATTATTACTGCTGTTATTATTTAAAAGTTAAACTCTTTATTGCCTTTTTTCTTCTTGGTGTGTGTACAGGATGTATGGTATGGCGTGTGTGCATGGTGTAAGTCCCAGTGACTCTCCCGTCTCTTCCTCCCACGGGACTGGAGTACAACCTGCATGACCATGCCTGGCCTTTTAAAGGGTGCTGGAGATCAAATATAGTCTCTCATGCTTGCACGGCAAGACCCTACGGTATTACTATCATTTTAAAAATATTTTTTTATTTACTTATTTGAGGAAGAGAGAGAGTGTACCAAGGCCTTTTGCTGCTACAGATGAACTCCAGATACACGTGCCACTTTGTGCATCTGGCTTTACATGGGTACTGGAGAATCAAACTGGGGCTGGCAGGCTTTGTAAGCAATTGCCTTTAACTGCTGAGCCATCTCCTCAACCTCTAAATTATTATTTTTAAGTTGACACATATTGACTATATATCCTTTAGTCTGTGGGTAACAGGCAATACTTGGAGATATATATATTTAATACATCCCCCACTTCATACATTTATCATTTCCTTGTGGTCAGAGTGTTAAAAATCTTCTCTCCTTGCTTTTTTCAAACATTAATATAGTATTGACCACAGCTGTGCTGCCGTGCGGCAGAACACCAGAACTTATTCTTTCTAACATGTCCTTGCAGCTCTCCCTCACCTCTCTCTTCCACCAGGAGGCCAATCCTTACTGAGCTGTGGCTGGTAAAAACATAATTGTGACAGATGATGGCTCTAAGGGAATGTTTCAGGGTGGTTTTTTTTTTTTTTAACCTACATACTTGGTTTTTGCCACCTGAGAATCACATCAGCCACAGCGAAAGAAATATGATTCACCACAGTCAGGTTTACTGTCGTGCACGGCACACAACAGGGTGACTACAGAATTTTATAGTGTCTTCTGTTTTGTAATTTTTATGCAATTCTATAGCTGTTGATGCCTCTGTGCTATGGAGAAAGTATTGCTGATTTACTGTGGAATGAGTTCACAACAGAAAATATCTGTGAAAGTGCTTGGGGTACATCATATGCAAAATATGAGAGCCCAAAATTAGCAAGTTAATGGACAGATAAGAACAAAGCATGTTTAAACAGCAGAAGACTGAAATGAGTCATAGGAGGCTACCTGAGAAGAAAAACAGTCGGGAAGCCGACACAAGGTATCAGAACTTGGAAATGTGGACAGTTTTGAGATACAAGAAAAAGGTCACCAGGAGAGGCTGGAGTATGTCAAAGGCGAGGCTGTCCCAGGCCTCTGTATGCTGGAACATGACGCATGTACACCATCTGGATTGGAAAGGGGTGGACTTCTTAAAAAGATTTTTGTTCATTTTTATTTATTTGAGAGTGAGAGAGAGAGAATGAGAATGGGCGCACCAGGGCTTCCAGCCACTGCAAACGAACATCAGGCGTGTGCGCCCCCTTGTGCATCTGGCTAACGTGGGTCCTGGGGAATCAAGCCTCGAACTGGGCTGTGGTCCTTAGGCTTCACAGGCAAGCGCTTAACCACTAAGCCATCTCTCCAGCCAAAAGGGGTGGACTTTTTACATCTGTGCAGTGTATGTTCCTGTGTGTATGCATGCTCACAATATGTGTATGTGAGGCTGGGCATGGTAGCACACACCTTTAGTCCCAGCACATGGGAGGCAGAGGTAGCAGGATCACCTTGAGTTCGAGGCCAGCCTGGGGCTATGGAGTGAGTTCTAGGTCAGCCTAGGCTAGAGTGAGACCCCTATCTTGAAAAACTAAAAAAACCAACCAACAAACCAACCAACCAAACAAACAACAAAAAAGCCAGATAAGGGCCGGGCGTGGTGGCGCACGCCTATAATCCCAGCACCGGGAGGCAGAGGTAGGAGGATTGCCGTGAGTTCGAGGCCACCCTGAGACTCCATAGTGAATTCTAGGTCAGCCTGGGCTAGAGTGAGACCCTACCTCGAAAAACCAAAAAAAAAATAAAAAAAAAAAAAGCCAGATAAACAGGGTGTCACATGAGTCTGGAGTTCATGTGCAGTGGCAGGAGGCCCTAGAACACTCATACTTTCTCTATCTGCCTCTTTCTCTCTGTCTCTCTCAAATAAATAAATAAATACATATTTTAAAAAACCCATTTGAGATAGCATTTTAAAACCTCTGGTCTTACAGTATTCAGCTCCCTATACCATAAGGAATCCACGTGAGACTGGCCCAGGGCTATCTGAGTTTGATTCCCCAGGCAACCTCATAAACAGCTAGGTGTGGCTACACATGCCTGTCAGCCCAGTCCTGTGGGGTGCAGAGATAGGACGATCACTGAGGCTTGCTGGTCAGTCGGAAGGAAAACAGCAGCCCCAGTGAGAGAGACTCTGTCTCCAGGAAACACAGATGAGTGTTATCAGAGGACACCTGACATTCTTCTCTGGACCACACGAGGCAGATCTACATACACATCACACATGCATGCACGTGCACGCACATGCACACACACATACACACACGCACACACAAGAATGTATTCAGATAACTGGTGTGAAAACTGTCAGCATAAGGCTGAGAGATGGCTTAGTGGTTAAGGCGCCTGCCTAAGAAAGAAGCCTAAGAACCCAGGTTCAACTCCCCAGAACCCACATAAGCCAGACACACATGGTGACACATGCACACAAGGTTGCACATGCTCACAAGATGGTGCACACATCTGGAGGTCGACTGCAGTGGCCAGAGGCCCTGGCGTACCAATTCTCTCTCACACGTGCACGCTCTATCTCTCATAAAAAATGAAAAAAGCAAAATGAAAAACAACTGTCAGCACATACTGTGGGGTTGGTCTTTTCCATTGTGTTCTGCGAGACTCGTGGTTTACGTAGTAGGTCCTCCCGAGCACATCCTGCCTCTCCTCCCAGCCTGGAGGAAGGGGAGACAGGCTCCTCCTGCGGCGGCTGCAGCGGGCAGGCAGCATCGGGCTGGTCCAGAACAACCCAGCCGGGCTGAAAAGCAGAAGGAAGCAGTCAGGCTCATGCTTGCCGCTCACCACCTTGTGTTGTATGCCAGAGGACGGCAAGGAGAACACAGCATGTTTAGGTCCAGAAATGATGCATAAACATTAGACACCCTCAGCCTTCCTTGTGCATGTATGTGTGGTATTTTGGTATGTGCAGAGGTGTGCGCCCTGAGCATGCACGTGTGGGGCCAGAAGAGAACATTACATGCCCTCTACTGCTCATTTACTTTATTTCCTTGAGGAGAGAGAGACTCTCACTGAACCCAGAGCCACCTTTTTTTTTTTTTTTTTTTTTTTTTTTTGGTCAGACTGCCTGACCAGTAGGCCCCAGTGATTCTCCAGTGATTCCCACAGGCATGCCTGGCTATGCCCAGCTGTTTACATAGGTGCTGGGCAAACAAACTCAAAGCAAAGCAGGCCCTGCGGGCTTTCATGTTTGTGCGACAAGCACTCTTACTTGCTGAGCCAATCTCTCCAGCCTCTGCTTTCAACTTTTTAAAAACATTTTTATTTATCTGCAAACAGAAAGAGAGGAACAGAGAGAGAGGGAGGGAGGGACAGGGAGAGAGAGAAAGATTAGGTATGCCAGGGCCACTAGCAACTGAACTCCAGATGCATGCACCATTTGTGCATCTGGCTTTATGTAGGTAATAGGGAATTGCGGGCAAGTCCCTTTCACCACGGAGTCAACTCTCCAGGCCCTCTCTCAACGTTTAAGATCATAATATGAATATTTTATAACAAAGACTTCTCTCTAAGACAACAGTCACTTAAATTTTTATTTTAAAATGTTTTAATTTTTTTTCAAAATTTTCAAATCATCAATAGAAAAAAAAAAAGGACAAGAATCCTTCTATGGGATGGAGAGATGATTCAGTGGTTAAAGGCGCTTGCTGGCAAAGCCTACCAGACCAGGTTCAATTCCCCGGTACCCATGTGAAAACAGATGCATAAAGTTGTGCAATGTTTTCAATGGGTCTCAAAAAAAAGAAAGAAAGAAAAAGAAAAAGAAAAAGGCCAGGCATGATGAGCTCCAGGTTAGACTGAGCTAGAGAGAAACCCTGTTAGAAAGTAAACATGAGAGGCTCAGTGAGTAATGTGCTGGACTTGCAAGCATGAGGACCTGGGTTTGATCCCCAAAACCCCTGTGAATGCTGGGTGTGGAAGTGCAATGTGAACCTGTAACGCCAGCCCTGCTGGGGGAAGTGTGGCCCTGAGCATGGGGCCTTGAGGCATCAGCCTGGCCCCACTTGTGTTCTCTTCTTCTTCCCTGCTAATGTGACGATGACACCCACATCTGCTCCTGCCAGGCTTTTCCTGCCGTGAAGAAACTTCCCCTTGAAACTGAGCCCAAAATAAACCCTTGTATTTCCTAAGCTGCATCTACTTGGGGTGTTTTGTCCCAACAGTGAGAAAGTAACTGATACACAGACTAAGAATAATCCTTTAATCCGCACAGGGCGTCTCTTCTGAGCTCTAGAGGTCTAGCAGGGAGTAATTGCTATGTGCCAGGAGATGCTGGCTTATGAGAGGTAAGAAAGCGATGCTTTGTTGAAAGGTGAGACTAAATACAAGGGATCAAGAAGTGCTCCAGAGGAAAGGTTATGGACCGAGAAAGAACAGATGGTGACAGGTAGGGAGAGAAGAAGGAATTAGAATATTAGGAATTAGAGAAAAAGGATCTAGAAACAAAATTGACCTTTTTTCTTACTCTTCTCTATTTTTCTTTTTATTATTTATTTTTACATGTATGTGTGTGTATGCATGTTCATGTGGGTGCACATGTCTGTGGAGGTCAGAGGTTGATGCTGGGTGTCTTCCTCAGTTATTTTTCACCTTAGGCTTTTTTTTTTTCTTTTGGTTTTTATTGTTCTTGTTTTTTTCTGAGATAGGGTCTCACTCTAGCCCAGACTTACCTGGAACTCACTCTGTAGTTCCAAGATAGCCTCAAACTAACAGTGATCCTCCTATTTCTGCCTCCTGAGTGCTGGGATTAAAGGTGTGCACCACCATACTTGGTACCACCTTAGTTTTTGAGACAGGGTCTCTCACTGATACTAGAGCTCACCAATCAGATTAGATTAGCTAGTCATGGGGAACCACCTGTCTCTACTTCCCCTGTGCTGGGATTATAAGCATCCATTACCATACTCAGCATTTACGTGGGTACTAGAGACCTAAACTAAGGTTCTCATGCTTGCACACCGAAAATTTTACCCACTGAGCTATCTTCCCACTCCTTTTAACTTTTTAAATATTTTATTTATTGGAGGGGGGCACAGATAGAAAGAATGGGCACACCAGGGCCTCCAGCCATTGCGAACGAACTCCAAATGCATGCACCACCTTGTGCATCTGGCTTACGTGGGTCCTGGGAAACTGAACCTGGGTCCTTAGGCTTTGCAGACAAGTGTCTTAACTGCTAAGCCATCTCTCCAACCCCTCATTTTACTTTTTTCTAAGGGAAATGGTTTGTTTTCTTTTTATTGCCCAGATTGTATTATCTTCTTACCCTCTCTTACATTCTATGCTTATTCTCTTCCTCTCTCTCTCTCTTTTTTCTTTTTTCTTTTTTTTTTTTGAGACAGGATCTTACTTTAGCCCATGTTGACCTGGAACTCACGTTGTAGTTCATGCTGGCTTTGAACTTATGGCAATCCTTCTGCCTCAGCCTCTCAGTGCTGGGATTAAAGGTGTGTGGCTTCTCTCTCTCTTTTCTTTTTCTTTTTCCTTTTTTTGGTTTCTGAGGGTGACCTGGAATTAGTCTCGGGTGGCCACAAAGCATCGGTGATGCCCCTATCTCTGCCTCCCAAATGCTGGGATTAAAGTTGTGCACCACAATGCACAGTCTAATTCTTTCTATTTGCTTACTTTCTCGTACATGATAATAACATAGGACCTAGTGCAGTCTTGCCTATAAAGAATTGAACTAGCCGGGCGTGGTGGCGCACGCCTTTAATCCCAGCACTTGGGAGGCAGAGATAGGAGGATCGCCTTGAGTTCGAGGCCACCCTGAGACTCCATAGTGAATTCCAGGTCAGCCTGAGCTAGAGTGAGACCCTACCTTGAAAAACCAAAAAAAAAAAAAAAAAAAAAAAAAAAAAAAAAAAAAGAATTGAACTGTATTTCTCTGATATTAATTTCAAAAGCATGTGAGCTAAATTTTCTTTTTCTTTTTTTTTCTTTTTTCTCTTTTTTTTTTTTTTTTTTTTTTTGAGGTAGGGTCTCACTACAGCCCAGGCTGACCTGGAATTCACTTTGTAGCAAGTAGATGTTTAAAAGTGCGATCTTGCCGGGTGTGGTGGCGCACGCCTTTAATCCCAGCACTCGGGAGGCAGAGGTAGGAGGATTGCCGTGAGTTCGAGGCCACCCTGAGACTCCATAGTGAATTCCAGGTCAGCCTGGGCTAGAGTGAAACCCTACCTCGAAAAAACAAAACAAACAAACAAACAAAAAAAAACAAAGTGGCATCTTACCACTGCTAACAAGGAAAATGAAATGTTTCAGAGCTAGGAAAATAGTACCCAAAATATGTTTCTTTAAAAGCTAAGATTTCTCTCTTAACAACCTACTTTAGTGTCTCCAAAGAAAGTTCAAGATGAAAAATGAATAAATAACTTAGAGTTTAAAAAATAATTTCAAACTTGAGGAAATAAAAAAAAATTAAAAATGGAATTTTCACTTCTCAGAATTCCTCCCTAGGAATAAAATTCAACTCAATTACCAGTATCAAAGCTAATATGCAAATACCTATAATCTAAGGGGGTCAGAAAGCAAGCGAACAGAGCTTAGACAAACAACCATTATGTTTCTCTGGTAAAACCCACACAGCTAGCCCTAAAGAGACATAGGCTACAAAAATCAAAGGTTACATAATTACCTGTTACACCCACACTTTCCTAAGGCATGTAAACTCTCTAAGCCGAATGTCTCTTTTCAAAATTGTAATTGTTTTCTCCAAACAGTAGAATTTTATGTATTTAGTCACAAACTAGATGTCAAAGATCAGGCAAGACTTCTCTGGTCGTTAGCTCCACAGAAGATAAATAAACACTCATGTGTTTGAATTCCTAGAGCCTTTTGTAAATAAACGAGGTGCTTACATCTCCTAAAATTATAAGGTGCGCTCGGAGGGGACTCAAACATGAGACATGAGACCAGAGATTGAGGCGAAGCTGCTTTCTCCACAGAACCGAGCTTTGAATGAAGAACCTGTGATGTGTGTGGCCAGAAACTTGGAGCAGGTTACTCAATAATGCAATGCTGTTAACTTTTTAGAGTTACTAAATAAAGGCCTTTTTTTCCCTTTTCAGCAGACATTTCGTTTCAAACAAAATTTCACTATGCAAGATAGCCTGCACACCAAAATGCCAGGCACATAAATTTTGGTCTAGTGAACTGCCTGGTGCATTCATGATCTTATAATGGATGTTGTTACATCCGTAAGATCTGCACAATACTAAGACCTTCAATAGTCTACATAGATGCAGGGGGGGGGGGCAAAGGAATAGGCTATTAAAATAGAAGGCCAGGCATGGTGGCACATGCCTTTAATACCAGCACTTGGGAGGCAGAGGTAGGAGGATCACTGTGAGTTCGAGGCCACCCTGAAACTACATAGTGAATTCCAGGTCAGCCTGGGCTATAGTGAGACCTTACCTCAAAAAAAAAAAAAAAAAAAAACCAACAACAAAAAAGAAAAAACAGACAACAACAACAAAAAGGATTACGGAAAAGAGAGGGGGGTGGGGAAGAAAGTAATGGGAGGAGATTATGATCAAATTACCGTATGTTCATGTATTAAAAATCCTCACTTTAAGAAAAGTGGATTTGAGCCAGGCGTGGTGGCGCACGCCTTTAATCCCAGCACTTGGGAGGCAGAGGTAAGAGGATTGCCATGAGTTCGAGGCCACCCTGAGACGACATAGTGAATTCCAGGTCAGCCTGAACTAGAGTGAGGCCCTACCTCAAAAAACCAAAAAAAAAAAAAAAAAAAAAAAAAGAAAAGTGGATTTGGGGAGATGGAAGGTAATAGAACATATGTGCTATGTAAGTGGAAGGTAAGTACTTGTGAAAATGACATTAAAAAATTCTTAGTGGTGGGCTGGAGAGATGGTTTAGCGGTTAAGAGCTTGCCTGTGAAGCCTAAGGACCCCGGTTTGAGGCTCAATTCCCCAGGACCCGCGTTAGCCAGATGCAGAAGGGGGTGCACGCATCTGGAGTTCATTTGCAGTGGCTGGAGGCCCTGGTGCGCCCATTCTCTCTCTCTCTGCCTCTTTCTATCTCTGTCGCTCTCAAATAAATAAATAAAAATAAACAAAAAATTCTTAGCCATAACAACTTCTGTCCAATAAATCTCTTAAAAACTTAAGAGTTATTATATAAAAATGGATAAAAATAAATGTGAAAAAAGGTAAATAAACAGATAAGCACTTATAGGAAAATAAAAAACTCATCACTAAACTAGAGGTTACTTAAATTTTATGAGTTGAAGAAAAAAACAAAAAACCTCTTTCCTTCTATTCACATGATTCTCCTACAAAACAATATCACAGCACATTCAAAAGTTTCCCAGAGACCAGGCATGGTGGCGCACACCTTTAATCCTAGCACACGGGAGGTAGAGGTAGGAGGATCGCTGTGAGTTCAAGGCAACCCTGAGACTACATAGTGAATTCCAGGTAAGCCTGAGCTAGAGTGAGACCCTACCTCGAAAAACAAAACAAAACAAAAAGGTTCCCAGAAAGCTGTTACAAATTTTCTGCCTGCCCTAAAGCATCTTTCTCGGACATCTAAACCCAAACCTTGGGTTTCTAGGTTCTTATGGAGACCAAAGCAGACCCTCTACCAAAGAGAAGATAGTTGAGAAGAGAAAGAATAAGCAAATCTTCCAAAATGATTGGGCCACATATGCTGTGTGCTTTCAATAAGTGTCACTAGACAAACGACGTTATCTTTTTTTTGTAAAGAATTATTTTTATTTATTTATTTATTAGAGACAGACAGAGGGGGAGAGAGAGAGAGAGAATGGGCACACCAGGGCCACTAGCCAATGCAAACAAACTCAGACACATGTGCTAACATGTGCATCTGGCTTATGTGGGACCTGAAGAATCAAACCTGGGTCTCAGACTTAAGAGGCATGCGCCTTAACCGCTAAGTCATCTCTCCAGTCCCTATGTTACCTTTTGATGGAATGTGCCTTCAAGAGAACCCCAAGAAGCTGGGCGTGGTGGCACATGCCTTTAATCCCAGCACTTGGGAGGCAGAGGTAGGTGGATTGCCGTGAGTTCGAGGCCACACACCCTGAGATTACATAGTGAATTCCAGATCAGCCTGGGCTAGAGTGAGACCCTACCTCGAAAAAAAAAAAAAAAGAGAGAGAGAGAGAGAGAGAGAGAGAGAGAGAAAGAACCCCAAGAACAAGGGGTTTTGTCTTCTTTTCAAACTGTGAGTTCTCCTACCTGCAGATCATCTGGTACAACCTGCCACTCTGCCAATGAAGACCCTAAAATTCAGAGCTGGGCTCCTCACACAGGGTCATGTGGCCAGCTGGCAGTAGAGTCTGTCTCTGACCTGCATTCTGTTCTGATCCCCTCTCTGTGGCCTCTGGCCCCCCACATGCACAGACCTCTATCCATGACCTTCACAGACTTTTTTTTTTTCCATCCCATCACCTACAAAAATCATGCAATTCTACCTACCTCAAACAAGCATGCCAGAAAAAGCCATAAGAATTACATGTTATAAAGAGTTTCTTGAGCTGGGGAGATGGCTCAGCAGTTAAAGGAACTTACATGCAAGCCTCCTGACCCTGGTTTGATTCCCCAGTACCCATGGACTTAAAACTTTTGAAAAGCTAGAAACAGCTAATAATATAATTAGAATAAATGTTTTCATTTATAACTACTGTGTTCTCCAACCTCTAAGACAGAAATCAATAATGGATATTCATTCTACTGAAATATCCTTATAAGGGACAGTAATTGTTAATGAAACTTGGGCCAAATAATTATTCAATAAAGTTAACTTTCATTGCACATGTTAGTTTTATTTATTAATGTTATTTTTCTTCAAAATAAACTAAAGTAAGACTTAGATGTCTTCTGAGTTTAAGCAGATATTTATAAGATCTCACCTCTAGTTCCTCAGCCTGCTCTGGGTTATCTTCTTCTGAGCCACTGGTTTTAGGTAAGTAAGTCATTTTTAATCTTAGATAACCTTTCACTCTTGATTTGTAACTGTAGAAAAGAAAATAATTATTCAGTAAATTGCAAGGAAGAAAGCATTCATTTGTTGAGCACCTACCAGCTCCTGGAGGAGATTCAAAGGACGCTCCCATGCAGATAAAGATGGGGGGAGGGGGTAGTGAAGAGAAAGAAAACACACACGTATGCACACAAACACCATGGATGATCATTATGTTAAGGCCATGTAAGGAAAGGGTCAGAGAGAACTTCGGAGAGCAACCTTTGGTTGGGACCAGAAGGTTGGGAAGGATCTGGCTGTGTGGCAGAGCAGGGAAGAACCCGGTAACTGGCAGCTCAGTGGGCTTTAGGGAATGCTAATGGCTGAGCTCACATGTGGGGAGTGAGGGAGGTAGGGACTGATCCATGTTTAGGGCCCACAGAGTATTTCTGGAATAAAGAAGGGAATCCAGGCTACCAGGATAGTCTGCCGTTTCAGATAAGGGCGAGGCCCAGAGTAGCCTGAAAGCCAGTCTCTGCTGCAACAGCTGCTCACGGCTGCCAGCCATTTAATTACCTCACGTACTTTCTTAAAAACATTCTAAACTTCTAATTACTATTATCATTATTATTGTAGTACTGAGGATGAGACCTGCAGCCTTGCACATGCTAGGCAAGCACTCTCCCACTGAGCTATATCCCCAGCCCTCTTTTGCTTTTTACTTTGAGAAAGGGTCTACGTTTCTGAGTGGTCTTGAACTCACTTTGTAGCCCAGATGGCTCTTGAACTTGTAATCTTCCTGTCTCACTCTCCAGAGCACTTAGTTTACAGGCCTGTACCACCAGGCTTTGCTACATAATTTATTTTCATACTGTCTTACCTTTTCTAATAGTGGCTACTGTCCTCTGTAGTAGCATTTTAATTTTTTTAAATATAACTTTATAAACTACTAATATAAGGCTTACTAATCATTTCATTTTTGAGACAAGGTCTCATGTAGACTCAGGTTGGCCTCGAACTCCTTATGCAGTTGAGGATGACCTTGAACTTTTGGTCCTCCCGTCTCATCTCTCAAGTGTTGGGATCACAGGTGTGTATTACCACACCCAGTTTACAAAGTAATGGCAATAGAACTCGGCTTTGTGCATGCCAGGCAGGCACTCTACCCAAGAACCACACCCTCAGCCCCCAAATCCTTTTATTCCACCTTCTAGAAATCACCTGCTTCCCATCCCATGTCTCCTATAAGCTTTCTTTTCTTTTCTTTCTTTGTGGGAAGGTGTTGCTCTAGACCAGGCTGAACTAGAATTTACTATGTAGTCTCAAGCTGGCCTCGAACCCACCGTGATCCTCCTCATCAGCCTCCCAAATGCTGGGATTAAAGGTGTGCGCCATCATGACTGGCTCCTTCCAACTTCTTAACTGCCTTCTTGTGGACTTAGCCAACTCAGTGCTACTCCTCTTCTAGGTGCTCAGCACGAAGGCCGTTCTGGTTTCCAAGGCCGCCAATGTGCCCTGTCTCCTTGGTTAAGGGGATGTGGTATTGTGACTCATGACTTTAGATGAGTGATACAGAAAATGTGCTCAGATAATGCTCTGTTGAATTTTTTCCCTACAGTTGTGTTTCATCTGTTCAGCCAGAAAATCAACCCGTGCATGGGTTTGGCAAGGCTCAAACAAACGTAGGAATGCAGCACATTCTCTACCTGGATGACATTGTCTTTGTACTTGCAGCATAGTCAATGCTGATGGAAGATACCAATCATTTTTATTTTTTAATGAAAAATATATTGCAAAGCTTCCATTAAGCTGAAAAGCAGGCTACTTATCAAATAGGAGAAACAAATATTTGCTTAGTTATTCTTGGTATGTTGATGGTCACAGTCAGTCCAAAATTAAGGAAGAAAAGATCTATAATTTGGACTACCACAGGAATTATATATGTGACATCTCTTACGGAGAATAAATATTAACACAGTTCAGAGCAGTGTCCCCTTTGCTTTAATATCTGTATTATAAAAGGTGATTAAAAGAAGTCATTTTACCCCAATGACTGACTGCTGCTGTCCCAACTTATAACCCACAACCCCATGGGGAACACCAGCAACCCCACTGAGGACCCACAGTGTAATGGGGCAGGGAGGAGGGAAATGATGGTACCAACACATGATGCATCCATACAAAGTACATTCATAATAAAAAGCAAAACAAAAAGAAGTCATCTTAATTGAAAAAAATACTAGGTTTCAATAATATATTTTTCAAATGCATTTTCCAGTTTAAACAAGAGAAGTGCTGTTATTTTCCCAGATGTCCTTTGACCCTTTCACAGAAAATCTTCACACATTTTGACTAGATTTTACTTGACTATGTGGCACCAAAAATCAAAAGGAGTTTCATTTATGACATAAGTTATAAAATTTTGGCAAAAAAGCATGTAGTTCAGTCTAGGAAAATGGAGCTATGGGCAAGCTATTTGTTTTTAAATTCCGTTCTCCATTTATGTTATTTTCTCTAAATATGAGGATCTTCTAAAATACTTTCCAAAATTAAATTATGTAAAATATAGTTAGATGTTTCTTCAAGCACAGTATGGTAAAATGACACCTACGTCAAGACATGGGCTAGGGAGAGGGCTCAGTCAGCAAAGCGTCTGCCGCATAAGCACGAGGACTGGAGTTCAGACCCACAGCACCCACAGAAATGCCAGGTGGACATGGCTACCTGTCTGTAATCCCAGCTGGTGGGAGGTAGAGACAGGGATCCCTGGGGCAGGCTTGCTGACCAGACTAGCCAAACTGGTGAGCTCTGGACTCAAGCGGGAGACACTGCCTCAGTAACATAAAGAGGAGAAAGATGGAGGATGAGCCTCCTGCCTCCACAGGCACACGTCACCGACACGTCACCCACACGGATACATGCACACATACCCACACGTCACCACGGATACATGCACACATACCACCCACACATACACACCTGAAACAAAAAGAGAAGGAAAACAGAAAATAGTGACAAATTGAGCCCATCTGTCTGATAAATATCAGGGGAAGAAATCTTTCTGAAAGGGGTGAGATTAGTTTTCTGTATCGTTAGGACATTGTTTTCAGTGTCCATACAGTGCTGTATAGCACATTTAAAAATATATATCATTTATTTATTTATTTGAGAGAAAGAGAAGGAGAGAAAAAAGAGGCAGATAGAGACAGAATGGGCACGACAGGGCCTCCAGCCACTGCAAAAGAATGCTATACGTATGTGCTACCTTGTGTAATCTGGCTTACATGGGTCCTGGAGAATTGAACCTGGGTCCTTTGGTTTTGCAGGCAAGCGCTTAACTACTAAGCCATCTCTCCAGCCTTCTATAGTACTTTTAAATCATAAATAACAATAAAGCTTTCACAAAGAAAATAATGTGATATATCTATAATTTAGTTATAAGAGTTTGAGCCCAGGATTTTCAAGGAGGCTACCATAAGTTTTAACAAAGAAATAAGAAATGTAATATGCTGCCATTTTACATTTACTGACCTTCTCGGATGAAGAACAAAGTCCTTAAATGTATATGGTCTCTCCATTCTCGGGTTTTCTGTCTAGAATAAAACAGGGGAGGGGTTTGAAGGCATATCTGTAAGACCAACAGGTTCTGTACCTTTCAGGAAGACTCATGAAGTGTGACCTAAGGTGTGCTGGTTTGATTCAGTTGTCCCCCATAAACTTAGGTGTTCTGAATGCTAGTCTCCCCTAATTGGCAATTAAGGCCTCCTGGAGGCAGTGTATTGTTGGGGGTGGGCTTATGGGTGTTTCGTGTATAGCCAGTTTCCCATTGCCAGTGTTTGGCACACTCTCCTGTTCCTGTTGTCCACCTGATGTTGGCCAGGGGGTGATGTCCACCCTCTGCTCATGCCATCGTTTTCCCTGACATCACAGAGCTTCCCCCTTGAGCCTGTAAGCCAAAATAAACCTCTTTTCTCCCACAAGCTGCTCTTGGTTGGTTGAATTCTACCAGCAGTGCGAACCTGAGTGCAACAGTAAAGGGGTACTGAGAATGGGGGTGGAATTGGAACTCCACAGACTTGTTGCTGGTTAGAATTACCAGACTTGGAGACTCGTTACTAGAGTTGTTGGACTTGAAGCTACAGAGTTTGTTGTTTGCCCTGTTTAAATCTTGTACTGGTTGAATATTTCTTTGCTATGCCCAATGCCATCTTTTGCAGTGTGTTTATTCTATGCCATTATGGGTTTTTTGAGGTTATTTTTTGGCATTATGGCTCAGTTAAAAGACCTTGGATTATGGGGATGTGTGAACATCATTGGAATTGATAAAAACTATGGGGACTTTGAAAGTTGGACTGAGTGCATTGAATTTTACATCATGGATGGTTAACAGTTTGTGGGGCCAGGGGTGGAATGTGGTTTGATTCAGGTGTCCCCCATAAACTTAGGGGTTCTGAATGCTAGGTTCCCAGCTGATGGAGATTTGGGAATCAACGCCTCCAGGAGGCAGTGTATTGTTGGGGGCGGGATTATGGGTGTTATAGCCAGTTTCCCCTTGCCAGTGTTTGGCACACTCTCCTGTTCCTGTTGTCCATCTGATGTTGGCCACGTGGTGATGTCCACCCTCTGACCATGCCATCATTTTTCCTGCCATCATGGAGCTTCCCCCCAAGCCTGCAAGCCAAAATAAACCTCTTTTTATCTCACAAGCTGCTCTTGGTTGGGTGATTTCTACCAGACATAAGTGAAGAGTGAGAAACAAAGTTGTTTTAATTTGTTAAGTAGTTGTACTTGGTAATTTGATACTTCCTTCAGGTTCCTGCCCAATTCAGTCTTAGACTCGAAAACCACTGAGCAGGTGAGTTCTGGACCCAAAAGCCAGATGGAAGACAACCGGCAGAATAAGTGTAGGGCGCTGAGAGCGCTGGCACCCAACAGGACACCAGTGTAGGGCGCTGAGAGCCCTGGCACCCAACAGGACACCAGTGTAGGGCGCTGAGAGCGCTGGCACCCAACAGGACACCAGTGTAGGGCGCTGAGAGCGCTGGCACCCAACAGGACACCAGTGTAGGGCGCTGTGAGCGCTGGCACCCAAAGGCTAGCGGAGTGTGTGCAGCATCAGAGTCAGGCTTGGCTAGAGCCCAGAGGCAATTCTAGAACAAGGAGTCACCAGCCTAGAAAGCAAGACTGGCTTGAATGTATCACTGAAAGTTTACAACCTCTAAACACTGCAGAGATCCAGGGCGTAACCTCAAATAACTGACACAGGAAAGAAATCCCCTTTATTGTGGAAGTTCTGTCACTATTTGCTTTTTATTGTGACTTTTCTGCTATTTTGCATTAAATACTCCTTGGGTTTTACAACTCTTTTCTTCTTTAATTTATTTGGAAACAGGTACTTGCTATGTAGTCCAGACAGGCCTCATACTTGTTGTCCTCCTGTTTCAGCCTCCTAAGTGCTGGGGTGACAGGCACGGGCCACCATACCCAATTTCCTATGACTTGATTTTCTCAGCCTCTTAACCATTCTCCTTGTCTGTCTTCTGTCTTTCCTCTGGTCCAGCCATGTTGACTAAGGCTGTACACTTGGTCCTCTTGTCTCGCTGATGTGGACAGTCCACCAACTGCAGGTCCTGCTATTGCCTGGATATTGATACCCACCAACCATCTGTCCCTTTCCCCTACCCATGTCTCTATCAACTGCCCAACCTAAACTTTCATTTTCCCCATTTTATACTGAAATAAAAAATTATTTTTAAATTTATTTGTGTGTGTATACACCAGGTGCTTCTAGCATTTTTTTTTTTGCATAGTTTTTGCATCAGGCTTTCCCAGGTGGCTTGGAAATTGAACCGTGGACTAGCAGGCTTTGCAAGCAAGCACCTTTAACTGCTGTGCCATCCTCCCAGCCACAGAATAAATTTATTATTATAATAATACTAAGCAGGCTGGAGAGGTGGCTCAGCAGTTAAGGCACTTGCCTGAAATGCCTAATCACCTGGGTTCTAGTCCCCAGTAAAGCCAAATGCACAAAGTGGTGCATGTATCTGGAGTTTGTTTGCAGTGGTAGGAGGCCCTGGCATGCCCATTCTCTCTCTCTCCTTGTAATTAAATAAATAAAATAAACATAAAAAATAGTCTTTTCCTTTTCTACTCAAGACATGACCCTTACCTTCCAAGTCCCACCTGTATCATCTGTATTTTTGCTTTTTTCCTCTTCAACTTCCATGTCACTCATTTGGTCAACAATGTTTTACCCTGAAGAGTTTCTTGCACATGATTGCTCTCCCCTATAGCTGTGCCCTCCGTGCAGATTCTCAGCGTTCTGCGTTTCTACTGTGGCACTGTTCCTTCTGACACCTGGCTTCTCCCGATCCGTCCGCAGAATGCCTCCACACTGCTCTTCCCTCAACCACATCTACTATGCTAACTAGCCTCGGTGGCTCTGCTTCTTAGCTTGGCTAAGTTCACTTATGAAAATCTTACAGAGAAAAGTGAAACTGAGATGAATTTTCAGAAAACATGCCTGAGAAACAATAATATATTTTATACACAAAACATTCATGCTAAGGCATGAACCTGAAGAGACAAAATCAGGGACACCTCTACTCACCGGTAAAGGGTAAAGAGGGACATCCACTTGACCTAGGAAATCATCTCTTGTCTAGAAAAAAAAAAGGAAGAGTAACCTCACTAATATGCTTGATTTCATTGTGAGGCTTTGATGATATACCACCACCATTCACCCCACCCCCACCAAAAAAAAAAAAAAAAAAAAAAAGGAAGATTCTGTACACAGCACCAGTGGAAAAATCAATGTAAAAGTAATGTGACACACTTTCTGGTCATGGCTGACCAGCAACAGTCATTCAATTCTGCAGATAAATATAACATTAAGCAAAATATAAAAGCAACTATTTCAAAGGCAAGAGAGTGATCAAAACAGAGAAGAAACAGAGGGGTCTGCCCCCGTGGGAAGGAGCTGACTGGGTAGCACTCATGCTCACCTGGTCTGCGCTGACACCCTTAGACCTGAAGTGGGATGCTGCACTGTGCTGGTTTGAGTTCACAACATAACTGGGAAGTGAGGGACAAAATCCCAAAAGGAAGGAACACAAAACCCTCCAGATCTCTGCATCAACCACACAGATCCCGAGTATATCCCGAACTGAACTGTCCCAGTAGGAGGTATGAGAGGAGGGTTGACACAGACTGCTGTCAAAATCCCCAAGGGGAGGCCAATGAACACCTTAAAGGAAATAGGACAAAATTCACCGTCTTCATGATGTACCAGACACAAGAAAAATTGCTAGATGTGAAACAAAACAGAATATGACACGATAGCTATACAAAAAGTAGTCCACACAAACTAACCACAAGACAGCCTAGACTTTGTACTAAGCAGACAAGGAAATGAGAGCAGCTATTGTAAGAATGTGCAAAAACTTTAAAGGAAACAAGGTCATACTAAATGAGCAGATGGGGAAACTCAGCAGTGAAATGTAAACTACTATTGTGAATAAAGGAGCCGAGGAGATGGATCAGTGGCTAAAGATGCTGGCTTGCAAAGCCTGCCAGCCAGGGTTGCTTTCAGTACTGGGCTGTGATGAATACTCAAGTACAAGTTTAGGTTATTTATCTATTCTTGTATTTTCATTTTTTTATTAGAGAAAGAGAGAGAGAAGAAAATAGGTGGATAGAAAAAGGGAGTATACTTACCCCAGAGACCCCTGCTATTGCAAAAGAACTCCAGACACCTGAACCGCTTTGCGCATAGGTTTTATGTGGGTACTGGGGAATTGAACCTGGGCAATCAGGCTTTGCAAGCAAGTGCCTTTAACTGATGGACCACCTTTCCAGTCCCTAGTTATTTTTTGAGATAGGGTCTCATGTATCCCAGGCTGGCCTCAAACTCATTATGTAGCTGAGGATGGCTCTGAACTCCTCAGAGCCAATACCTCTGAGTGGTAAGATTTCAAGTGTGTACCATCATAACCAGCTGGGCACAAGTTCCATATTTTTCTTTCTCTTGGGTGAAGACTTAGGAGCTGGGTCACATGTTCATTCTGCTCAGCATTTCATAGACTTGCCAAAGTGCTTCCAAAGTGGATGCGCCAACTGACATGTTTGTCTGCTCAGTGAGGGTTCTGATTTCCTCCATCCTGGCCAACACTCACCTGTCTCTTGATAATATCCCTCCTGGTGGGTGTGAAGTGGCATGCATGTGGTTTTTTATTGAAGTTCCCCAAAGGCCAGTATGCTGAACACCTTCTCATAGACTCACTGTGCCTATATTCTCCTAAAGGTAGCTCTGGTCTCAATTTCATACATAGTACTTGGACATTTTGGGATAGAAAGAAAACTGTTTTTGCATCTACCAGGGAAGCCTTCTGTTTTTTTAAAACAATATTTATTTATTAGAGAGGCAGAGAATGAGTATGGGCATGCTAGGGCCTCCTGCCACTGCAAACAAATATTTCAGACACATATGCTACTTAGTGCAGATGGCTTTACGTGGGATACTGGGGAATTGAACCCAGGCCATCAGGCTTTGCAAGCAAGTGCCTTTAAATTGAGCCATTTCTCCAGCCTCCTTCTGGTTTTTTGCTCTTTCCTTGTTTGCTGGTGGGATTTTCATTTGTTTGTTTTGGTTTGTTTTTTTGAGGTAGGGTCTCACTCTAGCACAGGCTGACCTGGAATTCACTCTGTAATCTTAGGGTGGCCTTGAACTCATGGTGATCCTCCTACCTCTGCCTCCCAAGTGCTGGGATTAAAGGTGTGCGCCACCACACCTAGCCTCGCTGGTCGTTTTATAATATAACTACAGTATAGAAACCCCTACAAAGAGAGAACTATTTGTATCAAGTATCTCTGGTGTTTAAAAACACATTTTAAATATTTCTTGTAATACATTATCTTCCTTCCTTAAAGCAAACCATCAGAATCAAATTTCTTAACTTCTATCTAAAATAAAATTGCCAAGAGCTGTATTTCTGGTATTAGAAGTATGAACAAGTTTTCCAAACTAAAAGGCTATATGTATGGAAGAAGGTGAAGTATCCTGGACCGTCTGGGACATATGGTTGCTATAGATACAAGACAATTAGAGGCCCCCTTTTCCATTTACAAAGGGAAAATAACAGCTTTAAACTCCCATCAAGAGGCAAGGGAGCCTGTGTGCTCATCCACGCTCCCTTGCCAGCCCCGAGCCAGGTTCTGAGGATGGAGCAGTGCACCCCGGCAGTCACTTCCTGTGTTTAAATGGACACAGCTTACAGCAAAAGCAAATCTGCATCTGATCAAGTGTAGGCTGTTTAAGAAGGCCTGAAAACACAAGAAAGAATTCTCAAAACCAGGTGACTGTGAACGGCACCATCTGTAGCAGGAAGTCTGGCTAGAAAATAACTCTTTGCAAGTTTAGTGATATGAGTCTCCATTTCCTAAGAACATGAACAGGGAATGACCCAGTTTTTTTTAAACTTCAATGAGAATTATACATGTTCTAACTTTAGGAAAATCACCTGTTGCTAACTTCAAGAAGCATTAATGGTAGCTCCATTACGCCCTCAGGGAATCGAATGTAATAAAATCGGTATTCTAGAAACATTCGAAACACCACAGTTTGGAGGATTCCTTTGCTTGAAAAGGGCTGTGAAGGCATATGCCTATAACCCCAGTATTTGGGAGGGAGAGGCAGAAAAATCACAAGGTTTAAGCTAGATGAGAAATGGCTACTCAGTGAGTTTGAAGCCAGTGTGAGCCCCGTAGTGAGACCCTTGTCTCAAGCGCCAAGTAGACAGCTCTGAAGTAGAGCGCCCAGTGAGTGCAAACCCCTGGACTTGACACCCAGCGCAGACAGAAATAATCCCACTAACTCAGTCACAAATAATTTTCTGGAATAAATCTACTATGTAAAGCAAAGCATTGTGGGAAAAGTCATTTCTTCACGCCAAAAGTCCCACAGTACAGCCAAGGTTTCTAACTTTTTTGTCTCAAGCCAGCCTTTTATCCATAAAAATTCAATATAGAATAGTGCACAGTATTTCAGTTTTCAGGCTTAGATATCAGCATTTTTCCACTTTTTATTGATAGCTTCCATAAGTATAGATAATAAACTGTGCTAATCCCCCCCTATATCAGCACTTTTTTTTGCTTTTTTTGAAGCAGGGTCTCGCTCTAGCCCAGGCTGACCTGGAATTCACTGTGTAGTCTCAGGGTGGCCTCAAACTCATGGTGATCCTCTTACTTTGGTCTCCTGAATACTGGGGTTAAAGGTGTGTGCCACCACGCCCTGCTCTTTCATTATTTCTAAGACCTTATCCAGTACTAGTGGTTTCAACTGGCTGGATGCTACATCACTACAATGGAACGCCAACATTTATTTAACTCATGTTCTGCCAACAGGCACTTAGACTGGTTCTAATTTTTTGCATTACAAATGATACCACAATCAACAATTTATGTTTACCATTTTGAGTTCCATATACATGTGTGTGTATATGCATGTATGTATGTGTATATGTGTGTGTGATGTGTGAGTGTAAGGCACACACATGGAGGTCACAGGACAACCTCAGGGTGTTCACTGGTCCTCCTTCTACCTTATTTGAGACTGGTTTCTCTTGTGGTTTTGCCAGCTTCAGGATTCTCCTGGCTCTGCCTCACATTGCCATAGGCATGTTGGGATTACAGACGTGTGTGCCACATGGGAGATGAAATTTGAACTCCAATTGACAGGCTTGTGGAGCAAGTGCCTTTAACCACTGAGCAATCTTCCCTACCCCAATAATTTTTATCTTGTATAATAATAACTGAATGTTGCAAAAAAGAAATAATTTTCTAGGTGAACCAAAAGCCGATATGAACTTAAGTTACCCATTTCCAAAGACAAAATAAAAGATTAAAGATCAAGAGGCTTACATCTGCATCATCATTTTTTTTTTATTTTTTTTTATTTTTTGAGAAGTGTCTCATATGGCCCTCACTGGCCCCAAACTCACTATGTAGCCCAGGCTAGCCTTGAACTCATGGTTCTCCTTCCTCAGCCTCCTTAGTATAAGTGTGTACCACCACACCTGGCTTGCATTAGTATCTTTTTTTAAAAAAAACTTTTTTTGGGGGGGGGGGTTGTGGTAGGGTCTCACTCTAGCCCAGGCTGACCTGGAATTCACTATGTAGTCTCAGGGTGGCCTTGAACTCACAGTGATCCTCCTACCTCTGCCTCCCGAATGCTGGGATTAAAGGCGTGCGCCACCATGCCTGGCTTAAAAAACATTTTTTTTCAAGGTAGGGTCTTGCTCTAGTCCAGGCTGGCCTGGCCTCTAACTCACAGTGATCCACCTACCTCTGCCTCCCAACTGCTGGGATTAAAGGCATGTGTCATCACATCCAAGCCATTTTATTTATTTATTTATGAGCATAGATGATAGATGATAGATAGATAAATAGACAGACAGACAGATGGTATGTATGAGTATATGGGTGCACTAGGATCTCCTGCTGCAGCAAACAAACTCCAGATGCATGTGCCACTTTGTGCATCTGGCTTTATGAAGGTACTGTGGAACAGAACCTAGGCCATCAGGCTTTGTAAGCAAGTACCTTTAGCTGCTAAGCCATCTCTCCAGCCCTGAATGAATATCTGAACACTGTAACTTCAGGCTTTACACAGAGTCCCAAAATCCAATGCCATGATCCTCTGTATGGATGAGTTCCAAAACAAAGAACTAGAGCAAGCAGTAAAAAAGAAAGTAAATAAACTTATAACTACAAATACGTTCAAGCCATTGTAAAGCATACTGTTTAAATTAAGCCAAAAGATGAAGAGATATCTCAGAGATCATAAAGAGTGGAATCAGGGGCTGGAGTGGTTAAAGGCACTGGCTTGCAAAGACTGCCATGGGTTCAATTCTCCAGTAACCACATAAAGCCAGATGCACAAAGTAGCATTTGCATCTGGAGTTTTTTTTTGCAGTGGCAAGAGGCCCTGATGCACCTCTCCCTCTGTCAAATAAAAATATGTTTAAGGGCTGGAAATATGGCTTAGCAGTTAAGGCACTTGCCTGCGAAGTCTAAGGTTCGATTCCCCAGTACCCATGTAAGCCACAAGCACAGGGTGGTGCAAGCCTCTGGATTTCATTTGCAGTGGTTGGAGGCCTTGGCATGCCCATTCTCTCTCACACAAATAAATAAATATTTTTAAAAATCTTTATAAAAGAAGAAAACATATTTTAAAATGTTTAATAAGTCCAAAATATTTTTTAAACTTTATTTGATTTTTAAGGGGGGTGGGGGAAAGACAGATATATATAGAGAGAATGGATGTGCCAGGGCCTTCAGCCACTGCAAACAAACTCCAGATGCGTGCACCCCTCTGTGCATGTGGTTTACTTGGGTCCTGGGAGTCGAACCCCAGTGCTTTGGCTTTGCAGGCAGGCGCCTTAACCATTAAACTATTTCTTCAATCCCAAAATACTTTTAGAAGCAGCTTGTATCGTATGTGTGTAAAATAAATGACAATGAGAAAACAAGTTTGCATTTATTTCAACTCCCTTATCTCAAAAAGGGAGGGTTATCCCATTGCTTCCTATTTCAATTGTGTCTTTGTAGCTGTGTGATCAAAACCCGGCCTTGTGCTCACTCAGCACATTCTCCCTCTCGCCTAAATGTCCAGCCCCACGTTTCTATTTCTTCTTCTCGTTTTCTTTTTTGTTTTTTTTGGTTTTTTGAGGTAGGGTTTCACTCTAGTCCAGGCTGACCTGGAATTCACTATGTAGTCTCAAGCTGGTCTTGAACTCAGAATGATCCTCCTACCTCTGCCTCCCGAGTACTGGGATTAAAGGTGTGCACCACCACACTTGGGATGGGGGGATATGAATGGGTGCACAAGGGCCTCCAGCCATTGCAAACAAACTCCAGACTCATGCACCACTTTGTGCATCTGACTTTATATGGGTACTGGGGAATCAAACTCAGATTGTTAGGTTTTACAGGCAAGCACCTTAACCACTGAGCCATCTCCCAAGCCCCAATTTCTATTTCTGAGTAAAGGAACATAATAATAAGACTACATGTATAAAGTTACAATTTATCCAGCTAACTAGCTATGGGCTGGGGAGGTGGCTCAGTGGGTAAAGGTACTTGATTGCAAAGCATCCTAGCCTGGGTTCAATCCCTCAGCACCCATGTAAAGCCAGATACACAAAATGGCAAATGGGCCTGGAGTTTGTTTGTAGCAGCAAGGGACCCTGGAGTGTACACACACACACACACACACACACACACACACACACACACACACACAAAATGAATTTATTTATTTGAGAGACAGAATGAGAGAGAGAATGGGCACACCAGGGCCTCCAGCCTTTGCAAACAAACTCCAGATGCATGTGCCCCTTGTGACTCTGGCTTACATGGGTCCTGGAGAGTCGAACTGGGATCCTTTGGCTTTGGAGGCAAACGCCTTAACCGTTAAGACAACTATCCAGACCCCTCCTCTCCCTCTCTCTTAAGTAAATACATAAAGTTAACTAGCCATGTAACTGATAAGAGGCATAAGGTTCTCCCTTTCAGAAAAAAAGTGTTCATATTTTATTATTAAATATTCATTCCTGATTAATCCCCCAAAATAATGATACGGATTTTTTTCTCTCCTAGGGGAAAGGAAGGATAAACTTGTAAAGAAGCTAGTTTCTCTGGACATCATTTCTGCAGTTTAAATGAGAACCTAAACCAGCGGATGGATTATCTTTCATAGAGAAGAAAACTCAACTCAGCCCCCAGGATAGGAAAACCAGTAAACCACCAGACACCCTAAGCCACAGTCGGGCCATGAGAAGCAAGGCCGGGTGTTCCCTTAGCCAGTCTGGAGCCCATGCATTATCAGGTTCTCGCTGGTGGAAGAAAGTGACATTCAAGGCGAGAATGAAAAAGGCAGGCAGATTGCAGGAGTGGGCTAGGTCACTGAACTCATTCAGACCTTTCTAAAGTGGGTGAGCAGGACTCAGAGAAACCCATGTCTGAGAAGTCAGGGGCAATTCCGACTCTCCTGAAACTACGGCATCTCCTGCCACAGTGCTGATTCCTGCATCATGCTCAAATGACTGCTGCATCCTTGCTGGTCCATGCCCTCCACATCACAGAACGCTTTGCTGAGTATAAACAGCTTGGGCATTTTTGGCGGGGAGGGGGGATAGACATGTGTGTGCCATGCATGCATGTGTGTGATGTGCATGTCCTGTGCACATGCTGTGTAGGCCAGAGGAGAATGCTGGGTGTACTCCTGTTTCACTCTTCTGTGTTTCTTTGAGATGGTGTCTCCCATTTAACCCAGGGTTCTGTTTTTTCAATCAAACTGGCTGATCTCTGTTTACCACAGGTCTGAGGCTATAAGCATGCATAGCCATTCACAGCTGCTTGCCAGGGATCAGGGATTGAACTCACGGTCAGTCAGGCCCTCATGCCTGTGTGGCAGGTGCTCTGAAATACTGAGCCATAATTCCAGTCCCTAGATAGCTAGTTTTTACAAACAAGTGAATAACTTGAAACAAAGATGGTAAGTTATGATGTTCCATTTTAATCTCTAAAAAGTCTTTAATAATTTGGAATTTATCTCTTTCTTAAGTATCTCTAAAGGCAAGGTACAGAGGATTGTAACAAAGACAGTTTTACTTCCGGGTGTATTTTGAATGTGAAATGTTCCCCGCAGGCTCAGGTGTTTGAACATCTTGTTCCTGGCCAGGAGCACTGTTTTGGGAAGATGTGGAGTCTTTTACCAGAGGAGGCCTGGCTTAGGAAGTGGGTCACTGGGAGGCGTGCTCTGAGGGTTACAGCCAGGTTCTGTTTCTGGCCCTGTCTCTATTTCCTGTTGCACCAAGATGTGAAGACGTGAGAGTCCCAGCCCCATGCCTTCTCTGCCAAGGTAGACAGCATCCATTTCCTGGCAAGAAGTTGACTCTACAGGTGACATCTATCAGTAAGATCCAGCATCTTCACAAGTCAGTGTTTTCAATGAGAGAGGAAAAGCAAAAAGTGACCTTGGTGGTGAGTGACATGATGGGGTTTCTAACTGCTAATTATCTTTTCCTGTTAATTTGTATGTAATTATACAATTCTTCATTTTAATCGTCCTTTAGTAAGCTGATCTTGACATACCTTTATCCCTGTAATACACAATCGAAATGTGTAGGGGCTGGGAGAAGGCTCAGTGGGTAAAGAGCTTGCCATCAAACATAGAGACCTGACTTTAGATTCCCAGCACCCACATGGAGGCCGGGCATAGCAGCATCTGTAACCCAGCCCTGGGGACACGGACAGAGGGTCCCAGGGCTCGCTGGCTAGGTAGTCTACCTGAATTGGTGACTCCAGGTTCAGTGAGAGACCTTGTCTCCAAAAATAAGGTGGAAAGGGCTGGAGAGATGGCTTAGTGGTGAAGCGCTTGCCTGTGAAGCCTAAGGACCCCGGTTCGAGGCTGGATTCTCCAGGACCCACGTTAGCCAGATGCACAAGGGGGCGCATGCATCTGGAGTTCGTTTACAGTGGCTGGAAGCCCTGGCGTGCCCATTCTCTCTCTCTCTCTCTCTCTCTCTCTCTCTCTCTCTCTCTCTGCCCCTTTCTCTCTGTGTTACTCTCAAATAAATAAATAAAAAAAAATGAACAAAAAAAAATTTAAAAAAAAATAAGGTGGAGAGCAACTGAGGAAGACACCCGATGCCAAACTCTGGTCTTCACACTCGTATGCACACACATAATCATCCCCATGTGCTCATACACATACAAATGTGTCTCTGTGTATACATATACACACACACCAAAAACTGAACGTAAGTTAAAAAAAAAACAACGGTGGGTTTTTTATTTTGGTTTTTGAGACAGGGTCTCATTCTAGCCCAGGCTGACCTGGCACTCACTGTATAATCCCAGGCTGCCCTCAAACTCACAGCAATTCTTCAAAACTGTAGTTTTTCAGTAGAGGTTTAGAAACTATGATATTCCTTTGAAAATGTAGCTTAATCTTTTTTTTTTCTTTTTGTGCTTCTGGGAATTGAACTCAGGGCCTTACAAATGTTAGGCAAGCACTCTACCACTGAGCCAAATCCCTAAACCCTTGTACTTTGATTTTATGAAGAAGTGCTTTCCCAAATATATAGTGTGGATATTTTTGTACTCCTTATGTTTTGTACTCCTTATGTGTATGTGTGTGTGTACACACACACACATATATATACATATATCATTTTTTATTTATTTGAGAGAGAAATAGGCAAAGAGAAAGAGAATGGCCAGGGCCTCCAGCCGCTGCAAATAAACTCCAGACGTATGCACCCCCTTGTGCATCTGGTTTAAGTGAGCCCTGGGGAATCGAATCTGGGTCCTTTAGCTTTGCAGGCAAGTGCCTTAACTACTAAGCCATCTCTCCAGCCTGTATTTATATATTTTAAATATTTGTATATTTCACTGCTCACTTGGATTCTCATCTGCACCTATAATTTTGTCTGTACATAAAAAAATTATTACGTCACATTTCATGGCATTTCTTTACATTTTACAATGTGCTGTTGGGTTCTCTCACAATAGTATGAGGTAGACAATAACACCTATTTCTTAGTGAGCATCAATTATTTGCAAACATAAAATTTCCAGTCCTTGAAATAACTCTGCAACATTCCAGTGATTCTGCATTCTGTAAGCATGGAAATTAAGATTAAAGAAGCTTGAAACAGTTCACATAGTTCGCCTTCATCACAAGCAGCTAAAGGTACATTCTCAACTCTGTCCAGGAACGAGGAAGATAGACACCTCTGATGTATGTAGCCTATAGGCAGTGTGGTGGTCAAGGCATGCTAAGGTGATAAATTCCAAGTTTGATGCTAACCTTTCAGTGCTAGGTTCCAAAGGAAAACCTTAATTATATGGGAAACACATTTATTATCAAAAGTTATCCGATTAAAGGAACAGAAAAATCCTATGGTAATGTAAGTACTGTTATGCTCAGCCTCAAAGGGAAGGAAATGTCCCAGATTAGAAGGATGAGGCAGACAAAAGACAGAGGTGGCATACTCACCTTGAACTTCATCCACATGAGTGATGTGACTCGGAAACACATCCTATCAAAGTGGTTTGGAATCACTGCTTATTTTGGCAAGTGTGATAACTGTAAGAGTTTTAATTTTTTTTTAATTTTATTTTTTCTGTGTGTAGGCCAGAGGTCAATGTCAAGGATCTTCCTCAGGAACTTTCCACCTTTATTTTTCAAGACAAGGTTTCTCACTGAATCTAGAGCTCACCAATTAATTCAGCTAGACCAGGGAGCTCCAGGGATTTCCTGTCTCCCTAGTGATGAGATTACAGTGGTGCCACACCACACCCAGCATTTTACATTGGAAACGATGGTCTAAACTTAGGTTTTATGCTTGCACAGCAAGCACTTTGCCCACTAAGCCATGTCCCTAGCACACATGCCAGCCTTAAAAGAGTTTATTTATGTATTTATTTGAGAAAGAGATTAAGAGAGAGAGAAACTGGGCACACCAGGGCCTCTAACAAACGAACTCCAGACACATACACCACCTTGTGCATCTGGCTTACATGGGTACTAGGGAATCGAACCTGGGTCTTTTGGCTTCACAGGCAAGCTATCTCTCCAGCCCTCTTTCTACTTTTGTGTATATTTGAAATTTTCCATAATAAGATGTGTAAAATTTTGGAAAATGGACAGGTAATTTATAATGATGCAGGCAGTTTGCAGTAGGCGTTAAGATGCACAAGGATGAAATGTACAGACAGTGTTAGAGGAGGACGGATGTACAGTATGTGACCAATAAAACTGATCAGGAAAAAAATCAAAATAATTCTACACCTTTGTTAAAAATCACAGGAGAGATTTTAAGTGGCAATGATGGTAGCATCCAACAGCAAACTCCACTAGGAGGCCATTCTGGTAATTTCTTTCACCTCATTCTATTCTCAAATACTTTTGTTCTTTTGAATTCTTTTTAAATTTTTCAAAATTAATTTACTTATTTGCAAAGAGAGACAGAGAGAGAATGAGAGAAAATAGGCATGCCAGGGCCTCTAGCCACTGCAAATGAACTGCAAATGCATGCGTCACTTTCTGCATCTGGCTTTACATGGGTTCTGGGGAATCAAACATGGGTTGTTAAGCTTTGCAGGCAGAGCCAGGAGGATTATGGCAAGTTCAGGTGCAGCTTGGGCTACATAGCAAGATTCTGCCTCAAAACAACAACAACAAAACCCAACCAAACAAATAAAAAACAACAAAGAACTTTAAAAATTAAAAATAACTAGGTTGCACCTGTTATTGTTGTTTGGCTAAATGGATTTGCTATGCTCACCAAATTGCCTTCTAAATATTCCTGTTTATGTCCTTATGTTAATGTTACTCTCCCTTTTTGGTTAGAGAAGCTTCTCTTTTCAGATGGCAGTGACCACTGGGGAGACTCAAAACTCATTAAAGTGCTGAGAAGTGACAGTGGAGTGTTCAGCACTGAGACATCTCTATCAGTCCCTCCAAGGCTCATGGACTATTGTGGAAGAGGTGGTGGAAAGAGTAGAAGAGCCAAAGGATGGGGAGGAGTGCTTTAGAACGCTGTCTTCCACACACAAGGTGGCCGCTGCGCTAATGACCTCACAGTGGATGATGCTACCTACACAAGATCAGCAGAGTAGGAGGAAAAAAATAATGATGCCATCAAAATAGAAGAGAGATTAGTTGGAAAGAAGGGATTTAGTTGAGTGGGTTAGGGAAGGAGAACAAAGGAGGGTGGTGAGTGGGGATAATGATCAAGGTACAATGTTTATATGTATGCAGGTTGTCAATAAAAAGTTAAAAAAAATAGCCAGGTTGCAAAGGTGGCTCAGTGAAGAAAGTGCTCAGTGGGCAGGCATGAATGCCAGAGTCTGGACCCCCAGCACCCACATAAGTGCCAGTGGCCATGGTGACCCACCTATAATCCCAGCACTTGGGAGGCAGAGGGTCAGTCACTGGGTCAAGCTGGCTGGCTAAACTAGCCAAGTTACTGAGCTCATGATTCAAGTGAGACTCTGTCTCAGTAAAGAAAGCAGAGTGATTGAGGAAGACAGCTGATGTCAACTCGTGGCCTCCACACACACGCGTACGAATATGCACACACATCACATACACAAAATAATCAAAAGTAGCCAAGAATTTAAAATTAAAGAGAAAGGAAAACTTGGGAGGGATTTTTCAGAAAACAGAATAAAGGGGTAACGAAACAGTAGAGTAAAATCAACTATTGGATGGATAAAAGAATTGCACACTTGGGTTAATAGGAATTCGAGGAAGATAGAGAAGATGAAAGAAAATTGGGCACATGTGTTTCCGTGATAACATGCAAATTAAAATGATCTAGGCAGTGCCATGCCTCAAAGTTTAGGTGTCTGACTGCTTGCATATGGAGGTCATTACATGCTGTGGCACTTCTTTTCTCTGATTGTTTTCTGCCAATTATGCTGTCTTCTCATCTCAATTATAAGGTCTTCAAGTCCCAGGATAATTTTTGCCACTTATGGCAGGCACATATTCCATTTCTGATAAGTGCCTGTTGAACTCATTTGCTTTGAAGATGACTTGAGTTTCCATTAAGCTCTGTGGCTCCTGAAGAGAGTTCAGCCCTGATACCAAAGCAAAGGGCATTCTCAGCTTAAACGGGTACTTAAACTCCAGCAATGACCTGGGGGAGCCCAGCTTCAGATCAAGTTTGGAAGTCATCTTATTAAACATGGACGAACAAAGCTAGTCCAGCGGTCTGTCCTTGTTTAAATCCCCTTCAAAGTCCTCGTCCACTGAGTCTTCCCTGCAGAAAATCTGATGCGAGCCTCTACCCAGACATGTGTTTATGGTACTGGTTAGCAGAATATGTAGGCTATGAATCAGACTCTACTGTGGAAACTAATCCTTGAGTCACGATCATAATATCCCACTGGCACACACCCCAGGGACAAGGTCACAATCTAACAGTGCCATTCTTCCCTGAAAAGGAAGCGTCGAGCGGCTCCCCCATGCACCATGACAGTCACCACGTAAGTGTCCTAGCGTGGTGATGTGTCTGTGTCAGGCTGTTGTGTCAGCCTCACCTACCAGGATCCTGCAGTCCTCTCTTGTGCTTTATCCATCAATTTACTCTCTACTGAAGATCAATTCTGAGCTAGTCTCTGTTCTAGGTGGCAAGGGCACAGCAGCGAGCTAGCCAAAAAGTCCTTGACTGAGGGAATAATCTTCAAGAAACCTGTTGGTTTCAGCTCTTCTTCCTCTCTGCTCAAGTCTGGAGAATTTACATGTTCCTAGGATTTACTTATTTGCAAGGAGAGAGAGAGAATGAGAATGTGTGTGCTAGGGCCTCAGATGCATGTGCCACTTTGTGCATCTGGCTTTACATGGGAACTGGGAATTGAACTCTGGCCAGTGGGCTTTACAAGCAAGCACCTTTAACTGCTGAGCCATCTATTTCCACAGCTTCTCTCTTCTCATTTTTTTAAAAATTTCATTTTTTGCTTTTTTTTTTTTTTTCAAGGTAGGGCCTCGGTCTGTAGCCCAGGCTGACCTGGAATTCACTCTGTAGTTTCAGGGTGGCCTTGATATTTTCTCATTTTTGACATAGAATGTTTAATGTCTTATGAGCTACCCTAAGATTAGGCTAAGCCATGAGCATCCACAAAGGGTACAAAACAACCACAAATGAAGTTTTAAAGTTGCATCAACACAAGAACAGTTGCTTAGATTTTTAAATGCCAGTTTATACTTGAAAAGTAATGTATGACTTTATGTAGCATGATGAAGGTATGAAACATGATCTCTAATGTTCTGTAAGATATCAAAAGGAGAACTCATGACTTGGCACTAATTATATAGTAGCTCAGTTCATCATGTAATGCAATATAAGATTTAAGTCTCTTTTTATTTTATTTATTGCAAGGAGATAAAGAGTTATAAATGAACGGGCATGCTAGGGCCTCTAGCCCCTGCAAACAAATTCCAGATGCATGTGCCACTTTTTGCATCTGGCTTTACATGGGTACTAGGGAATCAAACCCTGGCCAGCTGACTTTGCAAGCAAGTGCCTTTAATCACTGAGCCAGATGCACGAAGTGGTGCATGCATCTGGAGTCCATTTGTAGCAGCTAGAGACTCTGGTGCACCCATTCACTCTGTCTGTCTCTCTTTAATCTCTCGTTGCTTGCAAATACATTAAAATATTTTTAAAAGAACATGACTCACAATTAAAACAAATAAATTCAGAGACTTAAGTAGAATTTCATGCCCTGTAGACCAGCATTTTTAAAAAAACATATTTTATTTATTTGAGAGAGAGAGAGACAGAGAAAGAGAGAGAATGGTCGCACCAGGGCCTCCAGCCACTGCAAACGAACTCCAGACACATGCACTACCTTGTACGTCTGGCTTAAGTGGGTAGTTGGGAATTGAACCTGGGTTTTTAGGCTTTGCAGGCAAGTACCTTAACTGCTAAGCCATTTCTCAAGCCCCAGACCAGTATTTTTAAGTTCTTAAGTAAAATTATAACATAATCCTAGCTTTTCTTTTTATGTGAGACAGGGTCTCCTAAAGCCCAGTCTGGACTCAAACTCCCCATGCAGCTGATGATGACCTTGAACTCCTGATCCTCCTGCTTCCACTTCCCTGCATGCTGAGGTGACAGGCATAACAACCACACCCAGTTTGCCATGCTCAGGATCAGACCCAGAGCTTCACATATGCTAGGTTAGGTAAGCACTCTACCAACTGAGCTACGTTCCCAGCTCTAACCCTGGAAAATTTCAAAGTCAGTATTCCCTGCGGCTGGGAAGATGGCTTAGCAGTTAAAGGCACTTGCTTGCAAAGCCTGCCAGCCAAGGTTTGATTCTTCAGTACCCAGGTAAGGTCAGGCGCACAATGCGGTACATTCATCTAGAGTTTGTTTGAAGCTGCAGAAGGCCCTGGTGTGTCTATACTCTTTTTCTGATAGTCTCTCGCTTTTAAATAAATTTTTAAAAATGTTTTAAAAATTTAAAAATCGGGCTGGAGAGATGGCTTAGCAGTTAAGCGCTTGCCTGTGAAACCTAAGAACCCGGGTTCGAGGCTCGATTCTCCAGGACCCACATTAGCCAGATGCACAAGGGGGCGCACGTATCTGGAGTTCCTTTGCAGTGGCTGGAGGCCCTGGCGCGCCTTTTCTCTCTCTCTCTCTCTCTCTATCTGCCTCTTCCTCTCTCTGTCTGTCGCTGTCAAATAAATAAATAAAAATAAACAAAAAAATTTAAAAAAATTTAAAATCAATGTCAAAATTCTCTAACAGTTATACTAAAGTCCTTGTATAAGGGAAGTAGACAACCTTGGTCTTGAATTTTTCTTGATCCAAATAACCTCTTTATCATAACATGATCTTAATCAAATACTAGCTTGAATGACTAAGTGCATGTCAAAGTCTTAGCAGTTATCTCATTACTGGCCATAGGTGCATCTCTAGCTTCCCTCTGAGGCAGGACGGTAAGCCACTAACCAGGACAAGAGAAGCTTCTTTCTACAAAGTTTCTGCTTGTATACCCATCAATTGTTCACTACAATGGCATTTCAGGGACTCACTGGACACTAAATGCATTAAATACAGTGTGTTTGGAAGGCAACGACATTGGTACAATCTGTGAGCCTGTTAGAAATTACACAAGCCTCAGGCAATACCCCAAACCTCCTGAACCAGAATCTGCATTTTAACAAACTCCCCAGGCTATTGATGTACACACGACAATCTGAAAATCACTGATCCAAGTGACATATTAGTAAATCATTCTCTAATTGTGATCCTTATGAAAACACTAGAGGGAGCTTACAAACAAGAACTCTCAAGAAGATGAAGAAGGGAAACGATCTCTTTTAGCTTTATCTTATTTAATATTTATCAAATTAGCTATGTAAGGGAGACAATGATGAAAGTCTACTAAGTGGGTTCCATTTTGCGGGCATGGTAGCACACACCTTCAATCCCAGCACTCGGGAGGCAGAAGTAAAAGGATCACAGTGAGTTCAAGGTCACCCTGAGACTACATAATGAATTCTAGGTCAGCCTAGGCTAGAGTGAGACCCTACCTCAAAAAACAAACAAAACAAACAAACAAAAAAAAGTATGTTCCTTTTTTTATCTACGAGAAAGAGAGAGAGATGGAGAGAGATCGAATGAATGAATATGGGCATGAGGCCAGGCCTCTTGCCTCTTCAAACAAATTCAAGACACTTGCATCACTTTGTGCATCTGGATTTATGTGGGTACTAGGGAACTGAATCCAGGCTGGCAGGCTTTGCAAGCAAGTACCTTTAACCACTGAGCCATCTACCAGACCCCTGAAATTAAAGATAATATGCATGATAACATCAATAAACTTGATGCTCAGTTTTTGCTTGGCAATATATTTTTTCTACTAAACTAAATCAAAACGTTTTACGGTGTTATGGTTGCGAAATACCAGTAAATCATGAGAGGGTCTGATCTTCTCTTCCTCCCAAGAGGTTACCTAGAGATGTCAGATTTGTCTGCTCAAGGAGCTATTTGATGCAGGTAACTCAGAACAAGGCACGATAATACACCAGGTGCCTACGTGCCACGCTCCAAGACCCGCTATGCTTACATCTGAGGGTTTCCATCCACGCTCTCAGAACCTCTGTGGTTACATCTGAGGGGTTCCGTCCATGCTCTCAGAACCTCTGTGCTTACATCTGAGGGGTTCCGTCCATGCTCTCAGAACCTCTGTGCTTACATCTGAGGCCTTCCGTCCACACTCTCAGAACCTCTGTGGTTACATCTGAGGGATTCCGTCCACACTCTCAGAACCTCTGTGCTTACATCTGAGGGCTTCCGTCCATGCCCTCAGAACCTCTGTGCTTACATCTGAGGGCTTCCGTCCATGCTCTCAGAACCTCTGTGGTTACATCTGAGGCCTTCCGTCCACGCTCTCAGAACCTCGGTGCTTACATCTGAGGCCTTCCGTCCACGTTCTCAGAACCTCTGTGGTTACATCTGAGGGGTTCCGTCCACGCTCTCAGAACCTCTGTGGTTACATCTGAGGGGTTCCGTCCACGCTCTCAGAACCTCGGTAGTTACATCTGAGGGCTTCCATCCACGCTCTCAGAACCTCGGTGGTTACATCTGAGGGTTTCCGTCCATGCTCTCAGAACCTCTGTGGTTACATCTGAGGGCTTCCGTCCATGCTCTCAGAACCTCGGTGGTTACATCTGAGGCCTTCCGTCCACGCTCTCAGAACCCCGGTGGTTACATCTGAGGGCTTCCGTCCACGCTCTCAGACCCGCTGTGCTTACATCTGAGGCCTTCCGTCCACGCTCTCAGAACCTCGGTGGTTACATCTGAGGCCTTCCATCCATGCTCTCAGAACCTCTGTGCTTACATCTGAGGCCTTCCGTCCACGCTCTCAGAACCTCTGTGCTTACATCTGAGGCCTTCCGTCCACGCTCTCAGAACCTCGGTGGTTACATCTGAGGGGTTCCGTCCGTGCTCTCAGACCCGCTGTGCTTACATCTGAGGGTTTCCATCCATGCTCTCAGAACCTCTGTGGTTACATCTGAGGGTTTCCGTCCATGCTCTCAGAACCTCTGTGGTTACATCTGAGGGGTTCCGTCCACACTCTCAGAACCTCGGTGGTTACATCTGAGGGTTTCCGTCCACGCTCTCAGAACCTCGGTGGTTACATCTGAGGGTTTCGGTCCATGCTCTCAGAACCTCTGTGGTTACATCTGAGGGCTTCCGTCCATGCTCTCAGAACCCCGGTGGTTACATCTGAGGGCTTCCGTCCACGCTCTCAGAACCTCGGTAGTTACATCTGAGGCCTTCCGTCCATGCTCTCAGAACCTCTGTGGTTACATCTGAAGGCTTCTGTCCATGCTCTCAGAACCCCGGTGGTTACATCTGAGGGTTTCCGTCCACGTTCTCAGAACCTCTGTGGTTACATCTGAGGCCTTCCGTCCATGCTCTCAGAACCTCGGTGATTACATCTGAGGCCTTCCGTCCACGCTCTCAGAACCTCGGTGGTTACATCTGAGGGGTTCCGTCCACGCTCTCAGAACCTCTGTGCTTACATCTGAGGGGTTCCGTCCACGCTCTCAGAACCTCTGTGCTTACATCTGAGGGGTTCCGTCCACGCTCTCAGAACCTCTGTGCTTACATCTGAGGGTTTCCGTCCACGCTCTCAGAACCTCGGTGGTTACATCTGAGGGTTTCCGTCCACGCTCTCAGAACCTCTGTGGTTACACCTGAGGGGTTCTGTCCACACTCTCAGAACCTGCATAGTTACATCTGAGGGGTTCAGTCCACACTCCCAGACCCAGGGTGGTTATATTTGGTCTCACTCTACCCCAGGCTGGCCTCGAGCTCATAGTGATTCTCTTACCCTGGGGCTTCCCAGTGCTGGGATTAAAGGCATGAGCCACCATCCACCATGCCTGGCTTCACCTGTTAAACTTCTTTTAAAAAAATATTTTTATGTTTATTTATTTGAGAAAGAGAGATAGGAAGAGGCAGAGAGAAAGACAGAATGGGCATGCCAGGGCCTCCAGCCATTGCAAAGGAACTCCAGATGCATGCGCCCCCTTGTGCATCTGGCTTACATGGGTCCTGGGGAACCAAACCGGGGTCCTTAGGCTTCACAGGTAAATGTCTTAACCACTAAACCATTTCCCCAGGCCCTCCTTTTTTTTTCTTTTCTTAATCTCTAATCTTGACATCATCAGAGTAGAGTTGGCAAGCCACACCAGAGCCAACACAGAACACTGAACCAGACACTAGCCATACTTTGTGGAAACGCTGACGTGATAATTGGTTCCCTTTCTCAGCACGAACTTGCTCCTTCTGTTAACCACCTTCCTGACCTCAGCATGTTGTCTAGCCATAGCCTTCTGCTTGGTCAGGCGTTCAAGCCTGGCTTCCCAGGTCTATCCTGTGTCTTTCCGCCCATCGTGTGAAGGCATCATGAACCAGACTAGTGAGGCCTTGTAACAGCTAGCACATGCAGGCTCCCTAACTTGTAAGAAACTAAGACTGCCTCTTCCCCACCTAATTTCTACAAACAGGTTCTAAAGCCTTGATTTGCTTTCTACATGGAGGTAGCAAAGGGGTTGAGAAAGTCCAAGTGACACTGTTCAAAGGATCTGTTATTATATGTGGACAGCTGGGGGTCTGCATAGATGGCTGTGGTTGTGTATGGACAGCTGTGAGTATATGTGGGAAGTTGTGAGTCTATAGGGCAGCTGTGTGTCTATAGGGGCAGCTGTGGGTCTATAGGGACAGCTGTGGGTCTATAGGGCAGTTGTGGGTCTATAGGGGCAGCTGTGGGTCTATAGGGACAGCTGTGGGTCTATAGGGCAGTTGTGGGTCTATAAGGGCAGCTGTGGGTCTACAGGAACAGCTGTGGGTCTGTGTGGGCAACTGTGGGTCTACAGAAGCAGCTGTGGGTCTGCATGGGCAACTGTGGGCCTACAGGGGCAACTATAGGTCTGCATGGACAGCTGTGTGTCCACATCGACAGCTGTGCGTATGCATGGGCAGCTGTGTGTCTACAGGAGCAGCTGTGGGTTCACATGGGTGGTCTCAAGTTTCAACTCTTGCAGTTCCAGTGCCTTTGTCTGACATTGCTGTCAGATCCAAGGTGAAAGAACAGAGAGCTCTTCTGGAAAAGACAGTGCTTTCTTTTAGAGAGGGCGTGTGTCTAGTCCATTTAAAACCCACCACTACTATGAAGTAATAACTAAATACATATCTTGCCTACACTATCTCACACTCATTGTATGCTATTAGCAAGCAACCCATGCTTGCTGTTCCTTCATACTTTACTACTCTTTCTATGTGTGTATGTATGGCATGTGTGGTGAGTGTGCACAGAGGTGCATGTGTGCAAAGGCCAACGGAGGATGCTGGGTGTCCTCCTTAATGACCTTTCCACCTTATTTCCTTGAGACAGAGTTTCTTACCTAACCTGGAGCTCCCTGTTTTTTCTTAGACCAGCTGTCCAGGGAGACCCAGCACCCTCCTTTGCTTGCCCCTCTCAGCACTGAGGTCACACGCATGTACAACCATGCCCAGGTTTTTCTTATGTGGGCACTGGGGATTGAACTTGGGCTCTCATGCTTGTTTGCAAGCATGCTTTCCCACTTTATACTGTGTTAACCTGGTTTCAAACCTAGGTTTTCCCAGCTTACCCTTGCTAAAGTCACCAAGGGCCTTCTAACTGCTATGTCTAATGGATACTCAAGTGCTCATTGGCACTGCATGCTGCCCTCTGCCCTTTGCCAGGACTCCATGCCCCCATGCTCTCCTCGTTCTTCTGGACTCTCCATTAGCTCTCACCATCTCCCCAGGATCCAAACTTAGTATTCTTCTCACCTGAGGTGACGCTTTTCCTCGCTCAGCTCATCCCTCCCCGAGGCGCTGACCGCACTCTCCCGAGGCCATGATCGCGTTCCTCCTCACGCACCACTCTAGATGGCCAGCTCTTGTCTCTCTCCTGCGCCAGGCTCCAAGCTTCTCCAGTGACCCCAGCTGACAGCACCACCATCAGATAGCCTTTCCCCTGATGCACTCATCAAGGCACCCTTTCCTCCACACCCTCCCAATGTCATCCTTCTTCCTGAACTCCCTACTCAGTCATATGAACTAAGAAAACCTTGAGTCATTTATAATTCATGGTGTCATAAATATTTACCTTTTAAAAGCAGAAGATGTCCACTGACTAACTACTACCTATTAGCAAGGGACACACTACTTTCTCTTCAGCGCGAGGTCCCAGGCCTTCCTGGGATTCCTACACCTTCCAGAGCATCGCCTCTGCCCACAGCCCTCAGTGCCCACACAAATCACACTGAGCAGTTCTTTTGAATCTCCTGCCTTGCTCGTGCTGTAGTTTTTCTCACTCAGGGTCAATCCCCAGGCGATATCTGGCAATGTCTGGAGACATCTTTGGCTGGCACTCTGGAAAAGGGTCCTTCTGGCATCTAATGTGTGAAGGTCAGGCATGCTTTTAACCATCCTTCAGTGCACAGAATAGTCCCCCACAAAGAACCGCTTGGCCGCAAATGTCAACGGTGCTGAGATGGGGGCTCTCTGCCCTGTAATACCCTGCTAGGCTTTTCTGCCTGGTAGGTTCCAATTTACCTATCAAGCAAGTCTCAGCTCTAGTGCAGGGGATCAGTGTACTCAAAGTTAAAGGCCATCCATGGCTACACAGGGAGATCAAGGCCAGCCTGAGCTGCATGAGATCCTGTCTCAAAAATAATTTAAAAACTCAGCTCAAGTCTCATACTCTCTATGAAGTTTTCTTTAAACGAACATGTCTCTTTTACCAGAAAATACAATGATGTTTTCCTTTCTTATAGACACTTCTCTTTCAGCACATCACACGTTAATTACTGAAACATCTTTTTTGTTTACCAGTGTGTCCCTATTACTAGAATGGGAATTCTCTCAAGTAGAGATTATATTCTGTTCATCTTTTATTCTGTGTCCAACATTCAAACATGTGCTAGATGAATTAAAGACTTATCTACAGAAATGCAAAGTATTTCCAAGCAAATAATTCTGCTCCCCAGATCTCCCTGAAGTCAATATTATAATTCTTCAGTTCTAAGATACATATTTTGGGTCCAATTTGTTGTATCAGAGTTCTGGGGTCAACATTTATATGTAGTTTTTAATAGGAAAGATTAAGTGTTCAAGATAAACTTAACTAAATGTCTCTAGACAGCTTAAGTCAAATAAAATCTTTATAGAACAAGGACTTGGAAAATACTGGAACACTAAAATAAATATGTATTTAAAAATTAATCTTATGTAAATAAAATAAATTATTGAAATTAGTATAATATTGACATTAGTAATAAAAACTTTGAAATAACTGAGTTATAAAATATTTAAAGTTACACCTATTAGGCTTAAGAATATATTTACCCAGGATTAAGTACAAGATAATGAACAAAAATGTCTATAATAAAAACATAAAATTTTTTAACAGACACATGAATATAAATGAATACTTGAAGACATGTACAAGCTTGGGCAAAATTCCAAGGTACATTAAATAATAGAGTAATAAAATTTCTGAGCAGCCTAACAACACAAGAGATTCAAAAAATAACTGATAGGGAAAAATAAAATAATGCTAGAGTAAGTTAACTACAGATTTTAGCAATCTCAATAATAATTTTGTAACTGTATAAGTACCTTCCTTGGCTCCTTGATCTGTTTCTTGACTGAACCTATAAGATACTGTCCACAACATTAAACTGTCAAATTTCTTTTTCTTTTCTTTTCTTTTGGTTTTTTGAGGTAGGGTTTCACTCTAGCTCAGGCTTGACTTGGAACTCACTACATAGTCTTAGGCTGGCCTCGAACTCACGGCAATCCTTTGACCTCTGCCTTCCCAGCTCTGGGATGAAAGGTGAGCAATACACTGCCTTTATGCAAATAATACTGTATTTCAAAAGGCATCCATTAGAAAACACATGCCAGTTACTGTGATATTCTCTGCTTTGCCTGAAGTCAGTATTATCATGCAGCCTCCAAAGCTCCACCTTCACTCTAAGCTGTAAACACACAACAGGCCTGTGTCCCTGATACAGGTGGAAATTTTCATCTGGTAGCTCAATCCATGAGAGAGGAGTCTGGAGGTCTCTCAGAGCCTCAGAAACCAGGGTCTCTGACCGAAGCACTTATTCAATTTCACGGCTGCTTGGTCCGGATAGCTGACACTACTACACACTACTCTAATATCAACCTGTTAAAAGTGAACCCAGACTCAGCATATCAGAATACGAACCCAGACTCACTGGAGACATGGGAAATATTTTGGGAACTGTTTATTTATAAATGAGTTACAATCTACCACTATAATTAGATTAATATATAATTGATAAACACAGGATTATTTTTGAAAGCTCATTATTGTTGTCACTGCTTTGTTTAGAAAAAGTAGTGCTGGTACCTTTCTCATAAAGAAACCCTTGCTTTACTATGTATTAAGTAGGTCATTTTAGGACTCATACAATTTAACTGCTATATTGTTGATACTATTTTTATAAAGAGAAGTTATTTAGTGAAGTTTGAAGGGCGGAACAATTGAAAAGCTCTCAGACAAACTGCATATTTCTGGACTGTTTTATAACCCAATAATCTCTCAAAAAATAGAATTGGCACAAAACTAGATATCTGGTTGTTACCAAAAAATTTTGTTAGTTTACCTAAAAGTTTAAATAAGACCAATGAGAATGTATGCTTTTAGCTGTGCAAAGGACATTCAATTTACATTTCATTCAATACATTTAAAATATCCTTTTTGAAAAGTGTCAATAACAATAATGTTACCACAATATCAACTATCGTAAGGATATCCCTATAACTGTTCTAGGTTAATTATTCCCTTCAGATTATTTTGAATGTAAAATCAATGAATAAGTAACATTAATTAAACTAGCAGACTATTAATATACTGCTTCACAGTATAACTTCATTTCTTTTGTTTTTCAGAGGTAGGAAGGGTAAATGGATTATAACCGCCTGAAAGTTGTTTAAGAAAAAATTTCTAAATGGAATTTATCACTCTGAAAGCATAGATCAGAACTCGAGGTCTGGTCTCTTTTCTTCCTCAGTAAAGTGGCTGTTTAGATGACCCTCTGGGAACTGGTAGCAATTATCACGTTTGCCAGATTCCAAGAGAAAGAAAATAGTGATTACTTCATGTTTTATTTGCCGAAAGCTACTTGTCCAGAACTTGGGCTTCTTTTTTCCAAATTTTAATACAGATATTGGGTATTATGTAAACAGGTAAAGTTTTTTTTTTTTTTCAAAAAAACTATGCGCTCTCATTTAAAACTAGTTTAGTCAGAAAAAATTTTAAATTTCCTGGAATCTAGCAAGACCTTCCAAAGACAGAGATTTAAAAAACTACTTTAGTTGAAAACACTTTAAGTAGTTTTGAAAGGCCAAATTATATAAAGAGCTGGTCTGGCTAAGAGTCATTAGAGTTAAGTTACTAATATAATAAAGCAGAATTGTCAAAACAAACTAATATGATAAATTGAAAATTATAGGAAATTTTAGGCAAATTCAAACATATAAAACTTAGAAATCAATATTGTTGAAAGAGTGAGTTACATTTTAGGAAAAGCAGTATCAACTGGTAACTGCAAAAAAATAGGGTGGAAACAAAATTCCTGTGGTCAGGGTATATATACATGCAAAACCCATTTATTTTTCCTCTGCTTCAAACATGTAATATAATAGTTTTTATCAGCGATCTTCTAAGTACAAACACTTTAAAAAAGTTTTTCTTCTGTCCTCATGTATAAAAAGATCTTCACGATTTTATATTTTTAGCTTAATATTTTAAGTGAGCATTCTGTTTTACTATTTTACAACGTCTAAGGAGGGAAGAACACTAAACGACCATCTTGGAGGGTAGGGTGATGTGAAGTTGTACATTAAGATACTGCCTTACTTGAAAGAAAAATGTACCAAGATAAAATGTGATGAAATAAATGTCACTTAACGCTTGTGCTTGTATTCAGCAACGCCTCATGGCTTAAATCACCTAGGAAAGTTTTTTTTTCTTAAGAAAACCAACACGATTTGTCCACTGATACAGTGGAAAACTATTGGGGGCACTCAAGATTATAAATAAAGTTTACAATTACAAAATACTTGTTAGCTAAGGATCAGGGAGGTATATGAACTGCTAGTATAATTGATTATAACCAAATGTTTCTCTAGATGATTCTAATGTAAATAAGCATTTAGGAAGTCTGAAGGAAACATACCTTACAAGCATTAGATGATTCACTTGTGAAGTCTCTGGTGCTCTCCCCTGACAGACTGTCAATTTTCCCTTCATTTCCAGATGCAAACTTTATGAGCAGTTGGGATGGTCCCCCCTTAGAACAACTGCGCTTTAGGCCAGATGAACAGGAAATGTTTGGGTAACTTCCTCCCAACGAAATACTTCTTTGTAAAACAGTATGGCTTTTGCTTGTGTGTGGATTTGGTCTTTCCAACTGTCCGTTGATCTGTATTTGATAATCCATGTGTGGGGTGGCTGGCACACAGGTGGGTGTTCGATGCACGGGTCTGGGACACTGTGAGTCAGAGCTCAGCTTTGCCTCTCGTTTGCAGTCACCGATTCCTGCTTCACAATCCAAGGCGCCTGCTTTCTGCTGGGTGAATTGCACGGAAACACAGGAGTAGCCCTCGGATGACTGCTCACAGACACTCTGTTTTGGATTACGGTTCGAAATGACAATTTTCTTCTTTGCATGAAGTGGCCGTATGTCTCTGGCCTCTCCAGCAGTGCAGGCCACTCTAGATAACCGAAGTCCGCTGACGGCCGTGGAGAGAAACCCCTTGGGGCTGGGAGCATCTTCGTGTTGAGTGGTGTCATTAGGAGAAACCATAAACTGGTGTGAGGTCTGGTAGGGTCCTCGGCCAGGGGGAAGCACACCTGTGCTGGTCGGGGAGGTCGGCGGGGTGTTGGAAGGACTCCTAGGGAAGATGACTAAGGATGAACAGCGTTTCAGGGGAATCTTCCCATTCCTGGTCATCGGCAATTTCACCATGTCTACCCCTTGCTCCAAGTCATCCCGGACAAAGGGGATAGCACTGGGACTCCGTGACAAGATCTCACAGGGGGTAGTATTCTTGTTTGACACACCCACACCTCTATTGGAGGTGCTGTCAGAAGATATATGTCCTCCAAAAAAAGTGTCATCACTTGGTGAAAAAGTATAACCGCTACTGTCACTGAGCACACTGTTAGCATAGGACCCTCCACTGGCAATGCTTGCACATGACCCATGGTCACTGCCATTGCTGCTGTAAGACCCATGGTCACTGGCACAGAAGTTACCAAGGCTACCAGCACGAATGACAGGAGTGCCCAGGGGGCTGCCCCCACTCACAGTGCTTAGCTCACCGTCCTTCAACACACAGGTCACTGAAGCATCGTCCCCATCAGTCAGGGAGGTGCCAGGCAGAGGGCACCCGCTGAACCCGGGCTGCAGGGAGACCTGCAGGCAGCTGCTCTTCTTGTGAACGTTTGCAGACGAGGGAATGGAGACACTGGGCTGAGACGTTACACTATCCTTTGCAGACGACGACGAGGCTGGTGCAGTCTGTCTGGGGGTCAGCTTCATCTGAACGACCTTCGCAAGCCCGGCTGGTCTCTGGAGGCACATGGGAGCCGGGCCGTCCGCGTCATCTCCGCAGGGTTCTGACAAAGGGTAAGTGTGGCTTCTCCTGGCTGCAAAGTGCAATCGTAAGCGTTGTGCCATTTGCTCTCATTTCCCAACATGTTAGGGGCCGAGAGTCCTAACAAAGATCCCTAATCCGAGGACGAGCTGGCAGCAGCTGCCCTGAGCCAAAGAAAAAGCCATTTGTGGTGCCTAAAACTGCTATTTCAGAAGGAAAACATGAAACGCCAGATATCATGAGAGAAAAAGACGGCCGCAGTCCCAGGACTGACGTTTCCAAAATGTCTTGAATCTCTGGTAGTCAAAACGCCTTCACTTACAAAGTACTTGATTTCCAGCGACCTTTAAGCTGAGCTCAGCTGCCGCACTGACTCAAACACAGCCAACCTTGTTTCAATTATACCTTCTCCGTGTGCATGAATGAGTAACAAGCTTCTAGCGTTGCAAGCCCAGTTTTCTTCACCCCAGCTCTACTAAATGAACATTTAACTCCGTGAATCACGGTGCCTATGCGTTCTCCAGCAGGGCCTGACCACTAATATTTTTACCCAAAGGTATAGAATTACAGGAAGTTGGTAGGAACGAAACCCTGTGTAATTGAGTATCAAATCAAAGATTAAATTTCCAAATAGTAACCGTACTATTGAATCTAGTCGTTAGTTTCATGTACAAAGGGGTGTAGAGTGTTATATGTTATTTTAAAAATGAAGATATTCCAACACTTGTATAAATTTTAAAAAGATCAAAACTTTGGGGCAAACTAAAACATTAACCAATAAATCAGATAAATATTTAAGCCTCCAAACTACCAGATATGAAAAGCAAAAGCTTACAGACAAAACTACAGAATGAGCATAAGAACAAAATGAGCTATACATGTTGGACGGAGGTCTTGGGGCAGGGCGGGGGAAGAAAGAAAGAAAAGCTTAAGAGAAGCTGTCACTAAACATTTTCTCCTGTAATTTTAAGGCCTTTAGCAGCCAAGTGCTACAGTCTTTAAATGATGCCATTTATATTTTGACTATTAAAACCTTGCCAAGAAATAGCCTAGGCAAACATTCCATTAAAAATATATGCAGATTAGACAGAAAAGCTATACCCCAATATAGTCTGAACACATTGGATATTTTATTCCACTGTCTCTGCAAGTCACTCACTTAAGAGTGTTGTGGTGAGTAGAGAGGTCTGAAAGGATTTAACACATCAAATAAACATATCTCAATGCCAATTCTGTTCCGAAAAGAGCTCTTTGCTGGCCCCTACTGGAACTTTGAAACAATCCATGTAGCTGTCTGATATCTGTAAAGAAACACAAACTAAGCCGCAAGACTCACTATAAACAGAGCGCACGCCTGTTTACATCTTTGCATCCCAACACAGCCATTCAGGCGGGATTACTCAAGAGCGCTGATAAAGCTCTCTCAGCAGAGAACAGTAGATGGCCTGTCCCTTCAGAGGTTGTGATTTTGTATATATATTTTTTTCTGTTCTGTATTTATTTAACCTTTACTGTATTTTCACTTTACTAGGCCAATAAAAGTTTAATATTTTAATTTCTCTCCCAAATGCCATAGACCAAGGTCGGTATTCTATTTGAAAGAAACAAACTTATTTTTAAATAATACTCTAGGGTATATTTAAACCCCTTACCTGAATTTTATAGCCAGGACTCCAGCAATAAATATATACTGGCTCATTCATAGGAAAGTGAGAAGTAAAATAGTTCAGTTGTTTACACCACATGGTACTACACCCAAGTTGTATTTTTCTAAGTAAGTTTTTTCCTAACTAAAAGCAAATATACTCATACTTTGTTTAAAAAAGAAAATTGCTTAAGTTAGATGTTTTTAATCCCAATTTTATATAAACAGTATTTTTAATCAATTAAGCCATGACAGAATAAAAGTATGATGATCTGTTAAATTTTACTTGACTGGAATGAGACATTACTACATTTTAGGAGGTGCATAATAGTTGTAAACTTAGTAATACAATTAATATGTTACTTTAGTTTAATATAACCTATCTCCTTATGATTTTACAGACTTCAGTAAATATCCCTTTATTATTGTTTTTCTTTAAAGAAGGAAAAGTCCTAATCACTTTCCTTCCTTCTAACTACTCCACGTTTTCTTTTTGGATTAAGTTGAAGTTTAATAACTTAAGGCATGGATGACTTCTAATATGCTAATTAATGAGCTCTCAGCACACACAGCTATGGCTAGTTAATTTTAAAAAACCTCATTCGATAATTAATATAAAGTCATGAACTCCAGGAATTTGGTCAAAAGAACGTTTTCTCTTTGGTAAACCAGCTTTACTACAAGCCTAAGTTTTTTTTCATATATATATCTCCCATCACTCCTGTTTGAGTTGAAATCCTGGAACATTCAGCCTGCACTGCTGGGTCAGGTATGAGACAACATGGGATCACAGGGGCCTGGGGAATCAGGACCAGTGTCACCCCTCAGCTGGGAGGGATCCATGCTCATCCTGCAGAACTTCAGAGTCTGGAATGAAATGGACAGTGTCTATGGATGGAAGCTCAGGACTACATCCTGAGCTGTTTGGCTATTGATAGCCTTTGGGTAATGCTAATCACTGATTAACCTTGAAAGCCAGTGTCAACTGTGATGGACAACTGTATTATCAATTTGATAGCAATGAAAGGCCAGTCCATATGTTGCTATCAAGGTATTTTTTTAATATTTTAAAATTTTTATTGGTATTTATTTATTTGAGAGTGGGGAATGGATGCAGCCTCTAGCTGCTGCAAATGATCTCCAGATGCATGCACCACCTTGTGTATCAGGCTTACATGGGTCCTGGGAAATCGAACCTGGATCCTTTGGCTTTGCAAGCAAGTGCCTTAACTGCTAAACCATCGCTACATCCCAGCTATCAAGGTATTTTTACAGATGGAATTAACATTGAAATCAGTGGACCTTCAGTAAAGCCCTAAGAGCAAAGACATATTTCCCAAAGGAGCAATCCTGCCTCAACATTCCAACCTCCCAGTGTCTCCATAGATTTCAGACATACCAGGTTCCAAATCCTTGTGCACAAGTTCCTGGGGTGATGGCTCAGTAGGTAAGAGCACTTGCTGTCTAAATATGAAGACCTGAATCTGATACTCAGAACCTAGTTAAAAAGCCAGACATGGCTTCTTCCTCAGGAAAACACCAAATGGCAGATGACGCTGGCACAGCCATGGGGCTCATGGAGGCAAAGCTGAAGACCAGGAGCGCTGGCTGGAAAAAAGGAAGATCGCCCTATTCTCTCTCTAAAGGAAATATTGTCTATATGGCAAATGTCTCCCCAATGACTAGAAACGGTTTCTGCTTAGTTATACTTATGCTCTTTGTCCTACATTTCCAAAGAGATTTGCTGAGAAAATGAGACTTATGAATGCTACAAGAGGGTAAGAATAGAATGTAGTTCCTATCACTCCAGTTGGAGTTGAAATCCTGGAACGTTCAGCCTGCATGGCTGGGTCCAGTGTTGGTATGGGCACTTTGTTGCTTTATGGCCAGGCCTGTTCCTCCACAGACGGCTATGGCTCCTAAGCATCCGGGGTGATCTCAGAGCAATTTGTGTGCTAAGATGATGTTTACCACCCTGTTCTAACTCTCCCATTATCTGGTGATGAACACGTGTTAAGAAGAGCTCTATTTCCAACACACAGCAGAGGATTTTAACCCACAGATACAATGAAAATGGTGCCTATTAACTAACACCAAAGATAAGGTACTGGAGTGCCACAAATGCAGGGGTTCATGAATATTAAACAAGATGTTTATATCATCATGAAGAATTTTCTGGAACAAGGATGTAACTCAGTTGGTAGAGTGCTTGCCCAGCTGGCATGAAGCCTTGGGTTCAACATCCAGCACCACATAAACCAGGTGTGGTGGTGGGCAGCTGGAATCCCAGCACTCCAGAGGAAGAGGCAGGAAGACCAGAATTTTAAGGTCATCCTCAACTACATAACACTTTTGACAACAGCCTGAGTTACATGAGACCATGTCTTACACAAAACATTTTAGGGCTAAAGAGATGGCTTAGGGATTAAGGCACTTGCCTACAAAGCCTAAGGACCCATGTTCGACTCTCCCAGTCCCATATAAGCCAAACACACAAGGTGACACAAACACGCAAGGTCACACATGTTCATAAGGTGGTGCACACATCTGGAGTTTGAATGCAGTGGCTGGAGGCCCTGGCACACCAATTATCTCTCTCTCATTTAAAAAAAAAAAAAAGAGTTCAAGGTCATGTTCAGCTACACAGTATCTGTAGTCAGCCTGGACTACATAAGATCTTGTCTAAAAAAATTAATTTAAAGGGAATTTTCTACATACCACCATAGGCATCATCTCATTTCATCCTCACAGTGTACTTAGAAGCTCAACAGAGCAAATACTGTCACCCTTCTTTTCCAATCTTGTGTGTGTGTGTGTGTGTACAAGCATGTGCATGCCACAGCACACGTGTGGAGATCACAAGACAACCTTGGGTGTCAGTCTCCATCTTCCACCTTTTTTGAGGACCTCTGCTCATGTGCTGCAGGTACCAGGCTGGTTGGTCCACAAGCTTCCAGGGATCCTCCTGTCTCTGTCTTCCATCTTGAAATAGCAGCGCTGGGGTTATAGATACATGCTACTGCGTCCAGCTTTATGTGGATTCTCAGGATCCAAGTTAAGGTCCTCAGGCTTGTATAGCAAGTACTCTTGCCTGCTGCGCCATCTCCCCACTTCTAGTCTCTCTCTCTTTAATGAGAGAAAATATTTGAATGTCTAGAGTTGCAAATACATGTGCCAAATCAGAGGCAGGGCTGTAACAGAACTTCTGAGTCCTTGGTGCGGGGATCTTTTACACCCTGATTGAAACATACTTTTATTTCTGCATTATTAAAAGTTTTAACGTTTCTGCATACCATATTTACCAATCTAGAAGTATCCGATCACTAATACCAAAACCAATGCTTTTCTCTATGAACTCATCGTGACATGCAATACAGCAGGATATACACGGTAAATACTCAAGGAATGCAGTGAGCCAAATGGCCTCGACAAATATCAATACTGGCAATGAACAGTCACACCATACAAAAGTTACTGGCAAAAAGGACCAGATAGCAGAGCATGGTAGAAAGCAGAGATGAGATGTCCTTCCTTGTTGACAACATTCAAAGAACTCGAACAAAATAGTTCACCAACAATATACCCAAGATTCAGGCAAAAATTCACTTTGGCCTAAGTGACAGCAGGAAAAAATAATCCAGCAATGCTATGATTCAGCACTTCAAATCCACACACACACACCTCAGAGATACACTCAATATGTATGTGAGGCGCCATAGAAAGAATGACTATCAGTAACAGCAACCCTCAACCCCACAAAACACACTAATGTATACTAAGGAGATTTAATACATAAATTATGGTATGAGCTTTCAAGGACAGAAAACAGAATGGATGAGAACATATCATCATGGATCAACCTCCCAAAATAGCACTAAGTAAAAAGCCTGTGAGAAGCCAGGCATGGTGGTACACGCCTTTAATCCCAGCACTCAGGAGGCAGAGGTAGGAGGATCACCGTGAGTTCGAGGCTACCTTGAGAGACTACATAGTGAATTCCAGGTCAGCCTGGACTAGAGTGAAACCCTACTTTGAAAAACCAAAAAAAGAAAAGAAAAAAAAAAAAGCCTGTGAGAAATGCACTCAGACAAGTGCTGTTGGCTGGGGATGGAGCTCAGGCAGAGTGCTTGCCTAATATGAACTAGGTATGCACTTATAATATGGAGACGTGGAGACAGACAGATCCCCGGAGCTCACTGGCCAGCTGGTCTAGCTTTATTGGGAAGTTACAGGCCAGTTGTAGACACTGTCCCAGAAGAGGTGGACACCATTTCTGGAACTGAAACCCGAGGTCGTCCTCTGGCCTCCACAGAAAGGTGCGCACACACTTGCACACATATGTGCACTCCCCACACAGAAATAAAGACAAAACATCAGGACTAAACTTAATACGGTGTTTGATGAAAACAAACTAGTATAGATTAGAGGAAAAATAAAGATACAGTGCCAGGCATGGTGGGCCACACCCATAACCCCAGTACTCAAGAAGCTGAAGTAGGATTGTGATGAGTTTGAGGCCAGCCTGGGCTACAGTGAGACCCTACCAAGAGAGGGAAGGAAGGAAAGGAGGAAAGAAAGGGAAAGGAAGGAAAGAGAAGGGAAAGAAGGAAGAAAGGAAGAGAGGTAGAGGAAGGAGGATCACCATGAGTTTGAGGCTAGCATGGGACTACAGAGTGACATCCAGGTCAGTCTGGGCTAGAGTAAGACCCTACCTTGAAAAAACTAAAAACAAAGAAAAAAGGAAAGGAAGGAAGGGAGTGAGGGGTGGATGGAAGGAAGGGAAGGAAGAAAGTTGGAGAGGGAGAAAAGAAGGGAGAGAAAGAAAAGAGAGAGAAAAAAGAAACAACAGGGTTGCCTCTGCAATACTTTCAAGGACTTGGCCTGTTTTATCTGTTATTCCTTCTTCATGAAGAAGGGACTTCTTCTGCAGAAGAGTTAGGCTAAGACAGTGGTTACGACACAAGTCACCTCAAGAGAAGCCACTATGATGGGGGATCAGAATATATGGCTTAGTGGTGAAGTGCTTGTTGAGCAGGTAAAAGTCCCTGGGCTTAATTTCCAGTACAAAAAAAAGGTGAGGGGGACTACTAAGCTGAAAACATACAAGTGCAGATACTCCAAGGCTCAGGGAGCACAAAGGGGAAAAGAAGGCAAGACCAAGGGTGTTCTCTCTCCTATCTCCTGTCACAGCAGGTCGGAGAGAGACCTTGCAATCTGCTGGTTAGGTGGAGAATGGAAAGGCGGAATAAACCCTGTGCCTCCATAATCAGCTCCGGCCATCGCTGTAATGCAGGATCCTCGCCCACCCCGGTGCTCTGCCAGAGAACACCCTCTCATCCTTCGTGCCATGCAGCTTGACTTACCAATCGATTTTCATCAAACACTTCAAAAAGAAGCCGGTGCTGCTGAGGATGGACCTACGGAAGGGAGACACAAGTCCTTAAAACAAGAGAGCAGCAACTCACAGAATCCTAGAAAACTCATCTCAAAACTGTGTTACCCGCAGACCCGGTGACCTAAGTTAACTACAAGAAATACTTCACACCACAGTAGACCAGCCATAGGGCACTCCCCGTAGCAATGAAGTAGGTGTGGTTATTCACTTTTCTAAAACAGAATGGAAGGATTAAGTAGTCCAAATGATTAAATACTTGCAAATCTTTAAAATGTACACTATATCTTGTGATCAGTTTTATCTAGTCCCTTAGAAATTTTTAAAATTTATTTTCTTTGAATTTTTTTTTAACTTTAGAGATAGAGACAGACAGAAAGAATTGGTGGGCCAGGGCCTCAGCCACTGTAATTGAACCAGATGCTTGCGCCACCTAGTGGGCATGTGTGACCTTGCTCTTGACTCACCTTTGCGTCTGGCTTACATGGGGATGGGTCCTTAGGCTTCACAGGCTTAACCACTAAGCCACCTCTCCAGACCTTTAAATTTATTTTTATTGAGTATGCATGCCACAATACACAAATGGAGGTCAGAAGACAACCTCATGGTGTCTTTACTCCACTTTCTTTGAGACAAGGTCTTTTGTAGCTGTAAACAAACTGAAAGACTGCAAAGGAATATCAGTCTAGCCAATCCAAGCTTTGGATTCTCCTGGTTCCACCCCCCACTGTCGCAGGTGTGTGTAAGCACTCTGCAAGTGGCTTCACATGGGTACTGGGGAACTGAACCCAGGGCAGCGGAGTTTGTAAGCAAGTGCTTTTAACCACTGAGCAATCCTCCCAACCCCACTATTCACTTTTTAAAAATTATAATTTAGGGCCAGAGAGATGGCTTAGCAGTTAAGTGCTTGCCTGTGAAGCCTAAGGACCCCAGTTAGAGGCTTGATTCCCCAGGACCCAAGTTAGCCAGATGCACAAGGAGGCGTAGGCATCTGGAGTTCGTTTGTAGTGGCTGGAGACCCTGGTGTGCCCATATTCTCATTCTCTCTCTCTCTCTCTCTGCCTTTTTCTCTCTGTCGCTCTCAAATAAATAAATAAAAATGAACAAAAAATTTTTAAAAATTATAATTTAATTTATTTGCAAGGAGAGAGAGAAAGAGAGAGAGAATGAGTGCACCAGGGCCTCTTGCCATTGCAAACTCCAGAAGCACACCACTGTGTGTATCTGGCTTTACATGGGTACTGGGGAATTAAACTCAGGCTGGCAGGCTTTGCAAGCAAGTGCCTTAACTGCTAACCCATCTCTCCAGCCCTCTATCCACTTCTTATATATGAGTTTAAAATGACCTAAAGTGAATGTGTACTTAATAAAAACTAGTGTTCTGGGACTGGAGATGGCTCAGCAGGTAAGGCACTTACTTGCAAAGCCTAACAACCCAGGTTCAATTCCTCAGTGCCCATGTAATGCCAGATGCACAAAGTGGTGCATACATCTGAAGTTTATCTTCAGTGGCTAGAGGCCCTGGTGTGCCCATTCTCACTCTCTGTCTCTATCTCGTTCTACTTGTAAATAAGTAAATAAAAATATTTTTTACAAACTAGTGCTCTGAATCCTTTGAGTTGATGAAACCATTTGTTGTTCCTATGACATGGGTTATACAAGCAGTTAATTGTGTACACTATTTTCACTTACTGTTTAGATTTATAATACATGAATAAAATCATGCAGGGGGCTATAGAGATGGCTAAGTGGTTAAAGGCACTTGCTTGCTACATCCCCAGCCTCCTAAGATAACCTTTTCAAACAAGGTGTAGGAGAACTTTTGAGGAGATGAAACTGGACTCAAAACTTGGAAGATGGGAAGAATTTAAACACAGAAGTACAGAGAACATTTTCAGCCAGAAGTCACCGAAGCGCTCTCAGGTCACCAAGCCTTGGGTCAGAGTGAACCTACTTTAGGTAGAGTAGACAGAAAAGAGTATTTCTGTAATACTGGCAACAAAACAAAGAAGCAAACCAAAAACCACCTTTGGTTAGTTACCACGGGCAGGTGAGGGCAGTGAAATCCAGAAAGGAGTTAAGCTTTGATTAATTAGAGTAAAGCAGTTTTTACAGGAGGAATCTTGAGTTAAGCCATACATTAATTAGTAATATTTTGTCAGCAGCACTCGAAATGAATTGGACTAGAGGGACTCTGTGACAGAGACTGTGGCTGTAGGAACTCAAGAATGAACGGACCAGAGATTCGCCCAGGATGGCCCCAGTGGGAGCTGGAAGGGAAACAGAAAGATATGGTGAATGCTACTGTCAAAGGCATCCATGAGGCTGGGGCTGCAGCTCAGTCGGCAGAGTGCCTGCCCAGAACTCACAAAGCCCTAGGTTTGACCCTCGGCATCTCATAAACCAGGTGCAGTGGTGCAAGTCTGTGATACAGCGTTGGAGAGATAGAGGTAAGCAGATCACAAGTTCAAGGTCATCCTCAGCTATATAGTAAGTCCAATTTAAATCCTGCCTCAAAAAAACAAATACACACACACACACACCCCAAACAGGAACAAGGAGAAATGGTTCCTTCTGACAAGCAGGGACTGGAAGGAGTGGCACCAGAATGTTTCACTTTTTAGCACGAGCCCCTCTGTACTACTTATTTCTAAAGTACCCACATTTTTTGTTTGTTTTGAGATAGGGTCTCACTCTAGCCCAGGCTGGCTTTGAACTCACTGCAATCCTCCTTCCTCAGCCTCTCAAGTGTTGGCATTACAGACATGAGCCAGCACACCCAGCTAGGATTTTTAAAAAATGTATTCAAGGCTGGTGTGGTGGCACATGTCTTTAATCCCAGCACAAGGAAAGCAAAGGTGAGTTTGAGGCCACCTTCAGACTACCTAGTGAATTCCAGGTCAGCCTGGGTTAGAGTGAGACCCTACCTTGAAAACAAAAACAAACAAACAAAAACGTATTTAAAAATAGAAGTTATGCAAATAAAGATGACCAAAACAGAGTTAACATGGTCATATTTAAAAGAAAGACAAAAGGAGAAAAAAACAAAACAAGAACACCAGCAAAGGCCATGTAAAATATGATTCAAGGGGTGGCCGGGAAAAATGCCTCAACAGTTAAGGCACTTTCATGCAAAGCCTGCTGGCCTGGGTTTGATTCCCCAGTACTTATGTACAGATGCACAGAGTGGTACATGCATCTGGAGTCCATTTGCAGTGACAAGAGGCCCTGGAGCTCCCATTGCCTAGCTCTTGCTCTCAAATAAATAAAAATGTAAAAAAAAAAAAAAAAAAAAAAAAAAAAAAAGCTTAAAATATCACTTGGTACATTGCTTGCTTTGAAAGCATGAGGAACTTAGCTGGACCTCCAAAACCACATGGAAAAAACGCTGGGCATGATGGTGTGCCTGAGGACAACAGACACCCAAGGATGCCCTCTGGTCTCTACACTCCATGCATCTGAATTGAATAACTGAACACACACTTTGAATAAAAATTAGAAAATGCAAGCTTATTTTAAAAAGATTATGTATTTAAATTTAAAAATGCATAAAAGGTCTTTTGTGTAAGAGTCCTTTACTTTTTAATAGACTCCCTCTTTTGTTTTTGCATATTATCATTGAGGTTATAGCATCTGGAATTGTTGTTAAGTATCTGGTGACTAAAGAGAAAAAGACAAGAGAATCCCAGAGTCTCTGGCCAGAGGCAACTTCCTTCAGTGAGACAAAGTGACTAGCCTTCCTCTCTGCTTCTTGTGATGGGACAATGAACATGCTTGTCCTGTTGTGTTGCTAAAAGCTGAAAGCATCCTAAATGACGGCCTTTCTCAGAGGACCCCTCCCTAAATTCCTTGCTGCAGAAAGCCTTCCCCAGCACTATTTTCCTTTCATGATGTCCAGCACTGTTTCTTGTCTAGACTTCACCATCGTCAATCCCAGACAGCCAGCTTCAATAAAGCCAGAGATCACGTCAGCCCATTAACAAGCATTCACAGTGTCTGAGAAATGACGGCAGGAAGATGGTACTATCAAATTCTTTTGGCTGTCTACAGAGGCAGAAAGGTAGATACATATGGATACAAATATATAGGGAAAAAAATGTCAGAGGATCATACAGCCAGTGGCATGGAAATGATGTAATGGCTGATTTCTATTTCTCTTTATAAAACTAAGTATTGTGGGGCTGAGGAAATGGCTCAGTGCATAAGTTCTTGCCTTAAAAGCATGAAAGGCCGGGCATGGTGGCACACGCCTTTAATCCCAGTTCTTGGGAGACAGAGGTAGGAGGATCGCTGTAAGTTTGAGGCCACCCTGAGACTACATAGTGAAATCCAGGTCAGCCTGAGCTAGAGTGAGACCCTACCTCCAAAAAACAAAAACAAACAAAAAAGCATGAAGGCCTGAGGTCAAGCGTCCAGTAACCCACATAAAAGGGTCAGGTGTGATGGCATGTACCTGCAATCCCAGCCAGGGGAGGCAGAGACAGAAGGACCCCTGGGTCTCACTAGCCACAGCCAGTTTGCCTAATTGGTGAGTATAAGGTCAACAAGAGACCTTGTCTCAAAACAAAGTGGAAGGTTCCTTACGATGACACCTAAGGCTGTCCTCTCCCCGCAAATGCACACACACTCCCATGTACACACTTAAAATGCAAAATAGATATTATGTACAAGTTGCATTGCTTGTGTAACCATACAAATGGCACACTCATATATACTCACTACATAAATCTAGCCAAGTATGAAGGGCTGGGGCAGTAGTTCAGTGGGTACAGTTCTTGCTGGGCAAATATGAGGACCTGAGTTCAAATCCCCAACACTCATGTAAAAGTCAGGCCTGGGCTAGAGAGATGGCTTAGCAGTCAAGGTGCTTGCCTGAAAAGCTTAAGGACCCATGTTCAACTCCCCAGATTCCACGTAAGCCAGCTGCACAAGGTGACACATGTGCAAGTTCATGCATGTGCACAAGGTGGCACACGTGTCTGAAGTTCAACTGCAACAGCTAGAGGCCCCGGCGAGCCAACTTTCTCTCACATAAAAAAAAAAAAAAAATTAAGTCAGGCCTGGTGTTGTATGGTGGATTCCCAGGACTTGCTGGATAGCTAGTTTAGCCAAATCTGGGTTCAATGAGAGACCCTGACTCAAAAGGTAAGAAAGGTAGTGACTGAGGAGGTCATTTGACATTCACTGATGGCCTATTCACCCTACACACACATACACACACACTCAAAAAAGGTGTAAGCAGAGCACCACGGAAATACAGGGAACGGAACCCTTTCTCTGCACGTGCTGTTCCCACGTGTGGAGTAACTAACGGACGTGCTGGGTATACTGGACTTCTTTCTCAGAAGAGTCTGCTGTCTCTGAGCATCTGTAATTGTAGCATCATCGTAATTTGCTATTGAGTAACTTCAACACAGAGTTCTATTACTTGTGAACAGCAGTTCCTCACAAATCCTTCTTATTTAGGCTGGGGATCAGACCCGGGGTTTTGCACAGGCTGGGCAAGAACGCTAAGCTACATTCCCCAACCCTTGGTTTTTTGAGACAAGGTCTCGCTACGTAACTCAAGCAGGCCTGGAACTTGACAGAGCCCAGCCTGGTGCAAATTTGCGATCCTCAGGCCTTACCTTCCCAAATGCTGGGATTACAGGCATGCGCCACCACCACCACATCTGGCTCCAAAATGTCCTTTGAGCTTCATACTTTCCCAAAGATAGGAAAGCTGCCTTCTACTTCTGGCCACAGTTTCCGCTTGGCTGAATGCCCAATAAATTTTTTAGCGTCCTATATTATCTCAATAGACATCTTATGGTGAATGCTTTCAGTTAAAAATATGTGGGGCTATGTATAAGTAAGGGTATAAATGACAGAGGAAAACAGGGCACCACACACAGTAATGTCCTTTGTACAGACAATACTTACTCACCATGTGTTTTCCATTCTTTTTTCTAGCTGTGATAAATTAGCATTGGCCCACACAAATTCATCTCATTATTCTTGTAATAAATTTGCAAAGTTTCTGATTGAAACAACTGCGCAAGCTATGATCTCACGATGAAGCAATGCCAGCTAGAACATTGGTAACAGTGGAATGATGGCAAAATGATGAGTCCAAGGCAGGAGGTTTTTTTTTTTTTTTAATAACTTTTTTGAACCACTAATTTATTTTTAAAATATTTTATTTATTTATTTGAGAGAGAGAGAGAAAGAGAGTATGTGTGTGTGTGTATGGGCATGCTAGGATCTCTTGCCACTGCAAACAAACTCCAGATAGATGTGCCACTGTCCATCTGGCTTTACATGAGTACTGGGAGACTGAACCCAGGCCACCAGGCTTTGCAAGCAAGCTCCTTTAACTGCTGAGCCATCTCTCCAGCCTGGCAAGAGAGTTTTGTTTTTTTTTTAATTTTTTTGTTCATTTTTATTTATTTATTTGAGAGCCACACACAGAGAGAGAAAGAGGGAGAGAGAGAGACAGAGAGAGAGAGAGAGAGAATGGGCGCACCAGGGCCTCCAGCCATTGCAAACGAACTCCAGATGCATGCGCCCCCTTGTGCATCTGGCTAACGTGGGTCCTGGGAATTGAGCCTCGAACCGGGGTCCTTAGGCTTCACAGGCAAGCGCTTAACCGCTAAGGCAAGAGAGTTTTGAATCTCATTTGTCAATTATATGTGGATTTCGTTCAAGATACAAGTAAACAGAATGACATCCTGAGTTCAAGGATTGGAAGAATTTAATATTGACAAATTATCCATACTACACGAAGCAATCAACAGATTTAACACTATCTTCATTAAAATCCCAACTTCACAGAATTTTTTTTCTGTTTTGCAGAAAAAAAAATCCCAAAATTCTGGGCCAGGGAGACAGCTCAGCAGTTGAAGGTGCTTTCTTTTCAGGTCTGCCAGCCTGGGAAGTGCTCACGAAGACAGATACAGAACAGGGCGCATGCATCTGGAGTTAATTACAGTGGCAAGAGTCCCTGGCATGCCAGTACTTTCTATTTCTTTCTCTCTCACTCTCTTTCCTCTTGCAAATAAATAATATTTTCAGGGTTGGAGAGATGGCTTAGCAGTTAAGGTGTTTGCCTGCAAAGCCAAAGGACCTCGGTTCAATTCCCTAGGACCCACGTAAGCCAGATGCACAAGGTGGCACATGAGTCTGAAGTTCGTTTGCAGTGGCTGGAGGCCCTGGTGTGCCCATTTTCTCTCTCTCCCTTTCTGCCTCTTTCTCTCTCCCTCTCTCAAATAAATTAAATTAAATTAAAAAATATTTTTTCAAAAATCCTAAAATTAATATGGAACAGCAAAAGATGCTGAATCTTGAAAAAGAAGAATAGAGTTGGTGACCTCACATCTCTTAACTTCAAAATAGATTATGAGGGCTGGAGAGATGGCTCAGTGAGTGGTTAAGTATGCTTCCTGTGCAAGCATAAGGGCCTGAAAAAGCCTGAGACTACCTAAGTTCAAATCTCCAGATCCCACATAAAAAGCTGGGCATGACCATGTGCACCTGTAACCCCAGTCCCACAGGGGAGCAGAGACCCAAGAATTGTCGGAGCACAGCAAGCTCCAGAATCAGTAAAGATGCTCCAACTCAAAACAAGAGTGGAAGCCGGGCGTGGTGGTGCACGCCTTTAATCCCAGCATTCAAGAGGCAGAGGTAGGAGTATGGTTGTGAGTTCAAGACCGGCCTGAGACTGCATAGTGAATTCCAGGTCAGCCTGGGCTAAAGTGACAGTCTACCTTGAAAAAAAAAAAAAAAAAAAGACTGTAGGAACTATAGGACAGGACACCCAATATTCCACTCTGGTCACTATGAGCAAGCCCCCACCATAGGTCACAGGTAAACATGTGGACACCTCACCACACCCACACACAAAGAAAAAATAGATTATGAGGTGACAGTAATTAAGAATATAGTATAAACATAAAGACAGGCACTGGACAAAGAGAATAGAGAGCCCAGAGATAAATCCACGAAGTACAACGAACCAGGTCTTCAACGACAGTGCCATAACGAAGAAAGGCTGGTGTTGGGGAAAGCGGACAACCATGTGCAAAAGAACGAACCCGGAGCCTTGCCTTAAGCCATGCGCAAAAAATCAACTCAAGATGGATTGAAGACATAAACATAAAACTCCTAGAGAGAAACAGGAAAGCCTCTCCTGTTGTCCACGTTTATGTGCACATACGGATGTGCCAGGGCCTCTTGTCTTCCCTGGACAGCTTTGGACTTGAACCTGGGCTAGGAGGCTTTGCAAGCAAGTGCCTCTAACTACTGAGCCATGTTCCCAGCTCCCTCCACCCTGAAAAGCTTCACTCTGGTCTGGATGATAATGTTTTGGACATGAACATGTAACAAACCAGCAGGACTACGTGAAAATTATAAGCTTTTGCACATAAAAATCAACAGGGGTCTAGGTGGGGGGAAGACCACCTATGGAATGGAAGAAAATATACACAAACCACATAGATGATAAGGGGGTCATCTCCAGCACTCAGAAGGAGCTATAACAACTCAACAACAAACAAAATAGCCCCATTTTGAAAAATGGGAAAAAACTTGAGTAAGAATTTCTTCAAATACATATAAATGGTATGTAAAGATGAGCTCAAAAATTTTTTTTGAGACAGGGTCTCATGTAGACTAGGCTGGCCTTGAACTCTTTGTGTAGCTAAGGATGGCCTTGAACTCCCGACCTTGCATCTATCTCCTGAGTGCTGTGCTTACAGGCACGCACTACCATTGATGCAGTGCTAGGGACCAAACTCAAGGCTTTGTGTAAGCTAGGAAATCGCTCTGCTGTTGAGCTAAATCCCCAGTCCATCATAATTATCAATCACCAGAAGAGTGCTGATCAAAACTGCAATGATAGCCTTTAAAAAGGAAGGGCTCTGATCCCTTGCAACAACATGAAGGAACTCTGAGGTTATTGGGCTTATGAAATAAGCTATTCTTAGAAGAAATACTGTATGACTGCACTTATGTGATGTCACCAAGACAGTTACACTAATGCACAGTGCAGAGCGGTGGCTACCAGAGGCTTAGGAAGAGGGAGGGATTCAATAAACATGATAGCTGGGTGTGGTGGTACACGCCTTAAATCCTAGCACCCAGGAGAGAGAAGTAGGAGGATCGCCATGAGTTCAAGGCCACCCTGAGACTACATAGTTAATTCCAGGTCAGCCTGGGTCAGAGTGAGACCTTACCTCAAAAAACCAAAAGAAAAAAAAAAAAAAAGATAAACTTAAATGCTATTACTAAGTTGATAAAATCTTCAACTACTATCATTTTTCAATTTAATTCCATCAAGTCTTACCTTGTCATTTGGAGATCTATTATTAGGTCTATACACATTGTTCTGAAGTCTACTTTGGCTAATGTTAATATAGCCATTAACATTTTTCCCCAAAATGTTTGCATGATATCTCTTTTTCTGTCCTTCACCTGACTGGGTCTTTATCCTCAAATTGTATCTCCTATAAACAGTGAGATGATTTGGATTTGAAATGGATAGGACTGGAGATCCTCACGTTAATCAAAATAAGCCAGACTCAGGAAGACAAGTATCATGTGCTTTCTCTCTCAAAAGAAAATATCATAATACCATACACAGGTGAAGTGGCTCATGCCTACAATCTCAGCCTCAGGAGGCTGAGGTAGGAAGATCACTGTGAGTTCAAGGCCAGCCTAGACTACAGAGTGAGATCTTGCCTCAAAAAAAACAAAAAAACAAAAAAAAAACAAAAAACAAAAAAAAAAAAAACAGAGCCATTTAAGTAGAAAGGTTACTAATGAGGGAATAAGAAGGGAAGCTTGGGGGTGGGGAGGTGGGAGATAAGGGCTGTCACTAGACTGGAAGGACACAGGTAGTTCTGGCAACACAGCCATTTCATGTCCAACCCAGGCCTTGCTGAAACCTGAGACCCTGGGAAGGACTGTGTGAGCTCACTGCCTGCTGCTTCAGAGTGGTCTCAGGAACCCGACTGTGGCTCCATGGGGTGATGCTGTGTCTGTCCCCAGGAGGGTTCTCTGGGAGCTTGAAGCCCTAACCACAAACAGCTCGGAGTTGTAGAGATAGGAAGCCCGAAGCCTGACCACTCCTGCTTCTACTCTGTTGTTCTTGGTCCTGTGTGTACTTCCTGCTGGGGACACAGCCTCATGCTGTGCTCCAGTTTAAGGAGTAAACTGTCCTCCACAAAATGGAACCTCATCTTTAGGGCGCACACCTCCAAACAAGGATTTCAGTTGTGCATGAGGTCGTCACTTAGCACTCTGCGAAGCTGCTTTCTTCTTGATACTGACTTAGGGACAGCACCCAGGGATTCCACGGTCACACGCTCTCCTGCATGTCTGCCAGACTCTCTGCCCTGGGTGCCCCAGAAGGATGAGCCATTAGTGTATGCCCATTCCTACAGATTACTGCTGAGGCTCCCAAGCTGCTCTGCAGACAGGAGAGGGGAACAGCTACTCGGAACAGGAAGGTGGTAGGTGAGGTAGCCACAAAATGGCTGTGATGGTGAGGGTGCCATACTTATTTGAGAGAGAGACAGAGAGGGGGGAGGACAGAGGGAGACGGAGACAGAGACAGAATGGGCACATCAGGGCCTCTAGCCACTGCACAAGAACTCCAGGCATATGTGGCACCTTGTGCATCTGGTTTACGTGGGTGCTGGGAAATCGAACCTGAGTACTTAGGTTTTGCAGGCAAGCCTCTTAATTGCTAAGTCATCTCTGTAGCCCCTTCCTTGAGAGTTTTAAATTTTGTAACTTCTCTTAGACTAACTGCAGAGCGGGGACTAGCTGGGGAAGGAAGGGAAGCAGCTGGAGGGGGCAGGAGGCATGGAGGATGGTGAGAGAAAGACAATGTGTGAGAATAAAGCATAGCGACAAGATATGAAGGTGTCATGATGAAACCCATTACTTTGTATGCTAGTCTAAAAAGTAGGCTGGCCATGGTGGCACACGCCTTTAATCTCAGCATCTGGGAGGCCAAGGCAGGAGGATTGCCGTGAGTTTGAGGGCACCCTGAGACTACAGAGTGAATTCCAGGTCAGCCTTGGATAGAGTGGGACTCTATTTTGAAAAACCAAGAAAAAAAGCTAAGAAGTAACAAAACATAAAGAATGCCCTATGTTCTGAAGCAGTTCACAGTATTTTTAGCCAATCACATTTCAGTTTAAACAAAAGCCAACAACTACAAAATATCTCCAGGCAAAAAGACAGGAGGAACAGGGGGATTTTACTTTTTAGCTTATTGCCTTCTGCAGCGCTTTAATTTCTCCTACATGCTATCACTTTAATAAAAAACAAGACAAATACACCTTCATCATTATTATAACTAAATCCTATTTGATATCAGCAAACCAATGATATTTAGAAAAAAGAAACAGGGCGTGGTAGTGCACACCTTTAATCCTAGTACTCGGGAGGCAGAGCTAGGAGGATCGCCATGAGTTCCAGGCCACTCTGAGACTATATAGTGAGTTCCAGGTCAGCCTGGGCTATAAGACTATGCCTTGAAAAAAGAAGTATGTATGTATGTATGTATGTATGTATGTATGTATGTAAATACATACATATATATGAGAAAAGAGAGCTTGGGGGATGGTCAGCCTGAGCTAGAGTGAGACCCTACCTTGGAAACAAAAAACAAACAAAAAAAATTGCTTGCAACACAAGTTTGAGGTCCAGGGTTCAGATCCCCAGAACCCACATACAGCCAGATGCTATGGAGCTAGTGGCTAACCCCGTACTGCTTACAGTGAGAAGGAAGGCAGAGGCAGGAGAATAGCCCAGAAGCTCACAGGCTAGATAGTCCAACGAGAGCAGTGGTGAACACCTTGCCTCAAACAAGTGGAAGTTGTCCCCTGACCTCGGCGTGTCATTGCACCCACACACCCACACACCCACACTCACACACACCCACACTCACACACATCATGCAGAACTACAAAAGGGGGGGGTGAGATGTATAAAGAGAACACTGGCACATTGAAAATGCATAAATTTCTGAGCAAAATACAATAAATCAAGTAAAATAATACAAGCTAAAGCAAACAACTCAACCACGTGGGAGCACTTTTAAAACTAAGTAACACCTGGGGCAAAGAAGAGGTCAAAAGCAGACCTTGGCCTATCTGCAATGCATTCTGGTAAAAGGGCAAAATTGAGCTAGTTTCCTTTCTCCCCACATGATGAGGTAACCAACTCAGTGTCCTCTGTTTCTTCACTTGATCTAGGCCACACCGCCGAGAGGTGAGTCAATGCCACTTCCTCAGAACTCCACACTCGTCAGTGCTCAATGCTGGCTTTATAGCACACCATGTAGACTACAGGAGATCTTTCTCTAGACCCTGGAAGCAACCTGTGGGTGTGTAGGTGAGGCCTTCACCACGTTGCTTCCACAATGTCCTCCCTTCAATTCTCTTCATTAAAACGGGAAGAGAGCCAAAGCAAACGCCACCTCTAGCTGTGGAATATGATTTCTTCTTCTTTTTTTTTTTTTTTTTTTTGAGGTAGGCTCTCACCCTAGACCAGGCTGACCTGGAATTCACTCTGCAGTCTCAGAGTGGTCTCAAACTCACAGTGATCCTCCTACCTCTGCCTCCCAAGTACTGGGATTAAAGGCACGTGCCACCACGCCCCTAGCAATGATTTCTTTGTTCCTGACTGAAATCGTGTCATGCCACAGAAGCCTCCAAAGAGGTTGGAATTTTAGGTATATCAAGAAAAATTATTGGGCTGCAGAGATTCCTCAGTGGTTAAGGTGCTTGCCCATAAAGGCTAACGACCCAAGTTTGATTCCCCAATACACAGGTAAAGCCAGATGCACAAAGCTGTGCATGCATCTGGAGTTTGTTTGCAGTGGCTAAAGACCCTGACACACCCATTCTCTCTTTCTTTCTTCTTCTCTCTCTCTCTCTCTCTCTCTCTCTCTCTCTGTGCTGGGTGTGGTGGCACACACCTTTAATCCCAGCACTCAGGGAACTGAGGTGGGAGGACTGCTATGAGTTTGAGGCCAGGCTGAAACTACATCGTCAATTTTAGGTCAGTCTGGGCTAGAGCAAGGCCAGCCTGACACTACACATTGAATTCCATGTCAGTCTGGGCTACAGTGAAACCCTACCTCAAAAAACTAAAAAATAGGGCTGGAGAGATGCCTTAGCAGTTAAGGCACTTGTCTGCAAAACAAAAGAACCCAGGTTCAATTCCTCAGGACCCACTTAAGCCAGATGCACAAGGGGGCGCATGCGTCTGGAGTTCGTTTGCATTGGCTAGAGGCCCTGGCACGCCCATTCTCTCTCTCTCTCAAATAAATAAATAGAATTAAAAAAAATCTACAAAATAAAGTCAATATTTATATTTTTTGAGACAGGGTCTCATGTAGCCTAGGCTAGCTGCCAACTCTCTATGTGCCCAGGGATGACCTTGAATTGATTCTCCTGTCTCTACCTTGCCAGTACTGAGATCACAGGCACGCACCACCACGCATGCTTTATGAAGTGCTGGGAATCTTGTGCATGCTAGGCAAACACTCTACCAACTATGCTGCATCTCCAGCCCCACTTTTTTTTTCAGTTTTAGAAAAATAAAGTGCATACTTACTCTCAACAGTATTGCACCAAGAGCAAGAGGAAGGTAGGATTACATAAGCCTGGGGGTAGAAGTCACTGACCTTGGAGGTGAGCTAAATCAGTGGTTAGGGGGAAATGAAAAGTACAGATAAATCTCTTGGCTGTTGGGGTAAACAGAGACGTGAGACTGCAGCCCAGGGGAAAGGTGGCATGCTAGAAGACCCAGCAGAGAGGAGATTCTTTTTTGTTTTTTTGTTTGTTTGTTTTGGTAGAGAGGAACATCAGACAGGAGATTCTGACATTCCTGTCTACCCCTGTGGGGAGAGTCGCTCTGGCAACACTAAGGACTGGAACAGGCACAGGAGACATGGCCAGTTTGTGGCCTTCCCGGAACTGAAGTAAGTGCTGACTGGAGTCCTCTCCTAGGGAGATGAGGCAGGGTGAGGTGAGCAGGCAGGGATGCTGAAGCTAGGGGTGTGTCAGAAAACGTGGTGGCGCACGCCTTTCATCCCAGCACTTGGGAGGCAGAGGTAGGAGGACTGCTGTGAGTTCAAGGCCACCCTGAATACATTGTGAATACCAGGTCAGCCTGGGCTACAGCGAGACCCTACCTCGGAAAAAAAAAAAAAGCCTCTACTCACCCACAGGCCCTCATCAGTACTGGATTGGTGCATTTAATAAATGATTGGGAAATAGAAATGTGAGATCATCTTAAAACACCAAAATTGGCTGAATTGGAGTAAGACCATTATATGTCTCTAAATCAGTTTATTAGAATATGGTAATTCCTTTTTCCCCCCCCCAAGTCTTTACCTCTTCATTATCTTACATTTGTTTCTGATTATCAGATGAATGATTCCTGGTCTATGTCATCATGGGGACATCTAATTTAAACTCTTGTGTGTGGGTCAATGTCGGTGTCTTCCTCAATCACTCTCTGCCTATTTTATGTTATCATTTTATTTTTGAGACATGGTCTCTCTCGCTCACCGTGAGTGTAGCGCTCACTGATTCAGCCATGGCCCGCAAGCCAAAGGGACCCTCCTGTCTCTGCTTCCCCAGTGCTGGGATTACAGGCACATGCCACCACATCCAGCTTTTATGTGGGTACTGGGGATCTGAACCCAGGTCCTCACTGTTTTATGACATTTTACTGACTGAATTTATACTACGTAAATTCTAAGATATAGTTATAATACTATAAATGAGAACTTATAGCCTATAGAGCAGAAAACTTTTTTTCTGTTTTAATACAATAAAATGCATACTTACTTTGAATAGTATTTCCTCATTCCACCTTGGATTCAAAGACTAAAAGATAAGAAACACAGTATAACTAATTTTTTTAGTAATTTGCCATGTAAAAAAGTTCATTAAAATTTTTTGAATACAGCTAAATCTAACCTTTTTAATGGTTTTTGTTTGCACACTGGTAAGAATTCCATTCATTGGGTCATATAACGTCACTCTTACATAAGGATCACTGTGAAAATTGAAAAGAAAAAGTTTAAAATGTTTCTTAGTCCAAGCTCAGATTGGGTCATACCCTGGACCTCAACAAAGACCTCAGCCTGCAGCGCCCCCATCTTTCTGCCCTCGCCTCCCCCCTTCCACCCTGTCGCTAGCATACATATTCCAGGTGGCTCTCCCATTCCCACAGGCCCTGGGAAGTGTGCTACCCTCCTCTCTCTGAGGCCAGTAGGTTATAAACTGCTTCTGTCATTTCCTGTGTTTTGCGGAGCTGCCTCCTCCGCGTCTCACATGACTGATGCCCTGAGTCTAACTTCTCTCCTGATTGGAGAGTGGTTTCCTGGGTCGGAATAAGCTGGACACAGATCAGACAAGATCTGCAAGGGCATCTGCCAGGACATGTGAATTTCCTGAAAGGCACGTCTGGTCACATTAAGCTGTACACCAGGATAAAGATGTATCAAGAAAAGCACACTGAAAACATCCATGACCAAAGCCCCAGAGTGCCATCAGGGCAGGCCTCGAGTTGACAGACACTCATCGGAGATCTCATGACTAAATTAGAAAAAAGAAAAAAATACAACAGCTACTCTGGGAGACCTTGAAACATCAGGTCCAGCTAAACAATACAGGGGCTTCTAACCCACAGAAACTGAAAAAGTAAGAGAGTGTCTTTTTAAGCCACTATGTGGTAATATTATTATATCACAATAGATATGTAATGAGGGCTGGAGCAATGGCTTAGTGGTTAAGGTGCTTGCCTGCAAAACCTACGGACTCAGGTTCGATTCCCTAGTACCCATGTAAGCCAGATGCATAAGGTGGCACATGCATCTGGAGTTCATTTGCAGTGGCAGGAGGCCCTGGCATGCCTATTTCTCTCTCTCAAATAAATAAATAAAATATTTCAAAAAGTATAGCAGGGCTAGAGAGATGGCTTAGAGGTTAAGGCACTTGCCTGCAAAGCCAAAGGACCCATGTTTGATTCCCCAGGATCCATGTAAACCAGATGCACAAGGTGGCGCATAAATCTGGAGTTCATTGGTAGTGGCTGGATGCCCTGACATGCACATTCTTTCCCTTCCGCTCTCTTTCACTCTCTCTCTCAAATAAATAAAAATATTTTTTAAATGTATAGATATGTAATGATCCACATCTATAATCCATGACTATGAAGGTATCATGTGCATGAATGTATATTTCGCAATCACTAGGAATAGTGTTATTTAGGTCAAAGTTACTTGTAAGACTGCTTAAATTTAGGTTTTTGTGATTTTTTGTTTGTTTGTTTGTTTGTTTTTCGAGGTAGGGTCTCACTCTAGCCCAGGCTGACTTGGAATTCACTATGGAGTCTCAGGGTGGCTTCAAATGGCAATCCTCCTACCTCTGCCTCCCAAGTGCTGGGATTAAAGGCGTGCGCCACCACACCCGGCTTGGGTTTTTGTGATTTTTAAAACTCTGTTTGCTTTAACAATTTCGAAGACATTGTCTTTACCTATGATTGTGGAATTTTTCATTTCCCCTTTAATTCTGTCAAATCTTGACTATTCTATTTCCAAGTTCTGTTAGCAGGAAGGTACACATTTATGCCTGATAAATCTTACTAAAGGCATTATTATTATTATCATTTGGAGAGGACTGAGGGAGGGTCTCGCTCTAGCCCAGGCTGACCTGGAATTCACTACACAGTCTCAGGGTGGCCTCAAACTTATGGCAATTCGCCTACCTCAGCCTCTTGAGTGCTGGGATTAAAGGCGTGCACCATCATGCCCGGCTCCTACTAGTGGTTTTATTATTGATCATGGTGCAATATTTGGAAATATTTTTGTGTTAAACTCATCAGATTTTGAAAAAAATATATTTTGTATATATTTATTCATTTTCTTTTTATTAATCTATGTCTGTCTGTATGTATGTGTGTGGTCTCATTATTTACTCTGTCTCTCTGGAATTCCAATTATAAGTATGTTAGGATGTCTCATATTTTCTAACAAAAATTCTGAGACTATTCATTGTTCCATTCTTTGTATTTCTCATCCAGGTAATTGTTTCTTTTTGTTGTTTGTTTGTTTGTTTTCAAGGCAGGGTCTCACTCTAGCCAAGGCTGACCTGGTATGTGCCCTATAGTCCCAGGCTGGCCTCAAACTCAAAATGATCCTCCTACCTCTGCCTCTTGAGTGCTGGGATTAGAGACATGTGCCACCATGCCCGGCCCAGGTAATTATTTCTATTGACCTATCTTCTTTTTAAAATATAATTATTTAGTTGAGAGAGATAGCAAGACAGAGTATGGGTGTGCCAGCCTCCTGCTACTGCAAATGAACTTCAGGTACATGTGCTATTTTGTACAACTGGCTGTACATGGATACCAGGGAACTGAACTTGCCCAGCAAGCTTTGCAAGCAAAAGCCTTTAGCCATTGAGCCACCTCCCCAGCACCTCAACTGATCCATCCTTAAATTAGTTAATCTGTGTTTTTCAAGCTCTATTGTGTTATTAAATCCACGCAAACATTTAATTACAATTTTTTTCAGTTCTACAATTTTCAGCATTTTGGTTTCTATTTCACCCCTGAGATTTCTTGATTTTTATTTTTATCTATTTATTTGAGTGAGAGAGAGAGAGAGAGAGAGAAATACAGAAATAGGCAGGTAGAAATAGAGAAAGAGAGAGAATATGTGCATCAGGGCCTCCAGCCACTGCAAACAAACTCCAGATGCATGTGGCCCCTTGTGCATCTAGCTTATGTGGGTCCTGGGGAGTCAAGCCTGGGTCCTTTGGCTTTGCAGGCAAGCACCTTAACCACTAAGCCATCTCTCCAGCCCACTCCTGAGATTTCTAACATTTTGGTTTATCATGAACATGTTTTCTTCTTTACTGGTAATGTGCTCCATATTCCTGGATCTTCACAGATCAGTTATTTTTTTTTTCAAGGTAGGGTATCACTGTAGCCCAGGCTGACCTGGAATTCACTATGTATTCTCAGGGTAGCCTCAAATTCAGGGTGATCCTCCTACCTCTGCCTCCCATGTCAGATCAGTTCATTTTATATTCTCTCCACTAAAAATTATAAATGGAGGCTGGAGAGATGGCTTAGCATTTAAGGCGCTTGCCTGCAAAGCCTAAGGACCCATGTTCGACTCTCCAGATCTCACGTAAGCCAGATGCACAAAGGTGAGGCAAGTTCATGATTGCACATGCCCACTAGATGGCACAAGTATCTGGAGTTCAATTTCAGTGGCTCAGGCCCTGGCACACCAATTCTCTCTCTCTCTCTTTCTAAAACAAGAAATTTAAAAAAAGTTATAAATGTCAAGTTATAGAGACTCTAGTTATTTGTATATTGTTTGTTATCTTACTGTAGGATTAATTACCTGTTTGGACAAGAGCCACAGACCCTGTTTCATGGGCAAGAACTATTAAGATTGTTTTGATCTGCACATGTAGGTATGGACACACATAGATATCATGCCCCATCTGACTCTATGTGCTTTGAAAGCAACACCTTTAACCCCCGAGCCACCTCCCTAGGCCCTCTTCAGATCTTCTGACATCAGCTGAGCTATAAAGCTTCCCAGCTTCCTTTCCTCCACAACCCTCACCACAGCCATGTTTTCTGCAGATTCATTCTGCTAGCTTCTTGGCCCATGAAGGTGACCTCACTAATTCCTCCAATCAGGAGCTCAGCTACATCTTGTACTACAACCAGAGTTTATGTGATCTGTACTTAATTTAGTCATCTGCTAAAGGTAAAGCTAGGATTTTATGACTTTCTGAAGGCAGAACTCAATAATGAATTCAATAACTAACACTGTGCTTTGTGCCTTTGTTAAATTTAACAAATTCAGTAGTTTAGATACTAAGATACTTAGTAAACCACCAAAATTGAAACTATGACAATTTCACTTTGCACAAAAATTTACTAATCCGCTGGGCATGGTAGCACACACCTTTAATCTGAGCACTTGGGAGGCAGAGGTAGGAGGATTGCTGTGAGCTCAAGGCCACCCAGAGACTACATAGTACATTCCAGGTCAGCCTGAGCTAGAGTGAGACCCTACCTCGAAAAACCAAAATAAGTAAACAAATAAAAATAAAAAAAAATTTACTAATCAGGCTAGAGAGATGGCTTAGTGGTTAAGGCACTTGCTGGCAAAGCCAAAGGACCCAGGTTCAATTCCCTGGCACACACATAAAACCAGATGCACAAGGTGGTGCACGTATCTGGAGTTCTTTTCAGCAGCTAGAGGCACTGGTGTGCCCATCCTCTCTCTCTCTCTCTCTCAAATAAATAAATATTTTTTTTAAAATTACTAATCATATTATTCAAATTTTCATCAAACAAAAGCTCAGAAAAAAATAATAAATGAGAAGTTTTAAAATTCCAACCCAATTTGATATACTCACCTAGCTCCCAAGATATCTTTCTTGGCCAGTCCTATTCCAGCTATAACTTTCACTCTCACAATTCGTGAATTTTCCTAAAATACAAAAATTTATTATTTAACTAATATGAGTTAGGATATTAGAATCAGAAATAATCTTTTAAAAATTAATTTGATTAAAATTATACAAAAATGAAAACTAAATTATTATTTATGCCTTGATCACTTACAAAGAAAAGCAAAAAAAATAATGTCAAATTATTATATTGGATAAGATTTTGCCATTGCTTACAAGAAAATCTAAAGACAAGAATATTGTAAATAATATGAATTTATCACCATTGTTATGTGCATAACACAAAGCCAAAAGCTCACAAACATTTATAGTAATTACTTAGGGAAGGTAATTATGTTAAAATATCCATCAAGTAGGTTATGGATAATACTGTATTATATTGATATTGCGAAGTATTAAATATTAAATACCTTGGGTATCATAATGGTATGAGGTTATATGCAAGAATTTATTTGTCTTAGGAGCTACATACTAAAATATTTGAGATAAAAATGTCATAAAACTGACACAGCTTGAAACAGCTTAGCAAATAAAAAGCTGAACATGAATATGTGTGTAAAGGAGAACAAGCAAAATGTTACCAAGTTAGGGACTGAGTTTATGTTTACACAAGTGTGCAATACATCGCTCTTACAATGGTTCTGTAGATTTGAAACAGTTTGTCACAGTTGCCTTCTCATTGCTGGGACAAAGCACCATCTAAAAGCAGCTAATGGGAGGAAAGCGTTCATACTGGCTTACAGTCTCGAGGGGAAGCTCCGTGATGTCAGGGGAAAGCACGGCATGAGCAGAGGCTGGACATCACCTCTGCCACAGAAGGCAGGAAAACAGCAATAGGAGACTGAGTTGCTCTCTAGCAAAAGTCAGCTGGGCTGTAACACCCTGAGCCAGCCCCAACAACACACCTCCTCTAGCAAAGCTCAGTCTCACAGATGCAATCAGCTGGGGACCAAGCATTTAAAACAACTGAGTCTATGGGAGGATCTCTGATCAGACCACTACATAATTCAAAATGAATGGTTAAAGAAACATGATGAGGTCTGGAGAGATGGCTTAGCAGTTAAAGCGTTTACCTGCAAAGCCAAGGACCCAGGTTCGGTTCCCCAGGACCCATGTAAGACAGATGCACAAGGTGGGGCACGCATTTGGAATTCGTCTTCAGCAGCTAGAGGCCCTGGCGCACCCATATTCTCTCTGTGTGTATGTCTCTCTCTAGCCCCCTCCCTCCCTCTGTCTCTCTCAAATAAATAAATAAAAATAAATAGGAAAAATTTTTGAAAAAGAAATATTATGCCGGGCATGATGGCGCACACCTTTAATCTCAGCACTCAGAAGGCAGAGATAGGAGGATCCTCATGACTTCAAGGCCAGCCTGAGACTACATAGTAAATTCCAAGTCAGCCTGGACTAGAAAAACCAAAAAAAAAAAAAAAAAAGAAATATTATGAGACAAAAAATGTGTACTTAAAAAAACTAAATAATAGAAGCCAAATGTGGTGGTGCACACCTTTAATCCCAACACTCAGGAGGCAGAAGTAGGGGGATTGCCATGAGTTTGAGGCCACCCTGAGACTACATAGTGAATTCCAGGTCAGCCTGGGCCAGAGTGAGACCCTACCTTGAAAAACCAAAAACCAAAAACAAACGAACAACAACAAAAAAAAAAAACAAAAAACTGAATAGTAGCCAGGCATGGTGGCTCATGCCTTTAATCCCAGCACTTGGGAGGCAGACATAAGAGGATTGCTGTGAGTTCAAGGCCAGCCTGGGACTACAAAGTGAATTCCAGGACACCCTGGGCTACAGCAAGACTCTACCTCAAAAAAAAAAAAAAAAAAAGACAGACAAACAATGTGTGTGTGTGTGTGTGTGTTTAAAGAAAATTAGACACGGCTGGACAGGTGGCATAGTGGTTAAACGCTTGCCTGTGAAGCCTAAGGACCCCAGAGGCTCGATTCCCCAGGAACCATATAAGCCAGATGCACAAGGTGGTGTATGTATCTGGAGTTCGTTTGCAGTGGCTGGAGGCCCTGGCGCACCCTCTCTCTCTCTCTCTCTGCCTCTTTCTCTCTCTGTAACTCTCAAATAAATAAAAATAAAAAAAAAAGAAAATTAGACAGAAATAAAATTGATAAAATGTAAAAATCTTTAATGGGTAAATTTTAAATACTGTTGGAGAACAGAAGATAAATAAATACACAGAGAAAGGAACTGTATATGAATAGAAATATTGAATATTACATTGCCCATCTCTACAAACATGTCCATAAGTTCAGCCAATCCAATTCCTCCCTAGAATTTTCTGTGGATCTTAACAAATGATGCTACATCCATGGAGAAGAGCAAAAGCAAATGAAGGGGCTGGGGAGATGGCTTAGTGGTTAAGATGCTTTTCTGTGGAGCCTAAGAACGTATGTTTGAATCTCCAAGTCGCACGTAACTAGACCCACAGTGATGCAACCATGCAATGCTGCACATGCACACAAGGGGCACATGCATCTGGAATTCATTCACAGTGGCTGAAAGGCCCTAGTGTGCCCATTTGCTCGCTCTCTGTCTCAAAAATAAAATAATTTTAAATAGCAAGTGAAGAAGTTCAAATAACATCTGATTATGATGTTACACAGTATATGTGGAGGGTATACTTCAAGAGCACGCAGAGCTCTAGCACGCTACTGTTGGAGAGTATACTGCAAGAACATGCAGAGCTCTAACATGCTTATGATGGATGACATGCTGATGAATCATTGTGAAAAGATTTTTGGCAAAGGATATTCACAGTAGTATTACCAAAGATCAACAAATACAATGTATTATAGCACACTAACCACTTCTATTTTAAATTCACTTCATTGGAAATAGTACCCTAAGCTCCCCTCAGGGGAGAGAGAGAGACGAGTACAAGAAAATATAAATATGCTGTTTTAACCTTGTTACATTCATAAAGCCTTACCACCATGCTTGTTGCTGGAGCTTTCAATTGAAAGATAATTGGAATATTTTATTAGCTCTAAAATTCAAAGGGTATAATAAGATAATACAATGAAATGAGATAAAAAATACTCTGAGATGAGATGCTAGATAAACATAGGTTTCTGGGCTCACTGAGTAAAGTTCTGGCTGTGCAGCACGAGGAATGAGTTCCTATCTTCAGTACCCACACAAAACACTGGGCTAGGCTGGAAGGATGGCTTAGTGGTTAAGGCACTTGGCTACAAAGCCAAAGGACCCAGGTTTGATTCAGCAGGACCCACATAAGCCAGATGCACAAGGTGGCACACGCATCTGCAGTTCATTTGCAGTGGCTGGAGGCCCTGGTGTGCCCATTCTGTCTGTTTGTCTTTGTGTGTGTGTCTAGTAAATAAATAAATATTTAAAAAAATTAAAAAAAAAAAACACTGGGCTGGAAAGTTTGAGAGATAGCTTAGTGTTTGAAAATGCTTCCAGTATGAGCATGGGGGCCACATTTCATCCCCAGCACCCACATAAACAGCTGGGCATGGCCACACACACCTACACCCCAGTCCTGTGGAGAGCACAGACCAGAGAATTCAAGCCAGGGCGTGAACATGGAAAGCTCCAGAATCAGTGAGAGACTATGTCTAGGAAACAAGCTGATGAACAACAGAGAAGGGATACTGCAGGCTCTCCTCTGGCCTCACACACACATGCATATACCACTCACACACAATGCTGGGCTACTAATGTAAGCCTATAATCACGGTGCTGGGGAGATGGAGACAGGGAATCCCTAGGGCTCACTGGCTAGCCATTCTAGCCAAATGAGTGAGCTTTAGGTTCACTGAGAGACCCTGTCTCAAAGAACAAGATGTAGAATGAATGTGGAAGACACCCAATATCAACCTCTGACCTCCACATACACATGTATGTGCGTACACACATGCACCCACACACATATGAACACATGCACACATGCGCACACACCATATACAAATACACACAGATCTATGCATGTATATAATATTTCCGCCATTACCAGACAGAATTAAATGCAGAGCTGATTTTTCAAGTATGAAGGGAAATCCTTAGACACAGGGTCTAGAGAGACAGCTCAGAAGTTAAAGGTGCTTGCTTGTAAAGCCTGACAGTCTGGGTTCAATTCTCCAGTGCCCATGTACAGCCAAATGTACAAAGTGGTGCATGCATCTGAGTTTGGCTGCAGTGGCTGGAGGCCCTGGCACATCCACTTTCTCTGTCTGCCTTTCTTCTCTCTCTCTGCTTGTAAATAAATTTTTAAAAAATGAAGACACCACTGGAGATGTAGCTCAGCTGGCAGAGTGCCTGCCTAGCATACACGAAGCCTTGGGCCCAATCCCCAGAACCATGTAAACCAAGTGTGGGGGTGAACACCTGTAATCAGAAGTTCAAGGTCATCCTCAGCTGCAAGTTCAGCCTGGGTCATATGAGACTCTATCTCAGAAACAAGAAAAAGACAGAACTGGGGCTGCAGAGATGGCTTAATGGTTAAGACGCTTGCCTGTGAAACCTAAGGACCCAGGTTCGATTTCCCAGCACCCACATAAGCAAGATGTACATGGTAGCACATGTGTCTGGAGTTTGTTTACAATGGCTAGAGGCCCTGGTACACCCATTTTATATATATCTGCTTCTCTTTCTTTCTCTTTTCTATTATATCTGCTTCTCTCTCTTTCTCTCAAATAAATAAGATAAAGTATTTTTTTTTAAAGACAGAACTGAAAACCAGAGAGGAAAACATGTCAGCTGAAATGTCAGCTTTCTGGGGATTCATTTCCAAAGTCTGAAAGAGGTTCTCCCTTTTTCTGGTGGGTCACAAAATAAACAGACCAACCTAAATGTTCCCTTGGTCCCAACAGGCATTGGGAAGTAGCTATGCTATGTTAAATAGGGATGGAATCTTTGTTACTGAATTCTGAAAACTAAAAATCTTTTCTGTGATGACCCAATTAATAAGTGAAACATTTTCCAGTGATAAAATGTAATCAAAATGACAATGGCACACAGTATTACTCAATTACCTTTTCTTAGCTCAGCATTTTAACTCACATTATCTTAACTGAAGAGATTAGCATATCCCTTTAAAAATGTTTATCTGCATTTGTGGAGTTCCGCACATGTAGCCTGGGCATGAAATATTATCAGTCTTATCAAGAAAGATGCAACAAGATCTGCATAAGAGGAGGGGGAATGATGGCACCAAAACAGAAGACAGACTACTTGGAAAGAATAAGAGAATTCAGGGGACGGAGATTTGAGAGAGGGAAGAGGCAGGGTGGTAGGAGAGGATTATGATCATGGTATATTGTCTGTATGTACAGAAGTTGATAAAGTCTTTTTTAAGCCGGGCATGGTAGCACACACCTTTAATCCCAGTACTCAGAAAGCCGAGGTAGGAGGGTCACTGTGAGTTCAAGGCCACCCTGAGACTACATACTGAGTTCCAGGTCAGCGTGGGCCAGAGCGAAGCCCTACCTCAAAAAGCCAAAAAAAAAAAAAAAAAAGAGTCTTTTACTAAATGTACAATAAATAATTATAAGCTGGGCATGGTGACACACACCTGCACTGCCAACACTTAGGACGAGCAGGCAGGATGATCAGGAGTTAGATCAAATTCAAGGTCAGCCTTGGCTACACAGCAAGTTTGGGGTCAGCCTGGATTACACGACACCCTGTCTGCAAAAGAAACACAACAAAAACAATAAATAGCACAGGACAGACTGCGATACAGTGCCGTATGTATGCTGTGATAATGCAGACCTAGGGTGTGTACATAAGGAAAATGTGAGGGCTGGGGTAGGATGGCTTGCTTATCACACACAGGGTCACATTTCCAGGCTTCCAAGTGGATTCAACAGAGAAAAGGGACTGAGAATTGCCACAGTGGAGGCAAACTGTATCCCCAGATGACACAATCTTTGTTCAGCCGTTCAGCCAATGCTTTGTGTTTCCCAAGAAACAGTGTGTGTGCACATGGAGGCCAGGAGTCAATGGGCGGGAGGGGGGTTGTTCTTCCTCAGTTGCTCTCCACCTTATTCTTTGAAACCAGGTCTCTCCCTAAACCTGAGCTCGCGGACTGCCAGAGTAGCGACCCCGGAGCTCTAAGGGGTTCTCGGCTGCCTCAGCCCCGGGATTACAGGCATACGCCACCTAACCCAACTTTCCTGCGGTGTTGGGATCCAATCTCATCCAGCACTTTGCTCACGGAGCCATGTCCCCACCCCCAACCTCACATCTTAGCACTACTTTTGAATGTGATAGCACCGCCTGTTTGTTCCACATGCAATCTGTCCAGGGGAGCACACCCGAAGCTTACAGCCCATCACAGGCTGGGAGGGCTGGAGGGAGGAGAGCCTGCCGAAACTCCAGAGGTTGCTGGAAGGACACAGAGTAGAGTGTCTAATGGTGTCATCACTTCGGAAACCCGCAGGCTCTGATCAAGGTACACATGAATCCTTCTATGTCCCAGAAATGTCATCATTAAATATTTGGACAGGCCTGGGTTGAGGCACTTTGGAGGACAGCGCTGCCCCGGTCCCGGGAGCGCGTGCCCGCCACCGCCTCAACTTTCTTTGGACCCGGGATTTCTGGGGTCCCTCGGTCCACGGTGCTTTCAGCCCGAGGCTCCCCTCTTCCAGGCAGGGATGGGCGACGCAACCTGGCTGCCGCCCCGGCTCCTCCCGGCTCTGCCCGCCTGGCTGCGGCGGGCCTCACGCCCTCGCTGGACAGCGACTTCGCCTTCACCCTGCCGCCGGGCACAGGGAGTGCTCCCACCAGCCCAGGGCGCCCAAGGCCTCGCTGGAGGGAAAACCTTAGTTTTTGAGCAAAGAAAATCAGATGGGGTTCACACTGTTGAGACTGAAGTTGGTGACTATATGTTCTGCTTTGATAATACATTCAGCACCATTTCTGAGAAGGCAATTCTCCCTGAACTCATCCTGAATAATATGGGAGAATAGGCACAGGAACAAGAAGACTGGAAAAAGCCTATTACTGGCACAGATATGTTGGAAATGAAAATGGAAGATCTCCTGGAATCCACCAACAGCATCAAGTCCAGACTAAGCAAAAGTGGTAATATACAAACTGTGCTTAGAGCATTTGAAGCTTGTGATTGAAACATACAAGAAAGCACCTTTGACAGAGTAGATTTCTGGTCCATGGTTAACTTAGTGGTCATGGTGGTAGTGTCAGCCATTCAAGCTTATATGCTGAAAAGTCTATCCGAAGGTAAGAGGAAAAGTGGAACCCAGTGCTCCAAAGCAGATTAGCTAACATTGAAAACAGAGGTAGAAAACTAAAGCCTGTTACAGCCAAGGTCATTAAGGGTAAAACAAGCAGAATTTTTAAATAAAGTCTTCATGTTATATACAAATAATTTTAATGATCTAGTTGTGCTTATGCATGTAATAGGCAAAACATATAAAATATAAGTTTAAGTGAATGGAGCCATATTAACAAGTGTATATCCCTGAGTTAAAAAAAAAATGGTCACAAACATCATACATGAATTAAGTGAATGAATATTCTTCCTAAACACCAATTTACTTTTACCCAGAAGTTTCTGTGAGCATGTGGCAGTCACAAGTTGATTGCAGAGGTTGTCAATGTGGCTAGTTATAAACCATTTCAAAATCATCTAATTATCAACCTTTCTCTATTTACATACATATCTTTCCTAATATAAAAAATAGACGCACAGCTTTGAAATAATTTTTGTGACTTTTTAAAACCAAATATACTATAGTAAAAAATAACAAGAAAAATATTAGTTTTATATATGTAATCTATATTTCCAAAAGCTGACATTTTGATAATTCTTAAAACTGCAAAGGCTTTCTTTCCTTGTAAAAACTAGGACAAGATTTCTCTTTAAACAGTTCTAAATTAAAGATTTTCTAACATGAAGATATATAAAGGTTGCTCACTGTTTGTGAATGGGATGCATTCTGTCTAGACCTTAACTGAAATGTATGATTTTAACATAAATGGGAGATAAATTTATTTTTATATTATTTGTTAACAGTGTTATCAGTTTTTTGTAATTATTGACTTTGATAATTGTTACTAGCAGTTGTGAAAGAAATACTGCTGAAGTGATCTGATCTTAGTGTAAATAAACCATTCCTTTTCATAAGTTCTCAAAATTATTAAGAACATCAAGAAAGAAATGAGATAAATTTGAAAATACTGATCCAAAATAAAGTTCACTAAATAGAACTATAAATAAGATTAAGAATCTGATGGGCTTATCTTAACATCCCAATCCTAATATAAATTGTAAAAGAGTAATTTCCAGTTAACTGAAAGAAAGTATATTTGGCTATGGTGAAAATGATAATTTTTGAAAAATTTTTTAGTTGTTTTACTGAATTATCTTGTAAGTATTCAGCTAGGTTAGATGAAATGTGTACCTACTGTAAGATTTAGCACTGGGTATACATATTTACTACAGTTTTCTTTATAACTTTCATAAAATTAGCTCTGAACACTTTACTGATATTGAAGGATTAGAAACAGTCCCAAATTATAATCACCTAATATGTAAATAAGCCATAAATACATAAAAATTCTCTGAAATGCTGGTTTGTCAGTTTGTAGCACAATTTTACTCAAGTATTGATAATTTCATCATGAATAAAACAGAATTTTAAGTTATACCCATCAGTAATGTTATAAATGTACTGAGTTAGAAACAACCAATAATCAAATTTGGGTATAGAACTCATATTGCTAGAATTCTAACTAAGCAATAACAATTCCCAGAGAAATACTGACTTAATTTACAAAATTTATACTTAAGCCGGGCGTGGTGGCGCACGCCTTTAATCCCAGCACTTGGGAGGCAGAGGTAGGAGGATCGCCATGAGTTCAAGGCCACCCTGAGACTACATAGTGAATTCCAGGTCAGCCTGGGCTACAGAGAGACCCTACCTCGAAAAACCAAAAAAAAAAAAAAAAAAAAAAATTATACTTAGAATGGTACACAGACATCACTCTCCTTCTTAGGCCCTTGGGAGAAAATCAGCTTCTAGATCTCTATTCATAGACTTTGAAAAAATGAGATAAATGCATAGATGATCAGCAAGTGGCCAAGAAAATGCTTGTCTAAGAGAAGTCCCTGTAGTTCATGCACAACAAGGGCCTATGAAGAGCGATTACTTTTCCTCTATTAACTTCACGAGAAGCAAGCTTACAGGTACTGTAACTAACACGGCAGGGTAGTTATAGTCTACTACATCTGTTCTACAAAACTGTGATTAATAATTCTACCTCTTATATGTATCTGTTACTGTATCTTAATTCCTTACCTAACACTGAATTTATTACATCATATTGTGTGATTTGAGCCACTGATTTTAAACCAGTATTTTACCATGTCACCACATAAATGGTGGCTTTATTTGAAAAACAAGGAATTTGGAATTATGGATATTTTATTTTTACAGACAAAAACAGATATTTAAGCATCATGTAACCTATACTGACCATAAAAGGCAAAATTTGAAAACAAAGGACAAGTATTTTTAAAGGCATATTATCTGCTTCTGTAAGTTCTTTTAATGTTACTTTCTCAACTGTAAAATTAAGTAAGCTCTCTCAGGAGCTGGTTTTGTTTACAGATCTGGTCAAGTTGACATATACACAGCATTTCACCAAAGCCTAAAGTTCATTGTCCTTCCTTGAGTTTGGACCATTCTGTGCTCTTCTTTCATGCGAATGTCTATACTCATAGGTCAATGAGGGTTTGAAAATAGCACTGATAGATAAATCAGAATGTTTTCTCACTAAATATTTATCCTTCCTAAATATTATGTCTTAAAGTTGACAAAAACATGTACCTGTAATTGTACACCTAAAGTGAAAATTATTCCTGATTTTAAAACAAATCAATTAAGCATGTAATGGTTTTTCAATGGTGTGTAATAATAGTGTTGCTCACACTTGCTGTACACTTGTAAACAGTTGTCTTAAATGAGCAATGAACTATGTACTAAGATGAGCTAATAAAAATTACAATAAAAATATATTTAGACAAAAGAAATTAAAATATATTTTTCATTAAAATATCTGTAGATAAATGTTCACTGTGAGCTTATTCCAAACAGCCAAAAGCTGGAAACAATCAAAGGGTCCATTAAAATGAAGAATGTACAATCTAGTTAATTTATACAATGGAATACTACTCACCAATAAAATGAGCTACCGAGTCAGGTGTGGTGGCTCACACCTTTAATCCCAGCACTTGGGAGGCAGAGGTATGAGGATCGCTGTGAGTTCAAAGCCAGCTTGAGACTACATAGTGGATTCCAGATCAGCCTGGGTTAGAATGAGACCCTACCTCGAAAGACCAAAAAAAAAAAAAAAAGAGCTACCAAAACAAATAGTCACATCATGGGTGACTGTCATTCACATGATGTCAGAGAGAAACAGAGACAGAGGGATATATAGGGGGAGGGGGAGGAAGGGAGAGAGAGAGAGAGAGAGAGAGAGAGAAAGCGAGCACAAGAACAAGACAGGTAAGGGGCAGACACAGTGTTTGATTTTTATTCATGTGAAGTTCCACTCAGCCCCATGGTGAAGTTGTCTTTGGAGAGTAGAGGAGTGATGGCCTGGAAGAGGACCCAAGGGAACATTCTGGAGTGACAGCAAGGGTCTGACCCTAACCCTTAGTTGGCTTGCTGCACAAAGGTGAGGCAAACACAAGGTCGCACATGACCACTAGGTGTTATGTCTGGAGTTCAATTTCAATGGCTGAGGCCCTGGCATACCAATTTTCTCTCTCTCTCTCTCTCTCTCTCTGCTTCTCCCTCTGTTTCTCTCTCTCTCTCTCTAAAATAAAGATTAAAAAAAATTTTTTTAAACCTCTAACCTGGGCTGAGAAGATGGCTTAGTGGTTAAAGGCATTTGCTTGCAAAGTGTGCCAGCATGGGTTCAATTCCCCAGTACCAGTAAAGGCAGATGCACAAAGGGTGCATGCTTCTGGAGTTCATTTGGAGTGGCAAGAGGCCTGGCATGCCCACACTCAGCTCACTCTCCTTGTCTCTCTCTGTGTTAGCAAATAAATAAATAAATTTCAAGCCAGGCATGGTGGCCCACGCCTTTAATCCCAGCACTCAGGAAGCAGAGGTAGGAGGATCACCATGAATTCAAGCAGCCCTAAGACTATGTAGTGAATTCCAGGTCATTCTGGGCTAGAGTGAGACCTTACCTCAGGGAAAATATTTTTTTTTTTTAAAAAACCTCTTACTTGATGATACCATAGATAGATAGATAGATAGATAGATAGATAGATAGATAGATGGTTTCTGAAGGAGACAATTTCACTACAGTCTCTCTATGCAGGGCCATGATTGTGCGTTCCCGTTACTCTCTTCTACATGCTAGATGCCTCACATGGGTGAAGCCCGACATTTTGGTAAGGACATGCTTCAGGCACACTCATCCCTCAGGACCTTCTTTTTTTTAAATATATTTTTTGTTTTTATTTTTATTTTTATTTACTTGAGAGTGACAGAGAGAGAGAGAGAGACAGAGAATGGGCGCGCCAGGGCCTCCAGCCACTGCAAACGAACTCCAGATGCATGCGCCCCTTTGTGTATCTGGCTAATGTGGGTCCTGGGGAATTGAGCCTCGAACCGGGGTCCTTAGGCTTCACAGGCAAGCGCTTAACCGCTAAGCCATCTCTCCAGCCCCCTCAGGACCTTCTAAAGGCCTCACCAAACTTTCATTTGTTTGTGTTTTCTCTTAGCCTCTCTCTCCAGACCTCTCCCACCACCTCCACTCACTGATCCTCTTAAGGCCTTGATAGGATAGACAGAATCCATAGAAGAGATTGGTGGACTTAGCAATTCCAATCAGCAATCTGACCTGCAAGGTTCAGAGGTGGAATCGGAACAAGATAACCCAGGCAATACTTATGTCGACTCTCTCTAATACCTGAGATAGCGAGGGCATGGGACAATCAGCTCATTAGAATACCCTGTTCTGACAGACATTCAGTGATAATGCAAGATCACCAGGCGACAGGACCAGAAAGCCAACCTTGAATCCCATCTTTTTAAATTTTTATTTTAAATTTTATTTGAGAAAGAGGCAGAGAGAGAGAATGGGGGCGCCAGGGCCTCCAGCCACTGCAAACAAATTCCAGACATATGTGCCACCATGTGCATCTGGCTTACACGGGTTCCGGGGAATTGAACCTGGGTCCTTTGGCTTTGCAGGCAAGCACCTTAACTGCTAAGCAATCTCTCCAGTGCTAATCCCATTTTTCTACATTCTACATACCCTAAGTGATTTATATACAAGGTCCCAATCACCTCCAAGATCCCCATGCGTTATATGAATTTCTAAAAATTAAGAATTAAGTAGTTTTTGACAAATGTGTGTGTGTTCGTGTGGATGTAAGAGGTGTCATCTTCAGGAATTCCATCCATCTTTTTTTTCTTTTTCTCTCTCTCTCTTGGCCTGGAGCTCTCCAATTAGGCTTGACTAGCTGGCCAGCAAGCTCCAGGGCTCAGCCTGCCTTGGCCTCCCAAGCCCTGGGAATTACAAGCATGTGCCGCCATGCCTGGCATTTTTATGTGGGTCCTGGGGATTGAACTCAGGTCCTCTTTTTGTGAGGTAAGCACTTTACTGACTGAGCCATCTCCTCAGCCCCAGTTGTTTATTTATTGACTTTCACCTCTTTCTTCCCTCCCTTCTCCCCATTTCCTGGTATGTAATCTCAGGGCTCTCCCCACCCCCTTTCCTTCTTCTTTCTTTATTTTCAAGACAGTGTCACATAGAGCTCAGACTGGTCTCAAACACACTATGGACCCAAGGATAAGATCCTCCTGCCTCCACCTCCAAGTGCTGAGATTATAGGTGTGTGCCACCATGCTGGGTTTATGTGGTACTAGGGATTGAACCCAGGGCTCTGTGCATGCTGGGCAAGTGCTCTGCCAACTGAGCTACATTCCCCGCCCCAGACATTGTAATTCTGTTGTAGAAAACTTCAGCGTCACCACTACAAGTCTCTCAGGAGAAAAGACAAAACGACATACTGCATACGTATGCTTTCTCTTCCACTTCGTCAATCCCAATGAGTGCACGTCCTTGGTGGGACCTCGTTCACACTGACAACATGAAGGGGAAGAGACTGGGAAATCCCATGTTTAGTTTTCCAGGCTTGAAATAACCGGGAAGTCCACAGGAAGGAGGCTGGAGGGACGCTGAATAAGTCCCCAGAGCCGTCAGATTCCTTCCCAGCAAAGAGTGGTGGGTGTTCTTGTGTACTGCTGAACCCAAGAGACTGTCAGAGCAGATCAAGTGGAAGTTCTTTCTTAGCTAGCTGATGCTTTTATGGCAAAAATTCTGCATACAGAACCTCTGACTGAAAGAAACGTGGAAGAGTTACAACTCACTGAAAAGTGAAAGGCATTTTGATATAAATACCATGTCATTCCCTCAGGAGGCTGAGGTAGGAGAATTGCCATGAGTTTGAGGCCAACTGGGCAACAGACTGAGTTCCAGGTCAGCCTGTGCTACAATGAAAGCCTGCCTCAGGAAAAAAAAAAAAAAATACAGTGTAGCCAGGTGTGGTGGCACGTGCCTTTAATCCCAGCACTCAGGAGGCAGGGGTAGGAGGATCACCGTGAGTTCGAGGCCACCCTGAGATTACATAGTGAATTCCAGGTCAGCCTGGGCCAGAGCAAGACCCTGCCTCTGAAAAACAAAGAAAATAATAATATATATATATAGTGTAAAGCAGTAATTATTCACTATCTAACAATTCAATTAGAATTCTCTCCACTGTGAGCCAGGCGTGGTGGCGCACGCCTTTAATCCCAGCACTCGGGAGGCAGAGGTAGGTGGATTGCCGTGAGTTTGAGGCCACCCTGAGACTATATAGTGAGTTCCAGGTCAGCCTGGACTAGAGTGAGACTCTACCTCGAAAAAAAAAAAAAAAAAAGAATTCTCTCCACTCAGTCCCTTGCTTTCCTTTCAATTTCAAATTTGTTAAGAATCACTTGTTTCTCTGAGATGGAACCTCACTATGTAGCCCAGGCTGGCTTCAAACTCATGGCAATTCTCTTACCTCAGCTTCCTGAGTGCTGGGATCATAACATTGGCCATAACAGAAAAGCTATTGTACTTTTAATCAACAGTAGAGAGTGCCTATTCCCAGATTTGTTTTGAGTTCCTGAAGTGACGTAGCTGTAAAAGTTTCCTTTTTCAAAGAAAAGGGGACCAGGTATGGTGGCATATGCCTATAATCCTATCACTCAAGAGGTGGACTTGGGAAGATCAGAAGTTTGTAATCTTTGTATACATACTTGAATTTGAAGCTATCCTTGGCTACTTGAGTTTGAAGCCAGCCTCGTCTCAAAAAAAAAAAAAAAAAAGGGCTGGTATTGCTAAAGATTCCACATGCTTGGGCTGCAAGGTCACTGAGAAATCTGAGCTGGATCTGAGCTGAAAACCTCCTCCCTGTAGACCAGCTGACAGAAAGCTGGAAAAAGCTACGCTACATGCAGCTCCATAGGAGAGAGAGAAGTTATCAATGGAGATAAACAATAGTGGACACTGCAAACCTCAAGGTTGGCCAGCCAGGCCAAATGAGCCAACTGGTGCAACAGTAGCATGTCTGTTATTGGGGAAACTAACTGCTCTCAATTGAACCAGAGACCCACTCCACAGGAGGGAACACATGCCTGATACTGAAAACCTATGACGGGGGAAGTCATGAGCCTAGGGGTATAACGCCTGCTGCTGTCAGGCTAAATACATATCTATTATGTTCATCAAACTTCCTGGTAAGCACTTTCCTAATGTTCATACCCATACATTAATGCTACTCTCACTTTTGGTTAGAGAAGCTTCTCTGTTCAGATGGTGGTGACCTCTGGAATGACTCAAAAAGCACCACAGTGCTAAGAGGAAGTGACAGGAGTGTTTAGAACTGAAACATCTCTATCACACCTTCCAAGGCTCAGGGTCCATTGCGGAAGAGGTGGCAAAAAGAATGTAAGAGCCAAAGGAAAGTTAAGACTGCTTACAACGCACTCTTCCAGACACAAAATGGCCTGGATATCCAAGACCTTGCAGTGCCTGGCACTACCTACACAAGACCATCATACTAGGAGGAAAAGATGATGACATCAAAATAAAAGACTGATTGAGAGAGGGAGGGGATATGATGGAGACTGGAGTTATGAAGGGGAAAGTGAGGGAATTATCATGATTTATTGTCTATAATTATGGATGTCTTCAATAATAAAAAAAAAGAAAGGCTTAGCAGTTACAGATCATTGTTTGCAAAGCCTTCCCCAGTAAGCCCGACACAAAAAGGGGTACAAGCCAGGTGTAGTGGTGCACACCTTTAATCCCAGCACTCAAGAGGCAGAGGCAGGAGGATCATCATGGGTTTGAGACCATCCTGAGATTACATAGTAAAGACCATATCAGCATGGGCTAGAGCAAGAGCCTGCCTTGAAAAACCTAAATAAATAAATAAATAAAGTGGTACACACTCATGCAAATAATTTTTTTAAAGCAAGAATGGGGGCTGGAGAGATGGCTTAGCAATTAAGGCATTTGCCTGCAAAGCCAAAGGACCTTGGTTCAATTCCCCAGGACCCACGTAAGCCAGATGCACAAGGTGGCACATGCATCTGGAGTTTGTCTGCAGTGGCTGGAGGCCCAGATGTGCCCAGTCTCTCTCTGTGTCTGCCTCTCTCTCTCATAAATAAAAAATAAAAAAAAATTTTAAAGCAAGAAGGTATGTTTGCACATGTGTGTGTATGTCATGTTTCAAGTCCTCTTCCAGTTTTGTGATGGGCCAGACGATAAAGGGTAGTGATAATGACGACGGGGCAATGGCAAGCAAAACATGGGCACTCCTTGTCCATGTACCTTTGGTGAGCTCCTGCAAGGCGAATGGTCTTTTCCTCTCGGTATCCCTGGTCCCTTGCCTCATGCATGACACAGAACAGTTAGTGAATATCTGGTAAGGAAATAACCCAATTACAACGGAAGTGGAAGATGCTCACGCTACCACATCTCCTCTCCTATCTCATGCTCTTCCTTAATGTGAACAAAGCAGGCACCAGGAGGTGGAAGGAAAACTCGAGTCATGGAACACAGGACCACATCACCATCCTAGGAAAACAGGAGGCCCCAAGCCGTAAACTTTCCAGAAGTACAGACGTTTCAGCAAAAATAAGGAAATCCTCAATTCAAGGTGGAGTTTCTAGCCTCAGCTGCTACTGAGTGCCCACTAACTGCCATGATTAGTTTTATTTCAGCTGGGCAGAGGGCGAAAAAGACAGCTGAGAACACAGATTCTGTGCCAAGAAGGAGAAAAGACATGGTGAAAGATATCTTTGGTAATATTTTGTCTGGAACCAGCTGCCTGTGCTGGAAGGGGGTCAGAGGACAAATGTGGAGGAGGAGCCCAATCCCTGAGAAGCACGAGCAGAGAGACAAAGTCCAGGCCAGTCTGGTCGGGCTGCGTGGCATGCTGAAGCGCCCTCTCTGCGCTCGCAGCTTCTGCAGCAGGCAGGGAGGCATGACTGGGAAAAGGAGAGAAGAGATGCCCGAGGTGCACATGAGTTTCTCGCGTCTTCTCTAGAACATCAATGGGCACACTAGCTAGAGCACTACCACTGGCTACGACATACTGATGATTGTTTCCGGGGGACTACAGAGCTGCCATCAGCTACCCAATTTGCTTAGCAATAACTAAGAACCGATATCTTTTCTTAAATGTATTCTTTGGCTTGCGTGTGTATGTGTAATATGGTGTGTGTGTGTAGCATGTGCACATGTATATGCCCCTGTGGTGGGATATGCTCGTTTGCAGTGGCCAGAGTGGAACATCCAGTGTGTCCAGCTCCATCGCTCTTCCATCCTATTTTTATTTATTTGAGAAAGAGAAAGAGAGAGAGAAAGGGCATGCCAGGGTCTCTGACTACTGCAAATGAACTCCAGATGCATGGGCCACCATATGGCAGCTGGCTTACGTGGGTCCTAGGAATCAAACATGGGTCCTTACGCTTAGCAGGCAAGTGCCTTAACCAACCAGTAAGCCATCTCTCCAGCCCACTTCCATCCATTTTTGCTTCAGCTGATGTCTCTTACTGATCCTGGAACTTGTGATTTTGTTTGTTTGTTTGTTTGTTTTGGGGATTCCCCCACCTCAAGCTCAGGCAAGCCTGAGTTTCCACTCCCCTAATGCACTGGGGTTACTGGTGTGCATGCATGGCCACACCCAGCTGTTTTTCGTATGTTCTAGAGATTCATCCTCGGGCAGGCTAAGGGCCCCTCGGTCCCCCATGATCATACAGAAAGCACACCTAATCGCTGAGCCATCTCTCCAGCCCTTAAAGTGCATTTTTAACTGGTATATAAAGCATAAAAGTTGTCCATGTTTATAGGACAATACACATTATTTTACAATAATAAGTACAATGTTTAAATCTGGATAAACATACCTAGCTCCTCTAACACCATTTCTTTTTGTTGTTTTTTAAATTTTAGAGTGAGAGAAAGAGAGGAGTCAGAGACAGAGGGAGAGAGAGAATTGACACACCATGGCCTCAGCCACTGCAATTGAACTCCAGATGCTTTCGCCACCTAGTGGGCATGTGCGATCTTGCGCTTGCCTCACCTTTGTGTGTCTGGCTTACATAGGATCTGGAGAGACCAACATAGGTCCTTAGGCTTTGCAGACAAGCACCTTAAGCGCTAAGCCATCTCTCCAGACCTCAAACACCATTTCTTTATGGTGGAACACTGAAACTTCTTTTTTGGAAAAAATATTTTACTTATTTGAGAGAGAGAGAATGGAGCGCCAGGGCCTCCAGCCACTGCAAACAAACTCTGAACACATGTGCCACTTTGTGCATCTGGCTTCTGTGAGTTCTAGGGAATCAAACCTGTGTCCTTTGTCTTTGCAGGCAAGTGCCTTAACTGCTAAGCCATCTCTCCGGCCCTGAAACTTCTTTCTTGTAACATTTTGAAATATACAGGCATTGGGCCTACTGTGCAACAGATAGTACAGTACTTGCTCCCAAGTAACGGTGACTTAGTGCCCAGGAGCCACCTTTTCCCTTTTCCTCTCTGCTGCCTACTCTCCCCAGCCTCGGGTATCCACCTCTCAACTTTTATGAAAACGCCTTTTTAGATTCCCTATGAGTAAGATCGTTCAGTACTTGTCTTTCTAAGGTTGGGTTATTTCACTTAGTATGTCTACCATTCCATCTATATAAAAAATAAACAAGATTTCATGGAAAATTAAAATCGAATCACATCACAAAAAGCATTCTCAAAATACCCTAAAATAACTTGCTTCCATGTACAAACTGCCCACAGTTTATAAACACAAAGCTGTCAATAGGGGTGAAAAAGACACCAACTTGGTATGAGAAGATACTTAAGCATGCCATATAAATGGTGTGTGTGTGTTGGGGGGGGGGGGATTTCCAGTTAATTGCGTCCAATCCTGACAAAAGACTCCTGACAGCTTAGTCAGCAACAAGAACACACCCATTTGACCCCCACCCCCACCCCGTCGCCACCAGCACACTGCACAGCCTTTAATCTCGCGCGCATCCTGAGATAACTAGGGGCAGCAGCACGCACGTCACTTAAAAACCCACCTTTCCACATGGCCCAGAGTTTGCATAAGCGCAAGGCACCGCCAGCTTTCAGCTACTGCACCGGGGCCACGCAGCTCGGACCGCCGGAGCCCACCCGCTCTAGTTTTCAAAGTGCACAGCTGCGGGACGTGACTGCGCGTACTTCACACGGTTTGGGCTTTACTTATTTACTTTAAAAGGAGCCCGTGAAACAAAGTGTGCACTTCCCACCTGTGACCCTTGCTGGTAAACGCGAGGGGAAGCCCTCCAGGCCTCCCAGCTAAGCGGCTGCAGGAAGAGAAGGGAACAGCGGGCACCCACCCTGAGCCTCGCGGGGAGGCGGCGGGATGCTCCGCGGGGGCGCGCACGGCCCGGCCCGCCCGGCCCGCGGCCTCGCCCCTCGCTCGTTTCCCGAGGCGGCCGCGAGGCTCGGAGGCCCCGTCCCCGTCCGCCCGCCCTCCACCCCGGCTCGCAGTCACCCCGCCGCCGCCGCCCCGCCGCCGCCCCGCACCTCGTCCTCCGCGAGCCCGAGCACATCCACGGCGCACGCGGCCATCCCGCCAGTCCCGCTGCCCGCCGCGCACGCGCGCACGCACGCACGCACGCCCGGACTGGGAACCGCGCGGGGCGGGGGAGGGGAGGAGGGGAGGAGGGGGCGGGCGGGCGGCGGGAGGAAGAGCAGGAGGGGGAGGAGGAGGAAGAGGAGGAGGAGGCGCTCGGGGCCGCCGCCCGCCCGCCCGCAGCAGCAGCAGCGCCTCGCCTGGCCAGCAGTTGAGAAAAGGCCTGGGCGCGCGCTCCCGGTTTGGGCAGGAGCGCGCGCGGTGGATCCCACGGGAGCGCGCGTCGGGAGCGGGAGCGCGCGCTGCAGGCCCTGGGAGAGCTCGAGACGGGAGCGCGCGTCGGGAAGCGCGGGGGGGGGGGGAGCGCGCGACGGCTCCAGAAAGCTTGAGGCGGGAACACGCGTAGTGAAGCAGGGGCGGGAGCGCGCACGGCGGCCCGGGAACGCGCGAGACGGGAGCGCGCGTCGTGAAGCGGGGGCGGGGCGGGAGAGCTCGAGACGGGTGCGCGCGTCGTGAATCAGGGGCGGGAGCGCGCGTTATGTGGCACGGGCCCACGTGAACGGGGGCGCGCGGGCGCGGGCGTGCTCGGTCACGTCATGGGAACACTGTGAAGCGGGCACACGCAGAGCGGGATCCGAGAGCGCGTGCCCGGGTCGCGGCAGGCGCGCGGCGGGCACAGGCCGGTGGCCTTGTGGGCAGCTGGTGCGTGGTGCAGCCCCAGGCTCCCCCAGGAAGTGAGCGGCGCTGTTCATCAGCACCACGTCTCTGATGCGCGCCTGGGGCTGGCGTGTGGCGTCCTGGCCTCTCACCGTCGCTGTCGCCATCCTCATCACTGTCGCCATCCGCATCCCCATCACCTTTGCCATCCCCATCGCCTTCGCCATCCCCATCGCCTCCGTCACCCGCATCCCCATCGCCATCCCTATGGCCATCGCCGTCGCCATCCCCATCCCCAACGCCTTCGCCATCCCCATCCCATCGCCTTCGCCATCCCCATCCCATCCCCATTGCCTCCCGTCATCCGCAGCCCCATCGCCATCCCTATGGCCATCGCCGTCGCCATCCCCATCCCCAACGCCTTCGCCATCCCCATCCCATCCCCATTGCCTCCCGTCATCCGCAGCCCCATCGCCATCCCTATGGCCATCGCCATCCCTATGGGCATCCCCATCGCCATCCTCATCCCCATCGCCACCCGCATCCCCATCGCCATCCCCATCAATATCCCCATCGCCATCCCTATGGCCATTACCAGCCGCATCCCCATCCGCATCTCCATCGCCATCCCCATCCGCATCCCCATCGCCATCGCCATCCCCATCAATATCCCCATCGTCATCCCTATGGCCATTACCATCCGCATCCCCATCGCCATCCCCATCCCTGAAGTTTGGGTGCTCACCCACTCACCCTATTGGTTAGAAGCCAGCTCCTTGGGACTGCCAGGGAATGGGCAGGAACCTCATCCCCTATGACCCAGGAACTGACTCTAGTGTGATTTGTAAGGGGACTCAACACTAGTTCCCGTCTGAAGAGCGTCCATCTTCAAAGCCAGGCGATACCATCCAGCCACCATACCTATCTTCTAAGCCTGCTTTTGACCAGCATCCCCATTGGAAGATAGTAAAGAACGTTTTGGGGTTTTTTGGGGGAGGGGAGTAGGGGAGTGACATAGCCTCCTTGGCTTTTTTCTTTTTTAAAACAGGGTCTTGGTATATAGCCCAGGCTTGCCCCAAACTGGACCTCCTGGGTGTAGGTGTTTTTTTTTAATATATATTTTTATTTTTATTTGACAGAGAGAGAGAGAGAGAGAATGAGTGTGCCAGGGCCTCCAGCTGCTGCAAACTCCAGGTGCATGTGGCACCTTGTTCATCTGACTTACATGGGTCCTAGAGAATTGAACCTAGGTCCTTTGTCTCTACAGGCAAGTGCCTTAACTGCTAAACCATCTCTCCAGCCCCTGGGTGTAGGTTTTAAAGCCCAAATTAATATCTTGTGTTACAGTTGCAGAAATTTGCAAAAGTATAGAACCTCAAAATCTAATTTTCCTCAAAGGATTCAGACTAATTCTGAATTATTTATTATGAACTGTTTAAAAACTATTCAAGTGCTAGAGAGATGGCCCACAAGTTAAAGGCACTTACATGCACAGTCTGATGGCCTGGGTTCAGTTCCCCAATACCCACATAAAGTCAGATGCACTGGATGGCACATATTTCTGGAGTTTGTTGGCAGTGGCAAGAGGCCCTGCTGCCCATTCTCTCTCTCCCCCCTCCCTTCTCTCAAATAAATAAAACTATTTAGAAATGGCCAAATCTCTTAAGCAAAACTATTCAAACCAGGTTTGGTGTCGCATGCCTTTAATCCCAGCACTCAGGAAGCAGAGGATGATCACCATGAGACTAAATAATGAACTCCAGGTCAGCCTGGGCTAGAGCGAGACCCTACCTCAAAAATAAAATAAAATAAAATATATTCATAAAATAAATAAACTATTCAAAAGGTGAGAACAGGCCGGGCGCAGTGGCACTTGCCTTTAATCCCAGCACTCAGGAGGCAGAGGTAGGAGGATCACCATGAGTTTGAGGCCACCCTGGGCTAGAGTGAGACCCTGCCTTGAAAAACAAAAAATAAAAAGGTGAGAACAAGGGGCTGGGAGGCTCAGCTATTAAAGGTGCTTGTTTGCAAATCCTGCTAACCTTAGTTCAAATCCCCAGCACTCATGTAAAACCACACACACACACACACACACACACACACATATTGAACAAGCATCTGGCATTCATTTGTAACAAGACAATACACCCAAACACCCACATGCAAGTAAATAAAAACACATTTTAAAAAGATGCGAGTCTATATTATTGGTTTTTTTAATATTTTATTTTTATTTATTGGAGAGAGAGAGAGACTGGGCACACGAGGGTCTCCAGCCACCGCAAACGACCTCTATACACATATGCCACCTTGTGCATCTGGTTTACATGAGTCCTGGGGACTTGAACCTGGGTCCTTGGCTTTGCAAGCAAGTGCCTTAAATGCTTTTTGTTGTTATTGTTGTTTTGTTTTGTTTTTCCAGGTAGGATCTCACTCTGGCCCAGCCTGACCTGGAATTCACTATATAGTCTCATGGTGGCCTCGAACTCAGCAATCCTCCTACCTCTGCCTTGGTACCCAAAAACCTAGGCTTTTGAAAAAACTCAAAACCTTTTCACTAAACTTATTTTCTCTACCAGAACATTCAAAGCTCTGTATTGAAACTGACCCAGTGAGCAGGACCGTCTTTCTCTATCTCCTTGCTGGTAGACCTGCCCCTAGGGCAGTAATACCAGTCTGCGGCTAGAAAGGGGGGTGGATATTCCAGGAACATTAGGCTCTTATCAACAACATTTCACAAGAATACCTTGCTCCAGCACCCCCTCCCCCATCCTCATCTCTTTCCTAAGCCTTAGAACTGTATTTACCACTAGATCTCACTGCCTAAGTATCATGAAGAAACCTCAAACTCAATGCATCCAAAATTGAACTGCTGTCATCCTATATTCTGTCTCAAGAGAGCATTATTGCCTCTTCAGTTTCCAAGGATACTAAATAGTTCCTGCGTCTCCCACTTCTCCCTTCCCATTTACTGTACAATAGAAATCATTTTCCCTCCTACCTGAATCAATATCTCTCTCTCTCTCTCTCTTGATACAGTCCAGCTGAGTAATCACAATGGCAATAACAATATTGATCCTGTCTCAGGGTGTTGGGTTCATTTTCTCTACTGATTAAAGAATTAAAAGGCAAGGCAGGAAAGCGTTTAGAAGAATAAAGTTTTGTTTCGGACTAAGAGGGAAAGAGCAGAGAGAACCCCCCTGGGAGGAAGGGTACCAGAGCTGGAAAGTCCACCAGCCCCAGTGGGAGCTGGGCTTTTCTTGAGTGAGGGAAGCCCACCAGCCCGGAGTCCATGACTGGTCAGTTTAAATGAAGGTGAAGGTGCTGGCTGGTGCTGGTCCATGATGCATCCAGTCCTGCTCAGGTCCCAGAACGCAGACAAACCAGCCTACCTGCAGGAAAATTCACCGGGCCAAGGAGGAGGAGGAAGTAGAGTCACCCTCTTGGCCATCTTGGGTTAGAATATCATTACCTACCCAGGGCCATTTTCTTCCCGTGTCTGCCAAGGAAACTGTGGGTCTCCGACAATGTTTCAATATGGTGTCATTCCACACAGAGAGAGAGAGAAGGTGGGAGGACAGACAGAAGAGAGAAGGGTGTTTAGCTACTAGTTACTCCCCATTAGACAGGGAGTGTTCCTTGGGGTGTGAACTCTCTGACATTTCCAATCTCACTTCTTGTGTAAAATGACGGAGGGACAAGTGTGGACATGTAGCAGATCAGTGACAGCGAGGCCCAGGGCAGAAAGCGAGAGCTAGACGGAGCAGTGAGAGTGAGAACCGTCTGGTTAGTCTGCACACAGCTGCACACATCTGCAGGCCAGTTGAGAGGCCAGAAGCTGAGCTGGGCAAAAGAACTCTGCTCCACTCAAGCTAGTCTACACACCCCCGGCCTTGGAGGTGGAGACGACAGAGGTAGGAGAACGGACGGCAGCATCTGCTGCGGGTCTCTGGTCTCAGCACGTTGCCGATAAGCTTCATCTCCTGTCCATGACACCCATCCCAACTGTCCTCATCCTTGGCCAGCGCCGAAGCAAGTCTGGGTTGTTTCCTGTTGGTGACTCAGGTTTTCATTCCCAAGGGCCACGAGTCAGTAGTTGTGTTAAGCTAGTAGCTATGTTCCTCATTGCTCCAGATAGATGATAGGTAGATAACCAGGTAGATAACAGATAGATGGATGATATACATGGCAGAGAGATAGATAACTGATAGATAGAATGACCCCAGAGTTTAACATCTACCCTTTCTCTCTCTCTCCATATGTGTGTGTGTGTGTGTGTGTGTATAAAATACACACACACACACACACACACACACACACACACACACATATATATATATATATATATAATTTTTTTTCTTTTTTGATTTTTCGAGGTAGGGTCTTACTTACCAAGTAGGCTGACCTGGAATTCAGGTGCTGGGATTAAAGGTGTGTGCTATCACGCCCAGCTAAATATTTTAATTAATTAATTTATTTATTTACTTGAGAGGGAAAGAGAGAAAGAGGCAAATGGAGAGAGAGAATGGGTATGCCAGGACCTCTAGCCACTGCAAACAAACCCTAGATGCATGCACCACCTTATGCATCTGGCTTTATGTGGGCACTGGGGAGTTGGACCCTGGTCCTTTGGCTTTGCATGCCTTAACTGCTAAGCCATCTCTTCAGCCCCTTTTTTGTTTGTTTGTTTGTTTGTTTGTTTGTTTGTTTTAGGTAAGGTCTCACTCTAGCCCAGGCTGACCTGGAATTCACTATGTAGTCTCAGGGTGGCCTTGAACTCATGGCAATCCTCACACCTCTGCCTCCTGAGTGCTGGGATTAAAGGCCTGCACCACCAAGCCAGGCTCTGTGTGTGTGTGTGTGTGTGTGTGTGTGTGTGTGTATTATTTATTTATTTGATTGAGAGAAAGAAAGAGAATGAGAGTGGGAGCACCAGGGTCTCCTGATGCATGCCCCACCTTGTGCATCTGGCTTACAGGGATCCTAGGGAAATGAACCTGGGTTCTCTGGTTTTGTAGGCAAGCACCTTCCTGCTAAGCCCTCTCTGCAGCCCCTTGTCTCTTTCTGAGTACTGATCCGGGCCCTGGTACATCCTGGGAGTTCAACAGCTACCTTCGTCCTCGTGTACTGCTCCTCATGGGAGTCAGGGCCAGGCTGTCCTACGTTAGCCAGCTTTTCATCTCTATTGCAGATGCCCGAGCTAACGATGAAGAGAAAATTCCTCCTTTAGCTCATGATTCTGGAGGTTTCCACCCATGATCGGTTGGCCCAGTTGCTTTGGGCCTGTGGTGAAGTAATCGTGGCAGTGACGTGATGGAGGAGCACCACTCTCCTGGTGGCTGGGAAGTGAAAGGAGAGAGAGCCTGGTGTCCCCCAGTCCCCAGCAGGAGCACACACCCCCAGTAATCTCCAGACCTACCACTAGACCAAGCCTTACCACATGAACCTTTGGGAGACACCTGAGGTGCAAATTACCCTGGTAGCTGACAGTGACCTTGAACTTCTGAGCCTCCTGCCTCCACGAGTGCTGGGATGATAAGCGTGCACCACCGTGCCCAGTTTTATGTGCTGCTGAGGATGGAACCCAGGGCTTCATGCATACTAGACGAGCACTCTACCGACTGAGCCCCATTCCCAGCCCCAGCCCAGGAACTCTTACTTGTCCAATGACCACTAGCATGAGAAGCTCAAAGTGACTAAGTGGCAGTCATAGATTCTCGTAGTGAGCCTCCCAGAAGAAGTCCCCACCCCCCGACTCCTCCCTGGGAACCAGGATGGCTTCCTCTTTTTGAATGTGTGTGTGTGTGTGCACGTGTGCATGAGCATGTTGTGCACACATGTACATATGCATGTTCATACATGTGTGGATGTGCATGCATGTGGAGGCCAGAAGACATCAGGTTTCTTCCCCCCTCACTCTCCATCTTTTTTTAAAAAAAAGTTATTTATTTGAGAGAGCGATAGAGGGAAAGAGGCAGAGAGAGAGAGAGAATGAGAGAGAGAGAGAGAGAGAGAGAGAATGGATGCACCAAGGCTTCCAGCCACTGCAAACGAACTCCAGACCCATGTGCCACCTTGTGCATCTGGCTTACATGGGTCCCAGGGAATCAAACTGAGGTCCTTTGGCTTTGCAGGCAAACACCTTAACTGCTAAGCCATCTCTCCAGCACTCCCGCCCCCCTCCCGCTTTTTTTAAATACTGGGTCTCTCAGTAAACCTGGAGCTCAACAATTTGGCAAGACCAGCCAGCCAGCAAGCCCTAGGGATTCTCTCTCTGTGAGCAGCTTCCCCATAGAGTGGGGACTTTGGTGTGACCATCTGTTGAGGCAGTGTGCCATCTCCTGTCTCTCTGAACCTGTATCATCAAATCTGAGGCCTGTGTTCAACAATGTGCCTGAGAGCTTCAGGAGATGGGTCTTTCCCAATGTGGCCCTGGAAGACGTCTCACTTCTACTATTTGTGTATCTTTCTGCTTTGGATACCATCTGCCTCCCCTCTGGAAGGCACAAAGCCCTAGCTCGGGGTTGGGGAGATGACTCAGGGAGTAAAGCGCTTGCTGGACAAGTGTGAGGACCCAGTTCAGATCCCCAGGACTACGTAAAGAGGGATGCAGTATCATGCGTCTGTAATCCCGGGTGAGAGATGGACACAGTAGCATGTCTGAGGCAAGGAAGATTGTTAAGGTCTGTAAACCTCAAATGTCCAAGCCATTGGGAAAAATGACTCCACTTTTTAAAATATTTTATTTATTTGAGAGAAAGAGAGAGGTAAATAGAGAGATAAGGGGCCCACAAGGGCCTCTAGCCACTGCAATGAAGTCCAGATGCCTGGGTCACCTTGTGCATCTGGTTTTATGTGGGTCCAGGGGAATTGAACAGAGGTCCTTTGACTTTGCCGGCAAGTGCCTTAACTGTTAAGCCATCTCTCCAGCCCTCACTTTTTTTTTCTTTTTTTCTTTTTTTTTTTTTAGCCAAATGTACATTAACTTACCAGTCTTATTTCGGGGGTGTGGTAAGTAATAAAATGTCTTGAGGGCTTTTCCAGAAACCACTTACAAATTAAGTGAAAAGTCCTATCTACTTGCACAGACTTGTTCTAAAGAGACTCAAGACCAGATAAATATTTCACCAGCAATTTGTTAAAATGAATGTGTTGTGTGTGAGTTCTTCCTCTTCATTCCTGAGAATGAAAAAAAAAATAAAGTCATTTCTGCGCAGACACTGTGCGGTCAGCGCCCTACATGTGCTGCATGGACAGTCAGAACATTTTGGAGGTGCCAAGTTTGAGAGGAGTGGCCCCTCTCCGGCTGTGCTAGTGGGTATCGACAGGCATGAGTTTTTATTGCAGAGTGGATACAAAAATGCTGTGTGCAAAGGCATGTTCTTTTTTCTCACTGTTCCCTATTGAGCTTTTTAAATATATATATATCATATATATTTAAATATAATTTTATATATATATATATATATATATATATATATATATATATATATATATTTGCAAGCAGAGACTGGGAGAAACAGAAAGGGAGGGGGGGGAGAGAATGAGTACACCAGGGCCTCTAGCTGCTGCAAACAAACTCCAGATACATGTGCCACTTTACGCATCTGGCTTTACGTGGGTACTGGAGGATCAAACCCAGGTCATTAGGCTTTGCAAGCAAGCACCTTAACTGCTGAGTCATCTCTCCAGCCCCTCCTCTACCCCATTGGAGGGTTTTGTTTGTTTTGTTTGTTTTCCTGGTATGGTCTCACTTTAGCTCAGGTGGACCTAGAATTCACTATGTAGTCTCAGTGATCCTCCGACCTCTGCATCCCATGTGCTGGCATTGAAGGCATGTACCACCATGCCTGGTCCCACTGAGCTTATTATTCACACTGTGTACACAATGTTTTAGGAAATGGAGTGAGGCTCAACAACCCAGTTCATATCAACAGGGGACTAGCTTCAAGGAACTGTGGCATGTCAGTACTGTGTAATTCCATAAAGCTGCTAAAATGCACAAATTAGCTACCATAGATGACTAGGCAGAGGGGGAAAGGATGCTGCAAAAAATGTGTATGCTGCTTACCTTATAACTAAACTGTCACAGCAAGCCTGTAACATTGGTGACTTCTGGCTTGGTCCTGGGTCATGGGGGGATTAAAGTCAAAGGAGACTTTAGTTTGTTTGCTCCTTCCTTCCTTCCTTCCTTCCTTCCTTCCTTCCTTTCTTCTTTCTTTCTTATTTGTTTATTTAGAAGACAGGAAGAAAGAGGTAGAGAAAGAGAGAGAGAGACAGACAGAGAAAGAATGGATGTGCTAGGGCCTCCAGCCACTGCAAATGAACTCCAGACGCGTGTGCCCCCTTGTGCATCCAGTTTACGTGGGTACTAGGAGATCAAACCTGGGTCCCTTGACTCTGCAGGTAAGAGTCTTAACCATGAACCCATCTCTCCAGCCCAACCCTCTTTTTAAGGTAGGGTTTCACTCTAGCCCAGGCTGACCTGGAATTCACCATGTAGTCTCAGGGTGGCCTCGAACTCACGGCACTCCTCCTTGGCCTCCAGAGTGCAGGGATTAAAGGTGTGTGCACCCAGCAAGATGCTGTGTTTTTATGGGACCAGAACAATTTCACTCACGAAGGAAGCACAGGATAGTAATTAAGTGAAAACTATTATAGAACATGTCTTACTTGCTTTGCCTGCCAAATGTATCTTCCTTTGGAAAGCTTCCCGGTTTCCCACTTTTGTGTAATGCTGAAAGCGTGCCATCCACAAACACCCACACTCCTGGGCACAGGAATGAGATTGTTATAGTTCAAGGTAAGCCAGTTAAACTCTCTTCTGGGAATTCAACTGTTAGGCTTGTGCGTTAGCTTCCTGTCGCTGTGACTCCGCACTTGGAAGAAATGAACTTCGGTGGGTGTGGGGGACTGGGGAGTCATTTGGTTCCAGGGTGCAGAGGTCTCAGTTCCTCTTGGCCAGGTGCCTGTGGTGAGGGGGACCATCAGGGCAGAAGCAGGAGGTGGGTGGGAGCTGCTCACCTGAGGGTGGTGGCCTGGAAGCGGAGTCCCTGCCCCAAACTTAACCTGTGATTAATCCTTTCATGAGGTCAGAGCCCTCAGCTCCGAACTCTGCTGCCTTGGTGCGACTCTTAATCTTGATCTCTGACTCAATAGGGTTTAGAATCACCATGGAAACATGTTTGGGCGTGACTGAGGTGGGAAGACCATCCTAGATGTGGGTGGCACCATGCCATGGCTGGGGTCCCGTACTGTACGCTAAGAGTAAGGGGGCAGCGGGTCGGCGTGCGTCTCTGCTCCCTGACAGCAGGTGCAATGTGGCCAGCCGCCTCGCGCTCCGCCACTATGCCTTCTCCTCATTGGCGGACAGTAGCCCGAACTGTGAGCCAAAACACACCCTTCCTTCCTCAAGTCGCTTTTTTCCAGTCATTTGGTCACAGCAAGGTGCACAAGGTGGAGCATGCGTGTGGAGTTCTTTGCAGTGGCTAGAAGCTCTGGTGTGCCCATTCTCTCTTTCTATCTGCCTCTTTCTCTCGCTCACTCTCAAATAAATAAATAAAATACACTAAAAAAAAAAAAAACAGAATAGAAACTAGTATACCTGGGCTTCTAGGTTTCCCTCCATCTCTCTCTCATAAATAAATAAGGGCTAGAGAGATGGTTTAACAGTTAAAGTGCTTGCCTGCAAAGCCTAAGGACCCAGGCTCAATTTCCCAGTACCCTTGTAAACCAGATGCACACAGTGGTGCATGCATCTGGAATTCATTTGCACTGGCTGGCGGCCCTGGTACACCCATTCCCTCTCTATCTGCCTCTTTCTCTCTCAAATAAATAAATAATTATTTTTTAAAAACCAGCAATAAAGAGCACAGACAACACAACAGGTAATTGATTTAAAAAAAATAGGGCTGGAGAGATGGCTTGGCAGTAAAGATGCTTCCATGCAAAGCCAAGACCCAGGTTCAATTCCCCAGGACCCACGTAAGCCAGATGCACAAGGTGGTGGCACATGTATTTGGAGTTTGTTTGCAGTGGGTAGAGACCCAGGCATGCCCATTTTCTCTCTCTCTCCCTCTTTCTCTCTCTCACACACAAATAAATAGGTAAAAATTAAAATAAATAAAATTTTTTAAAGTTTAAATTTAAAAAAAATAATGGTGTTAACATTACTAGTTAGTTAACCAAATTAAAATTTCCCATACCCAAGGTTAGAGGCATTGCTCCTGTGGTAAAGTGCTTGCCTAAGCCCCAGGTTCAATTCCCAGCACCTAAATAAATAATAATAGTAGTCCATTTTCTCATACCTGTAGTGATATAGGAATTTGGGGGTTCTTCACTAATATAACAGTGTGATACATCAATGCACCAATAATTTTGGAGTGTCCTCAGATTCTTGTCTTATGAAATGGATGAATGAAATCCACAGACTACAGGATAAGGTTCAGAAAGACTGTTTTCGTTTCTTGTTTTTCGTTTTGTTTTACAGTTTTTCATGGTAGGGTCTCACTCTAGCTCAGGCTGACCTGGAATTCACTATGTAGTCTCAGGGTGGCCTCAAACTCACAGTGATCCTCCTACCTCTGCCTCCCAGGTGCTGGGATTAAAGGCGTGCACCATTATGCCTGGCCAGAAAGATTCTATCATAGCATAGAGCTTCAAGAGAGGGGGAACTTAAAGAAAGGAAGGAAGACATGGAGAAGCCCAGAACTTAAGAGAAGGAAGGAAGACAGCTCTTGCCCAGGGGGCCAAAAGGGGTTTGAGAATCCCATCTTAAGACTCAGGGTTTTTTTTTTTTTTTTTCTGGTTGTTGTTGTTTTGCTTTTTGTTTTTTATGAGCCAGTCTAGACCTGATGTCGGGTGTCTGAGATCAGAATTTCTGGGAAAATGGCAGGCTTCCCAGAAATCTTAATTCTTCAGGAAGGGCCTTCTCAGAGGGAGTGGAAGGACTCCCTAAGGGGTCAGAGAGAAGGAAAGGCCAGACCCGTCTGATCTGCAGTAAATCTAATGGCCTAGATTTTTCCCTGTAGGCCCAAGGACAATTTCCACATTTGGTCAAGGAGAAAGCTATTTACTTTGGGGTCCTAGCACCCCTAACTTGCCTCAGTAGGTGGCACCATTCTGTTATGAGAGTGGCTGGCATCTCACAGGCTTCATGGGGGCCCCCATCACGTGGTCACATGTCTCAGTGTACAACTTGCTCCACCTGACCTTACAGCATCTTTCCTCTTCACCAGCTATGCTGTAGTTCAAAGTTCTTCAGGTTAGGATTGTCAGATAAAATACATGACTTTGTTTAATTTCACATAACTAATGAATATTCTCTTTTAGCACAAGGATTCCCAAGTTTTGCATGCTTATAGTTATCTGACATTCAGATTGGATAAAGGTTATAGACATATATCCATAGATTTTTAAAAACTATTTTAAGTTTTTATTTATTTATTTGAGAGAGAGAATGGGCATGCCAGGGCATCTAGCCACTGCAAATAAACTCCAGACGCATGCACTACTATGTGCATCTGGCTTATGTGCGTACTGGGGAATCGAACCTAGGTCCTTAGGCTGCGCAGGCTAGCACCTTAACCACCGCTAAGCCATCTCTCCAGCTTAGATTTTTTTCGCTGTTTTTCTGAGGTAGGGTCTAACTCTAGCCCAGGCTGTCCTAGAACTCACTCTGTAGCCTAAGCTGATATTCATGGTGATCCTCCTACCTCAGCCCTCAAAGTGCTGGGATTATAGGCATGAGCTACCATGCCTGGCTTCATAGATGTTTTTAAAAGTGTTTCTCAAGGGGCTGGAGGGATGGTTCAGAAGCTAAAGGCATTTGCTTGCAAAACCTGATGGACTGGACTCGATTCCCCAGTGTCCAAGTAAAGCCAAGTGGCACATGCATCTGGAATTTGCTTCCAGTGGCAAGAGGCCTGGTATGCCCATTTCCTATCTCTCTCTGCTAAAAATAAATTAATTAAAAGATCTCTTGGGGCTGGAGAGGTGGCTTAGCAGTTAAAGCATTTGCCTGCAAAGCCAAAGGATCCCGTTGGACTCGCCAGGACCCACATAAGCCAGATGCACAAGGGGGCACGTGCTTCTGGAATTTGCTTGCAGTGGCTGGAGGTCCTGGCGTGTCCATTCTCTCTCTCTCTCTCTTTCTCCCTCTTTCTCTCTCCCAAATAAATAAATAAAATATATTTTTTAAAAAGGGGGCTGGAGAGATGGCTTAGTGGTTAAGGCGCTTGCCTGTGAAGCCAAAGGACCCAGGTTTGATTCCCCAGTACCCACATAAGCCAGATGCACAAGGGGGCACATGCATCTGGAGTTCGTTTGCAGTGGCTAAAGGCCCTGGCACACCCATTCTCCCTCTGTCTCCCCCCGATCTCTCTCTGCTTGCAAATAAAATTTAAAAATTTATATATGTATATATATTTTTTTCAAAAGATGTTTTGTAAATCTGCTGACCCTGCTGTAGGAACTACCTATTGGTTTTATTTTCTGGTCTGGAGATCCACCTTGCTGTCAATGAACATACTAGTTAGTGAGAGGGAATATTTTCAGAGAGATCAAGAATTAAAACCACATTTGGGGGCTGGAAAATGGCTTAGTGGTTAAGGTGTTTGCCTGCAAAGCCAAAGGACCTTGATTAGTTTACCCAGGACCCACATAAGCCAGATGCACAAGGTGGTGCATGAGTCTGGAGTTTGTTTGCAGTGGCTGGAGGCCCTGGTGCACCCATTCTCTCTCTCATTCTCTCTCTCTCTCTCCCCTCTCTCAAATAAATAAATAAAAATATTATAAAATAACACACTTGGGCTGAAGAGATTCTCTCTCAGTGGTTAGGGTGCTTGCCTTCAACGCCTAAGGACCCAGGTCCGATTCCCCACTGCCCATGCAAAACTAAATGCACAAAGTGGTACATGCATCTGGAGTTTGTTTGTTGTGGCTCGAGGCCCTGGTGCACTCATTCTCTTGTTCTCTCTCTATCTGCCTCTTTCTCTTTCACACACTCTCTCATATAAATAAAAATATCTTTAAAAAACAAAAAGAATTAAAACCACCTTTGAAGCATCCAGTGGCTTTCAGATAGTTGCACATCTTCCAGGAGGTGAAAGGTTGGGACTCCTCGACGAGAGGGTTCTGTTCAACTGCTTATTGTCACTCCGCCCTGTTGGGCGCCTGGCTGCTGGCATACCTGTCTGAGAATCCATTCCCTTCCCATCTCCTCCCCACTCTATCTGTTCCTCTGGTGTGGCCTCTGGCTTGTCTGCGATCTCAGGTATTGACTGGTGCTTACTTAGGGAAGTGCGCTCCCAACCAACACATCTGGCTCCTCAAGACTGGCTCCAGTCCCTCTGTGACTTCCTCCCTCCCTTCCCTACACAGCCCTCGCTTCTTCCAGCCATAATCTTGTTCCCACCTCGCCCACGGGATCTTCATCACCAGGTGTGGTAGCTCATGCGTATAGCCCCAGCTGAATAGGAGCATTGCCATGAGTTTGAGGCCATGCTTGCTTAGCATGCATGAAGCCCTGGGTTCTAACCCTATCACCACATAAACTCCTGCAATGCCATCGCTCAGAAGGGGGAGGCAAGAGGGTCAGGAGTTCAAGGCCATCCTGGGCTACATGAGACCCCGTCTCAAAATAACAAAAACAAAACCAACTTGACTGTGAGGAGGAACTAAGAAGTCCCCAGTCCTCAGGCCTTGTCCAGAATGCATACCTAGATATCAGTATTCTTGGTTGAGCATAGTATCTCCTGACAGAGCAACTTCAGACCAACCATTTTACAATCAGGATGGATCAAGACAGAGGAGAGACCCACCAGCAATCCCGTGTGGACGCACATCAAATGTGAACATGCACGCTTGTCCTGACTCCAGCTCACATGAATAACTGCTGTTTCTTTACTTTCTCAGTTGTCCCTTGCTGGGTCCATGGGGGATATTTTTCAGTGCCCTGTGGACCCGAATCTGCAGTCACAAATGCAGACACTCAAGTCCCTTCAATGCAGACGCTCAAGTCCCTTGTGTAAAATGCTACAGAATTTGCACGTCACCACATAATGGAGGTTGGCAGCGCCTCCGTGAAGCTGCTGCCCTGCGTCGCAGATCGGCTTTGCGTCAGGCTACACCTTCTGGCTTGTTTGGAATCCCATCTTCTAGCAAGATGTACTGAAGTTTTGTTTCTAGAATATTGAACACCCATTATCAGATATAAAATTCCTGAATACAAGAGTCACAAGTTATGAGCCGGGCGTGGTGACACATACCTTTAATCCCAGCACTCGGGAGGCAGAGGGAGGAAGATCGCAGTGAGTTCAAGGCCACCCTGAGACTACATAGTGAATTCCAGGTCAGCCTGGACTATAGTGAAACCCTACCTTGAAAAAAAAAAAAAAAGAGTCACAAGTTATAAGGAGTATTTTTTTGGCATGTGTGTAGTACGTATAATGTGCTGTGTATGTGGAATATGCATGTATGTGCAGTTGCAAGCACCCTGTGTACGTGGCAGAGGAGAATGTCATGGGTCCCCCTATATCTTGAGACAGAGTCTCTTGCTGAACCTGGAGCTGCTGTTTTTGGTCAGACTGGCTCCCCAGTGAGCCCCAGCCATTCTCCTGTCTCCACTTCCCACGATGTGGAGTTACAGGTGTGGCCACACCCAGCTTTTTATATGTGTGCTGGGGATTTGAACTCAGGCCCTTGTGCTTACATAACAAGTGCTGAGTCATTTCACCAGTTCCATAAGGGACTTTCGAAGTAGTCATTCTTTTTTTTTTTCAAGGTAGGGTCTCACAGTAGCCGAGGCCGACCTGGAATTCACTATGTAGTCTCAGGGTGGCCTTGAACTCACAGTGATCCTCCTACCTCTGCCTCCCAAGAGCTGGGATTAAAGGCATGCACCACCTTGCCTGGCTGAAATAGTCATTCTTTATGACCATCTTGTGTTTTTCTTTTCCTCTAGCAAGAAAGTTGGAGTTAATTGTATAGATAATCCTTAGGAAATCAGTTCCATATGACTTTCGGGTCAAAAATGAGGAAAAGAGAAAACGCAGTCCCTGCACCTCTCTGTGGCGTGTGTGTGTGTGTGTGTGTGTGTGTGTGTGTGTGAGAGAGAGAGAGAGAGAGAGAGAGAGACTCATGGGAGCAGCAAGCTGACATAACAGAAACATCACATGCTGACAAAGTGTCTCATTTAGCTCATGCAGTCCTGGAATTACCTGAGCTGAATTACAGTACAGTGTAGAATTAGAGGCCTGGGAAGGTGGCTCACTTGGTAAAGGGCTTGCCTTGCAAGCGTGCGGGCCTGAGAGCTTCTATCCCCAGGGCCCAGGTAAAGTGCCGGGTGTGGTGGCGCACTCATATAATTGCCGGCGCTGCAGAGGCAGAGGAAAGAGGATGCGCGAGGTTTGCCGGCCTGCCCTTCTAATGGAATCTGTGGTCCGGGTCAGTGAGAGATCTTGTCTCCACGGAGTCGGCAGTGTTTCTGACCCTTGAGGTTGTCCTTTGGCCTTCACATGCACAAGTGCCCCCATACACAAGTGTAGCCACACATCCAAACATGCAGAGACACACACATGCAGTAAAACTAAGAACTACACCAGGCGTGGTGGCGCACACCTTTAATCCCAGCACTCGGGAGGCAGAGGTAGGAGGATTGCCATGAGTTCGAGGCCTCCCTGAGACTACATAGTGAATTCCAGGTCAGCCTGGGCTAGAGCAAGACCCTCTGTAGAAAAATCAAAAACAAAAATAAGAACTAGGAGGGACCGCGATAAGGACATCACCTGTCACAGCCTCTCTGCCCTCCTTTTCTTTGACAACGTGCATCTACCTCCTTCCCACAGCTGTGGTGACGCACGTTACATTGTGCTGGACTCTCATGATGAGCTTTACTCTTTTTTTTTTAATTTTTATTTACTTATTTATTTGACAGAGAAAGAAGAGGGGGAGAGAGAGAGAATGGGTGTGCCATGGCTTCCAGCCACGTGTGCCCCTTTGTGCATCCGGCTAATGTGGGTCCTGGGGAATTGAACTTGGGTCCTTTGGCTTTGCAGTCCAATGCCTTAACCACTAAGACATCCCTCCAGCCCACGATGAGCTTTACTCTTTTAATATTCACACTAATCCTGGGAGATAATCAGCCTTTTTTTTTTCCATACAAGGAAACTAAGAGGTCAAAATTATCACTGGCTTGAGTCACACCGGAAAAAAATGTAAGACTCCTCTTGAAGGCTTATGTGAGGGACACTCACCTTTGGTGCTCAAGCTGTGCCTGAGTCTCCCAACAGCAGCATGAAAAGAGACTATGCCCACCACCGCACCACCCAGAGATGCTGTGCCCACCACTGTGCCAGACAGGCCATTGTAACCTCAGCTCCCTCAACTGTTGGCACATCCATTAATTCAAAATTTTTTACTTGTGTGTGGCTCATTTGTCCTAGCTGGCCAAACTTAAGGCTTGCAGTGTCAACTGTTTAGTATCTCCATTGGTGATTTTTTTTCTCTCTCTCTTCTCTCATAGAACTGCATGCAACATGGCTGTTTCCAGCTTTCTGTCAGCTGGTCTTCATGGAGGAGGTTTTCAGCTCAGCTCCAGCAGGATTTCTCAGTGACCTTGCAGCCCAAGTATGTGGAGTCTTCAGCAATAGGGTCTTACCATTTATTGCTGGTGGTAAACCAAGGGCCTCAGCAATATCCTGTAATGTTTTGGGGGCATCAGGGACCTCCTTGGCCAACAACTCATTGGAATGCCACCCCTGGCATTTAAATGTTTCTAGTTAACAATCTATGGCTTCTGGGTGCACCATTGTCCAAAAAAGTAGGTTTCCATATGGCTTATTCATACCCTCTTAGATTTTGATTAACCTTCTCCCCACCCCCTCATTCACTTTTAAACCAGAGCTTTCTTTGGATCATGTTTGAAATTTGATTGTGATACTACTGTTTCACTTCACTTAGTATTTTTAGTCTTTGATTTTTTTTGGGGGGGGGAGGTAGCATTTAAGAGTCTCCCACCCACACTTTTTAGAATTTAAAAAGTGGAATTTATTTACTTATTTTCTTTTTCTTTCTTTTTTTTTTTTTAAATTTTTTTTTGTTATTTTTATTTATTTGAGAATGACATACAGAGAGAGAAAGAGGCAGAGAGAGAGAGAGAGAATGGGCACGCCAGGGCTTCCAGCCACTGCAAACGAACTCCAGAAGCATGCGCCCCCTTGTGCATCTGGCTAACGTGGGTCCTGGGGAATCGAGCCTCGAACCGGGGTCCTTAGGCTTCACAGGCAAGCGCTTAACCGCTAAGCCACCTTTCCAGCCCTTTTTCTTTCTTTTTTATGTGTATGGATGAGATATGCATGTGTATACATGAGTGGGGGTGCACAGGAGCGTGCGTGCGTATACATGAGTGGGGGTGCACAGGAGCGTGCGTGCGTATACATGAGTGGGGGTGCACAGGAGCGTGCGTGCGTATACATGAGTGGGGCGCACAGGAGTGTGCATGTATCTGGAGGCCAGAGTCAACACTGGGATCTTCTTCAGTTGTAAGACAGGTAGGTCTCTCCTGGAACCTGGAGTTCACCAGTTAGGCTAGACTAGGAGGCTAGTGTGCTCCTGGATTCCCTGTCTCTGCCTCCTCAGTGCTGGAGTGACAGGCTCATGCCACCACAGCCAGCTTTTACGTGGGGCTGGGGATTAGAACTCAGGTCCTCGTGCTTGCACAGCAAGCACTTTACCTGCTGAGTCATCACCTAGCCCATATTATTTTCAGATACAAGCAAATGGTGCACACCTTTAATCCCAGCACACTCGGGAGGCAGAGGTAGGAGGATTGCCGTGAGTTTGAATTGAGGCCACCCTGAGACTACATAGCGATTTCCAGGTCAGCCTGGGCTAGAGAGAGACCCTACCTCAAAACAAACAAACAAACAAAAAAAGCAAGAGGGTAAGTCTTGATCATCTTTTATACCCAACTTTGAGTTTTGGACTAAATACAAATATTGATATAAAGAAGAGTGTTGGTTTGGTCATAGTCCTTAGTTGCCACACAGGTCAAAATTAGTAACTTTGCTTTTTTTTTTTTTAGGTATGGTCTGACTCTAGCCCAGGAATTTCTGACCTGGAATTCACAATGCAGTCTCAGGCCGAGCCTCAAACTCCAGGACATCCTCCTACATCTGTCTCCCGAGTGCTGGGATCAAAGGTGTGGGCCGCCATGCCAGCTAACTCCTTCAATTTCTGTCATCCTGTAGGAATGAAAGAAGCCGTTTGTGTGCAGTGCTCGTGGGGCTGCTGTTAATGATGGTTCCACAGCCTAGGAACGTCTGAGGGACAGTCACACTTAGCAGACGCATCAGTCCTAGCCATGTATGCCTGCCCTGGGGAGGGAGGGAGCATCATGCCAGCCTTGCAGACTGATGGTTCAAACACTCAGAGAAGCCATCTCTAAGCCCTCCCACCAGGGACAGACACACACACACTCAAGTTCATCCCAGCCTGAGGCTCTTTTATTGCTTCTGTTTACTCTGGAGGAGCCCAGCTCTTACATTCTTGGAATTGCTAAAACCTTTCAAAGTTTAAAGTCAAGGCCCTTTAACCTCCCCCACAGTGCCTGGACCAGGCCACTGTCTTGTTAGGGCCTCTGGAATGAGGCAGATGCTACCTTTTGAGATTCCTTTCTAATCCACCAAGAATGAGGGCACACCGTGCCTAACTAATGGAGAACAGTAGAAGCCTTTATATTTTAACTAAATGAAAAGTATAATTTTGTGTTGTTCCAGTTACTTTCTCATTGCTGGTGCAAACGTGACCAGAAGCAGCTTATGAGAGGCAAGGGTTTATTTCAGGCTTATGAATGCCCGGGGAAGCTTCATCATGGCAGATGAAGCTGGCTCACTCCCGTAGATCATAGCACAGAAGCACCACCCAACAGCCAGCAAACACAACAGCCAGAGCTTAACAGGGTTCTCAACACACTTTAGGGCTGGGCCTCAAGATCTGCCCCCAGGGACACCTCCTCCAGCAGGGCTGCCTGACACTGAATCTTAATTAAAAAACCCTGGGCTGGAGAGATGGCTTAGAGGTTAAGCGCCCATGAAGCCCAAGGACCCTGGTTCGAGGCTCGATGCCCCAGGACCCACGTTAGCCAAGGGGGCGCACACATCTGGAGTTCGGTTGCAGCGCACCCATTCTCTCTCTGCCTCTTTCTCTCTCTGTCGCCCTCAAATAAATAAAACAACAACAACAACAAAAATCCCTGAGGTTGGGCTGGAGAGATGGCTTAGCCGTTAAGGCACTTGAAGCCTAAGGGCCCAGGTTCGATTCTCCAGGTGCCACATAAGCCAGCTGCACATGATGGTGCATCTGGAGTCCATTTGCAGTGGCTAGAGGCCCTGGCGTGCCCATTCTCTCCCCCTCTCTCTCTCTCTCCCTCCCACCCCTCTCTCTGTCTCTAATAAATAAACAAATAAAAATAAATCTTTGAAAACAATCGGGCTGAGGAAATGGCTTAGTGTTAAGGTGTTAAGGTGTTCGCCTGCAAAGCCTGAAGACCCCAGTTCCACTCCCCAGGACCCACGTAAGCCAGCTGCACAAGGGGGTGCACACATCTGGAGTTCGTTTGTAGTGGCTGGAGGCCCTGGCACGCCCATTCTCTGCCTCTTCCTCTGTCTCTCTCTCTCAATGCGGTTAAGGTGCATTCCCCAGTACCCACGTAGGCCAGATGCACAAGGTGGCATAAGCCCCCTGTTTATGTATTTTTATTGGCTGCTCATTGAGACCCAGGGATCCACCTGTGTTTTTCTCCCCAGCACTGAGATTACAGATGTGCCCAGCCCTTAGTAAAGTAAGTTAAACTTCTGCCACTTTTCTCATACATTCATGGAAACAAGTCAAAATCGATTTATGTCATCCCCTGTGAAAATTCATCTCCATATTTAGGTATCTTTCTATTGAAAAACAGACTATGAAGAGATTTTAAACAAACCAAACTCCAGAAACCTTGATAAAGCCTTAAAATTGGTTTAACATCCAACTTCCCAAGGTGTCCTGGAAAAATGTAGCAGTAGGGACAAGTTTCATCAAATATCTTCAGTGTTATGACAGTATTCTTTTTTTTTTTTTTTTTTGGAGGTAGGGTCTCACTCTAGTTCAGGATGACCTGGAATTTACTATGTAGTCCCAGGGTGGCCTCGAACTCACGGCGATCCTCCTACCTCTGCCTCCTGAGTGCTGGGATTAAAAGTGTGCACCACCACACCTGGCATGACAGTATTCTTCATGGAGAATGAAGTGTTGAAACAGGGCTAAAGAGATGGCTAAGCAGTTAAGGTGCTTCCCTGTGAAGCCTAACGACCTGGGGTTCGATTCCCCAGGACCCACGTAAGCCAGATGCACAAGGTGGCGCATGCAACTGGAGTTCATTTGCAGTGACTAGAGGCACTAGCATGACCATTCTCTCTCTCTCTTCTCCCTAGCTCTTGCTGCTTTCATATATATACATATATAGTGTATATATATATACATATACACATACACATATGTGTGTGTGTGTGTGTATATATATATATTTTGTTTGTTTGTTTGTTTGTTTGTTTCTGAGGTAGGGTCTCACTCTAGCTCAAGCTGACCTGGAACTCACTATGTAGTCTCAGGGTGGCCTTGAACTCACAGTGATTCTCTTACCTCTGCCTCCCAAGGGCTGCGAGTAAAGGTGTACGTGCCAGCAAATATTTTTTAAAAGAGTCAAAACAGCCACACTATCAAGAATCATTTCAAAGTTTGTCTCCAAAGAGGTTCTGGAATAGGATTTGGTGACTTCTGCCAGGACTTTTTGTCTCCTAAAATTATTTTGCAATTCCCCATCCACCCGATAATGGTGTGCATTGTTTGGTGGGAGCTACCACAGTCTACAAAGACGTAACTTAGCTGAAGGTCTGAACGGCTGGATTCACACCTGGCCAAAGGCTCTTAAATCACAGCATTCTGGATTCGCACGAGCCAGCCTTTGAGGGAAACATCGTTTTGCCCAGAGTTCAGAGAGGGCTTGGCTCCACTCTTTGGCTTGTGGTTTAGGCTTTATGAGAGGTAACCATCCAGTAGGGATCAATGCCATGACATGGGCACACCCCACCCCACCCCCACACCCCTACCTCCAGTCCGCCGTCAAGCAGGAAAACCACAGGAGCTCCCCCAGGCCTGCAGGGAGGAAACTGGAGGAGGAGAGCTAGAGACCTGAGGTGCCCATGGGGGACCTGAGCCCAGCTTGGAATATCACCAGATCAGATGCCCACATGAGCGTCTGGAAGGCACCCATGCAGAGTGCCCACATCACTGTGGTAGCCTCTGTGGTGACACAGGAATTTGGGGTGTCTCTGAGAGTGACAGAACCTTTCTCCACTCTAGGGTGGGTGGTAACTCAAGAGTTAGGGCGCCAGAGACCCTCAACCTCCCCTGAGTAGGTGGCCTCAGGGTTCTTGTCTTTAGACTTTGATGACCTTCATAGATCATAGAGGGTAAGTGTAGGAAGATTTGATTCCAGAGCTGGGGAGAGGGGAGAAGACAGACCCCCTCTGGAGGCAGGAGGGGTTCCCTGCTATGGGGGCCTCTGATGGGCGTTTGGTGGACGGGGACTGAGTTGATCAGTGCAACCCCAGCCCAGGTGCCCAGGTGCACCAGGTTTCCAAGAAAGGAAGTGATTCCGTCTCAAACCCTGATTTCCCCCTCACCTTCCGGGACTGGAGCCGAGTAGGGGCTGCGAGGTCTCCACTGGGGGAAGATGAGGATGACCCAGATCCCCCCCACTGGCTCAAGGACGTTCCTCGCGTTCAAGCCCTGAACTGCCTCAGTAAGGCGGAACTGGGGCCAGGACACACCCAGCAGATGGAAGGAGCCAGAGCCAGTGTCCACTGGTCCCCGTGGCCTGGATGAGATGGGGAGAGCAGGAGGGACAGACACAGGCGTGCTGAGGGGCGGGGACAGCGCAGAGGCCCGGCAGGAGAAAGAACAGACACGCCACGGTTCATGGAAGACTCTTTCTCAGACACTAAATAGCTCAAAGAATGGAATCTCTTTCCAAAGAAAGACGTGAGGCGCCAGGGGACAGCCATAAACTCACGCAGGCCATGAATGTGGAGGTACAAGGGAGACTGGAAAGACTGGGTTTGGAGGCAAAGATGAAATGCCATTTCTGGGCTTAAGGAGAGTGTCCATCGTTGTTGATGGAAGCAGACGTCAGCTTGGCAGGTGTGTGAAGAGGAAAGAGAGGACTACAAGGGTCTGGGAGGAATAGCTTTTCACAGTCAACTAATCGGAAAATTCTGTATGCAGCCCCGAGAAGATTCTAGTTGATGAATCCACCATGCTCTTAAGGAATAGTAACCACTTCCCTTGTTCATGAAAAGCTAGGGATCACCATATGTTGCAGTCAGGTTCACGTTGCTGGCAGAAAACATCTGACCAAGAGTAGCTTGTGGGGGAAAAAGGTTTATTTTGGCTTACAGATTTGAGGGGAAGCTCCATGATGGCAGGGGGAAATGATGGCATGAGCAGAGGGTGGACACCACCTCCTGACCAACATCAGATGGACAACAGCAACAGGAGAGTGTGCCAAACACTGGCAAGAGGAAGCCGGCTATCACACCCAGAAGCCCACCCCCAACAATACACTGCCTCTAGGAGGCGTTAATTCCCAAATCTCCATCAGCTGGGAACCTAGACTTCAGAATACCTAGGTTTATGGTGGACATCCGAATCAAACCACCACCTTCCACCCCTGCCCCCCATAAACTGATAACCATACATGATGCAATGCATTCATCCAACATTTAAAGTCCCCATAGTTTTCAATCATTCCCAGTGATACTCAAACACCCAAGATCTTTTAACTGAGCCATAATACCAAAAAACCCATAATGGCACAGAATAAACATTCACATTGCAAAAGATGGCATTGGGCATAGCAAAGAAATAGTCAACCAATACAAGACTTAAATAGGGCAAACATCAAGCTCTGTAGCTCCAAGTCCAACAACTCTAACCAGTGTCAAGTCTCCAAGTCCAATAATTCTAACCAGCAACAAGTCTCTGGAGTTCCAATTCCACCCTTCCAGCTAGGCTACTCACAGTCCTGGAAAACTTCATCCAGGGCTGGCAGCTCTCTTTGGCAGCCATCTCGTGGTCTTGGCATCTCCACTGCAACCTATGGTTCATCCTCATAGCTCCATTGGGCTCCACACAGGTAATTCAGCAAGCCTGCTTCACACTGACCATGGCCATTTCCAAAATACAAGACCATGTTGCAAATTCAATGACCCTCTCTTTCCTGCCTTTGTTATAGTCCATAACACTAGGTCCCACACCATACATCAAGGACGGCCTCTGGAGGAGTTATGCAAGCAGAGCAAGAGAAAATGAAGCCCATAGCCCCTCACTAGGGTCCCACTGAAAACTGTGTGGACCGTATCACCCATCAAAGGTCTGTCTGCCGTGCAGCTGAACTTCCCAAGGGGTGGTATGGTGGTTTGAATTGGGTGTTCCCCACAAACTCATATATTTTGAATGTGTGATTCCCAGTTGATGGTAATTTGGGAGGCGGAACCTTGATGGAGGAAGTGTGTTGTTGGGGGCATGCTTAGGGGTGTCACAGCCAGTTTTCCTTTCATTAGAGTTTGGCTTACTCTCCTCATGCTGGTGTCTGCCTGCTGTGGAAAGGAGGTGATGTTCAGCCTCTGCTGAACCATCTTTCCCCTGCTATTATGGAGTGTCCCCTCAGGACTGTCAGCGAAAAATAAATCCTTTCAGCTGGGTGTGAATCCCAGCACTGGGAGGCAGAGATAGGGGTTCGAGGCCACCCTGAGGCTACATAGTGAATTCCAGGTCAGCCTGGGCTAAAGTGAGACCCTACCTTGAAAAGCCTAAATAAATAAGTAAATAAATAAATAAATAGAAAGTAAACCCTTTCCTCTCCTCAGCTGCTTTGTCCCAGCAACACAAAGGTTAACTACAACACATGGTGGAGCTGGAGGATGACAGGGATCCACCAACGGGGGGATGCCAGGATGGTACCTCAGACCAAGGCTGCGCAAATGACCCAGTCGGCAAAGTACTTGCTGCAAAAGCACCAGGACCTGAGTTTGATTCCCAGCACCCATGTGAAGCTGAGTGTGTAGACATGCGCCTGAAATGCCGGCGGTGGAGAGCAGTGACAGGGGATCCCTGGGGCTCCATCCAAATCATAAGCTCCAGGTACAGGGAGAGACCTTGCTTCAAACAAAAAAAAATGGAGATTTTTGTAAAAACCCTTGTGGTAGTTTGAATTTATGTCCCCTAATAGACTCAGAGTTTTTTTAAAATATTTTTTAAATTAACTTTATTTCAGAGAGAAAGAGGCAAATACAGAGAGAAAGAGAGAGAGAGAATGGGCATGCCAGGGCGTTTGGCCACTGTAAACAGCTACCTTGTGCATCTGGCTTACATGGGTCCTGGAGAATTGAACCTGGGTCCTTTGGCTTCACAGGCAAACACTTTAACCTCTAAGCCATTTCTCCAGCCATTAATATTTATTTTTATTTGTTTACAATTGTTTGAGAGAGAAAGAGGCAGAGAGAAAGAGAATGGGCACACCAGGGCCTCCAGCCACTGCAAACGAACTCCAGTCACATGCGTCACCTTGTGTCATCCTGCTTACATGGGTACTGGGGAATCGAACCTGGGTCCTTTGGCTTTGCAGGCAGGCAGGCACTTTCTCTGCTAAGGCATCCCTCCAGCCCATCAAGCGTTTTATTAAAGCTTGTATCTTGGATTTCCAGCCACCTGGCTGGAACAGGTTCGCTGGGGGCAGATCTTGGGGTCCAGTCAAAGGCGTGTTTAGGGGCAGATCTGAACTCCAGCCTCAGGTGAGCAGAGTGAGTTCTGCCTGGGATCCTTGCTGCTGCCAGTGTTTTACTTGCTTGCTTTGTAGTGCTGGTGTGTGGTTGTGTCTCTCTGGATCCAGGTAAAGGGGGCCAGCATCTTCCACCATTATGGAACTTCTCCTGGCTCTGTAAGTCTGAATAAATCCCTTCCTCCAGCCGGGCGTGGTGGTGCACGCCTTTAATCCCAGCACTCGGGAGGCAGAGGTAGGAGGATCACCATGAGTTTGAGGCCAGCCTGAGACTACAGAGTGAATTCCAGGTCAGCCTGGGCCAGAGTGAGACCCTACCTCAAAAAAAAAAAAAAAAAAATCCCTTCCTCCATAAACTGTGACTGTGTCTGGTCTGGAGGTCCATCCCAGCAGCGTGGAGCTGACCACAACACCATCACGAGAAAGACCATCAAGTTCAAGGTTGAACCCTCAGCCACTATAGAAAATGTACAGGCTGAGTTCCAGGTTAAGTGAGGAGTTGCTAGGATCATTCAAGACTTATGTTTGCTGGTAAGCAACTGGAAGATGGACAGACTTTGACTAGCTGTTCAGAAGGAGTCCACCCTCCATCTTGTGTTGAGACCTCAGGGTGGCCCTGAAGGGAGAAGTCTTACTCCATTCCCAAGAACGATAAACATCAGGGATAGAGGGTTAAGTTGGCTGACCTGAAATATTACAAGGTAGATGAAAATGGCAAAATTAGTTGCCTTCATGGAGCGTGGATGAACGTGGTACTGGAGTTTTGATGACCAGCCACTTTGACAGACATTGTGGCAAGTGTTGTCTGACTTGCTGCTTCAGCAAACCAGAAGACATAATCGTGAGTGAGTTAATAAAAGCCACGGATTAACAACAACAACAAAAAGGTGGAGAGGGCTGAGGAGAGGGCTCACAGTGGTGATGGGTGCTTGCTTACAAAACCAGCCGGCCCAGGTTCACTTTCCCAGCACCCTTGTAAAGCCAGATGCCAAAAGTGGTGCGTGTCTGACGTTTGCTTGCAGTGGCAGAGACATTGGTGTGCCCCTCCCTGCTCCGCTCTCCCCACAGGCATGAGCATGAGCACAAGTAAGAAAGAAGGGGGAAAGTGACAGAAGATGACAGCTGTCATCAACCTCTGGCCACCACACCGACCGGCACAGACATGCACCCACACACACATGAACACGCATATACACATGCACTCTACACACACACACACAGAGTCCAAGGCCTCCTTGATAAGTCGGCAGGGCTTGTGAAAAGAAATGTAAAAGAAATCCTCACAGGAGCTGGAGGAATGGCTTAGTAGTTAAGACGCTAGCTTACTAAGCCAAAGGACCCAGGTTCAATTCCCCAGGACCCATATAAGCCAGATGCACATGGTGACGCATGCTTCTGGAGTTCATGTGCAGTGGTTGGAGGCCCTGACACACCCATTCTCTTTTGTGTCTGCCTCTCTCTCTCTAAAATATAAAATAAAATAAATTAAAAAAAAATATTTTAGGGCTGGAGGGATGGCTTAGCGGTTCAGGCATTTGCCTGCAAAGCCAAAGGACCTAGGTTTGATTCCCCAGGACCCACATTAGCCAGATGCGTAAGGTGGCACATGCGCCTGGAGTTTGTTTTCAGTGGCTGGAGGCCCTAGCATGCCCATTGTCTCTCTCTCTCTCTCTCTCTCTCTCCCCTTCTTTCTCTGTCAAATAAATAAATAAATATTAAATTTTTTTAAAAAAATGATTCTTTTCTTTAAAAAAATCCTCACAGGAGCCATTTTAGAAACTGACAGGACTACATGAATATCTTTGTGGAAAAATCACATAATTTACTAGGAGAAAGAAATTGCAGTTTTGGATGATCTTTGGAAATTTTATTTTATTTTATCAGAGAGAGAGAATTAGTGCACCAGGGCCTCCAGCCACTGCAATCGAACTGCAGATGCATGTTTCATCTTGTGCACATATGCGACCTTGTACACATGCATCGCTGTTTGTGTCTGGCTTACGTGGCTTCTGAGGAGCTGAACCTGGGTCCTTAGGCTTCGCAGGCAAACGCCTTAACTGCTAAGCCATCTCTCCAGCCTGCTCTTTGGAAATACATTTTTCTTGATGGGCAAGATGGCACATGTCTTTTTGAGAGAGAGAGAGAGAGAGAATTGGAGTGGCCCTCAGCCACTCCAATCAAACTCCCAATGTGTGTGCTACCTTGTGCACATATGTTGCACTCAGGTTCACATTGCGGGTAGAAATCACCCAACCAAGAGCAGCTTGTGGGAAAAAAGAGGTTTATTTTGGCTTATAGCTTGAGGGGAAGCTCCATGATGACAGGAGAAAATGATGGCATAAGCAGAGGGCAGACACCACCTCCTGGCCAATATATCAAACGGACAACAGCAACAGGAGAGTGTGCCAAACACTGGCAAGGGGAAACTGGCTATAATACCCATAAGCCTGCCCCCAACAATATACTGCCTCCAGAAGTTAATTCCCAAATCTCCATCAGCTGGGAACCCAGCATTCAGAACACCTAAGTTTATGGGGGACACCTGAATCAAACCACCACATTCCGCCCCTGGTCCCCATAAATTGATACCACCCATGATGTAAAATGCAACGCATTCTGTCCAACTTTAAAAGTCCCCATAGTTTTTATCAATCCTAATGATGTTTAAACATTCCCATAGTCTGAGATCATTTAACTGAGCCATTATATGAAAAAATAAAAAAAAAACCATAATGGCACAGAATAAACACACTGCAAAAGATGGCATTGGACATAGCAAAGAAATATTCAACTAATACAAGATTTAAAACAACCAGGGAAAACATCAAACTCTGTAGTTCCAAGTGTAACAACTCTAGCCAGTGACAAATCTCCAAGTCCGATAATTCTAACCAGCAGTAAGTCTCTGGAGTTCCAATTCCGCCCCTCCAGCTAGGCTACTCACAGTCCTGGAAAACTTCACTGGGGCCGGCAGCTGTCTCATGGTCCTGGCATCTCTACTGGGTCTCCACTGCAATGCATGGTTCATCCTCACGGCCCCACGGGCTCTCCATGCAGGCAACCAGCAAACCTGCTTCACACTGCCCATGGCCATTTCCAAAACACAAGACCGTGTTGCAAACTCAATGACTTTCTTTTTCCTGTATTTCTTGTACTCCACAATACCAGGTGGGAGGGGGGTGCAATTTCTCAATCCAGGGGGGAATAATACAGACTTTGAAGAACAGGACATTCCTTGAGCACTCAGGCCCCTTCAAAAAAGTCTACATTCTTCCTGTTGCCCCAGTTCAGATCAGCTGGCCCAATCTCAATGGTTGTAATCTCTCATATAGTTGCAGCTGAACTATAGAAGTTTCAACCCAAAGATTTTTTTCTGTGCCATATCCCTCTGCTCACACCAGCCATTTCTTTTCTTTTCTTTTCTTTTCTTTTTTTTTTTTTTTTTTTTTTTTTTTTGGTTTTTCAAGGTAGTGTCTCACTCTAGCCCAGGCTGACCTGGAATTCACTATGTAGTCTCAGGGTGGCCTCGAACTCACAGCGAACCTCCTACCTCTGCCTCCCCAGTACTGGGATTAAAGGTGTGTGCCACCATGCCCAGAACACCAGTCCATTTCTACACAAAGCAACCCTGCACAAATTGTCAGGACATGGGCATAACAGCAAGCTTTTCACACAAACTGCTCCAAGTCCAAGCAAAGCTCTTTCTCATCTTCACAAGCCAAACCTCACAGTCCATAGTTCTTACTGCTTTTCAGGTCTTTCAGCTCTGACCAAAATAGTCCATTAAGCTGTACTTACAGCACTACAAGTCATCTTTTAGGCCAATATTTCAACTCCTTCCATGTTCCTCTTGAAAATCAGCTCCAAATAGCCAAAACCACAGAGTCAGGTGTCTAGCAGCAATCCCACTCCTTGGTACCATTTTACTGTTGCAGTCAGGTTCGCATTGCTGGTAGAAATCACCCAACCAAGAGCAGCTTGTGGAAAAAAGAGGTTTATTTTGTCTTACAGGCTCGAGGGGGAAGCTCCGTGATGGCAGGGCAAAACAATGGCATGAGGAGAAGCCGAACATCACCTCCTGGCCAACATCGGGAGGACAACAGGAACAGGAGAATGTGCCAAACACTGGCAAGGGGAAACTGGCTATAACACCCATAAGCCCGCCCCCAACAATACACTGCCTCCAAGAGGTGTTAATTCCCAAATCTCCATCAGCTGGGAACCTAGCATTCAGAACATCTAAGTTTATGGGGGACACCTGAATCAAAACACCACAGCATGTGTGACCTTGCACGCTTGTGTCACCTTGTACGCCTGGCTTGTGTGGGACCTGGAGAGTGGAACATAGATTCTTAGGCTTCTCAGGCAAGGGCCTTAATCACTAAGCCATCTCTCTAAGCCCCTGGTCTTTGGAAATTTTAAGCCAAGACAGCAAACAAAAGGTGGTGAGCCTGTGTGTGTGTGTGTGTGTGTGTGTGTGTGTGTGTGTGTGTGCAAGATCTATGTGTGTCATGTGTTTACTGTGCTTTCTGTTTCAGATGGGAGTGTCTCACTATGTGCCCAGGCTGGCCTCAGCCTCTGCAGAAGGTACTACAGGCATTTACTTTCCCACAGTTGTGTGTGTTTAAACCCAGGGCAGACATATCTGCCTGTTACCCTACATGTAGGAGGTTTGAGGTTTTTTTTTTTAAGATTTGATTTTTATTCATTTATTAGAGACAGAGAGAGACACAGAGAGAGTGAGAATGGGCGCTCCAGGGCCTCTAGCCACTGCTAACGAACTCCAGATGCATGTGCCACCATGTGCATCTGGCTTACATGGGACCTGGAGAATCAAACCAGGATCCTTAGGCTTCACAGGCATGCACCTTAACCGCTAAGCCATCTCTCCAGCCCGGAGAATTTTATAATCAAAATGATGCAGATGCAAACAAATATAACTCAGTTCATGTGTTCATAAAAGCAATAAACCCTTTGTTTCCACAAGTGGTGGAAGCGCTGTGTTTTGCCCTTTTAAGGAAACCCAGACACTTCTAATTTAAAATCTCATTTCCTTTGGAAAAATGACCAATTCAGAATGAAGTTTAGATAACTCAAAGTCCACATTTAGGCATTTCTAAATCCTTTGCTTCTGTCCCTGAGCCTGTGCTCTGAACGCAAGCGGCAGGTCACAGGTGGCAAGTGGCACGGCGAAGCTGCGCACTGTGGAGAAAAGGGTCCGTCCCGCTGGCTGCCCTGCTCCTGTCGGGCTCATCTAAGGCGCGTTTTCAATACTCTGAGCACCCTACTTTCCTACCACTTCCTTCCCTGGTTACCTCCCATGCTGGCCCTGGTCTCCTTGTCCCCATCTGCAGCAGTTCTCAGGGGCTCTACGGATCCTCAGAGCAAGTGTGCACCCCACAGAAAGGCACAAGAGCTATGAGCCTCACCTAGGACACCCAGCACCCTGGAGAACCCACGACCGCCGGGCTCACCCATCCCGCCCACCCTGAAGCTCTGACGGTGCACCCACGCTGGTGTGGGGCGTCCTTTGACTGCCGTCCTTTCAAGACTCCAGGGTGCTGAGCCTCCTGGTTCTAGGGAGATTCCCCAGTTCACCCAGTTGCAGAATTCCACTGTCCACCCTCTCAGCCTTTCCCCCAAACGCCTCCTCCCCAGTCAGGAAGAGCTTTTATTGCCCCTTTGTGTGACAGGAAATTGGTCATGACCTCATGTTCTACACTCTAGGTTTATATTAAAATTTCACACTTAGACTTCAGGCCTTCCATGTGTATATTTAAGGGAATATTTTGTAAGTTACAAACAGGGTGAAGCCGGGTGTGGTGGCGCACACCTTTAATCCCAGAACTCGGGAGGCAGAGGTAGGAGGATCGCCAAGAGTTCGAGGTCATCCTGAGAATACAGAGTGAATTCCAGGTCAGCCTGACCTACAGCGAGACCCTACCTCGAACCTGCCACCCCCCCAAAAAAAAAACAGGGTGGAATCCTGCCCTGTTTCAGGCTGGCCTTTCTTGTCAGCAAGCAGGTCCTGAGACCATCTGTTCCGCAGGTCATTCCTGCCCGAGCCCTGTTGGCTCTCTGGGCTGGTGTTCAATGTCTGCAGGCCCTGATGGCAGCGGGCTCTGGCTACGCTGGGAACAGAGAAGTCTGGGTGTTTCCCTGAACCAGGGTCCTGACCTGTCTTGTCCCATTGTTGCTCCTGTGTTCTCATAGTAATGTCATCTCCCCCTTGCTCTTATCCTCCTGTTGTGGTTTCACCCCTCCTCTGTGTCTCGTGTATCTGGCCATGTGAATTTTCCTCCTCTGTAAATTAATTAATTAATTAATTTATTTATTTATTTATTTGAGAGAGTCAGAGAGAGTGAGGCAGACCGGGAGAGTCTGAGTATGGGCATGCCAGGGCCTTCTGCCACTGCAAATGGACTCCAGACACATGTACCACTTTGTGCACCTGGCCTTACGTGGGTAGCAGGAATTCAAACTCAGATCATCAAGCTTTGCAAGCAAGCATCTTTAACCACTGAGATATCTCTTCAGTCCCTCTGTGAGTTCTTAAAGTAGTGTTGTGAGTTTTTGGTTCTTGGTTGGACCCTGTTGGATAAACTGGCTTTCAAGACTCCTGCTTCTTAAATGGGCTACAAGAGGGAAAAAGTGAATCTGGGCTGGAATGATGGCTTAGTGGTTAAGGCATTTGCCTGCAAAGCCAAAGGACCCAGGTTCAATTCCCCAGGACCCACATTAGCCAGATGCACAATGTGGCACATGCATCTGCAGTTCATTTGCAGTGGCTGGAGGCCCTGGCACGCTGATTTTTTCTCTCTCACAAATAAATAAAAATAAAATATTTTTTTAAAGTGAATCTTTGTATTCTTATTGTAAAAATCCTAATTCTTCCCCCACACACACTTTTTTTTTTTTTTTTTTAGTTTTCTAGGTAAGGTCTCACTCTGGCCCAGGCTGACCTGGAATTCACTATGTAGTCTGTGTGGCCTCGAACTCATGGCGATCCTCCTACCTCTGCCTCCCAACAAATTCTGAGATTAAAGGCACGCGCCACAACGCCAGGCTTACATTGGCTTCTGGGAGGAACTCTGCTCTGAGAACGAGGAGCCTTTATTTTGCAACTATTCCAATTTATTTTTTTTAATCATTGTGTGTGCGTGTGTGTGTGCATGTGTGTGTGTGCTGCACTCATACCACTGCACATGTGTGGGAATCAGACACACACTGTCACAGCTGGCTTTATGTGGGTTCTGGGGACTGGAACATAGGTCCTTAGGCTTGCACGCCAAGAGCTTTATGCTTGAGCCATCTCCCCAGCCCAGGATTTCCAATTTCTAGAGAAGTCAGAAATCTAGATTACATGTGAACAGTTTAATTATTTATAATATCAAGTAATTAGAAATATTTCTTTTTAATTTATGGTGCGCAAGGGCCTCCAACTGCTATAAACAGACACCAAATGCATGTGCCATCTTGTGCATTTGGCTTCCGTGGGTCCTGGAGAATTGAATTTGGGTCCTTTGGCTTTGCAGGCAAACGTCTTAACCACTAAGCCATCTCCACAGCCCTAGAAATATTTTTTTAAATGTTGTACAAAAAAAAAAAAAGTGTAAGTTTAACAAACATGCCTGCAGCTACACAGGCCTCCAAGTAAAGTTTTATTCCTCTCCCCCCCCCCCCCCCCCCCGAGGTAGGGTTTCCTAGACCAGGCTGACCTGGAATTCCCTATGTAATCTCAAGGTGGCCTCAAATTCATGATTATCCTCTTAACTCTTCCTCCCAAGTGCTGGGATTAAAGGCGTGTGCCACCACGCCCGGCTTTCTTTTTTTCTTACTTATTTTGAGAGAGGGAGGGTGAAAGAAACAGAGAGAGATAGAGAGAGAAAGAGAGAGAGAGAATGGGTGCTCAGTGGTGGTTAGGATGTTTGCCTGCAAAGCCTAATGACCCCGGTTTAATTCCCAGTACCCACATAGAGTCAGATTTCCTTTGTAGTGCCTAGAAGCCCTGGCATGCCTATCCTCTCTGTCTGTCTCTCTCGCTCTCTGTCTCTCTGCTTGCAAATAAGTAAATAAAATATTTGAGCTGGGCATGGTGGCACATGCCTTTAATCCTAGCACTCGGGAGGATTACTGTGAGTTCGAGGCACCCTGAAACTCAGAAAAGCAGTGTCCAGTTCATTATACATACTTCAAAGAAACCTCTAGGGTGGTTCTATCACCAACAAAATTAATTGTACTTTTAATTGAAAGCTACAGGGCTTCCTACTACATCTCAAATCTTACCTCTGCCAAGCAAATGTGTTGCTAAGTTCTCTGCTTCTGAGTTTAATGTAACAACCCTCCACCTTAGCCTACAGAGTCACTGACATTCAAAACCAGACTGCATTTCATCCAAACATCTGTGATCCTTCTCTTTCTGTCTCCATAACAACTTAAAGAAATATCTTATTTATTTATTTGAGAGAGAGAGAGAGAGGGAGAATGAGAGAATGGGCACACCAGGGCCTCTAGCCACTGCAAATGAACTCCAGACATATGTGCCACCTTGTGCATCTGGCTTATGTGGGTACTGAGGAATCGAACCTGGGTCCTTAGGGTTCACAGGCAAGTGCCTTAACTGCTGAGCCATCTCTCAAGCCCATAATACCTTTTTTTTTTTTTAACATTTATTAAGCTAACAATTTTTTTTTTTTGTCAAGACTCAAATTTGTTTTTTGTTTGGTTTTTAAAAAACTTTATTTATTTATGAGAGAGAAAGAGAAAGACACAGAGAGAATATAGGTATGCCAGGGGCTCTAGCCACTGCAAACAAAGTCCAGATGCATGTGACACTTTGTGCATATGGTTTATGTAGGTACTGGGGGATTGAACTTGGGTCCTTGGAGGCCAGTGCTTTAACCACTGAGCCATCTCTCCAGTCCCATATGATACTTTGTCTTTTTACTTTGAAGCTGGGCATGGCGGGGAGCACCTGTAGTCATCGTCCCAGCTACTGGGAAAGCTGAGAGAGTGGATTGCTTGAGGCCTTCAGTCTGAAACTTGCATAGGCAACATAGTGAGAAAGTTGGCAATGTTTTAAAAATTATCAATAGATTAATAGAAGTATAAATATATTGCGGTGGTTTAAATCAGATGTCCTCCATAAACTCAAGTGTCCTGAATGCTTGGTCCTCAGCTGATGGCAATTTGGGAGGAAGTGTGTTGTCAGGGGTTGGACTTTGAGGTTTCTTAGCTCCTAGCTGTTTTCACCTGCCGTGACAAAGGTGGCGTCCAGCCTCTGCTCGCGCCACACCTCCCCTGCCACCATGAAGCTCCCACCTCTGCTTTCGGTAGGGTGTTTTCAGCCCAGTAATGAGAAGGTAACTACAATATACATGAAATGAAAATTAAAAACCTGTAGATTGCTTCGCGCTATAGATTGAGTTCCTGCCCATCTCTGCTGGACGGCATCTCTCGCACTGTCTGCAGCGTAGGCTGGATCTTGAGAAAATTGGCGTCGACATCCACAGCCTGGCAGTGCCTAGCACCACCTTCACAAGAGCCTCATAATGGGAGGAAAAGATGACATCAAAATACGAGAGAAACTAACAACAGAGGAAGGGGATATGATGGAGAGTGGATTTGTGAAGGGGGAAGCAGGGGAGGGGAGGGAATTATCATGGCTTATTGGCTGTAAGTATAGAAGTTTTCAATATAAACTATACATTTTTATTTTAAAAAAAATTATACTTTATTTTTTAAAGATCTGTCTTGAATTGGTGAGAAGATACATTCTCCATCTAGTGGTGAGACTGAAAAACTTCATGCAACCTTAGCTTCCCTGGACCCAATTGTGATGTAAACCTGGAAATGATACCAAGGCTAAAAAAAAAAAAAAGGGATCCTTGTTGATGCCACAGGTTGCTTCAATATGAATTTAATTTGGAGAATTCACTGTGTTACTTTTCAAATAGATATAAATCCTTAATGCATTTTTTTAATCAAGACAATGTGTCCAAATGGCTACTTATAATATGTACAAAAAACAGACACTTTGTTCAAGAAAATTCCTTTATGATAAGAGATGAAACGATATCATCATTGAGATTCCTCCCGGGGGCTGGGGAGATGGCTCAGTGCTTAAAGGCACTCGCTTGCAAAGGCTGCCAGACTGGATTAGCTTCCCCAGCGTCCATGTGGTCAGATGCACGAAGTGACGCATGCATCTGGCATTTGTTTGCAGCAGCAGGAGGCCCTGGGACACCCACTCATCCTATCATTCTTTCTCTGTCTCTCTCAAATAAATAAAAAGTTTTAAAACTAAAAGAAAGATCCTCCTTGGGCTGGGGAGGTGACTCGGTGGATAAGGGTACTTGTCCCTGCAAGTATTGGGGCCCCAGCGGACTGAATTCTCCCAGATCCCCTAGCATACAGACAGGTAAATAGCTGAGTGTGGCCATACCTGTGCCCCCAGTCCTGTGGGGAGGGGCAAAGACAGGAGAATCACAGGGGCCCCCGGACTATCCCCAAAACAGCAGCTCCAGGTTCAGTGAGAGATTCCGCCTCAAGGAAGCAACGTAGATGAGTGAAAGAGCGACACCGTCCAGTCTGCTCCGGTCTGCGTGCGTGCACGCGACTCCCTTGCACCTGCACACACATGCACATACCATATGTACATACCACACCACACACATAACAATTTTTTTTCTTTCAATGGCTAGGTTATGTGTGTGTGTGCATGCGTGTGTGTTCATGCGTGCAAATGCAGGACCACAGGGACCACAGTGCACACGGGGAGGTCAGAGAACAAACAGCCTTGGTGTCAGTCCTTGCCTCCAGCCTTGTTTCGCTGTTCACAGCTGCACTCAGCAGGCTGGCCGGCCTGGGAGCTCCGAGGACCCTTCTGTCTCCCCCTCCCATCGCAGCCTAGGCACGCTGGGCTACGCGTCTGGCTCTACACGGGTTCTAGGGATCTAAACTCCTAGCTGCACACTTGCTTGGGTAGCTGAGCCATTGTGCACCACTGAGCCATCTTCCCAGCCTCCCCCTTTTTTTGTTTTGAGACAGGATCTCATGTATACATACTAAGCTCACATTGAACTCACTATATAGCTGAGAATGACCTTGAACTTCTGACCCTCCTGCCATCACCTCCTTAGTGTTGGGATCATAAGCTCTGCCAAGCCTGTTTTATGCAGTGCTGGGCTTCATGCATGCTAGGCAAGGACTGTGACAATGGAGCCACATCCCCAGGCCCTAGGTTCACTGCATTCTCAGACCCTAGGTTTATATAACAAGAACCTGGAGGCCACTTGCTTAATGGAAGTTTTATGTGGCCATGAACGTTTGGCACCCTAACTCCATCTGGAGTTACAGCCCAGCCAAGAGCTGAGAACAGCCCTCCCGCTCTCAAAGACACCCCAAATTCTGATATCAGAGGTTCGTAAAGGGAGGAAACCCAGGATGCTGTTTGAGTTATCTGATCTCCTCCCACCCTCACGTACCCTAGAGAGCACACTCTCTCGGGGAGGTGGGTTTGCAGTGGAAACAGCTCTGGGCCAGGGGCCAAAGAGCCTCAGGGCTGGCCCCACTCTTCACTTAACTCACCCTCTCCAGACCTCTTTGCCCATTGAAGACAGAGGAAGTGGTCTGCATTTTTTGAGATAGTACCAAGTTCTGCAAGTACAGGAGTCAGTGCTAAGCTAACGACTTGCAGAATGTTCCCTAACGGCAACATAATGTTGTAGTTAGGGAACCTGGGCGCCCCACCCCCACCCGGGGGGCAGGTCCCGGTTTACTGAGAAGTGGGAGGAGCTCATTTTTCACTCTGCAAGTACATCCAGACCTTCAGACTGACCATGGCATTTTGCAATAAGTTAAAGGAAGATTGCTACACAGCACTCAATAAATATTTCCTTTCTTTTCCTCAGGAAGAACACCTTTAACCATTGAGCCAGCTCTCCAGTCCAAGGGCCACCTCATTTAAAGAAGAGAGAGAAGCTTTTTGTTTTTTTGTTTTTTTTGTTTTTTGTTTTTTGTTTTCCGAGGTAGGGTCTCACTCTAGCCCAGGCTGACCTGGAATTCACTATGTAGTTTTAGGGTGGCCTCGAACTCACTGTGATCCTCTCCTACCTCTGCCTCCCAAGTGCTGGAATTGAAGGCATGAACCATCACACCTGGCAAGAAAAGCTCTTCTGATAAGCAAATGCAAACACATCTATATCAAGTCTTCCTTAAAAAAGCCAGGCACGGTGGCACATGCCTTCAATTCCAGCACTTGGGAGGCAGAGGTAGGAGAGGATCACAGTGAGTTCGAGGCCACCCTAAAACTACATAGTGAATTCCAGGTCAGCCTGGGCTAGAGTGAGACCCTACCTTGGAAAACCAAAAAGTAAAAAATAAAAAATTAATAAAAAATGTTTAGGGCTGGAGAGATGGTTTAGTGGTTAAGACATTTGCCTGTGAAGCCAAAGGATCCAGGTTCAATTTCCCAGGACTCATGTAAGCCAGATGCACAAGGTGGAGCATGCATCTGGAGTTTGAGTTCATTTACAGTAGCTAAAGGCCCTAACGTGCCCATTCTCTTTCTCTGCCTGCCTCTTTCTCTCTCTCTCTCTATGAAATAAATAAATAAAATATTTAAAAACAGGCTGGGCGTGGTGGCACACTCCTTTAATCCCAGCATTTGGGAGGCAGAGGTAGGAGGATCATTGTAAGTTCAAGGCCACCCTGAGACTACATAGTGAATTCCAGGTCAGCCTGAGCTAGAGTAAGACTCTACCAAGAAAAAAAAAAATTCTTTTTAAGGGCTGGGGGAGATGGCTCAGTGATTAAAGGCACTTCCTTGCAAAGCCTACAGGCCCAGGCTCAGTTCCCCCTGTACTCATGTAAAGCCAGATGCACAAAATGGCACCTGCATCTGGAGTTTTTTTACAGTGGCAAAAAGTTGCCAGGTGTGGTGGCGCACGCCTTTAATCCCAGCACTCAGGAGGCAGAGGGAGGAGGATCGCCATGAGTTCAAGGCCACCCTGAGACTACATAGTGAATTCCAGGTCAGCCTGAGCTAGAGTGAGACCCTATCTCAAAAAAACAAAAACAAAAACAAAACAAAAACAAAGTTGTGTGCATATGTGCACACAGGTACACACACAAACACACACACACACACACACAATATCTTGCTCTGCAAATAAATACACATACTTCTAAAAAAGAACCAGAATTCTTTAAAATGTTTGAATAGCACAATTATACAAAGACTGATACAGCAGTAAACTTAGTCATCAAATCAAAAATACAAATATAAAATACTTCATTCTCCCTTAAATTTGTTTCAATTTGAGGATGTTCTCAACTATACAATCATGTAATAAAATGGTACCTTAATCAAACATTAGTTTAAATACAAATATTGGTAATCTCCCAGAAAGACCATAAGGCTATTGTCAAATCAGTTAAAATTCCTGTTATAAGCAGTCAGGGCAACCATCTGTTGCAGTTGGCAGAGTAAATCACATATTTTAAGATGCAAATACATCTCAGCCTCCCCTTTGCAGACTGGGAAACAGACATCTTGGCTAGGGATGGTTGGAATGGAGTATCTGGTGCAGAGGTATTCGATAACATGTGCTCCGCTTAGTCATTCTCAAGAGAATGGCTCCTGGTTCAGTACTTGGTGCTTCTTGAGCAAACCCACCGAGTCCCCAGTGTGTTCTGTTCTGCAGAGATGGTGCCCTTGCCCTAAGGAGGTCGCCAGCTTTGCGTTTGGATGCACACCAAGAAAGGGGTCTTTAAAGAACTTCCAATTTAGTGGGACATAGGGAAACATGACTGTTTGTCCACACAAGGCAAAATATTATTATAGAAGCTTGAATGAATTACCACTGGAGTCTTAATGCTTCCCTTCAAACAGCAGTTATGAGGATTTTATTTTATTTTATTTTTTTTGAGAGAGATTGAGATTGAGAGAGAGAGAGAGAGAGAGAGAGAGAGAGAATGGGTATGTCAGGATCTCTTGCTGCTGCAAATGAACTCCAGGTACATGCCACTTTGTACATCTGGCTTTACATGGGTACTGGGAATCAAACACAGGCGGTCAAGTGCCTTTAATTGCTGAGCCGTCTCTCTAGCCCAGGATCGTTATTTCTTGAGTTGCAGAGAAAGTAAAAAGTGTGACAGAACTGATGTGGATCTCAGGAGTTCTTGACTCCTGGCCTACAGAGATGGGTACAGTGAACTACAGGAAATATTTATTATAGCTATTTTTATTTATTTATGTTTGGTTTTTTGAAGTAGGGTTTTACTCTAGCCCAGGCTGACCTGGAATTCACTGTCATCTCAGGGTGACCTTGAACTCATGGCGATCCTCCTACCTCTGCCTCCCAAGTGCTGGGATTAAAGGCGTTCGCCACCATGCCCGGCTATATTTATTTTTTAAATTATTTTATTTATTTATTTAGGGGAGAGAGAGAGAGAACATGCCAGGGCCTCTAGCCACTGCAAATGTGCTCCAGACGCATGTTCCACTGTATGTGTATGGCTTACATAGGTAGTGGGGAATTGAACCTACGGCCTTAGGCTTTGCAGGCAAGTAAGTGCCTTAACTGCTAAGCCATCTCTCCAGCTCTAGTTTTAGTTTTGGTTCTTTCTTCCTTCCTTTCTTTCTTTCTTTTTTTTTTTTTTTTTTTTGAGGTAGGATCTTGCTGCAATTCCAGGCTGACCTAGAATTCACTATGTAGTTTCAGGCTGTCCTCAAACTCATAGTGATCCTACCTCAGCCTCCCAAGTGCTGGGAATAAAGGTGTGCACCACCATGCTTGGCTCATTTGATGTTTTCTTGTTGGACAGATTCAGACAAACTCCTGCTAGAGACTTCTTGTAACCATAAATTTAAGAAGTGGAGTAAGGTGTCCCAGTGCGTGTTTCTGGTATAAAGACCCCACCTACGTGCTGAGGGCAGTACCCAGCTCTGCAGCCTCAGCTTTTGCCTGGTCACTCACTTCCTGTTACTGGAGATACAAGGCTTTTTGCCTCACTACACGAGGCTGCTGCCTTCCTTCCGTGCAGTATTGGCACCTACTGCTTCTGTTGCAGTTTGTTAGTCTTTCAGATCTTTACGAATGCCTTCTCTCTAATTCAGGTTTTCTTTTCTTTTTCTTTTTCTTTTTCTTTTTTTTTTTGAGGCAAGCCCAACAGTTTGGTTTTTTTTTTTTAAATGCGAGAAAGCAAGAGCGAGCGAGCGAGCAAGCGCGCGTGCGCGAGAGAGAGAGAGAGAGAGAGAGAGAGAGAGAGAAAGAGAGAATTGATGCGCCAGGGCCTCTAGCCACTGCAATCAAACTCCAGACACGTGCACCCCCTTGTACACATGTGCAACCTTGCACACTTGCGTCACTGTGTGTCTGGCTTACATGGGACCTGGAGAGTCAAACATGAGTCTTTAGGCTTCACAGGCAAGTGCCTTAACCACTAAGCCATCTCTCCAGCCCTAGTCCAGGTTTTCTAAACAGAAAAGAATTTAAGGCAGTGAACAAGGTACATATCGACAAGTAGGAAAACAGCTTCAGACTGTGCCTGCAGAAATAAATACGGCCCAACACAGTAGAGCCGGCGTCTCTGCAGCCAATATGGACCAGAAGTTGCTGGTTGCTGCTGCCAACATCAAGGTCCATCAGACTCTGTCTTCCCATTCATGAAACTGGCTGATGGTGCTGGAACACCGTTTCTAAGAAACATAAGGGACTAGGGAGATGGCCCAGTGGTTAAAGGCACTTGCTTGCAAAGCCTCATAGCCCAGGCTCAATTCCCCAGGAGCCATGCAAAGCCAGATGCACAAAGTGATACATGTGTCTGGAGGTTATTTGCAGTAGCAAGAAGCCCTGTTACATCTATTCCCTTCCTCCCTTTCTCCCTCTCTGCTTGCAAAGAAATAATTTTTTTTTTTATGAAGTAGGATCTCACTCTGGTCCAGACTGACCTCAAATTCACTCTGTAGTCCTAGGCTGGCCTTGAACGCAAACTCACAGTGATCCTCCCGCCCCTGCTTCCTTCCTAAGTGTTGGGATTAAAGGTGTGCACCACCATGCCCGGCATAAAAATATTATTTTTTTAAACTTAAGTATTATTTTTTTTTTGAGAGTTGGCTTGCCAGGGTTTCAGCCCCTATAACTGAACTCCAGATGCTTGCACCACCTAGTGGGCATGTGCGACCTTGCATTTGCGTCATCTTTTTGCATCCAGCTTAAGTCGGATCTGGAGAGTTGAATATGGGTCCTTAGGCTTTGTAGGCAAGTGCCTTAACCATTAAACCATCTCTCTAGCCCCATAAAAATATTTTTAAAAAAGAAACCTTAAAAATGGACTTAATGCCCTGGTGTTTAAAAAAAATTGCCTCAGGCTGGAAAGATAGCTTAGCGGTTAAGGCACTTGCCTACGAAGCCTAAGGACCCATGTTCAACTCTCCAGATCCGACATAAGCTGGACACACAAAGATGAGGCAAGCGCAAGGTCGCGCATGCCCACTAGGTGGTGCAAGCATCTGGAGTTTGACTGCAGTGGCTGAGGACATGGTGTGCCAATTCTCTATCTCTCCTCTCTGTCTCTTTCTCTTGCTCTTTCTAAAAAAAAAAAAGTTTCCCTCCATGAGCTCGCTTGTGCCAGGCCACTGAAAAGGGGCAGGAAGATGGCTTCTACTTCATTTTCATACCTAAAACCTTTCAAGAATGGATCTGATAGATGGAACATGATCCACATCCAGAACCCAAGCTGTGAAGACATCTAGGAAGTGTAGTTTTTGGCTTAGCAGCAATTACACACTAGGAAGGGTCTAGAAGCCTAGAAGAGAAACCAAACAGGTAGGTTCACATTTGCTTCAATAAGCCTTTTGTGTCCTCATTCAAGATGTCAGAAAAAAATATTAGAGCCAGGCGTGGTGACGCATGCCTTTAATCCCAGCACTGGGAGGCAGAGGTAGGAGGATCACCATGAGTTCGAGGCCAGCCTGAGACTACATAGTGGATTCCAGGTCAGCCTGGGCTAGCGTGAGACTGTACCTTGTAAAAACAACCAATACAAACCAAACCAAAACAAACAAACAAAAAAACAGGCAGGCCAGGACTACTTGGCATACCACTTGTCAATGCTTTCCTGGGCTGGTGAGGTGGCTCAGTGGGTAAAGTGTTTGCCATGCAAGCACGAGAAGCTGAGTTCGGATCCCCAGTGCCCATGTAAAATACTTGGTGTGTTAGTGTATGCCTGTAACCCCAGCAACTGGGAGAAGATGGAACTCCAGGGGCTTGCTGGTTAGCAGTCTAGCCCAATCTATGAGCCTGGGTTCATGTGACAGGCCCTGTCTCTTAACAGGAAGGTGGAGAGTGCCCAACCCTAACCTGATGGTGGCCTCTAGCCTCCATGCATACCTGCACATACAGGCGTGCCCACATGCATACAAAGGTGCATGTATCACATGCAGGCCACACACACACACACACGCGCGTGCGCGCTTTCCTGGGGTCACAGTTACCATTTGAGGAGCTAAAACTGAAACTCCATGCCTGGATTGTCTTTCAATGTGTAAACGTTCTCTAGCTAAGCAGCTTAAAACCCACCTTCCTGTCCCAATGGATTCAAATCCCCTGCTACTCTCAGGTATTCTGAGGTCATCCTCTGATTTATCCCAATGAAAAGAGATGCAGCCATTCCTGGGGGCAGGGACAATCCTGGATGGTTCAGTGACCCCATGCTACTCTGACCATCCCCACACCTCCCCTGAACTTTCTAGTGGCTATGCTCATTGGAATTTGGATTTGTGTGTGACATAAGACTCAAAATAAGTGACTCAAAACCTAGAGAAAATGTCCCCATCTTGTGTAAAACACCCGTTGTAGACTGGCAGCTTTCCTCATAAAGACACCAGTGCCTTTGATCACTCATTCATCCTCAGCAAGTGGCTTTACCTCAAAGCCCAAGGGACCTGCTTGAGATCAGGTCCATGAAATTTGCATCCCAGAGCGGGGAAAGGAAGGGAACATATTGGAGACTGAGCACACAAACCTTTAGACTAACGTCCTTTTGGTTGGACACTCGAGTAAGGACGTGCACGTCAAGGGAAGCAGGAGTGGGGACTTTCACTGAGATGTTCATGTGGGCAGCCCGAAAGCAGAACATTGGTCAGTAAGGAAGACAGGGAGAGTATACACTGATAAATGGTGACCCCTGCTCAGGGAACTTCCTGCATTCTGGTACCTTGCCGGCTGGTTTTCTTCATTGCGGTCCCCATTTCAAAGTCACAGGCGTCTCCTCCACTTACCACACAGACTGATCTATTTTAGGAATTTTATTGTTTAGCAAGTGTTGTTTCATTTTCAGGTGAAATTTTGCTTCAAATGTCACATGCATGTACCACTTTTTGTCTGGCTTTATGCGGGTCTTGAGACACTGAACCTCTGTTGACAGGTTTTGCAAGCAAGGGCTTATAAACTGCTGAGCCACCTCCTCAGCCCCAATAAGTAGGATTAAAAAAAATCAATTACTTATTTTTGAGACAGAGAGAGGGAGAGAGAGAGAGAGAGAGAGAGAGAGAGAGAGAGAGAGAGAGAATGGGCATGCCAGAGCTTCTGGCCACTGCAAATGAACTCCAGATGCATGCGCCACCCTGTGCATCTGGCTTTATGTGGGTTCTGGGGAATCGAACCTGGGTCTTTGGCTTTGCAGGCAGGTGCCTTAAGTGCTAGGCCATCTCTCCAGCCCTGAGTAGTATTTTTGAATCAACATGTTTATATGTTATAGTCCCAGGTATCAGTTCTTGCTGGTTGTTTCAAGACTGACCAAATTTTCTTTCTTTCGTTTTTTTGTTTTGTTTTGTTTTTGAGGTAGGGTCTTACTCTAGCCCAGGCTGACCTGGAATTCACTATGTAGTCTCAGGGTGGCCTCAAACTCTCAGTGATGCTCCTACCTCTGCCTCCCGAGTGCTGGGATTTAAGGCGTGTGTCACCATGCCCGGCTTTCTTTCAGTTGTTTTTTTTTTTTTTTGTTCGTTTGTTTTGAGGTAGGGTCTCACACTCTGGCCCAGACTGACCTGGAATTAACTATGTAGTCTCAGGGTGGCCTCGAACTCACAGCGATCCTCCTACCACTGCCTCCCAAGCGCTGGGATTAAAGGCATGTGTCACCATGCCCTGTTCCAAATGTGTGAGCAAATTTTCTAATCTTGGTCCTGATTTGGTTATTTTGTAGGGTGCTTCTGTCCTCTTCTAGGCTTACAGCCCAGGTCTGCTTTCCAAGTTCAGTTCACTTACAATCCTGTGCCTCTAGATCATGGAAATGCCTCTGAAAGGGAGGGTACAGTTACAGTGACTGGAAATGGCGGGAAAGTCTGCACTTGCTAGAAACCAAAGATGATCTGACTTCTTATCGCTTGTCTAGTTCCCTAGACCTGTTTCTCTACAAACAACCAGGACCCCTCCAGGAGGGAGGTCTTTCATAGGATTTAAACATTGTGGTTCAGCCCTGGAACTTGGTGTCAGGGCTAGCCTCTTCCTGAGACAGTCCCTAACCCTAACCAACCAGCTGGCTCTCTGGTTAATCTGAGCGGGAAGACAGCCCACCACTATAAGGTTATAAGTACCTTTGTAAGGGGAGGGCAGGCTCTGACCACTTGGGAACTTCCAGCTGTGGGTGAGCTATTCCCTTGGCTGGGCCTGGGTTGGCTCCGCCCAGGCTCAGCAGGATTGAGCTGAGGGGAGGGCCCAGAGCCCTTACTCTCCACATGGGTTCTTCATCCCCTCCAGGTCCCCACATGGCAGGAGCTCCTGGAACTTTCTTTCCTCTCTTTTCTTTCCATGGTTTCCCCAGGCCCTCCATGTGGGATCTCTAGGCCACCTGAGTGCCTTTCTTTGGCTCTGTACTTCCTTCAACGACTTTCCTGGACCCCTAGCACCCCGTTACACTTTTATTGCACCTGAACACATTTGGGCCTTAAAAGTTTCTTCTACTTTTCTATTATTTCATTTTCTTTTCCTTTCTCTTTTTTGGGGGTGGGGGGGGTTGCTTTTCAAGGTAGGGCTCTAGCCCAGACTGACCTGAATTCACTAAGTAGTCTCAGGGCAGCCTCAACTCATGGCACTGCTTCCTACCTGCCTCCTACCTCAGCCTGCCCGAGCCCAGCTTACTTTTCTATTCAATGCTCCTGAAATACAGCCAGCCTGAGGTGGTCCAGGCTAACACTTGAAAGAACAAGAAAAAGATGGGGTTTTGAACAATGCAACCTTGCCATGCACCAGTGGCAGCCCATTCTAGGTGAGCCTTGTGCCGTTTTGACTTAACACTCTCAACTTTGATGAGAACACAGAAAACACAACTTTGAGGACATATTTACAGTACGGCAAGTTGCTTATTAAAAATACATCCCACAAATCACCTTAACATCAGTCAGCTTAATATAAAATGTTTTTAATCGTTTTTGAAAACATTTAAAAAACAATTTTGAGCACTTTTAATAAAAAAAGAGAACTGAAATGCTACTGCAATATTCAACTACATAGTTTCAGCAGGTACAACAGACAACAGAACACGGGAGATCTGACTTTCTGCACTGAATGAAAACATGAAGCAGGGCTTGTTTTTGTCATTTACGGTGTAGTAAAGCACGCTGTAGTACAAGACTATCATCTGAACCTCAGATGCACTGCACACACACACAAAAAAACACTTTCCTTCTTTTCAGTTCAATAGTCAGTGCTTATTGCAATTATATGCAAATTATTTACTTCGTGAGTCTTATGATAAACAGTATGCAAAATGTTTTAAACATCAAAACAATGAAAACAATCCAAGAAAAGAACACAGTCAACAACCCAGCAGAGTTAGTCAATGTAGAAAAGTAAATAACTTGTGAGTAACTACGCTTGTCTGGTTAACACTGAACCAGCTTCAGTACAGCCAAGGGGGAGGGGAGAGAAAGTGGTTACAGGAATACCTAGTACTGTACAAGATAAGTCAATAACACTCATGCACATTTTGTGATCATGTATTAACATGGTGAAGCAAACTAAACTTAATTCTTCCTGCTGTAATATTCTCACGTAAGAGAATAAGAAATAGAAATATCTCATTGAGATCAATGCACATTGCTACATAAGACAATTTTGTCTTTTCATAATGAAACACATTTAAAAAGTTTAATCTGTGGACTGTACTGGTTGCATTTATCCTAAGAGATGTGCCTACCACAGGGTCAACAAATTTAGTGCAATATAGGAACCCCAGAAAGTTTTGCTGGACGAATTCAGCCAAATTTAGAGTTTGCTGCAATACTGTGCAGGGGTAAAAATCCTCCAGTCTCTCTATTTTTATCAAAAAGAGTTCCATTATTTTATATTAGTAGGAAGCTTATAATGTAAACAAGGGATTAGAATGGCCTCAAAGTCTCCTTTTCAGAGTAGCTCACGCAGAAAGGCTCCCATCATTTATTAGCAGGAATCACGGCTCCCTCTGGGAACTGCATACTGTGGTGTGCAGCAGCGCTGTGCCTCAGCCTCAGTGTACAGTGAAGAAGAAACTAGCGTCAAGAAAAATCTATTAAGTCAAGATAACAGCAAACACACACATGCCAGCAACTAGGACACACCAATATGTAAGCCTCTGAGCCAACTGTAGCACCATTTATTTATTAAAGTATGTTAACACCCTACTATTCAAATTTGTTGAACAATGAAACCTTATTATATGAAACCCTTCATCATACTTGTTAAATATATTCATTGATTATAGTTTCTGACTGCTTTATGAATTAGGGTAAAGAAAAGTTTAGCTAGGTTTAAGAGAAAATAGCAAACAGTTTAATGCTAGCTTTAAGAACTTAGGATTAGCTCTAAAATCTCTTTGAAAACAATTTTGAAACTCACTGAAATGGAGCTGCCAACTAGTGGGTAGATTTGATGAAATCCATCAATGTGATCCACAAAACAAGATGGGAGCCAGAGAGAAACATTTTAAAACAAATCCTGAGTTTGCTTCTTTTGCCATTGTGTTCATCACAATAAATAAATTAAGTATGTTATAAAATGTTCCTCTTCTTCAAGTACTATAATTATCCCCTTTGTTTTATCAGAGAAATAAAGATTTGTTGCTTCAGACCTTAGGTGATAAAACGTTTTTGTTTTTTTTTGCTCGGCTTTTAATGTCACTGTCTCTTTGCTGCTCGTTTCTCAAAGGATCCATGATCAAACTGTGTCACTGTATTCAGAAGCAAAGCAGTCACTAACTGAGGAGAAAGGCTGATTACTGAAGGATATCACAGTGAAAAACACCCAAAACAAATCTTAAGTAGACTATTCATATGTAATGCAGCCATGGTGATATGTGAAGAAACTGCTTTTGCTTTCTTTCTAATACTCCAACCTCAAATTAGCAAATAATAAGACATGAGACAGTCTCCTAACATGCTTGCATTCATTCTGTGAAATTACAGCGTATGGAGCTGTTTTCTGTGTGTGACTGCAACGCGGGCGCGTGTGCGCGCCTGTGCATGTGCTTGCTCCACATAAAACCAGCCTTTTAAAATCAGACTAACGCAAGGTCACAAATAATGGCTAATAGTTTTCCTCTTACAAGTTTTAGTGCAGTTTTTAACTTTTCTTAAATTAATGTTTAATTTTCAATTATTTTCTCCTCCACAAGCCCTTTGTGGGAATAAATGGTACTGAAGCCCCAGAAAGTCCTACAGAGATTTCCCATTCTACAGTAGCTCTATGCTTCAAGCCTAGGTATTTATAATTACCTGAATATTATCCCTGTTTCAAGGAAGACTTTCTTGTCTACGGCTTACCTTAGCTATGATTTCATACCTAAAAGATAATGCCAACAACAAAACAGCCTATTCCTAAAATTGGTTTAAGTTCTGTGCAGATTAATTTATGAATTAAAATGAACTTATGTAAAATAAACACCCAGACTGCTCTTGGAAAAGGCTGGGTGGTGGATTCTTTAATAACAAATAATGTGATTAATGGGGACGTTATAAAATTTAAAACCTAATACTTGTTCTACAGCCTACTGTCTTCAGAAACTTGTTAAGAACTGAGGCAAGTCTAATCATTTCCTACTGAAGAAGAAACCACTTCTGCAGCAAACGCTTTGAAAACGTCACAATTAATAGTAAGTGTTTCTGCTGCGGGAGGCACTTCCATTAAGACAAATACAATACATATGTCTTAGATACAGTGTGCTACATGGTATAAAACATAGTTCATCCCAGCATCTCAACAGCAGGATGGTCCTTGCTTTCTATCCATTCAAAACCTGATGAGGTCATAGAGGTCATGGACTCACTGCAGATCTGCTGGAACAGTGGGTCGTTCTTTAATTCTTCCAGTGTGGCCTCGTCGTCCTGTCCCTGCTGACGACCTGGATCAAACAGGAGATTTGGGTCTAAGGTGTTCAAATCATTGATGCTGCCTGAGAGGTCTGAAGACAACCTGATATCGCTGGTGAAATCAGATGCTACCTGACCTCCCAGCGGCTGGCTGGCTTGCAAGCTGTCTCCACTCAACAGGTCTTTAACAGTGCTGTTGAAATCTAACTGCTGTTCTCCAATTTCAGATTGTGCTTGATTATCTCCAGGAGAAAAACTGATCTGATCGGTGCTATTACTTTTGGTGAGGTAAGATGGTGTTTGGAATTCATAAACAGAAGTGCTGGAATCGATCATATTTTGTGAGTTGGCACTAGGGAAAACAGGGGAAGTTTCCAAAATCTGAGTGAGATTCATCCGGGCCGTGTAATTGGAGGGCAGGTTGTTCATTCCCAGCCCTCTCACCGCATCATCGTTGTCAGAATCGAGTTTACTCAACAGAACATTGGTTATCTTTTTGCTGTTTGCTTGCTTCTGCAGAGCGTTTGGGAAGGCTGTCTGCATCATGACTGTCAATGGGACTGACTGGCTTCTCTGAGCTATGTTGTTGGCACATGCATCTGTGTGAACATTTGTGAAAACAGGAACTTCTGGGGCTACTGGGCTTCCAAAGGGGGTCACATTAGATCGTGGGATATTAGACACGGGATAGAGGGTGCTTCCACTAAGATTACGTTGGCGATGGACAGCAGGGCTCACACTCCGGCACCTGAAGTTGCTGCTGGCAGATGAATTAGTTCCTTTATTATCAAGAGGGGCAGGGACTGCAAACCCTTCTTGCTTGTTGGTGTTTACAGTGGCACCTTGATGTTGCACAGGAGAGACAGGAGTCAAACGACCAAAATGAGTGTCATGATGTCTAGACTGAGACTGGTATGACTGTCCGGGCACAGCAAAAGCGTGAGGTTTTCTGAAACGATCTTCCACTAGTTCCTGGTAGCTTGGGAGAATGCCGTGGCCAGACACCGATGAACTAGCAACACTACCATACCCGTTGTTCATCCACTCAAGCTTGGTTCTGTCAGGGTGCGTGGCCATGGGCCTTTGCATGGGCTTCACAGGACTGCTGGAGACAATACTGGCATCATGGTATGCCATGCTGGAGCTTATTGGGGTGAATGCAAATGGATTCCTGCACTCAACAGGGCTGGGAGGTACGCTACTACTGCCGTTAGAATGTGGAGTACCGATGGGTGTGTGTCGGCTACTTCCCAACGCACTGTCCACAGGCGTGGTCTGCGCTAGCCTGGAGCAAGGGCTCTCCCGTGACAGACTCTGAGATCCAGCAATCATTTCGGATGTTGGTGTTGGAGTTGGAGTTGGGGTTGGGGTTGGCGTCGGAGTGGGTGTGGGCGTGTGAATTGGAGTGCCATTGCTATGGATTGGATGATAGAAGTGGGTGCTGGAGGTGTGAGATGACATTGGGGCTCCTGGAGTCACTGACTGACTCTGAAGGGTCATTCCCAAGCAGTTCCCATAAGAATGCGAGTTGTTCATGGACATCTGCTGCTCCATCAACACAAGCTCCTCCACAATGCTGTCCTGTGTCAGCTCATCATCAAAAGGAAAATAGCTCTCGTTCGTCTGGGAAACAGAAGACTCAAATTCCTTCAGCTCTGACTGCAGAGGTAACTGCTCTGAAGACTGTGCTTGTATTTGATTCAAAGAAGACTCTGGCATCTGGCTATGTAGCTGCTGGCTATATGTGTCCTGTGGCATTCCTTCTAACTCCCAAACGGATTTCTCTAAGTCACTGACATCAGAGTGCTCAGGAATTGTCATGACACTGACATCTTGCTGCTGCTCACAGCTGGCAGGCATGAACTCTGAACCCTTAGCGACTTGCTGCCATTCTTCTGGATTAAAGCTGCCATCTGACTTTCCATCCTGGTCCAAGAGAATGACACTCCCTTCCAGTTTCACTTTTATCTCGGGAGATGACGATGGTGTCTGCTGCTCCACACCTGCCTCACTGGCACTAAGAGCAGGGGTCGAGGGCTGACTTTCTGTTACGTGTGAACCCACACTGACTGAGACCTTGCTAGGAATTTGAGCACTGGCTACCGAACTTTCTGCCTTCCCTGAATGTGGAACTTTTTGGTCCTTCTTAACACCATCTGGTTTCTGGCCTTCCGTAGCAACTGCACAAAGCTGTTCCACAATTGGTTTCTTTACAGGAGGCACCTGGGACTCTTGCAGTGTAGAAGACAGTCGCTTTCTTGGACTTTTAGTGCATAATTTAGGGTCTTTATTTATTGAGTCACCACTGGATGGTGAGCTGGTGCTGGTGAAAGCTAAGTTTTGAGTAGCAACCGAGAGAGTGACAGTGCTTTGACTGCTGCCTGCTGAGGCGCCTGGCGGAGCCTCACTGGAGCGACTCTTACCTTTGGTCCTCAGGTCACAGGCCTTAGTAGCCGCTTTCACTTCAGTGATGCCGTCACCTTCATCTGGAAGTCTCCGCACTGCTCCATCTGAGTTACTTTTCTGTCCCCAGAGGGCACTAGGTACTGCCAGGGGTGCTTTAGTTCCCTCGGAGTTCTCTTGGCACTGTACAGCATGCTCATCTGATGAAGCTTCAGGTTCCATCTTGACCTCCACGGAGGTCCCTCCCATGCTGCTTGTCCTGGGCGCAGGGGACTGAAGAGAAACAACAGAGCCATTCTTGATCTGTGGAACGCTACGGGATTCCTCTGTCGCTCCAGTAGCACTGTTGACTGAGGCAGAATGTTTAAGAGGGGCATTACTGTTGCTGGGTGTGAGGGATATTGTCGTCATTTTCACCACGTTTAGAGAACTCATGTGTGAAGCAGGGACAACAGCGGTTTTGATGGGACTGCTGGTAAAGAGGACAGTAGTCGGGGAGCGGATGGTCAGCGCACTCGTGTTGGCTGGCTTGGGCAAGATCTGAGGGTAGCGGTGCCGGGCAGAACGGTCCCCACCAGGACTGGCCGGGACGCTCTGAGGAGTCTTTGGTGCCTGCTTCACAGACTGCATGTGCTGAGTGACCACCTGCACATTGAGGGGAAGGACCTTGCCATCAGGAGAATTCATTGGGCTCGGCGAAGTCACCAACTGCCGGGTTCGCTGGACCTACCAAAAGATAGAAAACAGTCAGAATTAACAAGTCTAGGATATAAAAATAATTTGGATACCTGTATAGCATTCAAGTATTCATCAAATGTTAATGTGAAAAAGAATAAAAGAAATAAAGAATAAAATAGAAAAGAATAAAAGGCAATTTATATGTAAAATAATCGTTTTATATCAGGGTGTATAAAGCTAACACATAACTTTGCATACCTGTGAGGAACACTTGTTGTAATAATGACCTAAGGAGGTTACAAAGAAGACATGGCAACCTGAAGAGAGATACAACTCTAAAGTATCTAGTGGAACCTATTCTAAGAACATGGCTCCCTCACGGGGACACTTTTACAAGACTCCACCCTGGACTTTAGTAACTATCCACTGTGGATAAAGTCCCAGACAAAACCACTGTCTACCTGAGACTGCTCTATAGTGAGCAGTATGGCATTAGCTATTAGCTATTCTTTTGTTTATTTTAGTCTATTATTATTATTATTATTTATTTTTATTTTTTTAGTTTTTCAAGGTAGGGTCTCACTCTGGTCCAGGCTGACCTGGAATTCACTATGTAGTCTCAGTGTGGCCTCAAACTCATGGCACTCCTCCAACCTTGGCCTCCCAGAGTGCTGGGATTAAAGGCGTGTGCCACCACGCCGGGCTGCATTTTAAATTAAATGAATGATTTCCTACCACACACTAAGGCTAAACACTGTTTTGTAACCTTACCGGAATGGGACTAGGGACAGCTGCCACAACGATGCCGATGGGCTGAGGAGAGAGGATGGCGGGGTTCCCGTTGGGGAGGCTGGTCACTCCATTGGCTGCAGCTCCTTCTGCCTTCTTGGTGGAGAGCTCCCCTGGCAGTGGGGACTGCAGCTTTTGCTCCTGCTGCTTCTTTTGGATTTTCCGCTGCAGCTGCTGCTTAGCATCCACGGGTGAGGGCAGGGTCTTCACTTGAGGCTGGAAGGAGTTACTTTCAGCTGTAGGGATGAAAGCGGAAGGCTGGGGAATTCCTTTCATTCCTGGAAGTAAACAGAGGAAAGCTAAACTAAATACTTGCCTTTGCAGAAGGCTGTTATAACTTGGTTTCTTTGAATATGTAGCCATCTACTGGACAAAGCAATGAAAACAGCCAACTTTAACTCACAGTGTGTTTACAAAGCACAGTATTAGACTTCCAGTTTACACACATCTGTCAGTATAATTCCGACACCTTACAATGTTTGACCAGGTGGCGGCTTCAGTTACATCAATGAGGCAGACACTTTTGAAGACGAGCTCTACTATAAGTGTGGGCAAGCCAAGATGAATGCCTGCTAAGGCAGCATCTTCACACTTTATCAGATGCCAGCAAAGTTTCCTATTGTCCTCTGTAAACAGAACGAAAATCATACATTTTCAAGATTTTAATAATCCACAAGGAGCACTCAATAACTTAGGCTGGGCATGGTGGTGCATGCCTTTAATCCCAGCACCTGGGAGGCCAAGATAGGAGGATTTTGAGTATGAGGCCAGCCTGAGACTACATAGTGGTTTCTAGGTCAGCCTGAGCTACAGTAAGACCCTAGCTCAAAAAAAAAAAAAAAAAAAAAGCTGCTAAACCACACTGTAAGTTAAAAATCTGTGGGGAAAACAAGCTCTCAATTTTATCAGAAATTAACAAAAATCAGTGCCATTACTTTAACTGTTATTTTTGGCTATTCTACTATTGTCTAGAAAAATTAAGAAGCAGAATTTCTCAGTAAGACAAAGGTTAAAATATTCTGAAAGGTATCACTGAGAAAGCCTTTTTAAAAAGCAGTAAGATAATCAGTTTAAGTAAGGAGGAATGGGGTGCTGGAGAAGTGGCTCAGCAGTTAAGGCACTCGCCTGCAAAACCTAAGGGCCTGGGCTTGATTCCCCAGTACCCACGTAAAGCAAGATGCATAAGGTGGTGCATACCTCTAGAATTCATTTGCAGTGGCTAGCGACCCTGGCATGCCAAGTCCCCTGCTCCCCACCTCTTTCTTTAAATAAATAAATAAATAAAATTTAAAAAAGAGGAATGGTTAAAAAAAAACCCAAATCTAAAAAAAAAACAAAAACACCAAAAAAGAGAGAGAGAGTGTATGTGTGTGTGTGGATGGGCCAGGATCTCTTGCTACTACATACAAATGCCTGCCTAGCTTCATGTGGGAGTCTGAAGACTTGAACCTGAGTTGGCAGGCTTTGCAAGCAAGCCCCTTCAACCACTGAGCTATCTCCCTGACCCCTAAAAAAAGGCCTCAATTTTTTTTTTTTTTTCAAGATAATGTCTTACCTCTAGCCCAGGCTGACCTAGAACTCTGTAGATTCAGGCTGGCCTCAAATTCAGAGCAATCTCTGCCTTCCAATTGCTGGGATTAAAGACCCACTACACCCAGTCTTCTTAATTTTTTTTTTTTTTTTTTTTGAGGTAGGGTCTTGCTGTAGCCCAGGCTGACCTGGAAATCACTATGTAGTCTCAGGCTGGCCTTGAACTCACAGCAATTCTCCTACCTCTGCCTCCAGAGTGCTGGAATTAAAGCTGTGTGCCACCATACCCAGCTCTGAATTTTTAATAAAAGCTCATTTCCTATTTCTGGAGTAGCACAAAGATAATTAGGAAGTAAGTCAAGGTCACTGACAGAGAGGGGACACACCTTGCCTTCCTGCCCAGCCCAAACTCTGCTTGTCACCATTCTAGTCTACAGTAGTACTTGGCTGGGGTGGGTAAGGGAACTATGAAAAAGAGAAAGAGAGCCAGCTCCCTCCCATACACTCTTTGATCAGTTGTCCCTCATCTTTTTTTTTTTTTTTTTTGGTAGGGTCTTGCTCTAGCCCCAAGCTGACCTGGAATTCACTATGTAGTCTCAGGGTGGCCTTGAACTCATGGTGATCCTCCTACCTCTGCTTCCTGAGTGCTGGGATTGAAGGTGTGTGCCACCACCACACCTGGCATATCCCTCATCTTTTAACCATATCACTATTATTTTCCTCTTTAAACTAGCTGCACTTTGCCCTCCTGGCCCCCAGCCTCAGCTCCCCAATCAGTACCTATACCCAGGAGAGTGTCTGCCAATGGGCACAGTCGCTGCCTAGTTCCTCCTGCCAGGGGTTCTGGACAGGAATGATGAGTTCCAAGCAGCTGACTTACAGAAAGGACATTTGTAACACAACCTGCCCTTAAGATGGAGACTATATTTATCAAAAACTCAGTATGTCTTCAAAGGATGAAAATTTACTATTATGATCTTTTTAATGTAACAAGGACTGAGAACAAAATTTCAAGAGATATGAAAATGTTTTAAGTAATAGTACAATTGGTGAAATATTTAGTGTTCACTACCAGTGGCTTTCCGAAATGGAAACACCTATTTACATTTGTATTTTTCAGTACTTTTGTTTAAAACAATTCTACTTGCAATTATGTCTCAAAAATTCAGACAGGTTGGAGATATGGCTTAGTAGTTAAGGCACTTGTCTGCAAACCCTAAGGACCCAGGTTTGATTCCCCAGGACCCACGTAAGCCAGATGCACATGGTGGTACATGCATCTGGAGTTCGTTTGCAGTGGATGGATGCCCTGGTGTGCCCATTCTCACTCCCTAATAAATAAATAAAAATAAAATATTTAAAAACAGATTAGGAGGGGTTGGAGAGATGGCTTAGCAGTTAAGCGCTTGCCGAAGCCTAAGGACCCTGGTTCGAAGCTCAATTCCCCAGTACCCATGTAAGCCAGATGTACAAGTGGCACATGCATCTGGAGTTCGTTTGCAGTGGCTGGAGGCATGATGCACCCATCCTCTCTCTCTTTGCCTCTTTCTCTGTCACTCTCAAATAAATAAACAAACAAAAAAGCAAATTAAGAAACATTCACTCACTCTGCTTCAGTCTTGCAAACAAGCAGAGATGGGGATGCTTCCTTTCCACAATGTCTCCCTCCTATGAACTCTACCTGCTCAAGTACCAGTGGAGGTGGGAGAAAAGTCACAGGTCTCATTTTAGCCCATGTTGACCTGGAACTCACTATGCAGTCCAAGCTGGCCTTGAACTCATGGCCCTGGGTGCTGGGATTAAAGACATGAGTTATCACGCCTGGCGCTTGTTAATTTTTCATGGAAATAACTTCTTTAAGTTTACCAGGTATGACTGAAATGAGTCTTTTTTTTTTTTTTTTGGTTTTTCGAGGTATCTCACTCTACCTCAGGCTGACCTGGAATTCATTATGTAGCCTCAGGGTGGCCTCAAACTCATGGTGATCCTCCTACCTCTGCCTCCCGAGTGCTGAGATTAAAGGCATGCGCTACCACGCCCAGCTGAAATGAGTCATTTTTAAAGTTTCATCAGAATTGATACTTAACCCAGGTATTAATTTAGGAGGGTATAATTTATTTCAATAACAATGCTAATTCCTAAAACTGTCAATCCTAAAAATTTCTGTGAATTACAATTCTTATCTCAACACACATTAAAGAAAACCTCCTTTTTTTGTTTTGAGATAGGGTCTCACTCTAGCCCAGGCTGACCTGGAATTCACTCTATAGTCTCAGGGTGGCCTCAGACTCACCATGATCCTCCTACCTCTGCCTCCCAAGTGCTGGGATTAAAGGCATGTGCCACTACGACCAGCTCAAGAAAACCTCTTTATAGTTATGCTTCACAAGGAGTTTTTAAAAATGTATTTTATTTATTTGAGAGAGAGAGGGACAGACAGAGAAAGGGCAGGCCAGGGCCTTCAGAACTCCAAACATATCAGCCAGCTCTTGTATCTGGTTTATGTGGGTTCCGGGGAATCAAATCTCAGTCCTTTGGCTATTTTATAGGCAAGTGTCTTAACCACTAAGCAATCTCCCCTGTCTCACTCTAGCCTAGGCTGACCTGGAATTCACTATGTAGTCTCAGGCTGGCCTCGAACTGACAGCGATCCTCCTACCCCTGCCTTCCAAGTGCTGGGAGCAAAGTGTACTTTTGCGAGACCAAGTTACCTGTCAGTGTTTAAAGATCATTTTACTTTTAAGGTTAGTTACTGGGATGGGAGTCTAGTCTACATAATTTTAAAATTTAGTCTTATTTTAGTTCATTTATTTATTTATTTGAGAGGAGAGAGAATGGGTGCACCAGGGCTTCTAGCCATTGCAAATGAACTCCAGATGCAAGTGCTACCTTGTGCATCTGGTTTATGTGGGTATTGGGGAATCAAACCTGGGTCCTTAGGTTTCACAGGCAAGTGCTTAACTACTAAGCCATTTCTCCAGCCCTTAATTGATATTTAAGTGATTTAGAAACATATAGATTTAAAATTCATATACATGTGTTCTTTACACTTAGCAATGTGATAAAAAAAAATCAGTCCAACAGTTATATGCTTTAGCAGGCAGCATGCAAAAGAATGGGATCTAGCTCTACAGTACAGGCATTACTGTTTGATTGTGCTGGTATAAGAAAACCATGTGGATCTAGTGTGAAGCAGGGTGAGGAAGAGCTCGTGCAGACATGGCACAGAGGAGCTCTGGTCAGACGTCCTTTGCAGCAGCTCTGTAGACAGCTGCACTGCCAGTTTCAGCTGACTTCCATACCTGCTGGTGCTGCTGCCATTACAGTCAGAGCTGCCATTGACTTGGTGCCTATGTAATGACTCTTCACAAGGAAGCGGGCTAACTCCAAGACTGTGTCAAATGGTTGGCTTAACACTTTCTGGGCCCACTCACACACGAGACGGCAAGCAGAAGAGATAACCTCCTCATCAATATTTTGAAGCTGTCCAGAAGGCTCAGTTCCTTCCAACTAAACAGAGGAAAAAGGAAAAGTTAACTTAAAGTTCAGAGAAATTAAAATGAAGAGCACTGATGCTACGCACCCTTAGTTGGGGAGTACAATAAAAATCTGTTGGGTCAAAGCCATGTGAAGCAGCTGTTGGCAGACATGTGGCCACCTTGCACCCAAGAGACCCAGGTCCCTAGTGCAGAATGGCTGACAGCATTTCAAATGGCTGCGAAACAGATGTTTTTGATCTTTCCAAAACCCTTTTCTACTATGAGAAAGATCAACTATGCCAGTGGCCATATTTTATTTTCTAAACTCATTTATACTATACCTTTTCTAACATCCTATTGTGACTTCAAGTTTTGTTCTCTACACACAGGAACATAGTCAATGGATATCACAGACACATGTATACATCAGTAACTTTAGGTTTGTGCTCTCCTGAATCTCATGTTGATGGGGGTTATCATCACCATCTTTCAGCCACTGTGAGCATTTCCTCCCCCCACCTCTCATTTATTTATAAATGGAACAGCTCTTGGTTACCCATTTTATCCAAATGAAATTATACAGGATACATTTGAGTTTTGACATAAAGATATATTTCTACTTATTAAGCAGAAGGCAGAACTCTTACCCCATCTCCAGTTTTGTGAAGGTCAAGGCTGGGCAGTGTCGGCATCTGGACAAAGGCTTTTTTCCTCAGTCCACTATAGCAGTATGTGGTAGACAGTTAAGGGTGACAGTGCTTTAAATAGGCTGATATATAAGTATAACACTTGAGCAGTAACTATGTGAAAGGAGAATAAAGTCACCACGAAATAACATCTACATTTGGAATACTTATTAGAAACACAGGTCTTTTTTCCCCACTCAGCACTGCAACCACTCTTGTAGAATGTTAAGTATCACTGTCTTAAACAAGATGGTTCTCATCTGTTATGCTATGAATACATGTTCCTACCCTGCTGTGCCAGCCACCAGCAGCAAACAGGTCAGAACAGGAGGAACCAGCCACATGGAAACCTGGCATAAGGAAGGGAAACTTGAGCCCAGGGCACTGGGACAAAAACAACTCTTCAGACTGTCACAAGGGCTTTAACCTTTTCATTCCTTTTTCCACTGAAACACACAGGATTATCACCTGTAACATGCCAAAGACACATCCAGACACTTTTTTCTGTGTTCAGGAAACAAGGACAGTCACACAGCAAGTGATTTTGGAACACCTGGAACTATTGTAAAGAAGCAGCCATCCTCCTCTTCTCACCTCCTTTCTAGGAGCTCACTTTATGCCTTGAAAAAAGCCCAGAGCTAAGCAGAGAGGAAATGAATATGCTTCTCGTCACAGATATTTTCTATTTTATAATCTTTTTCCAAGTATAGAAAAATCTTTAATCAAGCCTTAATTTTCACTTCTTTACTTTTGCTTGCTTATACATATTTCTGTCAAAAGGAGGACCTTTTCTATGCCCTTGCTTTAATTTTAATACAGACTAAACTGCTGGCAGAAAGTGAACAAACACTAATGTTTTAGTACAAGATGTTTTTTATTATCATTATTATTATCTTACTATGTTTCTAAAGTAGAAGATAAGCTAACATCTTTCTCCAGCTTATTGGTATAATTTAAAATTGTTGAATATATCATTTCTCAATTTTCATTGCTGAGGCAGAGATCAGGTCACTAATACAGTGATAAAGGGAAAAGTCACTTCACTCAGTGTCCTAATGAACTCATGAACCATTATTTGCTATTTCTTTGTCTTTTGAGTATAGCTGGGAAAATAACATTTGCAGTCATTCTACTAAGGACTTTTGGGCTGTTCCTATTTTGTTGACTTAATCTGTCTCTTAACATGCTGCCAGTTGGACGACAGCAGCAGATGCTCCACAGGAGCTGAGAGCCTGGACGTGACCAACAGCACTCTGACCAAGGATATTTAGACTTGCCTCTGGTGCCCAAGCGGCGTGCCTTCATGTTTGGAAAGACATTCTTCATGATCTTCCCAAAGTCAGCAGCACTTAATGGATGGTAACCAAGATTGTCACAATAGCTCCTGCAAAACAAAGAGGGATGGACTCAGAGACGACAGGGTTCAGCATTATACAGCATGGTGCTCTTCAATGCAATTTAATCCTTCTGGTGAAGAAAGCAATGGATCTTCGAGTAGCCCACTGCAGTTTATAGCATCATCACTCTTTGGAGCTACTGGTTAACTCACATTTAATTTGCTGAATTCATCCTCTACTGCTTTCATAAAATTCCCAGTAAGACATAATGTTAGCACAACACTTTCCAACCATGCTCCATCCCAGACTCTAAAATGAGGCCATCCACCTCATCCAGTAGGGCTTTGTTTCTACATACACCTCGGCTCACACACGGGGACAGCCTCCAATAGAACATGGTGCATGCTGAACATCAGAGATGACACTTCTGTACAGTTGAAAACTCTGAAGCACAGTATGTTAGAAGTAGGAGACCTCAGGAATCATCTGTAACAATATACTAATTTACTGTTAAGGTTAAAAACCAAAGATAATGAGATTTGAAGGTCTACTGTTCCCCTTCTCCCCTATCAGCCCTTTAATTTTGTGATCGCTTAGAACTGGAAATGAGGGCTGGAGAGATGGCTTAGCAGTTAAGCGCTTGCCTGTGAAGCCTAAGACCCTGGTTTGAGGCTCGATTCCCCAGGACCCACGTTAGCCAGATGCAAAAGGGGGCGCACACGTGTGGAGTTTGTTTGCAGTGGCTGGAAGCCCTGGCGTGCCCATTCTCTCCCTCTCTCTCTCTCTTTCTGCCTCCTCCTCTCTGTCGCTCTCAAATAAATAAATAAAAATAAACAAAAAAATTTTTTAAAAAGAACTGGAAATGAGTCCAGAATTTCTTTTTTTCTTCTTCTTATTTTTTTTGTTTTGTTTTGTTTTTTTGAGGTAAGGTCTCACTCTAGCTCAGGCTGACCTGGAATTTACTATGTAGTCTCAGGGTGACCTTGAACTCACAGTAATCCTCCTACCTCTGCCTTCTGAGTGCTGGATTAAAGGCATGCGCCACCATGCCCAGCTTTTTTTTTTAATTAACTTTTCTTTCTTTTTTTTTTTTTCAAGGTAGGGTCTCACCCTAGCCCAGGCTGACCTGGAATTCACTGTGGAGTCTCAGGGTGGCCTCGAACTCACGGCAATCCTCCTACCTCTGCCTCCCGAGTGCTGGGATTAAAGGTGTGCACCACCATGCCTGGCTCAAATAATTTTTTAAATAACTTTTAAAATTTTTATTTATTTTTACAAGCAGAGAGCTAGAGAGAAGAGAGATAGACAAAGAGAGAATGAGCACGCCAGGGCCTGTAGCCACTGCAAACAAACTCCAGACACATGTGCCCCTTGTGCAACTGGCTTTACTTGGGCACTGGGGAATTGAACCTGGGTCCTTTGGCTTTGAAGGCAAGCACCTTAACTACTAAGCCATCTCTCTTGCCTGATTTCACATTTTCTTTCTCTCTTTCTCTCTTTCTCTCTCTCTCTCTTTCTTTCTTTCTTTCTTTCTTTTTTGGTTTTTCAAGGTAGGGTCTCACTCTAGTTTGGGTTGACCTGGCATTCACTATGTATTCTCAGGGTGGCCTTAAACTTACGGTGATCCTCCTACCTCTGCCTCCCAAGTGCTGGGATTAAAGGCATGCGCCACCATGCCTGGCTTTCTGACTTCTCATTTTCTAATGAAAGTCTTCATATTAGACCACACTGTTAATTTATTAAGTCTATGCATTCATGTTTTACAGATGACAATTATTACAGAAATTTAGGGAAGTTCTAAAGATATGGTTGAATCTTGCTCCCTCTAAGGGATTAATAAACAACACATTCTCTAGGCAATCTGGAAGGAAAAATGAGGTAAAAAGAATGTGGTCAGGCAGTTAGCGCGTCTAGTGCCAAAAGGTGCTACATGGGCGACTGGGGAAAAATGACCAATATCTGTCCAAGCAACTCATGGTCTAACCTACTTAGCAGCAAATAACTTGTTGTGATGCCCACACAAGTGCAATAGTGGCACACAGCCATGGTGGGGAACCAACTGCTCTTAATTTGGCTAACTGATCCCCTCAGTGGTACGGGACCCATAGCTGGAGCTGGGAAACAAGTCAGAACCATATCCAAACATAAGCCCACTCGCCAATATCAAGCTACCATCAATCGTGGGCTACAAGAGGGCCTATACCTATTAAATTCTCTATAAAAAAAGTAAGGGTTATCTCATTTGTCCTAGTGCTAACTTACTCTCCGTTGGAGAATCTGCTTCTCTTTTTCAGATAGATGTAGATCCTAAGGAAAGAGCCACCCCTCATACCTCAAAAGGGCCCCGGCTGAAACTAAGAAAAATTGGCAAAACAAGCAAGGGTGCTGTTTTCCTCATGAATTGAATACCAGCACAAGGGGGAAGGAGATCAACACAGAGAAAAATCAACTCCTACCGAATCAGAGAGCCAGAGCCTCAGAGGCCCCCAACACCTCATCACTGAAGCAGACCAAAAATGAACCCAACATGGCTCAGGGAAATTTTGCGGAAGAGGGGGCGGAAAGAATGTCAGAGCCACATGTTGGGTCATGATATGCAGAGACATTTATCTTACCCATAACTGTGGGCTAACTCCACAATGCATGACCCATATACCTCAACAACGAGGGGCCAAGTGGAGGGGGTAGGTCACGGATGAGCCTCATAATGGTACCAAACTGACTGTATTTGCTGAATACAAAACTAATTAATAAAGAAAAAAAGAGAAAAAAATTACAAAGAGGGTTAGGAATGTAAAAAAAAAAAAAAAAAAAAGAATGTGGTCAGGTATGCTGCTAGCCTGGCTGAGAAGGGAACAGTTGTAGAAGTCCTCCAGTGTTTTATCGTTTAAAACAATATATATCTTTATTTATTTATTTACTTGAGAGAAGGGGGGAGGAGAAAATGGGCGCACCAGAAACTCCAGCCACTGCAAACAAACTCCAGATGCATGTGCCCCCTTGTGCATCTGGTTTACATGGGTCCTAGAAAGTAGAACTGGGATCCTTTGGCTTTGCAAGCAAACGCCTTTACTGCCAAGCCATCTCTCCAGCCCTTATCATCTTGTGCATCTGGCTTTATATGGGTCCTGAGGAATCAAACTTTGGTCCTTTGGCTTTGCTAGCAAGTACCTTAAATGACAAGCCATCTTTCCAGCTCCCCAACATTTTACAGAAGTAATTATATCTTGAGATTATGAAGGGAAAACTCTGAAAGTGCCTGATTTTTACCATTAAGAAAATGTCTTTTCCTTCCATAGTGTTCCCTGTTCTGGGCAGAATAATGATACACAGCACAGGCATGGTCTAGCCCACTAGCTCTGACATTTGGCATGAACACCTGGGACAGTGCAGAGTGCAAGGTATGATGCATGTGGTGGCTGGCCCCAAGCCTGCTGGCTAAAAAGCCTTCTAGGTCAACCCTTGACAAGAAATCTAGAGTTATTTAGTAGCACTACTGGGCAGAGCTCAAACTAAGATCAACTAGCATTCTTTATTTTATTGTTTTAAACATTTTATTTATTTATTTGAGACAGAGAGAGAGAAAGAGAGAGTAAAATGGGCATGCCAGGGCCTTCAGCCACTGCAAACGAACTCCAGATGCATGCGGCACTTTGTGCATCTGGCTTACGTGGGACCTGGAGATTTGAAACTGAGTCCTTAGGCTTCACAGGCATAGACCTTAACCACTAAGCCATCTCTCCAGCCCTCAACTAGCATTCTTCAAAAACATTTCATAATACTTATTTTTCATATTTATTTATTTTTTATTCTGAGAGAGAGAGAGAGAGAAAGACAGGTGGATAGAGAGAATAGGTGTATCAGGGCCTGTAGCCACTGCAAACAAACTCCAGATACATGTGCCACCTTGTGTACCTGGCTTACATGAGAAATGGGGAATCAAACCTGGCCTGGGTCTTTAGACTTCTCAAACAAGTGCGTTAACCGCTAACCCATCTCTTCATCCCCATAATACTTATTTTTGAGCAAACTATACAATAGACATGATATCTGGAAGACTGCTTTGTTTGAAATCATCACAATAAATATAAAGCAGAATTAAATTACCATGATGGCTTTTTTATTCCTCTGGTACTGGGGATTAAAACCTGGGCCGGATACATGCTACTCATGTACTCTACAACTGAGTGACACTTCCAGCCCATGTTTAGGACTAGTTTAAGCAGATCTTTCCTTTCAAGCTCCTATTTCTTCTACTATTTTGTTTTTGAGGCAGGGTTTCACTCTAGCTCAGACTGACCTGGAATTCATTATGTAGTCTAACAGTGGCCTCGAATGCATGGTGATCCTCCTAACTCTGCCTCCCGAGTTCTGGGATTAAAAGCATGCGCCATCACCCCCAACTTATTTTATTTTAAATACTTTATTTATTTATTTATGAGAGAGAGAGGAAGATAAGAGAGAGAATGTGCACTCCAGGGCTTCTAGCCACTGCAAACGAACTCCAGATGCATTTGCCCCTTGTGCATCTGGCTTACGTGGGTCCTGGGGAATCGAACCAGGGTCCTTAGGCTTCACAGGCAAATGCCTTAACCACTAAGCAATCTCTCCAGTCCATATTTTTAAAAGTTATTTATTTATTTGCAGACAGAGAAGAGAGGAGATATGAATGAGAGCATCAGGGCCTCTTCCCACTGCAAATGAACTCCAGATGCATGTACCACTTTGTGTATCTCGCTTTATGTAGGTACTGGGGAACTGAACTTGGACTTCAGGTTTTGCCAGCAAGCACCCTTAACCACTAAGCAATATTTCCCAGGCCCTCTTCTTAAAATTTTAGCTAATAATCCTATGAGATTTATTCAATGCCAAGGACAGGGACTTTTATTCTGAAGTTATACATAACCAATAAATTTCATAAAATTTAGAGATAGCCATCTGATAAATCTCAACATTTTAAGAACATTGTGTCCTAAATTATTTAATCACATTAAAAAGTGATTAATTAAAATTATTGGCCAGGTGTGGTGGCACACACCTTTAATCCCAGCACTTGGGAGGCAGAGGTAGGAGGATCACCATGAATTGGAGGCCACCCTGAGACTACATAGTGAATTCCAAGTCAGCCTGAGCTAGAGTGAGACTCTACCTAGAACCCCCCCCAAAAATACATGCATACATACATGTGTGTGTGTATATATGTATATATGTATATATATATACATATATATATACACACACACACATATATACATATGTATATATATATATACATACACACACATACATACATATATATATATAATTTATTCATCTGCAAGGGAAGGGAGGGAGGAAAGAAAAGAGAAAGAGAGAAAAAATACGAAATGTTCTTTTGTGTGTTTTGTGTGTGTAAGCATGTGGAAAGCAGAGGTTCTGTTATCCACCTTATCGTTTGAGAGGGTCTCCCACTGAACTCACTGATTCAGCTAGAGTGGCTAGCCAGCATGCCCCAGGAATTCTTTGTGTCTGCCTCCTCAGCGCTAGGATTACATGTGCATGCTGCCATCTCTAGCATTTTATGAATGCCTGGGATCTGAACTGAGGTCCGCATGCCTCCATACCAAGCATTTTACCCACCAAGCATCTCTCAGCCCTGTAATATTCTTTTTTCTTATTTTTTGGTTTTTCAAGGTAGGGTCTCACTCTAGCCCAGGCTGACTTGGGATTCACTATGTAGTCTCAGGATGGCTGCAAACTCATGGAAATCCACCTACTTCTGCCTCCTGAATGCTGGGATTAAAAGGTGTGTACCATTAGGCCTGGCCCTGTAATATTCTGAACTGCACAGACTTCAATGATGTATTGTGTATACTAATACTTGCTGAAAACACGAGGCCAAGTCCTTAGCCCCATTCTGCCCAATCTCATGAACAGAACTGTTATTTTTGTCTAGTCATGCCATCACCAAACATTTCCCTTAGCTCCCACTTCCTTTGTAAACTCTAGGCTGTAGCGATCACTACCTTTACTCTTATTTCTATTAATCTGCAAATCAATGGTCACGACTGAAGTCTCACCATTCCTCCCAAACAGTATGATGCTTCAATGTCTTTTGTCAAGGGCAAATTCAAAATATAACAGTAAAATATAACTGAGCCTTGGCCAAAGCAGGATATTTTTAGGGAAAAATGAACTGCTTTCATGGGCCAGGGCCACAAGCTGTCTTCACTGGTTGCATAGAGAAGGGATATCTTTTCCAGAACTCATGATCATCATGGCTTTTCCTTTCAGTCCACCATGAACTTGTCATATAGCCACATGTCCAGTGTGTGTGTGTAGAGTATGTATGGTGTGGTGTGTGCTGTGATGTGTTCTTACCTGCTAAGCCATCTCCCCAGACCCTAATCTGTTTTTTAGAAAACTAGCAAGACCTCTTAGGATAATTAGTTTCTCAACCTTTCCTTCTTCAGACCAAGTTTATAATTTTAGTACCAAAAGAAAACACATGCAACTTCAATTGCTTCATTTTATAGTTGAGTCAGCTGATAAAGCAAGTAGTTTAAACACTGGTTCAGGCCGTAGAAATCTCCTGATAGAACATATACTCTTGATCTTTAACCCAGGGTTTCTTTCCACATATCACATGTGTAGGGCTGGGGAGATGGCTCAGCAGTTAAAGGTACTTGCTTGCAAAGCCTGATGGCCTGAGTTCAATTCCCCAGCCACCCACATAAGCTGGTCAGGCATTTGTTTGTAGCAGCAAGAGACCCTGGTATGTACATACATACATACATAAATGCACACGTGAAAATAAATTAATTAATTAAAACACACCATATATTAGCCTAACATTTATATCCTTTTTCTGAATTCAGATTTGCTCTGAAGAGTCAGAAGGTTATCTCTATTGCAATTAACCTGAATGCAACAAACCCACACCTATTACAAATATCTTTTTTGTCTTCTTCCTCTTTAGTCTAGGCTAAATTCATACATATAATCCTCCTGGCTCAGTCTGGGATTACAGTTACACCACCACCATACCCAGTCACTAAGAACACATACACCCTCCCCGAACTGTAGCCACTCTAGCCCAGGCTGACCTTGAACTCAGTGTGGTCCTCCTACCTCAGCCTCTGAGTGCAGGGATTAAAGGTGTGCATCACGATGCCTGGCTAAAATCACATATATTCTTGATGAGGATAGGGGCTGTGTAGGTCTTATACATTCTATACTCAGAAGCTAACACTGGGTACGGCACACAGTGGATAGTCAACAGACTGTTACAGACTGAATGAAAAACTCTCAATTTCAACTCTTCTAAAGAGAAAAACAGGGTTGGGTGCAGTGACACATGCCTTTAATCCGAGCACTCAGAAGGCAGAGGTAGAAGGACTGCTGTGAGTTTGAGGCCAGCCTGGGATTACATAGTGAATTCCAGGTCAGCCTGATCAAGACCCTACCTTGAAAAACTAATAAATAAATAAATAAAAATCTCAAGTTCTTTAGTTTAGCTTTGTTTTCTTGCTCATTTTTTTCTAGTCCTCTGCTCTAGCTATACTGTGTTCCGTTTTGTGAGAATAAGAATTCTGAATGAGAGGGCTGGAGAAACAGCTTAGCAGTTAAGGTGCTTGCCTGTGAATCCTAAGGACCCAGGTTCAATTCTCCAGGTCCCACGTAAGCCAGATGCACATGGTGGTACATGTGTCTGGAGTCGTTTGCAGTGGCTAGAGGCCCTGGTGTGCCCATTCTCTCTCCCTCTCTCTGTCTCTAGTAAATAAAAATAATGTTTCTTTTAAAAAGAATTCTGAGCCAGGTGCGGTGGTGCACACCTTTAGTTCCAGCACTTAGGAGGCAGAGATAGGAGAATCACTATGAGTTCAAGGCCACCCTGAAACTACATAGTGAATTCCAGGTCAGCCTGGGCTAGAGAGAGACCCTACCTTAAAAAACAAAAAACAAACAAAAAAAGAATTCTGAATGAGAACAGAGTCATTCTTTTCTTTTTAAAAATGTTTTAATTATTTATTAGAGATAGATAGAAATAGAATGGGCATGCCAGGGCCTGCAGCCACTGCAAATGAACTCCAAACACATGCACCACCTTGTGCATCTGGCTTACGTGCTACTGGGGAATAGAACCTGGGTTCTTAGGCTTTGCAGACAAGTGCCTTAACCACTAAGCCATTACTCCAGCCCCAGTCATTTTTGTCAACACTGAAAATCTAAGTGAGCACAGCTCCTCTGCACTGTCCTACACTGGTTAATCACAGCATTTACCTGACAACTCTCTTCTAAACTATAGAATTACAACTAAATAAATATCCAGAAATTTTTGGTTTTCTTTACTCTGCCATAAGAAATCCTCCCTCTTAAGCCAATTACAAACATATTATATAGCCCCAAATTATCATCTTCCTCTAGCTAGTAGAGCTAATTAACCTCTATACTTTTGTTTCCTGAATTTCAGTAAGTTATTTGTATAATAAAATTTGCTTGTGTGTTTAATATGTGAAAGTTGGGCTGGAGAGATGGCTCAGCAGTTAAAAGTACTTGCTTGCAAAGTCTGATGGCTTGGGTTCAATTCCCCAGTACCCATGTAAAGCCAGATGCATAAAATGGTGCGTGTGTCTGGAGTTCATCTGCAGTGGCAGGAGGCCCTGGCACACCCATACTCACTCACTCTGTCTGCCTCTTTCTCTCTTTCAAATAAATAAATAAAATATTAATATCTGTGTGTGAAAGTCCCTATCTCTCTTACCTCTGAAGAAGTGAGTCATGACATTCTGAGGTTGTATAAACAGCTTCAGATTTATGGAAAGTCCAAGTCAAAACATGCTTCACTTGTTTCTCAGTTACTGGCTGACTTACTGCCACCCACTGTCCCTTGAACCCCAAACACGATCACTGCTTTTCTTAAAACTCCCTGGAATCCTTTCCTTCAGCACTATAGAATCATCCTTCTACCTGAGGAATTCTGAGCAACTCTGTAAGAGTCCTTCCATTCAGCAGTCCTTCCCTGTACCATACACTACCACAGGAGTATCGCGCTTGAGGAGTCTTGGATTTTTCTAAGTGCAACTCCCATTTACCAGCTTGACAATGACTGAGGATGAAACAAACCTTATGGCCAAACATAGTGCTCACCCTCCTGAACGTATCACAGCAAGTCTTTAAGACAGGTGACACTTACTTGTATTCATCATAGACTTCCTGTTTGGGGAGCGAAGTCTCAGGATGTTCCTCTAAGGTGTTCCGAATCCAGGAAAAGGCATGCATTTGCTGTGCCCGACTAGACGACATGGCATTCTGATCACTAATTATACAACAAAAACACACTTTAGCTCAACTAGACAGCAACTCAGTCACCATTTTTGAGTTGGGCCTAAATGTTCCACTAAAAACACAGTAACTGGTCAAACCAAATTTAGGACATACAGTAGAAACTCAGTAATCTCCATACAAATTGTCCACCTGTGTGTGCCTGGGAGCCATTTTTGCAACAAGTGTCAGACTGAAGTCACTGCCCTGTTCTATCCCTTGTGAGGATTCTAAAGCAGCGTGGGTGATGCAGAAATGCCAACACAGATCTTTGTTTGATCAAAATTACTTCTATGTATGCATTTGCTTACTTGCTTATCTGTTCATTTGCCTATACTTACTAAATCATGGAAATGTTTAAAACAAACATGGTAAAATTGTTTATTTTCTATTTGCTCTGCATACTCACTGAGTACACCATGCAGAAATGACTCCCAAAGGTCATACAAAAGCATCTTACATCTATGAGAGAGAACTTGATAGGATAAATCTCCTGCATCCCTTCCTGCAACTAGGTTCTTGCCCAGGCTAACATGCCTAGTAACCAGCATTACTGTTCATTAGGCAGCAGTACCATTCATAAACTGATCCCATGAAATGGGCATTAAAGTCAGCGTGAAGGAAGCGGATTCTGATATCCATCTCAGCTTCCTATAGAAGTAATTCATTTAGTTCCAAAGAAGATACTGAACAAGTTCTCAGAACATAAAACAGTTAAAATAACTATAAAGTTTGGTCTGAAATAAGAGAGGAGGGCTGGAGAGATGGCTTAGTGGCTAAGGCACATGCCTGTGAAGCCTACGGACTGAGGTTCGATTCTCCAGGTCCCATGTAAGCCAGATAGATGTACATGGTGGCACATGCATCTGGAGTTTGTTTGCAGTGGCTAGAGCCCTGGCGTACCCATTCTCTCTCTCTCACTCTGTCTCTAATAAATAAATAAAAATGAAAATAAAATCTTAAAAAGAGAGGAAATGCAAAAGCAACAATGCTCAGATAACAGAATGAAATGAATTCTGAGAAACAAAAGGACAGTGAAACTTTTTTTAAAGTAAGTTTTAAAAAAATTTTTTTTATTTTTCTTTATTTATTTGAGAATGACAGACAGAGAAGGAGGGAGGGAGGGAGAGAATGGGCGTGCCAGGGCCTCCAGCCACTACAAATGAACTCCAGATGTGTGCGCCCCCTTGTGCATCTGGCTAACGTGGGCCCTGGGGAATTGAACCTCAAATGGGGGTCCTTAGGCTTCACAGACAAGGGCTTAACCGCTAAGCCATCTCTCTAGCTCGACAATGAAACTTTTAAGAACAGAATGGCTGAAGAAGTTTCTCTACACATGTTCTCCATTTTATTTATTTATTTATTTTTAATTGTTTATTTGGATGGGGAGACAGAAAGACAGAAAGAGAGACAATGAATGAATAAATGAATGAATACGTACACACCAGGGCCTCTAGCCACTGCAAACAAACTCCAGAGGCATGTGCCACTTTGTAAATCTAGCTTTACCTGGGTACTGGGGAACTGAACCCAGGTCATTAGGCTTGGCAGGCAAGCACCTTAACTGTTGATCCATCTCTTCACCCTATTTATTTCTTAATTATTTATTTGTTTATATGTAGAGAGCCAGAGAGAAAGAATTTTTCTCCATTTTAAATAAAACTAAAAAAATCTCCCAAATACTTAAAATAGCCTATATTTTTCATGAATTATATTCAATACTAGCAATTTCTCTTTTTGCTTTTACATTCTTTTTACATGTTTATTATTATTATTATTATTATTATTATTATTAACAAGGTATTTCATATGGATATATCATGTGTTAGTACCCTCTTTTCCCTTGTCCCTGGCCCCATTCCGTTGGGGATGCTCCTCAGTGCAGTTGCAGGTATCGCCCCTGGGGTTGTAGTTTGTGTTATAGGAGCAGTAGTCAGTTATTTTTTTGGGGGGGGGGTTACATTCTTTGATATACTTATATGATAGTATATTAAAAATAGTCTTACATTTTATTGCTGACAATACTTATCAGCTTATCCTTTGGTATTCTGTTCAGTTTTCATATTCTCAGACTGCATACCTATTCCCAATGGTTACAGTTCCCAGGTTTACCCTGTTGCACAAATGAATGGCAAGAACTGTGGAACATTTCACCAAGTATCTTCAAAGACTGAGTGGTCTACTGTTGGTCATTCTGTCTTCTTTAGGAATACAAGAGTATTCAAGCCAGGCGTGGTGGCACACGCCTTTAATCCCAGCACTCTGGAGGCAGAGGTAGGAGGATTGCCATGAGTTCGAGGCCACCCTGAGACTCCATAGTGAATTCCATGTCAGCCTTGACTAGAGTGAGATCCTACTTTGAAAAACCAAAAAAAAAAAAAAAAAAAAAGAAAACAGTGTATTCAAACACACACACAGCGAGCGAGCCAGGGACGTGCTATGAACAACATAATTAGAAAGAGACAAGGATTTACCTTTTCTCTCCATTGCTGAGACCAGAAGGCAGCTGAAGGTAGAGGTAGAGTTTCTCTAGGTCTGTAAACTTCTCAACTTCTTGCTGGTTACAAAGGATTAAAAAGAGATCATTAAAAAATACTTCCTTATAACAATATTTGCTAACATCTCCCCTAAAAATATTGACTAAATAAAACTCAGATGAAACGAATCACCACCCAATCAAAACAAAATCTTGGCAGAATTGGGCCAGGGAATTGGGCTCAGCAGCTAAAACCACTTGCTTGCAAAACCTGACAGCCTGGGTTCAATTCCCCAGTGCCCACAAAAAGCCAGATGCACAAAGTGGTGCATGCATCTGGAGTTTATTCTCAGTAGCAAGAGGCCTTGCACACCCATATTTTCTCTCCTTTTCTTTCAAATAAATGAATAAAAAATTTTAATAAAAATAAGAAAAATTAAATTATTCAAGACTTTTATTGCATACCACAAGTCACTAACAGAAAATAGTACTTCTCTATTAATTCTTACAGGCATAAATAAAACCATATGCTTACATAAAAGTTTCTTTTTAGCTACATTTAGAGAGGAAGTATAGGGCTGGAGGGATGGCTTACTGGTTAAGGCACTTGCCTGCAAAGCCAAGGACCCAGGTTTGATGACCCCAGGACCCACATAAGCCAGATGCACAGGTGGCACATGTATCTGGAGTTCGTTTGCAATGGCTGGAGGCCCTGGTGTGCTCATTCTCTTTCTCAAATAAATAAATAAAAGTTTTAAAATATTTTTAAAAAATGTTTAAAGAGGGAGTATAGCTGGGCGTGGTGGCACAAGCCTTTAATCCCAGCACTCAGGAGGCAGAGGTAGGAGGAATGCCAAAAGTTCGAGGCCACCCTAAGACTACAGAGTGAATTCCAGGTCAGCCTGGGCCAGAGTGAGACCCTACCTTGAAAAAAATAAAACAAAACAAATAAAGAGGGAGTGTTTGCTTTGGTTTTTTTTTTTTTTTTTTCTTGTTATGTAGACCAGGCTAGTCTTGAACTGTGGCAATCCTCTTGCCTCTACTTCCCAAGTGTGTGTATCACCATGCCTGCTCAGGTGGGTTTACATACTATAGAAATGTACTGGATGGAGCAGAAACCATTGACTAGAGAGTATTTATTTACTTAATTTATTTGTGTATGTGTATATGTATGGGTGCACAAAGGTCTCTTGCAACTGCAAGGGCATGTCCACCCAGCTTCACATGGGTGGCTGGGGAATTGAACCCAGAGGCAGGGAGGCTTTGCAAGTAAGTGCTTTGAGCCACGAAGCCAAATCCCCAGCACCTACTAGTCAGTTTTAACATAAACTTTAAGTCAACTGCCTTTGGTAAATTTTCCTAATAACTACAAAATATGATTTCTAGGATTCTTTTTAAAATTCCAAATATCTAAAATGGGTGGTGGTTAAAAACAGAGAAATAAAAACTATGTAGGCAAAATTACACTTTGATTCCCAACAGTGGCTGCTCTTTAGGGAACCTACTTGTAAGATTTCCTATTCCCTTGTTCTATGTCTAGGCCATTTTACAAATAAAGGGACCCATTAAGATAATTCCTGTATTTCTTTTAGAGTATTCATCTCAGTTGAGTTTGTCACAAAACAGATTCAAACATGCCATATACCTTATTTCAATAAAGATACTCACAATACAATTTTGGTAGCCTAGTTAAAGGGAAACTACACTGTGGCCTGGGGAGATAGCTCAGTGGTAAAGGGCTTGTTTACAAGCATGGAGACCTGAGTTGAATCCCCAAAACCCATGTTTAAAAAAGCCAGGTGGGGGCTGGAGAGATGGCTTAGTGGTTGAGGCACTTGCCTGTGAAACCCAAGGACCCATGTTCTACTCTCCAGATCCCATGTAAGCCAGATGCACAAAAGTGAGGCAAGCACAAGGTTGCACATGCCCACTAGGTGGCACAAGCATCTGGAGTCTGATTGCAGTGGCTGGGGCCCTGGCATTTTCTTTTTCTGTCTCGCTCTCTGTGCCTCTGTCTGTCTCTGTCTCTCTCTCTAAAATAAAAAATAAAATAAAATAAAAATATAGCTTAAAAAAGCAACGCCAAACCCTGAGCCAGCCTAGCACACTTGGCAAGTTCTGGCTCAGAAGAGGTAGACGGCACCTCAGAAATGACACCCAAATTTGTCCTATAACCTCCACATTGCCCCCCACACTGCACTGCATGGGAAATGTGGACCCATTACTGACGTTCCTGCTGGCAGAATTCTTTGACTTAACAAAGCAATAAAACATAATTCCACATCTTAGTCTTAGTCTCTAAAATTCAGCCACAAAAGTTTAATCTTAGATTTAATTCACAGGATTATTCAATAGGTTCTAAATGTACTTTTCTGTGTAAGTGTATGGTCACATGAGGATGCATGGGTGTGCTTGCACATGTGTTGTATGTGTGTGGAGGCCAAAAGCAGACACTGAGTATTTTCCTCTATAGCTTGCCACTGTTCTTCTATGAGACAGGGTTTCTCACTGAACCTGGAACTCACTGATATGGCTAGACTTAGCTAGCTGGTGAGCCTCAGGGATTCTCTATTTTTGCAGTCCTGGGAGGTGCACACCTCCATGCCTGGCTTTTATGAGGCTGCTGGAGATCTAAACCCAGGTCCTAATGCTTGTGTGGTAAGTACTTTACTTCCTACTGAACCATCTATCTAGCCTCTAAACATACACCTTAAAAATCCACTACCCACAGATATTTTCTGATTAACTTGTGCTTCAGTACCTAATAGATGTATGAGCTACAGCTTATAAAGCTCACTCTCAAAGAAAAAACAGAAACAAGCAGACTGTGGTGCTTTGATTCAGGTATCCCCCATAAACTTAGGTGTTCTGAATGCTAGGTTCCCAGCTGATGGAGATTTGGAGATTAACACCTCCTGGAGGCAGTGTATTGCTGGGAGCGGGCTTATGGGTGTTATAGCCAGTTTCCCCGTGCCAGTGTTTGGCACACTCTCCTGTTGCTATGGTCCACCTTATGTTGGTCAGGGGGTGATGTCCACCCTCTGCTCATGCCATTGTTTTCCCCTGCCATCATGGAGCTTCCCCTCAAGCCTATAAGCCAAAATAAACCTCTTTTTCCTACAAGCTGTTCTTGGTTGGGTGACTTCTACCAGCAATGCGAACCTGTCTGCAACACAGACATCCCTTCTCAATTGCGATGTACTACTATCTTTTCTCTAGTTTCCCCAGTGTGTGGTTTGGAGTCTGCTTAGCTCCATTCTTCATGGTGCATTCCACATTAATCCTTTATTTAGAACACCAGCTCTTTGTCACATATTTTTTCAGTCTCTTTATTTTCTCTGCCTTCTCATTTGTCTAGGTCTTTTAGCTCTTTCAGCAATGAAGGAGAGCTGTGTTTTTGCCATGTTTCACAAGTTACGCAAGATAACTATGAAGTGATATTGTGACACAATGTACATAAAGCTGAATCATAGCACAGTACATATGAACAACGTGCACACAATTCTCGCCCTATTTGTGTGTGTGTGTGTGTGTGTGTGTGTGCGCACGCGCACACACGTGCACACATGTGCGCGTGCATGCACACAGGCCAGGGGTCGATGTTAGGTACCTTCCTCAACTGCTCTTTACATTTTTTTTTTTTTTTTTTGAGATTGGGTTTCACTGAACCCAGCATTCACCAGTTAGGCTACAGTAGTGGTCAGTAAGTTCCAGAGAGCTCTTTGTCTCTGCCTCCTTGGTGGTGTGATTACAGCTGTGTGCTGCCACACCCAGCTTTCACATGGGTGCTGGGAACTGAACTCAGATCCTCATGCTCTCAGGGCCAGCACTTTACCAACTGAGCCATCTCTTCAACCCAGGTTTCACCCTTAAGGGCTTACAGTAATACTTGTATTACTAAAATGTCTAACTAGCTGGTTTCCCTGTCTCCAACCTCTCCCCTCAATACTGGATTAAATGTGGTTCCAAAAATAATTTCTGTTAAATATCATAATACCTCTCAATCCCCAAAGTAGGCCTCAAGCTAGGAAAGTTGTAATAATAAAACATATATCACATTATGAGCAAAGTCTGAGAAAATATAACTAAACCATGATTTGTTATCAATAAGAATAAAAGTATTTCATATTGATTATGAAATCTGGGATTCTCTACGATTTTCAAAACATAAATATATTGGAGGAAAAACTAGAGGGAAAAAAAATCAGAATATATAGCCGGGTGTGGTGGCGCACGCCTTTAATCCCAGCACTCGGGAGGCAGAGGTAGGAGGATCGCCATGAGTTCGAGGCCACCCTGAGACTCCATAGTGAATTCCAGGACAGCCTGGGCTAGAGTGAGACCCTACCTCGAAAAACCAAAAAAAAAAAAAAAAAAAAAAAAAAATCAGAATATATTTCAAATGAGGAAAAGGCACAAAAGAAAAGATGTCTCCAAGAATAGTTTAAACAAGATCAAACTTTTCCCCCTACTTCCAACAACAAAAACTTATAAATATTCTATGACTTCATTTGTGATGTGGGTTTAATATTAAGTGCAGCACTAAAACTGGTAATATAAAAACTATATGAAGCAAATGGGAAAGGAATGGCTCACAGAGGGATGGATGGCATTCTAGTCTAGCAAGGCTGAGCTCACAACAATATATTTTTTTTTTCCGAGATAGGGTTTCACTCTAGCCTAGGCTGACCTGGAATTCACTCTATTTTCTCAGGGTGGCCTTGAATTCATGGCGATCCTCCTACCTCTGCCTCCCAAGTGCTGGGATTAAAGATGTGAGCCACCATGCCCTGGCATAAATCTATTTTTTTGAGATTTATTTATATTTATTTATTAGAGACAGAGAGGGGTGGGAGGGAGAGAGAGAGAATGGGTGCACCAGGGCCCCTAGCTACTGCAAATGAACTCCAGACGCATGTGCCGCAATGTGCATCTGGCTTATGTGGGACCTGGAGAATCAAACCTGGGTCCTTAGGCTTCACAGGCAAGCGCCTTAACCGCTAAGCCATTTCTCCAGCCCACAACAATTTTTTGGTTTTGGATACTTGTGTCATTCACAGCCAGTTGTTGCTTCCAAAGCAATGTCTGCTGGTTTATGTGAAGAACCTCACCTTGCTTATCAAGGAAAGAGAGTACTGTGGCAAGTATGCTAAGCATCGAATTGTTTGATATGCTTTGTGAACGTGAAAACGTGAAAAATGAAAGTTTTCTGGTCCACACTAAAGTGTGTTAGTTGTCAAAAACAAGTACATGTGGCTGGGCGTATGAAATGAAGAAGAGAGCTCTATTTTCACAGCACAGAGAAAAGACCAACTGCATAAACTTAAGAATTATGCAGTTTTAATTCAGCTACAAAAAGAATAAAGTCCTAACATATGCTAAAATATGGATGAACTTGGAAACACATGCTCAGTGCAAAGAAGCCAGAGCCAAGAGGCTCTAACTATAGGGCTCCTTATACCCAGACCAGAAACATCCACAGCCAGAGTGGGATCCCTGACTGCCCAAGGGGCATGGCCACTGCCTGCTAAGTACAGTGTGACTTTTGTTTGATGTGAATGGTTTGCAATGAGGTTGAAGTGGTAGGGTACAATAATGTAAATGTATGTGCTAAGTATGAGCAATCATAAATTCATGCTATGTGTAAGTTATAATAAAAACTGTAACTTTATTTTAGAGAGAGTGAGAGAGAAAATTGGCGTGCCAGGGCCTCAGCCACTGCAATTGAACTCCAGACGCTTATGCCACCTAGTGGGCATGTGGGACCTTACGCTTGCCTCACCTTTGTGGGTCTGGCTAACGTGGGATCTGGAGAGTCGAACATGGGTCCTTATGTTTCACAGGCAAGCCCAATAGACTAGCCTTTTTTCCTTTTCTTTTTCCTTTTTCTGTTTTTTGAGGTAGGGTCTCACTCTAAGTCAGGCTGAGCTGGAATTCACTCTGTAGTCTCAGGGTGGCCTCCGACTCATGGTGATCCTGCTACCTCTGCTTCCTGAGTGCTGGGATTAAAGATGTGCCCCACCATGCCCGGCTTTGGCCTTTTTTTTTTAATGTAAGAGTGTGAGAGTGTGGGGGGGGGGGATAGAGAGAGAGTGAGCGAGCGAGAGAGAGAGCAAAAGAGAGAGCAACCTTGCACACTTCAGGCAACCTTGTGCACTTGCGTCACCTTGCATTTGGCTTATGTGGGACCTGGAGAGTCAAACATGGGTCCTTAGGCTTTGCAGGCAAGCACCTTAACCGCTAAGACATCTCTCCAGCCCTAAAGACTATAACGTTTAAGTTTGGCAGATCTATCTAAACATGACCTGAAATTTCAAATGATATGTTTCTTTTCTTTAAAATATTTTTACATTTTATTTATTTACTTTAGAGAGAAAGAGTATACACACACACACACACACACACACACAGAGAGAGAGAGAGAGAGAGAGAGAGAGAGAGAAAGTGTGAATATGTGAGCACCAGGGCCTCTAGCTGCTACAAATGAGCTTCAGATGCATGCACCACCTTGTGCATCTGGCTTACATGGGTCCTGGGGAATTGAACCTGGGTCCTTTGGCTTTGCAATGAAGTGCCTTAACTGTTAAGCCATCTCTCCAGCCCTTTTATTCCCCTCTGAGGTAGGGTCTTGTTTTAGCCCAGGTTGACATGGAATTAGTCTCAGATTGGCCTCAAACTCACAATGCTCCCCCTACTTCAGCTTCTCAAATGCTGGGATTAAAGGCACACACCACCAATGCCCAGTTGTTTGTTTTGTTTCTTTCTTTTCTTCTTTTTGTTTTTATGAGGTAGGATCTCACTCTAGCTCAGGTTGACCTGGAATTTACTAGGTAGTCTCAGGGTGGCCTAGAACTCTCAGGGATCCTCCTCCTACCTCTGTCTCCCAAGTGCTGGGATTAAAGGTGTGCACCACCATGCCCAGCTTCTTTCTTTTCTTTTCTTTTTTTTTTTATGAATTCTTAAGGCAAAGATATGGAAATGGTTTCATATTTAAAGTGAATCTCAAATATTAGCTAGTGTATTGAACAAAGTAGGTGGTAATTTCATCCAAAAAATAAGCTAGAAAAGGGTTTCTCCTTGTAGCCACAAAAGCTTTCATTCACACGCATACTGTTTAACTTATTCTTATTCTTATTTTGGTTTTCTGAGGTAGGTTTTCACTCTAGCTCAGGCTGACCTGGAATTCACTATGTAGTCTCAGGGTGGCCTCAAATTCACAGCAATCCTCTTACCTCTGCCTCCTGAGTGTTGGGATTAAAGGCGTGCACTGCAACGCCCCAGCCTGTTTAACATATTTTGAAAACTCCAATGATATTAAACCAAAGTGCATTTGCCAAAATGGAGTCTGAGCTTAAAAAAAAAAAAAAAAAAAAAAAGGCCAAGAAGCATCAGTTTAGAAATATAAGGCCTTGGGCTAGAAATATGGTTTAGCAGTTAAGGCACTTGTCTGCAAAACTGAAGGACCCAGGTTCGATTCCCCAGTATCCACGTAAACCAGAAGATCTACAAGGTGGTGCATGTATCTGGAGTCTGTTTGCAGTGGCTAGAGGCCCTGGCATGTCCATTCTCTATCTGCTCCCCGTCAAATAAATAAATATTTAATAAAAGTGAGAAATATATGGCCTTGTTAGTCTCTTCCATTGAACTTTAACTTAGAAAACTCCACACAATTGGCTAAAAACTGAACTCTAGTAAGTTTTATACAGATGATCTATTCCCCTACTTTGGGTTCTAGCATTTACTCAGAAAAATGTTTAGCTTATATACAATTAATCTGCATTTGCTGATTCATTTGTGGATTTTGTTTTTAGTAACCAGCTATTGAAACTTTTTTTTTTCTTTTTTTTGGTCCAAATTTAATCCCTGTAAGGCAGAGTTTTGTAAAATAAGATTGAGCCAGGTAGGAACCCTTTTGATTTTTAATACCCCATTTAGGTTTTTTTTTTTTTTTGGTTTTTCGAGGTAGGGTCTCACTCTGGCCCAGGCTGACCTGGAATTAACTATGTAGTCTCAGGCTGGCCTCGAACTCATGGCTATCCTCCTACCTCTGCCTCCCAAATGCTGGGATTAAAGGCGTGCGCCACCACACCCAGCTCCCATTTAGTTTTTAAAGTTTAGAAATATAAAGTATTTTAAATAGAGTGCATGCATTTGTTACTATGGCACACTGCTTATCTCACTAACAGTGTTACAACAGACACCTGCAAGTCCACTGTTCACAACAGCCAGTCATGGAGTCAGTGTAAGTTGCTCATCAGTGAATAAACGGATAAAGAAAATATGATGTTTCTACACAATGGAGTTTTATGCATCCACAAATAAAAACAAAATCATGTCATTTCCAGGAAAACAGATGGACCTGCAGATCAACATGTTAAGCAAAATAAGCCAGACTCAGGAAGACAAATGCTGCATGCACTCTTTCATTGTGCAATTCGAGAGAGAAAAAAAGAACATGAAAGTAAAAGAGGGATGTGGAAGAAGAAAAAGGAGGGAGGAAGGATGAGAGAAGGTCATAGAAGAGATAACTATGATTTAAGTATATTATACGCATTATGAAAATATAAAAATGAAGCCCAAGAGTTTAGACAATTAATAAACGCTGTTAAAGTAAAAAAAAAAAAAGTTGAAGAAATGAAAAAAAACAGTACTCTATAGAACAAAAGCAGTCACTTTTCTACTGACAGATAATTACTACAGAGGTTCACTGTCTGAAACACTGATGCTATTATTTGTGTCTCTAGTGTCTTTGGTGAGTTTTTCCTCCTTCCCTCCCTCCCTTCTTCCTTCCTTCCTAACATATGTGCTTAAAAGTAGAAATATTTGGTTAACCAGGTTGTCTATTTCAACTTTGTTTTCTAATTTTCCCCCAGCAGTCCTACCAGTTTATATTTCTAGCAATGCTACACTTTCCCATAGCCTTGTTATATTTTTTTTTTAGTTTTAACAAGTCTTATGGGTGTGAGAAAGCAGCTGTATTTTATCTTGTGTTTTCTGATTGATGATGAGTATGTTCGTCCTGAGTTTTAACAGAATGGCTCTCAGAAGTCAACAAGCATCAGAATCATGTGGAGAGGGACTGCCCTGTACCCACAGTTCCTGAGTCAGTGGATCTGAGTGGGGTCCAGAGAGTCTGGTTTTAACAAGTTCCCAGGCGAAGCTCCTACAGCTAGGCAGAGGCTAGTGTCTGAAGAACTACAGCTCAAAGGCCTGAGCTTTCACAGCTTGTGCACATGTAGAATTAAAGCTACTTATTGTGCACATTATCCTGTAGTGGTTCCACATACTCCTATGATCTTCTACTACAGGCAAATGTCTACTTGGTTAAGGAGTCTCATAGCCAAAACAAGATTTTCATTTCTAGGTAGTCACATACATCAGTCTCTCTTCACTTATAATCTCTCAGGCCCTGGGCAACCTGCTCCATAGGATGACATAGGGAAGGCAGAGGAGAAAGGTAAGGTTTAAGGACTCCATTTTCCATGCTTGCGGCTAGTACTCCTAATTCAGTCTCGTAGCTGGTTATGAAAACCACAGGTTTAGAGAGGCCAGTACTTTTCCTTTGAGGACTACCTACTCTAAAGAGTGTGAGAACAAACTGTTTTTCTATTTTCAGTACCAAGCAAATGGAAGAGTAATATTTTTTATTGTATTTGATTACCATTAGGATTTATACTTCTATTTATAAGCTACTAAATTAATATACAATGAAAATGGTTTTAATCTTCTGCTTCAAATGGTCTAAGTAATGTGATCTGAGCCAACTCGAAAGACAGCAGCTACAAGGGACAGTGAAGAAAAAGGGAAGCACAGCTGACAAGCAAGCTCCCAGATGTGCTTTTCTTTCTTGTCCCATGTGTGCTGGGTGACGTAGACAAATCACGGGTATCTGAAAACAAAACAAAACATCTTCCCCAACGTCAATCATGACTGAAAAATTGTGACTTTAAGAATCCCAAGATGCTGGGCTGGAGGGATGGCTTAGCAGTTAAGGAGCTTGCCTGCAAAGCCAAAGAACCCAGGTTCACAAGGTGGCACATGCTTCTGGAATTCATTTGCAATGGCTGAATGCCCTGGCACGTGCATTCTCTTTCTCAAATAAATAAATAAAATTAAAATAAATAAAAAACCCTGAGACTACATCGTGAATTCCAGGTCAACCTGGGCTAAAGTGAGACCCTACCTCGAAAAACAAAACAAAACAAAGCAAAATAAAATAAAATAAAAATAATAAATAATAAATAATACGGCTGGAGATGGCTTGGAGGTTGAGCGCTTGCCTGTGAAGCCCAAGGAACCCGGTTCGAGGCTCCATTCCCCAGGACCCACGTTAGCCAGATGCACAAGGGGGCGCACATGTATGGAGTTCACTTGCAGTGGCTGGAGGCCCCGGCACGACCATTCTCTCTCTCTCTCTCTATCTGCTTCTTTCTCTCTCTGTCTGTTGCTCTCAAATAAGTAAATAATAATAAAAAAAAAAACGACAACAAAAATAAATGAAGAAAGAAAGAATCCCAAGATGCTGCAATGTGAGTCCTGGTTAGAAAACAAGGTATGCTTGTTTCCCTTGTAGCTAGGAATAGCTGTTGTTGAAGGAGGTTCAAATGTTTGAAACAGGTTTCCTCAATGGAAGGAGGTGTCCTGAATAAGAGGACAGCTTTCAAATGAGGAAATCCTTTTGTCTTTCCTCCCTTCTTCCTATCTTTGCATCTGAACTAAAGGGTTGTGACAGGATGAAAGATGATAAAGCACATGAAAAAGAGGTTCGGATTGTGGAAGTATTGCTGCCTGAATGGCTAGTTTTGAGCCTATCTGCTGGTACAATGTGGTACTTCTTTAAGACCCTAGTAGTTGGGATTCACTGTTATCCGCTAATGAATACATTCCTAGCAGATAAACAAATATTCTGAAAAAGGCAACTTCTGAGCTAAGTTAGAGGGAGTAGTTTAGTTCAGTTAAGAAACTCCACAGAGCATAACACCTGCCCAAGCCTGGGGAGGCCTAGCATGCTGTCCTGCACCTTCTCTACAATACACCCTCCAGTTTCGTGCATGGCTGGAGGGGATCCAGGCTTCTGTCTCCCATTGCTCTATTTGAGGACTATAGTATCCAACCCTTGGTGACTCCAAACCCTCTTAGTATGTTTGTGACGATGAACACAGCATGCAACCTTTGACTAATAGTTAGACTTCTAGACACATACAATTGTGGAAGTGAGGTTAGACATACACCGTATGCATAATATCTTCCACTAAGGCTGTTATGTGTGCTCACCATGTGCCTGGCACTCTGTGAAGTTTTTTTAATATTCATGGCAGCTCAGGGGAGAAGGTACTGTTATTACCTCCTTGCTTACAGTGCTAGATTACGTTAGGTTGTGCGAAAGTTAGACGACGACAACAAGAAGGGCAGGCTCAGGCGCTTCACTCCACAGTCAGAGCCCTGAGCTGATCTGCTACCCGACTGTCAGGTTCCTGTGCTTTCTGGCCTGCGTTTTCCTCCTCTGCTTAAACTCTTCTACAAAACAGCTTTGAGTTTCCCACCAGTACTTGGGGATGAGCGTGGAAGTGGCTGGGGCTGGCTACCTTGAAATAGGAGAGCATACAGAAGGAAGCACACACTCATCACAGCACAGCAGAACAGGAGGAGGTAATTCTAGAAAAAGGAGGTTCTTCACCTCTAAAGGAATAAGAAGAGCATTCTTTCTTACAGGAATTTTGGAGTAATTACGTGATATATTTTCAAATACTTCAGAACGTGTATGTTCTCTAAAAGGTGTGAAGGTGACAATACTATATTTTAAGCTATAATATCTAATAGCAGACTGAGTTATCTTTGATCATACATTTAATTAATATGTTCCTACATTCGAGAAGCCAGGAAAATCTTGGGTAAGGTGGCACATGCTTGCAATCCCAGCACTCAGAAGGCTAAGCAGAAGGATCATGAGTTTAAGGCCAATGTAGGCTACACAGCAAGTTTCAATGCCAGCTTGGGAGATTCTGTCTCAAGGGGGACAAAAAGCCAAGATCATATAAAAATGCCAATTAGGGCTGGAGAGATGGCTTGCCGGTTGAGCACTTGCCTGTGAAGCCTAAGGACCCCGGTTCGAGGTTTGATTCCCCAGGACCCATGTTAGCCAGATACAGAAGGGGGCGCATGCGTCTGGAGTTCGTTTGCACTGGCTGGAGGCCCTGGCACGCCCATTCTCTCTCTCTATCTCCCTCTTTCTCTGTCTGTCACTCTCAAATAAATAAATAAAAATGAACAAAAAAACTAAAAATGAAATAAAAAATAAAAATGCTAATTATAACTATCATAGAAGTAACAACATCATAGAAATAAAGGTATGCACAAGGTGTTATGTGATAGAAGATATACCAAACCCAGATCTGAAAAAACAAACAATCTCAGAGTTTTCCCAAAGGGGGTATCTAAAACAAACCCTAAAATGCAAATACATGCAACAAAAAGTGAAAGGACTCACAGACCAGCTCCTCAACTTTGCACTCTGACATCTTTGGGTGGTCCTCCACCTGTGGGGCCATGCTGTGCTCTGGAGAATGGTAAGAGCATCTTGGCCTCTTTCTATTCCCTGGAGGCTGGGGGGCCTGCCAAAAACACCTCCATATATTGTCAAATGCACCAACAATCACTCCTCTTTGACAAATACTGTTCCAATATGGTTGCTAACTAGTCACAAGTGGTTATTAAACTACAACCGAAGTGAAAAAAATTAAAAGCTCAGTTTCTCGTGACAGTAGCTAGCCAGCTTGCTCTGAGGATCCCATGTCTCCACTGCTATGTGCCACCTGGCATTTATGTGGGGCTTGAGGATTTGAACTCTGGTCCTCATGTGCTTTGCTTACTGAGCCATTTCCTGCCCCAATGAACAATTTTCACCAAGTTGTGCAATCCACAGAATTCTACAACAATGGCTGTGCTGGCAGTATGGAGGATAAGGATGGAATGAATCGGGAGAGCAGAGGCAGAAAAACGGCTAAGACCTCGAGTAAGCAAGCACAGTGATCTGGACTCACAGCTACACAGGGCAGGAGGGTGAGGATGTAGCAGCAGAGGGTAGGGACTCAGAGCGGAGAGGGGTTGTGATTGGCTACTTGTAAGCTAGGTTGGAAGTGTCAAGAGTGAACTGTTAGGTTGTCAGGATAGACAAATAAGTCCATCCCTAAGACACTAAGACAATGGTCCCTCAAAATGTTCATGTTCAAATACTCTAATCCCTGGAATTTGTGAATCTGTTGATTATATGGCAAAAGGCCTTCCAGATACAGTAACACTGAAGACCTTGGAGATGGGGAGATTGTCCTAGATTATCTGGACAAACCCAGTGTACACTGCTGTCTTGGTCAGAGTGAGGCTGAATGAGATTTGACTAGAGAAGCCTCAGAGCAGTGCACAGTGAGAAAGACTCAAAGCAGCTACTAGAAACTAGGAAAGTCCCTCTCCCTTCAGCCTCAAAAAGGAACCCAACCCTGTCAGCCCTTAGTCATGCCAGTGAGACCCAAGTCAGAGAGCTGACCTAACAACCTGCAAGTAATAAAGCAGTGTGGCTGTAAGCCTCAAATCTATGGCAATCTGCTACAGTGGCAACAGGAAACTAATACAGATGGGCACAGAATTTGGGGTATGATCCAATGAGCTTGGTTCTAGAAAAGTAGAGTTTGACATGACCCTAGAACGTCCAGGTAAAACTGATCAATGGATATACAGATATCTTGGAGGAGCTTAGGTTAGGAATGTAAATTAGAAGTCATCAGTATATTGAGATTGATCAAAATCATCAACCAAGATGAGGTCACCCTGGACAAATACAGATAGAACACAGAGGAACAGACATCCTCAGAGGAAGTGAGAATAAGCATCTAAGATGCAAACAAAACCTAGAACACAGTGCAGTGCCATCTAAGGGGTGTGGATGTGAGACTGAGAAGGGTGGAAGGAGGCTACGTGTAGAGGAGGTCATCTAAGGAGTGTGAAAATGAGAATGTATCATATAGGTAGAAAGAAGGTGTGTGTGTACAGGGTCAGTGGAGGCATCCATTGGGACTGAGATGATATGCTAGCAATAAGAAGACACATATCCCCAATCCTTGATACATACAAGTTTCAGAATGTGGCATTAAGATGAGGCTTTTGTTACTGGGGTTGAAAACTAAATGGGAAGTGATATATGAAACTGCTAACTAAACTATGTCTTCTCTCAACCAGAGGAGGGAAGAGAAGAGAAAAGGCGTTGTAGCTAGAATTACAGACTTTGGGATAGATTTTTTTTTTTTTTTTAATGAGGTAGGGTCTCACTCTAGCTCAAGCTGACCTGGAATTCACTAAGTAGTCTCAGGGTGGCCTTGAACTCACAGCAATCCTCCTAACTCTGCCTCCAAGTGCTGGGATTAAAGGCATGCACCACCACACTCGGCGATTTTTTTATTTTTTTATTCTTTTTTGAGACAGGCTCTCATTTTACCCAGGCTGGCCTGGTCCTTCTGCCTCTGCCTCTTTAAGTGTGAATTATGGGCAAGCATCACCAAGCCTGAGCAAAGTTTTCCCCCATACAGATGCAAAAACAAGTGTACATTTAATTTTTAGTAGGAGAAGGTCAGCAGAAAATGAGAGAATGGAGAAATAAGAGAAGCTGAGTGTGGTGGCCATACTGTCAATTCTAGAAATTGAATTCTAAGATAAAAAGAACAGCATTAAGAACCTGGGCAGGGGCTGGGGAGATGGCTCAGTGGGCTAGAGATCTTGTTGCGCAAACTTACAAGCCTGAGTTCAATGCCAGCGCTAACATAAAAATCTGGGCACAGTTACATATGTCTGTAACTCCACTGTGGAGAGGGGTAGAGATAGTCACTGGGGCTTGCTGGGTCAGCCAATCTGATTTAAAAACAGCAAGCTCTAGGTTCAGAGACTCTGTATCAAGGCAATGCAGTTAAAGAGTGACAGAAGGGAAAAGTTCCCCTTTGGCCTCTGCATGTGAGCATCTGTATGTGTATGTGCAGACATCACACACACAGAAACATCTAAATAATAAAAAAAAAAAAAAGCCTGGGGGGACAGTTTTAGGAAGAAAGAGAAAAAGTGGGAAGATGGCGGCATAGTAGCCACACCAAAGCAGCCTAAGGGAAATAAGAAGAAAAACAGCAAAATACACTCTCCCACCAAAAGTGAAGGTGTATAAGTTATTATCAACCACAGCAGAAAAGCAGGAGAAACAAAGATCTTCCAGAAAGGAGGAATCCGGCCAGAATCCCGCTGAGGTGCCAGTGGCCCTGATCCACGAGCCTGCCCAGTGGCGCAGGCAACAGGAGCAGAAACAAGGAGATGGGATTTTCCATTCACATCAGCCTCCTCCAAACTTAAGAAACCTGAATGGGAAGATACCAGAGACTAGCTGAGCAGCTCCAGTACAACTCCAGGCATCTTGCACAGCCTCTCAACTCCAGCCCATCAGAGAACTCATTCATGCATGGCATCCAGCACAGCCAATCAGAATACTACATCCATAGTGCAACGGAGAGGGACTGGATTGGGCACTCAGCATTGGTGAGATTGGAAGCCATCCCAAAGATAACAGGGCCTACTTACACAAAGGCAGGTACACAGACCTACACAGGAAGTGCTAATCTCTCTTTCCATGTCAGGGACAGGTTATGGGTTATATATTCTTGATTGGCTTTACCGTTCTCAAATAAGCTGTATTCTGGTGTTGACTATTGTTGCCTTTGACGTTTCCTGATTCATAGGGCCTTTGTCTTTTTTTTCTGTCATTATTGGGGACAGGGTATCACTTGGCCACAGGCTGACCTGGAACCCATTTCAGTCCAGAAATCTCACCCTCCCAGTTGACAGTATTAAGAGTATGGGGCAACGCACATCCTTGGGGACTTTGGCTTTAACAGATTATCTGCTTGTTTTAATCCCCACTCTTGCATAAATACTCTGTGCTGGTTTGTATTGAATATATATATTGCTCAGTTGAATTTTAGGATTTGCCAGTAAATTGCTCCTCCCAGCCAATACAACACTTGAATAGCAGGCAATCTCAACACCTACAGGGGCACTTCTGCTGTTTTCTTGGAGTGTAAGAGCTACACTTGGCACCTTACACTCCTACCCTAAAGATATAAAGTTCACTTACACAGCTAAGAACACAGCAGATAATTAGAAAATCCAAGCAACAAATTAACTCAAGATGCAAAAATCTCTACATTATCATACAAGAAACACAAAAAAAATCAAGACAATACAATCCCACCAAAAATTATAAATCCATCAGAAATGACCCCCAGTGAGACTATTTTAGATGAAATGCCTGACAAAGATTTCAAAAAAAAGATTATATCTATACTTGAAGAAATCAAAGGAATCAAACAAAAAAAACTCCTGAAGGAGAACACAGGAAACCAACTTAATGAAATGAGGTCAATATAAGACATGAGTAAGGAACTAGAAATAATACCAACCAGAAGTCCTAGAAATGAAAAACAAAGTAAGTCAAATAGAAAACTCTGCAGAAAGTCTCACCAGTATAATGGATCAAGGAGAGGACCGAATATCTAAACTAGAAGACCATCTGGCAGGTATAATACAGTGCAATAAAGAGAAAAGACAAATTAATAAGAAGGCATAAAAGGGAATTTCAAGACATTCAGGATACTATAGAAAGATCAAACATAAGAATTAAGGGCATAGTAAAAGGAGAATTTCATTCTAAAGGCATAGCAGGTATTTTTCAACAAAATCTTAGTAAAAAACTTCCCCCAAATAGGGAAAGCGATGCACAGATGCAGGAAGCCTTTAGAATGCCAAACAGATAAATCAGGAAAGAACCTCTCACCAAACCAATCAACCAACCAACCACACACACACCACACTACACACGCACACACACACACAACAAAAAAGATGCATTTGTATGGGAGGAAGCTTAGGAACCTATCTGACAGGGCTGAGGGGAAGTGATTTGGGAGCACTGCAAGAGTGCTGAGTCTCATGCATCCTTTCCTTTACTTCAATACTAGCCCTATGTCTGCAACAAGAAGCTTGTTTAGAACTTTTCTTCAGGGACTGAGAAAACACAACAGAAGGCCTAGGAGATAGTCCAGTGGTAAAGAGTGCTTGCTGCTTCAGCACAAGGGACTCTGGGCCAGAGACTGCTAAGTTCAACACCTCAGGACCCATGTCTGGGCATCAGCACACACATCTGTAGCTTCAGGTCATGGGGAACAGAGATTAGAGAACTGACTGGCCAACTAAACAAAAAACCGCATGTCCCACACCACTGCCACAAAACCACATACACTTACTTCATCACTACCACAAAAGCCACACGTGCCCCCCACCACCACAAAAACCACACAACCCCACCACTATCACAAAAATTACTCATACCCTACCACTGTTAACAAAAAGTACCTCTACCACCACTAACACAAAAACCCTAACCAAACACGATCAGAAGGGAACATGTTGAGCTGAACCCTATAAAGAATATCTATTGAACCAGGCTGCAGAGTTGGCTCCATGGCCAAAGGTGCTTGCTTATAAAACAAGGCAGAGTTCAAGTCTCCAGCCACCCACATAAAGCCAGATAAATATTCACTTATAGCAGTATTCTATTAACTTATGCTAGATATTGTCTGCTTATTTTCTCAATGATAAGAAATGAGTAATCTTCCAGTTTATATCCCATATGTATAATAAAATTGACAGAAATATAAACAACTTTTAAACCTGAATCTAAGAGTGTCACTTGCTTTACTTGTGAAAGAGAGGTAACTTGATTACTTATTTCTTAGGGCTATTGTGAGGCAATAAAAGGTGGGATAAAGAGAGAGGGAGAGAAGGAAGTAGAGCAAGAAGGAAGAGGTAAATAAAAAGGGGAAGCTGGGTGTGGTGGCGCACATCTTTAATCCCAGCACTGGGGGGGGGGGGGGCGGGGAGGCAGAGGTAGGAGGATTGCCATGAGTTCGAGGCCACCCTAAGACTCCATAGTGAATTCCAGGTCAGCCTGGGCTAGAGTGAGACCCTACCTCGAAAAACCAAAAAAAAAAAAAAAAAGAAAAGAAAAGAAAAGAAAAAGGGGAAAACATCCCTTCAGCTACTATGTTAGAGAAGATTAGAACTGATCAAGTTGTTATCCTATGAATGATTCCCACTTAGCCACCTATGTGGAAGCTAATGTGCTAAAAAAAAAAAAAAACAGAACAACACATACTTATCACAGCAACAGGCACAAACAAACAAAAGGCATCAGCTTATACAAGATGACCCAATCTTGGATAAGAAGACTTCACAAGGAACGAGGATTTCTGTGGTGAACTCTGGAATCTAGCAGCACAAGCCAGGAATGCTCTCTCGGGTGGAGCCCAGGCTCCCAGGGAGGAGGCCAATGCTTCTCCATTCTTTCCAATAGTCACATGCTTCTTTCACACACAGTGACAAGTCCCACTAGGTAGCCCAGGCTGGCTTCAAACCCATGACCTTTCTGATTCCACCTGAGTGCTGAAATTATAGGCTTGGCCACCTTACCTGGCTTCCCCCACACATTTAAAAGACTTAAGAAACTGCTAATACAATTTAAACTCTTATCGTGGCTTGAAATCTTAAAAGATGTAACTCAAAGACCAAAGTATATTATGGTAGCTAAAACTAACATCAAGAATGTTAAAAGCTTTATTTTTTTACAGCAAATTCTAACATAGATCCATAAATATAACCATCTTTGTGGCTGAACTTTTTTTTGTTATTTATTTATTTATTTGAGATCAACAGACAGAGCAAGAAAGAGGCAGAGAGAGACACACAGAGAGAATGGGCGCGCCAGGGCCTCCAGCCACTGCAAACGAACGCCAGACACGTGCGCCCCCTTGTGCATCTGGCTAACGTGGGTCCTGGGGAGCTGAGCCTTGAACCGGGGTCCTTAGGCTTCACAGGCAAGCGCTTAACCACTAAGCCATCTCTCCAGCCCATGGCTGAATTTTTTAAAAATATTTTTATTATTTAATTGACAGAGAAAGAGTGTGTGTGTGTGTGTGTGTGTATGTGAGAGTGAGAGAGAGAGAGAGAGAGAGAGAAGAAAGAACGGGTGCGCCAGGGCCTCCAGGCACTGCAAATGAACTCCAGATGAGTCCCCTTGTGCATCTGGCTAACCTGGGTCCTGGGTAATTGAACCTGGGTCCTTTGACCTTGCAGGCAAATGCCTTAACCACTAAGCAACCCCTCCAGACCCCTGACTTCTTTTTTTTAATTGACAGCTTCCATTCTTACAGACAATAAAACATGATAATTTCCTCTCATCTGCCACTTTCCCTTCACAAATCCACACTCCATCATATCCCTCCCTCTCTCCATCAGTATCTCTCTTATTTTGATGTCATCATCTTTTCCTCCTATTATGAGGGTCTTGTGAAGGCAGTGCTAGGTACTGTAAGGTCAAGGATATTGAGGCCAATTTCTGTCTGGACAATTGCATTGTAAGCAGTACTACCCTGCCTTTGGCTCTTACATTCTTTCTGTTACCTCGTCTGCAGTGGACCCTGAGCCTTGGAAGGTATGATAGAGATGTTTCAGTGCTGAGCACTCCTCTGTCACTTCTTCTCAGGACTATGGTGTGTGGCTGAATTCGTAAAGCATAGCAACCAACACACGAAAAAAAAAAAAGTCATCTAACAAACCACCAAACATCATAAAATCTTTTCTTTAAACAAATTCTTATTATTAGAATAGGAAAATAAATAATCATTTAATTAAATTTTTATGCAATCTTTTAGTAAAGGTCAACAAAGATTCAAAAATATGCAATTGCTTAAATTGTGATTTCAGTATTGGTGAGACACAAGAAAATAGTTGATAGCCAATTCTCCCTCAAGGGCTGTAAATATCAAATCTTATCCACTCATCTTGAGTTATATTCACAATCAATACTTAGTGATATGTTTTAAAATGAGGGACAGCCCATCACACAGAACATTACATTAGATATTTAATGGTATATTTTAAACCAAGAAAAAAGTCCCATCACACAGAACATTATGTTAGATTTTCACTCACCAAAATGCAGTCCACTTTAGATTGTACAGTTTTGCTAAAAGAAAAATAAAAGTTAGGTTAGTAAGAATAAACATATTAAATACATGGAGTACTCAGATAGGGTAGTCACCCTTAATATGAAAAAAAAAAGCTTATTAAGATGAGGCATTGTACCCTAAAACAGTGTCTTTCACAAAGTCTATTTTGTACTCACTTTAATAAATTCAAGTCATAAGCTTGACAAAACATTTTCTCAGTTTATTGTAACAATCAATTGTTGTTACAGTACACTAGATATTTTAAGTTCATAAGGCTGAACAGTATGTAAGAGCAGGTGTATTACTATGCTTAGAAAACTGAACCCAAATTGAACTGGTACCACAGGATCCCATATCCTGGAAGTTAGACTTAGGGGGAACCCTCAAGAGGACCTTAGAGGAGCACCTGAATTGAAGGGCCCTGGAGAGGGTGAGACAAAGCCTAACCTTAAATTTCTCCTGTTTCTCTTTCTTCTCTGTCTTTTTCTTTTCCCTTGGCGCTGGTCTGTAATTTCCTGTACCAGGATGTGGTTTACATCCACAATGAGCTGTTGATCAGAGAGACCTACTAGATCTCCCCAAACAAGCAAGACAGACTTCTGTCACAGCACTTGATTACCCACCAAAAGTTAATGGTAAGACCCTACTGCTGAAGACACCATATGTTGTCGGCACGGACCATGGAGAGACCTGGTTGGCATCCAGAAGAGAGCCAGTCCCCAGACAATTAGCCCATCTAGTGCTGGAAGGTGCTACATGAGTTACTGGGGAAAAGAGGCCAACATCTGTCCAAGCAACTCAAAGTCTATGCGACTCAGAAGCAAACAACCTGATGTGATGTTCACAACTGTCATTTCGATTTTGTTATGATGCCTATTAAAATACAAATGCAAATAAATCATGCAAAATATGCAGAGGTAGTTTATACACCAACCAAGTTGGGGCTGGAGAGCTGGCTTAGTGGTTACAGCATGTGCCTGCAAAGCAAAGGATCCTGGTTCGATTCTCCAGGACCCACGTAAGCCAGATGCACAAGGGGGCACAAGCATTTGGAGTTCGTCTGCAGTGGCTGGAGGCTCTGACGTGTCCATTCTCTCCCTCTCTATCTCTAATAAATAAATAAACAAACAAACAAATAAATAAATAAATAAAATATTTAAAAAACCAACCTATCTTCCATAAAGACCTAGAGCCAAATAAATGTAGATAAATTCTGGTTATCTGCCTTTATATATAGCTGTATGATTAAGTTGTCAAGTAAAAATCAGTAGTTAAATCTCATTTCAGTAACAGAATCAACATCAAAGCTTTATACCTGTTCTCAGGTTTGGAGTTTCAGACTGAAAACAACCAAGTATGATGAGACTAAGATTACTTTCAGAATAACTGAAAACAGTAAGAAAAACAGATACCTAATTTTAGGCAAGCAGGACTGAAATTTCCTTCTCATAATCCTATGAAAGACAGTTAGAGGGTTTGACACCTCCCATAGGGGTCATCTGTACAGCACATCATTCCTGACAGACAGTGAACAATTTTCTTCATACTTATCTCCTATGGTACCGGTAGTACAGATCAGAGAGGATCCAGAGGTTAGGGATTGCTGCTGAACCACATGTGTCACAAGCCTACTACCTTCCAGCACTGTGTGCTGTGGACCACTCAAAAGAGGGAGTGCCACATGGGGAATCTTTGTGCAATCCACACTGGTCTCTTGTACCCAAGTTTTTACCAAAAAGACAGGTCTCTCTGCTGCCTTTCTGACCTCAGGTACGAGTCTACTCTTAGTTCTTTCAGACACAGTCACACAAGCCTCCATGCCAGCTGTGAAGGCAGAGCAAAGTCTTTCTGTTGGCTTTTTCCTATTGGCTTCTAAGACTTTTCCCATCTAACTTCTCCCTTCCCTTCCTTTGGGACTTCGTATCAAAAGTATGAGAGCAGGCTCTGTCAACAACCCACATTCTTCCATCAGCCTCATCCTAGGCATAGATCCAGCAGAACGATGACATGGATATTTAAGGCTCTTTGTCCTTCCATACACCTCAGACCATTTCCCAAAGGCAACCATCATTAATCTGATGTGTAACTTGTAATACTGCATTAAATATACAAATATCTAAGAGCAAATATGATCGCTGTGATGTTTTATAATGTTTATACATGTCATCACAGTAGGCATATTCTGTAACCATTTTCCAACTTTCTGAGGCCCATTCATGTTCATATGCTTTGAAGTTCACTAGTCTTTACTTCTGAAAAATTTATTTGTTATCAACTAAAAGATGATACACTACAGTTATTCTGCCAACAATACTGGAAAAAAATGTCCTTCTATGTGGCTGCTGATAATTCCTATTGTCCTACCTTGGGCTATTGATATTGATATATGTGATACACATATTAAAAACTTACAGTGGGCATGAAGACATATTTTTAAATGCCATTCTCCCTAACTGCTAACACTGTCGTGTACACAGAATATGGATGAATCCAATGAACATTATTCTAACCGAAATAAGCTACTCAGAAATACAAAACTTTATAAATTCTAAGATGCTCATCAAACTCCAAACAGGCAAATTATAAGGAGATGTGCAGATACATCATGGCCAAAGAATGAAAATGTACAGATAAAGACCAAATCATGGGCTAGCGAGATGGCTTAGCAGTTAAGGCACTTGCCTGCGAAGCCTACGGACACAGGTTCAATTTCCCAGTACCCATGTAAGTCAGATGCACAAGGTGACACATGTGTCTGGAGTTCATTTGCAGTAGCTAGAGGCCCAGGTACACCCATTCTCTTTCTCTCTCTCTCTCTCAAATAAATAAATAATTTTTAAAAAGCAAACATCTGAAAATTTAAATTAGAAAAGACCTCAAAATTGGTAAGAAAACTAGTTATCTGGGGATGAAGGAGTCAGAGGAATACACTTGAAATAAACTATTTTTTGTCATTATTCTCACTGATTAAAATGAAGAACATGCCTAAACAGCAGGAAAAATATGGAAATACATTCACCACTCAACACAAACCCAAGATGCATTTAAGTCTACACTTAAAACATGTCAGGGGCTGGGCGTGGTGGTGCACGCCTTTAATCCCAGCGAGGTAGGTCTCCCTTCAACTGTCTCCTGCATCCCACAGAGCTTCTCCTTTGGAGGGTTACATGATGACGGGATCTATGCTTCCTTGCTCCCTTCCCACCTGGATCAGTATGTTGTAATGTCCAGAAACCTGAGCTTGGTAACGCTGCTGGAAACTGCATGGAAAGAAAGAGAAGACAGGTTGGCATGGTGGTACATGCCTTTAATCCCAGCACTCGGGAGGCAGAGGTAGGAGGATTGCCGTGAGTTCAAGGCCACCCTGAGACTACCTAGTGAATTCCAGGTCAGCCTGGGCCACAGTGAGACCCCACCTCAAAAAACAAAACAAACAAACAAAAAAAAATGTTGGACTGGAGAGATGGCTTAGCAGTTTAAGCGCTTGCCTGTGAAGCCTAAGGACCCTTGTTAGTCTCTCCAGGTCCCATGTAAGCATAAAGTGACGCAAGTGTGCAAGGGAGCACATGCACACAAGGTGGTGCACCCGTCTGGAGTTTGACTGCAGCAGCTCGAGGCCCTAGTTGAAAAGTTTTTATTTTGAAAAATGAGTTCTATTAATTTTAAATGCAGATTTTTATTTTTATATTTTGGTTTTTCGAGGTAGGGTCTTACTCTAGCTCAGGCTGACCTGGAATTCACTCTGTAGCCTCAGGGTGGCCTTGAACTCATGGTAATCCTCCTCTCCCTGCCTCCTTAGTGCTGGGATTAAAGGCATGCACCACCATGGCTAGCTTAAATGCAGATTTTGTCCAAATGATAATTAACACTTAACTTGCCATTTTCCTAACTTTTCACATCTTCTAAATTGTTAATAATTTATTACATTTGATATGTATGAAACTTCTGATTTTAGAAACATATTACTTCCGGGCTGGAGCTGTGGCTTGGCGGGAGAGTCCTTTCTCTGCATGTTCAAGGCCTTAGCTTTGACACCTAATACAATGAACACACACATATACACACACATGAAAGGAAGGAATTACTTTCACAAATACTTTAATGAAATAGTACAAAACTAGCATATTGTTTTAAAAACAATAAACTGTCAGCACTGTGATTTTCCTGTGACCTCAAAACTATTATGTTTTTGGAAAATATCAACCACTTATTTTCCAAATCTGTCAATTCAGATTTGCATATTAAATCAAATCATCAAAATGCTATAACCTAACTCTTAATCCTAGACCAATAAAGCAGGGAAGAGGCAGACACCAGTAAAAGCATGAAAAAATGAAACGCAAAAGAGGATATTTTATTTCTTTTTTTAAAAAAGCAGTGTGACTGTGGGTTAAAATAACTTTCTTGCCTAGTGGGTCTACATAAAAGAGATAGTGCATTTCAGAAAATAAACCAAAAGACCCTTAATGTAAGCCTGCTTTATGAATCACAGGAACACTTTACAAGATGTCACAGTAAAGTTCTTGTTCTCCAGATGCGAACATGGCACAATGGAGTCACAGTGCAAACACACACACACAAACACACACTACATCATGCACACCACCAGCAAAGCCACACATGGTAGAGCACGTCTGCATTCTCAGCCAGGAGGGTAAAGCAGGAGCATTGTCAGCTTGGGGCCAGCCTGGGCTACCCAGGAAAAGGTTCTCCAAAACTGACAGACTGACCAAAATCCAAAGCCAAACTAAACCAAAGCAAACCCAGCACATCTGGAAAAACACTTCAATGCTTGTTTTTGCATACTAGAAATATTTCAGGATCTTTATTTCCCCAATTTCAATCAATGATTTAAAAACCATGTGTATGCATGTGCTCATGTGCAAGCATACATGTGTACATGTGGAAGCCAGACAACTACCTCAAGTCCCTCAGGAATGCTATCCCCCTTCAGTCAGGGACTCACTGAACTGGAGCTCATCAAAAAGGCTACACTGGCTGCCAGCGAGCTCTGGGATCCTCACCGTCTCCAATTCCCCGGTGCCAGGATTACAGGTATGACCCACTACCCTTGGTATTTTTAGATGGGTTCCAGGGATGAAACTGAGGTCTTCATACTTGCAAAACAAGCACTTTACTGACTAGGTCACCTTTCTAGTCCCTAAAACCTTGTTCAATGTTACTTTATTACTTTTGTTTTTTGAGTTCTCAAGTGTGAAGTGAGTGACTTAATTCCTACACACTTGATTCAAACTTGTTCTGTTGCAGATAAATACCTGTGACTACTGTACTACATTTTACCCAAGAGACATCTGAGGAAGGGAAAGTATGTTGTCATGTATCAATTATCAAAAAGTCCTGTGTTATAGCCTTGTCAGGATAAGTTAGACAAAGTCATAGCTTCAGGGTCTGTGAAATGAATATGAAGAATCTGTTCACTATCCTTTGCCTAAAATGCCTGGGGCTGGAAAGTGTTTCGGATTTCAATTTTTTTTTTTTTTTTTAGTTTTGGAGTAATCTGCATGTATGCATGTGTGTGTGCATGTGAAATAGAACGTACATCTACATGAGAAATTCATTAATTTTTAAAAATGTACACCTTATACACATATCCTAGAGGACATTTTATATATACTTTTAGTGTTCTGTTTTAAGACCATGACCCAGTGCACAATGTCAAATGTGGGATTTTCCAACTGTGGCATTATATCAACAACTCAAGATGTTTCAGATTTTGTAACATTTCAGAATTTGGACTCTGAGGTTAGGGAAGTTCAACATGTATTAACTTATACATTGGCTTGCTTGTAGGAGAACAGTCTTTTCCTAACCATTGTAATGATGAATTATTCCAAAAAATTAAAAATTTAGTAAAAAATAAAAATACCATGAATCAAACCACACAGATGTTTCAACTCACTTTGTCTTAAAAAAAATAAGTGGAATGTGTTGGTAAGGATGTGGAGAAACTGGAAGCTCTACAAACAGCAGGTTGAAATGTAAAATGGTACAGTCTGAGTACATGCATCTGAAATGCTTAGAAGCAAACTCTAGTGTGTGGAGTGCACCTACAGAGCTCACCTGTTGTCAGTGTGTGGAGTGCACGCACACAGCTCATCTGCTGAGCATCTCCATGACCTGAAACTCTGAACTCCTAAACTGGTTGTGTGCTGATGGTTGGGGTTCCAGTGTGCAGCTGCTCTGGGGAACAGCAGGATATCCTCAAAAAAGTTAACACAGGATGAACAAGTGGTTCAACAATTTCACTCCTGGATGTGGACCCAAAGAAATGAAGAAAGGTATTCACAGACACTTGCATATAAATGTTTATAGCAGCACTATTTCTAAGATCCAAGAAGCAAAAAGCAATCCACATGTCCATCAATGAATGGATAAACAAAAAGAGGCAAATTATCACCATGAAATAGTTTTGGCAATGAAGGAAATAAGTGCTAATACTTGTCACAACGTGGATGAACTTAAAAACTTTATGCTATCAGCTAGAGAGGTGGCTCAGCAGTTAAAGGCACTTGCTTGCAAAACCTGACCACCCGGGTTCAAATACCCAGTACCCAGGTAAAGCGAGATGCACAAAGTGGCATATGCATCTACAGTCTGTTTGCAGTGGCAAGAAGCCCTGGTGTGCCTTTTTCATTCTCTCTTTCTCTGCTTGAAAACAATTAATTACTTAAAGAAACTTTCTGTTAGATACAAAGCAGATATAAAGAAGTCATTGTGTGGTTACACGGGTTTGAAATATACACAGCAGCTACATCCAAAGACAGAAAGCAGACTGGTGCTGTGAGGCTTGTGGAGAGGGAGAAACAGGAGTGACACAGGCAGTGTGACTGGAACCAGAAGTGATAGTTACACAACCAGAGCACACTTATTAACTTCCTTAGATAAATTTTGCCTTAGTATAAAGTAGTTAGGCTCATTAAACTAAGAAACACATCATTTGGCTAATTTGAAGTCCAAGTTTTATCTCTTTAGTTTATGGTTCTTGCTTGCCATTAAAAACATTTGGGGAACTACTGTCATACATCATATAATGATAGAGCACATATATGATGGTGACATTACAAGACTACATTAGCTGGTTATATGATAGCCACTTTAATTAATTTAAGTATTCTCTAAGATGCACACATGAAAAAATTACCAAATGCCACATTTCTCAATACTTTACTGTACTGTGGAAGAAGTCAACCTATTGGCCTGTGATTCTCAATGGGACGCTGACGGTCTAGATGACATCCTTCCTACAAGTCTGCTCCATGCATATTGGAGAGTTGGCATCCCTGGATATGTACCCCTTGCAGTTGAGGGCTCTTCTTAGACACTGGCAACCCCAACTGCCCCACAGATTTCCATGTGTTCCTGGCTGAAAGCCGTAACACTAGACTGAAAATAACAACCTTATAAGCCATGTGTGAAGTCAGGCTAAGACATTCCCCCAAATGTAAAAAGAATGGTCTATAGGGCTGGAGAGATGGCTTAGCAGTTAAGGCGCTTGCCTGCAAAGCCTAAGAACACATGTTCAAATCTCCAGGTCCCATATAAGCCAGATGCACGATGACACAAGCCGGCAATGTTGCACATGCGCAAAGGGTCCTGGTGTACCCATTCTCTCTCTCTCCAATAATAATAATAATAATAATAATAATAATAATAATAGAATGGCCTACAAAGGAGTCATTTCAAAAGTTCGAGGTTCTTTAGGAATGGAAAGTGAAGTTTTTGCTTTTGACACAGGATGTTGAAAGACTTGTTAATTTTCTTACAAATCAATTCTGTTGCTCTGCTTCCATCAGAAGAATGAACTGTTATCATCAGGTAATTTGTGACCTGATGAATGATCATTCCAATAAAAAAGAAATTCTAACTCCGCAGTGACGGTGTTTCATTCACCAATTCAGTGAATTGCTCTCATTGTTTTAAATTCTTACCAAGTTTCAAAGACATAGGAAAGTTATTAAAGATCAAACATGATGAATCATAAAATAGTCAAAATGCAACAGCCAATTAAATGTAATAGATTCCTTTTTTAAAATACTGTATTTAGGTAGCAGAGGCCAGTAAGTTAAAAAGGAGATACAAAGGGAAGAGAAAGGAAGGGAGGAGGGTACTTAATAGGTTGGTATTGTATATATGTAAGTAGAATAATAGATTAATGGGGGTGAAAGGCCCAAAGTGAGGTCAGGGGAAGAGATTGAGTAAAGGAAAGGTGGAGGGAGGGATAATCAAAATCTAAGAGGATACAAATAAGTCATATGGAATCCTCCAGTTTAGAACAATGGAACACTCAGGAGCCATAGATCGTTGCTGGAAAATTTTCAGTGCCAGGGATGGGATACCTTCCAGTGAGTTGTTGGCCAGGGAGGTCCCTGATGCCCCCCAAAATTATAGGCCATTGCCAAGGCCCTTGGTTTCCCACCAGGAATAGACGGTAAGACCCTATTGCTGAAGATTCCACATACTTGGGCTGCAAGGCCACTGAGAAATCCTGCTGGAACTGAGCTGATAACCTCCTCCGTGTAGACCAGCTGACAGAAAGCTGGAAGAAGCCATTCTACATGCAGTTCAATGGGAGAAAGAGATACCACCCATGAAGATACTCAACAGTAGACACTGCAAGCCTTATAATTGGCCAGCCAGGCCAAATGAGACAATGGGTGCAATAGTGGCACATCTGTCATGGTGGAAACCAACTGCCCTCCAATTGGACTGGAGGCCCGCTCCATGGGAGGGAATACATCCCTGATAATGAAAACTTAAAACAGGGGTAGTCATGAGCCCTAGGGGTGTAACATCTGCTGATGTCTGGATAAATGTATATACTATGCTTATCAAACTGCCCAGCAAGCACTTCTCTTAATATTTATACTCTTACATTAACACTACTCTCACTTTTGGTAGAGAATCTTCTCTTTTCAGATGGTAGTGACCTTGGGACGATGCAGAAGGTATCATAGTGCTGGAAAGAAGTGACTGGAGTACCAAGTAACATCTCGATCACACCTTCCAAGGCTCAGGGTCCAATGCGGAAGAGGTGGTGGAAAGAATGTAAGAGCCAAAGGAAGGGTAGGACTCCTTACAACGTGCTCCCTCCAGACATAAAATGGCCTGGATATCCATGACCTCATAGTGCCTGACACTACCTACACAAGACCAACATAAGAGGTAGAAAAGATCATGACATCAAAATAAAAGAGAGACTGATTGAGATGGGGAGGGGATATGATGGAGAATGGAATTTCAAAGGGGAAAGTTGGGGGGAGGGAGGGTATTACCATGGGATATTATTTATAATCATGGAAAATGTTAATAAAAGTTGAGAAAAAAATACTGTATTTAGGGCTAGAGAGATGGCTTATTGGTTAAGGTGCTTGCCTGTGAAGCCTAAGAACTTATGTTTGAATCTCCAGGAACCAGGTAAGCCAGATGCATAATGATACAAGTGCACAATGTCGCATATGGGGCACCTGAATCTGGAGTTCGTTTGCAGCAACTGAAGGCCCTGGCATGCCCATTCTCTCTCTCTGCCTCTTTGTCTCAAATAATAAATAAATAAATAAATAAATAAATAAATACTGTATTTATTTATTTATAAGCAGAGATAGAATGAGAGAGAGAGGGACTATGCACACTAGGACCTCCTGCCACTAGCAAAGGAACTCCATCCAGACACATGTGCTACCTTGGGCATCTGACTTTACAAGGGTACTGGGGATTTGAACCTGGGCCACCAGACTTTGCAAGCGTCTTTGACTGCTAACCATCTCTCTAGTCCTAATTCTTATTTATTTATTTGAAAGAGAAAGGGGGGGGGAGAATAAGCAGATAGAGAGAAAAAGCACACCAGGATCTCTAACCACTGCAAACAAACTACAGACACATATACCAACCACCTTGTGCATCTGGCCTATGTGGGTACTGGGGAATCAAACCTGGGTTCCTACGATTTGCAAGCAAGCCCCTTAACTACTAAGCCATCTCTCTAGCCCTCTAGCCCTAATTCTTATTAAATGCTAATGGAAACTAAATCCAGACTAAACCTTTCATTTACAGATATAGAAACAAAGAACCAAAAAAGGAAAATAGTGTGTGCAAAACCACACATTGGGTTTTTCTTGTTTGTTTGTTTTGTTTTGTTTTTCAAAGTAGAGTATTGCTCTAGCCTAGGCTGGACTGGAATTCATTATGTAGTCTCAGGCTGGCCTTGAACTCATAGCCATCCTCCTACCTCTGCCTCCTGGGTGCTGGGATTAAAGGCATGTGCCACCATGGCTGGCCACATTGGCTTTTACTTGGCCCCATTACCCAGTACCAGTGGCATAGCTCCACCTGATAACTGTGTCTCTATTGTACAATGGATTTTTAAAAGTAATATTGTTATTTATTTATTTATTTATTAGCAGAGAGAGATAGAAGAGAGACAGAGAGAATGGGCACACTAGGGCTTCTAACTGCTGCAACTACTGACCATCAGCATTTTACTTATATGAACCATTTATTTCTATGTACTACACTTCAGTATTTAATCCAAAAGAAAAAAAAAACACAAAAAGAAGTCATTAATGCAATGTCACTGTCCAATTATCCTCCACTTAAACCCAGGAACCATAGTATGTTTCTCATAATGAGAATGAAAAAGATGAAAACCAACATGATAGTTAATACTAAAATTCTTTCTTACAAAAGACTCAAGAGCTGGGAAGATGGTTCAGTGCATAAGAGCACTTGCTACACAAAGGTAAAGCCCAGAGTTCAATTTCCTAGCAACCATGTAAAACGTTATGCATATCTGTAACCCCAGTGCTGAGCAGGAGATGCGGGGGGGGGGGGGGGGAGGGGAGACAGGAGGACTGCTGGGAGTAGTTGGTCAGCCAGTCTAACTTAAGGGGAAAAAAGATTCAGAGAACCAAAGTGGAAAAAAGCTTGACCTAAAATATGTTTAAATCTAGAAAGTAGAAGGCTACCTAAGGAGATCAAAGAACTGAAAGGTAATCTCCTCAATGTTCAAATGATACTTTGGAGAAGGAAAGGCTGATATATTTAAAGGCAGAGAGTAGTCTGGGTATACTCATTGGTAAAATCCTTGCCTAGTATGTGTGAGGCCTGGTTCAACCTGTAGCACTGCAAAGAAGTAGAATGGTGACCAATGAGAACAGTGGAATACTTCCCTGACCATTAACTTAGAAAGGTCTAGGTGTTTCAGCTTCCCCTGTGTCTATAACACCACTCCATGTAGGAATGGCTGATAGTAATTTCTCCTTGGTATACTTCAGAGAGACATATAGGATGAAAAATCACTTGTTCGTAGTAGGTCAAAAGTTCTCTCTCTCTCTCTCTCTCATACACACACACACACATGCACAAAACCAAAGAAGATTTTTTTCCCTGAGGCCAAAAGCTTTAAGGTTCTGTTCAAGACATATCAATTCATGGTAACTATCATTCTCATTGTAAATGAGGAATGCAATACAGGCCACATTAGAAATCTTAAATACCAGCTAGCGACAATGAGAAGCAAAAGAAAAAAACAAAAGCAAAAAAGATTATTTTAGCATAATCTTTTATTACTTATTAAGATATTAGCATTTTAGGGCTGGAGAGATGGCTTAACAATTAAGGCACTGCTTGCAAAGCCCAAGGACCCAGGTTCAATTCTTCAGTACCCACATAAGCCAGATGCACAAGGTGATGCATGCATATGGAGTTCATTTGCAGTGACTAGAGGCCCTGGTATGCCCCCCCCTCTCTCTCTGCTTGCTAATAAATAAAAACATTTAAAAAGATATTACCATTTTAATATATAATACAAATGTTTTTGATATTTTAGCTTCTTATTTGATATTGAGTCATTGAAGTCTAGCTTGTATTTTCATTTGCAACACATTTAAATTTGACCCATATTTCAGGTGTTCACACTCACATAGACTAACATAAGGGCCAGGGCCACAGCATGGCTCTGCTCTCTCCAAATCTTTACCGAGAGTAAATGTTTGTTCAGTAGTGTCAGAGGAGAGAACATGCATGAAGCTGTGAGCAGACTGCCCCAGAGAATCTTCACAACAATACCCTGAAGTTGTGGGAGACCTACAAACTGTGCAACTCTACGAGGCATGAAACATCTTAATTTGTTTTTTCCTGAGAACTAACAGGTCTGAGCAAGTTTAAACAGCCTTGATGATCTTATTTTTTATGGTGCCTGAGTTTTTGCCCAAGTTTCTATTTGCTAGTTTCTCTCTCAGTAAACTGTAGGATATAGATAGATAGATAGATAGATAGATAGATAGATAGATAGATAGATAGATAACATACTTAACTTTTAAAAATTATATCCAATTCTTTTTTTTTTTTTTTTTCGAGGTAGGGTCTCACTCTAGCTCAGGCTGACATGGAATTAACTATGTAGTCTCAGGGTGGCCCTGAACTCACGGTGATCCTCCTACCTCTGCCTACCAAGTGCTGGGATTAAAGGCATGCACCACCAAGCCCGGCTTAAAATTATATCCAATTCTTATCTGCCAGCTTATGACTTATTCCTTCACTCTTACTCCTTGACATGTTTGATTACCCAAACCCCAAAACTGGATATGTGTCCACATGTTTTCACTAGAGAGTGCTACCAAATGTTTAAGAACTAATACCAACTGAACATATACTTCCTTCTAGAAAGTAGATGAGGGGGGCTGGAGAGATGGCTTAGCAGTAGGTGCTTGCCTGTGAAGCCTAAGGACTCATACTTGACTCTCCAGGTCCCATGTAAACTAGATGTGCAATGTGACACAAGGTTGCACATGTGCAGGATGGCACATTCATCTGGAGTTCAATTACAGTGGCTGGAGGCCCTGGCACACCAGTTTTCTCTCTCTCTCTCTCTCTCTCTCTCTCTCTCTCTGATTAAAAAAGAAAGAAAGTAGATGAGGGCAAACTTTCTAGGTCATTTGATGAAGCTAGCATTACCACAATATTGACAAGTGACAGAAATACACATCAGTAGAACAAGACAGAGAACCTGGAAATTAACCCACCCCACCATACTCAAGTGATTTTCAACAAAGGTGCAGATACAATTCAATGGAGGAAAGAGATATTTTTCAAGTGCTATTGTGGTAACAGGACATCTATATATTAAACCAAAAATTACCACATACTTCAACAGTTCCACTTCTGAATTATCTACCCACAGCAAGTAAAGCAAGGACTCGAACAAATACTTGGATACCCATGTTCAGAGCACATCACTTATGAAACAACCCAAGTCTATCAACGAGTGGAAGAACACAAAATACAGCACAAACCAACACAGAATCCTCTCCAGCCATAAACACCAAGACATTCTGATACATGTTACACATTGATGTACCCACTCACCAAAGGACAAATACTGTGCAATTCCACCTATGAGGAATGAAGAGTCCAACTCACAGAGTGAGAAAGAACTATGAGTGCCAAGGACAGAAGGAGGTAGGGCTAGAGTAGGAAGATTTCTGTGCGCAAGGCTGCAAAGTATATGAATGTCCTTTTATTTTTAGTTCGAGGTAGGGTTTCACTCCAGCTCAGGCTGACCTGTAATTCACTATGTAGTTTCAGGGTGGCCTCGAACTCATGGCAACCCTCCTCCCTCTGCCTCCCTAGTGCTGGGATTAAAGATGTGCACCACCACGCCTGGCTATATGAATGTTCTTAATGCCACTCAATTGCACTCTTTTTTTTTTTTTTTTTTTGGTTTTTCGAGGTAGGGTCTCACTCTAGCTCAGGCTGACCTGGAATTCACTATGTAGTCTCAGGGTGGCCTCGAACTCACGGTGATCCTCCTAGCTCTGCCTCCCGAGTGCTGGGATTAAAGGCGTGCGCCACCACGCCCGGCTTCAATTGCACTCTTGAAGATAGCAAAACACTGGCAAGTTTTGTCATATGCATTTCACTATAAGTGAACATATTTAAAAATGAATTTTAAGCCACATATCATTCCTTATTAAAGTTAACTCAAAATGGATCACAGACTTAAATTCAAAACAAAAACTATAAAGCCCTTTAGCAGGGCAAATAAGAGAAAAATCTCTCAGATCTATCTTGGGGGAGGCAGCTCCTAGGCTTGATATCAAAAGCATCCCTAAGAGGAAAAGCTGATAAGCTAGCCTTTACTTTGCAAAAGACTCTGGTAAGAGGATGAAAAAAAAAAAAAAAAAAGACAGACTTCTAGTTTCTGGTTCAGCATGGAAGAAGCTAAGAAGTTACCAGGAAGGCTTCCAACAACAACAAAAACAAACCTGAAAAACGAGCAACTCTTCTTAAATCCACGAGGGAGGAGAAGTCACAGCGCAAAGCATAGTCTCAACTGGAGTAACTGATGGGCAAGGCCAGAAAACCAGGTTGACACAGCAAAACCTACCAGCACAAACCTCTGAGAGGGCCTTGGAGGTGACTGGAGAAGTGATAGTCAGCATGGGTGGCTGGGAGAGACCTCAGGACAACAGCTACTGGAGCTGCCACACTCTTCTGAGTTTATTTATTTATTTATTTATTTTTGTTTTTTGAGGTAGGGTCTCACTCTAGCCCAGGCTGACCTGGAATTCACTATGGAGTCTCAGGGTGGTCTCAAACTCACGGCAATCCTCCTACCTCTGCCTCCCGAGTGCTGGGATTAAAGGCGTGCGCCACCACACCCGGCTTCTTCTGAGTTTAATCTCCAGGAGTCCAAGTTTTCTCAGTGAATACTCATCCCTTTATAATTAACTCAGGTAGAAGGAGGAGGAAAAGAATCACCTTGAGTATTCTGTTCTTAACAAGTTCTAATCACAGCTCAACTTGCTGGACTTTACCCGAATTTCTCACTAGCTAGGGAGCTCTCCAGCTCCACCTCCTCTAGCTGCTTGTCTCAATGGAAAGAAGGAGTGTATGGGGGACTAGACACACTAAAAATCTCAATGCAGGGCTGGAGGGATGGCTTAGCAGTTAAGGCACTTATCTGTGAAGTCTAAGAACTCATGCTCAAATCTCCAGGTCCCACATAATCCCGATGCACAGTGACAGAAGCACGCAGTGTTGCACATGCACACAATAGGGCGCATGTGTCTGGAGTTTGTTTACAGCAGCTGAAGACCCTGACTTGCCCATTCTCTCTCTCTCTTTCTCTCTCAAATAAATAAAATAAAAATAAAATAAAATCTCACTGAAAAACTGAGATTTACTTACAGTACTTCAGGAAGGCCCCGCCTCACAACTACCACCACATCGCTACAAGCCTATTCACTGCAGCTCCTTTTACCCAATACGCAGCCATGAAGGGAAACAATCTGGTCACACAGCAAGAACTGCTATCACCTCTTATACGGCAAGGGTGCTGGTCAGATCAGGATGGTGAGACGTACAGTGTACTCAGTACAAGGTCAGATGGGCAACGTGAGGAAAAGAAATGAATAATAGCACACGAGCTCCAGAAGAAGAAGTAGAAACTTTCCAACTGGCGGGCTTGAGGAAAGAACCATGGGAAAACTACAAGGGATGTTACATCTGTGTCATGGTAATTCCAGTAGGGCTGGAAGGTGATGAAGACAGCCTGGAACCAATAAAGTCACAGAAGTTCCTCATACTAATGCCAGACATTAAACCACAGCCCCTGCGAGCTCAGAACACCCACCAGGACAAATGGCAAAAACTCAAACACAAACAACAAACATCAATACCCCTCCACAACAGGTAACCATATACTTCTAACTACAGCAGGCAGAGGTTTAAACATCCCACATGAAGGGAGCAGGGAATCCAAGGGGAGAAATCGTCTTGACCTATACAGGGGCAAAGATGAGAATTACATTCAGTTACCCCTCAAAAATCTCAGAAGAGGGCTAGACAGATGGCTTTGTGGTTAAGGCACTTGTCTGCAAAGCCTAACAACCTGAGTTTGATTCCCCAGTACCCATATAAAGCCAGATGCACAACGTGGCATATGCATCTCGAGTTTGCCTTGCAGTGGCTGGAGGGCCTGGCACGCCTATTGTCTGTCTTTCTTCTCCCTATCTCTCTCTGCTTGCAAATAAATAAATCTCAGAAGAACAGAGTAAAGAGAAAATATGTTAAGTGTTCAAAGGAAAAAAAAACCCTCCAACCTGTAATATTAAAATGGCCAAAAAACCCTTCAAAGCTGAAGGAGGAACACCTTCTCACACAAAGACTCAGGCAATCTGTTGGCAGCAGCCGTGCCTTGCAAGAAAGGTAAAAAATTCTTTAGAGCAGAGGGAGGTGATAAAGGTCAGAGCCTGAGTCACCTAGAGAGGAGAGAATGTAATGATTCAACTTCTCCTTTTTAACTGACCCAATGGGTAACAACTTATTCAACATAGCAGCAAGAACAATGTATTCACCCGTGTACACTTGTATATACACATACTCTGTGTATGCTTCTATATGCACAGAAGAGTAACAATGACACAGGAGCCAGAGCAGGATTGTCTGAAAGTGGGCTTAGGTTAGATGTCTGTGAAAAGGTTTAAAAGGGAGTATAACTTATTTGTTTAAAAAGGAGATGAGATGGAATCAAATAAAATGCACAATGCAAAGCTCAAAAGGCAGAACTTGAGTAGAAGACAAAGAACAAAGATAAGGAATGAGAAACAGAGAACAATAAACCTGGTAAGCATCACTCCAACCATGCCAACAGTCACCACAAAGGCAGAAATCTAAAAAGATGCGGTAACAGGTATCTATTATTAGGACTGAGTAGACAGTTCTGTTGGTGAAGTCATGCAATGCAAGCCTGAGGACCTCAGTTTGATTGTCAGAACCTATGTTTTTCTAAAGGGGTGGGCAGGCACAGTGGTTTGTGTAATCTCAGTGCCAGAGCAGGAAATAAGCAGATCCCTGGGCTCACTGGCCAGTCCAGCCTACTGGGAGAGCTCCAGGCCAACACAAAACCCTGTCTCCCCAAAAAGTGTTGATGGTGTTCCCAAGGAATGATACCTGAGGCTGTCCTCTGGCCTCCACATGTACCTGTACACACACTACATGTGTATCATATAGGTTCACAGTGGACATAAGAAACAAGACTTCAATAAAAGCTCTCTATGAATTCCAGTTTAGACTCTCACCCATCAAAGCTAGTTTGGCTTTGGGTTTAACGCCCAGCAGGGGTGGGAGAGAGGAAGGAACCTGAAAAATAAGGACACATTTGTATTTGAAGTACATGGGCTGGAAGAAATATAAACATGCTAACACTGATCAGAAGAATAAATACATTACAGTAGCCATCCCCTTATCTGGGTTTTGTTTTCTGCAGCTTTAGTTACCTGATGTCAACCATAGGCTGTAAATATTAAATTAAAAAATTCATAATGAGTTTTGTTTTTGTTTTTGGCTTTTCAAGGTAGGGTCTTGCTCTAGCTCTGGCTGACCTGGAGTTCACTATGTAGTTTCAGGGGGGGATCGAACTCATGGCAATCCTCCTACCTCTGCCTTCCATCTTCCATCCTGAGTGCTGGAATTAAAGGCTTGAGCCACCATGCACAGCTCATATGAGTTTTACATTTTCATAATTGTTCTATTATTTATGATTGTAATTATAGCATTACTGTTCATAGCTTACAGTGCCTACTGTATAAATTAAACTTTATTTCAGGCATCCATTGGAAGTCAGGAATAATGGGAGACTACTAATGTCAGATAGCAGACTTAGAAGAAAGGAAGTTATCAGGGATGTTATAGCATTACCTGATAATTGTCTCCAAGATAAAAATGAAAAGAACAGCAAGGAGGAAAAGTAGAATTCAGTGTAACAGTTGGAGACTTCAGCACCCCTGTCCGAAATGGGCAGAACCCCAGTGTGGTGGCACACGCCTTTAATCCCAGCCCTTAGGAGGCACAGGTAGGAGGATTGCCATGAGTTCGAGGCCTCCTTAGACTACTTAGTGAATTCCAGGTCAGCCTGAGCTAGAGTGAGACCCTACCTTGAAAAACAAAAACAGGGAAATGGAACCAGCCTAGATGTCCCTCAACTGATTTGTGGATAATGAAGATATGGCACATTTATACAATGGAGTTCTACTCATCAGGAAAGAAAAATGAAGTTATGAAATTTGCAGAAAAATGGATGGATCTGGAAAGGATTATACTAAGTGAGGTAACCCAGGCCCAGAAAGCCAAGTGCCGCATGTTCTCTCTCATATGTGGATCCTAGCTACAGATGATTGGGCTTCTGTGTGAGAAGGAAAAAACTCAGTAGCAGAGGCCAGTAAGCTAAAAAAGAGATACAAAGGGAAGAGAAAGGAAGGGAGGAGGGTACTTAATAGGTTGGTATTGTATATATGTAAGTAGAATAATAGATTAATGGGGGTGAAAAGGCCCAAAATGAGGTCAGGGGAAGAGATTGAGTAAAGGAAAGGTGGAGGGAGGGATAATCAAAATCTAAGAGGATACAAATAAGTCATATGGAATCCTCAGGTTCTGGACAATGGAACACTCAGGAGCCATAGATCGTTGCTGGAAAATTTTCAGTGCCAGGGATGGGATACCTTCCAGTGAGTTGTTGGCCAGGGAGGTCCCTGATGCCCCCCAAAAGTATAGGCCATTGCCAAGGCCCTTGGTTTCCCACCAGGAATAGACGGTAAGACCCTATTGCTGAAGATTCCACATACTTGGGCTGCAAGGCCACTGAGAAATCCTGCTGGAACTGAGCTGATAACCTCCTCCGTGTAGACCAGCTGACAGAAAGCTGGAAGAAGCCATTCTACATGCAGTTCAATGGGAGAAAGAGATACCACCCATGAAGATACTCAACAGTAGACACTGCAAGCCTTATAATTGGCCAGCCAGGCCAAATGAGACAATGGGTGCAATAGTGGCACGTCTGTCATGGTGGAAACCAACTGCCCTCCAATTGGTCTGGAGGCCCGCTCCATGGGAGAGAATACATCCCTGATAATGAAAACTTAAAACAGGGGTAGTCATGAGCCCTAGGGGTGTAACATCTGCTGATGTCTGGATAAATGTATATACTATGCTTATCAAACAGCCCAGTAAGCACTTCTCTTAATATTCATACCCTTATATTAATGCTACTCTCACTTTTGGTAGAGAATCTTCTCTTTTCAGATGGCAGTGACCTTGGGACGATGCAGAAGGTATCATAGTGCTGGAAAGAAGTGACTGGAGTACCAAGTAACATCTCGATCACACCTTCCAAGGCTCAGGGTCCAATGCAGAAGAGGTGGTGGAAAGAATGTAAGAGCCAAAGGAAGGGTAGGACTCCTTACAACGTGCTCCCTCCAGACATAAAATGGCCTGGATATCCATGACCTCATAGTGCCTGACACTACCTACACAAGACCATCATAAGGGGAGGGAAAGATCATGACATCAAAATAAAAGAGAGACTGATTGAGATGGGGAGGGGATATGATGGAAATTGGAATTTCAAAGGGGAAAATGGGGAAAGGGAGGGTATTACCATGGGATATTTTTTATAATCATGGAAATGTTTAAAAAAATTAAGAAAAAATAAAATTAAAAAGAAAAAAAAAAAGAAATGGGCAGAACCAGGGGGCACAAATTCAGTTTAGGATACAGATGACCTCAAGAACACCATCAATCAAATAGATCAAATGGGCATTATCAGAGCATGCCAACAACATCAGGGTGCACATCTAAGCTCACACAGACCACTTCTAAGACACACCACCATATGGGCCAAGAAACATACCTTAACCAATTTACTTTCAGATCACAGTGGCATAAACTAGTGATAAAACCATAAAGATAGCCGGACCCCCCCGCAAATAAATGGAAAGAAATCTTAAAATACTTTGAATTAAGTAAAAACAGCCCATCAATACTTATGGGAAGCAACAAAAGCAGTACTAGAAAGACCTTTATATAACTGAGTATACTAGAAAAGACATTCACATAACTAAGTGCAAGTACTAGAAAGGACATTCACATAATTTAGTGTATATGCTGGAAAAGACAGCAACATAACTGAGTATACTAGACAAGACAGCTACATAACCATGCACACTAGAAAAGGCAGTTACATAACCAAACGTGCTAGAAAAGACAGTTACAAAACCAAGTATACTAGAAAAGACAGTTACATATCCGAGCATACTAGAAAAGACAGCTACATAGCCAAGTATACTAGAAAAGCAGATCTTAAATCAATAATCCACACTTCTACCTTATGAAAGTTTGTTTGAACACTTGGTCTCCAGGTAATGGTATTGTTTGGGAATGCTGGCAGAGGTGGGTCACTGGGCTAAGTCTTCGAGGGCTTATAGCCAAGCCCACCTCCCACTTTTCTGCTTCCCGTCTGCCATAAGAATGAGGGAACACAAGCCGGGCGTGGTGGCGCACGCCTTTAATCCCAGCACTCCGGAGGCAGAGGTAGGAGGATCATCGTGAGTTCAAGGCCACCCTGAGACTACTTAGTGAATTCCAGGTCAGCCTGAGCTAGAGTGAGACCCTACCTCGAAAAACCAAAAAAAAAAAAAAAAGAATGAGGGAACACAACCAGCCATCTCAGGTTCCCACCACATGGACAGAGCCGTTCCCTCCTGTCGTGATGGGCTGAATGAATCCCTAGAAACTGTGAGGCAAAAGACATCTTTCCTCCATTAGGTTGCTTCAGGAGTCAGGCAACTTGTCACAAGAGTGAAACAAGTTATGAATACAGAAAGGTTTTTTATTTATTTTTTTTAAAGGAGGGCTGGAGAGATGGCTCAGCTGTTAAAGGTACTTGCTTGCAAGGCGTGACAGCACAGGTTCGATTCTCCAGTACCCATATTAAGAGACACATGTGTCTGGAGTTCATTTCCAGTGGCTAGAGACCCTGGCACACCCACATCTCCCCCTGATGCTTGCAAATAAATAATTTACTTAAAAAGGAGGGCTGGGGCTGGAGAGATGACTTAATGGTTAAGGCACTTGCCTGCAAAGCCAAAGGACCCAGGTTCAATTTCCCCAGGACTCACGTAAGCCAGATGCACAAGATGGTGTCTGGAGGCTCTGGTGTGCCCATTCTTTCCTTCTCTCCCTCTGCCCCTCTCTCAAATACATAAATAAATGTATGTAAAATATTAGCAAAGTGTGGTGGCGCACACCTCTAATCCCAGCACCACTAGGGGGGCAGAGGGAGGAGGACTGCCATGAGTTCAAGGCTAGCCTGAGACTACATAGTGAATTTCAGGTCAGCCTGAGCTAGAGCAAGACCCTACCTCCAAAAATAATAATAATAAAATAAATAAAAATAAAATATTTTAAAAGACAAGGGCTGGAAAGATTGCTCAGTGGTTAAGGTGCTTGCCTGTAAAAGCCTAATGAGCTGGGTTCAATTCCCCAGTACCCACATAAAGCTAGATGAACAAAGTGGCACATGCATTTGGAGTTCATTTGCAGCAGCTAGATGCTGTGGTGTACCCATCCTCCCTCCCTCTCTCTCTCTCTCTCTCTCTCTCTCTCTCTCTCTGCTTGCAAATAAATAAATTAAAAAAAATTTAAGCCTGGCATGTGGCACATGCCTTTCTTTAATCCCAGCACTCGGGAGGCAGAAGTAGGCGGATCACCATGAGTTCGAGGCCACCCTGAGACAACCTAGTGAATTCCAGATCAGCCTGGACTAGAGCGAGACCCTAACCTCAAAAAAAAAAAAAAAAAAAAAAAAAAGACCAGACATGGTGGCACATACCTTCAACCCCAGCACAAAGGAGGCAGAGGTAGGAGGATTGCTGTGAGTTCAAGGCCAGCCTGAGACTACATGGTAAATTCTAGGCCAGCCTGGGCTAAAGCAAGATCATCCTATCTCGAAAAAACCAAACCAAAACAAAAAAAAGGGGTCTGGAGAGATGGCTCAGCAGTTAAAGGTGCTTGCTTGCAAGGCCTGATGGCCTGGGTTCAATTCCCTAATACCCAAGTAAAGCCATATGGACTAAGTTGTGCATGTGTCTGGAGATCATTAGCAGTGGCAGGAAGCCCTGGTGTGCCCATACTCATTCTCTGTGGTCCTTTTTCTGTCTGCCTGCCTGTCTCTCTCTTTCTCTCTTTCTCTCTCTCAAATAAATAATAAATAAAACACAAAAATATTTTAAAGAGGAAAAAAGGATACAAATTTCTAATATCAGAAATAAAAGAGGGGGCACTGTACAGATCTCACAGCCATTAAAAGGCCAACACAAGAAATCTATAGACAACTCTGTGACCTCAAATTTGATAACATACATGAAATAGACCAAAATTCATTGGATGGTACCACCTGCTAAAATTAGAAAAAAAAATATGAACTCTGAATAGGCCTGGATCTACTAAGGAATAAATAACCAATAACCTTCTGATGCAGAAAGTAGCAGGCCAAGATGAAGTCACTAGTGAATTACACTAATCATTTAAAGAAAAAGTTATATTGTCTACATTCTCTTTTAATTTTTTTTGTTTATTTTTATTTATTTATTTGAGAGCGACAGACGAGAGAGAGAAAGAGGCAGATAGAGAGAGAGAGAATGGGTGCGCCAGGGCCTCCAGCCACTGCAAACAAACTCCAGATGCGTGTGCCCCCTTGTGCATCTGGCTAATGTGGGTCCTGGGGAATCGAGCCTTGAACCGGGGTCCTGATAAACAAGTGGACAATATACAAACACAGGAACAGCCACAAGCAGTGCCAACACCAAACAATGGCAAGGATGTGGAAAACCTGGCACATTAGACATTGTCATAAATCAGACATCAATACTTGGGTATTTAGCCCTGAAAAATGAGGTTTCTTTCTTTTCTTTTTTTATAAAAAACATGTACACAAATGCATTCTGCAGCATTTTCCAAGGAGCTCAAAACTAGAATTGACCCAAATATTCCTCAATGGGCGAACAATTACACAAATAGTGGTGCATTCATGTAATGGAACACTACTCAGCAACAAACAATGAATTGCTGTTAACTTGAAGAACTTGGACAATTAATGAGAGAATCACAACTAGTATGCTTTTTGCTAAGATACTGAATATTATTCAGTTCTTTTTCTGCATCAATCCATATACTTTATGTTCCTTCATATGTTCAAATGGCAAATTAGATGAATAGATTTTTCTAATGAACCAACTCTGTACTTCTGTAACAAATTTGAGTTGGCTAAGATGTTTTAGCTTTTTTAACATATTTTTTTGCTTTAATTAGTTTCTTTTTGCTCTGGAGTTACTCTATGTTTCTGAGAAAGATAGTGAAAATAAATGCCATCCTTTTGTCCTAGCTGGATGCCAAGATGGTATTAGTTTTGCCAAATGAACTGTTGTTAGTCAGTGTTTCATTACTGTGACAAATGCCTGAGAGAAATAATTTATAAAGGAAAAAGGGTTTTAAGCTGGGTGTGGTGGCGTACACCTTTAATCCCAGCACTCGGGGGCAGAGGTAGGAGGATCACTGTGAGTTTGAGGCCACCCTGAGAGTACATAGTGAATTCCAGGTCAGCCTGAGCTAGAGTGAAACCCTACCTAAAAAAATCAAAAAAAAAAAAAAAAAAAAGAAAGAAAGAAAGAAAAGAAAAGAAAAAGAAAAAGGAAAGGGTTTTATTCTGGTTTAGTCTGTGGCTGGCTGGCTCCATGCTTGAGACCTGAGGTGATGTAGAACATGAAAGAGAGGCACGATGGAGTACAGCTGCTCACCTCATGGCAGCTATCCAAGTGGGAAGACAAGACAGGAACAAGATAACCTTCTAGGAAAACAGCCCTGACTACTTCCTTAAAGCAGGCTCACCTCCCTAGTCCTGCTAGTCAGTGCTCTCCTGCTTCCTCTCTTCTAACTGGACCCTGCTGGGAGCACGTCTTCCAACACATAAGCCTTTGGGGGGATATTTCATATCTAAACAAATCGGAGTGTTTATAACTTTTCTATGGTCAGGGAATAAACTGACCCTAAACTTACTGGTTTCAGCCAGCAAGCGTTGCTGCCTAGGTGTCTGCTCATCCAGAACTGGGGAGCTGCTTAGCTAGGTGGGTTCTGCCTGGTGTCTATCCTCATGACATCTCAGTCAGGATGCCAGCAGGAGCTACGGTCCTCCTTCCAAGACTGCTCAGCACATGTGTACAGGCAGAAGGGCTCATGAAGGCCCCTTCTCAAGGTTCCTGCAGCCTTCTTCCAGAGCCAGCAACGAGAGAGAGCGCAACAGATGAGTTGCACAGCCTCATGTGAACTATTCCCTGAAGCCCCACTTCACTCCTTCAAATTGCATCATTAGGCCCACCCCACACTCTTAAGGGGAGCAAAATAAGGTTCCACTTCCATGAAAGGAATTTGTAATCTCAATTTTCAACTACTACAGAGAATTTCCTTTTCTAATATTCAGTCATGACAATGAAAGACAGGAATTTCCTTTTTTTTTTTTTTTTTTGTTTTTGGAAGTAGGGTTTCACTATGTAGTCTCAGGCTGGCCTTGAACTCACGGTGATTCTCCTACCTCTGCCTCCCAAGTGCTAGGATTAAAGGCTTGCGACACCATGCCCAACATTCCTATTCTTTTAATATTTGGTGGCTTCACTTATAAAAACACTAGGACTGGTGTTTTGCTTTTGAAGAGCTGATTCCATTTCCCTCATGGCTAATGAGCAATTAGGTTTTCTGTTTGCAGTGCTGGGGAGCAAACCCAGGCCTCTGCACATGCCAAGTCAACTGCCACTATGCTGCATCAGCAGCCCCGAGACTCAGGTTTTCTCTAACAAGAAGTTCAAACACTCCTGGAAGTTATTCATGCACTGGCACCAAGCTGCTGACAGTTCTTCTTCTCTCTCTTCACCCATAGTTACGGCCCATTTTTGAATATTATTTAGATCTTTCTTTAGAAAAGTTGACTATTAGAACAAAGGGTTTCCATGTACATCTGGCATGAGGAAGAGAGACATGTAACAGAACAACAGTATGTGCCCCAGACAGGACACTGGCTTCTTCAGAAAGAACTGCCTCTGCTTGTTTCTTGATCATCACTCCTGAGCCTTAAGCATTTAACTAGAGTTTACAAAGAAACCCAAGCAGATGCCATCCATCATATCAAATTTTAATTTTTCACATGACTGGCTTCTACACTTACCTTCTATTTTCTTTGGGTTAATTCTATTTTCCTTTCATTATTATTATCTTAGATTTGAAGTCTGCCTCACTAATTTTTACTCCCACTCCCAACAAACTACTTAGTACCTGAGTACTAATGAGCTACACCTGAAAGTTCTGATAGGGAACCTTTGCATTATAATCTAATTGTTAGTATTTTCTAATTTTCATTATATTCTTTTTGGAGGTATTCTTGTGTGGGCTATGGAGATATGTGTTAGGCCAGAAGACAAGTTCACATGCTATCCTGAGAGGCACACCGTCTGCCTCTTTGAGACAGGTCTGTCACTGGCCGGGAGCTCATCAATAACACTAGACTGGCCGGCCAGCAAGCCCCAGAGATCCACCTGTCTCCATCTCAGAGGCATTTTTTAAACTGACAACTATGTGGAGGTATTCACCAACATTTTATCATAAAACAGTTAAAATATATGTTTAAAAATAGTGTAACTAGCCGGGCGTGGTGGGGCATGCCTTTAATCCCAACACTCGGGAGGCAGAGGTAGGAGGATCGCCGTGAGTTCGAGGCCACCCTGAGACTCCACAGTGAATTCCAGGTCAGCCTGGGCTAGAGTGAGACCCTGCCTCGAAAAACCAAAAAGAAAAAAAAAAAAATAGTGTAACTAAAAACTGTATCACTTCACCTCGATTCACCATTATTTGCCAATTTATTCTTTTGACACATACACATGCTACATGCATTCTGCAGTATCATTTAAAGTCAGATGTTGACATAATTCCCCTAAGAATACAGAGGCAACATGCATCTCCAAATAAGTAAAATTTTCCAAATAAACACCTTTCATTGTGTCACCTAAGAAAATTAACACTTTGACAATATGACTTACCATGTAGTTTTTTAAAATTTGTGTGTGTGTGCATGTGTGCAGGCACACATGTGCATGCCAGTATCTCTTGCCAATGTAAACAAATGCCTACCAGCTTTACGTGAGTGGCTGGGGAGTTGAGCCCAGGCCTGAAGGCTTTGTAAGCAAGTACCTTTAACCACTGAGTAATGTCTCCAGCCCTTCAAAAGTGTCTTTACAGAGATTTTACTCTCCAGAACCAAATCAAACTTAGGTGAATTCATTGAAAGTGGGTGCTACCTCTTTTCTAGAATGATCCATTCTCCCTGTTTTTTCCCTCCATGATACTCTTGAAGAGTCCAGGACAACTACCTGAAGAGATGCCATGTGCCCTTTGTTACTGTGTCTTCTTGCTATTATGAAGATGCACAGACTATTCTACAGGAAATTCTTTTTCTTTGGTTTTTCAAGGTAGGGTCTCACTCTATCCCAGGCTGACCTTGAATTCACTCTGCATTCTAAGGGTGGCCTCAAACTCATGGCAACCCTACCTCTGCCTCCCAAGTGCTGGGATTAAAGGTGTGCACCACCACGCCCGGCTTCTACAGGAAATTCTTTACACATTAAGTACCCTTCCCAATACAGAAACATCTTTTCCATTAAGCGTTTTGAGGTGAATCAATGTCCATGTAACTAGAATACAAGTTAGAATGTCTGAGTACCCATAAGCTCAACTGCATGATATATAAAAATTATTTTAGGGCTGGAGAGATGGCTTAGTGGTTAAGGCGCTTGCCTGTGAAGCCAAAGGACCCAGGTTCGATTTCCCAGAAACCACGCAGCCAGATGCACAAGGTGGCATATGTGTCTGGAGTCTGTCTGCAGTGGCTAGGGGTCCTGGAATATCTGTTCTCTCTCTGCCTCCTCCTCTCAAATAAATAAATAAAATATTTTTAAAAATTATTTTACATAGGCTATTGCTAAGGCTCTTGTTACCCACCAGAACAAGAGGGTTGAGACTCTATTTGCTGAAGACTCCGCATGCTTTGGCTACAGAATATTGAGAAATGGAGCTGGAGCTGAGCTTTCCTCCTTCCTGCTGACTAACTCATAGTGCTAAAGGTGCAATGCAGCCTACTAGGAGAGCAAAGTCATCAACAAGTTTAACCAATAGTAGACAGTGCAAGCTTCATGCCTAGCCAGCCAGGCAATGGCTGTGCAATGGTGGCATGTCTGTTAGGGGAAACAAACTGCTCTCTGACTGGCTTTGAGACCCACTCCATTGAAGGGAATTCTTGCCTGGTACTGAAAACCTAGTCAAAAAACCAATGCCTGGGGCTTAGTGGTTAAGAAGCTTGCCTGCAAAGCCAAAGGGCCTCAGTTCAATTCCCCAGGACCCATGTAAGCCAGATGCACAAGGTGGTGCATGTGTCTGGAGTTCATTTGCAGTGGCTGGAGGTGTTGGTGTGCACATTCCTTCCTTCCTTCCCTCCCTCCCTCCCTGCCTCCCTCCCTCCTTCTCTCTCTCTCTGCCTAATAAATAAATAAATAAATAAAATAAAATATTTAAAAAACCCAAATGCCTGGGAGTTCATAAGTCCTAGGGAGGAAGCTAGTACTATTGTTTAGCTAAACACGTATATTATACCCATCAAATTGTTCTGTAAATATTTATTTATATTTATGCTTATGCTCATATATTAATGCCACTCTCACTTTTGTTTTTATTTTTTAAATTTTATTTTAGACAGAGCAAGAGAGAGACAGAGAGAGAGAGAACTGGTACACCAGGACCTCAGCCACTGCAATCGATCTCCAGATGCTTATGCCACCTAGTACGCTTACCTTACCTTTGTGTGTCTGGCTAATGTGGGATCTGGAGAGAGACTGAACCTGGGTCCTTAGGCTTCGCAGGCAAGCGCCTTAACCAGTAAGCCATCTCTCCAGCCCTGCTGTCACTTTTGGTTAGAGATGCTTCTCTCTCCAGATTATGGTGACCACTGGGGAGACTCAGAACTCATCAAAGTGCTGAGGAGAGTCAGTGGAGTGGTTCAGCACTGAGACATTTCTATTACATCCTCCAAGGCTTAGGGACCACTGCAGAAGAGGTGATGGAAAGAATATAAAAATCAAAGGATGGGAAGGAGTGCTTTGGAATGCTGTCTTCTAGACAAAAAGTGACAATTATTCATGACTTCACAGTGGCTGATGCTACCTGACTTGCATAATATGAAGGCAAAAAAAAAAAGATGATATCAAATAGAAGAGAAGATAGTTGGAAAGAAGGGGCTCAGTGAAGGGGAGAGATGGGGAAGGGAGGGGCAAAGGAGGGTGGTAGGAGGGGATTATGATCAGGGCACACTGTATATATATATACATACATACATACACACACACAGAGGCTGTTAGTAAAAAGTTAAAAATAGAACTGGGGATATAACTCAGCAATTAAAGGCACTTGCTTGCAAAGCCTGCTGGACAGGGCTGAATTCCCCAGTACCCATGTAAAGCCAGATGCACAATATGGTACGTGCAAGTAGAGCTTATAAGCAGTGGCAAGAGGCCCTGACATGCCCATACTCTTAGCTCTCTCTCTTTCCCCCTTCTTTTTCTCTGCTCACAAAGAAATAAATAAAATTTAAAGTTAAAAAATAAAATACTCTGAGCCTTGCATAGTGGTGCATGCCTTTAATCCCAGCACTCAGGAAGCAGAGGTAGGAGATCACCATGAGTTCAAGGCCACCCTGAGACTACACAGTGAAATCCAGGTCAGCCTGAGCTAGAGTAAGACCTTACCTCGAAAAACCAAAACAACAACAAAAATACTTTAAGAATTATTTTATGCTGGGCATGGTGGCGTGTACCTTTAACCCCAGCACATGGAAGGCAGAGGTAGGAGGAGTTCAAGGCTACCTTGAGACTAGAATTCCAGATCAGCCTGGGCTAGAGAGAGACCCTACCTCAAGAAGGAAGGGAGGAAGGAAGGGAGGGAGAGAGAGAGGGAAGAAGGAAGGAAGGAAGGAAGGAATTATTCTATTATAGCTTTAATTTATTTGACTTGATTTTAAGCAAAGGTATACTTATTATCTTGCAGCACCATATTCAGGTATGAATACTATATAACTTATTTAAATTAAAGTTATATTGTTGTTCACAAATGATCCAATTTATCTACACTTTCTATCCGTGCTCCAGTAATAAGCCAGTACTAGCATCAGTGATGGAAAACAGCAGGCTGACGACCTGGAAGACACGAACATGAAGTAAGAATGCATAGCATCTGGGCCTTCAGACATGAGGAGAGATGACAAAGAATGTTATTTTCTATTTGGAAGGAAGTGAAGAAACAGCTTTAATAGCGTGTGGGTAGTAAGCAACAGAAGGCGCTTATTATCTCCATCCAAAGAAAATAACCAACCGAAAATAAAACAAAAACCATTCCAGATAGTCATGTTGTCACACAATGAGTGCTAATACAGTGTGTGTTTAATCATACGCTTATCCAGTGACTGTCTGAGAACAACCACAAAACAAAGAGCGCAACCAGAATTCAAATCCAGGTCTCATTACAGATCTACATTCCTACTGTATACCTATATCACACAACAGAGACCTCAGTGCACAATTAGAATAAGTGTGTGCACTCAAACGGAATAGATGAAAGCAACTGAGTGGAGAGACTCATTTCATGTACATTAGAAGGCAAGATTACTCTGGGAGAAAAAGATGTTAGTAACATAGCACTTCAGTCCTTCTGATGTTTATTACTAAAAGTCAAATTATAATAATTCCTTAGCTATTAAGACTTCAGAATTAACTTTTATGTGTCCCTTTGGTTCAGTCAGTTTGGGTTTCATTAGGATAAATTCATATTTAGGATTTCATGTCTTTTTGATGAGCTGGTAACTTATCTTCATGGTCTATCCCTCTGTCACTGGTAGTCTCTGACCTGAAGACTACTGCATGTAAAGTAGGTCATTTCTGCTCCATCATTGTGTCTTGCATCTCTTGTCAGCAGCATAGAATTAGGCCTTGCTTGTTTGCCCAATCTGAACATATTTGCCATATAACTGCAATGTTTAGTCCATTTACAATCTAGGTAATTATTAATGTGGTTTGTTTTAATTTTACCACGCTACCTTTTTCTTTTTGGTTTTTTGAGCTAGGGTCTCACTCTAGCTCAGGCTGACCTAGAATTCACTCTGTAGTCTCAGGGTGGCCTTGAACTCACAGCGAACCTCCTACCTCTGCCTCCCAACTGCTGGGATTAAAGGTGTGTGCCACCACGCCCCACTACCCTGCCTGCTTTTTAATCTACCACTCTGTTTTATTCCATTGTTATTTTCCTGTCTTCTTTTTGACTCATTTGATATTTTTTAGCATTCCATTTTATCACATTTACTGGCTTATTAGACATACCACCTTTTTATTGGCTCCTCTGGAGATTTACTATATAATCTGTCACAATCTACTGAGAATCAGCAAACAGTAATGTTGCCAGGTAACAACACAGTTCAATCCACCTCCACCTCCTTTGTGCTAGGGTATTTTTTCATGTCATAAACCCACAGTATACTGTTAACATTTCAATTAAGCGGGAAATTATCTCTGATACAAAATAAGACATAAGCGAAAAAGTAACCTATAATTACCTGAGAGACCACTCATGGCCTTCTACGTACCTTGAACCTAAGTTTCTGTCTGGTATTACTTTCCTTCAGCTGACAAGATCCAACTATTTTAGCACTATCTAGAGTGAAAGTTTGATGGTGATGAATGGTCTTAGATGTCACTCTTCTGAGAATGTCTACAGCACTAACATGGGTGAAAGTCATTTCCATCATCCATTATTTCTGATAGAAGTCAGTTTATTCAATTTGATAAATTTAGCAATTTAAATGTCCATCTGCTAGTTGCAGGTCTGTGTGATCTCTGGGTATGTTCCTATTTTTTCTTCTCATACACTTTCCTGCTTTTTCATTTGTTTAGGGATTTTTGATATAGCAAGACACTAAGGATGCTATATTGTTGAATGTCTAGACTTACTTTAAGGTGTGTTTTGTTTGGCATGAATTTATTGGCAGCACAACTTGACACTTGAAAAATACAAACGTGTAAAGAAAAGTTTAGCCAAAAACACACCTGGTCAAGAACATCTGATAACTTCTGGCACATTTTCTTTTATTTATACACAAACATTTATATATATGTTCAGAAATCATTTTCAATATTAAAGCAAAATCAGTCTTATATTTTTTCCATTAACACTGCATAGTATTTTCCCAAGTCATTATATATTAATTGACAAAAGGATCTTTTATTGCTATATAATAAAATCTTAATAGTAATTTAAAAATGATAATGTTGAATACTGATGTTCCATCACTGTAAATTAAACTTATTCTCAGAAGCCACAATGCTCACCCCATAATTTTGGTCTTTATTCAACTATTACTTTGATGGAGGCTCCCTGACCAAGCAAATCTATTTAAAACTGTAATCCTATTACTGACATACAATACTATATAATACAATACTAAAAAGAGACCAGAGTTTTACATGAACCTTCCTGATAGTAGGTACTTTAGTATTTGTTGAATGATTGCAAGACTATTAAGGAAAGATATACAACATGATTTAAACTAGGGCAAAGTAAATGAACAAAAGTGTTATAAATGTTAAAAATCTGTTATGGGGCTGGAGGGATGGCTTAGTGGTTAAGGTGTTTGCCTGCAGAGCAAAAGGACTCAGTTCAATTCCCCAGGACCCACATTAGCCAGATGCACAAGAGGGCACAAGCGTCTGGAGTTCGTTTGCAGTGGCTGGAGGCCCTGGTAAGCCCATTCACTCCCCCCTCCCCCTCCCTCTTTCTCTGTCAAATAAATAAAAAAAATAATAAAATAAAATATTTTTTAAAAAATCTGTTATGGTGAAAATAAATTTTCTGTGCTTTAAATTTTTCTCTAAATTAAAATGCTTCTTTATATGTCAAAGACAATTTGCTTGGGCTGATGAGATGCCTCAGCAGGTTAAGTGCTTGCTACATACACATGAGGACCTGAGTCTGAACCCCAACATCCACATAAAAGCTGGCCATGCTGTACATGCCAGTAACCCCAGAGGTAAAGGGGGCAGGGACAGGAGGACTACTGGAGCTGACTGGTCAGCTAATCTAACAAAAAAAAAAAGTGAGCTCTAGGTCTAGTAAGAGACCCTGTCTCAAGGAATAAGGCAGATGAGTAACAGAGGAGGACATCCAACATCCCCCTAGGGTCAGTGCACATGTACACTTGAGGCGTGCATGCACACCTGTACACACATGTGCATATGCCATATACACAAACCACACATTCAACACACAAATTTCTTTTATAAAATGGTGATGCACATAGGTCACACTTATCAAATATTTCTTAAATGTGTATGAGTGGAAACGGACTAAGATAACCTAATGATTTCAAACTAAGTTGTGACAAATCATTTCCTAAATCAACTGACTACATGTGTTTGCTAACACAGTACTATGTAGATTCAGAGATGAGTAAGATAGTTGCTGGGCACCAAGGGCTCAAAATTTACTGGAAGACATGCACAGTTTGAAAGTATACTACAGAAATAAAAAAAATATAGTACAGGATGAGGAGATGGCTCAGCATTTGCTTACAAAGCAGCATGTGTCTGGAGTTGATTTACAGCAGCAGGAGGCCATGTCATGCCCATACTCACTCACCCTCTCTTGTAAATAAATAAAAGTATAAGAAATTAAAGCCAGATGTGGTGGCACATGCCTTTAATCTCAGCACTCAGGAGGCAGAGGTAGGAGGATTGCCGTTGAGTTCAAGGCCACATAGTGAATTTCAGGTCAGCCTGGGCTAGAGTGAGACCCTTCCTCCCATGGGGCTGGGGAGATGGCTAGCAGTTAAAAGGTACTTGCTTGCAAAGCCTGTCAGCCTGGGTTTGATTCCCCAGCACCCACATAAAGACAGATTCAAAGTAGTGCAATCATGGCACACATGCACCCATATACACACTATCTCGCACACAAATAAATTATATGATAATACATACATATACATATATTGTACATGACAAGAAACTGTGGCAGGCAAATGTTCTGGAAGTACACAAGGTAAAGCCAGGAGTGAAGAACGTTGGAAACCATGTGGTTAAACAGGATGGGTCTTTGATTATGGTCTTTAAGGCTATTTAATACAGTACTACTGCTGAAGGGCTCAGCAAAAGCCAAGGAAAAGAGACTAAAAGACAGAGTTTTATGGGACTAGGTACAGAAAAATAACTATGTAACTACCAGACAAGGGTTGCAAAGCAAGGATATCCCTCAGGAATAGGCAGATAACCTCCTCAGATGACATTGCAGTGACACACGTAATGAAATAGAACAAATTGACAGCTTTCACATGAAAATTCTGTAGATGAACTGTGCTCTCCCTGGGAGGGAAACTGTGTAGGGGAAAGGAGGACTGAGGGGCTGGAGAGATGACTTAGCAGTCTAAGACTAAGCGCTTGCCTGTGAAGCCTAAGGACCCCAGTTCGAGGCTTGATTCCCCAGGACCCACGTTAGCCAGATGCACAAGGGGGTGAACGCATCTGGAGTTCGTTTGCAGTGGCTGGAGGCCCTGGCACGCCCATTCTCTCTCTCTCTCTATCTGCCTCTGCCTCTCTCTCTCTCTCTCTCTCTCTCTCTCTCTCTGTCGCTCTCAAATAAATAAATAAAAATAAGCAAAAAAAATTAAAACATAAAAAAGGAGGACTGAGAAGACAAGCTCTGAAGTAAAGAGGGAAAGAAACTTTGAAGTACTTAGACTTAATTCTGTACACAATTTTAAAATAAACACCTTACAAGTCAATCATTAATTTCAGAAAGGCTCAAAAATACATTAAAAGCCAAGCATGGTGGCATACATCTTTAATCCCAGCACTCGGGAGGCGAGGTAGGAGGATTGCTATTTGAGGTCACCCCGAGACTCCATAGTGAATTCTAGGTCAGCCTGGGCTAGAGCAAGACCCTACCTTGAAAAAAAAAATTAAAAATAAAAAAATAGTAATTATTTTGTACACCAGCCACATCAGTTCTCTGTATTACTGAAAAGCAACATTCGCTGTGTTTTCCTTTTGGTCTCTTCTGAGATCGGGATTTCTCACATGCCATGTATGTTCAGTTTGGTGTGTGAAATTGTAACTATATTGTGTGTGTGTATACCTTGTATACAAGGTCAGAGGACAACTCCATATCTGTGCTCTACCTTCTCTTTTTTAAACTTTAAAAAGTATTTACTCTGAGAGAGAGAGAGAAAGAGAGAGACAGGGAGACAGAAATGGCACACCAGGGCCTCAGCCACTACAATCGAACTCCAGACGCTTGCACCACCTGGTGGGCATGTGTGACCTTGCGCTTGCCTCTCCTTTGTCTGGCTTATGTGGGATCTGGAGAGTCAAATATGGGTCCTTAGGCTTTGCAGACAAGCGTCTTAACAGCTAAGCCATCCCTCCAACCCTCCACCTTATTTGAGACAGGGTCTTCTGCCTCTGTAAATGAAGTGCCAGACCACAATCAAATGTCAGATTAATTAGCCTACAAGCTTTGGATTTTCCTGACTCCACCTCCCACTGGCAGTTGGGATCATAACCTTATGTACAAAACCTTTCAAATGTTATTCTGGCATGTCTTTTAATTTGGGTTGGGAATAAGTTCTAAAATACAAAAGTAGGTTTTTCAATTGCTTTTGTTTTTTTCAAGGTAGGTTTCACTCCAACCCAGGCTAACTTGGAACACATTTTAGTCCTGGGATAGCCTCTAGCTCACAGCAATCCTTGTACCAGAGTAACCTGAGTGCTGGGATTAAAGGCATGTATCACGCGCGAGAATTGGTACATCAGGATCTCCAGCCACTACAATAGAATTCCAGATGTGTGCACTCCCTTGTGCACATGTATGACCTTGCATGCTAGTGTCACTTTGTGTGTCTAGCTTATGTGGAACGTGGAGAGTTGAACATGAGTCCTTAGGCTTCGCAGGTAAGTGTCTTAACTGCTAAGCCATTTCTCCAGCCCCACTGGTTTGTTTTTCAACTAGTAAAATCTTTTATTTATTTATGTTTTTGGGGGGTTTTTTTGGTGTTTTTTTTTTTTTTTTTTTTTTTGAAGCAGGGTCTCGTTCTAGCCCAGCCTGACCTGGAATTCACTGTGTAATCTCAGGCTGGCCTCGAACTCAGAGCGATACTCCTACCTCTGCCTCCTGAGTGCTGGGATTAAAGGTATGCACCACCATTCCCAGCCGTAAGATCTATTTTTTGTTTACTATTTTTAAAAAATTTTTTTGAGAGAGAGAGAGAGAGCCAGCCTCAGCCACTGAAATCGAACTCCAGATACTTGTGCCATCTAGTGGGCATGTGCGACTTTGCACTTGCCTCCTCTTTGTACATGTGGTTTACGTGTGATTTGGAGAGTCGAACATGGATCCTTAGGCTTTTCACGCAAGCGCCTTAACTGCCTCCAGCCCCTTGTTTATTATTTTTAATAATTATTATATATTAATATTTTTAATAATATTTTAATGGGGTCAGGGATGTAGGGGAGGGGTGGGAGGAGGGTTATTAAAATTAAAGATGTTATGAATAAGCCATTTGGAAACCTACTTCTTCACTAGCTAAGTAACGTATATTTAAAAAAAGAAAAGAGTTGGTAAGACAAAGTGGCACACATCTTTAATCGCAGCTAGGGAGGCAAAGGTAGGAAGATCTCTGTGAGGCTGATGCCAGCCTGAGAACTACATAGTGAATTCCAAGCTAGCCTAGGCCAGAGAGATACCCTACCTCAAAAAAAAAGAGGGGGGAGGGGGAACATGTGGGCAGAAATACCCTGTAGGGATGGATAATGCTGTACCCAGAAGCCATATATTGTTTCAGTACCAGGGGTGGGATACCTTCCAGTGAGTTGTTGGTCAGAGAGGCCCCTAATGCTCCTCAAAACATGACAGGCTACTGCCAAGGCTCTTGGTTTCACACCAGAACTAGACGGTAAGACCCTATGGCTGAAGACTCCACATGCTTAGGCTGCAGGTTATTGAGACATCCAGCTGGAGCTGAGCTGGAAGCCTCCTTCCTGTTGTTTAGCTGTCAGGATGCTGGAAAGAGTTTTGTAGCAGCCTGTTAGAGGAGAAAAATCATCAACGGTCTTAAGCAGAAGGGGACCCTGCAAGTTTTACAGTTGGCAGTAAGGCCAAACATATCAGCTTGTGCAATGGTGGCATGTCTGTTATGAGGGACACCAACTACTCTCCAGTTGGATTTGAGGCCCACTCCACGGGAGGGAATTATGTCTGGTACTTAAAACCTAATCAAAAGCCTATGGCTGGGGAAGTCATAGCCCCAGGCGAGTAATGACTAGTGTTTGGCTAAATGTATACATTATACCCACCAAATTGCACTGTAAATATTTATGTTTATGCCCATATATTAATGCTACTCTCACTTTTGATTAGAGAAGCTTCTTTTTCCAGAAGGCAGTGACCTCTGGGGAGACTCAAAACTCATAAAGTTCTGAAAGTGACAATGAAGTGTTGAGTGTAACACACCTCTATCACACTCCAAGGCTCAGGGATCACTGCAGAAGAGGTGACAGAAAAAAATGTAAGAGCCAAAGGAAGGAGAGGAGAGCTTTGCAATACTGTCTTCTAGACATAAAGTTTATTCACGACCTCACAGTGGCTGATGCTACCTACACAAGATATGCATAGTAGGAGAAAAAAAATTGATGACATCAAAATAGAAAAGAGGCATGGAGGGATAGCTTAGCGGTCAAGGCATTTGCCTGCAAAGCCAAAGGACCCAGATTTGATTCCCCAGGACCCACATTAGCCAGATGCCCAAGGTGGTACATGTGTCTGGAGTTCGTTTTCAGTAGCTGGAGGACCTGGTGCACCCATTGTCTCTCCCTCCCTCATTCCCTGTTTCTCTCTGTCAAATAAATAATATTTTAAAAAATTTATTTAAAAGAAATAGAAAAGAGACTAGTTGGAAAGACAAAGGGAGTCAGTAGAGGGGGAATTCAGGAGGGGGAAAAGGAAGGTTGAGGGAGGGGATTATGATCATGGTATATTGTCTATATGTATGGAAGTTGTCAATAAAGTTTTTTAAAACTCTTCATTCTATATATATATATACATATATATATATATACACACACACACACACACATACATACATACATACATACATACATACTGGTTTACTGAGGTAGGGTCTCATTCTAGCTCAGGCTGACCTGGAATGTACTATATAGTCTTAGGGTGGCCTTGAACTCATGGCGCTCCTCCTACCTCTGCCTCCTGAGTGCTGGGATTAAAGGCGTGTGCCACCATGACCAGCTCCATTCATTAAAATTTTATTATAGTTTTTTAAAACTCATGCCACTTTTGTTTACATTTAATGATCTATACATCTGAAATTCTGCTAGTACTGCTGAAGAGTTGAGGCCCTGAATTCATTCCCTTCCTACAGTAATGTGTCCAAGCAATCACACTGTTTCTTAAATCATCCTCCCAATAATTTGTGATACCTCCTTTAATTCTTACTTGTATTATAACAAAAATACAACTTCATGCCCGGCATGGTGGCACACACCTTTAATCCCAGCACTCAGGAGACAGAGGTAGGAGAATTACCATGAGTTCAAGGCCACCCTGAGACTAATAGTGAATCCCAGGTCAGCCTGAGCTAAACTGAAACCTTACATCTAAAAAAAAAAAAAAAAGTACAACTTCATTATGATTCTCAATGGAAGAAAAAGAATGTGAATGCCAACAGAAAACAAGATTCCATCACTGAATGCTCCATGCTCCTGAATGTAGCGTTTTTGTACTTGGGACTCCAGGAATAAGCAAGTGCAATCTAAAGTATCCACAACGGACATGTCCAAAGCATAATGCTTGTTACTTAATCTGCCATAATTGCTATACAACCCATTCATCTTTTTAAGTTACTATAAATATTAAACATGTGTAACCTCAACTATATATTAAAGAAATAAACACAGTTCATTGTATCCCCAAACAACCTCCTATGAAACCAACTTTTTTGTTTGTTTGTTTGTTTGTTTTTGTGGAAAGGGCTAATTTCAGATAATGATCCTCTAGGTCCTTATCTGCCTCCAGGAGCATGCCATCTAAGCAGCCCTAAATTGTTCATGCTAGGTTGTCACACATTTAAGCTACTGTTGAGACCTACTATATTTTAGCACAAGACATAAGTCATGCTACTACCCGTACGGGTGAATGTACAGAGCTCATATTTCACATCTCACTTTAGGAGTCAGAAATCTCCACCAGCCTGGAATTGGCAGCCCTGCACGCAGGGATTACAACAAGCACACCATCCATCTAGCACAACCCTGTCCTCTTGTCTCCAGCTGCTGCAAACGAATTCCAGAGGTATGCACCACCTTGTGTAGCTGGCTTACGTGGCTCCTGGGGAATTAAACCTGGGTCCTTTGGCTTTGCAGGCAAGTGTCTTAACTACTAAGCCATCCCTGTAGCCCCTTGTTTAAAAAAAAAAAAAACAACTCTAAAAATCTGGGGCTAGAGAGATGGCTCAGTGGTGAATATAGCTAAATGATGTGCTATTTCAAAATTGCTAGGAGACAGCTGGGCACACGCCTCAATCCCAGCACTTGGGAGGCTAAGTAGGAGGACCACAGTGAGTTTGAGGCCACCCTCAGAGTACATAGTGAATTCCAGGTCAGCTTTGGCAAGAGTGAGACTCTACCTCGAAAAACAGAACAAAAAACTTGCTAGAAGAGTCACCCTCTTGCCCCCAGAGACAGGTCTTACTATGCTGCTCCAGCTGCCCTGGAACCACTATGCAGCCCAGGACAGACTCAAGCATGTAATAGTCCTGCCTCAGTTCCCCATGTGCTCAGAAGACAAGTGTCTGCCACCATACCCAGCTAGAAGAGCAGAATTCAGTTGTTTCTTCACACCAATACTTACCAGTATAATTACACTAATATGCTCATTCTACAATGTATACATACTGAAATATAATACTGTACCCCATGAAGATACACAACTATTATTTATTGATAAAAAATAAAAATCCCACAAGTGCTTAGTGACTTTTAAATTGTTGGGAAATGGCTTCAAAAGAAAAACTACATTCTGCTAAAGTTAAGGATCCCAGCTAACTGTCATAACTGTCAACATGCCACACTTTCAGCATACTTTGTTTTCAGTAGAAGTCATGCTATGCTAATTTGACATGTCATAATTTCCAGAGGTTAAAAAAATTTTTTAAGTGTGGCAGTGCTACTAGAGTTGATCTTTTTTCTCCTTCCCTGCATTCTCAATGAGGAATCATAATGAAATATGACCTATTTTTATTTAAAAACATTGAAATTTTTTTTACAATAAAACATGAGTAAAATCCACCACCCTAGAGGTAAAGGAATGTGTGTGTGCATGCATGCATGTGCTTTAGAAAAAATATTTCAAACTTCAAGCTGAAACATTACTTATCTGAAGTCCACTACAGTCATACACAACATTTCCATCAACAATGGACTGCAGGTACACGTTCATGCACAAATGGTGGTGCCATAAAATGACACCATCTAGCAACATTCTAGCTGTCTCAGATCATGTGAATAAACTCTATGATCCTGACATAACATCACTGAATGATGCACTTCTCAATTTAACTCCGTCATTTGGTGGCATAGAACTGCAAAGATTGGTAATGTTAGCTGTGTTAACACTATGAAACACTCAAAACAACTGTAAATAGAAATTTGCCATAAGCTATGCCTTCATACTGCTGAAAATGGTACATACCAACAACTTTACATTTTTTACAAGTAAAAATGTTAACATTTGTTGTTTTGATTTGTTTTCTTTTTTCTTTTTTTTTGGGGGGGGGGATTTCGAGGTAGGGTCTCACTCTAGCCCAGGATGACCTGGAATTCACTATGGAGTCTCAGGGTGGCCTCAAACTCACGGCGATCCCCCTACCTCTGCCTCCTGAGTGCTGGGATTAAAGGCGTGCACCACCACGCCCGGCTTGATTTGTTTTTCTTAATGTAGTGTTTTATTTAATTAAATTAATTTATTTATTTGTGAGAGTGAAAGAGGCAACGAGAGAGAGAGAATGGGCAGGCCAGGGCTTCCAGCCACTGCAAACGAACTCCAGATGCATGCGCCACCTCGTGTATCTGGCTTATGTGGGTCTTGGGGAATCGAACCGAGGTCATTTGGCTTTGCAGACAAGCGCCTTAACTGCTAAGCCATCTCTCTAGCCCTGTTGTTTTGATATTTAACTTCAACCACACTTGTAACTTTATTACATAAAGAGGTGGACACTGGGAGGAAAGCAGCAAAAAAAAAACTACACCAGAACCCCCCCCCCAAACTAAGTAAAGAAGTTGGGTAGTGAGTTCATTCATTCCACAATAGAGAGACATCAATATGGAAGAGAGATACAAACCAATCCTCACAGAGCTGATAGTCTAACAAAGAAAACTATACACTTTATTCCAATGTAATGCATAACAACAAGAACTGGAACCAAGGGGACTCGGAAAAGGCTCTTCCGGGCTGGAGAGATGGCTTAGCAGTTAAATGCTTGCCTGTGAAGCCTAAGGACCCTGGTTCGAGGCTCCATTCCCCAGGACCCACGTTAGCCAGATGCACAAGGGGGCACACGCGTCTGGAGTTTGTTTGCAGCGGCTGGAGGCCCTGGCGCGCCCATTCTCTCTCTTTCTACCTGCCTCTTTCTCTCTCTCTCTCTGTCACTCTCAAATAAATAAATTAAAATAAACAAAACAAACAAAAAAAAAAGGCTCTTCCTAAAGTAACTGGAGCTGAATTCTCAGCAATTTGCTAAGGAGGGGAGGCTTACACAGAAGAGACCAAGCGGGGGGGGGGGGGGGGGGGAGGGAGGGTGGGAGAGGCAAGAGAGCAAAGTAGAGTTGTCTACTAAACCCAGTATCCAAATGTAATCACTTGGACTTGAGATTTCAAAATATTAGGCTTCAAAACAAAGGAAACCAAAAGTAATAAGCAAAGGTTAGTCTATTTTGTAATTTCTATGCTTAGCAAAATTTTTCTGCACATCTTAATGAGAAAATCGACTTAAGGAAATATAATTATCTCACTGGTTCAAAATATGCTATATAAAAAATGACAGCTGGCATATATCGCTCTATAAATATGAATAAAGTAGAAGTGTCTGAAAATAACATGCCTTATAGGAAGAACCATACAAGTATGTAATTAAGTGCCAGTGAAGCTAGGGACAATATACCAATAAATCTTTTTTATTTGTAGTAAGCACTGAGAGCTTTGAACATACCTAAAGAATCAGAAGACTGACCCATGAAGATCAAGAGGAGAAAACAAACAGAACCAAGTACAATATCATCTTTTAGGTTTTTAGAAACCCCTATGCCTTAGTTAAATAAAAACACTACTTCTTATGCACCTACTGTCTTTGATCCTCTACAATTACAATTAGATAAATAGCCTTTCTACTTCTTTTTTTTTTTTTTTTTTTTTGGTTTTTCGAGGTAGGGTTTCACTCTAGCCCAGGCTGACCTGGAATTCACTATGGAGTCTCAGGGTGGCCTTGAACTCACCGGGATCCTCCTACCTCTGCCTCCCGGGTGCTGGGATTAAAGGCGTGCGCCACCACGCCCGGCTCTACTTCTAATTATTATACAACTCAGGCAATATAATTCCCTTTTCAACTTCTTAAAAAATCAAAGTGGCCGGGTGTGGTGGCACATGCTTTTAATCCCAGCACTCAGGAGGCAGAGATAGGAGGATTGCCATGAGTTCGAGGCCACCCTGAGACTACATAGTGAATTCCAGGCCAGCCTGAGCTAGAGTGAGACCCTACCTTGGAAAAAAAAAAAATTAAAGTGTCCTAAAATTAAATCAGAGTAATGACTGCACAACATTGTGAGTACACTAAAAATTGTTTAATTGCATACTTAGAACCACTAAATGAAATGATGTCTAAGTTATTTCAATAAAGCTATTTTATTAAAAAAATCCAAAGCCAGAAGCATTCAATAATTACTTGTAAAATTGACTCTAAAGCAGGAAACTAAGTGGTGTATACATATAACTGGACATAGAATATGGCCATTTTGGGGCTGGAGAGATGGCTTGGTGGTTAACGCGCTTGCCTGCAAAGCCAAAGGACCCAGGTTTGATTCCTCAGGACCCACATAAGCCAGATTCACAAGGGGGCGCATGGATATGAAGCTCGTTTGCAGCGCCTGGAGGCCCTGGCACACCCATTCTTTTTCTCTTTCCCTGCCGACTTCTCTCTCAAATAAGTAAAGAAAAATAAGATATTAAAAATATATATGGCCCTTTTCCCTTAAACTATAATTAACCACCTTGACATTTGCTTGCAACTCTCACAGCAAAAGTCCGTCCATCCGTCCTTCCTCCCTCCCTCCCTCTCTCTCTTCCTTCCTCTTTTTCTTTAAAAGCAGGAGCCCAAAAGGCCTGCTTATTCTTTTTATTTTATTTTATTTTATTTTATTTATTTTTTAGGCAAGCTCAACAGACTGGCCTTTTTTTTTTTAACTGAGAATGAGAGAGAGAAGTGGCGTGGCAGGACCTCCAGCCACTGCAATCAAACTCCAGATGTATGTGCCACCTTGCGCGCATATATAACCATGTGCGCGTGTGTCACTTTGTACATCTGGTTTATATAGGACCTGGAGAGTCAAACATGAGTCCTTAGGCATCTCAGGCAAGCACCTTAACCAAGCCATCTCTCCAGCCCTTTTCTTTCTTCTTTTGAGGCAAGCTCAACAGACTGGCTTTTTTTTTTTTTTTTTTTTTTTTTTTTTTAATGAGAGAGACAGACAGACAGACAGGCAGAGAGGGAGGGAGGGAGGGAGAACTGGCACACCAGGGCTTCCAGGCCACTGCAACTGAACTCCAGACACATGCACCCCTTTGTGCACATGTGCGACATTGCGTGCTTGTGTCACTTTGTGTGTCTGACTTATGTGGGACCTGGAGAGCAGAACATGAACCCTTAGGCTTAACAGGCAAGCACCTTAACCTCTAAGTCATCTCTCTAGCCCCCTTTTCTTCTTTATAAACTCTTCATTGACAATTTTTATATATATACATAATACATTTTGGTCATAATCCCCTCCTTTTTTTTTTCCCAACCAGTCCCTTTTCCTCCTTGACATCTTTTCCTTCTTTGGCTGACCTCCATCATCTATGACGGTATGTTGATGGGCCCAACATGGTGCAGATCTTGTGCATGTGATGACAGTGGCCAGCACAGGTTTCCAATGCAATGTTACAACACATATATACAGTATGTTACAAGTGGCTGATTACTAAACAGTAAGTACCAAGGTCTACAAGTGAAATACCTGCAGACAAATACAGCAGGGCCTTGTTTATTTTCAACCTATAACCTCTGTCTTAACTACTATAAAACATTCACAATTAGTGATTACAGATATTGTTGAGTTAATATGTGACATATTTGTAGTTGCTTACTTTTTCTTGCCTTTGTTTCTATATTTTTTCTTTCATTCTGTTTTTGTGGTGCTGGGGACAGAAACCAAGGGCCTCATGCATTGAACTACCACTGGTCTACATCCCCAGCACCTTTCTTTGGCTCTGTTTATCCTTAATTAAACATGCCAAGGTTTAATATGTATGCTGCTTGGTTTTCTGGATCTGTGCATGAAGTCTGTCATTAACTTTGATAAATTCTCAAGCTGCTACTATTTCAAGTATTTCTTCTGTTCCTTTCTCTCTTCTCAGTGTTCTCATTATCAATATGTTATACCTTACATGACTGTCACTTCTTTCACTGTTCCATATTCTTCATTCTTTTGTTTTCTTTACATGCTAGTTTTGGGCATTTCTACGGACATCTTCATACTTCACGAAGACTCTTTCCTCAGTCAGGTTCCGCCTCCAGACGAGACACTTCTAGCAGTATTTAAGCTTTTGCAGTACTGAGAATGGAACTTAGGAACAGAAACATGCTAGGCAAGTGTTTGCACACTGGCCTCGCCCTGTCTGTAGCCCTAACAGTGTTTCTGATTTCTACCATTTCTTTTGGCTTCTCTGCTTATCCACCTGCTCCTACACACAGGCTCCCTTAGAACACCTAGGGTATTTATCACAGATCTTTTAAATACCTAGTGCAGTCATTCAAGTATCTGTCATATCCCATTCTTCAGACTTTTTTCCTTGTAGTAAGTATGCCTTTTATCTTTTTGTTGAAGGCCAGGCACACTAGTAATTAAACTGAATTTACTATTTCTTACTCCATGGTGTGACAGGCTAAGACTTTTTCTAGTATCCTTGTCTCTGTCTCCACTGTTCTCCACTTTTTCCTTAGACTCCTTAAACAGTCTGTGAGGCTGACATTACTTACTTTCAGGCGTGGTCCTCAAATAATACAGGAGCCCTACTGAGAGGGTGAAGTGAAAGGGGAGGGAAAGCATTTCACAGTCCTACGCTTAGTCTTTAGTCTTTCAGACACGCTCAGCTGATTATTTTTCTTCTCCCTTATCAAAGACTAGATGGGGCTGAAGCTGGGTATTTTCCTTCCTCTAGGTCAGTTACGCTTTACTAAAAGCTCCGTTGGTTGGACTGTGGTAAACAGTTTCCTTAGAGGGGAGACTGTGTTAAAGAGAACAGACAGCTGTCAACATATTTCAGAATGGGTACTTTCATATCTGCAGGAAGCATAAGGGGGCTTCTCTGATCCTCACAGTTAGAATCAGCTAAAACTCCCCAGGTACAACTAAAGGGGTGTGGCACTTGCTCCTCTAAACCAGCCCCTTTTGAGCCTTTAATTCACAGCTTAGTCCACACTGAGCCTCCAGCACTTCATAACAGCCATCTGAGGCACTCTTACCTACTCTGGCCCTAGCTGTGGGCTTCTGCTTGTATCTGCTTTGTGCAGAAGCTTTGTGCAGAAGCGACTACCCATCGCCCCACTTTCTCAGCAACCTTTGCTTTGTGACTTCAACTCTCTGAGAACTCTAAAAAACAGCTGCTGTTTGTCCACCCTTTGTTGTTGCTGTGATGACCCAAAGACAGTGCACCAGAGAAGAAACCAGACATCAGTATACCTTAGTGCGGGGAACTAAGTTAAGACTATGCTTGAATTGTAACTATGGCTGTACAGAATCCATGGTTTGCACAGGAAGAATTACAAGACAAGTAGTATCAAGCAAGTTAATAGCCATCACTCATTCTGTGTTGATGAATGCTCATGCACAGTTTGGGAGAGGTCTGGGTGATGCACAGGAGACCATGTGATTAAAGGCCGAGTCCTCAGGGTAGCAGTGCTGGCTGTGGTGGAACCTGTGGAAGGCAGGGCTTACCTAGTAGGAGAGATCCTTATGTCACTGGGGGGTAACACTTGTGTGACCCCTGGAATTCTCAAGTGCGGATTATTTTGAAAGGAGCAAACCTGGCTCCAACCATCTGCTTTCTCCCTGTTTCTGCTGAAGATGTTACCTATTACTGCTCCATGTGCACCACCTGCCACATTTGCCACGGGTAAAACTACTACTCATCCTGGGCTTTGATCTTCTAAAACTGAGTGGAAATAAACAGTTTCTCTTTTTAAATATTTTATTTATTTATTTATTTATTTATTTTTATTTATTTAAGAGAGAGAGAGAGGGAACGAATGAACAGGCATGTCAGGGCCCCTAGCCACTGCAAACAAACTCCAGACACATACCACTTTGTGTATCTGGCTTTACAGGGATATTGGAGAACTGAACCTGGTCCTTAGGCTTTGCAGTCAAGTGCATTAACTGCTAGGCCATCTCTCCAGCCCAAACCTTTACTCTTTATAAGCTGCTGCCTCAGACAATACTAACTAAACAAGTAGAGAGGGATTGACAGCTGTTATCTGTATTGTTTTCCCAGAATACTAATGGTATAGGGTCCAGTCTTACCCATTGATTTACATACTGTCTATGGCTACTTACATGATAGAATGGAAAAGGAAAGCGGTTGTAGAGACCTTATGCCCTGCAAAGCCAAAAAGTGCTTACTGTCTGCCCTTTGGATAAAATTCTTGCTGATTCCAATTTATATATCTCATATTTTCTTGTGCACAGATCTTTGGTATTTTGTGTGAGTGTTTATCTGCCTTTTGACTCTTGACTAGACCTGAAAGTACTATTTTGTTTTGTTTTTGTCTTAGTTAGGGTCTCACTCCATCCCAGGCTGACCCAGAACTCACTCTATAGCTCCAGGTTGGCCTCTAACTCATAGCAATCCTACCTCAGCCCTCTGGGCACGGGGATTAAAGGTATGTGTCACCATGCCAAGCCTGTGTTTATTAATTCATCTATTCATTTTATATACAATTATTGAGATTACAGCTTAATGAAAGAGAAAGGTAAACATTCACTACACAGCATGGAGATAAAGAAGAATTATATTCAAATACTCTAAAAATTACAATAAAGGAATTATTAACTCCATATGGGATACTTAGGAATGACTGAAAATAGTACAACCTTTGTCAAATAGGACTCTGGCATAATCTAAAAAATATGTGTGTGTGCTGCACATGTGCATGGGGGCTGGGGAGCGGACAGATGCACCAGGGCTTCTTGCCACTGCAAACAATCACCAGACATCATGTGTGCCACTTTTTGTGTCTGGCTTAGATGGGTGGTTTGGGAATTGAACCTGGGCTGGCAGGCTTTTCAAGACAGTGCCTTTAACCACTATTGGTTTATTATGTTTTCTCGGAAGATGAATTTTCCAATCAAGTGGTTCTTATACATAGGCATGAGCAGAATCACCTGGGGGACTAATTAAGACAAAGACCACTCCTCATCTCTCCAGTCCAGTACAGCAAATCCAGAGTGGAGCTCCACAATCTGCAGTATGTTCCCAAGTAATGCTAATACAACCATCATTTAGAAATATGCTCTAACAAACCAAGCAGAATATAATAAAAAGAGCTGAAACATCTTTTAAAGCAAGAATATCAGACAAAAGAAAAAAACAGGTCTATCACACACAGGAAGGCTCAGCAGCTTAAGTGGCCAAGTTCATGAACTTTAGCCACTTCAGGCCCTCAGGGTTGTTTTCTTATTTTATTCATTTTCTCCCCACTTCCCACATAGATCTTCCCCTCTATCATTTGTCCTCCTTCATAGAATTCCTAGGCCATCTTCAGACTCTAGCCTGAATGTGAAATGTTCCCACAGGCTCATGTGTTTGAACACTTGATCTCTAGCTGATGGCGCTGTTTTGGGAGGTGGTGGTAGCCTGGCTGGAGGCAGAGTGTTGGGGGTAGGCAGGCCTTGAGGGTTATAGCCCCAGGCCCACTTGTGACCAATCTCTTTGCTTCTTGGTTGGCTGGCACCCTGTGACAAGCAAATGCTGCAAGCCTCTGCTGCCGGGCTCTGGCTGTTTCAGGTTTCCACGCCTTGGCCACTATGATGAACTGTATGTACCTTCCCAAGCTGGGAACTAATGTAAGTCCTTCCTCCCTTAGGTTGCTCTGTTGGGTGTTTGATCACACTGGTGAGAGAACCAATGCAGACATGATTTATCAAGTTACCTTAGCTTTGGGTCTTATAGTATGAAAGCATTAGCTCAAGCCCTATACCAAAACCAAACTTTAAGGAATGCATCTCTAATTCAAAATTAAGGGAACTTCAAAATTCCAAGTGTATCTCTTCGGAAGTAGGCTGGGACACAGAATAATCAGCCTATAAAAACTTAACTGAATATATACTGATGGACACTCAGTCATGAATGCTTACTAAAACTTGAAATCGGGCTGGAGGGATGGCTTAGCAGTTAAGGTGTTTGCCTGTAAAGCCAGAGGACCCTGGTTCGATTCCCCAAGACCCACATTAGCCAGACGCACAAGGGGGCGCATGCGTCTGGAGTTCATTTGCAGTGGCTGGAGGCCCTGACGCGCCCATATATTCTCTCTCCCCCCTTTCTCTGTCAAATAAATAAATAAAAATAAAATATTTTTAAAAACTTGAAATTGTCATGTCATGTCAACGAGCATATTAAAGAAGGACTCACTACCTCTCACTTGGGACATACATTATTTTATAATCTAGATACACAGTGAAGGAAATGGGTCTAGTAGAACTAAAACTTTAAAATGATCATTTCAGTATCATTAATGCTATTTAAAAAAAAAACTAGTCCTTTATTCAGTAAAATGAATCTGTTTCATAACTTGCTGGTGGAGGAAACAAATGTATCAAATGCAAGCAATATGCAGAAAAAATTAAGTGCTCCAAAGTAGCAAATAAAAAGATATTCACTAGTACCTACCACTAGATGAAAAATAAAAAGATGCAGTCCCTTGCTTCAAAGAACGTGTTTATTACAACAGCACAGAAAAAAAATTAAGTGATTAAGTACTTAATCATACAGAATTCACTATATAATTTGAGGTCAAGTAAAGGCTAATGTGGACTAGAGTAGCTAAAGAATGTTTCATAGGCAAATGATTTGGGCTGAAACTTCCAAAAGGGTTAAGATGTGATTAAGTAGGATTTAGAAGATGGAAGTGGAGATTCTAGGAAAGAACCAAGCATGACAAAGCAGGGACAAAGGCAGCAACACAAAATATAAGACAAACAGTAAGCTGGAGTCTGGGTGTTGAATGTCTGTGAACATCAAGAAGTAGGTGGCTGACCATATGGGGTTAGACTGCTTTTAGGCCTTTGAAATCTTTACACATGATATGGTGATCATGAATATATTATTTCAGATATTTAGAAAGAGACCACATGAAAACACACATTTTAAAAGACTTATTTTGATGGCAAAACACAGCAGTTCAGAGTGAGACAATCACCAAGGACACTATATTAGTTACTTTTCTTACTGCTGTGACAAAACCCTGACAGAACAACTTAAAAGAATAAAGATTTATTTTAACTTGTGGTTTAGAAATTTCAAGTCATGGTGGGGAAGGTATGGCAGGGGTCATGATGGCAGAAGCATGTGGCTGTGTCAGACAGGAAGCAGGACTAGGCTATAATCCTCAAGGTCCACCCCCTAGCAACCCACTTCCTAAATGTCCCTCAACCTCCCAAAATAGTACCATCAACTGGAGACCTAGTGTTTAAATACATGAGCATGTCACCTTCAAATCATATCATCTGGCTCCTGGTCCTCATAGGCTCATGGCCATCTCATAATGCAAAATACACTCAGTCTAACTTCAAGTATACCCATGGTCTTAACACTGTTCAAAAGTCCAAAGTCTCTTAGCTTGGAACCCCTACAAAATGAAAAACAAGTTCCATGTTGCCAATAACAATGCCCAGAATAAATATCCCATCCCAAATGTAGGAACGAGCATATCAAAGAAATACTTGAACAGAGCAAGACAGAACAGGGCAAGCAAACATTAAACCCTGAAGCTCCATGTCTGGCATCCAGGGCACATAGTGCCATACCATGAACTCCAAACAGCACAGGCAGCTCTGCTCCTATGGCTCTGCCATTTGCAGCAGAAATGACTTTTCGTGGGCTGGCTCTACTCAGTGCCTGCTGTTTTCCTCAGCAGATGGCCCCCATTTTTGGAATCTCCAACATCCTGTGGCCTCACTACAAATTAGGCTTCACCCTCACAGCTTTACATATAGCTCGTTCAGGAGCTCCATGCAGGGAACGCCACATCACCCAGCTTCACAGACTTTTCTCTGAAACTATGGCATAAGCCCTTATACCACATAACTATTGCATTCTTTGTGCCTGCAAAACAGCACACATGGATGACACCATGTGGGAATGTTTGGCTGGGGCACCTCACATTTAAGCAGAAAACAGAACCAGGACAGGGCTGGGCTATAACATGGTAAGGTCCAGTGATCTACCCTAACCATCTAAGCCTCCACCTCCTAAAAGTTCCACAACCTCCCAAAACAGAGCCATCAGCTGGGGACAAGGCATTCATTTACATAAGCCTGTGGAAGACATTTCAGACTCAAACAATAGCAGGCAAGGAGCAACAGTGTACTGCTATAATAATCCAGGAATAAGCTATTGAAGAATCAAACTATGGTTTTGCCAGTGGAAATAACAGAATGATAGGAAGAAATTTAAGTCACAGTGGAAACTGGGCAACTTGCTAAATAATAACTATTGAGCCAAGACATGACAGAGAAAGAAATCAAATGTGAAACCAATATTGCTAGACTGATAAAAATGTAATGATTATCCACAGTAAGAAGAACTGGAACTGAAAGAGAGAGTATATGGAGGTAGTGTGGTTTAAGGTAACCATGATGGTCATTTGTACTCTAGTCCTCTGACCCAGTTCTCATTCACGTCATCATTTTCTTCTCTGTAATTATTTTATATTTTTTCTTCTGCCTATGTAAATCAAAACTAAATAAAAGGGTTATAAATGGTTGGTGGAAATTTCATTCCTTAGTAAATTTTCCAAGCAAATTTCCTCTCAAGCTATTTTCCTCTAATTACTCACATTATTGGCAAGGTTACTGTCATCAACAACTCTAAATCTAATTCCTGACAGTGAGAATAAAGAAGTCACAGTAAGCATCTGTAACATGTATTTGTACAGCCTATTCCTTGATTTTCATGAAGACCATTATTCTCAATTTTGCCAATAAAAATATTATGTTCTCATTGAATCCTTCCTTCATCTGTTTATACCATTGATTATACCATTTTGCATTAAACAAAACCTCACTTGTACTTTATATGCAAATGTATATTTATATTTTATATGCATATAAGATACAAGTAGGTAATTTTTTTAAATTAGCATAGTGTCCTATTTCTTTTTAATGCTCCTGTGCCTTGCATGCAGACCTTACCATAAAGGAGTATTGAATAACTAATATCCTTGACTTCCTGCTTCTATGACTTAGGATGGACCTCTGACTACCTCACTTTCAGGATACTTTTAGATATAGAATTTATACAGATACTGCTTGCTGACAGCTCTTTCTTCAGAAGAAAGGGGATCAGTATTTAGTAAACTGAGATTTTAAAACATAGATTGCTAACATGCATGTCCTTTGAAGAGATCTAATAATTAGGCAAATGATACATTTACACTGGCTAAGGCATTTTTGTTGACATACATTTTTCAGGTTCCCAAAAGCACTAATTTTACTCTAAGCACAATGCATCAGTGAGTGACACTCTTAACCAATACAATTTTTAAATGTCATATACATTGCAAAAACAATGGCAAATTCTTGACTTCCCCATATACGAATCACATATTTTGCTATGAAAGTATAAACTACTTAGATTTTGCAATTCACATATATTCAGTACCTGAATTCCTATGAACTTTACATATTAAAAAATAGGAATGTTTCAGTTAAATTCAATGATAAACAATATAAAGAGCCGGGCGTGGTGGCGCACGCCTTTAATCCCAGCACTTGGGAGGCAGAGGTAGGAGGATCGCCGTGAGTTCGAGGCCACCCTGAGACTCCATAGTGAATTCCAGGTCAGCCTGGGCTAGACTGAGACCCTACCTCGAAAAACCAAAAAAAAAAAACAATATAAAGGATTTATCACAGGTAGCAAGCCTAGTCTGAATTATCAAAAAAAAAAATTAAATAACACAATTCAGATCACTGGTTCCTTGAGAGTTCAGAAAGATTCCTAAGGCAGTGGTTCATGAGCTGCAGCCTGTATCAGCACAAAAAAAGAGAAAGGTTCTTAAATAACAGGTAAAGGGATAAGCATGGGCATAAGCAGAGAAATAACAAAAAAAGGATAAAGTGGTCACTTAATACAGTAATCCCCTATTCTCATCTTGTAGCTACTTGGCAGTACAAAATAGATCAGCCACAAAAAAAAAAAAAAAGAGAGAAAGAAAAACACACAAACTCCAGTGCTTACCATGTTCAGCTTTAAATCGTAAAATTAGGTATCGTGTCAACACAATAGCCCTAGTGAGTCTCATTCTGAATTATCTGTAAGAGATCAAATTCTAAAAATTACTGATTTCAAAAAGCGAAAGTGAGGCAAATAAAAGCATGCATATATCACTTCCTGTACCTGTTCTTTCAGTGGGCATCACTAATTAATCAGACTTAGAATGCAAGTCCAAATCCATTTGCTAATCCTGTGCTAGAATGAGCATACAAGTAATGTTTATATATCTGAACTCTTGCTATCCAAACTTAGGTAACAAATGGGTTCAAATAATTTTTTTTTTCTAGAGAAAGCTATTTGAAGGAGATGGTATTTCATGCCATATGGACCCCTTCTACCTTCCAAAACCTCACAGCATAACAAACTGATATCTGTCACTATGTGATCTCTTATTTTCTCAACTCAGGACTCCAAATGGAAAGTAAAACATTAAGGAATGTTTCAGCTTATTCTTAGAGATGAGGAAATATAAAACCTCATTTCCCACACAACTTTGTGAAATACATATATAGAAGCTACCATAATAGATGCTTGATAGAGATACTGCACAAAATTAACCCAACCTCACTAGGTTTCTATTTCCTCTTACAAATAGGTGTGTAGTTCATGAAACAGGAAGAAAAAAAAACTCTTAGTCTCAGGGAAGAATTGAATCATGAAGGTTTTATATTTATGTGGGTTAATATTGAATGCTAACTATCTTAACCTCATAGCCAACAATCAAGAGAATGAAGGCCTTAGAGCTAATTGTCCTTTATTTCATTATCCTGCCCAGAGGAGGAAGATTGTTCTCCTACTGACCCATGCTGCTCATCTTCAACCTGAGCTCCCAGAGCCCTCTGGAAGCAGAAGAGAAAAAATTTAAAGGACTAAACAGAAACAGTGATAGAAATGGATAGGACTGTGTACTTTTGGTTAGGGATGTGGAGTAATCATCTATCTTGTTCTTACAAAAAGATTGTCAGAATTATTCATTAAAATGTCTGCTCTAGATGAAACTATTGTGAAGCTCACTTTTGCACTAAATTATTCCATAAAAGAATGTACAACTTTCTTATTTATACTGTCAAAGTTACAACATGGCATTCACCACTGCCTTACAATACTTCACTAGCACCATAGGGAGTGGTTCCTATGCAAAGTGCTCGCAGGTTCAGACACCACTGTACAGGCACGAGCAAAAAGGAAGAAAGCACACAAATAGCACCCACCTCCTCTGTCCCCAGAAGTTCAGTGTCTCCCACAGCCAGCATCACTGCTTATCCTAGAAGATTTGTGTGTGAAGAATAGCTCTTAAAATACTTTAAATGAAATAATGCTCAACAAATATTTGCAGATTTAATCTCACATAGCCTACCACTTGCTCAACATAACAATAAGAGAATAACACCTTCAGCAGACCTCCTGGGCTGACTACCAAGGAAACACTGACACCTCCCAATAACCTGTTGACTGGAAATGTCCTGCTGACTGCCTCTGATTAAGTTTCCTTTCACAGTGCTTACAGAATGATTTATTATTGCTGTCATTATTAATTTAGTAACAGAGCTATAGAAATTTAAAAACTAAAGAAACCTGCAAGGTCATTTAGTCATATAACCCTCTTATTTTATAAATGAAGAAACTAAGGTATACTTTTTGTAGAATTCATACTTTCATACATGTCATTTGTTTTCCTGGTTGGTCCCCTAATTGAATACAAGTTTTATTGCACAATTTTTCCCTAGGTTAATTATTCAAGGTTAATATTACAAGTGAGTGAGCATTCCTGCAATGCCAGTCTTTAGCATAATACTTTGTATATAGCAGATACTCGGTTCAGTACTTACTGTTCATATTTCAGTAAATGACAATGCTTACATTAGTATTTTCTTATACAACTTTAATTGAAAGCAATTTGATATAGTTTTTATTCAATGTATAACTTAAAAAATTTAAATTTATTTTCAAGCAGAGAGAGACACAGAGAGAGAACGGGCACAGCAGGCACTCCAGCCATTGCAAACGAACTCCAGACACATGTGCTACACATGTGCTTCTGGCTTTACATGGGAACTGGGATATTGAACTCAGGTCGTTAGGCTTTGCAGGCAAGCACTTTAACCACTGCGCCATCTCTCCAAACCCTCAATGCATACCTTTATAACAAATTAGACACTTCTATCAATTCTACCATTATGAAGTTCATTTCCCCCTAAATACTAAAACCAGTAGTAAGTGAAACAGAAACCAAATTATTTCTGCATATATCATCATTCAGGACATCTTCCATTGGAGAAAGCAAAATGGTCAATTATTTAAACACACATATACCCACTATCTAAGCTAAACAGGACCAGAAAACAGGCTTGAAAGTGCTTAATTTGCCTGTCTGCTCAACAAGGAAAACAATTTATCACTCTCAAATTATAAGAAGCAAAGGAAGTGACTTCTTTGCAGTAGCAGAACCACTTGGTGTTGGGACAGACCAGCAAAAAACACCTGAAGACTTCTAGATTCTGGGTATAGCTGGGTATGCAAGCCGGTTGACATACTAGCCAGCCTTACATTTTAAGGTAAGATGACGATTGTGGACTTAACAGTTAAAATAAGCTGTAAAGATATGGGGCTTTACAGTAAGTTTCCCAGTGTAACTGGATAGATAATCACTATTTCTCACCAGGCTAATAAAATGCATGACCCAAGGACAAAACTGAACTAGTTAACTACTATGTTCTATGCCAAAGGTCAGAAACCAGACCAAGATGGTATTATTACTACGTAAACCTTATAGAGCACCATACATTGCTCCCTGTACTGAGATGGAAACACGAGATTAATCATTTCATGTGGAGATATTTTTGTTATCACAATTAAGAGAGTACAATAGTCAGTTTGAGCTTAAATGATAATCTGAAAGCATCAAAAATAATTCTTACATTAGGATTCTAAATCTAAAATGTACCAGATTTAGAAATTTGTATGTCTTAAAGTACTGAATAAAGAGTGATAATGAATCCAGAAATCCCATCACTTCCCTGTCATTTAGTTTATCTCTTGACTCTAAAGTGGGCACAACACTGATACATGTTACAGGACTGTCTAAAGATTTATAATATTTTTGCCTGAATATAAAGTTACATAAATTAAAACAACCACTGGTAAGAACAATTCTTTAAAAAAAAATCTCTAAATGTACTTTCTTGAGTATTTTTTACAATAATGCATCAGGGTTTCTTTTCAATTTCTAAGTTATTATCTATGCCACAGTCTAGTTACCAATACAAATCACTTCCACCCATGTAGGAAAGATCTATTTTTCTCTATGTACATATATTTCTCTCTCTCCCCTTCTCTCTCTTGGTGCTGGGGATCTAGGGATTTAACACAGGGCCTTATAAATACTAGACAAATGCTTTACCTCTGAGCTACATACACAGCCCATGATCCATTCTGTGTGTGTATATGCAACCATGCACATACACAATGCATATGTTTGTGCGTGTGTGTATGAACATGTGCCTGGGTATGCACGGGGCAGAAGCTGTGTGGAGGGCAGAGGTTGATGTCTGGTATCTTCCTCTATTGTTCTCCACTTGAGTTACTGCAGCAGGGTTTCTCACTTGAACCCGCAGCTCACCAATTTGGTTGGTCTAGCTAGCCAGCTTGCCCTGTGGATCTTGTCTCCACCTTCCAAGCACTGGGATTACAGGTGGGTCACTAGGAACCCAACATTTGTGTGGGTGCTGGGAACCATGCTTGGCAGTCAATACTTTATTCACTGAACCATCTCCCCAGCTCCCAGAGATCTACTTTTAAAGATAACTTAAACACGTAGAAGAGATTTCAAATGTAGCATTTTCAAACCTTTTTTTCCCATTCCAATTCTATAATGACTTCAACTAAAACTTCTTTAAAAAGTTAAGAAAAACAGTAAAAATTTGTATTGCTGTTTAAATACAAACTTTTATATATCTTTTCTTTAAACTATGAAGACAATGAGAGATAAAAGAGATAACTTGCTTTGATAAACCTTTTATAAGTAACCAAAAAAGGGAGTGCAGTGTAAATTAAACAAATTTATAGTTAAGTTGGCTATGGCTTTATTTCAGGTTGCCAGTATTAGTCTTTCTTTAGGAAAAAAAAAAAAAAAGTATGGGTGGCTAGGCATTAAGGCCTGCAATCGCAGCTGAGGCAAGAGGATTGTGAGTCCAGGGCAGTCTGGGCTACAGAACAAACCTTGATTCAAAAAACCAAAATGAGAAAATAGGTAGACCTACTATTTTTCCCTGACCCCCTTCTTCCCTCCTCCTTTCTTTTTAAAAAACTTATTTGGAGGCTGGAGAAATGGCTCAGTGGTTAAGTCATTTGCCTGCAAAGTCTGACAACATGGGTTCAAATCCCCAGTGTCCACGTAACACCAGATGCACAAAGTGGTGCGCACATCTGGAGTTTGTTTGCAGTGGCTGGAGGCCCAGGCGTGGCCATTTTCTCTGTGTGTGTCTCTTTCTATCTCTTTCTGCATGCAAATATTTTTAAAGCTTATTTTCAAAATTCTATTAATTAGAAAATATAAATAACATTCAATATTATAATACCTCTATATCTAAATCCCCTTCCAAGTGAGGAGTGTAAGTGACAAGGACCTTCTTTCTGTCTATGGAGTAGGAACAAGTACATACAGACGACAGGCTTGTTAACCTGGGCTTAAACCAAAGGGATTCATCAACAAATCATTATACTATCAAGTTAGCAGTACCATCATTCTCTGGAATTTAAAAATAGAGGCTTGGAAGCTGGGCATGGTGGCGCACGCCTTTATTAATCCCAGCACTCAGGAGGCAGAGGTAGGAGGATTGCCATGAGTTCAAGGCCACCCTGAGACTACATAGTGAATTTCAGGTCAGCCTGAGCTAGAGTGAGACCCTACCTCAAAAATAAATAAATAAATAAATAAAAATAAATAAATAAATAATAAAAATAGAGGCTTGGGCAGAGCATGTTGGCACATACCTTTCATCCCAGCACTCTGGGAAGCAGAGGTAAGAGGACTGCTCTGAATTTGAAGGCAGCCTGAGACTACACAGTGAATTCTAGGTCAGCGTGGGCTAGAGCAAGACCCTACTACCTCATAAAAAACACACACATATATATAGGTTTGGAAATTTGTTCAGTTAAAGGTGCTTTCTTGCAAGCTTGCTGGCCCAGGGTTCAATTCCCAAGCCACCTACATAAGATGGACATATAAAGTGGTATAAACATCTGGCCTTCCTTTGCAGTAGCAAGAGGCCCTGGTACAACCATACATATACAAAAATGCATGCATGCACACATGCAAATAAATAATTTTTTATAAAATACATAATATTTCCAACTCTTAATTTCTTAAGTTTCTAATTGCATTAGGCACTATGGTCTCAACTTTGAATATTTAATCTTTCTTTCCAAAAATGTATTTAATGCTCAAAATTACAATGAAATACTTTTATCAAATACCATTCTAATAAGCAGAATAAATTAATTGGGAACTGAGATAATAAGTAACTCATTGTCCAGCTAAAGGCCTACATCACATACTATATTTATATTTGTAAAGTAGGAGGACAAGTACAGACTTGTTTGTCATCTGCGAGCCCAGTAATTTAGAAACTATTATCAGCCCAAATGCAAAACCCATTTGATAATTTCAAAATACATTTCTTTCATATGTAATTTTAAATTCTTAATAGTATAGGTACCAAAGGATGATAAAACATAATTTCTTGGGACATTATCAACAACTTAAAAATGGTGGAAATGACATTATTGCCTCAAAAAAATGTGAAATGACCTAACTAAAGAAGTGCAACTACATCTATTAAAATCAGTTTTAATTTTAATATATACTATTTCTTAGAAGATGGTAGCAATAGGACTTTTACTTTTTGGAAACAGGTTCTTACATTCTCTAGGCTGGCCTTGAACTGGCTATGTAGCTGGAGATGATCTTAGCGACTTTCACTTTTTAGCACCTGTATTTTATATAGTCAACATGATGAATAATATAAATCCAATCTTGAAGAACAGGAGTTATAAGGCTATATATTAAATGTACCTACTAATGTTTATTATCCACTACTGTAGTTTATCCTATACTTTTAAATATAAAGAAAAAATATAAATTTCTGCAAAAGAAATGCTAAGGTTGGAAATTAAAGCTGGTATATCACCACAATTTTAGTATGAAGATAAAAAATGGCACATTTTGGAATTAAGGTGTTTGTTAGTTTTTCAGAGCAAGTTCCAAAAGCTAGAGTGCACTCACTCTACTTCAGAAGTTTTCTCATGTTAAAGGCAGCACAGTTAAATTGTAATGGATGTGTAAATATCATTACCAATGAAGGAGTAATTAAACCACATGATTTACTACTCAAATACTCTTAATGCCAATACAACTCACTTTCATTTTAGAATGATAAAGTGAAGATTCTTTTCTCTCATTATTCTCATATTAAAATATTCTTAATTCAACTTTGAACATTTGCCTTTCTTAAGATTTAATTCTTTAACTTTGATGCCCCTCATCTGAATGTAAAACCAAAGGTGTTTTAGTACAATGATGATTTCAGGAATCCTAAGTAACATTATAATAGTGATCAAACAACAGAAACACCTGATCTTGTGAAAACGCACATGACAGGCAGGAAATTAATCATATCTTTATTTAAATTACCATTTTAAAAATGAGATAAAGGTATCCACCTAAGAATAAAAGAGGCTACTCTCCTACTCTCTTCACCGCTCCACACACAATCTTATACATCTGACCTATGCAAGTCACCACAATGTGACTATTGTCAAAGCCAAAAAAAAATTCCTTTTAAATATTAATAAAAATTAAAACTGAAAGCAAGAAATCCAACTGCTGACAACAGTACAGTATGAAAGAAGTAAAGCCTGCACTGACCTACTTCCTATCAGCATCATGACGTGAATGCATGCCAAGAAAATGAAAACTACTACACAACGGCCCTTAATTTTGCATTTAAAATCGGTCACTATCTTGAAATGAGTCAATAACACCATACATGCAATGCCAGTTGCTTGGTGGTACACTGGTGTCTAAATTGCAAAATGAGAGCAGTTCTGCTATTTCAGTAGTCATTCAATGATGAACCTGCCAGATTCATGCTCAAAATCAAGGTTTTTTTGTTTTTGTTTTTTTTTGAACACAATACTTCTATTTTAAAATTTCTATTAGCAGCAATCTCCTATACCAAATTCCAAACACTGCTTTCCATTTTAAAAATAGTGCTACACTTTCAAAAAAAAATGTCACTTAATGCAGAAATAAACAATGCAAGCTCATATTCAAAGACTAACTGCAAAGGCTCTAATAGAGAGCATGGACTTAATTCAGTGTATTAAATTATTCAGATTGGTACCAGTCCGTAAGAGTTCGACACTGAAAGACTGGAAATTCTCAAACCAGAAAACGCAGGAGTAGGGTATTTAATCTACAGTGTCTTTCTAAAAACGACACGAAATGGCAGGTCGTTTATTTCATTTTTAAATTTAAAAGCCAACCACTCACTTTTACGGTGCAGACTGCCGCGTTAAAATGAAAACACTTTAGACTAAAGAGGCACTCTCTTCACAATCGATGCAAAGAATCAGCTCCCTCGAAGGGAGACTGAGCACGAGAAGAAAGGAGGCCAAAAGCAGCAGCTGAATGGAAGAGACATCAGGCTCTGTGGTGCGTGTTAATATTCGTACGCACAATATCTGTTTGGTGAAAAAAAAAAATCCACCACACACTTCTTCCTCCCTGCGTTGACTACAAAAGGAGTAAACACATCTCCCCATTCTCAGTTTCACATTCGCGCTACCCACCCGTGCACGCAATGACTTCATTCTGACCCATATTTCGCTCCCACCGAGGGGAAAACGCACGGATCGACTTGTTTATGTGCACTGCCCCACTGAGGTGGGCAGAGGGGCGTCTTTCCGGGGATGGGCGTGTGGTCTGCGTGTGTAAGGAGATGGCGGGGGTGGGTGCAGGAGCCCTGCGCACCCCCAGAGGTTCTGCACTCGTGCACCTTCAGTGCATGCACCACCCTCCTCCTCCTGGCTCCCACTCCCACCTCTCTGCAGCACCGATGTGCCTGGGCTTCTCCCACCCCACCCCCACCGCGATGGAGGACCCTCTCACCAGATGGAGTTCTTGATCTTGTGTTGCAGCGCGCTGGCCTCTGTCCCTGGCAGCCCGGGCACCAAGGCTGGCAGAGCCACCCCGGCGCTGGGGCTGTGGACGGCAAGCTGCGGGTGGGCATCGGGCGGCGGCGGCTGTTGTTCCTCTGCCATCGCTGCCGGAGGGGCGGAGGGAGGGGAGATGGGGGCGCGGGCAGGGCGCGGGCAGAGCCGCGGAGGGGCGCGGAGGACGAGGACGAGGAGGCAGGCGGAGGAGCGAGGCCTATAGCCCAGGGCTCGAGTGAGTGGCTGGCGCCGGCCGCCCGAGGGACATCCCCGGCGAGGCCGCCCGCGGCTGCTTTCCCGCTCCTTCTCCGCTCCCTCCTCCTCCTCCTCCTCCTCGTCGTCGTCGTCGTCGCCGTCCCCGGGGCGCGCTTCACCGCGGCAGAGGCATGGCGGCGCCCGTCAGCCCCGCGCCGCCGCCGCCGCCGCCGCTCCCGGGCGCCTGAGAGAACGGAGGCGTGCGTGCGTGCGGGCGGGCGGGCTGCTCCTCCTCGTCGTCGCCGTCCTCCTCGTCCCCGTCCTCGTCCTCCTCCCGCCGCCGCCGCCGCCGGGCCCCGTCCCCCTCTCCACGCGGCTGCAGCCCCGCGGCCGCCTCACGCCACCCGCCCGCCCGCCCGCCCGCTCGCTCTCCTCAGCGCGTACGCACGCTCGCCCGCTCGCGCCCGCCCGCCCGGCCCCGCCGCCGCCGCCGCCGCCGCGGCCCTCGCCAGCCCCGGAGCGAGCCCAGTGCGCGCAGCCGCACTGCGGCCCGGCGCAGACAGACGGCGGCGCTCCGACCGCGCGGCCGCGGGGGGAGGGGGCGTGGACGCGGGTGCGGGCGGGCGCGGCAAGGCGCGGTGCGGGGCGGGCGGGCGCGGGTGGAGGGGGCGGAGAGACGACCGCGGCCCGGGGCCCACGGAGGGACGGGGCCGAGCCAGCCAGCCGTGGGGCGGGGAGGGGAGGGCCACACGACGTGCGGGAGGAGGAGGAGGAGAGAAGAGGAGGAACCGATTGCACCACGCTCTCTGGCGTGCCAAGGGACATCTACAGATCTTGTCTGCTCGGAGCACGGAAAAACGAACTGAGTCTCCATGATGCGCCCCCCCCCCCCGGCCCTCACACACACACACACACACCCTTCCCCTCCAGCCGCCGAGGAGGGGTGGCTTCCTCCCCTCACTCGAGGAAGGCCGGCGTGCAAGCAGGTGACACGACTGAGCAGCAGCCACCCACCCTTGAAGAACAGCCACCCCGTTGCAGGTCGTTTGTTTAAGCGTGCCCTGCATTCGTGGCGGGGGTCTGCGAAGGAAACGGCATGCCAGCAGGCTGGGTTGAGCGCTCCTCGGTCCGGGCTTTCAAAGCCCTCCAAATCTGGCCCCACTTTAGCCGTCCAATCGGAGCCGCTTTCAGCCCCCCTGCAAGAACTCGAGGCTCCAATCAGGCAAGTCTCCATGCCATCTCAACGCGCAGCACATTCATTTTTCCTTCAGCCTTTGCTCGTGCTGTTTCTACCCCACCCCACACCCCCCCTTTTTTTTTTTTTCTATTTCCAGGAGTGCTCTCCCTCCTCCTCCTCCTCCACCTCCTCCTCCTCTTCCTCCTCTTTTTCCTCCTCCTCCTCTTCACCGCTCCCCATTCAACCCAGGCTCCAAAGCATTGCTCAATCGCTGCTTGTCAGGGTCCCTGGCAGCCAAGGCCCCTCCTGTGTCTGAAAGAAGAAGGAAAAAAAATTGTGTGTGTGTGTGTATATATATGTAATTTTTTTTCATTCATATATATATGAATGACATGGAGAAGCCTCAGGCTTCAGCCACAAGCTCCTTCCTTTGGAGCCAGTTCAAGCCATCTCAGACAAGAGAGTGTCCACCACTCTCCTTCCTCCCATTCATAGTTAACAGAGAGCTTTGCCGGCAGAATCCACGCTCCCTGCCACAAACAACCTGGTCCCCTTTAAGAGCAGAAGAATTGGCTTGTCTGGGTGGGGCAGGTCAGGGAGGCCTAACTGTCTGAGTGTAGAAGACTACAGCCAAGGCCTCTGGCACCAGATGGAACAGCTGCTCAGCCCACACTGACCTTTCTCTGGGCCTGTGGGTGTTATGAGCCCTTCAGCTTTTAACTTTTCTGACAGTTTCTATGGGGCTTCTACCTGTAAGATTTTTCTGGTCACTCTCCTGCCTGGACTTTGAGCTGTGAGGCTCTGCCAACCTTTCAGACTTCCAGGGGATGGTAAATCTGATTGGCTTGGGTTGCCTGGCCTCGGAGTGCTCAGTTCCCTGCTTTGGCCTGAAACTTGCTTTTGTTCACAAGCTCCAGGCCTAGGCTCACCCTGCTCCTTGCACATGGTTGGGTGAAGGGAAAAGACATCTGTGTGCAAAATAAAGTTGCTCTATAAGGTCTGGACAGTATTCCAGATATCCACTGCATGGATTTTGCTACACAGAAACCTTTTTCATAACCTAAGGACACAATTAGCTGCTTTAGGAAACTATAGACTGCTACTAAATTAGTTTTACATATGAACCCTTGTGCCGTATATAAATACTGCATTTTTCTGGACCAAATTGATAAGCACGATGTACAGTGGCATTGTTTTGGAAAATAAAAATAGCTAATGCTTGTTGAATGCTCAGTGTTCCACACTGGCACCTTTTGTACATTATCATAGTTATTCTTTCTTAAAACTATGCAATATAGGACTGGAGGGATGGCTTAGCGGTTAATTTGCCTGCAAAGCCAAAGGACCCAGGTTCGAGGCCCCAGAACCCACGTTAGCCAGCTGCACAAGGTGGCGCATGCATCTGGAGTTCATTTGCAGTGGCTGGAGGCCCTGGTGTGCCCATCCTCTCTCTCCCTCTTTCTCTGTCAAATAAGTAAATAAATAAAAATAAAATACTTAAAATTTTTATTTAAAAAAACTATGCAATATAGATAATCTCCATATTTTACAGATGAAACAGAAGCCTAGAAAGGTTAAATAGCATTCTTTTAAAATTTTTTTTTCTTTCTTTCTTTCTTTTTTTTTTTTTTTTTTTTTTTTTGAGGTAGGGTCTCACTCTAGCCCAGGCTGACCTGGAATTCACTATATAATCTCAGGGTGGCCTTGAACTCTCAGCGATCCTCCTACCTCTGCCTCCCAAGTGCTGGGATTAAAAGCGTGCGCCACCACACCCGGCTAGCATCCTTTTTTTTTTTTTTTAGGAATTTTTTTTTTTTTTTTTTTTTTTTTTTTTTTTTTTTTTTTGCAAGCAGAGAGAAAAGACAGGCAAACAGAGAGAATGGCCATGCCAGGGCTTCCAGCCACTGCCAACCAGACTCCAGATGCATGTGCCACTTTGTGCATCTGGCCCTACGTGGGTCTTGGGAAACAAAACTCCAGTCATTAGGCTCTGAAGAGCCCCTTAACCTCTGAACCATCTCTCCAGCCCTTAACAATCTTAAAGTTACCCAGTTACTAACTATGAGCACCTAGGTTTGAATTCTGAAGTTTAATTCTGATTCTGCAATCTACTTTGAAGCTAGAATTATAATGGAAAAACTCTTGCTGGGGTGGTGGCTTAGCAATTAGAGGTACTAGCTTTCGAAACCTGCTGCCCGGGGCTCAATTTCTCAGTACCCAAGTAAAGCCTGAGCATCAGGCGTTCCATTTGCAGTGGCAGCAGATCTTGGCACGCCCATACGTGCACACATATAATTTTTTTAAAGAAAAATGTTGAGTTTGTATCAATAAATACTAAGTTCATGGAGAAAATGGAGTAAAGTTCAGAAAAATTACCAAGACTTTCTGGTTCTAATTGTGAGTGAATGATGGCTTCACACTGCCACACCTTGGGACATGGAGATCCGTAGGGAGAAGGGACATTCTCAAAGGAACGTCACTGAGACCCGCTAAAGACTTTTTAAAAGGGAGCTGTAAAATACGTCCACTACCAGGTGTCACACAGCCTGGCAACTTTTGAGGTTTTTTTTTAAGTTTCCGTGAACGCGCGTTACCCACAGTAGCCACTAGAGGGCTCAGCAGAGCTGCAGCTCCGAGCTGCCCTCCTGTGGCAGCGTTGAACAGAATGAGCTGTGGAGCCTTTGGGGCCTTGAAGGGCCAGCAGGCAGTCGGAGCAGACATCTGGAACTCGTAGGTCCAACCAGCAACAAGAGGACTTGCAGATAGCATCAGTCTGAAGAGATCTTGTTGCTAGAATGAGACTTTATTTTCTGGAAGAGAAGGGTCATCCCTCACTGATCGCTTAACATTTGAGGGTAAAGTGCATGCGTAACAGCCCTAAGAGCAGCCTGTGAATAAAATTATGCCTGTAAGAAACCTGAAAAGAAGACACTTGACTGCCAAGCCTATTGGCTGGGTTCAGTTCCCCAGTACCTACCTAAAGTCAGATGCACAAAATGGTACATATGCCTGGAGGTTGTTTGCAACGTCAAGAGGCCCTGGTTTACCCATTCCCCATTTCTTTTTTTTTTTTTTTTTTCTCTCTCTCTCCCTCTCTCTCTCTTCAAAATTTAAATTTTGAAATAAGATGGCCGGGCGTGGTGGCACCCGCCTTTAATCCCAGCACTTGGGAGGCAGAGGCAGAAGGATCGCCATAAATTGGAGGCCACCCTGAGGCTACATAGAGAATTCCAGGTCATCCTGGGCTAGACTGAGACCCTGCCTCAAAAAACAAGAAAAAAAGCAAACCAAAAAAAAATTTATTTTAAGTAACCTGAAAAGAACATGGTGAAATTACCTAAAAGTGTGGGTGAGGATTCAGATCAACCCCAGAGACCCTGGGTAAAGCAGGAAGGTGGTCTTGTGCTTCCCTCTGGTAATGAAACCCTGTACTAAGGAGTAGAACAAACCCGGCTCACTTTCTCAGTTTCAGCACCCTTCGATGGTAATATGACACATTATAGTAAATATGATTTTCTGGCATGGGTGTGTGTAGAGAGTGTGTGTGATGTGATGCGTGTGTGCAAATGCGACACCCCTGTGCATGCACGCACAGAGGCCAGAGGGGAGCTTCGGGTGCCTTCCTCTATTGCTCATCTGAGTGTCTCTCACTCAACCTGGAGCTGTGGTTTCCGGTCAGTGAGCCTTGGTGATTTCTAGTCTCTGCCCCCCACATACACACACATACAGGACTGGGGTTACAGAGACGTGTGACCATGCCCGACTTTTTATGTGAGTGCCTGAGAATCCAGCTCTAGAGGCCTCAGGCTCTCATGTCTGCACAATAAACACTCTTACCCATTGGGCCATCTCCCCAGGCCATAAGTAGGAATTTTAAGATAATACAGATGCTGAGCATGTCCCAAATGAGGGGCATATGTTTATCTTCCCATGAGAAAGTGTATGAAAATGGAAAATTTTAAGAACATCAGTATAGTGGAGAAGAAAAACCCTGGTGTTAGAAGCCCCAAGAATTCAAATATTTCCATTTATTTGAAAATGACAGTAATGACCTCACAGTGTTATTGTAAGCAACAACATATAAAGGGACATCTAAACCACTGAGGTGTCATACATTTAAGAGAGTCTACAAAAATTCATGAATATCAGTTGAACTCAACAATTCCTAACTTTAATTTTCTACTTGTACTCTTAATAACTATAAACCTCATCTTTATGAAAACGTCCACACTATAGCATATAACATTACAACATACTTATCTGCAAGGATTAACGAGATAAAATTCACATGTTTTACCAGATTCTTCAAGTGGAAGGTATGATGAAAATGAATGCCACAGAACCATATCAAATACAGAAAATATACGTAGGACCTGGTCACACCTTGAAGTGGGGCAGAAAGATATATTATTAGTGTATATTAAGAGATATATTAGCATAGATTAAGTATCCAGCTATCTCTCTTGGCCTTAGTGCCATCTTCTTTATATATAAAATTTTTATTTATTTATTAGAGAGAGAGAGAATGGGCACACCAGGGCCTCCAGCCACTGCAAACGACTCCAGAGACATGTGCCACCTTTGTGCATCTGGCTCACGTGGGTTCTGGAGAGTCAAACCTGGGTCCTTAGGCTTCACAACAAGTACCTTAATTGCTAAACTATCTGTCCAGCCCTAGCACCAGCTTCTTAGCAGAAACTTCTGCGTCATGAGAGCAAAGTGGAGGAAGAAGCTAATACACAGACTGAAGTGCAAACGAAGGACGAGGCAGAGGCCCAAGCGCTCAGCTTGTGCACCCACGAAAGCTGCAGGAACAGAAATGAGGAATGTTGGAGGTTCCGGACGCTTGTGCCATTGGACTGTCTGCCGCCATCAACGACTTTGTCCCGACGCATCTGGAACTTCCACCACCATGTTATCGCTAAGACCACAGTTCAGAAACCTGCCATGCTTACAACCAAAACAGTCCTTGTTGATCCTTTGCCCTGGACCTCTGGCGTTTTGAGCAAGTTCTGTTCTCATTTGTGGCCAAGTGTAACATGTGTACCACAAGTCATTTCTTTCACTGTCTCAGCTGAATAATAATAATAAAAAAGACCCAAAAAAGTATTGAGTTGAGTTTTAAAATATAATCATGTCCATGGGTAGTAGAGATAAAGTGGAGAGGTTGGTCTGTTCGTGGTAGAAGACCTGTTCAGAGAAGACCTCTTGTCTGGCATTTGAATTGGGTCTCCTGAAGTGAATAGGAGTCAGACAGGCAGATCCTAGAGAAAGAAGGTTGCAGGTACAGGAGCTCCATGAGCACCAGAAGCCATGAAGGGCAATCTGATGAGAAAATAATGCACAGCCCTGGCTTAGTTCTGTGACCAGATCCTTCATGGGATCTAAGACAGGACAAGAGGGGGAAAGTGACACAGGTCCACTTTCCAGTGGTGCTCAGTGCTATTCGTTATTATTGTGTTGCCAGAAGATGACAGCCTGGGATGCCCTGGGCAAAGTGCTTGGTGTGCAAGCACGAGAACCTGAGTTCAGATCCCTGATGCCCACATAATACCAGGCATGCTGGCAGCCCACCCGCAACCCCAGCATGGGGGAGGTGGAGACGGGAGGATCCCTGCAGTCTCTGGCTAGCTGGTCTAGCTGAATCAGTGAACTCTAGGTTCCGCATGAGACCCTGTCTCAAAGAAAAAGGTGGAGAACAGTTGAGAGAGGTACCCAGCATGGACCTCTGTCCTTCACACACATGCTTTTGCATATATGTACATGCATACACACATACACACAGAGACACACATGTACATGGAAAAAATGTTGTTTAAAATTGGTTTTATCATTGGTAACTTAAAAAAAAATTTAAGAGAAAGCAAGAGAGAGATAGAGAATTGTCATGCCAGGGCCTCAACCACTGAAATCAAACTCCAGACACTTTCGCCATCTGGTGGGCACATGCGACATTGCATTTGCTTCATCTTTATCCATCTGGCTTATGTGGGATCTGGAAAGTTGAACATGGGTCCTCAGGCTTCGCAGGCAAGTGCCTTAAAACACTAAGCCATCTCTCTAGCCCTATCATTGGTAAATATTGATTAAACGCCATAAATTGTGGTGACTTATCAGGTATGGAAACAAACTCTATTCTTGTTTCCTCCTCATCTTAAAAGCATCTTTCCCTTTAATCACTTCCAGTGTCTCCAGCTATCACAGATGTTTCCCACTAGAAGCTGAGAGTAGGCTGTGTAATCCTTACATGTTAAGAGAATGGGAAAGAAGGTGCTCCATCTCTCCCTAAAAGTGATGATTTGGTGAGGGGGCATTAAACTGTCGTCTTTCAAAGTTCATGTTGTCCTAGGCGGGAGTGCTGTATTATGTTCCAATGCTATGATGCAATGACATTCTTGCTCTTAATTGCATTATAGGGAGAGGCAGAAGAGGGGAGTGGAGAGAGAAAATAAAGAGGAAGGAAGAGTACAAAAGAGAGAAGTCAGTAAGCTCTTAACTAAATGAATACTGACAAATTTGGACAAATGTCCTAATGTACTAATGATGTGAAAATGTGAGTTCTGTTAGAGCGTATACATTTCTTCATGCAATTAAAACGGTGGTCTGTTGGTCTTGGCTTGGTGGGTAAGAGTCCTTGCTGTGCAAGCATCAGAACCTGGGTTCAATCCCTACCACTTACATTTAAAAATACAAAAAAAAAAAAAAAAAAAAAAAACAGATGGGTGGAAAGATGGCTTAGCAGTTAAGGCACTTGCCTGCAAAACCAAAGGACAAAAGTTTGATTCCCCAGGACCCACATAAGTCAGATGCACAAGGTGGCACATGCATCTGAAGTTCATTTGCAGTGGCTGGAGGCGCTGGTGTGCCCATTCTCTCCCTCTCCCTCTCTCTCTCAAATAAGTAAAAATAGAATACTTAAAAAAAATAGGGACTGGACTGGAGAGGTTGCTTAGTGGGTAAGGCACTTGCCTATGAAGTCTAAGGACCTAGGTTCAATCTCCCAGTACCCACATAAGGTAAAGCATGTGTCTGGAGTTTGTTTGCAGTGGCTAGAGGCGCTGGCATTCCCATTCTCTCTATCTGCCTCTTTCTCTCTCTCTCTCTCATAAATAAAAAATATATAAACAAACAAATAAATAAATAAATAAATGTGCATGGTTTCACATGCCTGCAACCTTGGTGCTGAGGGGAGTGGAGACAGGAATATCACAATGGCTTACTGGTCAGCTGAGCTCCAGATCCAGTGAGAACTCTGTCTCAGAGAAATGAGACGGAAGAGTGATGGAGGAGGACACCTGCTCTCCACCTCTGGCCTCTGCGTGCATGTGCATGGGGCATGGGGCATGCACATCTGCACACACATGTACATGTACCACACGTGCACGCACACACACACACTCTGAACACACCAAAAACAACAATGGAAAACCTCAATGGCCTGTTTAAGGCAATATATAGCTGACCTGTTTGAATACTGGGCAAGAAAGCAGGCTATTCACAACATTGTTGCTACCTGGCTATGTGACCCTACCTAGGCAAACCCTTTGGGTTTATTTACTTACCTCTAAGGATTAGTGGGCTAAAGTTCACATCACATGCTCGGTTCTTCAAGTGAAAGGTATGAAGATGAATGCCAAGTACAACTTTGATTCCACTTGGAAAATTTTCCACTGTTGGTACCATATCCATGTTTATGTTGTGATCTGCAGTTCTCTGACATAAAGCAGGGCTCAAGTTATCATCAACTGTCTGAATTTTAAAGGAAGTTTTTGCTTTTACTTGGAAGAGAAAAGTTACTGAGTAGAAATCAGATATCTCAGAAATTCAGGCCAGCAACAGTTATGCACAGAAGCAGGTTAAGAAAGGTATATTTGGAGCTGGGCGTGGTGGTACACGCCTTTAGTACCAGCACTTGGGAGACAGAGGTAGGAGAATTGCTGTGAGTTCAAGGCCACCCTGAGACTGCATAGTGGATTATTTCAGGTCAGACTGGGCTAGAGTAGTGAGACCCTACCTCAACTCCCCCCCCCCCAAAGAAAGAAAGGAATATTTGCCAGTTGTGGTGGCACACACAGGCAGGATATTGCTGAAGAGGCAGAGGCAGGAGGTTCAGGAGTTCAAGGCCAGCCTGGGCTACACATTTTAAACCAGGTGTGGTGGCACAGGCCTTTAATCCCAGCACTTGGGAGGCAGAGGTAGGAGCTGTGAGTTTGAGGCCACTCTGAGACTACACAGTGAATTCCAGGTCAGCCTGGGCTAGAGCAAAACCAAAAAGAAAAAAAGAAAAAGAAAAGAAAAAAAAAGAAAGGAAGGAAGATATATTTACCTAACCCTAAAAGTCGTAATGAAAAGGCCTCAGTAGCCAGTCCTACAATGAAGTAATCAGTGCCTATGTTGTGTGACTGGTGGGGTCTAACCTAAGACCCACAGGCTCTATCTTACTTCAGCTCAAGGCCTGTTGAAGAACCTCCTACGTTCAAATGATTGGGCTGGGATCTCAGAAAGATTTAAAAACCAGTGCCAAATAACATGCTTCTATCAGTTGTTTTCTCATTGCTAAGGCAAAATACTCCACCCAAAACAGTTTAAGGAAGGAAAGGGTATGTTTTTGCCTTTCAGTTTTGAAAGGAAGTGGACATTATGGTGAGGAAGGCAGGGCAGGGCAGGGCAGAGTAGGAAGGCTGACACGTCTTCACATCAGCGTGGAGGAAGCAGCAAGAACGAGCAGGGCTGGGCTATAACACCGCCAGGCCTGGCCTCAGGGGCCCCCTTCCTCCAGCAAGGCTCCGCCTTCTACTTGCTGGGCAAGCGTGTAGGCTCCATAGCATTCCAAAACAGCGCCACCAACTGGGGATTAAGTCTTCAAGCATATGAGGCTATGGGAGACGTTTTGTTTTGTTTTGTTTTGTTTTGTTTTGTTTTGTTTTGTTTGTCTGTGTTTTCAAGGTAAAGTCTTCCTCTAGCCCAGGCTGACCTGGAATTCACTAGGTAGTCTCAGACTGGCCTTGAACTCACAGTGATCCTCCTATCTCTGCCTCATGAGTGATGGGATTAAAGGCATGCACGCCACACCCAACTGTGGGAGACATTTTTATTCAAACCACCACAATGCTGTTCTTGTCTTCAAGAAGTTTATAATTTAATTAGAACACTAAGTGGATTAGTTCATAAGTATTTTTTTGAAGTGAGACAAAAATACAAGGAACAAACAAAAAAAGAAACATGTGATAGGATAGTTTATTAGGCTATTAATTTGGTTTTTGCACTCCTTGCATTTTCTCATCCCTGCATCCCAAGCAGGTTTCTAGGACTTGTCTGCAAGGCCCTCTCTCTCAGACAAGTTGGGGTCATCACCACTAAGCCTCCTAGAACAGAACTCTCCAGAATTCAGTGTCAGTGTTTCCTTGAGCTGATGCATAGCTGGGTGCCTTCCAGGCTCCTTTGATCCTTGAGATGTTTTCAGAGGGTTAAAAAGGCAAGCACAGGGCTAGCGGGATGGCTTAGAGGTTAATACATTTGCATGCAAAGCCAAAGGACCCAGGTTCAATTCCTCAGGACCATCATTAGCCAGATGCACAGGGGGTACATGTGTCTGGAGTTCACTTGCAGTGACTAGAGGCCCTGGCACGCCCATTCTCTCTCTCTCTCTGTCAAATAAATAATTTTTTTTTTTTTTAAAGGCAAGCACATTTGGGAAAACAGAAAGAAAGGGAAGAAGTAGTATGAGCAAGTAGATAAAAATTCTCTCGGGCTTAGTTAAGGTGCTTGCCTGCAAAGCCAAAGGACCCAGGTTCTACTCCTCAGGACCCACGTAAGCCAGATGCACAAGGGGGCACATGCATCTGGAGTTCGTTTGCAGTGACTGGAGGCCCTGGTGCACCCATTCTCTCTCCCTCCCTCCCTCTCTCTCTTTCTCTCTCTCTCTCTCTCAAATAAATAAATAAAAATAAAATATTTTTTAAAAAAAATTCTCTCAAAGTGGCAAAAGATGGTGGAACCAGCAGTAGACATACTACCCCAGAAAGATGCATCAACCTCAGAGGATGAATGGTGCCCATGGGAGGCTAAGCTTCATCGCCCACTGGCCTGGATGAAGAGAAGTAGCCTGGCTTCTCAAGACCACGTATCCTCAAACAGTAAGGATGTCTAAGTCTATCTCCTCCTGTCTCCTAGACAGACTTAGGGAACGAGGAGACCCTAATAACTGGGATGGGATTCCTTTTCCAGCAGGATCAAGGTTGAAGTCTGAGGTAAATTTGAGTTAAAAGGAAAACTTTAAATGAAAAATTTCTTCCACACTTAAATGTACTTGGAAAGAAACCTTTAATTTCTTTGGCATCTTATACTGTCTTTTTTTTTTTTTTTTTTTTTTTGAGGTAGGGTCTCACTCTGGCCCAGGCTGACCTAGAATTCACTATGTAGTCTCAGGGTGGTCTCAAACTCACGGCGATCCTCCTACCTCTGCCTCCCGAGTGCTGGGATTAAAGATGTGCGACACTCCCTCCACCTTCATTAGCTGTGCTGGCCACTGCTCTTCATGTCACGTATCTCAGCACTCCTTTTGTGTGTGGTACCCACCACTCAGCAGGCTTCTTGGTGGAAGTGTTCGGCCGGAGCTATGGTGCCCACAGAGAGGGAAGAAAGTGGAGACAAGTCAACAACAGCAGACGGTGAAGATTCTCTGGGGTCCAGATTCCAAGTCTCTTGAAAGTGTTCTGAAGAGTCAGTCTGTGCTTCAACCAGCCATTGGTGGCAAACGTCTTTAATCCCAGTACTCCTGAGGCTGAGGTAAGAGGATCCCTGTGAGTTTGAGGCTAGCCTGGGCCTAAAGAGTGAGTTACAAGGTTGAAGGGATGGCTTAGCGGTTAAGGTGCTTGCCTGCAAAGCCAAAAGGACCCAGGTTTGATTCCCCAGGACCCACGTTAGCTAGATGCACAATGGGGCACACGCATCTGGAGTTCGTTTGCAGTGGCTGGAGGCCCTGATGTGCCCATTCTCTCTCTCTCTCTCTCCCTCTCTTTCTCTGTCAGATAAATAAATAAATAAATAAATAAATAAAATATTTTAAAAGTGAGTTACAAGCCAGCCTGTACTACAGTGAGTCACTACCTTGAGACAAAAAAAAAAAAAAAAAAAAAAAAAGCCTGGCATGGTGGCTCGCGCCTTTAATCCCAGCACTCGGGAGGCAGAGGTAGAAGGATCGTCATGAGTTCAAGGCCACCCTGGGACTACATAGTGAATTCCAGGTCAGCCTGGGCTAGAGTGAGACCCTACCTCAAAACACCCCCCCCATAAAAACAAAAAAAAGTTCTTTGCTTTCAATATCACTAAGATAACAGCCTGAAGGAGACTGTGTCCACACAAACCATATTATATCCCAACATAATAATTTACACATAGGAAGAACTTAAATGTGTCTTGAAATGAACTGAAGAAGGATAGAGTTTGTCAACTGTTGCTTAGTCTACATGAATTCAAGATATACCAGCAGTAGATAAAAATATAATGTCAGGCCTCCTATTTCATGCCTTTAATCCCAGCACTCAGGAGGCTGAGGTGGTAAGATTACCATAAAACCAAGGCCAGCCTGCGCTGCAGAGTGAGCTCCAGGTCAGCCCAGGGTACAGTGAGATTATGCCTCAAAAATATGTATATTATAGGGCTGGACAGATGCCTTAGCAGTTAAAGTGCTTGCCTGCAAAGCCTGAGGACCCAGGTTCAACTCTAGAAACCACATAAACCAAATGCACATGGTGGAACATGTATCTGGAGTTCGTTTGCAGTGGCTAGAGGTCCTGGTGCCACTCATTCTCTGTGTGTGTGTGTGTCTCTCTAATACTAATAAATAAAGAAAAATAAAAAATTAAAAATATTTTAAAAATATGTATATTACATATTATAGATAAATAGGTAGTAGGTAGATAACTTACATTATTATATATAATTCCTTTATTATATAAAGAAATTGACTTCTATGGTCATTGGAGCTGGCAAGTCAAAAATTAATATGGCAGGTTAATATGACAGAAACCCTTAGGCAGGAGTTACTAGAATGCATAGATGGAATTTCTTCTTCCTGAGACAAATCTCAGTTCTGAAGTTAAGACCTTTCACCTGGCTGAATGAGGCCCTTCTAGATTACTCAGGGGAATCTCCTTTACTTAAAGATAACCATATCTACAAAATAGTTTCACAGTGATATGTAGATTAATGCACAATTGAATAATAGTATGTGTCCATCTAGCTAGGCCAAGTAACCACACTCTATACTACCCTCCATGGTTTTTGTTTGCTTTGTTTTCGAGGTAGGGTCTCACTCTAGCCCTGGCTGGCCTGGAATTCACTACATAGTCTCAGGGTGGCCTCAAACTCATGGTGGTCCTCCTACCTCTGCCTCCCGAGTGCTGGGATTAAAGGCGTGCACCACCATGCCTGGCTTCAGCCTCCATGTTTCTAAGAAGAGAAAAAAGAATGTCCAAATATCTCTCTTGATAAGAACTTTAAGAAAGGCAGGTAGGCCAACCTGTCTCCTTTTCTAGGCTAGATCTATTTTTTTGTGATCTTTCTCTTACATGAACTTGGAACTTTCTACTGTTTTCATCTTTTTCCCCATTGATATTACTTGAAATTCTGCCAGGGTAGTGTTATAGTTGATGTTGGCATGATTTCTTGATTTTTTTTTTCCCATTTATAATGCTATTATAGTTGGGTCTCCTGACTCATCCATGCCTCAGGTACTCTGCCACATTCACCATCCCAGGCAAGGCTGGCAGTATTGATGTAAATATCCATTCTGTCTGTTACAATCCTGGTTCCCTGTTGAGAATCGGCCTGGGCACCTGGTACCAAGGCAACGAATCTCCTGGCTAGACAGTGGCCTATGAGCTGGCTGTTCTTAAGGGCCTTGCCTGAAGAAGAAGTTAGTAATTAACTAGCAAATTGATCCCTTTCATAGAGAGCATGACCATGATAAAGAAAAAGGGCCAGGCAGTTGGCAATAAGAGCCGTAGCTGAAAGACACAAGAAAGCCTCCCTCAGAAACCACTAGAAAACTGCACAGAGCAGAGACAAGGAGGAAATAGGGACTGGAGGGGCTCACAGAAGAGGGTAGAAAGAATGGGCCCAGGTGTTGATGGGAGTTGAGTCGTCTTCAGATGGAGTACAGGAGTAAGGGAGGCACACCTGAGTATGACCAGACTGTCACCCTGGCCTTGAGGGGATCTAGAATCATCACCCAGCAGCTCAGGGGCACACATACACACAGCCTCGTAGACTCTGGAAGAGAGTAGGGAATGAGGAGTTCACGTAGGGGCTGTAATGGCGAATTTCAGTTTTCAGCTTAATTAGATTAAGAAACAGTGGGGCAGTCTTGAAGAATGCTTTGGGGTGTGTGTAGAACGGTTTTTCCAAAGAGGATTAACTGAGAAGAGAAGACCCAATTGAATGGGAGTGGCACCTCTCGTGGGCTGGGGTTCTGCGCTGAATAAAAGGGGGAAAGAGGGCTGGAGGGATGATTTAATGGTTAGGATGCTTGCCTGAGAAGCCTAAGGACTTATGTTTGACTCTCCAGGTCCCAAAGCAAGCCAGACACACAGTGACAGAAGTGTACAAGGTCGTACATGCACACAAGGTGGGTGCATGCACCTGGAGTACAATTGCAGTGACTGGAGGGGCTCATGCGCCAGTTCTCTCTCTTGTTCTCCCATTAAATAATAATAATTTTTTTAAAAAGCAGTCTGTTGGGCTTGCCTCAAAAAAAAAAAAAAAAAGGCAGGGGAAAGAGGGCTGGAGAGATGGCTTAGTGGTTAAGATGCTTGTCTGAAAAGCCAAAGGACCCAAGTTCAATTCCCTAGGACCCATGTAAGCCAGGTACACAAGGTGGCACATGTGTCTGGAGTTCGTTTGAGGTAGCTGGAGGCCCTGACATGCCAATTCTCCCCCTCTCTCTATTATTTTATTTTTATATTTTTTAGAGACAGTGAGCAAGCCAGAGAGAGACAGAGAGAGGAGAGAGAGAGAGAATTGGCATACCAGGGCCACTGCAACAGAACTCCAGACGCTTGTGCCACCTAGTGGGCATGTGCGACCTTGAGCTTGCCACACCTTTGTGCATTGGGCTAACGTGGTATCTGGAGAGTCAAACACGGGACCTTAGGCTTCGCAGGCAAGCACCTTAACCATTAAGCAATCTCCCTCTCTCTCAAATAAATAAATAAGAGCTAAAATACAAGCCGGGCACGGTGGCGCACACCTTTAACTCCAGCACACAGGAGGCAGAGATAGGAGGATTGCCGTGAGTTCAAGGCCACTCTGAGACTACAAAGTGAATTCCAGGTCAGCCTGGGCTAGAATGAAACCCTACCTTGAAAACAAACAAAAAAACCTAAAATATAATTTAAAAAAAAAAAAAGGGGGGGGGAGCCGGGTGTGGTGGCGCACACGCCTTTAATCCCAGCACTCAGGAGGCAGAGGTAGGAGGATCGCTGTGAGTTTGAGGCCACCCTGAGACTATGAAGTGAATTTCAGTTCAGCCTGAGCTAGAGTGAGACCCTACCTCGAAAAACAAAAACAAACAAACAAACAACAACAACAACAAAAAAAAACGGGGAAAAGAGAAAGCCATATGAGTATTCACAATCATCTCTCTCTGCATCCAGGTCCATCAAGATGTGCGCAAGCAGCCTCATTTTCCACCTCCACAGCCTCAAGCTGTTCCTGCTTCTCTGCCTTTACTAGCTTCGGTTCCTTAACGCACCTTCCCAGCCACAGTGGACTGTCCCCTTAACCCGAGAACCAAATAAATCCTTCCCTGTGATTTATTTTTAACTTACATATTTTTCACTTTTTTAAAAAAAACTTTATTGACAACTTCCATAATTATAGACAATAAACCATGATAATTCCCTTATCCCCCCCACTTTCCCCTTCACAGCTCCACTCAGTCTCTCTTTTATTTTGATGTCATCATCTTTTCCTCCTGTTACAAGGGTCTTGTGTAGGTAGTGTCAGGCACTGCGAGGTCATGGATATCCAGGCCATTTTGTGTCTGGAAGACTGCATTGTAAGCAGTCCTTCTCTCCCTTTGGCTCTTACGTTCTTTTTACCACCTCTTCCGCAATGGACCCTGAGCCTTGCAGGGTGTGATAGAGATGTTTCATTGCTGAGCACTCCTCTGTCACTTCTTCTCAGCACTATGGTGCCTTTTGAGTCATCCCTGTGGTCACTCACTGCCATCTGAAAAGAGAAGTTCTTCAACCAAAAGTGAGAGTAGCATCATATATATATATATATATATATATTTTTTTTTTGGAGACAGGGTTTTATGTAGCCCAGACTGGTTTCCAACTCACTATGTAGGGGAGGGTGAGCTTGAACTTCTGATCTTTTTGTACCCACCTCCAGCACTAAGGAGGTGCAGCGCCGGAGGACCAGAACTACATCATCTCAGAACTCTTCCCTTATCCATCCCCCACCCCACCTACACCCTGCTTTAGTTAAGTGTTTCTTTCCTGTCTTCTGCAATACCTTGCACAACCTTATGTCACAGACACTACCTGATGGTAGGCTTATTTCCTGTTTCTTTTTTAGTATATATTTTTTATTTATTAGAGAGATAATGGACATGTCAGGGCCTCCAGCCACTGCAAATGAACTCCAGATACATGCACAAACATATGCATCTGGCTTATTGTGGGTTCTGGGGAATAGAACCTGGGTCCTTTGGCTTCATAGGCAAGTGCCTTAACTTCTAAGCCATTTCTGTAGCCCTATTTCCTTTTTTTTTTTTTTTTTTTTTTTTTGAGGTAGGGTCTCCAGCCCAGGCTGACCTGGAATTCACTCTGTAGTCTCAGGGTGGCCTTGAACTCATGATGATCCTCCTACCTTTGCCACCTGAGTGCTGGGATTAAAGGCGTGAGCCACCACTCCCAGTTTATTTCCCATTTCTTGTATTGACCCTTCCTGTATCCATGGCTCCATGTACTGCCAACCATATGTGGTCAGGAAGTGTGATTTTTTTCTTCTCTGTATCTGCAACAGATAACGTAGTCCCCACTATAAAGTAGCCAAACAATTGATGTTTGTTGCACTGAGTTATTGTTTTGAAGAAGCTCCATTTGTCGGGGCTGGGAAATAAAAGCAGAAAGCTTGACAAACAGGTAGAATAGGCTAGTAAGAAAGCTTAATGACATATCCATAATAATGCGTGGGACTTGAGAACTTAGTTAATTCACACTTAAAATCTATGTCTCTGTGACACTACAAAACTTTTCTCAGTAGCCGGTTTCATCTGGTGCTGTGATGTCCCGTGTTAAGGGCGCAGAGGCCGGCCCATTCCTTTCAGAGAGAGTAGTCAGCTCCATGGAGCATCTCATCTGGATTCATTTCCATGCTCTTGGGCGGGCCAAGCTTGACACTGGCTCTCAGGAGTTTGTGTGGATGTCAGAGGTTAGCATCCAACCCAGCCTTGGCCCTATTCCTGCCATTTCTCTGACCTTAAAGCAAGTTCCTCACCTCCTTGGGCCTCTGTTTTCTAACTGACAAAAGTGGGGATAATTATAACTCCCCTCACACCACTTCACTGGGGAGTCCATGAGGAACATCCCTAGAACACTCAGCACATCCTTCAAGCAGGGTAAGAGCAAGCATGTGAGATTCCCCTCCTTTCTACTTCTGGGGAGGAAGAGAGAGGGAGAGAAGAAACAGGGTGGGCTGGAGGGATGGCTTAGCAGTTAAGGCATTTGTCTGCAAAGCTAGAGGACCCTGGTTTAATTCCCCAGGACCCATGTAAGCCAGATGCACAAGGTGGCGCATGCGTCTGGAGTTTGTGTGCAGTGGCTGGATGCCCTGGTGCACCCATTCTCTCTCTTAAATAAATAACTGAAATATTTGAAATAAAGAGAGAGAGAGAGAGAAGCCAGGCATGGTGGCGCACGCCTTTATTCCCAGCACTTGGGAGGCAGAGGTAGGAGGATCACTGTGAGTTCAAGGCCTCTCTGAGACTACATAGTGAATTCCAGGTCAGTCTGGGCTAGAGTGAAAACATACCTCAAAAACAAAGAAACGAACAAACAAAAGGCATATTTAAAAAACAACAACAAAAATCCCAAACAAGAAAAGTGATATCTGCATGCCTGAAGCCGGGCATGGTGGCGTACGCCTTAGTCCCAGCACTCAGGAGGCAGAGGTAGGAGGATCGCCACAAGTTCGAGGCCACTCTGAGACTTCATAGTGAATTCCAGGTCAGCCTGAGCTACATTCAGACCCTACCTCAGGAAAAAACAAACAAACAAACAAACAAACAAACAAACAAACAACAACGACAAAAGATTCATGAGGGACAGGTGCACACTAAAGACCAAACTGCCCCTGAAGGAGCTGCCACAGGAGATCCCTTGATCAGAGCATGGAAGGACATTTGAAGCTTGTGGGCAAATCTTGACCATTAATTTGTCTCTAAAACCACCTAGGAGACAAGTGTCTGGGAAGAATTTCTAGATTACGTTAATTGGGGAGGGGTGACCCACCCTAACTGTGAACAGCGCCATCCCATGGCCTGGGGTCCTGGGCTGAATAAAAAAGAGAGAACCCGCTGAGCACCAGCCTCCATCTCTCTGCTTCCTTTTTGTTGTTGTAGTTGTTTATTTTTACTTATTTATTTAAGAGCGACAGACAGAGAGAGAAAGAAGGAGAGAGAGAGAGAGGGAATGAATGAGTGCACCAGGGCCTCCAGCCACTGCAAATGAACTCCAGATGCGTGTGCCCCCTTGTGCATCTTGCTTACGTGGGTCCTGGGGAACCGAGCCTCGAACCAGGGTCCTTAGGCTTCACAGGCAAGCGCTTAACCGCTAAGCCATGTCTCCAGCCTCTCTGTCTGCATCCTGACTGTGGATGCAATGTGACCAGCTGTTCCTGTCACCAGACCTTCCCCACCATAATGGGCTGCACCCTTAAACTGTAAGCCAAAATAAACCCTTCCTTCCTTAAGCTGCTTTTGCAATGAGAAAAGTAGCATATGCACAATGCTAAGCAGCAGGGGGGGAAACTACCCACACTGAGGATGTCAAATGAAGAGATTCAGCAGGTGTCTTGGTTAAGCTTTGACTCTACAATGTCACACACAGCCCCATGTTTTGAATACTTCTCCAGATGTTGGCATGGTCTGGGGAGGCTGTGGGACCTTTAGAAGATAGAGGGGATAGCAAAGTCCCTGGTACCAGCCTCCCTCTCTGCTTCTTAGTCCATTGTCATGAGATCAGCCTCCACTCCATACTCCATGGACTGAGCCACTCCACCCTGATGGACTGGACTCCTCAGAAACTGTGAGCCAAAATATATTCTTTGCCTAAATTGTTTCTACCAGGTCCTTTGCTCACAGCAATGCAGAAGGAATAATACGTCATCTCAGAGATTCTGACAGTATACAGAGACGTTTGGCAGCTGTTCCTTCTCATCTCTAATAACAAGGTAAAATATTAAACAGTGGCAAGATCATAGGTTGCTACTCATAAATTATATTTAGTGGTGTTTTGAAAGAGTTCATTGAAAAATCCTCTGTCTGAAGATTAAATCAAGATGTCAGACTGCAGGAAACTTACCTCTGCAAAATCCCATGGGGTCGCAGTAAAGAGTGAGAGATGGGGGCTGGAGAGATGGATTAGTGGTTAAGGTGCTTACCTGCCAAGCCAAAGGACCCTAGTTTGACTCTTTGGGACCCACGTAAGCCAGATGCACAAGGTGGTGCATGTATCTGGAGTTTGTTTGCAGTGGCTGGAGGGCCTGGTGTGTCCATTCTCTCTCTCTCTCTCATAAAATATAAATGAATTAATAAATAAAATTAATAACAAATTTAATGTGTAGAATAGATTTTCAGCTGTTTTCAGTAAAAGACCACACAGTCAATACTCTCAGTTTTGTCACAGCTCCTCAGCTCGGTGCTATAGTGTGAATGCAGCCATAGATAATCAGTAAGTGAATGGGCATGCCTGTGTTCTATTTAAACTTTATTTACAAAAGGAGGGGACAGGCAAACTCCTATTCTACATGATTGCCACATGGGATTGGAAAGGATAAAAGCACGATGAGCAGATAGATTTAATTTAAACCAGAGAAGGAAAAATCCAATAATGCATGACAAGTATTCTTCAATAAAAGTAAATAGTCTGCCGGGCGTGGTGATACACGCCTTTAATCCCAGAACTCAGGAGGCAGAGGTAGGAGGATCGCCGTGAGTTCGAGGCCATCCTGAGACTACATAGTGAATTCCAGGTCAGCCTGGGCTAGAGCAAGACTCTACCTCGAAAAACAAAAAACAACAACAACAACAAAAAAAGTAAATAATCTAAAATTTGGTAAGATAACAACAACATGTCTAGTTATGTTATTTATAATAAATACTTCTAAAAAGAAAGTTGAAAATAAAAAAGCATACAAACAAGCATCAGGCAATTATTAGCAAAGAAAACAAACATGGTAACAATGTTAGACAAAAAGAATGGAATGTCAAAATGATTAAACCAAAAAACATCCACAGTTGATGGCAAATAAAATTCCCTAAGAAGTGTTACTAATGGTGAACCTTTACATATCTCACACTGCATCGTCAAGAATCATGTTTATCATGTAAGTTATGAAGTAAAAACTGACAGACATATCAGTAGGAATGAAACTAACACGTACCTCAGTAACTGAGAGATCAAGTCGAAAAAACCGGTAGAGGGAATTTGAATGACACAGTGAGAAGCTTGATTGAATAAAGGACTTTGAACATAATAAACGATGAATGTAGTTTCTTCAAACAAACATGAAACATTAACGAGTTTGCCAAGACACCAGGGAGGTGTTAATAAAGTCCCAGATAAGACACCATCCACGTTAGTCTTTGATCACACAGTCCCACTTAGAATTGACAAGCAAATAGGAGCTAGGCATGGTGGCTCACACTTGTCATCCCAGTATTCAGGACGATGAAGGAGAGGACTGCCATGAGTTCAAGGCCAGCCTGGGTTATGCAGTGAGTTCCAGGCAATCCTGAACTACAGAATGGGACCCTGTCTTGAGCAAACAAAACCTTTGAGCCAAATGTGATGTGATTAACGCCTATAATCCCAGTACATGGGAGGCTAAGGCAGGAGGATTAGCATGAGTTCAAGACTTGTCTGTGTCACAGAGTAAAAACTCTGTCTCAAGTCTCCCCTTGAAAAAATTATAAACTTGGAAATAAAAACACCCACCCCCAGTGACCTACTCCTTCAGCAAGCCTCCACCTCCCGTGGGCCTCACAGCTGCCCAAACAGCGCCATCTGCTGGGCAGCAAGCGTTCAAACACATGAGCCCATCCGGCCATTTCACATCCAAAGCACATGTCTCCTTCTTCCGGGAAAGTCTTAGGTGTGGTTTCTTGATCGTGTCCCAGCGCTCTTGTACATTGTAGTCATTCTTTGTTTCTTTACTGATGTCTGAATGCAGTGCATTCTCAAGCTTATCTTCTGTTCCTCGTATTTACGATTCTGCATTGTCTATTCCATTGTTGATGTAATTTTTTTTTTTTTTTTTTGAGGCAAGCCCAACGGACTGGCTTTTTTTTTTTTAATGCGAGAGATCGAGAGCAAGAGAGAGAGAGAGGGAGGGAAAGAACTGGCACACCAGGTCATCCAGCCACTGTAACTGAATTCCGCATGTGCCACCTTTGTGTATGTGCAACTTTGCATGTTGTGCATCTGGTTTACATGGGATCTGAAAAGTCAAACATGGGTCCTTTGGCCTTGCAGGCAAGCACCCTAACTACTAAAAGCCATCTCTCCAGCCCCCACCGTGATATTTTTGCATATGTGTTTGGTATGTGCACGTGGGTTTGGTGTGTAGTGTGTGTGGGATGTAGTGTGTAGTGTGTAGTCTGTGTGTGTAGTGTGTGATGTGTAGTGAGTGTGTGTGCGCATGTGTGCATGCAGTGTGTGCACGTGTACATGCCATGTGGCATCTTGGAGCTTGCTGTGGTGCGGTGTGCTCGCCTGCAGTGGCAGAGGGGAATGTAAGGCATCCCACTCCATCGCTCTTCTGCTCTTACTGAGCCTGACTCTCTTGCTGATCTCGGCACTTGCTGTTTCTCTCATGAGCCCTGATGATTCTCCATCTCTGCTCCCCATGGGCTGGGATTACAGACTTCTGTGGTCACGCCCAGCGATTTAAGTGGGTCCTGGGGGGGTCGAACTCAAGTGGTATCTCAGGCCTCCTCAGGCCCTCAGGCTTGCCCAGGAAGTGCTCTTAAACACTGGCATCTCTCCAGCTCCCATTATACTTTTTTATATGACTGAGTTTGTCATTTTCTTTTTTATTTTATTTTTAATATATTTTTATTGATAATTTCCATAATTGTAAACAATATCCCATGGTAATTCCCTCTCTCCCCACACTTTCCCCTTTGAAACTCCACTGTCCATCATATCCCCTCCCCCTCTCAACCAGTCTCTCTTTTATTTTGATGTCATCATCTTTTCCTCCTATTATGATGGTCTTGTGTAGGTAGTGTCAGGTACTGTGAGATCATGGATATCCAGGCCATTTTGTGTCTGGAGGAGCACACTGTAAGGAGTCCTACCCTTCCTTTGGCTCTTACATTCTTTCCAACACCTCTTCCGCAATGGACCCTGAGCCTTGGAAGGTGTGATAGAGATATTTCAGTACTGTGCACTCCTCTGTCACTTCTCAGCACCATGATGCCTTCTGAGTCATCCCAAGGTCACTGCCATCTGAAAAGAGAAGCTTCTCTAACCAAAAGTGAGAGTAGCATTAATGTATGGGTATGAACATTAAGAGAAGTGCTTACTGGGCAGTTTGATGAGCATAGTTTATACTTTTAGCCAGACAGCAGCAGACGTTACATCCCTAGGGCTCATGACTACCCCTGTTGTAGGTTTTCAGTATCAGGGATGTATTCCTCCCATGCAGTGGGCCTCCAGTCCAATTGGAGGGCAGTTGGTTTTCCCCATAACGGACATGCAACTATTGCACCCGTTGACTCATTTGGCCTGGGTGGCCAAATATAAGGCTTGCAGTGTCTACTGTTGGGTGTCTTCACTGGTGATTTCTCTTTCTCTCCCATTGAACTGCATGCAGAATAGCTTCTTCCAGATTTCTGTCAGTTGGTCTGCATGGAGGAGGTTTTCAGCTCAGTTCCAGCAGGATTTCTCACTGATCTTGCAGCCCAAGTATGTGGAGTCTTCAGCAATAGGGTCTTACCATCTGTTCCTGGTGGGAAACCAAGGGCTTCATCAATGGCCTAAAATGTTTTGGGGGTATCAGGGACATCCCTGGCCAACAACTCACTGGAAGGTATCCCATCCCTGGCACTGAAAATTTTCTAGTAACAATCTACGGTTCCTGAGCATTCCATTGTTCAAGAAAGTAGGTTTTCATATGACTTATTTGTATCCTCTTAGATTTTGATTAGCCCTCCCTCCACCTTTCCTTTACTTGATCTCTTCCCCTGACCTCACTTAGGCCTTACACCCCCATTAATCGGTTCTTCTATTTACATATATACAATACTATCCTATTAGGTCCCCCCCCCCCACTTTCTCTTCCCTTTATATCTTCTTTCTAGCTTACTGGCCTTTGCTACTGGGTTTTCTTCTTACTTACACAGAAGCCCAGTCATTTGTAGCTAGGATCCACATATGAGAGAGAACATGTGGCGCTTGGCTTTCTGGGCCTGGGTTACCTCACTTAGTATAATCCTTCCTAGATCCATCCATTTTCCTGCAAATTTCATAACTTCATTTTTCTTTCCTGCTGAGTAGAACTCCATTGTATAAATGTGCCATATCTCCATTATCCACTTAACAGTTAAGGAACATCTAGGCTGCTTCCATTTCCCAGCTATTGTGAATAGAACAGCAATAAACATGGTTGAGCGAGTATCTCTAAGGCAGTGAGACAAGTGAGTTTGTCATTTTCAACATTTTTTTTTACATTGCTTTCTTTTCTATATAGTGACTTTCTTGTTTGTAGTCTAAGTTGGTTTCTTTACTTCGTTTGCTTATTTTTTTCTTTTTTTGAAATCATTATTTTTAGAAATAGATAGAATTTTGAAACATTTCAGTGTCCTTGGACTTGATAAATGTAGTTTCCATCTCTTGTTGCCTTTTGTTTTTTGTCTATTTTTGTCTATCTTTTTGTCTATTGCAAGCATTTGTTGGTTTGGATGTCTCATTCAGTTTTATTTTGCGAATGTTCTTTTTAGACATTTTTGTTTTAATTTCTTTGGTGTGTGTCTGCGCATGCGGGTGGTGTGTGCTTGTGTGTGTGTCCTGTGTGCACACGTACAGAGGCCAGAGGAAAACATCACGTGTCCTGGCATCTTCCTGTGTTGCTCTTCTGCCTTACACCCCGAGGTAGAGTCTCTCACCGAACCTGGAGCCTCCCGCTTTTTGTTAGACTGGCTGACAGGGCACTTCAGGAACTCTCGGCCCCACCTCAGCGCTGGGGTTACTGACATGAGCGGTCATGCTTTTCTGTGTGGCTGCTGGGGTTGAACTCGTGTCCTCATTCGTGTACAGAGATCGCTCTCACCTGCTGACTCAGCTCCCCAGCCTCTTGTCCTCTTGTGTAATACATAAAATGGGGGGGGGGGCAGTGAATATGGGCATGCCAGGGCCTCTTGCTACCACCTGAAATGAACTCCAAATGCATGTGCTACTTTCTGTATCTGGCTTTATGTGAGTCCTGGAGAATTGAACTCAGGCCATCAGGCTTTGTAAGCAAGTATCTTTAACTGCTGAGCCAAGTCTTTAGTCCCCTCTTGTATATCTTTTTAGTGAGCAGTCTTCTCTAGCGTTTAATCCGTAGTTCCATGTACAGTGGAAAAAATATACCTCTGTAATCACAATACTATCAAATCAAATAGGATATAGAAATATACCAAGAGTTGATTAAAATTCTCAAATATATGGCCAATGGTATATTGTGGCAGAATTGTTGCAGAGTGTACTACGAAGTTAAGAATTATTTGGGGGGTGGCGCTGTGAGATGGCTTGGTGGTTAAGGTGCTTGGCTGCATAGCCAAAGGACCTAGGTTGGATTTCCCAGAACCCACATAAGCCAGATGCACAAGGTGCACATGTGTCTGGAGCTCATTTGCAGTGGCTGGAGGCCCTGGTACACCCATTCTAACTGCCTCTCTCTCTCTCTTTCTCTCTCTCTCTGCTTCTCTCTCTCTTAAATAAATAAATAAATAAATAAATTATTTAAAAAAGAATTATTAATGGAAAGTAATGTAAGGGACTTACGATCAAAATAATTATGTATATATGTCTGATAATTGTCAATAAAACTCTTAGATTAGAAAAGAAAATAACTTAGAGGTATGTAGTGGGAAAAAGGAAAGAAGCAGCAAGATTAAATTAACAGGAAGGAAAAATAAAAAGAGTGGAGAAGAATGTTATAAAAAGAAAGAGCCCAGCGTGGTGGTGCACGCCTTTAATCCCAGCACTAAGGAGGCAGAGGTAGGAGGATTCCTGTGAGCTCAAGGCCACAGACTACATAGTGAATTCCAGGTCAGCCTGAGCTAGAGTGAAACCCTACCTCAAAAAAAAAAAAAAGGAAAGAAAGAAAGAAAGAGAGAGAGAGAGAGAGAAAAGCCAGGAGTAGTGGCACACCTTTAATCCCAGCACCTGGGAGGCAGAAGTAGGAGGATCACCATGAGCTCGAGGCCACCCTGAGACTACATAGTGAATTCCAGGTCAGCCCGAGCCAGAGTGAGACCCTACCTCGAAAAAACAAAAAAAGAAAAAGAAAAAAAAGAACAAGAAAAGAAAAAGAGCAACAGATAAAAATCTTATTCCCCAGTAATGAAATATGTGTAAACAAAATTAAGTAAATGTAAGAAGAGGAGTAGAAAATGAAACTGAAATTTTTTTAAGCAACATAGTAAAAAAAAAAAGTAAAAATGGGGCTGGAGAGGAAAATGGTGGCCCCAAAGGAAGCAAAAGATGAAGTGTTAGAGAGGCTTCTTTCTAATCCTTCCAGGTGGAGGTGGGAGTGTGGAGTCAGCTGATGCTGAAGACACTTGTCTTTCCTACCACTTAGGCTGGTGCTCAAACTACCCCGGTCAAATGTATTTCTTTCTCTCTTTGGCAAGGTGTCACTATTTATCTTAGGCTGACCTTCATCTCTTGATCTTCCTGCCTCACCATCATAACTATTTTAAAAGTCTAGGTTAGTGGCTTTTAGACTTTTCCAATGTTGTGAAATTATCACTGTTTTATCCCAGAACATTTCCATGATCCCGTCTGTGTTATTGATCAGTCTCAACAATCCTTTCTCTCCAACTCCCTACAGCCATTAATCTACTTTCTGTTTTCATTAGTTAATATTTATTATTAATATCAATTCCATATTCTGCTACTTCGTATGAATGCACATGCAGCCGATTGTGTCTGTCATGTTCCAAGAGCTAACCGGTATTATTGCAGCAGATATTACCGCATCCTTCCTTTTAAGCAGATGAGTCATGTTCCATTGTGTTGTGACACTCATTTACTTCCTCAGCTCATCTGTTGGTGGGCCTCTGGGTGATTTTTGCTTTCTGGTTATGTGCATCGTGTGTCTGGAGATGGTCATGTACAACTTTTTAAGCTGACACGTATTTTCAATCCTCTTGGATAAATGTTCCTAAGAATGGGACAGCTGGGTCACGTGACAGCTCTGTTTGTAATTTTGTGAGGTACTTCCAAAGGGTTCGCCACCGCCGTTCTCAACAGGTCTTCCTTTATGCAAAAACATGTAAGATTTCTTTTGTTTAATCTTCTTAATTTTTTACTTTTAAAAACGACTTTATTTTGTGTGTGTGTGTGTGTGTGTATGTGTGTGCATGTATGTGTTCATGTGTGTGAGTACAGGCATGTGCAGGTACACACATGTGTGGAGGCCAGAGAACAACTTTGGGGTCCATCCTCCCACCCCCCTCTTGAAGACAGAGGTTCTTTTTCTGGATCTCACTCTACTGTTGTTCTTTTTTTTCGACGTAGGGTTTCACTCTAGCCCAGGCTAACCTGAAATTCCCTATGTCGTCTCAGGGTGGCCTCGAACTCATGGTGATCCTCCTACCTCTGCCTCCCAAGTGCTGGGATTAAAGGCGTGCGCCACCACGACCGGCTCTACCGTTGTTCTTTTTGCTTGCCGTGAGCTTCTGTCTCCGCCTCTCACCTTGCCATCAAAGTGCTGGGCTTACAGAAGCCCACCACCGCTTCCAGCTTTTCACGCGGGAGTCTGAGGATTGAACTCAGGTGTTCAGGCTTTATCCATGAGCCATCTCCCCAAATTTTTTTGCATGTGTGTGTGGACGCGTTCACATGTGTGTGGGTGTGCATTCATGTCTGTGCATGTGTATGTGGAGGCCAGCCCTTGACATTATTTTCCTCACTTCCTCCTACCCACATTGTTTACTGAGGCAGGGTCTCTTGCTCCATCTCAGAGCTCAGCAGTTTGACGAGTCTAGCTGGCCAGTTTGCCCCAGGGATCCTCTGTGTCCACTTCCTGAACACCGGGGTTGCAGATGGGCTGCCACAACTGCCTTTGCATTCCATGGGTCCTGAGGATCCAAATTCAGGTCTTTATGCTTGTACAGCAAACAGTTTACCAACTGAGCACTTTATGCTATTTACAGTAAATGGAGTTACTGACATAGTCAGATCTATGTCTGCCATCTTTTATGTTGTTTGCTATTGAGTTTTTTCTTTGTCCTCTTTTTGCCTGCAACTGGGAGGTAGCTCAGCCAGTCAAGTGCTCGCATCACCAGCCTTGATCCTCAGGCCCCACATGAAAAATGCTGGGTGCGGCAGTGTGTGCTTGTAATCCCAGAGCTGGAGAGGTGGAGACAGGTGGGTCCCCGAGGCTTGCTTGCCAGCCAGTCTCTCCTACTTGGTGAGTTCCAGACCACTGAGAGACCCTGTCTCCAAAAATGTTGGACAGTACTCCTGAAGGTGACAACCAAGGCTGTCCTCTGGTCAGTATGCAGGAACATGTGCATGCAAACTCCCTACCCACATGTACCTCCGCACATGCAAACACATATACGCATTCACACAACACACACATGCAAAAAACACTAGCTGAGCTGGGCATGGTGGTGCACACCTTTAATCCCAAAACTTGGGAGGCTGAAGTAAGAGGACTGCTGTGAGTTCAAGAGCAGCCTGGGCTAGATTGAGATCCTGCCTCAAAAAAAATATTATATTGGGCTGGAGAAATAGCTCAGCAGCTAAGGCACTTGCCTGAAAAACCTAAGGACTTGGGTTCAATTCCCCAGTACCCACATATACCCAGATGTACAAAGTGGCTCATGTGTCTGGAGTTTGCAGTGGCTAGAGGCCCTGGCATGCTCTCTCTCTCTGTCTCTCTCTCTAAGTAAATAAATAAATAAAATATTTAATTAAAAAACAGTGGAGGGCTGGAAAGATGGCTTAGCAGTTAAGCACTTGCCTGTGAAGCCTAAGGACCCCGGTTCAAGGCTCAATTCCCCAGGATCCACGTTAGCCAGATGCACAAGGGGGCACATGCAACTGGAGTTCGTTTGCAGTGGCTAGAGGCCCTGGCGTGCCCATTCTCTCTATCTGCCTCTTTCTCTCTGTCACTCTCAAACAAGTAAACAAAAATAAACAAAAAAAGTAAAAAAAAAAAAAAAAAAAAACAGTAGAAACTCTTGTCTTTAAAAAGTATTATAGTGGGATGGAGCGATGGCTTAGTTGTTAAGGTGTTTGCCTGTAAAGCCAGAGTATCCAGATTCGATTCCCCAAGGCCCACGTAAGTCAGTGTGTCTGGAGTTTGTTTGGTGCACCCATTCTCTCTCTATCTCTCTCAAATAAATTTAAAAAAATTAAGTATATTATTTCCAGATGGTGTGTAGGACAATAAGAATTTTTTTTTCGAGGTAGGGTTTCACTCTAGCCCAGGCTGACCTGGAATTCACTATGGAGTCTCAGGGTGGCCTAGAACTCACGGCGATCCTCCTACCTCTGCCTCCCAAGTGCTGGGATTAAAGGTGTGCGCCACCATGCCCGGCAAGACAGTAAGCATTTTAAAAGTAGTATTTATACCTTGAAATGGGAAAATTGTGCTGTTTCTTTGCCCATTGATATGTTAGTCCATGTGTCAAACTGGTCAGGATAGAGCTAGTTTGTGCTTTGTGGGTTGTCTGTTTTGTGATAGGGTCTTGCTGTAGTCCAGGCTGGCCTGGAACTCACTCTGTAGTCTCAGGGTGGCCTCAAACTCACAGCGATCCTCCTCCCTCTGCCTCCCGAGTGCTGGAATTAAAGGCATGCGTGCCTGTCACTCTTTGTCATGGCTATGTTTGCCTCCACTGACCCAGTGGCTTCAAATTTCTGTAGTAGGATTACCTTCCTTGTATTTAGGGTAAGCATTCTCTTGACTTGATTTCCTTGTTGATGGGGCCCGGACACTCTTTGCTGTCTTAGGTTAGCCTTACTCTTCAGTGGAGTGCATGTTCCATGTCCAGGGATGGTGGCTCCTTCTCTGTGGTACTTCACTGTAGAGACAAAGCATCCACACTAAGCCAGCGCAGGGCTGAATCCAGGATGGTGTTTTCTCCCCCTTGCCACTACCCGCTCTCTTACTTGTGCCCTAGGATGATCGAATCTTCCTTCCGTTCTTAGTGAAGGACATGGTGCCTCCCACAGCTTGGTTACTAACCTCCCCTTTTTTTAAAAAATGATTTAAAAAAAATTTTTAATATACTTATTTTATTTGACATACCGAGAATGAGGGAGAGAAAGAGAATGAATGCAGCAGGGCCTTCAGCTGCTGTAAATGAACTCCAGATGCATGCACCACCTTGTGCATCTGGCTTATACCAGTCCTGGGGAATCAAACCTGGGTCCTTTGGCTTTGGAGCAAATGCCTTAACTGCTAGGCCATCTCTCCAGCCCTGATTGATTTACAATTTGGGGGGGGGGGGCTGGAGAGATGGCTTAGCGGTTAAGCACTTGCCTGTGAACCCTAAGGACCCTGGTTCGAGGCTCAATTCTCCAGGACCCACGTAAGCCAGATGCACAAGGTGGCACATGCGTCTGGAGTTCATTTGCAGTGGCTGGAGGACCTGGTGTGCCCATTCTCTATCTATCTATCTGCCTCTTTCTCTGTCTGTCATTCTCAAATAAAAATTTTAAAAATATTTATTTATTTATTTTTCATATGCTTATGTGTGTGAGTGTGGGCATGTGGAGGTCAGAGGATGACTTTCAGATTGGTCCTTGTCTTCCCCTCATTTTAAAGCAGGGTCTTTTGTTGGTCACTGCTCCTTTTGAGAGCATCTGGGGAATTGTCTCTGTCTATCTTCTCACTGTAGGCACACTGTGATTACAGAAGACTGTCACAGCTTCCAGCTTAAAAAAAAAAAAAAAAAGCACTTTTATATCTTTGCAAGCAGAGAGAAAGAGAAGAGTTCCAGGGCCTCTTGCCACTGCAAATGAACTGCAGACACAGGTGCCACTTTGTGTATCTGGCTTGATGTGGTACTGGGAAATAGAACCTGGCCCATCAGACTTTGCAAGCAAACGTCTTTAACTGCTGAGCCATCTCTCCAGCCCAGCTGCCAGCTTTTGCATGGGGTCTGGGGATCTGAACTCACGCACTCCAGAGTTGCATGGCAAGCTCCTTATCCCCTGAGCCACAGCCACCCAGCCCCTACTAACCCATTTCTAAGCCGGCATCTTCAATGGTTGTTTTGAACTGGTCTCTTGCCTTAGGAAGAGAATTAAAGCCTCTGATAAGTCAGGAAATAGTTTTAATAGAGCTTGACGAGCTAGATAAATTTAGAACTCTTCACTCATGCGGACTGTACAGAAGATTAAGATGCTCTATCAGTTCCCGTCTTGTTGCTGGGGCAAAACACCTGAGCAGAAGCGGCTTATGGAAGGAAGGGTTTATTTTTGGCTTACAGTTTCAAGCGGAAGTTTCATCATGGTGGGAAAAACTTGGCAGGAGCAAACAGCTGGCATCAATCATTGTCATATCATCAGAGAGGAAGTAGAAAAACTAAAAGCACCAATCAGGGCTGGGTTATAATGTCTCAAGACCCACCCCCAATGAAACACTTCCTCCACTGCCTGAAGACTCCACAAACTTCCCAAGCAGCGCCACCTGCCGGTGATTAAGTGTTCAAACAACAGTCAAACCACCACAGGCGCCCTTCCAAATACACGTGTGAACTCGGTTGTAAGTCTGAGCAGGCTGTAAAGGGATGCGACTGCCCTGTATCATGATCAGAGAGTGTGGAAAGGAACTGAATGATCAAGAAGGCCTGTTTATGTAACTTACACTGGCCTGGGGCTGAAGATCTGTCTGCACCAGCCTTCCAACTGCTGGGATTACAGGCATGTGCCGTCCTGCCGGGCCATAATATTTATTTTTGTTTTAAATAGTTAGGAGGATCATTTATGCTACCTAGAGGAGACCAATCAGTTCTTACTGGCAAGTTGATTACATGAGATGATTTCCACCTTTTCATTTATTTACATTTTTAAAAATTAAAAATAATATTTTATTTATTTACTTATTTGAGAAAGAGATAGAAATGGGGATGCCAGGGCTTCCAGCCACTTCAAACCAACTCCAGACACATAGGCCACCTTGTGCATCTGGCTTATCTGGGTACTGGGGAATCAAACCTGGGTCCTTAGGCTTCACAGGCAAGTGCCTTAACCACTAAACCATCTCTCCAGCCCCTATTTACTTTTTTTTTTTTCCTTTTGGTTTTTCGAGGTAGGGTCTCACTCTGGCCCAGGCTGACCTGGAATTCACTATGTAGTCTCGGGGTGGCTTCGAACTCATGGCGATCCCCCTACCTCTGCCTACCAGGTGCTGGGATTAAAGGTGTGCGCCACCACGCCTGGCTCCCTGTTTACATTTTTAATTACCAAAATTTACATACATTTATGTTTTGAATATATTGGAGTGGCTTAGTAAAGCTAATTGACATCTGTATTACCTCATGTACTGAAGCGTTATAGGCAAGATTTCTCCAGTCACCACACTCCTAACTTCCACCTTAGAACAAAGAGCCCTTCTGATTTTTCTGATACGGGGAGTCTTTCTTCTTCTTCGCGTGCCTCAGGAATGTGGCTGCTCTCTGTGGGCTCACAGGATGCTTGGTTTACTGTTATGAGATCTCACATAGTATCTCCTAAGAGCAAAAGACTCACTTCAAAGGAGATGGGCCACAGCACTTGGAAGGCTCACCTGCACAAGAAGCTTGTAGGTGACTCCTGTGATAGAAAGCGGCCCTGTTTTCCAGAATGCTGCAGACATCCCAACAACACGATTAGCAAATGGTGCTCTGTCCCTCCTGGTCGAGATACACGGGCTCAGTGACAGGGGTAGACATGGAGGCATCGCTGACTCAGCACAGCTCCTGATGAACCACTTGGAGAACTTGTTTCTGTTTTTTGTAGCTTTTGTGTCTATGGGTCAAGGGGATCTGTATTCTCAGGGAGTGCGTTCCTTTTACCAAGGAGCATAGATTTCCTCTAAACTTGAAAGTACGGCCTTTTCCTGGTGACTATGGACTCCTTGTCCCTCCATAGCAGCTGGCAGGCAAAAAGAATGAGCTAGTGAGCTCACCAGTCATCGTGGTGGAGAGGGAGGACTGCTTTCATACAGGGGCATGAGGACGTGGATCTGGTACCCACGTAACCTACTGGGGCATTTCTTACTCATGCAGTGCCTGGTCTCAACCATACATAGTCAAAAAAGAAATAAGGGCTGGAGAGATGGCTTAGCGGTTAAGGCGTTTACCTGCAAAGCCAAAGGATCCAGGGTCAACTCTCCAGGACCCACGTTAGCCAGATGCACAAGGGGGTGCACATGTCTGGAGTTTTTTGCAGTGGCTGGAGGCCCTGGCGCACCCATTCTCTCTCTCTCTCTCTCTGCCTTTCTCTCTGTGTCTGTTGTTCTCAAATAAATAAGTAAAAATAAACAAAAAACATTTTTTTAAAAAGAAATAAAATAAGTAACCACAGCCTGGGGAGGGCATCCTCAGACGTCTTTGCAATGAAGAGCTGAGCTATTCTACCAGGCTAACCTAGACCAGAGGAAATGCTTGTCAGTGGGAAGATGATTCCAGAATGCATGGTACAAAGAGCAATATTGGCTCACAGCTGCACTCAACTCTGGAGAGAGCAGATATTGGCTCACAGCTGCACTTAACTCTGGAGAACAGCCTTGGGCCATTAGGAGCCTGCCTCACCCAGAAATGCCCCATTCCTAATGCACACCCAGCATGGCCCACTGCTCATGGCTGACTGATATGTGGGTGCAAAGCCCCTGCCTCCCGGTGGGTCAGTTCTGAGGTACAACCATGCTGAAGAACTTCTTGTGGGATGGGGCTATGGCTAGATTTCAGCTTTTCCAAATAATTTCTTTGCTTAGCCTCTGCCACTGCTCAAGCTTGCCTTACTCACATCCTGATACTTTCCTCTGGGTAATACTCCAATAAATCATTTGTACAAGACAAACAAGTGGCCGGACAGTCCACATGTGATCAGACCCTGTTAACAGCTCTGGTCAGGGCTAGGCGACATGGTTCACTGGGTAAAACACTTGCTTTGCAAGCATGGGGACCTGAGTTCAGATATCCAGAACCCACCTACAGCTGGCTCCAGTGACACACATCTGTGATCCCAGGCTCCTGTGCCAAGATGGAAGGCAGGGACAGGCATCTGCAGCAGCCAACAACAGAGACCCTGTCCCAAAAAGGTGGAAGGTGAGAGCTGACTCCCAAAGTTTTCTTCTGACCTCACCATGCATGATGCCTTGAGATGCACGTGTGCAAAGGTTTGTGTAACTTCCCTGGCCAATGATATATACCCCACATGATGGCTGGAAGGAACATTAACACTGTCCATGTCTCCACATTTGGACCCTTTCTTTAAAAAAAAAATTATCTTTATTTATTTATTTAAGAGAGAGAGAAAGAATGGGCACGCCAGGGCTTCCAGCCACTGCAAATGAACTCCAGATGCAGGCACCCCCTTGTGCATCTGGCTAACGTGGGTCCTGGAGAACCGGGATCCTTTGTCTTTGTAGACAAACGCCTTAACCACTCTGCCACCTCTCCAGCCCCATTTGGATCCTTTCTGGATTCAGCCCTATATGTTTCTTTCTTTGGCTGATTTTTAAAATTATTTTATTATTTTTTTTATTTGAAAGAGAAAGGGACAGGGAGAGGTGGGGGCAAAGAGTGGATGCATCAGGGCCTCCAGCTGCTGCAAATGAACTCCAGATGCATGTGCCACCTTGTGCATCTGGCTTATGTGGGTCCTGGAGAATTGAACCTGGGTCCTTTGGCTTTGCAGGCAAGTGCCTTAACTGCTAAGCCATCTCTCCAGCCCTCCTTGGCTGATTTTAATCCCAGTAGTAAGTCATAACTGAGCTTAACAACTTCCAGTAAGTTCTATGAATCCTTTCAGTGAGTTATGAATCATGGTGGTTCGGGGGACCCCTAAATTTAGTTTGTGTCACAGGGCACGTGGGTAGTGCTCACTGTGTCTGGAGAGCTGGTTAACTTCACACACCTGGCTGGGGTCTCATCACTATCCCCAGAGCAATCGTGAGGACCAGTGGTAACCTCCTGCCCACCAGTACATGTGGCTAGCGTTGGGAGGAAGGTGAGCTGCTGGGATGGACTGATGAAAAGAAGACGTCTTGTTTTCACCAGCGTTTTCCTGGTTCTGGAATCTGCCCTGCCTGGACATCAGTCTACTTGTCCATGTGGATTGTTGTGTTTATTTTGGCTTATATTTCCAAGGGGAAGCTTCACCATGGTGGGGAAAGCATGGCACAGGCAAGGAGTCTTTTTCACGTGTCTGGGTGGAATTATTCCAGTGCTGGGCTTGGAGTTGGGCTAATAAACCTCAAGATCTTCCCTCAAGTGACGCACCTCCTCCAGAAAGGCTCCACCTCCCAAACGGTCACCAACCAGCTGGGGACCCAGCATGAGGTCCAATCACAAACACCTGAGGCTGTGCAGGATGTTCTCCAGTCAGGCCACCACAGTGATCCTACCTTTTCCTTCTTGCCTGCATCTGGGACAGACGTTCTCCCCTCTCTCCTAGCCTCACACTTGCTTCCTTTCTCAAGTTATTTTACTTGGAAATCTGATGAACCCTCAGATACTACTTTCATCGCTGGCAATGGAGTTTCTTTTTTTTTATTATTTTATTTATTTATTTATTTATTTATTTTTGGTTTTTCAAGGTAGGGTTTCACTCTAGCCCAGGCTGACCTGGAATTCACCATGGAGTCTCAGGGTGGCCTCGAACTCATGGCAATCCTCCTACCTCTGCCTCCCGAGTGCTGGGATTAAAGGCGTGCGCCACCACGCCCGGCTTGGAGTTTCTTATATTAAGTATTCCTTTACAATAAGACTTCTTTGTTCACACAATCCATGGCTGTTTCACTCCCTCGGGGAGTCCCTGTAACTTTCCTCTAAATTTTTATCAACTGACTAATAAAATTCCCTCATTCCTTAGCTTTGTCCTGCCCCAAGTGGCAGTTGGTGCCAAGTGCTTGAGAGTAGTTGACAGGAAACACCACAGTAAAGTTTGGGTGTGACCCAAATAATCAGAGGAAATATAAGTTGGAATTTGAATGCTGGAAGATTCTAAATACCTGTTCTATTTCATTAAGGATTAGCTTAAGAACCAGGGAAATATCCACTTTAACTGACAATTGAATGAGAATGGACGTGTTAGCATCAGGACATCACAGTGGTGAAGTATGTAATAAATTTTCATTTTGCCACATACATATTAAAGTAAGATTACATATAGCTGCATATGTAAATATATTGTGTTTTGCTTCCATGGTGATAAGTTGTAATGTCCTTTATTCCATAATCATACACTTTGTAGTGTTATCTTCTCATTGATAGGGCAAAACACCTGGCCAGAAACAGCTTATAGGAGGAAAGGGTTTATTTTAGGCTTACGGTATCAAGGGGATGTCTCATCATGGTGGAGAACACATGGCAACTGGCTCACATCTTCATACATCAGCCACAGAGAGGAAGCAGCAGGAGTCAGTTAGCTCCAGACACCCAGAGGGCTGAACTAATCAACAGCAAGGTCCATTTATTTATTTATCTGACAGTGACAGAGAGAAGGAGGCAGAGACAGAGAGAGAGAGAGAGAGAGAGAGAGAATGGGCGCGCCAGAGCTTCTAGCCTGTGTAAACGAACTCCAGATGCATGCGCCCCCTTGCGCATCTGGCTAACGTGGGTCCTGGGAAATTGAGCCTCGAACCGGGGTCCTTAGGCTTCACAGGCAAGCGCTTAACCGCTAAGCCATCTCTCCAGCCCCTACCCACCTTTTTTGAGACAGGGTCCCTCTCTAGCTTAGAATTTGCCAATTAGGCCAGCCTGGCCAGCCAGGGAGCCCCAAGGATCCACCTGTCTTCACCTCCCCTGCACTGGGATTACAAGCAAGCACCACCACACCCAGCTTTTTAAAAATGTAGGGCGTGGTGGTGCAGGCCTTTAATCCCAGCACTCAGGAGGCAGACGTAGGAGGATCCCCGTGAGTTCAAGGTCACCCTGAGACTACACAGTGAATTCCAGTCTCAGCTACAGTGAGACAGTACCTCGAAAAAACAAAAAAAACCCAACAAGGTAGGTTCTGGGGATCAGATCCCCATGTTTGCACAGTAATCACGTTAGTGACTAAGCTATCCACCGGGCCACAAATATTGGCTTTTAAGGACTCCTAAAGCCACAACTTTCTTTTAATTGCTTGGTGTTATTCCAGGTCATTTTAACCAGATCTTTGCCTTGAGTCAGTATTCAGAATTCAAGTTCCCTGGTAGCACAGAAGCACTGAATTGAAGGTACACACATGAGGTGCTAACAGTGTGCTCTTGAGGGCTGAACACAGTGCCCCCATAATTTCAAACCTTTGTTGGGCTCCTGCTCCAGCAACCCCACTTCCTAACTTCATTCCTTCCCTCCCTGCCCAGTGGAGTGGGAAAAACTTCAGTGCTAACCTGAATTGGAAGTGAATTCACCATTTGAGCACTAGCTTGTTAGCCTATGACTGACCACCCTTCCCGTGAGCTGGATCAGAGTCAGACCCCAGTAGACCTCAGGACCAAGCTCCTGCAAGCATGGGTACTGCGAAAGGCTGCCAGGTATCCTGTCTTTAAAAATTCATATTAACTGCCTCCCATTTCATATCTTGTAGAGCTGCCTGCTCCCTGCAGTATTACACATGTGCTTCTCTTAAAATCTTCTAATTATCTAATTTTGTGACAGACACTCTAATTTGTTGCCGAGCTTCAGATTCCATTTTTGTTTTAGCGCCCTAGGAAAATTGCTCAAGTTGCTCTAATTAGTATCAATTTGGTTGTCAAATTTCAAGAGGAAGCCTTTGTATTTCAGCATTATTTAAGCTGGGGCATTAAAATTAGCTGGGGATTTTTTTCCAAGAGTCACTAATTATGACCCAATTTTAAAGTTATTTTAAATGTAACATTTAAAAAGAATTATTAGTAAGTCTTTATTCTATCTCTTTGGGCTACAATATCTCAAAGTTATATAAAAAGTTAATTGCTAGTGAAAACGTGTATCCCTTTTCACTGTGTAAAACATGTCAGTGCAATTGTGTGTACTGGGAGAAGCTGAGGTTGAGTAACTGAAAAGTAACTTATTTGTCTTTGGAGTGCTTTTGCCCTTAACTTTGAATATGGGCGAGTCTGGTGTCTAGGGAGTTCATGTCAAAATAATGAAGCTATGTTATAAAGATCTCAAATCAGGAGGTTCCCCCCCCCTCTTCTTTGGTTGCTTGCCTAGGTAGAAATAAAACTAAAGTGAATTTCATTCCTCTTTGGTAGATTCGTGTATGGAACACAGATGTTAAGTCATGAGTCAAGGAGGACCCACAGCATACTAGAAATGGTTGAAGGAAGAATTTTCAGGCAGAAAAGAAAGAATATTAATGCAGAAAATAAAGAAGATAGATTAGCTGAATGTGATGGCACTTGGGAGACAGAGGTAGGATTGCTTTGAGTTCAAGGCCAGCCTGAGATTACATAGTAAATTCCAAGTCAGCCTGGTCTAGAGTGAGACCCTACCCTCCAAAAAAGAGAAAGAGAACAGAGACTGATCGATAACTCTCCAAGAATTATTCTGGAATAGAATATATTTACATTGTATGGCATGGAATAGAGTTAAAATAAAGCAGAAAGAGTAGTAATAAACTACTAATGAGAAAACTTGTATATTGGAAAAGGAGGGCAATTCTTTTGTCGGGCACCTCTTGTATGTAGAAGTGACAAATCTACTTTTTAAAAATTATGTATTTATTTGAGAGAGAGGAAAGAGAAAGAGAAAAAGAGAGGAAGAGACAGGTATATACAGAGAATGAGTGTGCCAGGGCCTCCAGCCACTGCAAATGAACTCCAGATACATGTGCCACCTTGTGCATCTGGCTTATGTGGGTACTAGATAATTGAACCTGAGTCCTAAGGCTTTGCAGGCAAGTACCTTAACCATTGAGCAATCCCTCCAGGCCCCTCTCCTTCCATCTTGACACTCCAGTGTTAAGTTTATGCATACTAAGGGTTACTATGTCCCCTTGAAGAATTGAACTTTTTGTTTTTAAGGACTACTCTTTATCTGTAATAATTATTCTGAAGCCATCTTTATTTGAAATTCTTAGTTCTTGTAGCTTTCTTTCTTTTTGTGTTGTTGTTTTTTTGTTTTTTTGAGGCAGAGCCTCGCTCTAGCCCAGGTTAACCTGGAATCCATTATGTTGCCTCAGGCTAGCCTCGAACTCAAAGTGATCCTCCTACCTCTGCCTCCCGAGTGCTGAGATTAAAGGCGTGCACCATCACACTCAGCCATGTTGTATTTTTTTAGACAGGGTCTCACATAGCCCAGGCTGTCCTCAAATTCGCTGTGTAGCTGAGGATGACTTTGAACTTTTTGTCCTGCTGTTTATACCTGGAGAGTGCCGCGACTGCAGGTGTACCTGTGCTGTATGCTGTATGGCTGTATGCTGTATGGCTGTATGCTGTGTGTAAACTGTGCTGGGGATGGAACCCAGGGCTCAGTGCATGGTAAGTAAGCACTTTACCAACTGAGCCACAGCTTCAGTCCTACAGCGTTCTTTTGATTATTATTACTGTGGTCTATTTTTCTCTATCTCTTTTATTATTTTTTTATTAAGTAGAAACTTTGTATGGATACATCAGGCGTTGGCAACATCATTTCCTTCCTCCACTGAAGGCCCTCCTAGTGGGATTGCTGGTATTCACCATGGAGTTGTGGGTTATGATTTGAGAGAGCAGCAGTCGTCATTGTTGGGGGAGGCAATGCCTGCGGATATTCCCTCCCAAAGAATGTGGCTCTTACATTCTTTCCGGCCCCTCTTCTGCAAAATTCCTTGAACCTTGGTGGCCTTGGTGGGTGTGCTTTAAGTCTACTTTAGTGGGAAACTCTCAGCAGCTTCTGGATTTCTGCTTTGGTGTGTTTTGAGTATCCTCAGTATCTGTCTCCATCACCCTGGTGCAGGTTGTCAGGCTTGCTATGGAAGCAGCGCTCTTGCCCATCTCTCTAATTCCTCTGTGGTTTCACCTAGGCCCTGGCTGGTGTGCTAGGGGTGGTTCATCTGCTGCCAGAGAGACAGCTAAGGCTGCCAGCGCAGAACATCAAGAGAGATACGGCTGAATCTGGAAGGACACCTCTTCCTAGATGGTTAGCCCATATAGTGTTCAAAAGTGCTACATGAGCTGCTGGGGGAAAATGGCCAACACTGTTGTGAGCAAGCAGGGGACCCTGCTATATGAAAGCAACCAGCCTGAGAAGAAGTATATATCTGGGCAATAGTGGCGCACAGCTTACACAGGTTACCAGTGGCTCTTTGATTGGTTAAGAGATCTGCTCAGTGGAAAGGAAACCATAGCTGGAATTAGGAACCAAGTCAGAAAGTCAGAATCCTATGAAGACTAAAATTGTGGACTCTAATAGCAAGCTCCCACTAGTCTTTGGCCAAAAGTGAGGCTACACCCATCAAAATCTCTCTAAATAGCCAGGCGTGGTGGTGCACTCCCAGCACTCAGGAGGCAGAGGTAGGAGGATCGTCATGAGTTTGAGGCCATCCTGAGACTACATAGTTAAGTCCAGGTCAGCCTGGAGCAGAGTGAGACCCTACCTCGAAAAAACCAAACAAACAAACAAAAAAAACCCTCTACATTAACTATGCTTATCCCCTTTAACTCATCCTGATCTCGAGAGTCTGTTTTTCTTTTTCAGAAAGTAGTGAGAACCGAGGACAACCAAAATGGATTTTTCTCTCTCTCTTGACCTTTTTGAAATAATTTATCTTTAAAAATGATTTGCAGCCGGGCGTGGTGGCTCACGCCTTTAATCCCAGCACTCAGGAGGCAGAGGTAGGAGGATCGCTGTGAGTTCGAGGCCACCCTGAGTTTACATAGTTAATTACAGGTCAGCCTGGACCAGAGTGAGACCCTACCTCGAAAAACAAAAAAAAAAAAAAAAAAAAAAAGATTTGCAAGCTTGATGTCACATATTTACCATCCACTCGTATAAAGTGTACTATCCAGGCGGGGCGTGGTGGTACACGCCTTTAATCCCAGCACTCAGGAGGCAGAGGTAGGAGGATCACTGTGAGTTGGAGGTCACCCTGAGACTACATAGTGAATTCCAAGTCAGCCTGGGCTAGAGTGAGACCCTACCTCGAAAAACCAAAAAATAAAAATAAATAAATAAAGTGTATTATCCACTGGCTTTTAATATATTTACAGAGTGATATACTCAGGGCCGTCAGACCAGCAAGTGGCAGAGCCAGGATGTAAACCTGGACTGACTTTCAGAGTTAGATGTCTTGGCCGTGGTGTAAGTAAATTAACTGTTAAAGATCTAAACTTTAGAATCTTACTAAAAAGTGCATGTTAAACAAAAAAGGTGGGAGTCAGACTAGCCCACTAGGTTAGAACAGTACAACAAGCTAGGGTGTGTGTGTGTTGGGGTGTGTGTGCACATACACTTGGAGCCCAGAGGCCCTCGGGTGTCATTTCATCTCTTGAGACAAGGTTTCTCATTGATCTCAATCTCAAATAAATAGGCTAGACTGGCTGGCCAGTGAGCCCTAGCTCTGGGATTGCAAACCCACTCCACAGGTGCAGGGGATCCGAACTCAGGTCCTTGTGAGGAAAGAACTTTACCCAGCGAGTCATCTCTCCGGCTCCTACCTACTTTTATTGACTATTAGAATCGGCACCGCCTCCACCTCCGAGCTGAAACTCCAACTGCCCTCGCTGGAGGCTCGCGGCCCCGTGGCGGGTTCCGGGTCTCGGGGCTGTAGGTTCCCGCGCACCCGGGATGATGCGGAACTCTCGCGCGAGGATGCTCCGTTGCCGGGGTGACCGCGTCGCGGCGGGAAGATGGCTGCGCGCGGTGCTGGCGAGCGGGTGGGTTGAGGGCGCCGGGAGGGACGGGGCCTCGGGGACACAGGGTGTCCTTGAACCTGTCTCTGTCTCCTTGCAGGGGCGCGGCGTTCCCGGGACGCGGAGACCCGCGGTGGCTCGGCAGGACCTGCTGGCTCGGGAAGAGGAGTATAAGTAAGAGTGCGGGCTGCGTCTGACGGCCCTGCCCGGTCGTCCCCTGCCCAGCCCTCTTCTGCTCTGCCCATTCCTCCCTTGCCCAGTCATCCCTGCCCTGCCCAGTCCTCCCTTGCCCTGTACTCCACTGCGCTGCTCAGTCCTCCCCTGTCCTGGGCTAAGTGCAATTCACTACACTGATGTCAAACCATTTAAGATGCTAATTGTAAAGATTGTGTGGAGGTAAATTCATTCCTCCCTCCCCCATGGCTGGGGGAACACCATAAACCTTTTGTGTCTGGAGCAGATGTAAGTTAGATCAGAATCTTAAAAATAAAGTTGGTTGGGGATGGCTCATTGGTTAAAGTCACTTGTTTGCAAAGACTCATAGCCTGGGTTCAATCCCCAGTACCCATGTAAAGCCAGATGAACAAGGTGGCGCATGCATCTGGAGTTCATTTACAGTGGCTAGAGGCTCTGGAGCACCCATTCATATTTTCATTCTCTATGTCTGTCTGCTTGCAAATAAATAAAAAAAATTAAATAAATAATATTAAAAAAATAAAATTGATTGGATGATGACAGTGGGCTAATTGTAATCATTTTTGCAGGCTTGATTGGACCAAGCAAATAATTCCCTGTCCCTGCCCAGGGGGAGGGGCAGGAGTGGGAAGTGGGGGTCAAAGTGATGTTCCATTTTGATGACTGTTGTCAGCCACGTTGAATCTGCTCTCTAGACTGACGATCTCACTCTCAAACGGGAGCGTTCCCAGACCAAGCAGGCCTCCCCCATTCTGGTCACTGTTGTCCTCAAGTAGCACCGGATCAACCTCTAGAGACTCAAGGTTGGGACCTACATTCTTTGCAGGAGGATCAATCCTGGAACCAAGCTGAACTTGCCTGGATTATTCTTCCCAAGTTTATTAGCTATGTCTTCACCTGAAGGCATGAGGAACAGGCAGCAGGCCAGGACTTAACAGTGCTTGAGTTTCTACCCTAGGGTAGGAAGAGTTGGGCTTGGCAGTAAGTTCTAGTAGCTGTGTTCATTTTAGAGAAAAAAAATGTTGTGCATGTGTTGGCAGCTGTTGATTAGGTCACCTCTTAAAATGTAAGTGCAGAATTTTATTTTCATTTTTGTTAGAATTTCAGTGTAACCCTATTATTAACTAAGTTTTCTACTTGTAGGCGTTTAAATGCAGAATTGGAGGCCAAAACAGCTAACCTGGTGCGACAAGCTGAGGAAGTAATAGTAAGTAGATGTATAATTTTTCCAAGTTAAATGCTGATTTTTAAACTTTTCAATTTGACACACAATCATCCATACATAAAAGTACCCAAAGCATAAATGTTCCACTGTGAGTGACCATAAATGGCACATGAATATACATATATACATATATACACATACATATATATATATATACATACATATATATATATATATGAGTATGCATAGGAGTAGATTATGTCTGTTTTGATAAATGTGCATTTTCTTTTTCTTTTTAAAAAATATTTTATTTTTATTTATTTATTTGACAGAGAAAGAGGGAGAGAGAGAGAATGGGCACGCCAGGGCCTCCAGCCACTGTAAACAAGCTCCAGTCATGTGCACCCACTTGTGCATCTGGCTAACGTGGGTTCTGGGGAATCGAACCTTGGTCCTTTGGCTTTGCAGGCAAATGCCTTAACCACTAAGCCATCCCTCCAGCCCAAGTGTACATTTTCTAAAAACCAGTAAAAAAAACTTCCACTTACGTGTTCCAATCATGTAGTTACCATGAGCGTTAATTTTAATAGTCTTTTCTGGCATGAAGAGTCGTCATGTAGAATTTAACACTGACGCTTGACTGGGGATGAGGTACTGGCACCAGATGGAGGCTGAGGAAACGGAAGTGAGCGCCATGGAGAGCCAGGCGCTCAGTTGTTCCTTACACTCAGTGAGAATGACATGGCCAGGGAAAAAGTGAGACCCAATGTCACTCCCCATACCAGTACTGAGTGGAGTACTCCTCCTCAAGCTCCCGGATGGAGGAGCCCGCCTGAGGGAGCTGGCTAGTGCTCTCAGACTAAACGTTCCTACCCTCGTTTCACTGATTCCTCCTTTAGCCCCAGTGCTCTTAAAATAGGGTTGTTGGGGACCGAGAGGGAAGTGGGACACTGTTTTATTTTAGTGCCTCGCACACATCCACGACTATTTGCCAGACTAGGAATGAGAACAGTAGCATGCACAACCCTGCAGGCAGTGGGCTTTAGGGGATGGGGCAGATTTGCCAGCTGCACAGGTTCGGTGTTATCTGTGTCTGAGGGGCGGGAAAGCACCTTCCAGGACGACTCACGCTTGTAGAATGAGGGGTTCATTATGTGTCGCCTAAAGAGTCCCCTAGAGAGCCTATATTTCTGCCCCCAAATGGAGCATCATAAAAGACTGAGAAGGTCTGAGAAAGGGAAGGTTATAACTCTCGGGATGCAGATTTTTTTTTTTTTTTTTTTTTTTTTTTGGTTTTTCGAGGTAGGGTCTCACTCTAGCTCAGGCTGACCTGGAATTTACTCTGTAGTCTCAAAATGGCCTCAAACTCACGGAGATCCTCCTACCTCTGCCTCCCAAGTGCTGGGATTAAAGGCATGCACCACCACACCTGGCTGGTATGTTGACTTTTTGCTAACCTGTTTTCATTGCTAAGTGTCTCTGCCAACAGTTTTTACCCCAGTTTTTTCCCCCCATTTTTACCATCTTCATGGACTTTGACCTGGTTTGAGACAAGCCTTTCTGTTGAACAGATTTTTCTCCTCATTTCTTGTACATTTTTTGGAGAGGGGGCTGTTATTTTTTATTTTATTTATTTATTTATTTGAGAGAGAGAGGGAGGGAGGGGGCTGGGGAAGGCAGCTAGAGGGACAGAATGGCACACTAGGGCCTCCAGCCACTGCAGACACATGTGCTATACTTTGTGCATCTGGCTTAGGTGGGTTCTGGGGAATCAAACCTGGGTCCTTAGGCTTCATAGGCAAGCACCTGAAATACTAAGTAATCTCTCCAGCCCCTCTTTCTAATTTCCATTGCATAAGCTGGAAATCTGTAAGGTAATCCGGACGCAGGAGTTGGAAGTATATAAAGGCACCTTTCCCTTGAAATTGACTTTGTTAGCCCCAGAACAAAAGTGCCATTCTAGTAAAACAGCGCTTCCCATGCGGCAGCATTTCAGTGCTGTGACATCACAGAAACCTCAGACAGCTCAACATATTAATGTTCAGACAGGCATTTAATATAGTTTCTGGAGGGTTTCTTTAAACGACTCATCTTTACTCTAGAGAGATCAACAGGAAATGCGATGGAGACCTCTTTCAGCACAAGTCAAGTCACATGAAGGGGAAGGTGATTATAGTAAAAGGTAAGTGACTTAAATTCTCTACTACCCTTGGTTATTTTATAAACTCAGTGATCCATACAGGTCTTCACTATATGGAGTCTTTTCATGCAAATGTTGAACTATAGCTCAAAGAAGAACGTGATATGTAAATAATAGCTGGGGGGCTGGAGAGGTGGCTTACTGGTTTAGGACCCAGGTTTGATTCCCCAGAACCCAAGTAAACCAGATGCACATGGTGGTACTTGTGTCTAGAGTTTGTTTGCAGTGACTAGAGGCTTTGGTGTGCCCATTTTCTCCTCCCCCCTCTAGTAAATAAATAAAAATAAATATTTAAAAAAATAATAAAGTAGCTGGGCTTTTACTAGTAAGATGTAAGGCAGACCTTCACCTGTTTCCTCTGTGTAACTCCAAGTATTGTTATTATATTTTTCTTTTTTGAGGTAGGGTTTCACTCTAGCTTAGGCTGACCTGGAATTCACTATGTAGTCTCATAGTGGCCTCGAATTCATGGCGATCCTCCTACCTCTGCCTCTCGAGTGCTGGGATTAAAGGCATGTGCTACCATGCCTGGCCCCCAAGTATTATTTTGACATAAGTATAATTGTCCTTCTTTAAAACACTGCAACTTAGAGTCATTCAAGAGCCAGAGCGCCTTATGAAGTCGTCATTTCTCTTAGGTTCAGACCACAGTGACGTGTTTCCAGACCTTTTCTCACACACTGCACTAACTTTCTTCAACTTTCTTCATGTGGTCTGAGCTCCATCTCCTACACTGTCTTTCTTTTAAAATTACCTATGAACTCTATGGAAGGATAAGTTAATAAAAAATAATATATACATATATCTATATTTTTCTTGACTTCATGCAAATTTCTAACACTTTAAGAAATTAGACAACTATCAAATGTGTACAGTAAATTTAAGAGGAAAAGTGTAGGATCCATGTGATGAAATAATAAAATCTCACTACAGCAGAAGCAATGACAATCACCACATAGTCCAAGTCTTGCAATTGTCAGTGGAAAATTCCAGAAATAAAGCCGGGCGTGGTGGTACACGCCTTTAATTCCTGCACTTGGGAAGCAGAGATAGGAGGATCGCTATGAGTTTAAGGCCACCCTGAGACTACATAGTGAATTCCAGGTCAGCCCGGGCTACAGTAAAATCCTACCTCACCAAAAAAAATTTTTTTGAGAAGTAAACAACCCATAAGTTTCAAATTATACACTGTTCTAAACAATATGATGGGATCTCACACTGTCTTGCCCCATTGTTGCAGTCAGGTTCGAATTGCTGGTAGAAATCACAGTCAAGAGCAGCTTGTGGGGAAAAAAAAAGAGGTTCATTTTGGCTTACAGGCTCGAGGGGGAAGCTCCATGATGGCAGGGAAAATGATGGCATGAGCAGAGGGTGGACATTACCTCCTGGCCAACATCAGGTGGACAACAGGAACAGGAAAGTGTGCCAAACACTGGCAAGGGGAAATTGGTAACACCCAAAAGTCCGCCGCCAATAATACAATCCCTCCCGGAGGCTTTAATTTCCAATTGTCATCAGCTGGGGAACCTAGCATCCAGTTAGCAATGTAAGTTTATGGGGACATCTGAATCAAACCACCACATTCTGCCCGTGACCCCCATAAACTGATAACCATTCATGATGTAAAACACAACTTAAAAGTCCCCATAGTTTTTTTATCAATCCCAATGATATTCAAACATCCCCATAGTCCAAGATCTTTTAACTGAGCCATAATACCAAAAAAACCCATAATGGCACAGAATAAACACACTGCAAAAGATGGCATTGGGCATAGGAAAGAAATATTCAACCAATACAAGATTTATAACAACCAGGGAAAACATCAAACTCTGTAGCTCCAAGTCCAACAACTCTAAACAGTGTCAAGTCTCCAAATCCAATAATTCTAACCAGCAACAAGTGTCTGGAGTTTCAATTCCGCCCCTCCAGCTAGGCTACTCACAGCCCTGGAAAGCTTCATCTGGGCCAGCAGCTTTCCTTGGCAGCCATCTTGTGGTCCTGGCATCTTCCCTGGTCTCCACTGCAACCTACAATTCATCCTCATGGCCCCATGGGGCCTCCATGCAGGCATCCAGCAAACCTGCTTCACACTGCCCATGGCCATTTCCAAAACACAAGATTGTGTTGCAAACTCAATGACCTTCCCTTTCCTGCATTTCTTAAACTCCACAATACCAGGTAGGGTGCCAATTTGTTAATCCAGGGGGGACTAAAACAGACTTTGAAGAACAGGACACTCCTTGAGCACTCAGGCCCCTTCAAAAGAGTCTACATTCTTCCTGTTGACCCAGTGCAGGTCAGCTGGTCCAATCTCAAAGGCTGTAATCTCTCAGTTGCAGCTGAATGGGCAGTTCACCCAAAGATTTCATTTTTCTGTGCCATATCCCTCTGCTCACACCAGCCCATTTCTATGCAGTAAAACCCTGCACACTTCTCAGGACACGGACATAACAGCAAGCTTCTCAAACTGCTTCTAGCCCAGTTCAAACAAAGCTTTTTCTTACCTTCATAAGCCAAACCTCATAGTCTGTAATTCTTGCTGCATTCAAGTTTTTCAACTCTGACCAGAATAGTCCATCAAGCTGTACTTACTGCACTGCAAGGCGTCTCTTAGGTCAAGGTTTCAACTCCTTCCACATTCCTCTTGAAAAATAAGCTCCAAAAGGCCAAAGCTACACAGTCAGGTGTCTAGCAGCAATCCCACTCCTCGGTACCACTTTACGGTTGTAGTCAGGTTTGCATTGCTGGTAGAAATCACCTGACCAAGAGCAGGTTGTGGGAAAAAAGAGGTTCATTTTGGCTTACAGGCTCAAGGGGGAAGCTCCATGATGGCAGGGAAAATGATAGTATGAGCAGAGGGTGGACATCACACCCTGGCCCACATAAGGTGGATAGTAGCAAGAGGAGTGTGTGCCAAACACTGGCACGGGGAAACTGGCTATAATACCCATAAGCCCGTCCCCAACAATGCACTCTTTCCAGGAGGCATTAATTTAAAAATCTCCATCAGCTGGGAACCTAGCATTCAATTCAGAACACCTAAGTTTATGGGGGACACCTGAATCAAACCACCACATTCATCCTGCCTGGGATGTGAGTCTGTAGTCTGGCAGGTCCTCACTGTATATACGTAGTGGCCAATGCTGTGTCACAGCGCCAGCCAGTCTATCTCATGGCATAGCACAGGCATGTTCCATCTTACCACGCCACACCATACCACAGGAGGAAGGTTGAGTACAATATAATACGAAACGCAAAGAGAGACCAAGTTCACACAACTTGTATTGCAGAATATTGTTATAATTGTTCTGTTTAGTAATTATTGTTAACTTCCTACCATGCTTAGTTTATAAATCAAGCTTTGTAACGGTTATTTGTGCATAGGAACAAACATAATTTATATGGGGTTTGATACTATCCTATCTCAAGCATCCACTAGGGGGTCTTTGAATATGTCCTCTGCAGTTAAACAACTTTATCAAGTGGTGAATCTGTAAGTAATGGTGGAATACTATTTAGTAATAAACAGAAATAAGCGCCTGATAAAGTAACACCTGTACTAAATAAGAGACACCAGACTGAAAGTCCACAGTCTGCATTACCATTAATGGTCATGCGCCACTGACGATGGGGCTGTGTTCTGAGACGGTCACTGACAGTGACTTCACCAGTGTGAACATCACACAGAGCGTGACTTTACTAGGCAATGCAGAAAACTATCAGCTCTTTTGTAACCCTATGGGACTGTTGTTGGTTATGTGTCTGTCCCTAACCTAAAGATAGTTGCAGAGCTCCTCAGCACAGTGTTCGCCATTCCGAAAAGACAAGCTGCAGGCATAGGAACCAGGTTAGTGGTCCTCTAGGGTCGGGGGAGGGTGAGAGGACCACCTACCCGGGGGCACAAGGAACCTTTTGGATGATGGAAATATTCTCTGCATTGGTGGTGGTAGTTCTCTATCTATATAGATTTATTGAGATTGAACTGTATACCTAAAAGCGTACACTTATGCTGGGTATTTTATCATAGTCTTCCATACCTAGGGCTACTCCATGAGAAAATATGGTTGGGAAACTGGAATTTAGTTTCCTAAAGTTTAGCATGTGTTTCCTTCAACCTGCTGCAAGCAAGGTTGACCACCCAAATCATTTCGGATCTGTTTCTAGCAAACCATTCATGGAGAACAGTAACAAAAGCAAGCAGAGTCCTGGGCTGTAGAGCATTCCGTGTGGAAGTGCGGCAGTGTTAGCGCTGGGAAGCCTGTGGGAGACAGACAGCTGATGTCTGTGTCTGTGTGCACGTGTGTGCACGCATATGGAATGTGAGGTGCAGAAAACATGCCAAGGAAATGACAGGTGTTAACTTGAATTGAGGATAAAGTGGGCATATTATTTAGAAACATGCAGCAATGTTTTTTTTTTCTGTAATTTAACGGTAGTTTGAAAGCCATTTTTCCTTCCCAGAAATATTTGTAGTAGATTTTATCTAAGTATATCTTGGTGTTTAATATCAAATATCTGATAGAAAGTCATCTCACTTCACACGTCCTCCACTGTAGTTTGGCATTCTGCGGGGAAGTGATGGAGGAGTTTTCACAGCAGCAACGCAACAGTGTGGTATACTTCCCGGGTGTTAACGCAGGCACTCTGCAGTCTAGACAGTGGAGCAGGGGTAGGCAAACTGTTTCTGGAATGGACCAGGTAGGTAAGGGTTTTTGATTTATGGATATTCTGTCAGATCCACTCTACTACTGCAGAGTGGAAGCAGCAGGGACACCATGGCACAAAGGGCTGTGGGTAGATCCAGCCTGTGGGCTGCAGTTGGCAGACAACCTTAAATACTCGATGCTTAAAACCATATACAGGGCTGGAGAGATGGCTTAGTGGTTAAGGCACTTACCTGCAAAGCCTAAGGACCCAGGTTCAATCCCCTAGTACCCACGTAAGCCAGATGCACAAGGTGGCACATGCATCTGGAGTTCATTTGCAATGGCTACAGGCCCTGGCATACCCATTTTTTCTCTCTCTGTATCTGCCTCTCTCTCTCTCTCTCTCTCTCTCAAGTAAATAACCATTTTGAAAATTTAGAGTAAATGCATGAAACAAATTGGATTTAGATGTATTCATTTACTCATGCAGTGCACAGTCAATGTCAATGTAAGAGTTTGCATGTGAGGGCTGGAGAGGGCTCAGTGGTTAAGGCACTTTCCTGCAAAGGCCTGGTTTGATTCCCTAGTAGCCTTGTAAAGGTTGATGCACAATGTGGCGCATGCATTTAGCATACTTTTGCAGTGGCTGGAGGTCCTGATGCACCCATTCTCTCCTTCTCTCTTCTACCTCTCTCTGCTTGCAAATAAAAATATTTTTTAAACAAGAGTTTGGCCAGGAGTGGTGGCGCACGCCTTTAATCCCAGCAATTGGGAGGCAGAGGTAGGAGGATCACCATGAGTTTGAGGCCACCTTGAGACTACATAGTGAATTCCAGGTCAGCCTGAACTAGAGTGAGATCATACCTCAAAAAAAAAAAAAAAAAAAGTGTATATGTGAGATACTATGACAAAGGCCTCACCTTGGGCAAAGGAAAAGACAGAACAGTGGGAAAGGCTGACCACATGTGGAAGAGCTTTAGAGTGATAGCACTGAGTGCTCACAGAGAAGAGTGCCATGGCTGGTCATGTCACAGTGCAGTAGTCACTTGTTAGGGTTCCCATTTGCATTTTCCTGTGAAAACACTAACATGTCTTCTCAGGAGTGAATTATTTAACCAAAGCACTGATTTTTGTTTTGTTTTGTTTTGGTTTGTTTTGTTAGAGGCAAGCATAACAGACTGACCTTTTTTTATGCAAGAGAATGAGAGCAAGAGAAAAAATTGGCATGCTAGGGCCTCCAGCCACTGTATTCAAACTCCAGACACGTGTGTCACCTTGTGTGCATGTGTGACTTTGCGTGCTTGCATCATCTTTTGTATCTGGCTTACATGGGATCTGAAGAGTCGAACATGGGTCCTTAGGCTTCACAGACAAGCACCTTAACCTCTAATCCATCTCTCCAGCCCCCAAAGCACTTATGACATTTTTTAAAATTTATTTATTTTTATTTTTTATTTTAGATAGCGCGAGAAAGAGACAGAGTGAGGGAGAGAGAGAATTGGTGCACCAGGGCCTCAGCCATTACAACTGAACTTGACACTTGTACCACCTAGTGGGCATGTGCCACTTTGTGCTTGCCTCACCTTTGTGTGCCTGGCTTACGTGGGATCTAGAAAGTCAAACATGCGTCTTTAGGCTTCACAGGAAAGCACCTTAGCCACTAAGCCATCCAGCCCCCAAAGCACTTAAAAATATATATATAGATAGATACAGATATATATTTGAGAGAGAAAGGCAGATAGAGAATGAGCATATCAGGGTGTCTAGCCACTGCAGATGAACTCCAGACACATGTGCCACCTTGTGCATCTGGCTGACATGGGTTCTGGGGAATCAAACCTGAGTACTTAGACTTCGCAGGCAATCCCCTTAACGGCTAAGCCATCTCTCTAGTCCACACTTAAAAAATATATTTATTTATTTGCAAGAGAGAGAGAGAGAGGCAGATAGAGAGAATGGGCATGCCAGAGCCTCTAGCCACTGCAAATGAACTCCAGACACACACATGCACCACCTTGTGCATCTGGCTTACATAGGTACTAGGGAATCAATCCCGGGTCTTTAGACTTCGCAGGCAAGTACTTTAACTGCTAAGCCATCTCTCCAGCCCCCCAGCCCACACTTAAAAAAATACATTTTTGTGTGTGTGTGTGTGAGTAGAGAGGTGCATGTATATGTGGGAGAGGCTCAGAGGGAGTGTGGCAGGGCCTCTTGCCACTGAAAATGAACTCCAGACACTTGTACCACTTTATGCATCTGGCTGAACTGAAAAGGCAAGCAAGCTTTACAAGCAAGTGTTTTAACTGCTGAGCCATCTCCCCAGCCCCAAAGCACTTTTTTATGATACTCATTCAAAAAAACATTAACATGTAGATAATGAGAATTGGCATGAAACATAATTCTACATGTATACATGATCATTAAGTATGATTTTGTAGAAATGTTCATATTTAATTTATATAGAAACCAACCTTCATATATACAGAAGCCAAGTTAATGTGTATAACTAGGATTATAGCAATAGTGTATATTTTTCCCATTATAGTATAATTACTATTAAATATCAGTGTGTTTCAGTCAGGGCTACCTATTATTAATGTGTGATGTTTATTTGACCCTAGAGCTGTATCGTCTTCTGAAGGGATGGTTAAACGACATTCAGAAACTAAGGTATGTACTCAATAGAAATAGAGTACAAACCTTAATGCTCAGAAGGAGTGCATTAGTGAAGTGTTGCTCATGAAGGAACTTGAATCGTGTGTGTGTGCACGTGTGTGCGTACTTAATGTACATGCACGTGTGGAGGTCAGAGGACAACCTCCGGGTGTTTGTCCTCACTTCCCACCTCCTTTGAAACAGGGTCTCTCTTGTTCATTGCTGTGTGCACCAGGCCAGCTGGCCCACAGGCACGCAAGTGTCCAAGAATCCCCTGCTTCCACCTCCATCTTGTCATAAGGTGCACAGGGGTCACAAGCACCTGTGCTACTTGTGTCCGGCTTTTATGTGGGCCCTGGGGAGCCAAACTCTGGCCGCCAGGCTTGCACAGCAATTGCTTTAACCACTGAACCATCTCCTCAGCACCCTGAGTTATTTTTGTCTTAAATTTCACTGAGCAGTTGGGAGTACAGAAAATAAGACTTTAAGTGTACCAAGTTTATCACTTGGGGCTCTTCAGTTTTCTCTGTGAATCTTAATCTAATAAAGACCTAAAAAAGGAAGGAACTCAGCTACATGGCCAGCTGTTTAAAAGGGTTGGTCACTCCATGTCCAGACTTGCACTCACTTCCAGATACAGGACATCCTGGGATCTCCTTGTTCCCACCCACCAAGACCAGAGCACAGGGAACCGGAGTCTGAAAGCCAGCGAAGGCCTAGTGGGGAAACTTGGGCTAGTGAGGAGAACTTGATTAATTTTCTCCTAGTGGCTGAACGTACTTGAATCTTCGGAGCTCATTTTCTATACTGCTGAATATCTTGGTCCAGGTGATCTCTCTTTTCCATCTACAGTTCTGGGGTTCTTGAAAATACAACTAAATTAATTCCAGAGATATCAGTTCTTGGGCCTAAGGACCCAGGTTCAATTCCCCAGTACCCACGTAAGCCAGATGCACAAGGTGGTGCATGTGTCTGGAGCTACAGTGGCTAGAGGCCCTGGTGCACCCATTCTCTTTCTTTCTCTCAAATAAATAAATAAAATAAAATAAATATCAATTCTTATTTGTAGCAAAATGGTAATTGCATATCTTCCAAAATTGCTTTTGTTGGGAAATGATTAGACTAACTAATCAGTAGTTTCAATTCTTTTCATGCAACCAAAGACCAAAAATATTGCTCCTGTAAGCAAGGTTCAGAACAAACTTCACTCTTCAAGTAAAGGAAGAAAAAGAAATACAAGGTATAGTAGTTTCAAAAATGCTATTTTCATTTTTAGTGTTACAATTCACAGTGTCAGCATTCTTAGTTTAGGCTATTTCTCCAGATCTTTTTACAAAGTTACAGTGCTCATATCTTATCCACATTCCTCAATTTATTTTCTACTCAGAAATGTTTTACAACAGATAGTGAACATTTTATGTTCATCAAAACAAACATTTTGAAGTGTAGTGACTTTAACTTATTTTTAGTGAAAAATCTTGTTGAAAGTGATCCTTGAATGTAGGATTTTTTTTTTTAATCACTCTGCCCAGTTTTTTCATAGACTAACCCGACTTCTGGTTCTTGAGTACTTGGAGCTTGGTGTGCAGTACATCTCTGCTGGGCGGAGGCTGAATTAGATCATGGTATGACTGTATTATATGTACAGTGGCAACCACAGGCTAGACCTGACCCTTCCACCCTGCAGTTGTGGGACTCTTAACAACTGACATAAGCCAAGGCTTTTAGGAGGGAGTCCGTGCAAGTATCAGCTGTAGATTTTAACATCGTTTAGCAAAAGGAATTTCTTAATGTAGGCAGAATCTCTGTCTCCTCTCTACCATCCTATTTCAGTGTACATACATGCATGTGTTTTCTATCTTAGTGCTAAGCTGAAGTTCTCCGAGGTGCAAGCTGCCGATGATGTGGCCATTCCAGAGGACTTCGCAGACTTCTCTCTTGCAAAGACAATCTCCAGGATTGAAGGGCAGCTGGAAGAGGAAGGTGTACCAGAAGATGTAGACGATGATGTCTTCTGTGGGGTTAGTGAGGATATTGGAACAGGTGGGTTTTTCTTTTGTCTTTTCTTTACCATTACTTAGGAGAAGAGATATTTGGAAACTTTCTTTAAAAAATTATTGTGATGTTTGGATTTGTGTCAGGATAGTCAAAGTATGTGGTAAGGGAAGGAATGAGTGGGAGGACAGATGAAGTGAAATTGGCCATGAGTTAGAATTGTTGAATGTGGGTAAGAGCGAGTTCTCTACTCTTGTATTTGATATTTTGTATTGTAAAAATTAAAACTTAGCTGGGCGTGGTGGCGCACATCTTTAATCCCAAAACTCGGGAGACAGAGGTAGGAGGATCGCCGAGAGTTCGAGGCCACCCTGAGACTATATAGTGAGTCTAGGTCAGCCTGAGCTAGAGTGAGACCCTACCTCGAAAAGCCCAAAAAAAAAAAAAAAAAAAATATATATATATATATATATATATATATATATATATATATATATATATATTAAAACTTGAGACTGGAGAATTGTTTGGAGTTTATTGAACTTAAAAAAATATATTATTTTAATATTTTTTGAGGCAAGCCCAATAGACTGCCTTTTTTATGCAAGAGAGAGAATTGGCATGCCAGTGCCTCCAGCCACTGCAAATGAACTCCAGACTCATGTATCCCTCATGCGCATGTGTGACCTTGTGCGCTCTTGTCACTGTGCAGCTGGCTTATGCGCATGTTAAATCAGTATGTGGAAAAGAATAAATGAATTGCTGTACTGTCAGGTACAGTAATCAAGTAATCAATACTTAAAACTCAGCCTCTGCTTATCACTAGGAAATACTGAATTTAGGTTATCTAAAAGCATTATATTAGTCAGCAGTTATGCCTCTAATTGTTGAAATTAAGAGGAACATCTGTGTTGGACTGGAGAGATGGCTCAGTGGTTAAGGGCGCTTGCTTACAAAGTTTGACATCCAGTTTCAGTCAGTTCTCCAGTACACACATAAAGCCAGATGCACTAAGTGGCACATGTGTCTGGAGTTCATGAGCAGCGGCAAGAGGCCCTAGTGTGCCTGTATGCTTTCTTGTCTGTCTGTTTCTCTCCCTCTCTCTCTGTCTCTTCCTCCCTCTTTCCTCTTCCCTCCCTCTTTGCAAGCAAATAAATAAAAATTAAAGCTGGGCATGGTGGTGCACACTTTTAATCCCAGCACTCAGGAGGCAGAGGTAGGAGGATCCCTGTGAGTCCAAGGCCAGCCTGGGACTACAGAGTGAGAGCCAAGTTAGCCTGGGCTGGAGTGAGACCCAACTTCAAAAACAAACAAAAAAACCTTAAAAAAAAAAAAAAGAACATCTATGTTATTGAAACAAACAAACAAACCCAGACAGAATGTGTGCCTCAGTGAGAGGTTAATGGTAGGTTACCTGTACAGTTACACAGAACAGTTAATTGTGCCTTCCATCCTCTTAGCCCTGCAACGATGATGTCTTTGAGAATTCAGCAGTTTGTGTTAGACAATCATGAAGTATGTCTTTAAAATTCTCCAAAAAGCCTAATGGTTGGTATGCATGATGATGACTGAGCTGCAGGGCTCAGTCATAAAGGGAGGCACTTGTTTCATTTGTGCTTTACTGTGTGTGCTGACCTAAGCCAGCCTTATGGACTGAGGTGGGCAGAATTAAGCAGGAAGTCAGTTGCCTTTCCTTTGCCTCTTTTAAGATGCCTCCCAGGAAGTGCTGGGCAGATGTCTGCTTCTCCACAGCAGTGTCCATGGCCCTGCTGGTTACAGTCCCTGTCACAGAATAGAGACACAGAAAGCCAGGGTAAACATGCATGCCACTGTTCCCATAGTGAGGGTTTCCTCTCTGCCACTGGCTCAGTGTCCTTGGTGGGGCCATCCCTGGTCTCCCATCGTGGTAGAATCCTTTCTTGGCACGTGCACTTCCTGGGAGAGGCTAAGTGCGGGATGGAAAGCTGTAGGGGCAGCTTGGGAGCACAGACTGCTTGGTAAGATTCCAGGCTGATTTCACTACAGAGGACATATTTGTTTCATGTATGTTGGACCACTGTGGTGAGTGTGACTCCAGTCTGTAGACTTACGTGAGTGCCAGCTTGCAGGTCAGGTTCTCAGGTGGTGGTTCTGCCCTGACCCTCTCTCTCCTCCTCCCAGTGGCGAGCTATGGATCGTTCCTGGCCGTCCGTTGAGGGGCGGACTTCTCACTCACTGCATGGTAGAAGTATTTAATGCTTCCACAGTAACCTCACAGGCTCTCCTACCACCAGACTGCCTATTTTTTTTTTGAGTATTTATTTATTGGTGTGGGTGTGGGTGGGTGGGTGTGTCAGGGCCTTTTGCTGCTACAAACAAACAAACAAACAAACACCAGACACTTGAGTGACTTCAGGCATCTGGCTTATATGAGTGGCTTTGGAATTGAACCCAGGCCAGGAGGCCTTGCAGGCAAGTACCTTTTACCTGTGAACCACCTTCCCAGCCCTAGGCTGCCTATTTTGAGCATTTTCCCTCATAAAATAGGTTTATCTTGTAATTGATGTGTCTTAGATTCAGCAAACCCACTGAGTTAACCCTTTAAATTCACAGAGGCCCAGGTCAGATTCCTCAAGGCTAAGCTGCGTGTCATGCAGGAGGAGCTGGATAAGGTTGTGTGCGAATGCAATAGAAAGGTGAGGTGTGAGGAGCCCTCAGGAAAAACGCTGTCAGAGGTACCTGGGGGCAGTTCTCATTATATTCTTGGATAGCTTTGTTTAGATGTGCTCCATAGTTGTGTTTTGAGTCCAGAAATTGAAAATAAATACCAAACTTCATTCTGACATACATTATCACAGAGCTAAAGAATTTTACATGAGTTGGGCATGGTGGTGCACGCCTTTAATCCCAGCACTCAGGAGGCAGAGGTAGGATGATTGCCATGAGTTCGAGGCTACCCTGAGACTAACTACATAGTGAATTCCAGGCCAGCCTGAGCTAGAATGAGACCCTACCTTGAAAAAATTTTAAAAAAGAATTTTAAGTTTTTGTGCTTAAGAATTTCCCATTTTGGATTTACCAGGTGACCTATTAAATATAAAGGCTGGTAGAGTGCTTGCCTGGCATACATGAAGCCCTGGGTTCTATCTCCAGTACCAAATGAACTGGGCAAGGTGGCACATGCCTGTAATTCCAGCCTTTGGGAGTTGGAGGCAGCAAGATCAGAAATTCAAGGTCCTCCTTGGCCACATAGCAAGTTTGGGATCAGCCTGGGGTATGAATGACCCTGTATAAAAAAAAAATCTCCATAAAATAACTTCTTTTTCTGAAGATGAATATGGAATGTACTTTGTTTTTTCTGTGTTAAATGGGTGTACATATCTCATCAAAGCCTGTCTGAACCTTCTGTTTTGATACCAAATCTTGTACACTTTTCACATAGTTTATAATTTCTTAATCATAGGAAGATGAAATCCAGGATTTAAAGTCTCAGGTGAAAAATTTGGAAGAAGATTGTATGAAACAGCAACGAACAGTGAGTGGTCAGCAGTTGCAGATAGGAAAATACAAAAGTCTTTTTGAAGAAGCAAACAAGAAATGTGACGGGTTACAGCAGCAGCTGTCGTCGGTAGAAAGGGTAAATAAACGTCTCTTCTCTTTCCTCACGTGATGCCAGAGATACAGAAGCCGCACACCGGTCTTGTACCACTTCTGGCTGTTCGGTAATGAGCACTTGCTGAAAACTCCCTTGTTAAACAGAAGAGCTTTAACAACCCTACTGCGTTTCATCTCCTTTTAAATGTGCAATTCAGTGGCTGTCAGTATATTCCTGGAGTTGTGCAACCTACTACATTGGTATCCACTAAAAGATGCTCTCTACCCCACTCTGCTGCCCTCTTCTCCAGCCCTGGGCATGCCAGTGCTCCTTTCTGTGTCTGTGAGTCTGTTTGTTCTGGGACGTGGCAGGTGATCTTTGCAACTGGCTTTTACTTAACAATGTTTGGTAAGCCTTGTCCATGCTGCAGCTCTGGTCAGTACTTCATTCCTTTTTAACAGCAAGTATACGCCACTATAACGAATAGAACAGTTAATTTAATTCTTGTAAAGTGCTGAGATTGAAGCCAGGCCTTCGCCGTGCACAGTGTTCTAGACCTGCTGTCAGTCAGCTTCACGTTGCTGGGATGAACGTGCAAACGAGGCACAGTTTAGGGGAGGAACTGGGTTTATTTGAAGCATATAGATCCCGGGGAAGTTCCACAATGGCAGAAGCAGCCCCCTTTCACAGGTCCATGCAGAGAGAAATGCCACCACCAGCACCACAAAGCAAGACCCTCCAGGAACCCCAGAGCTCAAGCAGTCTGCATACCTGTAGACTGGAAATCAGATCCACCTCCTGTCACACCTTAGGGCTGGAGCCTAGGATCCACCCACTTAGTGACACCTCCTCCAGCAAGGCAGCTGGAGATCTAATAACAAGCTTTAAAACTCCAGGGCATGCCAGTGCCTCTAGCAAACAAACTCCAGACGCATGCTCCACCTTGTACATCTGGTATTACATAGGTACTGGGGAATTTAACTTGGGTCCCTAGGCTTTACAGACAAGCACCTTAATTGCTGCACATTCTCTCCAGCCCAGATTTTTAATTTCTTTTTTAATACTTGTGTAGGGAACGGGTATGTGTGCTATGGTGTATGTGTGGAGTTCAGAAGACAACTTTGAGGTGTCTGGGCTCCGCCTTCTTTGAGACAGGTTCTCTTGCCACTGCAAAAGAACATTAGACTACCTGGCCAGAGGGCTTTGGGTTCTCCTGGCTTCACCTCCCATTGTCCTATGTATGTTGGAATCACAGATGAATCTGCTACTTTGCATCTGGATTTATATGGGTGCTGGTGTGGTTTGGTATTTTTGAGGTAGTCTCACTCTGTAGCCCAGGCTGACCTTAGACCCATGGTAATTCTCCTGCCTCAGCCTTACAAGTGCTAGGGATACAGACATGAGCCACCCACCATACCTAGCTACACATTTCTGTTTATTTTCTTTATGCTATTTAGCTTTTTTCCTTTAAGACTCAGGACTTGACTTTTCCTAACACCTTTGCACATCATGTGAGCTGCTTTCTTTGGTGGTAGGCTCATCAAGTGACTGATGAGCTGATGAGGCTTTGTCTGCATTTCATGAGGTACTGGAGCTTTACTGAAAACAGATGTTTGCATGTTTTTTACCAGGTTTTGCCTTTCTTCAGAGGATTTAGTCCTAGTGATTTTTTTTTCTCATGCTATCTTTTTCCTTTTCAAACTCCCAGAAGGGGGCAGCAGTGACTTAAGGCTGGGTATAGTGAGTAGTGAAGGAGGCTTTTCAGTCTTCTGTGGTACAGGTCACAAGCCAGGAGCAAAAAGAGCCGAGCAGAGGACCTCGTGAGAAGTGAGAAGTGTGGGCTTGGGCGGGAGGTAGGCCCTGAGCTCAGAGCTGCTGCCACCACCAGGCTGTGGAGAGGGTGGCTGCACGGCAGACAGCCTTCACGCACAGCTTGATTTGTTTAGAATCCTACACAGGGAACAGCGTTTGTTTTGTTCTGTTTTCCCCTTAATTACTAAAGCCACAAAGATGAGTATTAAAGATGAGGTAGTGATTAAGCCAAGAGAAAACAATGCAGGAAGAATGCAGGCAACCACATTTGTGTATGCATTTCAATTCTACACTATTTATTGACTATCTGCTTTGCTTAAGGCTCTAGCCCAGGCCTTGTGGTGCAGGGACACAAAGAGGAGTGGGTTCTGTCTTACAAAAATCAGTTCAGTGTAATAAAGATGCCATTAGTGAGTGCCTCTTGCACTAAAATGTGGGGAACACAGAAACGAAGATAGCGTCCACCCTCGGAAAGTTTACACCATAGTGGAGGGCACAGGGCAAAGGCAGGCTCAGCCGCGAGGCGGATGCTGTGCTAACCCGTGTCAGGATGCTTGAGCGCTCGGAGGAAAAGGTGCCTCACGCAGACTGAACCTTTATGCAGGAGGACATGCGCCAGTGAGCAACCCAGCCAGTCTTTAAATGATGATTAGGGACTAGTTAGGTCCATTGGGAATGGGAAGGGACCAGGGCAGGAGGAAGAGCATGAACGAAGGCACAGAAGGCAGGAAACACCTTGTCTGTCCAGGAGAGATTCCAAGTACTGCTGGTGTCACTCAGAGTAATACCTATGGCAGGGGTGGGCCTGGGTGACAGGTGACAGGCTATGATGGAGTTTGTAGTTTGTCTGGTAGCTGCTGCTTTCTCCACATGTTGGCCACAGAATACCGTACAGTATCCTGTTTGTACAAACAAAAGTCCACACCCACCCCAGGCATAGAAAAATCATCCCATCAGATGTACCTGCTGCTCAGAATTGGGATTTTCCTACAGGGTTAATATAGTATACCTTGCATTTAATTAGTATTTCCTCAGATGTCACTCTTTATCAGTTTATATAAAACAGTATTCATGAGATAGTGTCTAACATTGGTATTTGGAAGCATACCTACATCCCAGCCCTCAAGAGGCTGAGACAAGGATCCTGAGGCCCACACCAGCCTGGGCTGCATCTACAGCAAGATCTTGTCTCCAGAAAATGTACAGTTTGTAAAGAGCTGCTAAAAATACACATATGGGATAAATGTACTATGAATAAAAAGAATGAGAAAAATTTGAAACAAGAGCACAGTTCACAACTACATTTTTTAGGATATATTTTTCAAATACTAGTTTGGGGAAGAATTTCCTGAGAACTTATCACTAATGCTTAGCCTCTGGCCGTGTGTATGTGTGTGTGCACATGTGCACGTGTGTGTGAGCAAAGAATATGAAAATGAAAAAATGGTATAAAATATGCAAAGTTACCTCATGACATTCAAGTATTCCATACTGTGTTTTACTACCCAGGAACTAGAAAACAAAAGACGACTGCAAAAGCAGGCGGCCACCAGTCACAGTGCCACAGAGGTCCGCTTGAATCGAGCACTAGAAGAAGCAGAAAAGTACAAGCTGGAGTTAAGTAAACTAAGACAAAACAACAAGGTAGGCAGAGACTACATTGCTCTGAGCACGATTAGCTTTGGGAACATCCTCTTTTATTCCGGCATCAAAAATCTTGAAAATACAATTCTTGGTGTCACAGTGAAACTTTCTCTCATCAGGAAATACTTAGCACTACACACATTTTTGCAAAGGCGGGGTTGTATGCTTAGGCTGGTGTTAATCACTGGGCAATAGCACAACTCCCGAGGATTCCTTCACTTCTTCACACAATCTTTGCAGATGCCTGCATTATGTGCCAGACATCTCTGTGGGCTCTGAGGACAAGCAGTGTCTTTGGTTCTTCAAGTTTGTTCATTCTTCTGAGTCAGTTCTCTAGTGTATAAAGGGAGGAGAGGTTTTACAAGGCAACCTTGTGCATGCCCCAAGACCACTGGGAAGGTTTGTTGAAACGCAGATCACTGGACTGGCTTTGGCACTTCTGACTCTGGCCAGGGTTGGCAGGTTCTCAGCTGCTGCTGGTATTGGGGATTCTGGCACCATGGTCTGGTAATGACTGCTGTTACTGTAAAGATCACCTGCATAGGACAAGCCAATGCTGGCGTAGAGTTAGCATGCAGGGCCCTGAAGGTCGGGAGTAAATGGAGGCGGACATTGCTGTGAGAGCCACTCTGTAGCTATTAACTGTTAGCTTTTGTTTTTTTGTCAACCTGAAATGCACAGAGTGGAACTCAGTAGGAAACTCTCCCTTATTACAATGTTTAATAGTTAGCCATCCTAATTTCATATACCGATGACATGGTTGGGATTACAGCAGTAACACTTAACAGAAATAAGATGACCTTGATTGGCCCACTGTCCTATGCATTACTAGAAAGAAGCATGTGAAATTGTGTGACAAGAGCTGTAAGGACACCCTGTGTGAGGCAGTTTGTGCTGTGCACCATCAGTGACGGGATAGCTGAGATCACTAAGAGAAGTTTTTACAGACTTGCCTGTAACTAGCACGTTTCCTAGAGGACTGTTTTCCATTTGGTGCATTTTAGCAGGAATTAAAAAAGTAAAAGACTAGCCATATATGTATTAGGTTTGCTGATTAGACCTCTGTAGTAGCACACACATTAGATAAATAAAAAGGAAAACTGATTTCCATAACAGATGGCTCATTCTATACAGCCATCTTAAAAATTTGAGTGATGGAACTTGGTATGTAAGCACAGCTACAAAATAACTTAGATGTGTCCAAGATACAAACTCTGACCCTAAAGTAATTAGTTTCACTTATTTCAGATTTCCAAAAGGCTGTGCAGCCAGGTGTGGTGGTACACACCTGTAATCCCAGCACTTGGTATGCTGGGGTAGGAGGGTCTCCATGGGACCAGCCTGGGCTATATAGCGAGATATTATCTCAAATTTAAAAAGGCTATATGTATATATATATATTCAGCCACTGTCTTCAAAGCCCACTGGAGGAAAGTTGGTAGAAGCTGGGGCTTGACTGGAACTCTGCTTAGAAACAGGACTTTGCATGCCTGTTGCTTAGATGATTGCTTGAAATCTGCTTAAAATAGGGCACCAGTCACTTCATTTAGGAACAGATATTTTATAATTCTTCATGAATTCATCACGAAGTATCTGGAAGGCCCTTCAGACTTACAGGAGGTTGGAGATACGTGAAGATGAGATGTGTGTGGTGTGCATGTCCTTATAGTGGAGTGCAGAAGGTGGGGTTTAATCAGTCAAGCACAATGCATCACCTGATTGCATTATCCGTCAAGCAGAAGAAAGGCTCAACTGATGAGGGACACCAAGCCTTAAAGAAGTGTGCACAACCAAAGGACAAACCAAATGAGGGACAGAGCTAAGGCCTGTACTGAGCCTTGAGGGTCCCAGGACTGTGGAGGAGGAGTGGTCAGCAGTGGTGAGCACTGAGCATGTGTGGGACTAAATAGCACCAAGGTGGCCACCTTAGAAATGTTTGATAAGGAAGCCAAGTTCAGAGGTGGGAGGAAAGTGGATGGAGACAGTGAGTGCATGAGCGTAATTCTTAAGACTCTTAATTGAAGTTTACAGTTGGAGGGAATAGCGTTAACTTAATTTTTAATGAGATCATATGCATATGATTGAGGTAGACTGACCTGTACAGTTCAGTGGATTTAGACTCTGACACCTCTATGTGTCCATTTCAGTTACTGCCAAGTGTTTCCATTGTCCTGAAAGCTCCCGTGTCCTTTCTGGACCCTTGCCAGAGATCCCACAGGCTGTCTTCCTCTTCCCATTTCACACCAGTGGACTGAAGCTGTCCTTTTGACTGGCCACATTCACTCTGCAGAGTAGAGACTAACCCATGTTGTGATGTGTTTTTGTTTGAACTATTGTACTACTGAGTTATCATTTGCCTTTTTGAAGAACCAGTTTTTGTTTTTATTTTATCTATAGTATTTCTAATTTCACTGATTTTTCGTTTTTGCTCCTTTGTCTACTTGGTTTAATTTGCTCTTCTGTTTCTAGCATAAGCCAAAGCCTTAGATCATTTATTTAAACCATTTTCCAAAGCATCTAAAGTCACAAGTTTTCCTTACATTGATGCTTTTGCTGCCTCACAACTTTTTTGGCCTGTCTTTAAGTATTTTTCTTTTTTTTTTAAAGCTTTTTCACTTTTATTACAAATTTTAACAATGTAAAGTTCATGACGTGTCATTCAAGTCTATTTGCTATACAATAGCTATTTCCAAGTGGGAGACATATACGTGCTGCAGGATGATCATCATTTTAGTGTGCCCGGTAATTCTGAGCTCTCATGAAAGAAAGCGTGGCTAAATGCAAAGCACGCTTGGGCGCAAATGATAGTGCAGCTAAGGACCGAGTGCGGCTGGGGGCTCCTGGGGGAAGTGAGGACAGTGCCTGCCAGACTCAAGTGAAGGGCCGAGGGCCACTCAGCTAGGAAGGGCACCCCGTGACCACGACACATAAGAAATCTGCCCTTCAGAAGGAACCCCGCCAGAAAGCAACTCACCAACAAACGTTTTTGCTGAAATTCTGAAAAGCTCTTCCAAGACCAGAATCACAAAACGGGAGAGATCATTTTCGACGTGTTCAAGGCGTGTCCACCCTGACACTGCCCTTCGGCCCCAAACACAAACCAAATAGAAACACGCTGGCAAACGGATTTTCCCTTTCAGCGCTGCCACACCTGGCTGCTGGTGGCATTCGGGTGCAGGGCTTCACTCCCCAGCCAAGGAGCGCAGACGGCGCTGAGTGGGGACGCGGTGCTGGGGGGACTGGGGGCCAGGCTGAGGGACAGGACGTGCTGCCCTGCTGCGCGGCGAGGCCCCGGGGTCTGACTTGGTGGCACCTGGAGCAGGGTCTGCTGAGGCCACTGCCCTATTACATTTCTTCTCTTTTTTCTCTGCTGGTGATTCTACCTTCACTTCTTCCTCTTTGTTTCTTGAGCTTCCCTTTTTTCCGCAGAGAAGTGCTCACCATCACCTTCCCTCCTCGGAGTGGGAGTCGCGCTCTGCGCCTGCGGCAGTGGCAGCCGTGGCTCCCTCGAGCCCCACGTGCGTCCTCCATGGCCCTGTCTAAACCTAAACCACCACCGCCCACACTGCAGTAGACATGCGAGGAGACTTGGGCATCATTTCCACTTTACTATGGTCTTTATTGACAGTGCCTTTTCCAGGTGTTTTCTCTGGAAGGATGTCTTCTTTTTGGAGATTCTTTGGGTTAGGTTGTGGTTTCTCTTGCTGTAACTCCTTTGATACTGTTTTGGACTTCTTGTTTAAAGGTACAGTTGCAGAAATAAATTCATCATCACTACCTCAATGCTCAAATTGTGAATAATTGACTGGTTTTTGCTTTCTCATTGAGCGCACCATGGTCCCGCACAGGGACCAGCGCAGAGCTCTGGCAGTTTGAATTCCCCTATTTTTAAAAAATATTTTAAAATTTATTTATTTGAGAGAGGGGAGTTGAGCAGATAGGGAAAGAGATAATGGGAATGCCAGGGCCTTCAGCCACTGCAAAAGAATTCCAGACACATGTGCCACCTTTACGTGGATATTGGGGAACTTAACCCTGGTCCTTAGGCTTTGCAGTCAAGCGCATTAACTGCTAAGCCATCTCTCCAACCCTATTTTTTTCTATTTTTATTTTTCATACTTATTGAGATACAACCAGTATACAATATGCCTGTACATATTTGGTGTAAAATGTGATATATATTGACTACATAAATGTGTATATGTGTATAAACATACAAATCACCTGTGAGCTGCCCATCATAACCCAAAAGTTTGTATTCCTTTATAATCTGTCCACAGGAAACTTATATTTCCTCGATTTTTTTAAACAATAGTATGTTTACTGAATCATGACTTTTCTTCCAGTCTTCAATTTTGCTTTAGTGGTATCTCACTTTCCAGTATGCAGATCCTATACATTTTTTCAAATATCTTAGTATTTCATAACTCTTTTTTTTCCCGAGGTAGTCTGACTATAACTCAGGCTGACCTGGAACTAACTATGTACTCTTAGGGTGGCCTCAAATTCACAGCAATCCTCCTACCTCTGCCTCCTGAGTGCTGGGATTAAAGGTGTATGCCACCACGCCTGGTAGTATTTCATAATTTTTCTTATGTTACTTCAAATCCCCCTTTGTTGCTAGAATAGAAAAAATATAATTTACTACTATGTATTCGCAGTGTTTTCCACAGCTTTGGTAAACTCTTATCAAACTTAAGACTTTCAATATAAGCCAAGGGTAAAGGGCCAGTGAGCGAATGTTTCAGGCTTAGTGGGCTACAAATGGTTCCCTTTCGTGTGTGCGTCATTGGTTCTCTTGATTCCTCTATATCTGCTTTGGGTTTAGTTCGTTCTTTTCTAGTTCCTGTTCTGCAAAGTTAGATTGACCTGAGATCTTCATCTTTAATTTTGGTTTTGTTGTTGTTGTTGTTTTGAGGTAGGGTCTCACTCTAGCCCAGGCTGACCTGGAATTCACTATGTAGTCTCAGGATGGCCTTGAACTCATGGTGATCCTCCTACCTCTGCCTCCGAGTGCTGGGATTAAAGGCGTGCGCCACCACGCCTGGCTAATTTTTTTTTAAATCTATTTGCAAGCAGAGAGAATAGGTGCACCAGGGCCTCTAGCCACTGCAAATGAACTCCAGATGCATGTGCCACTTTGTGCATCTGGTTTTACGTGGGTACTGGGGAATTGAACCTGGGTTGTTAGGCCTTTCCAGGCAAGCTCCCTAACGGCTGAGCCATCTCTCCAGCCTGAGACTTTTAATATGGCACACTTGTAAATTTCCTTCCTCTAAGCTTTGGTGCATTGTTTTTGCTTTCATTTGTTTTGAGAGATTTTCTAACTTCCCTTGTGATTTCTCCTTTCAAATGTAATGCTTTGGGGCTGGAGAGATGGCTTAGAAGTTAAGCGCTTGCCTGTGAAGCCTAAGGACCCCGGTTCGATTCTCCAGGACCCTCGTTAGCCAGATGCACAAGGGGGCGCACGTATCTGGAGTTTATTTTCAGTAGCTGGAGGCCCTGGCGTGCCCATTCTCTATCTGCCTCTTTCCCTGTCACTCTCAAATAAATAAATAAAAATGAACAAAATGTTTTTATAATTTAGTACTTTGAATATCATTGATTTTGGTTCTTGAATCCCCCCAAAGGCTTGTGTTGAAAGGCTGTTTGGTCTCCAGTCTGTGGCACCATTGGGAAGTGGTGGAACCTTTAGCAGGTGGGCGTTGCGGAAGGAAGTCAGATCCCTGAGGGGGAGGGTGCTTTGAAAGGGACTCTGGGGAACTCAGCCCTTTCCCCCTCTCTCTTTGCTTCCTAGCTGCCATAGGTTTAGCGTCCTCCTCTGCGCGGGCCTAAAGCAACACAGCTGAGTGACTATGGACTTAAGACTTCTGAACCCGTGAGCAAAAACCTGTCTTCCCTTCTTAAAAGTGGATTACCTCAGAACGTTTTGTCACAGTGACAACAAAGCTGACTCTTCAAATCTGTTGCTTAGTTTCCATGTTTGTTTTCAAATTTTTGGTTTTATTCCGCCAGGATACACTGCATGATTTTAATCTTTGTTTTATAGTCTACCATCATCTATTCTGCAAAAATGTTCTAGTTGCATTTCAGAAAGAAAACTGTATCCAGTTGTTGGGAAGAGTGTTGTGTATGTCCCTCAGGTGTAGTTGGTCTGTAGTATTTCAGCTGTCTGGTGTACCACTCACTATTGAAAGTGAGATAGTGATGTCTCCAGTTGTAGAGCTATTTCTACCTTTACATCTGTTCATGTTCACTGTGTATGTTTAAGCACTCTGATATTTGATGTACATATAATTGTGAGGTCTTGGAGAACTGACCCTTGTGTCACTATATAATGTTCTTGCTTCTTAACAGTTTTGACATAGTATATTTTTCCCTGACACTAGCACAGACTGGTGGAGCAAATCATTTCAACCTCCCCTATCTTAACAGCCCATTAAGGCTACTTCCTTGGTTGAAGTCTCTCCCCTGTGAGCCCACAAATTGCAAGGTGCTCTTAGGAGCACTGTGTCTCTGTTCATAGACCATCCCTTAGGTTCTGCATACTGTCCACCATATTTGTTACCCTCAAAGCTGGTCTGATACCAACCACTTTACCACTAACTGGAATTTGAACTGTATTATCTTTTAAAATGAAAGATCTGACCATGATCAAAAGCTATTCTAATAATTCAAAGAAATTTTGGTTAAAAATGTAATTTCAGCTAAATACATAATTTTTAATGTGAACATGTGTTTTTTTGTAGGATATAGCTGATGAAGAACTTAAAAAAATTGAAGTGTTAAAATCAGAAAACAAGAAGCTAGAAAAACAAAAGGGAGAATTGATGATAGGATTCAAGAAACAATTAAAGTTAATCGATGTTTTAAAAAGGCAGAAGGTGAGTAAGAATGGAAATGAGGGCTGGAGAGATGGCTTAGCGGTTAAACGCTTGCCTGTGAAGCCTAAGGACCCCGGTTCGAGGCTCGATTCCCCAGAACTCATGTTAGCCAGATGCACAAAGGGGCACATGCGTCTGAAGTTCGTTTGCAGTGGCTGGAAGCCCTGGCGCACACATATCTGCCTCTTTCTCTCTCTGTCACTCTCAAATAAATAAATAAAAATGAACAAAAAAAAATAGGAAAAAAAAAGAATGGAAATGAGCGAGCAACTGTCTGGACCTTCTACTGAAATAGAGTAGTTCTACTTTATGCTGACATTCCTAAGCATCTATCTAAATAAGATACATTAAACATGTGACATTTACCCTATGTAATATACACTGTGTCATCCAAGCACATGAACATTTTCACATAGATAAGTTAGTAACTAGGACACACACACACATGTATGTATGTATGTATGTATGTATGCCTACCCACCTTCTTACTTCCCAGCTCCAGAAGGCCTCATACACAGAGTGGGTGTGGGGGACTGTGTTCCTTTTTAGACATGAGACACTGACCTGCAATATTCTTCAAGCATGTGATGAGAGTTCTCCCCTAGTCTCATCTCATGAAGGTCAAAGGTTAGACATGACTTACTACTGAATTCTTTGAACAGTAGTTGGGTTCTCGACTGCAGTAACCATTTCAGATGTACTTAGGGGAATTCAAATACATGCTACAGCAACAGAATTTGTATTCTGAAAATATAAGTTTCCTGTGGCTTACTGTTACTAATCAGTGTCAACTTTTTAAACAGATGCACATAGAAGCTGCCAAGATGCTGTCTTTCACTGAGGAGGAGTTTATGAAGGCACTGGAATGGGGAAGCTCATAAGTGCTCAGTCCCACTTTATTTTACATATAAAAGTTATACTGGGCTCACTGATCTTTACTTTTCATTACTTATTTGTGAAATCAAAATATCCACAAATAGGGCTGGAGGGATGGCTTAACGGTTAAGGCACTTGCTTGCAAAGCCAAAGGACCCAGATTCAATTCCCCAGGACCCATGTAAGCCAGATACACAAGGTGGTGTATGCATCTGGCATTTGTTTGCAGCGGCTGAAGGCCCTGGCACACCTATTTTCTCTCTCTCCCTCTGTCAAACAAATAAAAATATTTCTTAAAATATCCATAAATAACACCCTATTTAAACGACCAGAATATCTGGAAAGACATTCTGAGATAAAGCCAGATTGCAAAACTCGTCTTTTGTAATAGGTAATTGTTAGTGATAAAAATAAATAATTTTATAAAAAAAAGCAGCAAGAACTTGAGTTTTGACTCTACAACTTATCATCCTTTCTGAGACTTCATAATGCGCTTGAAAACATTTTATGTTCTAGGAGACAGAGAAGGTGAAAGAACAGGACTCGGCTGATCCCACCATATGTAAATATTCCAAAACCTGGAAAAAACATATTTAACACACTTCTAGCCCCAAACACTTGTAGATACAGTATATTCGACTGTGTGAAACAGTTGTTTTTAAAAAATTTTTAAATCATTAGCTAAGCTAACAAAGAATACCTGTATAAAGTTCAGTGAAAAAGGAAACATCAATGAACACATGACCTTTAACCCCTCACTGTATAAAATATCTTTTAGACTAAATACATTTGTAAAGTTACAGGATACAAAGTCAACATATAAAAAACAGTAGTGCTAGACATGGTGGCTCACACCTTTAATCCCAGCATTTGGGAGGCCTAGGTAGGATCACCATGAATACGAGGTCACCCTGAGACTACAGAGTGAATTATAGGTCAGTCTGGGCTAGAGAAAGACCCTACCTCGGAAAACCAATATACATATTCAGTAGCCAAAAAGTGAAGATAGAAACCATGGGCTGGGGCTGTAGCTCAGGGTTAGAGCACTTGCCTTGCATGGATGAAACTATAGATTTGAGCCCTAGCACCACCCCCCTCAATACAAAGTGGAACAAAAATTAGTAACATTTAAAAAAATATTTTAGCCGGGCATGGTGGCACATACCTTTAATCCCAGCACTTGGGAGGCAGAGAGGTAGGAGGATCACTGTGAGTTCAAGGCCACCCTGAGGCTCCATAGTGAATTCCAGGTCAGCTGAGCTACAGTGAGACCCTCCCTCAAAAAAAAAAATTGTTTTTATTAGTGAATTCCAGGTCAGCCTGGGCTAGAGCGAGACCTTACCTTGAAAAACCAAAATAAATAAATAAATAATAAAATTAATTTGTGAGGAGAGAGAGAAAGAGAATGGGTGCTCCAGGGCCTCTTTTCCCTGTGAATGAACTCCAGATGCATGCACCACTTAGTGCATTTGGCTTTATGTGGATACCAGGGAATCAAACCCAGGCTGTCAGGCTTTTAAGCAAGCACCTTTAACTGCAGAGCCATCTCTCCAGCTCTCAGTAATATTTTAATAATGTGATGGAAAAGTATCAGAAAAAAAAGTCAAGAAAGTAATCCCATTTATATTAGCTGCCAAAAAATAAAAACACACAAGACTAAATCAATGAAGGTGAAGACATGTGTGCTGAAAACAAGCACCAATGAAGAAACTGAAAAAGAAATAGAAAGTCATGTGTTCATTGATGTTTCCTTTTTCACTGAACTTTATACAGGTATTCTTTGTTAGCTTAGCTAATGATTTAAAAATTTTTTAAAAACAACTGTTTCACACAGTCGAATATACAAATAGAAAGATACCCCATGTTCATGAATTAGAAGAAGAAATATCTATCCCTACTACCCGAAGGGAGTTACAGATTCAATGCAGTCCCTATCCAAGCACCTAGGGCTGCCTTCAGAAGGAGAAAGGTAACCTTACAGTTCACATGGAGCCATGATGAAGTAATCTTGAGGAAAAAAGAACAAGGCCTAAAGCCAAGTACCTCCTGACGTCAAAGCACACCACCACAAGCCCAGCTCATCAGAACAGCATGGTGAGGCTGGAAAGATGGCTCAGAAGTTAAGGTGCTTGCAAGCAAAATACAAGGACCTGGGTTTGGTCCTCCAGTACTCACATAAAGCCAAATGCACAAAGTGGTGCATGCATCTGGAGTTCATTTGTGTGGACCCTCTGTCTCTCTTTGCTTACAAATAAATAAAACCAGAATGGCACAGTACAAAAGAAAAACAGGTATATCAATGGAACAGAATAGAAAACTCAAATAAATGTACACATTTACAGCCAATGGATTTTTGACAGAGGTGCCGAGAACAGTCAGTGGGAAAAGAACCCTTTAGCACATGGCACTGGGAAAACCAGTGCCTCCACGCAGGAGAACACTACACTCAGCTCTTAGCACATGCAAGAATCAACTTAAGGGCTGAGGAGATGGCTTACTTGTTAAAGATGCTTGCTTGAAAAGCCTGACAGTCCAGGTTTGATTCCCCAGAACCCATGTAAAGCCAGATGACTAAGTGGCACATGCTTCTGGAGTTGGTTTGCAGTGTCAAGAGGCCCTGGCACACTCATATTCTCTCTCTCTGCTTGCAAATGAACTTTAAGAAAGAATCAAGGGAGCCAGGCATGGTGGCACACCTTTAATCCCAGCATGAGTTCAAGGCCACCCTGAGACTACACAGTGAATTTCAGGTCAGCCTGGGCTAGAGTGAGACTCTACCTCAAAAAACAAGGAAAAAAAAGAAGTTGCTAGGCCAGGCATGTCGATGTAACCTGTGGCCTGTGGACCACATGTGTCCCAAGGCAGCTATGAATAGGGTTCAATACAATAGATGGTAATGTCACCATACAATGTCAAAAGGCTGGAGAAAGATCCCTAATCTAGGCAGTAATCTTTGAGTATGGCCACAAAAGCACAGAGCAAAAACAGTGAAAACTAAAGAGCTTCTGCTCAGCAAAGGAAACAACTGTGAGGAGATAAACTCGGGAAGAGGTTAAAAAAAAAGGTTTGCTTTTGGCTAGTACCCAAAACATTTAAGAAACTTTACTCACTAGCAAACAAAAGCAACAAGAAAATTAAAATGGGCAAAAGACCAAAATAAACATTTCTTGAACATATACTAATAACCAAGTACATTAACAAATGCTCAACACAGCCAGGCGTGGTGGCACACGCCTTTAATCCCAACACTCAGAGGCAGAGGTAGGATTGCCGTGAGTTCAAGGCCTCCTTGAGACTATATAGTGAATTCCAGGTCAGCCTGAGCTAGAGTAAGACCCTACCTTGGAAACACAAAAACAAAGAAAGAAAGGGAAAGAAAGAAAGAAAGAAAGAAAGAAAAGAAAGAAAGAAAGAAAGAAAGAAAGAAAGAAAGAAAGAAAGGAAAGAAAGAAAGAAAGAAAGGAAAGAAAGAAAAAAGGAAAGAAAGAAAGAAGGAAGGAAAGAAAGAGAAAGACAAAAGGCTATATGTATATATATATACACACACACACACATACACACACGCCCACATGAAATAATGTGGGGAAAAAAAGAACCTTTTCACAGTACTGGGGGTAAATATAAGTTACTATTTACCCCTTATGGAAAACACCAGCATAATCTATTTATATATAATCTATATATTTAAAGATAAAATCAGTACATTGAGATATCTCCACATCAATTTATATTCTGTTTACAACAGTCAAGATATGGAATAAACCTAAGTGCCCATCAGTGGATAAGAAGCATATGTATATCATATATATATGTATGTCACTTGCAGTAGCATGGACATCATGTTATTGAAATAATCCAGGCACAGAAAGACAAGTACCGCATAACCTCATTTATAAAGGTGAAACTGTGGTTACCAGTGGCTGGGCGATAAGATGGGAGGGTGGCATTGGAGATGTTGGTCAGAGGATGTAAAATCATAGTAGATAAGAACGGCAAGGGCAAGAAATCCAGGGGGTGTGATTGTGAGTCAAGAATGGGTGTTGAGTGGTAACACCACCTCACTAGATGGTAACCATATGAGGTAATGCATTGTAATTAGATTTACTCATTCCACAATGTAGATATACTTATGCATTGTGCCAAACATGATAAACACACAGTTTTATCTGTCAAGTAAAATGAACTGTATTTAATGTTCTGGAGAGTCAACCCTGGCTCATAAATGACAGCTCTCCTGAGAGCAATTCTTTCTTCATGTGACAGCAAAGCACCTTAGTAATAAACTGCACTTTGCTTTTCCTTACAGCATACAACAAAATATGCATTAAAACCAAATTTTAAATATTTTCCTAGCCAAATCAAGGAAGCCAATTTCCTCAAAATAAACAGAATTCACTTTGTGCTGCAGCTGTATTGTCAAGAACAGACTGTCTTGACAGCACACTAAACCTCTCTGAACAGTGTCGAGTCACTGAGAAGTTTAGCCTGCGCATATGTGCATGTGTGTAGTCTGTAACATGATGTTGTCAGAGAATTAACATCTTTGGATTATCAGTGCAGAATAAAAGGGAGTAATTCTTCAGTTAAATTATTCATGTGTTTAATTGGTTAATTCTTTACAAATTATGAAGTTTGGTGATGTTCTAGGATATCCAAATAGACAGTGGATTTCCACTGTTACTGAACTGTAAAATAAATGTTACACTGACATCTAGTGGCAGCATACAAAAAACCCCAGGTTTTACCAAATCTTGATTGTATCACTTTTCTTCACAAACTTCACTCCTTTTCTGATAGGCTTTCCGGAACTCTTCCCCAAGCATGTTGATGTCATCCTCTTTCTTAAACACTCCCTGCAACAGAAACATCTGATGAATTATGTGGAACCTCGGAATATGTCACTAAATCATTTTAAGATTAACACACATATAACTACCACACATATAGACATTAGGTTCATAAAGTTCTCCAAGACAGTGGAATCTATGCAAGAGTTATAGTTATAAAACTTAATCCTTGCCAGGCGTGGTGGTGCACGCCTTTAATCCCAGCACTCGGGAAGCAGAGGTAGGAGGATCACCGTGAGTTCAAGGCCACCCTGAGACTATATAGTGAATTCTAAGTCAGTCTGGACTAGAGTGAGACCTACCTTGAAAAACAAAAACAAACAAACAAACAAACAAAAAACCTTGATCCTTAAAAAGTCAGTATTTTTGCCGGGCATGGTGGCACACGCCTTTAATCCCAGCACTCGGGAGGCAGAGGTAGGAGGATCGCCTTGAGTTCCAGGCCAACCTGAGACAACATAGTGAATTCCAGGTCAGCCTGAGCTAGAGTGAAACCCTACCTCATAAAAAAGTGTTTTTTAAAAAAATATTTTATTTATTTATGAGAGAGAGAGAGAATGAGAATGGGCGCGCCAGAGCCTCCTGCCACTGCATATAAAATCCAGACACAGCTGCCACTTTGTGTGTCTGGCTATACGTGGGCACTGGGGAATTGAACTTGGGATGGCAGGCTTTGCAAGAAAGCACCTTTAACCGCTGAGCCATCTCCCCAGTCCCCAAAAAACTGTTTTTTAAAAATTATTATTCCAAATAGATTCAGAAGATTCTTGGGCTGATTCACTCCCTGATTTGTCACCTTCAAGGCAGACATGTATCGTAGGACTCTGTGTCTTCTGGTTTGGAACTACTATTACTGCTCACATGCCTGGCAGGGAAAGACTCAGTATACTGTCTCCTGCTCTTGTCTTGAAGCAGCTCCACCTCACGGTGAGGACACCGGACTCTGCTGATTTGTGGGGCTCTCTGTGGATCACCTTCTAAAGACCTATTTATGGCCTAACTGATACCCCCCAACACACAGCACATTCATTTCAGACTTTCCAGCATGCGCCAGTCACTGACGTCACTAATTACCATGTCTCTTCATGTATGCCATCCATCACCTTTGGTATGTGAAGCTTTACAGCTACCCTGGGGCAGTTTATTTCTGGAACTCCTATGCCAAAAGGAAAGGAAGTCCAGGGCACAGGCTCCAAGGCTGGGGGCGCAGCTCCGCTGGCACAGTGCTGGCCTGGTCTGCACGAGGCCCCGGGCTTCACCTCCAGCATCACACAAAGTGGCAGTGGTTGTGCCCACTGTAATCCGGCACTTGGGAAGTGGTGACAGGAGGATCAGGTCTTACTTGGCTACAGAGGGACTATGAGGCCAGCTTAGGCTACAGACCGTCTCAACATTCATTAATTTTAATTAAAATGAAATATAAGTTCAATAAATGTATCACTTTCACTAAAGTGTCAAGACCAACTCCTAGTTTGGGCCGGGAGAAGTTCAGCACCAGCCAAGACCATACTGCTGCTTCATAACAAAGCAAGAGCAGATGTCATCCATGCCTTCCGACACTCTGACGCCCTTATTGAAGGTCACGAGGTGACACTGTGGGGACCCTCACCTTGGGGAGATAGCCCAGTAGCTTGGCAGCGTGTTCTTTGAGCAGCTTCTGCCGTTCCTCCTCGATGACGTCACTGATGCAGCCCTGCCTGCTCTGTTGCAGCTGCCACTCTTCCAGCTCTCGCCGCTGGAACGCGCAACAGGGAGAGCACGTTAGCCGCCCAAGCTTTCAAATAACCCCGTTCTCACCACGAGTGACATGACAAAAACTGAACTAGCTGAAAGTATAAGAGGTACTTTTGTACACGTCTTTTACATATACATGCATATACAGATCTATCCATTATATCACTACTCCTTTAAACCTACAACATTGACAGTTATGACTGAAATTTTATTTTGTTGTGCAGTGCTGGGACTCAAACCCAGAGCCTCATGCATACTAGAGTTCAGCAAGAACTCTACGACTGAACTCTATCTCCTGCCTCACTTCTTAGATCTTTGTGTAATGATGTAACTAGTTTGGCCATAATATAGTATTTCCCTTATGATATGGCTCAACAAATTTACTAGTGGTCCTTATTTTATTTTCAATAAATACAAATTTTTCTAATTTTCAAATGTTTTAGGGAGGTATGGAGCCAGTCTGTAAATTCAGGAAAAATTTGGAATATTTCTGTGGGAAACGCTTTCCTGGGGATTGTTCAGATTTTGTCTAAACCATACAAATTCTTAGAAGTAGACAGAATTTAAAGCCATCTCTGTAATAAAGAAGACAATGTGTCTTTTAGGACTGTGTAATGACATAAATTATTAAGTTCTATCATTGTAAAGACCTACGTATGTCCTGGGGACAGAACAAAAACATTGTCTAACTTTACTGACACATGAGCTAAGCCTACTTCCTCAGGGGTTAGGATAAGGAATGCTTACAGTTTTAAAACATCAATGCATGGGGCTGGAGAAAGAGCTCAGCAGTTAAGGTCTTGCCTGCAAAGCCTAAGGTCCGGGGTTCAATTCCCCAGTACCCAAGTAAAGCCAGATGCACAAGGTGGTGCACATGTCTAGAGTTTGTTTGCAGTAGCTAGATGCCCTGGCACACCCATTCTCTCTCTCTCAAATAAAAAAAATATTAAAAATCAATGCATACGTTATGTAAGAATAGGCACTGGGTGGTTTTGTCTTATTGCAGTTTGCACACGTCTTGCTGATTTCCCCACGAGCTTTCTGACTGGCTCTTGCCCATTAGCAAGGGCTCATCACTGCTTTTGAATGTGAGGAGTGTTCAAGGTTTTGTCTTCTGGACACTCCTACAAGCCTTTTTTAAAAATATTTTTATTTATTCATTTATTTGACTGAGAAAGAGGGAGAGAGAGTGAGAGAATGGGCGCACCAGGGCACCCAGTCACTGCAAACGAACTCCAGATGCATGCGTACCCTTGTGCATCTGGCTAACGTGGGTCCTGGGGAATCAAACCTGGGTCCTCAGGTTTTGCAGGCAAGCACCTTAATCACTAAGCCATCTCTCCAGCCCTAAGAAATGTATTATATTTTGGTGGTGGGGGGAGCATAGTGACACGCCATGGCTTCCAATTGCTGCAATCGAACTCCAGACCCATGTGCCACCTTGTGCATTTGCACAACCTTGTGCATGTATCACCTTGTGCATGTGGCTTACATGGGATCTGGGGAGTCAAACATGGGTCCTTAGACTTCACAGGCATCTGGCTTACATGGGTACTGAAGAATTGAACCTGGGTCCTTAGATTTTGCAGGCAAGCACCTTAATCACTAAGCCATCTCTCCAGCCCTAAGAAATGTATTATATTTTGGTGGTGGGGGGAGCATAGTGACACGCCATGGCTTCCAATTGCTGCAAGCGAACTCCAGACCCATGTGCCACCTTGTGCATTTGCACAACCTTGTGCATGTATCACCTTGTGCATGTGGCTTACATGGATCTGGGGAGTCAAAACATGGGTCCTTAGACTTCACAGGCATCTGGCTTACATGGGTACTGAAGAATTGAACCTGGGTCCTTAGATTTTGCAGGCAAGCACCTTAATCACTAAGCCATCTCTCCAGCCCTAAGAAATGTATTATATTTTGGTGGTGGGGGGAGCATAGTGACACGCCATGGCTTCCAATTGCTGCAAGCGAACTCCAGACCCATGTGCCACCTTGTGCATTTGCACAACCTTGTGCATGTATCACCTTGTGCATGTGGCTTACATGGGATCTGGGGAGTCAAACATGGGTCCTTAGACTTCACAGGCATCTGGCTTACATGGGTACTGAAGAATTGAACCTGGGTCCTTAGATTTTGCAGGCAAGCACCTTAATCACTAAGCCATCTCTCCAGCCCTAAGAAATGTATTATATTTTGGTGGTGGGGGGAGCATAGTGACACGCCATGGCTTCCAATTGCTGCAAGCGAACTCCAGACCCATGTGCCACCTTGTGCATTTGCACAACCTTGTGCATGTATCACCTTGTGCATGTGGCTTACATGGATCTGGGGAGTCAAAACATGGGTCCTTAGACTTCACAGGCATCTGGCTTACATGGGTACTGAAGAATTGAACCTGGGTCCTTAGATTTTGCAGGCAAGCACCTTAATCACTAAGCCATCTCTCCAGCCCTAAGAAATGTATTATATTTTGGTGGTGGGGGGAGCATAGTGACACGCCATGGCTTCCAATTGCTGCAAGCGAACTCCAGACCCATGTGCCACCTTGTGCATTTGCACAACCTTGTGCATGTATCACCTTGTGCATGTGGCTTACATGGATCTGGGGAGTCAAAACATGGGTCCTTAGACTTCACAGGCATCTGGCTTACATGGGTACTGAAGAATTGAACCTGGGTCCTCAGGTTTTGCAGGCAAGCACCTTAATCACTAAGCCATCTCTCCAGCCCTAAGAAATGTATTATATTTTGGTGGTGGGGGGAGCATAGTGACACGCCATGGCTTCCAATTGCTGCAATCGAACTCCAGACCCATGTGCCACCTTGTGCATTTGCACAACCTTGTGCATGTATCACCTTGTGCATGTGGCTTACATGGGATCTGGGGAGTCAAACATGGGTCCTTAGACTTCACAGGCATCTGGCTTACATGGGTACTGAAGAATTGAACCTGGGTCCTTAGATTTTGCAGGCAAGCCCAAGAAATGTATTCGTAACAATTATGGAGATTCACATATTATCCAGTATTTTGGACATTTGTATGTCATTTTCTCCACTAGGTCAGACGTTATCAAGAGTTTCTGTTTACTTTGGTTCCTTCATCAACACATTCAAGAATGTCTTACAGGGCTGGAGAGATGGCTTAGTGGTTAAGCGCTTGCCTGTGAAGCCTAAGGACCCTGGTTCGAGGCTCAATTCCCTAGTACCCATGTAAGCCAGATGTACAAGGTGGCACATGCATCTGGAGTTCATTTGCAGTGGCTAGAGGCTCTGGTATGCCCATATTCTCTCTCTCTCTCTTTCTCCCTCCCTCCCTCCCTCTTTGTCTGTTGCTCTCAAATAAATAAATTTTTTAAAAAAGAATGTCTTGCAGGTCAGTATCTCTTGGTTACAAAAATATCCTGAGAATTCTTTATGTTGTCCTTAGAGACAAAGAACACACTCTGACACTCATTTCTTTATCCTGGCTCTGCTACTTTCTAACTGTGAAACCCTGGGGAATATGCATCACATGTTTATGCCTCACTTCCCACATCTTCAAAACAGAAATGGGGGCAATATTTTAAAGTTAAAAGTCATTATTTGTAATGAGGTTGGAAGAGTGAATGACTTACATATCTTACTGAAGATGGTTAGCACTTCTGTTATTAAAAATATTGTTAGCAGGGCGTGGTGACACACGCCTTTAATCCCAGCACTTGGGAGGCAGAGGTAGGAGGATCGCCGTGAGTTCAAGGCCACCCTGAGACTCCATAGTGAATGCCAGGTCAGCCTGGGCTAGAGTGAGACCCTACTTCGAAAAACTAAAATATATATATATATATAGTTGCAGGGTTGAAGAAATGGCTTAGCAGTTAAGGCACTTGCCTGCAAAGCCTAACTAAAGTTTAACTCCCAAGGACCCATGTAAGCCAGAAGCACAAGTTGGCAGATGCGTCTTGAGTTGGCTTGCACTGGCTAGTGGCCCTGGCATGCCCATTCTCTTTCTCCAATAAATAAACAAATATTTTTTAAAAATATTGTTGTTATGCCCAAGAAATGTCCCCTTCACACTTAATGCTCCCTATCATTCTAGAGCACTTACCTGCGACCTCTTCTAGTTCTTCCCGCACCACCATCTAGTGGCACACATTATGAGAATTCTTCTAGCCTTCCAGTGAAGCAAGAATATGTAAACCAGTGTGTCCAAAGTCACAGCCAGTGGCCCTTCTAACCCCTGAACCTACATCTCCAACAAACCCACAAAATAGGATGGCATCCATACTTTCTTCAGGACAGCACTCATATACTGATGGTGGAGGGACTCCCCCCACCCACACACACACACATTAAAAAAAATACATTTCTTAGGGCTGGAGAGATTGCTTAGTGGTTAAGGTGCTTGCCTGCAAAGCCCAAGGACCCAGGTTTGATTCCCCAGAATGCACATAAGCCAGATGCACAAGGTGGCACATGCATCTGGAGTTCATTGGAGTGGCTGGAGGCCCTGGAGTGTTATTTATGAGTAGTGGCCTGAAGTCTCCTACGCAGATCTAACTGGCCACCAGGCATCATCATTGTTGCACACTTCCTCCCCATCCGCGTGCTGCGCTCTTGTCACTGGCACTCAGGACGCTCCTCATCCGCCTGTCTCCCTTGCCCGTCACACTCTCCTGACTGACACCTACTCTCAACACTGCTCCCAGGCTCATCTCAAAATGTTAAGCTTAGCATGTCTGAATTCTTCTCTTGGAAAGAAACCCCTTCTTAAAATAATACACAGGTTATCCATGATCTGCCACTCTCCTCTGCCGAGTCAGCGTGCTCACACCATCATGATCATGCATGGTGTGTGTGTGTAAAATGCATGACCTATCTTTATTACTTCTGTATTTTTTTTCTTAACCAAGAACATGAATGTATAGATGGCCAGGACTCAGTTGTATTTATCTTATGTTCTCAATACCAACAACTATTTAGGACACAGAAAGCATCAATAAGCAGTTTTTTAAGATGCTTTACTAAATGAGTGACATGACTGCTAGACAATGTGTGACACTGCCGGGGACACCAGTGGTTCCCAGCAGCTGTTTGGCTGGTGAACAGGTGGACACTGAGCCTCCCCCTGACCTTGTCTGCGAGGAACTGGCTGCGGCGCTCTTCAATGAGCTTCTCCACAGCCCGCCTGTGCTCCAGCTGTTTCATCCGCTGCTTCTGGGCGTTCATGAGCTCGATGCGGTCGTCCTCGGCCATCTTGGCTAGCATGCTCTTCCGGAACGCCTCCTCCTCCTCCCTGGAAGCCTGCAGCACCAGCTCCTTCAGGGCCATCTGCTCCTCGAAGTCCTGCTTCATCTCCTTTTTCTTCCTCAGCTTCTCCTCGGCCTCCTCCTGCACAGACATGGGGGACAGCTGACTCAGTGGCCACTGCTGGCACTGCAGGGTGAAATGCTGTCTCAGAGACCAGTCAGCAGGACAGAGCTTGGTGACACCCAGTAAGACAATATGAATCTCAAACAGAGAAGTTAAGCTTTTTCATGGCATCTTGCCCCACCTTTCCAAGCCCATTTGTGCGGGGGGCACATTCCTTAGCATGGCCAAGCACTTATTCTTAGATGTATGTACGTGATGTGTGTATATGTTCACATGTTCACAGGCATATACATACCATGGTGCACATGTGGAGGACAGAGGACAACTTTCAGGCCAGTCCTTGCCTTCTACTTCATTTTTTCTGGTTGTTATTGTTTCTTCTTCAAAGTATGGTTTTACTCTAGCCCAAGCTCCCCTGGAACTCACTCCAGGCTGGCCTCAAATTCATGGCGATCCTGCTACCTCTGCCTCCCAAGTTCTGGGGAAAAGGCATGCGCCAACACACCTGGCCTGTCTATTTCATTGTTTGAGGCAGGTTCTATTGTAGTATGTTGCGACTGGGAAATTCTGTCTCTGCCTCCCATCTAGTAACAGGCACACTGTGATCACAGAAACCCAGCACAGCTCCCAGGTTTTACATGGGGTCAGGGGCTCTGAACTCAGGTACTCAAGAATTGTAAAGCAAGTGCTTTATCCACTGAGCCACTTCCCCATCCCTCTATTACTTATTTTGAATATTTTATTTATTTGAGAAAGAGAGAGAACGGGTGCACCAGGGCCTCTAGCCATTGCACATGAACTCTAGATGCATGAGTCCACTTGTGCAACTGGCTTTACATAGGTACTGAGGAATCAAACCCAAGTTCTTGGGCTTCACAGGCAAGCACCTCAGTCGCTGAGCCATCTCTCCAGCCCTATTACTTTATTTTTAAATTGTAATTTATATATGCCCACCACCTTGTTTCTGAACTCTGAGTTAGCATGTGACTGCTTTGAAACCAGCTAATGTGATAATCACTTTGTACACCTGAGATTACTAATCGTGGTCAGTTCAGGCTGTACTATCCACAGCTACACTGCCCAAACCGCATGTTCCTCGTCTCCAACTTCTTCCCTTAGGAAGTCAAGGCTGCTTTTATTCATCTCTAGTCTTCAAATTCTCCTTCCCCTCTCTCTTTACAACTTAAAAGCATTAATCTAGCACTGGCAACTAGAAGTTTCTTCCCAAGGAAATTTAAATTCACCTGACATAACTAAATCGCTTTCCTGCAAATTTTTCCAAATATTTTGTGAAAAGTTTCAAACATACCAGAAAATCCAACTTTACTGCAATCATTTGCTAACACCTCAGTTCTTCTAACTGCATTTTACTATTTTGCATTATCATCTATCTGTTCAGCTAGGATTAGCATGAATTTTAAATCTTTCTCTCTTCTAATCTATACAACTTTGCCCAGGACTAACACAAACTCCAGGCGGGCCAATAACCTCAGACATCAAAAGTCCTTAACACCTGCATTGGCTGTCACTTAATTGTATCCATGTGTGTGTGTCATTTCTTCTCCAAAAAATAAATAAATTACTAGAGGACTTATTTTACGTTTCTTTGAGGTACTGGACACCCAGTGTTTTTATAACATTTATTTAGTATTTATTTGCTATGTATCAAATACAAGTCAGAGGCTCACAGAAGACAGGCTTATTGTGCCATTAGGTTGAAATTTCCCTTGAGTTTATCATAACTGCACACAGGAATTTACTCTAGGTGGTAGTAAATTTAAAACAATTGTACTGTTGGTCTTTCTGGGAATCCATCTCTCAGGGAAAATTTTTATTTAATCCAACAGTGAAGACATCTGGCTAAAAACCAAGGAAATGTTTGACCAAACAGTCTTTTTTTAATTTTATTTTTTTAAGGTAGAGTCTCACTCTAAGCCAGCTGACCTGGAATTCACTATGTAGTCTCAGGGTGGCCTCAAACTCCTCCTAGCTCTGCCTCCCAAGTGCTGGGATAAAAGGCGTGCAATACCACACCAGGCTCTTTTCAACTCTGGTAGGGCTGGATAAGCATTAGGCTTATGTGCTAAGAGCCTCAGGTTCCTGGTCTGGTCTGTGTTCTAAAGCCTAGTGTGTGGTTTCAGGAATTGCTGTTCATTGAAACCACTCTGGTAACTTTTTTTGGTTTTGTTTTGTTTTGTTTTTGTTTGTTTTTTCGAGGTAGGGTCTCACTCTGGTAACTTTTAACAGACATCTGGGCCTGGGTTCTCCTTCAGCACCACAGCGTTGACCTAGGACTTTTGTGTGTAGACACTGCATGGGGAGATGGCCATAGAGCAGTGAGAAGCAAGGGAAGAAAGCCAGCCAACATGGGGACATAAGGCCCACCCCTGAGCTGGTACCACTGTGCACCCAAGGCTCAATCCTTCCAGGACCTCAAGAGGAACTTCCAGAACCTTCCAAGGAAGACCAGAACGAGCAGGTAGCCAGCCAGCCATCAGTCACTGTCCAGTTAGTTAGGGATAGCAGAAATCAGCTCCTGATGACAGCAGAGTTGTTTAAGCCGTCACTAATGCAACCCACAGCTGTCACTGCAACCCATATACCAATATAACCAATCTCAAGGGCATTCTGCTTGGGAAAGCAGCTGACCTCAAAAGCATTCTTGGGGCTAGAGAGATGACTTAGTGGTTAAAGACACTTGCTTGCAAAGCCTAATGGCCAGGTTCAACCCAGTACCCATGTAAAGCCAGATGTACAAAGTGGCACATAAATCTGGAGTTCATTTGCAGTGCCTGGAGACCCTGGTACACCCATTAATTAATTCTCTCTCTCTCTCCTCTCTCTCTGCTTGCAAATAAATAAATAAACAATTTTTTTAAAAAAAAGTGTTCTCTAAGCCAGGTGTGGTGGCACACACTTTTAATCCCAGCACTCGGAGGCAGAGGTAGGAGGACTGCTGTAAATTCAAGGTCACTCTGAGACTACAGAGTCAATTCCAGGTCAGCCTAAACTACAGTGAGACTCTACCTCATGCTGTGAATATTTATCTACAAATGTTCGTACAAACATACAGTCATTACCTTTTAATCATTCTTTTCTAACACATGTAACTAAAGATATAAACAGCCCACATATTTTGGTATACTGTCCTTTTATTATTATTCAATTTGAAAAATCTTTCTGGCTGGGCGTGGTGGCACACACCTTTAATCCCAGCACTCTGGAGACAGAGGTAGAAGGATCACCATGAGTTCAAGGTCACACTGAGAATACATAGTGAATTCCAGGTCAGCCTGGGCTAGAGCAAGACCCTACCTCAAAAAAACAAAACAAAACAAAAAAGAATCCTTCTGATTTTCATTATAATTTCTTCCTTTATTCAGTCTAGCTAGAAACATATTGTTTAGCTCAATGCACTGACTGATTTCTTATTTACTCCCCCTGCAATCATAACACATTACTTTTTACCATGAAACCTTATAAATGTACTGAGACTTACTTATGTCCTAGAGCGTGAGTCGTCTGGGCTGTGTGTGTGAATGTCAGGCGGAATGCTGTCAGGTGGGCGCGTCGTCTGACCTGTTCAGCACTCTCCCCGTGTTCCTGAGAATGCCTCACACACACTAAGGACTCAGAGCATTGCAATCTCCCACTGTGGGTTTGTCAACACCTCTCATCACTCCTGCAGCTCTGCCTCGTGCACGGTGAAGCTTTACCACGTGGGACCATACCCCTTCAGTACTATGAGACACACAAGATAAACTTCCTGTGATTACACACAACAACCCCAGGCTGGGGAGACGGCTCAGCTGCGAAGGAATGAGCCTGCAAACCTTGCTGATCCAGGTTTGATTCCCCAGAACCTACGTGAAACCAGATGCACAAAGTGGTGAATGCATCTGGAGTTCATCTGCAGTGGCAGAAGGTAGAATGGTGTGCCCAGTGCCCATTCTCTCTCTCTTTCTTCCTCCCTCCCTTTTTCTCTCTCTCTCAAATATTTTTTTCAAAACCCCATTGTCCCGAAGTTGACTGGACACACACACTCCGGCCTGCTTTCACTGCCTGCATGGAGAGTCTGCCTCATCTTCCGTCGTGTTGTTTGAGCTGTGCTCACTGTGAACACAGGGGCATCATGTTCTTTATGCGGCAGTTTGTGAAAAAGTGCCCATGTCTAGCTTTTCTACCTAGATGGGGAATTTGGCCATCTAATTGCAGCATGCATGCCAGTTACCTGCGCAGTAACTACCCCTCTGCCTGGCTGCAGCCCACCATATCCCGTTTGCCCTCAGATGACACTCCCGCTATGCTCGTGCTCCGGATCGGGAACTTACTTTGAGTTTCCTGTCGTACAGTTCCACTTGCTCTTCCTGGTACAGCTCCTGGCGCACTTGCTCCAAGTCGTCCCGCTGCCGCTGCATTTCTTCCAGTTTCCAAATCAGCTGTGAAATGTTTTGGAAACAAATGTTTAGGGAACCCAGATCTGATAACTGATCTGATCATGCACAGCTGAGGGCAGTGAGCCTGGTGCTAGCTACCTCCTTCTGCGTCTGCAGTCTTCTCTCCTCATTCTCGTGCACTCTGGCCATCCGGTTCTCTTCTCGTTGCTGCTGCATGTTGGCAAACTCGAGGATTTTCCTGTTCTCTTCTTCCATCTCTTCTCGTTTCTTTTTTCTCCAGAGAGCCTGCTCTTTCTGAAACTCTTCAATATATTTTCGAATTGCATTCACTTTTTCTAATTTTTGTTGTTTTTCCCTAAAAAGCAATTATGGGTATGGTTTTCTAGTTACAGAAATACTAATAAAATGAGCTGGGTGTGGAGCACACTCCTTTAATCCCAAAATTTGGCAGGCAGAGGTAGGAGGATCGCCGTGAATTTAAGGCCACCACGAGACTACATAGTGAATTCCAGGTCAACCTGAGCTAGAGTGAGACCCTACCTCGAAGAAAAAATACTAATAAAATGTCAAGAAGTAAAAAAGTTCCTCTGTTGATAATCATGTGGGAGAACACCCTTCCTAAGTTATAGTCTGTTGATCAACAACCACTTTGATATCTTCTGCATGACACTAAGTACAACTTCAAGGAAGTTCTCTCCTCTAACCTAATGAAGGGTTTCTTTCTAAATAAGTCAGTTGGTCATATTTAAAGGACATGCCAGGTGTTATGGCTTAGTTTTCCTGGCTTGGAAGGTCTGCTGTTTCCCACCACACTCTTCCATTTATTTATTCCATGTGGTACTGCTCCGCCACAGCTCTTGTCTACTGAAGGTGGTGTGTCCTCTCCACTGTCTGCGTCCTCAGCAACCTTGGTACTTTACATCTCCATTCCTACTTTATAAGCAGCTTGTCAAGTTTCACAACAGAAACTGGCTGGGCTTATAGTTCTGGTTCTGTTTCTTTGTGTTTTTTTTTGTTTGTTTGTTTCATTGTTGTTTGCCATGCTGGGGAGCAAACCGCAGACCTCACATACACTAGGCAAGGACTCTCGTCACCAGTTACACCCAGCCCTGTGTGCTTTGTTCTGATAAACCTCCATACTTTTCAGTGAGTGTTTTCTTATGTTCATGTATGTTATCATCATTTTTCAAATATAATTTTCTTTTTTTACAATTTTTTTGGTTTTGTTTTGTTTTTGTTTGTTTTTTCGAGGTAGGGTCTCACTCTGGTAACTTTTAACAGACATCTGGGCCTGGGTTCTCCTTCAGCACCACAGCGTTGACCTAGGACTTTTGTGTGTAGACAACTGCATTGGGAGATGGCCATAGAGCAGTGAGAAGCAAGGGAAGAAAGCCAGCCAACATGGGGACATAAGGCCCACCCCGGAGCTGGTACCACTGTGCACCCAAGGCTCACTCCTTCCAGGACCTCAAGAGGAACTTCCAGAACCTTCCAAGGAAGACCAGAACGAGCAGGTAGCCAGCCAGCCATCATCACTGTCCAGTTAGTTAGGGATAGCAGAAATCAGCTCCTGATGACAGCAGAGTTGTTTAAGCCGTCACTAATGCAACCCACAGCTGTCACTGCAACCCATATACCAATATAACCAATCTCAAGGGCATTCTGCTTGGGAAAGCAGCTGACCTCAAAAGCAATTCTGGGTATGGTTTTCTAGTTACAGAAATACTAATAAAATGTCAAGAAGTAAAAAAGTTCCTCTGTTGATAATCATGTGGGGAAACACCCTTCCTAAGATATATTCTGTTGATCAACAACCACTTTGATATCTTCTGCATGACACTAAGTACAACTTCAAGGAAGTTCTCTCCTCTAACCTAATGAAGGGTTTCTTTGTTGTTGTTGTTGTTTGTTTTTGTTTGTTTTTTCGAGGTAGGGTCTCACTCTGGTAACTTTTAACAGACATCTGGGCCTGGGTTCTCCTTCAGCACCACAGCGTTGACCTAGGACTTTTGTGTGTAGACAACTGCATTGGGAGATGGCCATAGAGCAGTGAGAAGCAAGGGAAGAAAGCCAGCCAACATGGGGACATAAGGCCCACCCCCTGGAGCTGGTACCACTGTGCACCCAAGGTCTATCCTTCCAGGACCTCAAGAGGAACTTCCAGAACCTTCCAAGGAAGACCAGAACGAGCAGGTAGCCAGCCAGCCATCATCACTGTCCAGTCTTGAGGAGCTACACCTGGGTCTTTTGGCTTTGTAGGCAAGTGCCTTAACCGCTAAGCCATCTATCCAGCCCACCATAAACATTTTTTATTAGGTAAAGAGCAAATCACTGGGACCACATACACATACATGTGCAAAAATGAAAATAAAAGGTTGGAGAGATGGTTTAGTGGTTAAGGCACTTGCCCGCAAAGCCTAAGAACCCATGTTTGACTCCCAAGATCCCACGTAAGCCAGATGCACAAGATTATGCATGTGTTGCAAGGTCACTCATACACACAAGATGGCACATGTGCCTGGAGTTCAACTTAAGTGGATGGAGGCCCTGGTGCGCCAATTCTCTCTCTAATAAAAAAAATGAAAGTGAAAATAAAAACAAAATGGTTACAGGTTGTAAATGGTACATGGATCCTGTGTGCACATTTGCATTACTACAGAAAACAGAACAGACCAAGAAAAATCAGACCTTTCTAGATGACAGTGTGCACTACAGTGACAATGTACACCCTGGTTTCCAGTGTTAACTAGGCAAACCTTATATCCATACTGCATAAAAACTTTACTGAGGGCATCCAAGACTCCTTTACCTAACAGCAGTCCTGGCCCTCACTTGGTACAATGCTGAGAGTTAGAAAAGGGGTAAAAGTAGAAACCCGGGGAAAAGAGATTGTTTTATGAAATAGCAAAGTTTCCTGCAGAAAATTATGAAAATATGAACATCTGAAAATCAAAAGGTTACTAGCATGATTATTATACTTGAGAATGTTAACGATCTGTACCATATGAATTTGTCAGTTAGAGAACATAAAAGATGGCAGGAGTTCTGGGCCTGCAAAGGCCCTGGCAAGAAGTTAAACAAGGACCCACATGAAATCATTCAAGATTTTCAATACTTAAAGATCTGGAAATTATATGAGTATTTGGAAACCGTTTTTAAAATATTTTATTTATTTGAGAGAGAGGAAGAGACAGAGAGAAAGAGAGAATGGGCACACCAGGGCCTCCAGCCACTGCAAACGAACTCCAGACACATGTGCCCCCTTGTGCATCTAGCTTACATGGGTCCCGAGGAATCAAACCGGGATCCTTAGGCTTCACAGAAAACACCTTAACTGCTAAGTCATTTCCTCAGCCCCGGAAAACTTTTATAGAGTACAGCAACTTTCAAAACCTGGCCTTTTTGTGGTTTAAGAACACAAGACAACATAAGAATCCAAAGTAGCATTACCATTTGCTCATATTTGATGGCATCCTTTTCTGCAATCTGGGCTGCCCTCTCTTTATTCATGTAAGCTGCTTTCAATTTCTTCTCCAGCTCTCTGAGCTCAATACTGGAAAAAATACAAATTTAAACTTGAAGATTAAAAAAATTAAGCTCAGCCAGGCGTGGTGGCGCACGCCTTTAATCCCAGCACTTGGGAGGCAGAAGTAGGTGGATCGCCGGGAGTTTGAGACCACACTGAGACTACATAGTGAGTTCCAGGTCAGCCTGGGCTAGAGTGAGACCCTACCTTGAAAAACCAAAAAATAAATAAATAAATAATAATAAATAAATAAATAAAATTAATTAATTAATTAAGCTCTATGGGAAATTGGCTATATTTCTGTTTTCTCAAAGGCAGCCTATAACCAGTATCATTTTATGTCTAAATAAGTCAGTTGGTCATATTTAAAGGACATGCCAGGTGTTATGGCTTAGTTTTCCTGGCTTGGAAGGTCTGCTGTTTCCCACCACACTCTTCCATTTATTTATTCCATGTGGTACTGCTCCGCCACAGCTCTTGTCTACTGAAGGTGGTGTGTCCTCTCCACTGTCTGCGTCCTCAGCAACCTTGGTACTTTACATCTCCATTCCTACTTTATAAGCAGCTTGTCAAGTTTCACAACAGAACTGGCTGGGCTTATAGTTCTGGTTCTGTTTCTTTGTGTTTTTTTTTGTTTGTTTGTTTCATTGTTGTTTGCCATGCTGGGGAGCAAACCGCAGGCCTCACATACACTAGGCAAGGACTCTTGTCACCAAGTTACACCCCAGCCCTGTGTGCTTTGTTCTGATAAACCTCCATACTTTTCAGTGAGTGTTTTCTTATGTTCATGTATGTTATCATCATTTTTCAAATATAATTTTCTTTTTTTACAATTTTTTTGGTTTTTTCAATTTTATTTACTGTTATTTGAGAAAGAATGAGCGAGAAAGAGGCAGGAAGAGTGAGAGAGAGAATGGGCATGCCAGGTCCTCTAGCCATTGCATACGAACTCCAGATGCATGTGCCACTTTGTGCATCTGGCTTATGTGGGTCCTGAGGAATCGAACCGAGGTCCTTTGGCTTTGCAGACAAACGCCTTAAATGCTAAGCCATCTCTCCAGCCCTCAAGTATAATTTTCTAATGATTGCCAATTCACAGAAAAGCCAATGTTTATGTCCAAAGCCAAAATTACTACTCAATTTACTGTCTGATCTGTAAATTCTTTTGGATTTTCTGCATACATAGGAGAACTTCCAATCCTCCTGCCTCACCTTCCCAAGTAGACAAGATCACAGGTCTATACACCAGGCCCAGCTAGATGTGGTGTCTTTAGAACTTACAGGAAATTTATGCTTCTGTTTCTTGTGCCAGCATTTATGCATGCTGTCTACCATGGAAACTCACTAGAGATTCAGGGGTCAGGGTTTTACTGGGGGCAGGTCACTTAGGGTCTCTACCTCATATATTTAAAAAATTCCAGAATCCCAGAAGTTAAACAGCATGTAGAATAAACCACATTGTTTATACAGTCTAGGCACAGAGAGTCTCTCATCCATTAGGTGAGAATCTACTCCCTACCCAAGCTTCTCAAAGCCCTCCATGGAGCAAACAGTGGTGGAATTTCAGAGAACAGTAGTCCAATGCCTGCCTTGTGCTAACTTCTACTGGGCGGCATTCTGGAATCTTACCACACTTTCTCCTCTGTTCATTTGTTAAGGATATCTTCCTTTCCAGTTTTTTTAAAAAAAAAATACTTATTAACTTATTAGAGACAGAGATAAAAAGAGGCAGAGAGAGAGAATATGAATGGGCATACCAGGGCCTTCAGTTGCTGCAGATGAACTCCATACACATGCGTCCCCTTGTGCATCTGGCTTACATGGGTCCTGAGGAATTGAACCTGGGTCTTTTGACTTTGCAGGGAAGTGCCTTAAGCACTAAGCCATCTCTCCAGCCCCTCCCTTTCACATTTTTAAATGAGATAATTGCAAGTTGGTTCATCTCATATTTGTTTAAAATTTCATGATCATTTTCTAGACAATGATAGATTATTGGCCACTTTTACTTCACTCACTTCCTACTTAAGTTTTTAAAAATATTTTATTTTTATTTATTTATTTGAGAGTGGGAAGGAGGCAGAGAGAGAGAAGGAGAGGGAGAGGGAGATAATGGGCATATCAGGGCTTCCAGCCACTGCAAACAAACTCCAGATACATGTACCACCTTGTGCATCTGGCTTACATGGGTCCTGGGGAATTGAACTGAGGTCCTTTGGCTTTGCAGGCAAGTGCCTTAACTGCTAAGCCATCTCTCCAGCCCCCTATTTAAGTTTTGCTACATTTTTAACTCTTTACTTATTTAAGATTCTAAAAGACATTTCAGTAAATGTTTTATACATTCAAATTTCCTTAAATATGCAATGCATTTACCTCCTGCAGTTCTGAAGTTCAGTCTGGGACCAGATTTCTTCTCCTACAGTCCTTTAATGTGGGAATCTTAATGATCGGGTTCTGGTTGTGTTTATCTGAAAATGTTATTTCATGCCCATCCTTTTCCTTCTCATATAACTGACTAACAAGCTAACGGCCTGATTATCCATCTGGAACATAACTGTGCTGACATCAGAAACTGGTGGGAGCACTAATAAGGGAAAAGTTTCTGAGCTTCTTTTGCTGAATTTAAATACAAAGTACACATGGAGTACTTGTTTCTGCTTTCATACAGCTATGTGTTATGCAATATCTAGTTATTCATTATGCATCAATTATAATTTAATACGTAGTAATTGTAGAACTGGGCTGGAGAAATGGCTCAGTTGTTAAGGCACTTGCCTGTAAAGCCTAAGGACCTGGGTTTGATTCTGCAGTACCCACATAATGCCAGATGCACAAGGTGGCACATGCATCTGGAGTTTGTTTGCAGTGGCTGGAGGCCCTGATACACCCATTTTGTCTCTCTTCTTTCTGTCTCTGCTTACAAATAATAAAAAGTATATTAAAAATATAATTGTAGAGTTCTCATTGATCCATGCCACATTTGAGATTCCTAAAAATAAGCAGTTTTTTTTTTTTTAAGAGAGAGAATGGGTGCACCAGGACCTTCAGCCTGCTGCAAACTCCAGAAATGTGCGCCCCCTTGTGGTTCATGCATGACATTGCGCATTTGCATCACTGTGTGTCTGGTTATGTGGGACCTGGAGATTTGAACATACGAGTTCCTAGGCTTCGCAAGCAAGTGCCTTAACTGCTAAGATAACTCTCCAACCTGAGTTTCTTTTTTAAAAAAATATTTTATTTATTCACTTGAGAGTGAGAGAGAAAGAGAGACAGAGAGAGAAAGACAAAGAGAAAGAATGGGTTCACCAGGGCTTCCAACCACTGCAAATGACTCCAGATGCATATGTGCCACCTTGCGCATCCAGCTTTACATGGATCCCAGGGAACTGAAGCTGGGTCCTTTGGCTTTACTGGCATACACCTTAACCGCTAACCCACCTCTCCAGCCTATGAGTTTAACTCCAGTTATGAAAAGTTAAACTGTCTTTTGTGTATTTTCTTGGATTATAAAAATCATATGCTCAAAATCAGTAAGGTTCATGATTTCTAAACTTATTATTTTCCACACAAAGATCATTTATCCTGCATTTAAAAAAATCAATTGATTTTGGGGCTGGAGAGATGGCTTCAGTGGTTAAGGCACTTGCCTGCAAAACCTAAGGATCCAGGTTCAATTTCCCAGTGCCTTCATAAGCCAGATGCAAATGGTGGCATACGCACCTAGAGTTTGTTTGCAGTGGATGAATGCCATGGTGTACCCATTCTATTTGCCCCTCCCCACTCTCAAATAAATAAAAATAAAATAAATTTAAAAGATTGATTTTAAATTTAAATTTAAGCTCAGTAGAAGTGATTCTGAATTATTTAGGATAGAATGTAGGTGCCACAGCAGCAGTTTCCTGAATTTGGACTTTCTGGTTTGCAGATGAAGGCTCCAATCTAAAGACAGTCTGTTTCTACATGTCTATCCCAGCACTAACAGTGAGCAAATGAAGAAGACTAGACACCTTAGTGCTACTGAGGTGGCACGCCATGCGGAAGAGGCTCAGCTGAATGCCCTAAGTATGAACACGATTCTCACAAGGTGCAGGTAGGCTTTAAGTCCACGTAGTTTCTCCTGCCCACTCCAGACTCAGCCATGCCTCTCCATGCTGCTGCTCTAAGTCCATGTAGTTTCTCCTGTCCACTGTGGGCTCAGCCATACCTCTCCATGCTGCTGCTCTAAGTCCATGTAGTTTCTCTGTCCACTGCAGGCTCAGCCATACCTCTCCATGCTGCTGCTCTAAGTCCATGTAGTTTCTCCTGTCCACTGAAGGCTCAGCCATAGCTCTCCATGCTGCTGCTCTAAGTCCATGTAGTTTCTCCTGTCCACTGGGGGCTCAGCCATACCTCTCCATGCCGCTGCTCTAAGTCCATGTAGTTTCTCTGTCCACTCCGGGCTCAGCCATAGCTCTCCATGCCGCTACTGCTACTTTGAAGTCTGCTTTGTGGTTTTTATATTGCTGGATTTGAAAGTCTGATGAGGATGTGCTCAGGTAGTTTCCATCATTTATGGTGTGTTAACCTGTGGCTTTGTCTGTTATCATTTTTGGAAAGTTTCTGATGAGAATCCCTCCAATAAAACTGCTGTATTGCCCTCCTCCACCTCTGATAACAGTACTGAGAGTATCATTTAGAACTGCCCCTCACAGTCCACATTGCATTTCAGTTCCCATCTGCATTTTATTTATTTATGAACAGATAAAGAGAAGATGGACATGTGGGTGTGCCAGGGCCTCTTGCAACTGCAAATAAATTTCAGATGCATGCACCACTTTGTGCATCTGGCTTTACATGGTATGATGGTTTGATCGAGGCGTCTCCCATAAACTTCTGTGTTCTGAATGCTTAGGTCCTCAGCTAATGGCAATTTGGGAATTAAAGCCTCCTGGAGGCAGTGTATTTTGGGGGGTGGGCTTATAGCCAGCTTCCTCTTGCCTGTGTTTAGCACACTCTGCTATTGCTGTTGTCCATCTGATATTGCCCAAGAGGTGATGTCCACCCTCTGTTCATGCCATCATTTCCCCCTGCTATTATGGAGCTTCCCCTTGAGTCTGTAAGCCAAAACAAACCTTCCCTCCCCCCCCCCCCACAAGCTGCTCTTAGTTGGGTGTTTTCTACCTGCAATGTGAACCTGACTGCAACACATGGGGACTGAGGGATTGAACCCTGGGACAGCAGGCTTTGCAAGCAAGCTCCCTTAATCACTGAGCCATCTCCCCAGCCCCCATCTGCATTTCTATTCTTCATCTCTACATACTTTATTCTGGACATGTTACACTGTCTAAGAGAGCCTAATCACACCCTGCAAGTAAAGGTTATATGCATGGAGGGCCAGGACCTTGAGGCTGCTACTGAACTCCTTGCCATGTGCTGAGGGACCATGCTTTGCTTGGTTTCCTTTTTTTTCTTTTTTTTTTTTTTCTGAAGTAGGGTCTCACTCTAACCCAGGCTGACCAGGAACTCATTATGTACTTTCAGGCTGGCCTCAAACTCCCAGCGATCCTCCTACCTCTGCCTCCTCTGCTTGGATTAAAGGCGTGCACCACCACAACTAGCCCATGCTTTGCTTTCTTAACCCTCAGCAGGACTTTTCACACCAGCTGACACCTCAAGACAAAATTCAGCTATAAACAAATGCCCAGCTCACCACTGGGGTTTCCGCCCTCCCTAGTTGTCAGTGCTGTATCGTGAACGCCCAGGCTGTGTTCAGAGGGAACATCTATCTGAACCACTTAGTCTGCAATGGTCCAAGAAAAAAGCTCTCTTGCCTAATTCTTGTCATCAGTGAATTTGACAGACATGGGAAATAAGTACCATCAGATGATAGAAAGCCATGTGTGGTGGTTTGATTCAGGTGTCCCCCATAAACTTAGGTCTTCTGAATGCTAGTCTCCCCAGCTGATGGCAATTGGAAATTAATGCCTCCTGGAGGCAGTGTATTGTTGGGGGTGGGCTTATGGGTATTACAGACAGTTTCCCCTTGCCAGTGTTTGGCACACTCTCCTATTGCTGTTGACCACCTTATGTTGGCCAGGAGGTGCTGTCCACCCTGTGCTCATGCCAACATTTTCCCATGCCATCAAGGAGCTTCTCCCTTGAGCCTGCAAGCCAAAACAAACCTTTTTTTTCCCCACAAGCTACCCTTGGTTGGGTGATTTCTACCAGCAATGCGAACCTGACTGCAACACCACAAAAGATAGGTGGAGTTAGTCAGCTTGAGAGCAGAGCAACATGCAGGTTTCAGCAGTGAGTTCAAGGCTTTCCCCTGCTAGGATTAATAATCTCATCAAGTGTCAGATTAAATCTGTAGACCCCAAAATACATGTGAAAATATTTACTGACCATAAAATATGATTTAGAGAGCTGCTGAAGCTCATGCCTGGTGCCTATAATATTCCACACAAGTCCTATGCAAGTAAAATAAAACTAAGAAGACTTCCAACATATTTGCCACTACCCAAGTAAAGAGTGGTACTTACTTGGCCCTAAGTTTTGACTGACAATATGGCATTACTGCCCACAGGAAGTAATCCAATCTTGGGCAGCATTAAGAAATCCATCCATGAGACAGGCATGGTGGTACATGCCTTTAATCCCAAAACTCGGGAGGCAGAGGAAGGAGGATCTCTGTGAGTCTGAGGCCAGCCTGAGGCTACCTAGTGAATTCCAGGTCAGCCTGGGCTAAAGTGAAACCCTACCTCAAATGGTTTGTTGTCTATAAGTACAGAACTTGTCAATAAAAAAATACACATATTAAAAAAAAAGTCAGATGTACCAAAAAAAAATCTATGCAGGGATTTCACACATCTTTTTTTATAATAAGAAGTTATTTAAAAATTTATGTTTAGGGTTGGAGAGATGACTTAGTGGTTAAGGCACTTCCCTGTGAAGCCTACTGTCCCAGGTTCAATTCCCCAATACCCACCTAAGCCAGATGTACAAGGGGGTGCATTCATCTGGAGTCGGTGGCTCAGTGGTTAAAGGTGCTTGCTTGCAAAGTCTATCAGCCTGGGCTTGATTCCCCAGCAGCCTTTATAACATCTTGAAGTTGTCCTCTGATTTCCACATATGTGCTGTAGCACATATGACCATATACAAACAAATTAATTTATTTATTTATTAAAAATTATGCTTAGCCAGGCGTGGTGGTGCACACCTTTAATCCCAGCACTCAGGAGGCAAAGGTAGGAGGATTGCTGTAAGTTCAAGGCCACCCTAAGACTCCATAGTGAGTTCCAGGTCAGCCTGGGCTAGAGTGAGACCATACCTTGAAAAACCAAAAAACAAACAAAAAAAAATTATGCTTGAGGGCTGGAGAGATGGTGTAGCAGACAGCTTCAGGTTCACTGAGATGAACTTCCAGACCAGGCACAGTTATGGAGGAAGGGATATTTATTGAAGCCTACAGATCCAGGGGAAGTTCCATAATGGCAAAAGGAGCTGGCCTGCCTTCACAGGACCAAGCAGAGAGAAAGAAAAGCACAAGCCTAAAGCCAAAAGCCACACAGCACACTTTAGGAACTCCAGCTAGGCACACTTTGCATATCTTTACATTGAAATATGAAACCCACCACCACACCTTAAGATCCACCCAGTGACACTGCCTCCAGACAGGTGGCTGCAGATGCAAACTACAAACAATAAAGAACTGAATATATTGGGGGCCATCTATTCAAACTACCACAGATGGCTTAGCAGTTAAGGCATAAAGGGCCCAGGTTCAATTCCCCAGGGCCCACATAAGCCAGATGCACAAGGTAGCACACGTGTCTGAAGTTTGTTTACAGTGTCTGAAGGCCCTGGCGTTCCCATTCTCTCTGTCTGCCTGCTTCTCTCTCTCTCTCTCTCTCTCTCTCTCAAAGAAATTAAATTTCAAAAATTGTTAACTAAAAAACCTTAAAAAATTATGCTTGAGGGCTGGAGAGATGACTTAGCAGTTAAGACACTTGCCTGCAAAGCCAAAAGTCTGAGGTTTGATTCCTCAGGGCCCACATAAGGCAAGTACATAAGATGGCGCATGCAACTAAAGTTTGTTTGCAGTGGCTGGAGGCCCCTGTGGGCCCATTCTCTATCTGCTTCTTTCTCTCTCTCAAATAAATAAATGAAAATAATAAATATTTTAAAAATTTATGCTTGAGCTTGAGAGATGGCTCAGTGGTTAAAGGCACTTGCTTACACAGCCTGTCTGCTCAAGGATTGATTCCCTAGTATCCACATAAAGGACAAAGTGGTACATGCATCTGGTGTTCATTTGCAGTTGCAGGATGCCCTAGTGTGCTCTTTCTATCAAATAAATAAAAATCATGTTTTTAAAAATTATGTTTAAGTACTGGACAGATGGCTTAGCGGTTAAGGCGCTTGCTTGAGAAGCCTAAAAAGTCATATTCAAATTTCCAGGTCCCATGTAGCCAGACGCACAGTGATACAAGCGCACAATGTCATATATGTGCCACAAGGGGGTGCACACATCTGGAGTTTGTTCACTGCAGGCTGAAGGTCCTGGCACACCCATTCTCTCTCTCTGGCCCCTCCCCTCAAAAATAATCAGCCAGGTGTAGTGGTGCATGCCTTTAATCCCAGCTCTTGGGAGGCAGAGGTAGACGGATTGCCGTGAGTTCAAGGCTACCCTGAGACTCCATAGTGAATTCCAGGTCAGTCTGGGCTAGAGTGAGACCCTACCTTGAAAAACCAAAACAAATAAATAAATAAAATAAATAAATAGGGCTGCAGAGATGGCTTAGCGGTTAAGCGCTTGCCTGTGAAGCCTAAGGACCCTTGTTTGAGGCTCGATTCCCCAGGACCCATGTTAGCCAGATGCACAAGGGGGAGCACGCGTCTGGAGTTCGTTTGCAGTGGCTGGAGGCCCTGGCGTGCCCACTGTCTCTCTCTCTCTCTCTGCCTCTTTCTCTGTCGCTGTCAAATAAATAAATAAAAATAAAAAAATTTTAAAAAAGAATCAAAGAACTGGCTAATAAAGCTTTACATAGGGACAACCAAGATATGAAGTCTGAGACCACTATACCCTATGAAAAAAAAAATGAACAAATATATGCTTAACGGAAAGGACATAAGGAACTGATACTTCATGTAGACTGTAAAACATTAACACTCCTACCAAAACAATTAATTTTCTCAAATGAATATTCCTGTGGGTTGGGGATATGGCTCAGTAACAGAGCACTTGCCCAACATATGCAATGCCTGGGTTCAGTTCCCAGCAATGCAACAGAGAAAGGAAGGTCGTGCAAGTGAGTATTTTTGGACTTGATGTAATTTTTCCCAGGCTGAATATTAAGTCTAAGTGCAATGACAGGAACAAAGAGATCTCATTCTCAGGTGCTAAGGATTCCACGAGAGTTCACTGACAAAGACAGAACGAAGCAGGTACCTGTTTTCTCTCACTTGCTGCCTCATCTTCTCATCCTTCAGGCTCTCATGTTTCAGTCTAGCCAGTTCCACAGCTAGTTTCTCTTCCTGCTCCAGCTGCAGCTCCCTCAGCCTCTTGTTCTCTTCTGCCTAAGGAAAAACACACGGCTTTAGTCCTCCGTCCTCCAGCATCGGATGCTCCGTTAGCACAGGTACACTGTGTTGCAGTCTGGTTCGCATGGCTGGTAGAAATCACCCAACCATGAGCAGCTTCTGGGAAAAAGAGGTTTATTTTGGCTTACAGGCTCGAGGGGAAGCTCCATGATGGCAGGGGGAAACCATGGCATGAGCAGAGGGTGGACATCACCCCCTGGACAACATCTGGTGGACAACAGGAACAGGAGAGTGTACCAAACACTGGCAAGGGGAAACTGGCTATAACACCCATAAGCCCACCCCCAACAATACACTCCATCCAGGAGGCATTAATTTCGAAATCTCCATCAGCTGGGAACCTAGCATTCAATTCAGAGCACCTAAGTTTATGGGGGACTACCTGAATCAAAGCACTACATTCCGCCCCTGGCCCCCATAAACTGATAACCATACACGATGTAAAATGCAATGCATTCATCCATCTTTAAATGTCCTCATAGATTTTATCAATTCCAATGATGTTCAAACATCCCTATAATCCAAGGTCTTTTAACTGAGCTATAATACCAAAAAATAATCCCAACTTACGGTTAAGAAGGTGGCGTAGGAACCACACCAAAGCAGCCTAGGGGAGAGGGGAGAAAAAGTCAAAAAAAAAAAAGGAAAAAAAAAACAGCAAAATACACTCTTCTACTAAAAAATGACGTGTATAAGAAATTACCAATGGCAGCAGAGAAGCAGGAGAGATCCAGAGTGTTTAGAGCCCACATAGGCAGGCAGACGCGGCTCCAGCAGCAGCGGCACCAGGTCTCTGGGGCCACAGCTGCAAGTCTCGGCTTAAGCTGCAGGAAAAGCAAGGTGAGGGGATTTTCCACCCACACCAAAGCTCTACCCAAACTCAAGAAACGTGCAGGTAGGACCACAGTAAAGAACAGAGGAGCAGATCATGAGGTAGAGGATCACGTGGACCAGCAGGAGAACTAGAGCCACCATCCACAGCCAACCCTTCCCCACCACCAGCACAAGTGCCAGCAAGCACCAGAGACCTGGAGAAGGGCGCTCACAGCACCCAGCACCGGCGACCAGAGCAGTGATCCAACGACCCAGCCAGCCTACTTGAACCCACACCAAAGAGGGTCCCAAGCAGGAGCACAGCATAACTGAGACCAAAATCATCCCAAAAGGTAACTGGAATTACACCAGGTCAGTACCCGCCAAAAAAGCCTGGTATATAGCCCTGAACTACAAGTGATAATTGCACCTTCCATATCAGGATAAAGTATATGTTAAATCTGATGGATGGTCGGATTTGCCATTCTTAAATAAACTATATTTTGGGCTTGTTATTTGTTGCTTCTTGATTTATAGTGGCTTTGTTTCCTCTTCTGTTGTACATTAGGGAAGGGTCTCACTTGGTCACAAGCTGACTTGGAACCCTCAACAGACCAGAAATCCTAACCTCCTTGTTAACAGGATTAAGGGTGTAGGACACCACACACCCTAAGGGACAATGACTTTGTTAGAGGATCTGGTTGTCATAATACCTACTCTTGCATAAATACTCTGTGCTGTTTTTCATTGAATGTGTACATTGTTTAGTTAAATTTTAGAATCTGCCTGTAGTTTGTTCCACTAGGCCTACTTGAATACTCTCATAGCAGGCAAACCCAACACCTACGGTCACTTTTGTAGATACTCTGAGTCTTAACAGCCACACCTAGCACCTTAAGCTCCTCCCCTGAAGATATATAACATAAGATTGACTGATATATCTAATAATACTGCAGTTAACTAGAAAATCCAAGCATTAAATTAATCCAAGATGCAAAAATATACACATTATAGCACAAGAAACACCAAAAATCAAGACAATATAAATCCACCAAAAAGTATTAATGCATCAGAAATGACCTCCAGTGAGAATGAATTAAAGGAAATGCCTGAGAAAGATTTCAAAAGAATGATTATAAATATGCTCGAAGAAGTCAAAGAGAAAATTAAAGGAATGAAAGAGGAAATCAAAGGAATCAAAGACAACACAGGAAATCAATTTAATGAAATAAAGAGGTCGATATAAGACATAAATAAGGAAATAGAAATAATAAAGAAAACCCAGTCAGAATTACTAGCAATGAAGAACACAGTTAATAAAATAAAAAACTCTATAGAAAATCTCACCAGTAGAATGGATGAAGGAGAGGACAGAATATCTAACCTAGAAGACCAGGTGGAAGATCTAATACAGTCCAACAAAGAGAAAGACAAACTAACAGGAAGTATGAATGGGCATTTCAAGATATTCAGGACACTGAAAAGATCAAACATAATAATTCAGGGTATAGCAGAAGGAGAAGGATTTCACTTCAAAGGCATAGTAGGTGTTTTCAACAAAATCATAGAAGAAAACTTCCCCCAAACTGGGAAAGAGGTGCCAATGCAGATACAGGAATCCTTTAGAACGCCAACCAGACAAAACCTGGAAATAACCTCTCCTCTCCATATTATAATTAAACTACCAAACATACAAACCAAAGAAAATATATTAAAAGCAGTTAGAGAGAAAAATTAAGTTACCTACAAAGACAAGCCCATCAGGATCACAGCAGATCACTCAACACAAACTTTGAAACCCAGAAGAGCTTGGAGTGATGTATTCCAAGTTCTGAAAGATAACTGTCAACCAAGGTTACTTTATGCTGCAAAGCTATCCATTCAAACAGATGGAGAAATAAGGACATTCAACAACAAAAGCAGGCTAAAGGAATATTTGAAGACAAAACCAGCTCTACAGGAAATACTTGAAAGAATCCTTCATGCTGAAGAGAAAGACACACATTTAAGGAACCTAGGGGGGGAAAAAAAAAAAAAAACAATACTCAAATGCTAGTTAATACAAGAGAGCAAAGGTAAAACTGGAAGAACTACAAAAAATGGCAAAAATAAATACACACCTTTCAATAATATCTCTAATATCGACGGCCTCAACGCCCCCAACAAAAAGACACAGGTTTGCAGCCTGGGTTAAACAGCAGGATCCTTCAATTTGTTGCCTCCAAGAAACTCACCTTCTACAAAGGATGGACACTATCTTAGGGTGAAAGGTTGGAAAACACTGTTTCAAGCAAACGGGCCTAGAAAACAAGCAGGGGTTGCTATCCTAATATCTGACAAGGCAGACTTCAGTCCAACATTAGTTAAGAAAGATAAGGAAGGTCACTTTATATTTATTAAAGGCACCCTCCAACAGGAGGACAATACAATCCTAAACATATATGCACCTAACATGGGGGCTCCCAAATTCATCAAACAAACACTGTTGGAACTAACGTCACAGATAACACCAAACACAGTGGTAGTGAGTGACTTCAACACCCCACTCTCATCAATTGACAGGTCAGCCTGGCAAAAAATATACAGAGAGGCATCTGGATTAAATGAGGTCATAGAAGGAATGGACCTAACAGATATCCAGAGGACATTTCATCCAAATGCTGCAGAATATACATTCTTTTCAGCAGCACATGGCACATTCTCTAAAATAGACCATATATTAGGACACAAAGCAAATCTTAACAAATGCAGGAAAATTGAAATAATTCCTTGCATTCTATCTGACCACAATGGAATCAAACTACAAATCAACAGCAAGAAAAGCTAGAGAGCATACACAAAATCATGGAAACTAAACAATACATTACTAAATGATGAATGAGTCAATGAAGAAATCAAGAAGGAAATGAAAAAATTCACAGAATCAAATGATAATGAGAACACAACATACCAAAACTTTTGGGACACAAGGAAGGCAGTCCTAAGAGGGAAATTTATAGCTTTAAGTGCCTATATTAGAAAGATCTCAAGTAAACAACCTAATGCTTCACCTTAAAACCTTGGAAAAAGAAGAACAAGGCAAACCAAAAATCAGTAGACGGAAGAAATAATAAAGATTAGGGCAGAAATTAATGAAACAGGAACCAAAAAAACAATCCAAACAATCAATGAACCAAAGAGTTGGTTCTTTGAAAAGATAAACAAGATTGATAAACCCTTAGCAAATCTGACCAAAAGAAAGAGAGAAGAGACACAAATTAATAAAATTGGAGATGAAAAAGGCAGCATCACAACAGATACCAGAGAAATTCAAAACATCATAGGGACATACTATAAAAACTCCACTAAGGCCGGGCGTGGTGGTGCACGCCTTTAATCCCAGCACTCGGGAGGCAGAGGTAGGAGGATTGATGAGAGTTCGAGGCCACCCTGAGACTACATAGTGAATTCCAGGTCAGCCTGAGCCAGAGTGAGACCCTACCTCGAAAAAAAAAAAAAAAAACTCCACTAAGTATGAAATATATACTCCACTAAGTATGAAAATCTAAAAGAAATGGATGATTTCCTTGATTTATATGACCTACCTAAATCAAATCAAGATGAGATTAATCACTTAAATAGACCTATAACAAGTATGGAGATCCAAGCAGTTATCAAAAATCTCCCAACTAAAAAAAGTCCAGGTCCAGATGGATTCACTGGTAAATTTTACCAGACCTTCAGAGAAGAACACCATTGCTTCTTAAGTTTTTCCATAAGATAGAAAAAGAAGGAATCCTACCAAACTCCTTCTGTGAAGCCAGCCTCACCCTGATACCAAAACCAGGCAAAGATAGAAAAAAGAAAGCTATAGACCAATCTCCCTCATGAACATAGATGCAAAAGTCCTCAACAAAATATTGGCAAACAGAATACAAGAATATATCAGAAAGATCATTCACCCCGACCAAGCAGGCTTTATCCCAGAGATGCAGGGATGGTTCAACATAAACAAAACGATAAATATAATACATTATATAAATGGATTGAAGAACAAAAGTCACATGATCATCTCATTAGCAGCAGAGAAAGCATTTGACAAAATCCAACATCCCTTCATGATAAAAGTCCTACAGAGACTAGGAATAGAAGGAACATATCTCAACATAATAAAGGCTATTTATGACAAGCCTACAGCCAACATATTACTAAATGGGGAAAAACTGGAAGCTTTTCCACTAAAATCAGGAACAAGACAAGGATGTCCACTGTCCCCACTTTTATTTAATATAGTACTGGAAGTCGTAGCCATAGCAATAAGGCAAGAGAAACACATAAAAGGGATACAAATTGGAAAGGAAGAGATCAAGTTATTATTTGCAGATGACATGATTCTATATATAAAGGACCCTAAAGACTCTACCAGCAAACTGTTAATTGCTGATAAATACCTATAGCCATGTAGCAGGATACAAAATAAATACACAGAAATCAGTAGCCTTCCTATATGCTAATAACAAACACACAGAGGATGAAATCAGAGAATGACTCCCACTCACAACTGCATCAAAAAAAAAAAAAAAAAAGTACCTTGGAATAAACCTAACCAAGGAGGTGAAGGATCTCTACATTGAAAACTTTAAAACACTGAAGTGAGAAATTGCAGAAGACACTAGGAGATGGAAAAAACATCCCTTGTTCCTGGATCAGAAGATTAAATATAGTGAAAATGGCAATCTTACCAAAAGCAATCTACACATTTAATGCAATCCCCATCAAAATTCCAATGGCATTCTTCACGGAAATAGAAAAAACAATCCAAAAATTCATTTGGAATCACAAAAATCTTGAATATATAAAACAATACTGAGCAACAAAAATAAGGCTGGTGGTATCATACCTGATTTTAACCTATACTACAGAGCCATAGTAACAAAAACAGCATGGTACTGGCACAAAAGCAGACATGTAGATCAATGTAACAGAATAGAGGACCCAGATGTAAGTACAGGTAGCTATAGCCACCTGATATTCGATAAAACTGCCAAAAATACTCATTGGAGAAAAGACAGCCTCTTCAGCAAATGGTACTGGAAAAACGATATATATCTGTAGAAGGATGAAAACAGATTCTTCTCTCTCTCCATGCACAAGAATTAAGTCCAAATGGATTAAAGACCTTAACATCAGACCTGAAACTCTGAAACTGCTAGAGGAAAAAGTAGGGGAAACCCTTCAACATATAGGTCTTGGCAAAGACTTCCTGAATACAACCCCAATTGCTCAGGCAATAAAACCACAGATTAACCGCTAGGACCTCATGAAATTACAAAGATTTTTGTACGGCAAAGGACACTGTGAATACAGCAAGGAGGCAACCTACAGAATGGGAAAAAATCTTCGCCAGCTATATATCTGGTAGTGGATTAATATCTAGGATATACAAAGAACTCAAAAAGTTAAATAATAAGAAATCAAACAAGCCAATTGAAAATGGGCTATGGAACTAAATAGAGAGTTCTCAAAAGAAGAAATACGGATGGCATATAAGCATCTAAAAAAATGTTCTACATCCCTAGTCCTCAGGGAAATGCAGATTAAAACTACGTTGAGATTCTATCTCACTCCTGTCAGACTGGCTATCATCATGAAAACAAATGACCATAAATGCTGGCGAGGATGTGGAAAAAGAGGAACCCTTCTACACTGTTGGTGGGAATGCAGTCTGGTCCAGCCATTGTGGAAATCAGTGTGGAGGTTCCTGAGACAGCTAAAAATAGATCTACCATATGACCCAGCTATAGCACTCCTAGGCATATATCCTACGGACTCATCTCATTACCTTAGAGATACTTGCTCAACCATGTTTATTGCCTCTCAATTCACAATAGCTGGGAAATGGAAGCAGCCTAGATGTCCCTCAACTGATGAGTGGATAATGAAGGTATGGCACATTTATACAATGGAGTTCTACTCAGCAGTAAAAAAAAAAAAAAAAATGAAGTTATAAAATTTGCAGGAAAATGGATAGATCTGGAAAGGATTATACTAAGTGAGGTAACCCAGGCCCAGAAAGACAAACATCGCATGTTCTCTCTCATATGTGGACCCTAGCTACAGATGACTGGACTTCTGTGTGAATAGGAAGAAAACTCAGTAGCAAAGGCCAGTAAGCTAGAAAGGAGATATAAAGGAAGAGAAAGGAAGGGAGGGGTGTACTTAATAGGATGGTATTGTATATATGTAAGTAGAAGAATAGATTAATGGGGGTGAAAAGGCCCAAGGGAGGTCAGGGGAAGAGACTGAGTATATTAAAGGTGGAGGGAGGGCTAATAAAAATCTAAGAGAATATAAATAAATCATATGAAACCTATTTTTTGGACAATGGAACACTCAGGAACCATAGATTGTTGCTAGAAAATTTTCAGTGCCAGGGATGGGATACCTTCCAGTGAGTTGATGGCCAGGGAGGTCCCTGATGCCCCTAAAACATTATAGGCCATTATTGAGGCCCTTGGTTTCCCACCAGGAATAAATGGTAAGACCCTACTGCTGAAGACTCCACATACTTGGGCTGCAAGGCCACTGAGAAATCCTGCTGGAACTGAGCTGAGAACCTCCTCCATGTAGACCAACTGACAGAAAGCTGGAAGAAGCCATTCTGCATGCAGTTCAATGGGAGAGAGAGAAATCACCAGTGAAGATATTCAACAGTGGACACTGCAAGCCTTATATTTGGCCAGCCAGGCCAAATGAGCCAATGGGTGCAATAGTGGAATGTCTGTCATGGTGGAAACCAACTGCCCTCTAATTGGACTGGAGGCCCACTCCATGGGAGGGAATACTTCCCTGATGCTGAAAACTTAAAATAGGGGTAGTCATGAGCCCTAGGGGTGTAACGTCTGCTGCTATCTGGCTAAATGTATACACTATGCTCATCAAACTGCCCAATAAGCACTTCTGTTCATACCCTCATATTAATGCTACTCTCACTTTTGGTAAAGAATCTTCTTTTCAGATGGCAGTGACCTTGGGATGATTCAGAAGGCATCATGGTGCTGGAAAGAAGTGACAGGAGTGCTCAGCACTGTAATATCTTTATCACACCTTCCAAGGCTCAGGGTCTATTGCAGAAGAGGTGGCAGAAAGAATGTAAGAGCCAAAGGAAGGGTAGGACTCCTTACAATGTGCTCAAAATGGCCTGGATATCCATGACCTCACAGTGCCTGACACTACCTATACAAGACCATCATAATAGGAGGAAAAGATGATGACATTAAAATAAAAGAGAGACTGAGAGGGGGAGGGGATATGATGGAGAATGGAGTTTCAAAGGGGAAAGTGGGGGGAGGGAGGGCATTACCATGGGATATTGTTTATAATCATGGATGTTGTTAATAAAAATAAAATTGAGGGGCTGGAGACATGGCTTCGTGGTTAAGCACTTGCCTGTGAAGCCCAAGGATCCCAGTTCGAGACTCGATTCTTCAGGACTGACATTAGCCAGATGCACAAGGGGGCACACACATCTGGAGTTCATTTACAGTGGCTGGAGGCCCTGGTGCGCCCATTCTCTCTCTCTCTCTCCCCCCTCCCCTCTCTCCCCTTTCTCTTCTCTCGCTGTCTGTCACTCTCAAATAAATAAAAACACCCCCCAAAAATTAAATAAATAAAATTGAGCCGGGCATGGTGGCACACACCTTTAATCCCAGCACTCTAGAGGCAGAAGTAGGAGGATCACAGTGAGTTCAAGGCCACCCTGAGACTACATAGTGAATTCCAGGTCACGCTGAGCTAGAGTGAGACCCTACCTCGAAACCCCCCACCCAAAAAATAAAAATAAAATAAAATTGAAAAGAAAAAAATCCCCCCAAAACCCATAATGGCACAGAATAAACATTCACACTGCAAAAGATGGCACTGGGCATAGCAAAGAAATATTCAACGGATACAAGATTTGAAACAACCAGGGCAAATATCAAACTCTGTAGCTTTAAGTCCCAAAACTCTAGCTGGTGACAAATCTCCAAATCTGATAATTCTAACCAGCAACAAGTCTCTGGTACTCCAATTCTGCCCCTTCAGCTAGGTTACTCACAGTCCTGGAAAACTTCACCTGGGGCTGGCAGCTTTCCTTAGCAGCCATGTCATGGTCCAGGCATCTCGACTGGGTCTCCACTGCAACCCACAGTTAGTTCATCATGTAGGCATCCAGCAAACCTGCTTCACACTGCCCATGGCCATTTCCAAAACACAAGACCGTGATGCAAACTCAATGACCCTCTCTTTCCTGCATTTCTTATACTCCCCAATACCAGGCAGGGTGACAATTTGTTAATCCAGGGGGGAAAAAAAACAGACTTTGAAGAACAGGTCACTCCTTGAGCACTTAGGCCCCTTCATTCTTCATGTTGCCCCAGTGCGGGTCAGCTGGCCTAATCTCAAAGATTGTAATCTCTCAATTGCAGCTGAACGGGCAGTTCACCCAAAGATTTTTTTTCTGCGCCATACCCCTCTGCTCATACCAGTTCATTTCTATGCAAAGCAACCCTGCACAACTTCTCAGGACATAACAGCAAGCTTTTCACAAAAACTGCTAGCCCAATCCAAACAAAGCTCTTTCTCATCCTCATAGGCCAAACCTCACAGTCCATAGTTCTTACTACCTTCAAGTCTTTCAACTCTGACCAGAATAGTCCATCAAACTGTACTTACAGCACTGCAAGGCATCTCTTAGGCCAAGGTTTCAAATCCTTCCACATTCATCTTGAAAATCAGCCCCAAAAGGCCAAAACCACAGAGTCAGGATTCTAGCAGCAATCCCACTCCTCGGTACCACTTTACTGTTGCAGTCAGGTTCTCATTGCTGGTAGAAATCACCCAACCAATAGCAGCTTGTGGGAAAAAGAGGTTTAGTTTGGTTTATAGGCTCGAGGAGAAGCTCCATGATGTCAGGGGAAAAAAAGGCATGAGCAGAGGGTGGACATCAACCCCTGGCCCACATAAGGTGGACAATAGCAACAAGAGAGTGTGCCAAACACGGGCAAGTAGAAACTGACTATAACACCTATAAACCCTGTCCCCAACGATACACTCAATCCAGTAGGCATTAATTCCCAAATCTCCATCAGCTGGGAACCTAGCATTCAGAACACCAAAGTTTGTGGGGGATACCTGAATCAAACTACTACCACACACTTATTTGAGAAAAGAAGACTAAATGCCTTCAGAGCAATGCCTAGCTATGCCTTATTTTAAGTACAAAATTATGTCTCAGTCAAATATTTTATCATAGAAACCTGCCAACCGTGGTTTGGATCCTCATAACACACATAAAGCCAGACACAAAGGGGCACATGTGTCTGTGATCCCAACACACCTGCAGCAATGGGAGACACAGTCAGGAATATCCTAAAGCTTGTGGCCACCAGTCTGGCCTTCCCGGTACCAAGCAAGAGAAGTCCTGTCTCGAACAAGAGAGAAGACCACCACGCCGAGGCAGTCCTCTAAGTAATAGTGAACATTGAATAAACATCTAAAGCACGTTCCACATCCTTAGCCATCGGGGAAATGCCAATTAAAACTGCTCTGAGGTTCCATCTCACTCCTGTCAGAATGGCTATTACCAAGAAAACAAATGACAATACATGCTGGCAAGGAAGGTGAGAAACCCTTCTACACTGTTAGTGGGAATGCAATCTGGTCCAGCCATTGTGGAAATCAGTATGGAGGTTCCTGAGACAGCTAAAAATAGATCTACCATATGACCCAGCTACAGCACTCCTAGTCATATATGCTAAGAACTTGTCTCACTACCTTAGAGATACTTGCTCAACCATGTTTATTGCATTCTATTCACAATAGCTGGGAAATGGAAGCAGCCTAGATGTCCCTCAACTGATGAGTGGATAATGAAGATGTGGTACATTTATACAATGTAGTTCTATTCAGCAGTAAAGAAAAATGAAATTATGACATTTTCAGGGAAATGGATGGACCTGGAAAGGATTATACTTAGTGAAGTAATCCAGGCTGACAGAGACATGACAACTAAACAGTACTTGTGATCCCAGAACAGGAAAAACAACAGTAAAGAAAAGTGTGGGATCTGAATAAGTACTACAGTTAACAAAATTGCACCAAGGCTAATTTCTGTGTGTTGATAAGTATGATTTTCATCTGCTATATAAGATCTTAACTGAAGAAGTCTGGCGAATTCTCTACACTACCTTTTTTTTTTTTTTTTTTCAGGTAGGGTCTCATCCTAGTCCAGGCTGACCTGGAATTCACTGTAGTCTCAGGATGGCCTCAAACTCACAGCAATCCTCCTACTCAGCCTCTTGAGTGGTGAAATTTAAAAGCATGTGAAACCACACCCAGCTCTCCACTAGTTTTGAACTCTTCTATAAACCTAAACTTGCTTCAAAATAAAAGTCTAAAATATGCATATTTCCAAGTTCTGTCTACTGAAAAGGTTTGGAGATAATGACAGCCCATGAACATCGAGCATACCTCACACCCAAACCGTCTGTAAATATTATTTCCACTAATAATAATAGGGGTCCTTGGCACAGTGGGTAAGGTAATTCTGGATGTGGAACAGAAAATTTGCAAAGTGAGCCTCGGGTAGGTCTGCCTTGGCCAGAGAAGGTGATCAGGTAGGCAGGCAAGTCTACACCGGTGTGACGGATAGGCTGAAGAGCCGATCGATGCCCAGGACTCGCTTGCTCAGAATTAAATGATCACATCTCAGCTACTGGAATTTGGAACAGAGGGTGGCCAGCATGTGCTTCTGAAGGTCACTCTACGAAACACAGGACACCCCGTTCACATTTGTGAGAACTCACTTTTCATATGCCTACACTTCCTACCCATTTCCTTTGTCTACCACTCTAGAATATTTACAATATCTAGAATATTTACAACTACCATTGTTAATTTATCTCCCATTCTGCAGGGTACTATTTCAAAAATAAAAAAGAGCCAGCCATAGTGGTGTAGGCCTTTCATCCCAGCACTCAGGAGGCAGAGGTAAATCACCATGAGTTCAATGCCAGCCTGAGACTACATAGGGAATTCCAGGTCAGTAAGGGCTAGAGTGAAACCCTATTTCAAAAAATCAGAAAATAAAACAAAATAAAAAAGAATGTATAAATGAGGTCAGGCATGGTAGTGTATGCCTTTAATCTGGCACTTGGGAAGCTGAGGTAGGAGGATTGCTGTGAGTTCAAGGTCAGTCCGGGACTAAAGAGTGAGTTCCAGGTCAGCCTGGGCTAGAAACCCTACCTCAAAAAATGCATAAATGTATACCTAATACCTGCACTCATTATCTACCGCTTAATACCACATATATTTAATTTCAGTAACTTTAAAGGCACCCTTAAATGTTTGTCATCAGAAGTTATAGAAAGCGACACAGTTTTAACTACATGAACACAACTGCAGAAGTTAACAATCATGTATTTCATGCTCATGTTAAAAAATCTGAATGCTGTGGCTGGAGAGATGGCTTAGAAGTTAAGCGCTTGCCTGTGAAGCCTAAGGACCCCGGTTAGAGGCTCAATTCCCCAGTACCCCTGTAAGCCAGATAACAAGGTAGCACACACATGTGGACTTCATTTGCAGTGGCTGGAGGCCCTGGAGCACCCATTCTCTCTCTCTCTCTCTCTCTCTGCCTCTTTCTCTGTGTGTGTCTGTTGCTCTCAAATAAATAAATAAAATAAAAATTTTTTTAAAATGCTTATTCTTGCCAATCACTATTACTGAGGGCATTACAGGCCAGGTGTGGTGGCACACACCTTTAATCCCAGCAACAGATACAGGAAGATTGCCATGATTTCAAGGCTACCCTGAACTACATAGTAAATTCCAGGTCAGCCTGGGCTAGAGCAAGACTGTACCTCAAAAGCTCAAAAGGGGGGACCATTATAATTATTTACCCATTATTAAAACAATCATAAATGTACATTCCATTATTATCTTGCGTTTTATAGCTGAAGCATAAAAAGTAAAAACAGGGGGCTGGAGAGATGGCTTAGAAGTTAAGGCGTCTGGCTGCAAAGCCAAAAGATCCCAGTTCGACTCTCCAGGACCCACATAAGCCAGATGCACAAGGGGGTGCACGCATCTGGAGTTCGTCTGCCGTGGCTGGAGGCCCTGGTGCACACATTCTCTCTCTCTCCTCTCTCTCTAATAAATAAATAAAATATATTTATTAAAAAAAGTAAAAGTGGGCTGGAGAAATTGCTTAGTGGTTAAGGCACTTGCCTGAAAAGCCAAGGTCCCAGGTTCAATTCCCCAGGACCCATGTAAGCCAGATACACAAGGTGACACATGTGTCTGGAGTTCCTTGGCAGTGCCTGGAGGCCCTGATGCGCCTATTCTCTCTGCCTCTTTCTCTCTCTTTCAAATAAATAAGGAAAATATTTTTTCAGAATTTTAAAAATATTTATTTGAGAAAGAAAAAGAGGACGGGAGGGAGGGGAAGAGAGAGAGAGAAAGAATGGGTGTGCCAGGGTCTTCAGCTGCTGTAAACAGACTCCAGGCACATGTGCCACTTTGTGCATCTGGCTTACGTGGTTCATGGGGAAACTGAACTGAGTCCTTTGGCTTTGCAGGCAAATTCCTTAATCACTAAACCATCTCTTCAGCCTGAGTGTGTGTGTGTGTGTGTGTGTGTGTGTGTTTATGTATAGGTTTTTCAAGTAAGGATTTCACTCTACCTCAGACTGACCTGGAATTCACTATGTAGTCTCAGGTGGCCTCCAACTCATGGTGATCCTCCTACCTCTGCCTCCCAAGTGCTGGGATTAAAGGCATGTGCCACCACTCCGGGCTCCCAAAAGTTTTTTTTTTTTTAAAGTAAAAACAACTTACCCAAAGTCCTTCGGCTAAACTACAATAACACTGTGAACAGTTTAGGCCTGGGATGATTCACCCGTTGCTGTTCCCAGAACTAGCAGTTACCTTACAAAGTCACTAAGGTCCACATGAAAGACATTAACAATGAATTCTGAAGCTTACTTTTTGGATGGCTTCTTCCATATCCAACTCAAACTGCTCATTCTGCAGCAGCCTAAGGAAGCGCTTGTGCTCCGAACGCTCTTCATTATCATTCTGCACCATTTGGTTCTTGGCTTGACTCTCTATCTTCTTGAGTGCTTGGATATGCAGCGACTTCCGGTAGTTCCCATCTACTAATTTCTGATGCCTTTCACTGAAGCTCAAAGCTCTCCTTCTGGAAGCCTATGATGGGGCAGTAGAGAGAAAATACACTTAATATCCCAAGGTACCCTTTTCAAAATATGCATGGAAATCCTCAGAACAAATGATATAAAATAGGCAATAGCATAGAGGGTCTCTGGCCTCCTTCCTGAATTCAGAATATAGCTAGTAAAAGGTCAAATGTGTTCAATGAACATGTGTTGATTAAATAGGTACTGATGTTGTATAGGGGAGGCACATAAAATGAAAGCAACTGAGCCTATGGTTTACCCGAAGGGGAGTACAGTTAGGGTGACTGGACCCCTGAAGGTAAAACGGGCAGGAAAGTTTTTATCTCTTGCCTAGTTCCAAAGAATTGTTTTTCCATAAACAGTCAGGACCCGTCCTGAGAGAGAGGTTTTTCATAAGATTTAAACATTGTGGTTGGTCAAGTTCGGCCCCTGGAACTCTGTGCTAGAGCTAATCAATTCCTGAGGCAGCCCCTAGTCCTATCCAATCAGCTGGCCCTCTGGTTCCCTGGGCCAAAAGATAGTCCACCACCCTAAGGTTATAAATACCTTTAGAAGGGGAGTACAGGCTCTTTGATCACTTGGGAACTTCCAGCTGTGGGTGAGTTTTTCCCTCCTCTGGGCCTAGGCTGGCTCAACTCCAATCAGGCCCAGGCCCAGGCCCAGGCCCAGGCAGGAGGTTCCCCTAGGCCTTACTCTCCACATGGGTTCTTTATCAACTCCAGCTCCCCATGTGGAAGGAGCTCCTCCAACTTTCTTTTCTCTTTTCTTTCCCCGCTTTTTCCCCCAGATCCCGCTGGTCACATGGACTCCTGAGCTACATGTGCCCCACATGGGCTTTTGGCCTTCAAGTTGTGTACGTCTCTTCTCCCCACTTTGTTCCCCTTACCTCTCAGCCTTCCCCTTTCTGCACTCTTTTGTAAAATCTGAATAAAATGTGGTATTTTAAAAATCATTCCCTTGGGCTGGGGAAATGGCTTAGCAGTTAAGGCGTTTGCCTGTGAAGCCTAAAGACCCAGGTTCGAGTCCCCAGGACCCATGTAAGCCAGCTGCACAAGGGGGCACATGAGTCTAGAGTTCATTTACAAGTGGCTAGAGACCCTGGTGTGCCCATTCTCTGTCTCTCTCTCTCTCTCAAATAAATAAATAAAAATACATTTAAAAATCATTCTCTTGAATCAAAGAATTGCCAATTCTTTGATTAGTTTGAAGATATGAACTCAGGGCTTGGGGTTCCAGGAAGCACCCCAGAGCCCCATTTTCCTTGTTACACACCAGCAGCAGTAAGATCCTGAGACAGACAGGCTGTGCAGACCCTACTCTTCCCACTCCCACCACCCCAAGACCACAAGGTCCTGCTGACAAGCCAGTCAGGTTTTCCAACAGAAACCCAGCCGGCCGCTGCTGTTGCTTATGTTCTTTCTCTTTTCTGTCTTCTCTCTCCCTTTATCTCCTTCTCTCTCCCTTTCTCTTTTCTTTCTCTCCCTTTCCCCTTTCCTCCCTCTCTGACAAGAGCCTCAAAAACATAAAAAAAGCAAAAATAGACAAATGAGATTATGACCCATTAAAAATGTCCTGCAGCCGGGTGTGGTGGTGCACGCCTTTAATCTTAGCAGAGGTAGGAGGATCACCATGAGTTCGAGGACACCCTGAGACTCCATAGTGAATTCCAGGTCAGCCTGGGCTACAGTGAGCTGGTCTTGCATATGAGCTGGGGAAATAGCTTAGCGGTTAAGGCGTTTGCCTGTGAAGCCTATGGACCCCGGTTCAATTCCCCAGGACCCACGTAAGCCAGATGCACAAGAAGGCGCACGCGTCTGGAGTTCGTTTGCAGTGGCTGGAGGCCCTGGCGCGCCCATTCTCTTTCATAAATAAATAAAATAGAATAATATATATATATATATATATATGCCGGGCGTTGTGGCACTGGAGATCTGAACCCCTATCTATCGAGGGGGAAGTGCAGAAACCCCGCGTCCCCGAAGCACTGCGGCAGCCGCGAGCCTCCCACCCGCCTCGGGCCCTGGGCCCTCCACGCTATCCTTCCGCGGCTAGACCATCGCCAAGCAAACCGCCGCCAGCAAACCCGGCCGCAGCGCCTCACCATCGCCGCCGCCTCCCAACAAACCGCGCCCTGCTCGCTGCCTCCGGCCGGTGGCGCACGAGCTCCGCCCCTCGGGTGTTTACCGCGTAGCCCGGCAACTGCCCCAGCTCGCCGCGCGCCCGTCCCAGGACGCGGCCGCCCATTGGATGTTGCGAGATCCAATCACCGTTGAATTTCTTCGGGCCGGGGAAGAAGGGCTCCTGCCCCTCGGGTGTTTACGGCGTATCCTGGCAACAGCCCTAGCGCACCGAGCCCTGTCGCCAGGATGCGGCCCCCCATTGGATGCCGCAAGACCCAATCAGCGTTGAGCTGAGGGGCTACTTCTATTGGTCAGTCCTGGGTCCTGTGTAGCTGATCTACCAAATTGGTTTTCAAAAAACAAACTTTTTTTAAAAAATAAAGTTTATTTATTTGAAAGAAAGAGAGAGACTGGGAGACGGTGAAGGAGAGAGAGAGAATGGGTGCGCTAGGGCCTTCAGCCTCTGCAAATGAACTTCAGACGCATGCGTGTGTTACGTGGGTCCTGGGGAATCGTAAGTCCTTTAGCTTTGCAGGCTAGTGCCTTAATGGCTAAGCTATGGCTCCAGCCCTGAAAAATATGTTATTTACTTAAGAGAGAGAGAAACAGGCAGATAGTAGAGAATGGGCCACCAGGGTCTCTAGCCACTGCAAACAAACTCCATACACATGCACCACCTTGTGCATCTGGCTTACATGGGTACTGGGGAATTGAACCTGTATCCTTAGACTTCGCAGGCAAGCTCCTTAATTAACCATTAAGCCATATGTCCTTGGGCTGATTTTTACTTTGGTGAGAGACAACAGTCTAATTTTTCTGTTTTCATGTGCATATCTAATTTTCCCAGCACTATTTACTGAAAGGACTGTTCTTTTTACTTTTTTTGGGAGGGGGCATTTATTTAATTATTTTCATTTTTATTTTTATTTTTTTGAGGTAAGCCCAACAGACTGGCTTTTTTTTTTTTTTTTTTTTTTTTTTTTTTTTTTTTTTGAAGTAGGGTCTCACTCTAGCCCAGGCTGACCTGGAATTCACTATGGAGTCTCAGGGTGGCCTCCAACTCATGGCAATCCTCCTACCTCTGCCTCCCGAGTGCTGGGACTAAAGGTGTGTGCCACCATGCCAGGCTAGACTGGCTTTTTTTTTTTTTTTAATGCGAGAGAGGGACAGTGAGAGAGGGGACAGTGAGAGAGAGAATTGGTGTGCTAGAGCCTCCAGCCAGTGCAGTCGAACTCCAGATGCGTGCACCCCTTTGTGCGCATGTGTGACCTTGCACCTTCAGTCACTTTGTGTGTCTGGCTTATCTGGGACCTGGAGAGTTGAACATGAGTCTTTAGGCTTCACAGGGCAAGCACCTTAACCACTAAGCCATCTCTCCAGCTCTTTTTGGGCATTTTTGTTGAGAATCTGTTATCTGAAGTGAATTTCTTTCTGGGGTGTCTATTCTGTTCCATTGGCCCAAATGGCTACATTTGATGCCACCAGTCATTTTGATTATTATAGCTTTTTACTATATTCTGAAGGCCAGTGATATAATGTCCCTGCTTTATTCTTTTTACTTATCAACTTGAATAGCTTCTCATGAAGTAGCCCCTAATTAAAATTTGTTCACAGAGAGCTGGGCATGGTGGCACATGCCTCTCAGCACTCAGGAGGCAGAGGTAGGAAGATCACCATGAACTCAAGGCCACCCTGAGACTACATAGTGAAATCTAGGTCAGCCTGAGCTAGAGTGAGACCTTACCTCAAAAAAATAAAACAAAAAAAATTGTTCACAGGCCCATCACCAGAAATTTGAGTACATTCAAAATAATTCCTGGCATATGGCAGGCACTAAATAAATATGTGCTAAGTGAACAGATAACATTGTTTTGCATATAAAAAGCTCTGTTGTGATGAACTATTAGAACTGTTAAGAGAGAGAAACGGGGGGGGGGGGAGAGAATTGGCACAGCAGAGCCTCTAAATGCTGCAAATGAACTCCAGATGCATGTGCCACCTTGTGCATCTGGCTTATGTGGGTCCTGGGGAGTCAAGCCTGGGTCCTTTGGCTTTGCAAGCAAGTGCCTTAACTGCTAAGGCATCTCTCTAGCCCACTGTTAAGTTTTTTTTAATTATGTACTTATTTGCAAGAAGAGAGAGATAGAGAAAAGAGAGACAGGCAAAGAGAATGGGTGTGCCAGGGCCTCCAGCTGCTCCAAGCAACTCCAGATGCAAGTGCCACTTTGTACATTTTCTTTACCTGGGTACTGGGGAATTGAACTTGCATTGTTTGGCTTTGCAGGGAAATGCCTTAACCACTGAGCCATCTCTCCAGCCCAAACTGTTAGAGTTTTATCAATTTAATCTATATTTTTAAGAACAAATTTTTGTTTTATTTTTTCTACTGTTATCCTACTCCCCAATCCATTGCTTCCCACCTTTATCATTACTTCCTGCTTTCTGCTGGCTTGTGGTTCAGTTTTCATTTTCTAGTTTCTGAATGTGGGAGCTGAAATATTTAACTATAAACATTTCTTGCTAAGGCTTGGTTTAGCTGTCTCTCATGGCTTTTGACATGTTGCATTTTACATTCATTTATTCAAAATATCTAGGTTTATTATTTGACTCTTGAATTATTTAGAAGTGGCTTTTTAGTTCATTTTCCAAATATTTCTGATTGTCCACATCTTTTGTTATTAATTTCTAGTTTAATTCCATGATAGTCAGAGAACATGACTTCCAATCTGTTTGTTTGTTTGTTTGTTTGTTTGTTTGTTTGAGACAGGGTCTTATTCTAGCCCAACCCTGGAACTCACTCTGTAGCCCCAGGCTGGCCTTGAACTCACAGTGATCCTCCTACCTCTATCCTCAGTGCTGGGATTATAGGTGTACATAACCATGCCCAGCTGCTTCCAGTCTTCCAAACTCGTGGCTTGTTTTATTGTGCAGAATATTGTCTGTACTTGGGAGTGCTGAATGAACACTGAAGAGTGTATATTCTAGTGTTGTTGGAAGGTGTCCCATAAGCTCTGGTTAATTTATTCATCATGAATAAAGCATAAAATATAAAGTATACTTCCAATTCCTCTGGGTCATGTTTTTGGCTATTACACATTTTCCTTCTTCATATGTCTTAAGTTAAGGCACTAGCCTTCCAAGCCAAAGGACCCAGGTTCAATTTCCCAGGACCCAGATACACAAGGTAGCACATGCTTCTGGAGTTCATTTACAGTGGATGAAAGCCCTGGTGTGCCCATTGCTACCCCCCCATAAATAAAATGAATAAATAATTTTTTTAAATCGACCATCTGTACCACAGCTATAGAGTTGTCCCACAGTCAGACTCACTGGCCATTCTCACCCTCTGATGAGCCTGTCAGAGGTGTTCCTGTTTGTTACAGTTCTCTTTCATCTGCCGTTTCCATTTCACTCTTTCACACTTTCTGTCTTCCTTGCTGAAGTGGCCCATGGCTTCATGTAAATCGTCTTCCTTTTCATTAGTCTTTAATACATTCTGGAATTGAAATGTTTCTGTCTGATGAATTCACCATCTGGCTCATATGTAAGTTACATGCTGCTGATTACCTTGTCTGTTTTACACATGGAATGTTTTTATTCTGTGTCATCATTCTGTATGGGAAGATGTATTGTCAGATTTCTGGTGTAAGGCAGAGAGGCTGAAGCCAAGTGGGTCTGCACCTAGAAGTCAGCGTGCCTCCTCTTCCTGGGCTCAGGACAGAAGGAAGGTTGAGTGAGTGTAGTCCAGAGACAGGGAGGAGTTAAATGTTGAATGCTGTGGTTGTTTTCCGTACACCACCACTGTCAAAGCTCTGTTTCCCTCAGGCTGTGAGGAGTTTGCCCAGGTGTTTTCTCTTGGTGGTTCCTTCACCCCAGTCCTTCCCTGTGTTCCTGCACACCAAGGCCTCTTGCCACTCTCTTGCTCCTCCTCCTGGCAGAAATCAAGGCTTTGCTGCCCCTACTTCCCAGCCAGGTGGTAAGGTTGGGAAAGAAAGATTCTTTGTTGTCATGACCCAGTCCTGATAGTAGGCAGACCCTGGCACACTGGGTCTCTGGGCAGGTGGTCTTATACATGGGAAAATGTCTCTTACTGCTAGTAAGCTTTCAATATTTTTATTTATTTACTTACAAGAAGGAGAGGGCGAGAGGAAAAGAAAAGAGAGAAAATGAATGAATGAGAATGAATGTGCCAGGGCCTCTAGCCACTGCAAACAAACTCCACTTGCACACACCACTTTATACATCTGGCCTTATATGGGTACTAGGGAATTGAACCCAGGTCCTTAGGCATTGCAGGAAAGTGCCATAACTGCTGAGCCATCTCTCCAGCCCAGTGTTTTTTATTGCCTTTAAGAAAGTCCAAAACCTTACTTATAAAGATGTGTGGAAACCTGTCCAGGTTTCTTCTAGATTTTTAAAAAAATATTATTATTATTATTTTGTTTTTTTTTGAGGTAGGGTTTTGCTCTAGCCCACGCTGACCTGGAATTCACTATGTAGTTTCAGGGTGGCCTCGAACTCCTGCCTCTGCCGCCCAAGTGAGTGCTGGGACTAAAGGCCTGTGCCCCCACACCACCAGCTTAAATTTTTTTTTAACATTTCCTTTTTATTTATTTATTTGAGAAAGAGAGAGAGAGAATGAATGGATGCACCAGGGCCTCCAGCCTCTGCAAACGAACTCCAGACACGTGCGCCTTCTTGTGCATCTGGCTTACGTGGTTCCTGGGGAATTGAACCTGGATCCTTTGGCTTTGCAGGCAAGTGCCTTAACTGCTAAGCCATCTCTCCAGCACTCTTCTAGCTGTAATGGAAACAGAGTTCATTGAGCACCTTTCTGCTAGAAAGCCTTGATGTGTGTGGATCTGTCTGCCTCGGAGACACTTTCCAGTTTATCCTCTTCCTAAGAGATTGTGAGGACTGAGACTCCACCAGTCCGCGTCTGCACGAGATGACATACAATATGGGATACAGAGCAGAAAACTAGGAGCCTTTCTGATCTCAGTGCTAACATAGGCCTTAGGCCAACTAATGCCTATAAATGCTTGATGCATATAAGCCTCCATTTCCCCCTTCCCCCGTGGTTCTAATGCAATTCCTACTTGATATAACCACTATCTATGCTCAATCTTGTGGGTGAAATGATTAAGAAAAACAAAACAAAAAATGCAGCATTTTTTAACTCAAACTTTGTTTCTACAGATTAATAAGTAGAATATTTTTTAAAATCAATTTTTTTTCAAATTTTCCCTCTTCCCCTTTTTTGTTTTTTTGTTGAGTTAGGGTCTCACTCTAGCCCAGGCTGATCTGGAATTCGCTACATTGTTTCAGGCTGGCCTGGATGGAACTCATGATGATCCTCCTATCTCTGCCTCCTGAGTTCTGGGATTAAAGGCATGTGCCACCACGCCCAGCTCCTTATGATTTCTTAATGTCCCGTATCAGTCTCACAAGATCGAATTGATTTCTTAGCAACTAACTGGCATATCATTTTGGTGGCATAGATTTAAGTCACCATTGTTTATCCTTTAAAATGTTAACAGGTTAATAGAAATGTCTTTAACACTTTAACATGGTAGAAATCTTACCACTAAATGTTTATTTTATTTTACTTATTTATTTGCAAGCAGAGAGGGACAGAGAGAGAAGAGAGAAGAGAGACAGACAGCTGCCACAAAGGAACTCCAGATGCATGCACCACTTTGTGCATCTGGCTTTACATGGGTACTAGGGAACATGGGCAAGCTCCTTAACTGCTAAGCTATCTCTCCAGTCCTAAATGCTTACTTTACAACTCTTAATTTTAATTTAATTTTATTTTTCTTATTTATTTATTTGAGAGACAGAGAGAGAAAGACACAGATAGGGATAGAATAGGTGCTCCAGGGCCTCCAGCCACTGCAAACAAACTCCGGATGCATGTGCCACCTAGTGCATCTGGCTTACTTGGGTACCAGGGAATCAAACATGGGTCCTTGGGCTTTTCAGGCAAGTTCCTTAACTGCTAGGCCATCTCTCCAGCCCCCAAATATTTACTTTAAAGGATAAGAAATGTCATGTTTTAGTAAGGCTGAGAAATAGGCATCTAAATCACACTGATATATTATTTTTTGTCAGGAAATATTTGTAACTTGAAGACTAGTTCATCAATCAAATGCACAAAGTACTTTACTCATCAATACATAGATTGCCAATTTAGTTAGGCAGTTAACTATATCAATAACATTTGCTTCTTAAAATATACAATCTATATTCTAGAATGGTATATATGATAATCAATAGTGTAGCTGCATTAGCGATTGTCTGAATTTATCACAGTGTGCCTTGGGTATAATATCTCTCTTTTTTTTTTTTTTTTGAGGTAGGGTCTCACTCTAGCCTGGAATTCACTGTGTAGTCTCAGGGTGACCTTGAACTCACAGCGATCCTCCTACCTCCGCCTCCCGGTGAGTGCTGGATTAAAGGCATGCACCACCATGCCCGGCTGGGTATAATATCTTAAGTAACATGCATTGAAAAGATTGCTTCTATATTTAAGATAAAGTGAATTATGTGTCAGGGTGACCAGAAGCTGCTTTGTAGAGCAGTTTTAGGTTTACAGAAAAAGTGACAGATCTAATTTGCCATGTCCCCATACCTACAGGTCCTCTATCATTAGCATCATATGTTAGAGGGGTGCATTAGTTATGATTAACAAGCCCCTGTTGAAGCATTATTAATTAAAGATCACAGCTTATATTACCATTACCATTCACTCTGTACCCTACTAACTCTTCTCATTTTGACCAACGCATAATGTCCCGTACGCCACCCCCCCCATGACAGTATCACTGTAGCCATTATAGCCAGCTCCCTCCCTCCCCACTCCTAAACTGGAAACCATTCATTTTTATGCTGTCTCCATTGTTTTGCCTTCTCCAGAACAGCCTGTTTGAAATCATAGAGGACAGAGCCTTTGTCAGACCGGCTTCTTTCCCTTAGTCATGTATATTCAAGGTTCTTCCAAAGTTTGTTGTGGTTTGATAGCTTGTTTATTTTGCTGATAAATAATATTTTGTTGTATGCCATTAAAATAGTTATTATATTTAAAGATAACTTCCAGTGGTGAGTTACTACTTTTGTAACGACATTGATTATTAAAAGGAGATTTATGCCCTCTGACACTAAGTTAAAACCTTTGGCTCATTTGCCTGTGGAAAACAGCTTCTGTACCTGCAAGTCTACATGAAAGGCCCAGCGTACTAAAGGGAAAGATCATCTTCATAACAAATGATGTACCGTGCTGATTAATGTCTTCCCATAGTCACAAGCTCACATCAGAGTCACTGATCTGAGACAAACCATGTTACTAGGTACACACTAGGACTTGTTACCAAACAGTCAAACTGATTTCCAAAGTTGTCTTGCTTCATAAAGGGAGGCAATTAGAACAAAACCATTTTTCTTCCATTCAGAAAAATGCCCACATCTAATCTGATCTGCTGCAGCTGGACACCACCTGCAGACGGCTGCTTAAGCACTCTGAGCATCACACACTTATCTCTTAAATATTGATAATGCTATTTTTCATTTTCTCGACATGAAATCCCACGGGGAATAATTATGCTAATAAACCTTAATGATTCTTGCAAATAAATGATCAAACCAAATTGCCACTGTTGATTTATATTAATGGATGCCTTTAGGATGAGATTTGCCAGTGTGCTTGATGCTGCCTCTTGAATCTCAATTTATCTTATTTAGCTGAAGAGTATGTAGTTTGCTAAACAGATGAAGTGTTTAAAATATAATGTGTTTGTGCACTTCATAATGTTCGCACATTACCATCTTGCCTCATGGCAAATCTGCACCTAATGGCTTCATCGTATAGAACTTCCTTCCAGACTTTTTTCTGCTATGTGCAGTTATTAAAGAATGGCTTGCTGATTGATTCAGAATAAGGCAGCTTCCATGGGATGAATCTGATGGTTTCACAATAAAAGCTGCTTCCAAATAGTTTGGCCAGTGTCATCTGGAAATCAGGTTGACTCTAATGATGTGACCGACACTAAGTGACTGACTGAAGGGTAAAAGGCCACTGTTAAATGGCCTGTCACCTCAATTAGTGGGTCATACCTGCTCTCTCTGGCTTCTACATCCTCACCAGGTCTACAAAAATGGGGGAGGGGGGAATGCTGACTTTATGACATCTAAAATAAAAGTAGAAAAGAATGACAGAGTTGACACACCTTCATTTTCAGGATTAGGGAAGGCTACCCAGGAAGAGTCCTGGTTTATTATGGACATGCACACAAATCTAAGTGGGTAATGTTATAAAAAGCTACTTGTTTTTAACATATCAGATAGCTAAGAAAAAAATTGCACTGATGCAGATAACCACTCCATTTTGCACACAGAGAGGAGAAGAAAGAGTACAAGCAGGTACAGGCAGAGGATTGAGTTTAAAATGGAGGCAAGTTATTGGTGACAGAGGGAACTGGCACACCAACTCACTATGCAGATACTGGGTTTAGAGCTTGTGTGGCCCACTAATAGCTACTGGGGGATTTGTGACACCGTGCACAGACTGTAATTTAATTAGTGGCAGAGAAAAAAATTGGTCACATTAAATTTATTGTAAAGAACAGTGGGAGCGATGGCTCAGGCAGGAAAGTACTTTCCACACAAGTGTGAAGACCTGAGCATAGATCCCAGCACCTGTGTAAATGCCTGTCTGTAGCAACACAAGCATGAAGACCTTAGTGTGGATCCCCAATACCCTGTGGTGGCCTAAATACAAATGTTTGTCTCCCATAGCCTGAGGTATTTTTGTTTGTTTGTTGTTTGCAGGTAGGGTCTCACTCTAGCCCAGGCTGACATGGAACTCACTCTGTAGCCTCAGGCTATACTTGAACTCAGTGATCCTCCTACCTCTGCCTCCCAAGTGCTGGGATTAAAGGTGTGTGCCACCAAGCCTTTTTTTGTTTTGTTTTGTTTTTCGAGGTAGGGTCTCACTCTGGCCTAGGCTGACTTGGAATTCACTATATAGTCTCTCAGGGTGACTTCGAACTCACCGTGATCCTCCTACCTCTGCCTCCGGAGTGCTGGGATTAAAGGCATGAGCCACCATGGCCAGCTTCACCAAGCCTTTTTTAAATTAAGCCAGCAACTTGAGTCTCCTGCAGGCAAAGCCCTTCTGGAGGAGGTGTCACTGGGGGCCAGATCTTTAGTCCAGCCCTAAGGTGTATAAAGAGCAGTTTAATCTGGCTGTTCATACTTGCTGGCTGTTTGGTATGTCTCTCTGCTGTCATCTATGGAAGCGAGCCAGCTTCTCTGGTCACTAATGGGGCTTCCCCTGGAGTCTGTAAACTGGAAATAAGCCCTTTTCTCCCATAAACTGCTTCTGTTTGGATGTTTGTCTGGCAATGCGAAAGTAACTGAAACACATGTAAATGAATGCCTGTCTAGCCACATAAGCACAAGAGCCTGAGTGCAGATCTCCAGGACCCTTATAAATGCCTGTTTGTAATCTCAGCACTCAGGAGGTGGAGACAGATGGGTCCCCAGTGCAAGCTGGCTAGCTAGATTAGCCAAATTGGAGAGTTCCGGGTTCAGTATAAAAACCTTGTCTCAGCCTGCAGAGACGGCTTAGCAGTTAAGGCACTTGCCTAGGAAGCCTAAGGAGCCATATTTGACTCTCCAGATCCCACATAAGCCAGTGGCACAAAGGTGAGGCAAGTGCAAGGTTTCACATGCCCACTAGGTGGTGCAAGCATCTGGAGTTTGTTTGCAGTGGCTGGGGCCCTGGCACGCAAATTCTTTCTCTCTCTCTAAAAAAAATTTTTTTTTAATTAAAAAATCTTGTTTCAGGTGGGTGTGGTGGTGCGTGCCTTTAATTCCAGCACTAAGGAGGCAGAGGTAGGAGGATCGCCGTGAATTCGAGGCCACCTATAGAGTAACTTCCAGGTCAGCCTGGACTAGAGTGAGACCCTACCTCAAAAAACAAAAAAACAAAACAAAACAAAACTTGTCTCAATAAAAAAAGTGGATAGTGATTGAGGAAGATGCTGTGTTGACCTTTGACCTCCACACACACAGGTCCCTATATACATGTGCACCCCTGCCATATGAAGGGACCAAACTGACGCCATGACAGGCTTCAGTAAGGTGCCACCTTAACTAGGCCTAAGTTTCAGTTTCCCAGAGGGGCAAGTAAGACTTCTGGGAAAAACCACAAAGGGCCGTTAATCAACAGTGACCCTGACATGTAGCAGGGGAAGATAGCGGCCCAGGGGCCTGAGTCAGTTCCTGCAATACCCCTGGACTATGACCAAAAAAGGGCATCCCCAAGGTGGTGAGCTCTGGGGCTGAATCAGTTCCTGGAAACAAGTCCAGACATGCCCAAAGTGTCCCTTTTGCCTCAACCAATCAGAGACGTACAACTGTAACTGCTGCTTGCTTAGCCAATCACGTTAGAAGATTACCTAACCACCCCCTGGAATTCCCCTAGTAGTGCTGCTCTCAGTGGCCATTTTGTATGAATCGTTGACCCCCACATGCCGGGTGATTCTGTAGAATAAACGCTCTTTGCTTTTACATACTATTTGAGTCTGGGGTCTTTCTTCAGCGATTTTCAGACCCTTACACCGTACATGTAAACACACAAAAGAATCCAGAGGGGTTCCCTTTCAAATTGTATAAAAAATTAAATTATATAAAAGGGTTGTTTTTATTTCTTTAAAAAAATGCCTAATTTGGTCAAATGTGGTTTATTTTATGGCTTTTTTCTAATGAAAAATTATCCAGACCCCAAATTTCAAACCACTAAGTGCACAGTTTTATTTATTGTGGCATTTTATGGCAGTGGGATAGCGATGAGGAGCAGCAAAGCCAACAGTCTGTCACGCTGAGGCTGTGTCTGCGAGACGCTGTCTGAAGGGCTCCAGGGCAGGACCGGGAGCCCAGGTTTGTGGGGACAGGGCTGATCAGCATTACTGGACACAAAACTCAGAGGCACAGCCTCAACTCTGAGTGAGGTCCTGGGGGAAGAGAAGGATGCAGTGATCCTGCGGGAGGAATGGCAGAAAGCATTCGCATACAGCTGAGTCGAAGAACCCAAGCCTGCTGGGGGCCGGACACCCAGGAGGAGAATATGGGCACAGGCTGTTCACATTATCCTCAGAGGAGGGAGAGGCTGAATCAGCTAACTAAAAGAGCAGGCAAGAGAGCTGGCTCAGTGGCTAAGTGTGCTTCTTGGGAAAGCTTGAAAGCCTGGGGCGGGGTGTGTGTGTGTGTGTGTGTGTGTGTGTGTGTGTGTGTGAAGGATGGCTCTCAGGCTCCAAAGTTCAGTCCCTAGCAGCTGTGTAAACAGCTGGGCATGACCATGCATCTGTAACGTGAGGCCTATGGAGATCACAAAAGACTCCAAAGTTCTAGAACCAGTGAAAAGACTCTAGGAGACCCATGGATGAGCCACAGAGGGGGACACCTGGCATTCTCCTCTGATTTCTGTGGGTGCATAGGGCACTGCATCTATGCATATACGTTCCACACATACCACACAAACCCACACACTACACCACACCTACTACACATACTATATTATACTACCACACACACACACAAGAGGATAAAAGGGCAAGTAGGAAGGACAGCATGGATGTAGTATGTTGAAATGTGCAAGGAAATATTCATAAAATGTTTGGTTATTAGAAAATGTTATTTTGCAGCCAGGCGTAGTAACCCATGCCTTTAATCTCAGCAATCAGGAGACAGAGGTAGGAGGATCACCATGAGTTTGAGGCAAGCCTGGGACTACAGAGTGAGTGGGGAAATAAAGCTAAAAAAAAAAGGGGGGGAGGGGGGCTGGAGAGTTTGCTCAGCGGTTAAGGTGCTTGCCTACAAAGCCTAGTGACCAGGGTTTGATTCCCCAGTAGCCATGTGAAGTCAGATGCACAAAGTATCACATGCATCTGAAGTTTATTTGTGGTGCCTAGGACTGCAGAGATGGCTTGCTTGTGAAGCCTAAGAACTCATGTTCAAATCTCCAGGTCCCACACAAGCCAGATGCACAATGATGCAAGCACACAATGCTGCACATGAGCACATGGGCCGTATGCATCTGGAGTTCGTCTGCAGTGGCTGAAGGCCTTGGGCATCCATTCTCTCTCCCTTTCTCTGCCTCTGTCTCTCTCAAATAAATTTTTTAAAAATTGTGGTGGCTGGAAGCCATGATGCATGCATTCTCTCTCTCTCTCTCTCTCTCACACACACACACATACACACACCCTCTTGCAAATATATATTGGTTTTTCAAGGTGGGTCTCACTCTAGCCCATGCTGACTTGGAATTCACTATGTAGTTTCAGGGTGGCCTTGAACTCATGGTGATCCTCCTACCTCTGCCTCCTGAGTGCTGGGATTAAAAGCGTGTACCACCACGTCCAGCTTTAAATAATAAGTTTTAAGAAAACAAGACATTATTCTGCTACCTTAGTACTTATTAAGTACCTACTACAGGCCTGCCAGTCATCTCATAGGCAATTGTCTGTGCTCATTTAACAGTCTTGTTCACTTTACATATGAATCAAACTCATTCAAAGGAAAAGGGCTGGGCAGGCTCACACATCTGCCTCCTCAGATTGTCATTCTTTCATCAGTCTAGTAAAAATGAGAATCACAAGCAGTGCTTAAAGAAATAGAGGCGGGGGGGGGGTGCTGGAGAGATGGCTTAACGGTTAAGGTATTTGCCTGCAAAGCCAAAGCACCCAGGTTCAATTCCCCAGGTCCCATGTAAGCCAGATGCACATCATGGTGCATGTGCCTGGTTCATCTGCAGTGGCTGGAGGCCCTGGCACACCCATTCTCTCTCCCCCTCTTTCTCAAATAAATATATTTTTAAAAAAGAAGAAGAAAGAAAGAAATGGAGGAGAGGGCTGGAGAGATGGTTTAGCAGTTAAGGCACTTATCTTGAAGACTAAGGACCCAGGTTTGATTCTCCAGGTCCCACATAAGCCAGATGCACATTGTGGCTCATGCAAATGGAATTTGTTTGCAGTGGCTAGAGGTCCTGGTATGCCCATTCTCTCTCGCTCACTCTTTCTCTCTCTCCCTCCATTGCTAAGAAAGAAAGAGAGAGACAGAGAGAGAGAAAGAAGAAAGAAAAATAAAAAAGAAGGAAATGGAGAAGATAGCTCAGAAAAATATTAAAATGTATCAAATCTGGCAAACCAGACATTGCTTGCTCAAAATTTTTGCTTGTTATTTTTTAAATTTTAATTTATTTATTTGAGAGAGAAAGAAAGAGGCTGATAGAATGGATGCATCAGGGCCTCCAGCCACTGCAGATGAACTCCACACATATGCACCACCTTGGGTATCTAGCTTATGTGGGTCCTGGGAAATTGAACCTGGGTCCTTTGGCTTTGTAGGCAAGCACCTTGACTGCTAAGCCATCTCTCTAGCCCTGGCTTTTTTTTTTTTTTCTTTTAAAAATTTTTATTTTTCCCATTTACACAAAACAAAATAGAAATGATACAGGATCAAACTGCCAGAGTAGTTTATTGGTATGACATAATCACACATACACAAATTCAGATAGGAGGACAGGCTTATTTACAAGGAAACATGTAAAATTAAGGTAGTTGCTATTTGAAACATTAAAAACAAAATCATATGCTACAATGGGCGCCAGTGGTTACAGCAGTGCTGGAGGGGAGGAAGTCGTTGAGGACAGATGTAGCACAAGGTACAGGCTTTACAGCGTCAGTGCAGTGACCACAAAACTGTATTGCAGCTCAATTAAGTAACTGTTCCAAGTGTGTCGTCACATTTTTGGCCCTCAAAGATTAATCCTAGATTTCAACTACATGTCTAGCTGAGAGGCAACGAGTGTTAGAATAAGCTTACAAAGGAATGAGACAATCCATGCGGACCAGAAGCCAGCCTCCATCACAAGTCGTCTTCCCAACAGTCCCTGCTTTTGTTCTGCGAGACACCAGGACAAGAAGTCATACACTACTGCTGTTCTATCTCCAATACCAAAACCCGCATGACTGAAACACCGCCAACGTTACCATGAAATGAGAATTTTGAAGCTTCTTGTCTTGAAGGTCTTTTCTGGTCTTAAAAATAGAAAATTGTTTTACTTTCTACTGTATAAACAAAGGAAGAACCTACTTTGTACTTTTAACTTAGGTGAAAATCTGAAATGAACAGTATGCCAAAATTCCCGAACACTCTACTGTCCAAAACCCTTTACAGACCTAGTGAATGGAAGTAGTGAGTGAGGGGAACAAGAGCTCTAAGCCGGCCAGGTTCCTCATGGGGAGCAAGGGAAAAGTTATTTCCTAAATATGGCTATAGTTTACACAGGAGAAAAGCCTACATATACTAGGGCATGGAATCAAGTTTCTCCTTGTCCACGGGGACCCTTCTCCATGGTCAAACAGAGTGAGGAATGGAGGTTACTTGGTCTCTTCATCAAAAGTGGTAAACTTGGTCTCTATTCACAAAGGCAGACAGTTTTTTCAAGCAGACGGTGGAAGCAGACAGTAGAACCAGCTTCCTGTAGCCACAGACCACTACCTTAAATCACTCTAGCTAAAGCAATCATTAACCATTAGCCAGTCACTGTTACCTGTACGATAGTAAAGCTCACCACTGAAATTATGAAAAGTAAAAATTCCATCCGCCTAGGGTGAGAAAAATCAAAACAAGTCATCCTGACTAAGTCCATTTAAGGATAACTGATAAGATTGCAGCCAGCTATACCTGACACTAAGACGCTATGCACAAGACCTCATTTGGGAAGTGTGGATTCATATTAACAAGGGCAGAATTGCGGGGAGCAAAGAGCTACTTCTGTAACATTTTAGTATCCAGACAGCTTATCACAGACTGTTCCCAGGCGCAGAGCATACTCCATTAACCACAGCAAGTAAGGCAGATGCATTAGTCATTTTTCTTTTCTTTTTGTTTGAGAAGCTTGTTTATCTCCCTCTTGGCCATTGCAGTGTACTTCGATATGGTTCCGTGGTGGTTTAGCGCAGGAAGCAACAGTACAAAGTCACAGTCAGGCAGGTGAGAAGAAGGCTGCGCACTTGCTGTCCCACCCAAGCAGCCGCCTCGAGGGAAATGATCGTGCTCGTGAAGTACATTTTAGGCTTTTCTTCCTGTCGGGTAAAGAGGCGTTTCCACCAGTCCACAGCTCTGCGTCGGGTTTTTACTAAGTTGCTGCAAATTTCGTGGAATCTTTGCTGCTGTTCTGTGGCCCATTTATCGGAGCCAAAGACCCTAGGAGGTAGAATGGGAACAAGGTAATCAGCCAAGCACAAAACCATAACCAAACAGGAAAAACCAGAGAGCACAGATGGATCGAGGTGACAGATAATCAGGAACAGCAAAGAGACGACACCCATGATGGCAGGTGGAAACCAGGGTCTTTCCAAGGGACAAGAGGTGTGGTCTCAGTGAGCACAAGCTGCCCTCCAGCCTCCCCTTCGCCTGTACTCCAAGGGCCCCCGGCCGCGAGCGCCAGGAAACGCCGCGCAGGCCGCTTATATAGGCCGGCCGCCTTTCCCGACAGCCCTCGCGAAACTCGCTCCTCATTGGATGAGACCAGATCAAACTTAAAGGAAGCCAGCTCTAGCCCCGCCCCCTTTGTTGTTGTTATTGTTTGTTTGTTTTCGTTTTCGAGGTAAGGTGTCACTCTAGCCCAGGCTGACCTGGAATTCACTCTGTAGTCTCAGGGCGGCCTCGAACTAACAGTGATCCTCCTACTTCTGCTTCTCTAGTGCTGGGATTGAAGGTGTACACAAAGCATGCCCGGCCCTGCTCAAACCTTTTAGTGAAGGATAGAATTCAAATATTGGAACATGATGTTAAATAAGTCAGGTGTGTTTTCTTTTTAAAAATATTTTATTTAGGGGCTGGAGAGATGGCTTAGCAGTTAAGGTACATGCCTGTGAAGCCTAAGGGCCCAGGTTCAATTCTCCAGGTCCCACGTAAGCCAGATGCACAAAGGGGTGCATGCATCTGGAGTTTGTTTGCAGTGGCCAGAGGGCCTGGCATGCCCATTCTTTCTCTCTCCCTATCCCTCTGTTTCTCCCTAATAAATAAATTTAAAAAATAAATATAAATATTTTATTTACTTATTTATTTATATTAGAGAGACAAAGAAAGAGGCAGAGAGAGAGAATGAAAACGGACACACAAACTCCAGCCATATCAGCCACTTGGATATACGGGAATACTGGAAGCAGAAGCAGTCATGCATGTCGCATCTGGAAGAACTGAAACAGTGATTTCAACCCTAATCATAGAAGTGGCTGATGCCAGGCGTGGTGGCACACACCTTTAATCCCAGCACTCAGAAGGCAGAGGTAGGAGGATCGCTGTGAGTTCGAAGCCATCCTGAGACTACATAGTGAATTCCATGTCAGCCTGGTCTTGAGTGAGACCCTACCCCGGAAACAAACAAACAAACAAAAACAAAAGAAAAGAAAGAAGTGGTTGATAATAAGGACTCCACTTAGCTCAGCAGGTGTGTGTATGGAAACCAGGCAACAGTTCCGTCCATCAAGCCCATCTCCCTGGTAACCGTCAGGCAGCTGACGTAATTGTTTTGGCTCTCCACATGGTGACTGCTGAGCACATATCCACAGAGCTTACGCACGCAGAGTGAACACCTTTAGTACCACAGGTCTGTCCTTAAATGTGGTGCTCCTGGGAGAAAAACAGAATAATTCCAAGAATGTGTCTGGCTTGCAAGGACACATCAGCTATAAACGCGGCAAAACCAAGAATTTTAAAGAAGAATAGAAGATCCATTATGGCCACAAGGCTCCTGAGCACATATTCTTGCTTCCAGTGGCTTTTATTTTATTTATTTATTTATTCAGTATTTTTCAAGGTAGGGTCTTACTCATGCCTTGGCTGACCTGAAACTCTCTCTTTAGTCCCAAGCTGGCCTTGAACTCACAGTGGTACTCCTACCTCTGCCTCCCAAGTACTGGGATTAAAGGCGTGCACCACGGAGCACAGCTCCAATGGCTTTTATTTTTATTTATTTATTTATTTATTTTTGTTGTTTGGTTTTTCAAGGTAGGGTCTCCCTCTAGTCTAGGCTGACCTGGCATTCACTATGGAGTCTCAGGGTGGCCTCGAACTCCTGGGGATCCTCCTACCTCTGCCTCCCGAGTGCTGGGATTAAAGGCGTGCGCCACCACGCCCGGCCTTCCAATGGCTTTTAAATGCTTCTTAGCTGTCTGCTTCTAGAGTAACCTGTCTGTATGGATGGTAATTCACTGTGTTCCTAGGAAGAGTCCTTTCCTGATTGAGATACCTAGAAAATTATCAAATTAAAAGCTAATTCAAGGGGTTGGGTGCGGCGAGCCCCCCCGACCAGCGGGAAAAGAACAATCACCACACGAGGATCCTTCTTGATCACACTTTATTGGAGAGCTTCTTGGTTAACAGGAGAGAGCGGATGGAGAAGGACCCGGGGGCGGGGTGTACAGCTACTTTTATAGGGGGATGGGCAATGAGGCACCTACTGATTGGCTGTTATCTGCTTGCCACCACCAGGCGCCACGGGATAGGCTCAGGACAGGTTGCGTCAAGCGCATGCGCGTACCTTGAATACGGTTGGCGCCAAAGCACTGTCGTAAAAGAAGTTGAACACCACGAGGTTAGCGCCATCTTGTAAAGGCGGATTAGATGTGGTTTCCTGCAGTGCCAGCGCCATCTAGTGGTGGGGACTAGATGTGGCTCCCTGCAGTTCCCCCTTTCTATTATAAAGCGCAGCAGGTGAAGGTAGAGGTTTGATCTCTGATAAACAAAAGGACATTGTGAAGACCCCAGGCCAGGTGGCCAGCCAGGCTGGTGCCTCACCTGTCCGGTACCTTTTCTCAGAGATGGGATGTCGGTACCAACCCATATGCAATCAAACATGCCCTCCATGAGGCTGCTAAGAGCATACCTCATGTGCAGTACTTTGTCTCGCAGCCTGAGCGCCAATGAATGTCGTGCTCCCAACACCAACCCTCTGCTCCTCCTTGTATAATGAGCACCTCAGGCCCTAAGGGGGCAGGGGCCAGGGAAAAACTAGGTGTTTTTCAGGGCCGACAGCCAAATCTGGGGGGAGGATCCACACTCCAAAGCGGCAAGTGCTTGAGAAATAACTACCTTGTCCCGCCTGGTCTGGGCTTGCAGGCGACAAATCAACCAGAGGCACAGCGCACAGCCCCCAAGGCAGCAAACTGCAAACATCCCTACCCCTACCCACTCCTTGAAGAAGGAAAAGGCAGAGGAAAGCCAAGAGGTAAAACCCTCAGCCAGGCTAAGGTCCACTCATGTGGAATTGATCATAACAATAGCTTGTCTTAGTTCTTCCAATTCCGCATCAAAATCTAGGGACCAATTCCCTGCCAAGTACAAGGACAGTTGCTTTGACAGATTTGCTGCCCTTGTAAAGTTTTCATATTGAACACTAGTGATACATAAGGCATTAAGTTTCCATTCACATCCCAACTGAGCGATTTGCCAAAGAACATCAATTTGCTCCTGAACTAGGTCCACCCTTTGATTTAGGATCATAATGCCACCTTTGAGTTGGGAATTTAAATTTGATTGTGTGTCTAAGGCGGCAGCTGTGGAAGAAGCCAAGGTATTTAAGGTAGAGCCGGTTTGAACTGAAGAAGCCATGGCTACACCTGCGGCTGTAGCTGCGGCAGCAGCAGCCGCCACCGCAGCAATAACAGCGGCCGTAATTCCAAAATCTCTCTTATGCCTGAACAAAGACAATGTACTAGGAGCCTCTACAGGCACGGGGACCCAACGGGGGACCCTAAGTACCATGGCTCTGTGATAGAGTGTTGCATCCCAACATTGGGACAAATAACAAGAAGCATTAGAACAATTGCTGAAAGAAAAGTTACTAAGGACAAACATGAATGGTGGATGGACACACACCGGGGTGGGGGCATAAGAGGCATTTTTTCCTAGGTATTTTCCTATCCGGGTGACACCCCCGAGCACTCTCTCATATCGCCATTCAAGGAATTCGCTCAGGGATAGTAGCTCATGGATTACTCCAGACACATTATTACGGGCAACTGTCCCCCCCCGTAATAAAACAAAGGGTGTCATATCTGTGCAGCTACCATTAACCCCACACAGAACCCACTTTGAAAATGGGTTCATAGTACCATCCTGTAGAAATGGTCCCTCCGTCCACGAAAACTGTAAAGGAAAAGGCCCTTTCATATTCGGGGAATAAGTAAAGGTCCGTCCCACATCTGCCCAGCCCACAGTACTGGACTGGCATTCCGTCCATGGCCAAAGGTCCCCTTCATAAGTTCCCATACAGTGAGGTGCCAGGCGTGGTTGAGGCAGAGTCACAGTACCTCTCTGGCCACGAAAAAAGGTACCATTGAGCCATATCACCTCTTCTGAGAAGGGGTAACTATAAGTTTTGTGGGACGAATTCCGAGAGGTAGATTCTGGGCCCCATCTCCTGTCCCCCCTAAACCAAGCAAATGCCTGCATCTCCAGTTGTATACAAGAGTCACGTTCACGGGCGAGAGTAAAGCAGAGACTTCCACTTTCCTCGAAGTGTCGAGCCTCCCCCAGGGGGGCAAGGGTCAGGTCTTTAACAACCGCAGGGAGATTGAGACCTTGCTGAGTGGTGAAGAACCGAGGAAGGACTCTCGCCGTGTGGCGAACGGGCAGGGGCTTGGGGAAAACAGACAGGATGCCCCAGCGCAATTCTCCTCTACTAGTCTCCAGGCACATAAGGATCAGCATCCACAGGATCTTTGGCACTCGTACTTGGATGGCCATCCTCGTCCCCTGGACTCTCCTCTGGAGTTGATGTCAGCGTCTTGACTAGCCGGGCCGGGACCCAATGTGGCGATTCCTGGTCCTGTGGAAAGACACAAACAGCTCCCCTGGATCTTACCAAAGCAGGATCCGGTCCCTTCCATTTATTATCCAACACATCCTTCCACATGACCAGTTCCGGATGTGCTTGTGCCCCCTGGTGGCAATGTCTGTCTGCTGCAGACCTATCATGAACATCCAAAACTAAAAAATTAAGGGTATAGAGTGCTAGAGAGACTCTCTCCTTGGGGGTTGCATTCTCCGCTATCCCCCTTCGTTGTTTAAAAAGGATAGCTTTTAAACTTTTATTTGCTCTCTCCACAATACCTTGGCCTTGTGGGTTGTAAGGTAGGCCAGTAGTGTGGGCAACCTGCATCTGGGCACAGAAGGCACGAAAGCCAGAGGAAGCATAAGCAGGGCCATTGTCAGTCTTTAGGCGTCGCGGTTTTCCCCAAGACGCCCAGGCTTCCAAACAATGAGTTTTTACATGAGTAACCTTTTCCCCTGCAAGAGGAGAAGCATGTATGATTCCTGAGCAAGTATCCACCGAGACATGCAGGTATTTAAGCTTGCCAAATTCCAAGACATGAGTAACATCCATCTGCCAAAGATCACCAGGTCTTAGGCCCCGTGGGTTCACACCCACATGTGGAGAAGGCAGGAAAGTGACACAGGATTGACAAGCCTTAACAATATCACGTGCCTCGGACCTAGAAATGGCAAAGGTCTTTCTTAAGGTGTTAGCAGGAACATGATACAGTCTATGGAACTCGGTGGCCATATCTTTAGGACTACTCATGGCTAACATGGTCATCCGCGTGGCTTTGTCTACCAAGTCATTTGCTTGAGATATAGGTCCTGGTAGCAAGGAGTGAGCACGAACATGGGTAACATAGAAGGGGGAGGAGCGTTGCCAAATGAGAGATTGAATTTGAGAAAGAATGTTTGAGACAGGACTAGCAGAATGAATAGAAGCAGCAATTTCCAGTCCAACAACTGCATTAGCCACATACTGTGAGTCTGTGAACAAATTAAAGGGACTACCAAAAGTCTGAAACACCTCCAAGACAATCATGCATTCCACAATTTGGGGAGAGTCAGGCCTATAGAACTTCACCACAGGTTCTGAGCCCTGAACCATATAAGCTCCGCGACCTGTTTTTGAACCATCAGTGAAAATGGCAGGGGCTGAGGGCAAAGGGCCCTTTGATGTGACCCGGGGAAAATAGACTAAATTTTTTTCCACGAAGGACAGAATGGGGCTTTTTGGGTAATGGTTATCTATAGGATTTGGAAAAGCACACATAAGAATGCTCCATTCATCAACCGTACCGGATAGAGTCTCTACTTGTTCCTTAGTATAGGGGATGATAAGCTTATCAGGCAACTTTGCAAAATGAGTTAGGCACGATTTCAAACCCAAACAAGCCTGTTGGGCAACCAACTGTGGGAAGTACTGCAGGGTGCGAGCTCCCAAGGAATGTCCATGAATCCACAAAAGAGGGCCGTCCTGCCATAACACTCCCGTGGGGACATCCCTTGTTTTTAGGATACAGAGAAGAAGTGGACTAGAAGGGTCAAAGCGTTTAAGCTGTGCCTTCATAAGGGCCCTTTCTATTTTGCTTAAGGCTTGACGAGCTGGCTCAGTGAGCACACGAGGAGAGGTAATCTCAGGATCACCCTCCAAAATGGAAAACAATGGTAACAAATCTGCACGGGGGACATGGAGAAAACCTCGCAACCAATTAATGCCCCCCAAAAGTTTTTGAAAATCATTTAATGTATGCAAGTGGGAGGTACGGATGCAAATTTTTTGAGGTTTCACAGACTGAAGGCCAATGACGGACCCAAGGAAATTTACTGAATCCGTTTGCTGGACCTTCTCTGGGGCAATAAAAAGACCCTTATGTTCCAACGCCTTGACGACCTCCTGAAAGGAGACATGCAAAACATCTAAGGTAGGGGCTGTGAGTAGGATATCATCCATATAGTGGATCATACGTAAAGAGGGGAACTGTTGTCTTACTACAAATAACACTGAGTCTACATAAAGCTGGCACATAGTGGGACTGTTGGACATCCCTTGTGGCAACACACGCCACTGAAAGCGGGCATCAGGCTTCTCATGATTTACAGCTGGTAATGTGAAAGCAAAACGCTCTCTGTCCTGAGGGCAAAGGGGTATGGAGAAAAAACAGTCTTTAATATCTAAAACCATCACTGGCCATTCCCTGGGGAGAGCAGAAAGCGCTGGCAGGCCCCTCTGAACTGGGCCCAGGACCTGCATTTGAGCATTGACAGCCCTCAAATCATGTAATAATCGCCACTTTCCAGAGGACTTTTTGATCACAAATATAGGTGTGTTCCAAGGGGAAATAGAGGGCTCCAGGTGGCCTAACTGCAATTGTTCCTCAATTAACCTCTGGGCTGCTTCCAGTTTTTCCTGTGAGAGGGGCCACTGAGGAACCCACACTGGCTTATGAGTCATCCAGGGTATGGGCACCTGTTCAAAATTGGAAGCAGAATTTTCAGTGGTCCCTAAGAAAAACCCAACCCAAAGCGATCCAGCTTCTCCTCCGGGATGATGGGCTGAGGTCGCCCTTGAAGGTGCTTCCCTAGACCTGAGCCTGGAACAAAGCCCTGAATTTTCATCATATTTTTACTAGCTTCTGAATAATCATTGGTCAAGCGGAGATTCATCTGGGTCTGAATATCTCTTCCCCATAAATTAATGGGAACATCCAACACAAAAGGTTGGATTTTTCCCTTTTGACCCTCTGTAGTGGTCCATGTTAACTCCTTTGCACTCATATGTGGTGTTTTAGCAAACCCTAAGCCTTGCAAGATCTGAGCTGATCTCTGCAAGGGCCAGGCTTTTGGCCAAGAATCCAATTTTATTATACTTTTATCTGCCCCAGTGTCCACCAGTCCTGAGAATTCTCTTCCTTCTATGGTCAGGCGCAGAAGGGGTCTTTGATCCAACTCCAAAGACAAGCAGGTCAAGTCCACACCGGTAGACCCAAGGCTCTTGTCACCCCTTTCCTTATCTAGTGCAGGAAATAGAGAATGGTTAGAAGGCAAAATCAGCAATTGGGCAATACGGTCCCCAGGGGCCACTGACACTGCCCCATAGGGGGAATGACAAAGAATTTTAATTACACCTGTATAATCTGGATCGATAACACCGGGGAAGACTATGAGACCCTTTAAAGTAGAGGAGGAGCGCCCCAAAAGAAGGCCCACCGTATCTCTTGCTAGCAGGCCAGACACATCTGTGTCCAGGATTTGCACGCCCATTTCCGGAGTTAAGACCAATCCGGAGGTGGCACAGAGGTCCAGGCCTGCGGAGCCCGATGTTGCTCTCCGGGCTGAGGCAGCGGGGGACCTGGCGCCACAGTCACCGGGACCTGAGGTGTCTGCATTGCCCCATAAATTTGTGGGCCCTGGGGACGTGGGCCCTTCCCCCCGTTTTTTTGGTCCTGATTACTTGAAAGAGGGGGGAGGGGCAGACCATTAATATCCCTCACAGATCTACATTCATTAGCCCAGTGTTTTCCCTTCTTACATCTAGGACAAGTCCCAGGGGGGCGCTGTGCCGGTCCCGCATCTCGGACAGGGGCTGGGCTATCCGCTTGAGGACATTGGCGTTTAAAATGTCCCAATTGACCACATCGGAAACAGCCCTTTTGATTCCCTGTCCGTTGAGCCTTAGCGGCAGCTATGACCGCTGCTGCTAATCCTGCATTAGACAGAGGACCCCCTATCTCTCGACAGGCTTTGAGCCAGTCATCCAATGTTCCCCTTCTTACTGATTGTATAGCCTTTTTGCACTCCTTAGTGGCCTGTTCAAATATTAGCTGTTGTATAAACGGCATGGTGTGGTCAGCAAGGCCAATTGTCTTTTCTGCCACTTCCAACATTCTAGCTGAGAAATCAGAAAATGGCTCTGTAGGGCCCTGAACAATCTTAGTCAACTGTCCTGCGACCTCTCCCTTATTACGGAGCTCCTTCCAAGCCTGATAATGAATATTATTAATTTGGATATACACGTCTGGATGGAAATTGAGCTGATCTGTAAGATAAGGACCAGTCCCCAGAAGCATATCAGAAGTCCAGTCCCAGTCCCCTTTCTTAATATTCTGCCTAGCTTGTTCTTGGGCTTTATCAGAAATCAGTGATCTGAAATCCAAATATTGCCCTCTCGTTAGACAAGCTCGGGCTAAGTCTAACCAATCACCAGGAGTAAGGGTGCGCTGCGTGAGTCTGCGAAGCAGCATAAGTGAATAGTCAGCAGTGGGTCCAAAATCTTTGCAGGCCTGAACTAAATCTTTAAGTTCCGTATAGGGGATTGGCTCCCAGCCTCTTTGATTGGTAGTGGTATTCAAAAAAACCGGGAAAGCGGAGGCCAGGCGGGACCATGTCCGCGGCTTAACAAAATGGCAGCGATCCTCGGCTGGGACATAGGGGGGGGGGAACATGAGGGCGTGGCAGAGCACTAGGCGGTGCTCGGTTCCGAATACCAACTTCCTCTTTTAAGGCACTCCTCCCCCTAACCGCGGGAGGGCAGACACGCCTGCCCACAAACTGAGTATCCTGAGCACAATGCAAAGCTGCCTCCTCTAAATCCTGTCCCTCTGTCCCACTGGAGTCCTCCTGATCAGAAGCAGAACTACTGCCGTGATCATCTCGTATACTCAGGTGTCGCAGCGGCTGTAGGGAAGGATATAACCCCACAGCCCCCTGCTGCGGCGGGGCCCTAGGGAAGTCCTCACCCCTCCTGTGCATACAGCCGGAGCCCTCATTACTCTCTTCTAACGGGGGTGCCTTCTCCTCTACATGGCAGGGAACCTTTTCCTTGAAATGACTGGCCATATTGGGAACTCCTCCCGGGAAATGACTGGCCCTTTTTTCCTGTACTTCCTTATATAATCTGGGTTTGCTATCCCCACTTGCATCAGATTCTGACAAACTATCCTGATGTTGTCTGAGCCGTCTCCGGCCCTCCTGAAGTGGGTCCGGGTGGCTTCCAGAACGTAAACAAGAATGTATCATCCTCCAGAAAGGGAGGGTACCTCGACCTAAGTGACCCTCCTCCCTAGCCGCCTCAAGGTCTTTACCCAGCTTTTCCCATGAGGGCAATGAGAGATCTCCGGACACCGCAAACCATGGAGCCGCAGCATCAATGTCTTTAACAATCTTTTTAATAGTGGCATTAGAGACCTTTAGATCACGTTGTTTCAAAACTTCCTTTATAGGCTGAGTAAAATCAATGGGAGAATACCGGGCACTCGATGTATTACCCATCACGAGCTGGAAGGCTGGAAATGAAACTAACAGCCAGCCCCACGTTATCTACCGAGGATTTATCTGACTCGAGGCTCCAAGGACCAGAGCCGCGTTGTCTACCGCGGGTTTAACCGGTCCAGGCAATCAACAGACTAGGCAAGATAGAAACAAACGCAAAACAATAGAAAGACCCAGACAAAACAAACCGAAAACAGCAAGAGCAGCGAGGCCCTCAGACACGGACATGACTGAGACACAGAAAAGAAAAAAAAAAAAAGAGAATGACTTACCGGTACCTTCCTCTCCGTGTGTCAAGTTCTGAATCCTCCTTTGGTCCTTCGCCTGGTGACCACAAGGCTCCCGGCGTCCCGGGATTTCGGCACCAGTTTGCGGCGAGCCCCCCCGACCAGCGGGAAAAGAACAATCACCACACGAGGATCCTTCTTGATCACACTTTATTGGAGAGCTTCTTGGTTAACAGGAGAGAGCGGATGGAGAAGGACCCGGGGGCGGGGTGTACAGCTACTTTTATAGGGGGATGGGCAATGAGGCACCTACTGATTGGCTGTTATCTGCTTGCCACCACCAGGCGCCACGGGATAGGCTCAGGACAGGTTGCGTCAAGCGCATGCGCGTACCTTGAATACGGTTGGCGCCAAAGCACTGTCGTAAAAGAAGTTGAACACCACGAGGTTAGCGCCATCTTGTAAAGGCGGATTAGATGTGGTTTCCTGCAGTGCCAGCGCCATCTAGTGGTGGGGACTAGATGTGGCTCCCTGCAGTTGGGGAGATGGCTTAGTGGTTAAGGCATTTGCCTGCAAAGCCAAGGGACCTCGGTTCAATTCCCCAGGACCCACATAAGCCAGATGCACAAGTGGCGCATGCGTCTGGAGTTCGTTTGCAGTGGATGGAGGAACTGGAGTGCCCATTCTCTTCCTGTGTCTCTCTGTGCTTCTTTCTCTCTCCCTCTCTCAAATAAATAAAAATTAAATTAAAAAAAAAAAAAGCTAACTCAAGCCAGGCATGGGGGCATATGCCTTTAATCCCAGCACTCAGAAGGTAGAGGTAGGAGGATCACCATGAGTTCGAGGCCACCCTGAAACGACATTGAAACCCTACCTCAAAAAAACAAACAAACAAACAGAAAAGCTAATTCAGTGGTGGTTCTCTCTCTCTCTCCGTGTGTGTGTGTGTGTGTGTGTGTGTGCAGACCCATGTGTTGGTCAGACGACAGCTTTCAAGTCAGTCTTTGCCTTTCTGCCTTGTTTGAGGTAGGACTTCTCTCTCTGCTGTTCTTTGCTGGGCTTGCCACCTGCTGTTTGGGCAATTCTTCTGTCTCTGTCTCTCAATTCACCCTCAGCTGGGATTATAGAATTTCCACACAGTTTCTGGCTTTGTACGTGGGGTCTGGGGATAAAACTCGGCTTGAATGGTGATGCCCTTCATTGCCCGAGTCCTCTCCCCAGCCTTTGGTTATGGTTCTATAGAGTGTATCGTAGTTCGTGGGATCTGATGAGGTAACGTATTTTATCCCATCTATGAAACTTTCAATGATGTGGTGCGCCATGGTTTAATTCAGTAAAGAAGAAAAAGTTCTGCCAATCAAACTGTAGGAAATCACTTTATTTATTTATTTATTTTTTTTGAGTTAGGGTTTCATTCTAGCCCAGGCTGACCTGGAATTCAGTATGTAGTCTCAGGGTAGCCTTGAACTCATGAAGATCCTCCTACCTCTGCCTCGAAAGTGCTGGGATTAAAGGTGTGCACCACCACACCCAGAAGTATTTTTTTTTTTTTGAGGCAAGCCCAACAGACTGGCCTATTTTTATTTATTTATTTATTTGAGAGCGCCAGAGAGAAAGAGGCAAAGAGAGAGAGAGAGAGAGAGAGAGAGAGAGAGCGAGCACACCAGGGCCTCCAGCCACTGCAAATGAACTACAGACACATGTGCCCCCTTGTGCATCTGGCTAACGTGGGTCCTGGGGAATCGAGCCTCAAACCGGGTCCTTAGGCTTCACAGGCAAGCGCTTAACCACAAAGCCATCTCTCCAGCCCCTGGCCTATTTTTTTGAGAGAGAGCAAGAGCAAGAGAGAGAGAATTGGCACACTAGGGCCTCCACCCCAGATGCGTGTGCTACCTTGTGTGCATGTGTGACCTTGCGCATGCATCACTTTGTGTGTCTGGCTTACATGGGATCTGAAAAGTTGAACATGTGTACTTAGGCTTCACGGGCAAGTGCCTTAACCGCTAAGTCATCTCTCCAGGCCAGAAATCACCTGTTTTAAGATGCAGTCTCATTCCAGAAAGGTTAAAAAATATTAAGTCTATTTTAATTTTTTTTGTTTATTTTATTTATTTATTTGAGAGCAACAGACACAGAGAGAAAGAGGCAGAGAGAGAGAGAAAATGGGCACATCAGGGCCTCCAGCCACTGCAAATGAATTCCAGATGCATGTGCCCCCTTGTGCATCTGGCTTACGTGGGTACTGGGGAATCAAGCCTCCAACAGGGATCCTTAGGTTTCATAGGCAAGCGATTAACTGCTAAGCCACCTCTCCAGCCCTTAAGTCTGTTTTAAATCAATGACACACAGATGCTTTTCTCTCTAGAAGTAGGTTTTTTTAAAAAAAAAAAAACTTTAAAAAAGAATTACATTACTTTTGTTTATTTACTTTTTAATTTATTTGAGAAAGAGTGAGGTAGATAGAGAGAATGCGTGTGCCAGGGCCTCCAGACACTGCAAACAAACTCCAGATGCATGTGCCACCATGTACATTTGGCTTACCTGGGTCCTGGGGAATCAAACCTGGGTTCTTAGGCTTCTCAGGCAAGTGCCTTAACCACTAAGTCACCTCTCCAGCCCTAGAAGTAAGTTGCCAACCCATGACCTGTTTTTCCAGGAGTCCACACATAGCTGTAGACATTCCCATACCTCCCTAGTTCCCTTTTGCAACCTTGCAGTACAAATATTATGGAAAAGCCTTCAAATGTTAAAAACTGAGGGGCTGGGGCTGGAGAGATGGGTTCGTGGTTAGTGGCACCTGCTTACAAAGGCTGAAGGCCCAAGTTTGAGTTCCTCAGTACCCACATAAAGTCAGATGCTCAAAGTGGAGCATGCATCTAGAGGTCTCTATTTCATGTGTGTGTGTGTGTGTGTGTGTGTAACCCCGGCTGGCCTCGAACTCTTGGTCCTCCTGCCTCCATGTCTTCAGCAATTTCCTACCAGCGTGCGCCATTGCAGCCAGCAAGTTCTCTATTTCTCACTCGTTCTTGCTCATAAATAATTTTTTTTTCTAAGATAGGGTCTTGCTCTAGCCCAACCTGACTTGGAATTCACTAAGTAGCCTTAGGGTGGCCTCAAACTCATGGCGATCCTCCTAGCTTGGCCTCCCAAGTGCTGGAATTCAAGGTGTGCACCACTACACCCAGCCTAAATTTTTTACACTGAGGGGCTGGGGAAAACGAGTCAGGGATTAAATGGGCTTGCTTCCAAAGCCTGCTAGCCTGGGTTCAGTTCCTCAACACCCACACAGAGGCAGATGCATAGTGGTTACAGGCATCTGTGATCCCAGTAGAGCTATGCCAATGGGGGGCAGAGCCAGGAGAATCTGAAGCTAGTCCGGCAGTTCACTTGCAGTGGCAAAAGGCCATGTCTCAAAGAAGACAGAGCACAGACACCTTGAAATTGTTCTCTGACTTCCATGTGTGCATATGTATGCCAATGCATGTGTGTGTGTACTTACACACACATACATAAACAAAATTATTACACCTTAAAAACCAGGCTGAACAAGGGCAATAGTGGCACGTCTGTCATGGTGGAAGCCCGGTGCCCTCTAATTGGACTGGAAGCCTGCTCCATGGGAGGGGATACATCCCTGATACTAAAAAGTTAAAACAGGGTTAGTCATGAGCCCTAGGGGTGTAACGTCTGCTGCTGTCTGGCGAAATGTATATGCTTATCAAACTGCCCAGTAAGCATTTCTCTTAATGTTCATACCCTTATATAAATGCTACTCTCACTTTTGATAGAGAATCTTCTCTTTTCAGATGGCAGTGACCTTGGGACGACTCAGAAGGCATCATGGTGCTGGAAAGAAGTGACAGGAGTGCTCAGTACTGCAATATCTCTATCACACCTTCCAAGGCTCAGGGTCCACTGCAGAAGAGGTGGCGGAAAGAATGTAAGAGCCAAAGGAAGGGTAGGACTCCTTATAACGTGCTCCTCCAGACACAAAATGGCCTGGATATCCATGACCTCACAGTGCCTGACACTACCTACACAAAACCATCATAATAGGAGAAAAAAATCATGACATCAAAATAAAAGAGGCTGATTGAGATGGGGAGAATGGAGTTTCAAAGGGGAAAGTGAGGGGAGAGAGGGTATTACCATGGGATATTTTTTTATAATCATGGAAGTTTCTAATAAAAAATTTTTTTTGAAAGAAGAAAAAAAACAGGCTGGAGAGATGGCATAGCCGGTAAGGCACTTGTCTGTGAAGACTAATGACTTAGGTTTGATGCCCCGGGACCCACAAGGTGGCACATGCATTTTAAGTACATTTTCAGTGGCTGGAGGCCCAGGCACACCCACTCTCTCTCTTTCTCTCCCCTCTTCCTCACTCTCTCTCTCTCCCTCTCAAATAAATAAATAATATATTTTTTAAAATTCTTAAAACCTGAGGCTTATAAGTGACTATAGAGCAGGACATCTATGTCACCCTCTTCAAGGCTCGGGGAACATCATGGAAGAGGGGGTGACGAGAATGTCCACGCCACAGTATGGAGCGGGGTGCTGTGGAACACTTCTGGATAAACATGACTGTTGCGCTCATGACCTCACGGCAATCCTCCCGCCTCTGCCTCCCGAGTGTTGGGATTAAAGGACTGCACAAGCTTGGGCCCATCAATATTGCCTTATGGGTGGGGGAGAAGCTCCCAAGGCCCCACCCTCCCCAGAGGAGCTAGCGACAGTTCATGGTGGCTGCAGGTGGGGGAGTCACGTTTGCCAGTGGTGTAGCCACTGAAAAGACGCCCATGCTCCAGTAAATAACCTTCATCCATGCTCATGTAAGCGACCCTAATTAAATTCAGTGTGTCTCCCCCCACCCCCGAGATAAAACCATGATAGTAGGATTGGTACTAGTTGAAGGGAAGAGAAAAGGGCTCAGCGGTAGCGAGAGAGGTAAGAGAGGTTAATGGGGAGTAAGTGTGATCAAAATGTATTATATGCACGTATGAAATTGTCATAAAATAAAAATAAAATTATTTTTTAAAAAAATGAAGGCTTGGAAACTCTCACAAAGAAACAGTCAGGAGCTGAATTTCCAGGTTACTTTTATGAAAGGCTAGAGAGCAAAAGAGGAAAGTCTTCAAGTAATATTTCGCCATCAAGCCCAGAGAAGCTCATAAAAACTTTGGGATGCAATACAGAATCAATTTACAGGGTGCAGTGGCAAGGAGAGACAGTATCTTTGACCTTGAGCAAGTCATTTAACCTCCCTGACGTCTGTTTCCTCCACGATGAAATGAAGAGGGCGGCCCCATGCTCCGCGAGGCCTCCTCTAGCACTAACGCTCTATGAAATAAAAGTCAACTTAGAGATTAATTGGGTTTCTGAGCCTCGAGCAATTAATTACACTGTCGCTGCCCCTTAGCAGACCCATCATGGGAGAAAATTAGATTCAACTGACAGATTTTAATCTCCATCAACTCTTGTTCTTTTTTAAGTTCAACATTGTTTTTTGAGATTTGCAAATCAATGTTTGCAGAGAAGAATCAGTTGCTTTCTGGGCAACAAGTTGGCCTGCTAGACAAAGGGAAGTACCAAGTCCTCTGTTGCTTCCTTTTAAAAATGTGGCTATGACCGGGTGTGGTGGCGCACACCTTTAATCCCAGCACTCTGGAGGCAGAGGTAGGAGGATCCCTGTGAGTTCAAGGCCAGCCTGAGACTACATAGTAAATTCCAGGTCAACCTGGGCTAGAGCAAGACCCTAATCCGAAAAACAACAATAACAACAACAAAAAAGCACTTTGAGGGCTAGAAAGATGGTTCAGTGGTTAAGGTACTTGCCTACAAAGTTTAAGGGTCTGAGTTCAATTCCCCAGAACCCTCGTAAAGCAGACATACAAGGTGTCTGGAGTTTGTTTGCAGTGGCTAGAGGCCCTGGTGGGACCATTCTTTCTTTCTCTCTATCAAGTAAAGAAATTAATTTTTTTTTAAACTGTGGCTATGGAGCCAGGCATGGTGGCACACGTCTTTAATCCCAGCACTCAGAAGGCAGAGGTAGGAGGATCGCTATGAGTTCAAGGCCACCCTGAGACTACATAGTGAATTCCAGGTGAGCCTGGGCTAGTGTGAGACCCTACCTCAAAAAGCAAAATGTGACTAAGCTTTTTTCCCCTTGCTGGTATGCATAACCTCAGCAGGCTCTTCAGAGTCATGTAAAATGATATAGTGGTTTTATGAAACTCATCACCAATTTCCAAAGTGTTCAAGGCCTCTCATTATGTTTGCATTTACTTTATTTATTTAGTTAGTATTTTTCGAGGTAGGGTCTCACTCTAGCCCAGACTGATCTGGAATTCACTATGTGTTCTCAGGCTGGCCTCCAACTCACAGTGGTCCTCCTACCTCAGCCTCCCGAGTGCTGGGATTACAAGCATACACCACCATGCCCAACAGGGAGAGAGATTGAGATAGAGAGAGAGAGAGAGAGAGAAAGACAGAGAGAGAAGGAGTGTGCCAAGGCCTCTAGCCACTGCAAACGAACTCCAGGTGCATGCACCACTTTGTGCATCTGGCTTTATGTGGGTCCTGGGGACTTGAACTCGGGTTGTTAGGTTTTGCAGGCAAGTGCCTTAACCACTGAGCAAGCTCTCCAGCCCAGAGAGTTCTATTTCTTAAAGGAGCTCCAAACACTTAGAAACAGAACACTTTGGTGGTTGTGGTAGTTTCCTTCCCATTTCTGGGACAAAACACACAACTAGAAGCAGCTTATGGGAGGAAGGAATTTATTTCAGGATTACAGTTTCGTGGGAAAGCCTCATCATGGTGGAGAAAAGCAACCACCTCACAGCTTCACACATCTGCTGCAGAGAGGGAACAGCAAGCCAGCTGGCTCTGAACATGCACAGTAGGCTAGACTACTCAACCCTCAGGTCTGCTCCCAGAAACAGACCTTGTCTATTGAGGCTCCACCTGTCAAATTCTCCTCGGGACTAAATAGGAAGCTTAATCAAAAATACCTGAGGGGCTGGAGAGACGGTTTAGCAGTTAAGGTACATGCCTGCAAGGCCAAAGGACCCAGGTTTGATTCCCCAGCACCCACATAAGCCAGATGCACAAGGGGGCACATGCATCTGGAGTTTGTTTGCAGTGGCTAGAGGCCCTGGCATGCTCATTCTCTCTCTGTCTCTCTCTACCTGCCTATTTCTCTTCCTCTCTCTTAAATAAATAAAATAAGTTAAAAAAAAAACAACAAAACACCTGAGGTGAGACAGCCTGGGGCTGCAGAGTGAGTTCCAGGTCAGCATGGGCTAGAGTAAGACCCTGCCTCAAATAAATAGTTGATAGGTAGGTAGGTAGGTAGGTAGATAGATAGGTAGATAAAATAAAGGGCTGGAGAAATTGCTTAGTGGTTAAGGTACTTGCCTGCAAAGCCTAAGGACCCATGTTCAACTCTCCAGATCCCACATAAGCCGGACACACAAAAAGTGAGGCAAGCGCAAGGTCACACATGCCCACTAGGTGGCACAAGCATCCAGAGTTCAATTTCAATAGCTGAGGCCCTGGTGTACCAATTCTCTCTCTCTAAAATTAAAAAAAAAAAAAAATAAAACAGAACAAAACACCCAAGGCTATGCAGACATTTATGTTCAAATGCCACAGTGGAATTCAAAGCCTTCTATAGTTGAACCCTCCCGTGTGCCCATCTTGGCTTCCAGGGCATTCCCTTCCCTGGATGTGCTTTCACAGTACCATGCTGTCTTATTCCCACATCATGAAGCCCTATTTCAACGTCAAGCCTCAGTACTACCAGCTCCATAGAACGTACCCTACCGGGGTCCCTTGGCTGACCCAGGCCTCGCCTGAGCTCCCTCAGGGTTTATTCTCTTCACAGGCTTCCAACGTGCATGGTCGATGCACACGCCCCTCTGTCATGCTCTGCTGAAAGGTGGCTGAGACGTGGCCATCTCTTGGCCATCCTGTTCCCTCCACCGAGCTCAGCAGCAGTCACTCGAGTGTTACGCCAGCCACTGGGGGGCTTTCCGGAGCAGTGTTCCTACAGTGTGGACCGAAGAAGCTCTGGTGGCATTCCTAACAGCGCCATCATTCTGGTCCCCAAAGTGCTTGGTACCCGCTGCATGCACAATCACACGCACTCATTTCAAAGCATAATTGCGAATTTTTTTTTTTTTTTTTGGTGGAGACAGTACACAAGAAGTAACATATTATGGATGGAATACAAGATGTTAGTTAGACAACAGAAGCTACCAGAGCTGTTGGTAGATGGAGGAGCTATGCATGGTCAAGAGACACCATGGAGAGCTGGCTTCAGAGTTAAGACACATGTTTGCAAAGCCAGAGGACCCAGGTTCGATTCCCCAGGACCCACATAAGCCGGATGCACAAAGCGGCACATGCATCTGGAGGTTATTTGCAGCAGCTAAAGGCCCTGGTGCACCCATTCTCTTTCTCTCTCTCTCTCAAGTAAATAAAAATTTTATAAAAGAGTCACTATGGAATATTAAAAGAGCAGTTAGCTCATGTAGGCTTTACATCTGGTTTCATAGTTTGTAGATCCTGGACACTCAAGCCTGGAACACGGGCTGAGTCGGGGACCCTAGAGGGAGCCCAGGCTGCGAGCCAGAGGGAAGGTGTCTCAGTGTGGGGGTGCGCTCACTCAAGCACATTTACTGAGAAGATTGAGCAGAATCTTTACCATACATTTGCATGCTTACAGAAGACAGTTTCATTCCTCCCTTTGCTCACTCTCTCTCTCTCTCTCTCTCTCTGTGTGTGTGTGTGTGTATGATGAATGTGTGAGTGCTGGCACGCGTGTGTCACAGAGCATGTGTGGAGGTCAGAGGACAACTTGGGTGTATTTCCTCACCTTCCACCTTGAGTCAGTGTCTCTCCTCGACCCCCCTGCGTTCACCAGGCGAGCTGGCCTGAGAGCTCCCTGAGCTGCTCCCCCGTGTACCCCCTTCTTGCTCTAGGTGTGCTGGGGTTAAGGATGCCTGCACTACAGCGTCCGGCTTATGTGGACTTGGGGATCCGAACTCAGATTCTCATGCTCGCACAGCAAGTGCTTTACTCACTGACTGAGCCGTCTCCCTGGCCCTGGAGGATGATTTCCCTCCCTCCGTGCGTCCCTCCCTCCCCCTCTCTCTCTTTCTTTACCTTCATTCCTTTCTTTCTTTTTAATTTTTTTTTTTTTTCGCATGGTAGGGTCTCACTCTAGCCCAAGCTGACAGGGAATTCACTCTGTAGTCCCAGGCTGGCCTCAAACTCACAGTGATCCTCCTGCCTCTGCCTCTTGAGCACTGAGATTAAAGGTGTATACCATCATGCCCAGCTAAAATATAATTTTTTGAGAGACAGAGGGGGTGGTAAGAGTACATGGGCATTCCAGGGTCTCTTGCTGCTGCAAACTCCAGATACATACATGATTTTGTGCACGTGCCTTTACATGGGCACTAGGAATCAAACCCGGGACAGCACAGCTTTGCCAACAGGTATCTTTAACTGCTGAGCCATCTTCCCAGCCCTCTTTCTTTGTGTGTGTGTGTGTGTGTGTGTGTGTGTGTGCATGTGTGTGTGTTATATGTATGGGTGTGCACATGCCATGGCGCATATGTGAAGGTCTGAGGACACCCTCAGGGTATTTGTCCTTTCCTTTCACCTTACCTGAGACAAGGTCTCCCTTGTTTCTAAGGGGGTGGTTGTTAGTTTTTTGTTTTGGTTATGTCAGTCGAGTTGGCCCATCAGCTTCCAGATTCTCCTGGTTCTTCCTCCCATTGCCGTAGGCTTGTTGGGATTACAGGTTCATGTGTCACTTTGTATCTGGCTTCATGTGGTGGGAAACTGAACCCAGACTGTTATCTCTTCATCCAGACAGAACAACTGCTCTGGGATCACGTGGTGCACAAGTCTATCAGATACAGACTAAACTCCACACACAGGCTAGTAATAGCATTAGTTCATTCTTTATGACATCCATGGGATTTGACCTTGTTTCCTCCCTTGGCCACCATTTTCCTTCCCAAGTGTATTGGCGATGGTCAACCTTTATTGTCAGTTTGACTGGATTTAGAATCTCCTAGGAGACACACCTCTGGGTGGGTCTGTGAGAGTGTTTCTAGAGAGACTAAACTGAGGAGGGAAGACCTGCCCTAATGATGGGTGACACCATCCCATGAGCTGGAGCACTAGACTAAACAGAGAGAGAAAGCGGAGGACCAGCATGCCTTCCTCTTTGCTTTCTGACTGCACACTGTGGTGGCTTGAATTCGGTGTCCCTCACAAACTCATGGGTTTTGAATGCTTGATCCCCCAGCTGGTGGCAATTTAGGGATTAGAACCTTGAGGGAGGTGGTGTGCTGCTGGGGGTGGGCTAATGGGTGTCATAGCCAGCTTCCCCTGCCAGGGCTTGGCAGTTTCCTGCTGCTGTTGTCTGCCTAATGGACAACAGGAGGTGATGTCCAGCCTCTGCTCATGCCATTGTTTTCCCTGCCATCATGGAGCTTCCCCTCGAGTCTGTAAATGAAAACAAACCCTTTTGTCCCACAAGCTGCTTTTGGCCGGGTGTTTTGTGGCAACAACGAGAAGATGACTGCAACCCAGACCCAGCATGACCAGCTGCCTTGTGCCCACCTTGCCAAACTTTCCCTGCCAGGATGGGCTTTGTCCTCTCAGTGGTGCTTTGATTCAGGTGTTCCCCATAAACTCAGGTGTTCTGAATGCCAGGTTCCCAGCTGATGGAGATTTGGGAATTAACGCCTCCTGGAGGCAGTGTATTGTTGCGGGCAGGCTTATGGGTGTTATAGCCAGTTTCCCCGTGCCAGTGTTTGGCACACTCTACTGTTCCTGTTGTCCACTTATGTGGTCCAGCGGGTGATGTGCACCCTCTGCTCATGCCATCGTTTTCCCTGACATCATGGAGCTTCCTCCTTGAACCTGTAAGCCAAAATAAACCTTTTTTTTTCCCCCAGAAGCTGCTTTTGGTTGGGTAATTTCTACCAGCATTGAGAAACTGACTGCAACACCCTCACACTGTGAGCCAAAATAAGCCCTTTCCTTCCTTACATTGTTTCAGTCCAGTATTTAGTTTTATCAATAAGAAAAGTACTAATACAGTTGCTTTAAGTCTGTAGTGGCTAGTATGGAGCCCGATGTACAGAAGACATCCTAGAGATGATGCTGAATCCCAAAGGAGATAGCTGGCAGATGAATGACACGAGCTAATCCAGCCTTAAAGGTGGCAAGTGACACGGTGATAAAAGGAAATATCTTCTTTCTTGCTTCACAAGTGAAACCCCATCTTCTGGGAAAGGTGCCTGTGTCAGCTATCTGCTTATCAAACTCTGTTAGTCAGTGAGGAAGGAGTGCCTCTGTGTAATCTATCTGTCTTGAGGAGTCAGTCACGTGTTCAACTCACAGCTTGTTTATCAGGATGAAGGATGCTCTCTGGCGAGAGCAGACAGCAGGACAGGCCGAGCTTGAATGACAGTCTGCCCTGTGGAGATTGACTTTAATGAAGCACAGAATAAACAGAAGATTAAAAGCAACACTCAGTGAGTGACAAGTCCCGAGTTTACCTCTCTGCTGGAAATGTAGAATCTCTATACAGCTGAGCATTGTCTCAGGCCTATAGATGGAGGCATCTGTCTGGTCACTAATGATCCTGTGTTACCCACATGGGCTCCTGTGTGAGGAAAGGAAAGGAAAGGAAAGGAAAGGAAAGGAAAGGGAAGGGAAGGGAAGGGAAGGGAAGGGAAGGGAAGGGAAGGGAAGGGAAGGAAAGGTTTCTCTTAATTTAGAGATCTACTTTTGTGTATTTTACTTAACCCTACTCATTAGGCAAATTTTTAAATAATTTTTTAATGAGAGAGAGTGTGTGAGAGAGAGAGGGAGGAGAGAATTGGTACTCCAGGGTCTCCAGCCACTGAAATTGAACTCCAGATGTGTGCATCATCTTGTGCACATTTGCAGCCTTGTGCACTTGTGTCACTTTGTGCATCTGGCTTACGTGGGCTCTGGAGAGTTGAACATGGGTCCTTAGGCTTTGCAGGCAAGCTCCTTAACCTCTAAACCATCTTTCCAGCCCCCACAAGGCAATTAATATTTTATTTATGTATTTATTTGAGGGAGATAGAATGGGGCAGATAGAGAGAGAGAATGGGCCTGCTAGGGCCTCTAGCTGCTGCAAACAAACTCCAGATGCACGTGCCACCTTGCATATCTGGCTTTCATGGTGTGGTGGTTTGAATAGATGGCCCCCAATATGTTCAGTTTTTTATTTGTTTGTAGTTTGCATCTGCAGCCACCTGGATGGAAGCAGTGTCACTGGGTGGACCTTAAGGTGTGGTGGTGGGTTTCAGATTTCAATCTAAAGATATGCAAAGTGTGCCCAGCTGGAGTTCCTGCAGTGTGCTGTGCTGTGTGGCTTTTGGCTTATAGGCTTGTGCTTCCTCTCTCTCTGCTTGGTCCTGTGAAGGCAAGCCAGCTTCTTCTGCCATTATGGAACTTCCCCTGGATCTATAAGCGTCAATAAATATCCCTTCCTCCATAACTATGCCTGGTCTGGACGTTCATCTCAGCGAACTTGAATCTGTCTGCTACACATGGGTATAGGAGAATTGAACTTGGGTCCTTAGGCTTTCCAGGCAAGCAGTTTAACCACTAAGCCATCTCTTCAGCCCCCACAAGGCAATTTCTAAGAGTACTTAGAGGGTCTGAGAAAATAATAGATCAAAAAAGTTATGTGGACAAGCAGAGATTATGTTGATAATATGTAATATTGTTAATAATATTGCTCTATTACACAGCCTTCCATTTTGTGCTGAGAAGTCATGCTTACTGGAGCTAGGGAGATAGCTCGGCAATCAAAGGTACTTGCTTGCAAAGCCTGCAGGCTTGGGACCCCAGTATCCATGTAAAGCCAGATACACAAAGTGACATATGTGCCTGGAGTTTGTTAGCACTGGCAAGAGGCCCTGGCATAAATGCCCATATTCATTCATTCTCATTCATATCTCTATCAATCTATCCATCTTCAAGTCAATAAAAATATTGTTTTTTAAAAAAAACAAATCACACTTATTCACCCAGTCCTGTAGGGACAGACAGCTCACCTCGTAGGTGGCTTATTTCATGAAATTAATGCAACCTAAAACTAATATTCACAAAATAATGCCATTTGCATAAGAACTCACTACATTTATAATAGTAACATTCATGGGCTAGACCGATGGCTTAGCAGTTAAAGTGCCTGCCTGCTAAGCCTAAGGACCCATGTTCAATTCCCCAGCACCCATGTAAGCCAGTTGCACAAGGTGGTGCATGCATCTGAAGTTTGTTTGCAGTAGCTGGAGGCCCTGGTACACCCATTCTCTATTTGCCTTTTTCTTTCTCTCTCAAATAAATAAATAATTAAATTATTTTTAAAAAGAATAGTTATATTCAGATGTGCCATTATACATTGTTTCTGCTAAGGATATGTTTTTTCATGTGTGTGTGTAGTGTGCATACATGTATATATGTGTGTTTATATGTGTATGGGAACATGTGTGTGGGGAGTGCATATGTAAGTATGTAACACTTGCATGTGGAGGCCAGAGGGTAATGTCAGTTGTCTTCCTCAGTCACTCGACACTTTAAATTTTGAGACAGGGTCTCCCACTAAACCTAGAACTCACAGATCCAACTAGACTAGCTAGCCAGCAAGCCCCAGGGATTCTCCTGCCACTGCCTCCCTGGTGCTGGGATCATAGGTGTGCACCACCACACCGGCATTTACGTGAGTGCTGGAGATCTGAACTCAGGTCCCCGTGCCTGCACAGCAAGCACTTTACCGGCTGAACCATCCCCCAACCTCGTGTATGGTTTTTTAAAATGAACAGAAAGAAACCTAGGTGGGAAAGCCACCAGAAGTACCCATTTTTGGAGACAGTTTATCTCCAGAACAGGGAAACTTTCTACTTTTTTGTTGTATACTCTTTATTTTTTTAAATATATATATTTTTTATTTTTAAATATATTTTATTTATTTATTTGAGAGAGAGGGAGAGAGGGGGAGAGAGAGAGAGAGAGAGAAAGAGGGAGAGAGAGAGAGAGAGAGAGAATGGGCACACCAGGGCCTCCAGCCACTGCAAACAAACTCCAGATGGATGCGCCCCTTGTGCATCTGGGTTAGGTGGGTCCTGGAGAGTCGAACCTGGATCCTTTGGCTTTGCAGGTAAACGCCTTAACCGCTAAGCCATCTCTCAATCCGGTATACTCTTTGTAAACATAGATTTTACTCAAATGGGAGCAGTGTTATTTGGCTATAGCATATCTTTTGTTGTTGTTTTGGTTTTGCGAGGTAGAGTCTCTCTCTAGCCCAGGCTGACCTGGAATTCACTCTGTAGTCTCAGGGTGGCCTCAAACTCACAATGATCCTCCTACCTCTGTCTCTTGAGTGCTGGGATTAGAGACGTGTGCCACCACGCCCGGCAGCCTATCTTATTATTTAATTCAACCGTGTATTTGTATGTGATACCCAAAATTATTGAGCAGGCCACGCAGTTGGTAGAGTTGCCGCGCTATCGCCAGCAGATGGCGCTGTGGTGCAGCCTGAGTCCATCCTCCCCCGGGCCCGAGTCGTCTTCACTCAGTGGTCACTAAGCAGGACCGTGCACTAGCTGTGGGGACACACCCACGTGAGTGAGTACATGCGGCAACACAAAAGTTCAGCGGACTGGTATTTGCATGCCGTTTCCCGGGAGCTGGCTACAGTGCACCCAAACCAGATGGGATTCATCTAGCATGTCTTTCTGGACAGGTTAAATTTTCCTTTGAACAGAGCCGAAGGAAAACAAATGGCAAGAAACAGACATCCCAGGTGGACGCGGCCTCTAGAAACGTCTCCTGGAAGCCAGAGAGGTGTGCACGAAGAAGACGAAGGTGGCCGGGTGTACTTGAGACAGTCGAGCCAGAGCTTCAGGCCAGCGCCCGGCGCCAGGTACTGGCAAGCGGCAAGAGCAGCTCCAGCTTTGCATGCATGGCACAGCCTGGTCCGCCCAGCGATCTCTCGCATCCCGCTTTGGCTTTTGATTAGCAGGATATAAAATTCAAATGAATCAACTGAGCCATCGCTTTTCACTTGCAGTTTTATATAATTGTAAGCAGTCACATTTATATTTTATTTTACATAACTCTGGAGCCTGTCCAAGTTTTCCTAGTCAAACACAGACACTTGGGTTGTCTATCCAAATGTGGGTCTCTGAACAACGTGTCCACAGCACCTTAAAAATTCATTCAAGCTGGGCGTGGTGGCTCACGCCTTTCAATCCCAACACTTGGGAGGCAGAGCTAGGAGGATTACTGTGAGTTCAAGGCCACTCTGAGACTACAGAGTGAATTCCAGGTCAGTAGTAGTAAAAAAAAAAAAAAAAAAAAAAAAAATCCATTCAATTAGATATGAATTCTTTTGTTACTTTAAATGATTTTCTAACCTTCTGACAGCCTCCTGAAATTTTTACATGTGGTTTGCTTAATTTACACAAGCTTAGAGTAACACAAAGGTTGCAGGGACAGACATGATTTCATGGCCAGGCTTTTGCTTGATCTTATTTTTATTTATTTATTTATTTATTTTGAGGTAGGGTCTCACTCTAGCTCAGGCTGACCTGGAATTCACTATGTAGTCTCAGGGTGGCCTCGAACTCACAGCTCTGCCTCCTGAGTGCTGGGATTAAAGAAGGGTGTGCACCACTAAGCTTGGCTTTTAAAATTTTATTTATTTTTTTTTTTTTTAAGAGAATGGGTACACCAGGGCCTCCAGCCACTGCAAACAAACTCCAGACACATGTGCCACCTTGTATATCTTCCTTACATGGGTCCTGGGGAATCAAACCTGGGTTCTTTGGCTTTGCAGGCAAACATCTTACCTGATAAGCCAGCTCTCTGGCCCTTGATCTTATTTTTAAATATTTTATTTTTATTTATTTATTTGTTTATTTGACATAGAAAGAGGGGTGGAGAGAGAGAGAGAGTGAGAGAGAGAGAATGGGCACACCAGGGCCTCCAGCCACTGCAAACCAGCTCCAGATGCATGTGCCCCCTTGTGCAGCTGGCTAACATGAGTCCTGGGGAATCCAGCCTGTGTCCTTTGGCTTTGCAGGCAAGTGTCTTAACCACTAAGCCATCCCTCCAGCCTTGATCTTATTTTTAGAGTACTTGAGGTAATAGAGGAATCTTAATTGGTACTGAATTTCTGGTGCAAATTCCACATTAAAGCCAGAAGGTGGGGTTTTCAGTAATTCAGTGGAAACTGCACCAGATGGGCAGTTGGTGACATCTCTTTAAGGCCCCCAGTTCAGTGAAGCACTAATGGGGTGGTGTGGCTTCACGTACAGAAAGTCCTTTTCATCTGCCGTGTTACCAGGACTCGGATCAAAGCAGTTATCTATTAGGAGGATGGACACTGTGCAGCCACCAATGGCCAGGTCCGGATTTTGTCTGTGGTTTTAAGCTCTCGTGTGCCTCAGGGAAAAGAAAAATAGAATGAGGTTCATTAATTCTTGTTTTTTAATTTTTTGTTCATTTTTATTTATTTAAGAGTGACAGAGAGAGAGAGAAAGAGGCAGATAGAGAGAGAGAGAATGGGCACACCAGGGCTTCCAGCCACTGCAAACGAACTCCAGACGCGTGTGCTCCCTTGTGCATCTGGCTAACGTGGGTCCTGGGGAATCGAGCCTTGAACCGGGGTCCTTAGGCTTCATAGGCAAGTACTTAACCGCTAAGCCATCTCTCCAGCCCCAAGGTTCATTAATTCTTGAAGTGCATTTAACACAGAAATTCTATATCTTTTCTCCCTAGAAGGTAGAAAGTACTGTTTCCCTTTTGTCCTTTTGTGTGTGTGTGTGTGTAGTTCAGAGGACAATCTTGGGGTGTGGGTCCTCTCCTTCCTCCTTCATTGAGACAGGGTCTTTCTTGTTTTGCCACTGTAGATGCCAGACTATCTGGCCCAGTAGCTTTGGCATTCTCCTGACTCTGCCTCCATTGCCATAGGTGCATTGGGATTACAGACAAGTGCCCTACTGGTGTCCAGCTTTCTATGTGTTCTGGGGACCCAAACGCAACTCATCAGGCTTGTGCAGTAACTTTTTTTTTTTTTTTTTTTTTGAGGTAGGGTCTCACTCTAGCTCAGGCTGACCTGGAATTCACTCTGTAGTCTCAGGGTGGCCTCAAACTCATGGCGGTCCTCCTACCTTTGCCTCCTGAGTGTGTGTGTGCCACTATGCCCAGCTTTTGCAGTAAGCATTTTTAATCACATCATCTCCCCAACCCCAAGCTGCTCTTAATCAAGTAGGTGAAATACATCACAGATTAGATTTGTCTCAAGAATGACATCTCTAGGGCTGGGGAGATGGCTTGACATTAAAGATGCTTGCAAAGCCTGCCTGCCCAGGTTCAATTCCCCAGCCACCCTCATGAAGCAGGTGGGCCTTATTTGCTATGCATGCATGCATACATACATACAGATAATAATAATAAAATAATATATCTTGAGCCAGCTGTGGTGGCGCATACCTTTAATCCCAGCACTGGGAGGCAGAGGTAGAAGGACTGCTGTGAGTTTGAGGTCAGTCTGAGACTACACAGTAAATTCCAGGCCAGCCTGGGCTACAGCAAGACCCTACATTGAAAAACCAAAAAAAAAAAAAAGCCGGGTGTGGTGGTGCACACCTTTAATCCCAGCACCCAGGAGGCAGAGGTAGGAGGATTGCCGTGAGTTCGAGGCCACCCTGAGACTCCATAGTGAATTTCAGGTCAGCCTGGGCTAGAGTGAGACCCTACCTCGAAAAACCAAAAAAAAAAAAAAAAAAAGAATAACACATCTCTTTAAACTTGAATGTATGTATACATGCAAACACAGATAATGAAGAATAACATATATACTATGTATAATAAAGAATAATATATATGTAATAAGAATAACATATCTCTTTGAATTTGAGTGTGGGTTCCCAGCTCATGGTTACTACATGGATTTGGGGCTTGCCGAAGGGAGGATCCTTACTCTAAGAGGACCAGTGTGCAAGATGACAAAGTGACCTCAGTGCAGAATCTGAGGGAGGGAAATGTAGTTCCCATGCTGAGGGTCAAACGCAGGAACTAGGCCTCTTTGGCCTGCTCACTGAAGCCCAGTCAAGTCCCCTGCCTGGCCTCACCTTGCAGGGTTGTTGTCCTTGGCGCTCACACTGGGCAGCAGCGCTTGATATGGAAATGAACACCCTACATTAATAAGCGCATGTTGCTGCAGGAGGGAGCTGGCTGAATTAAGCAGGGTGAGGAGAAAAGATCCATATAGAAAGATAGCCACATTACAGGCCCTGGACATCCAGAGGTGAGGTCTTTTGGAAGCAGATTTGGGCCTAAAGCCACACAAACTCTTACTTGGTCCTTGTAGTTTATGACATATTTGCCAAAGCAGTTGCAAACTAAAATTTTTATTTCCAACCATAACCCATGAAAAGAATTGTACAGCCCCTAAAATATTCATGTTATTGCTGCCGCTAGAATTTGCGGGTTTGCCTTGAGCTAGACCTTAGCATAAAAGACATCGTACTAAAAATAATTGGCATAAAGCCATCAACTTGCTCATTTTCTCTCTTTCACTGTAAGACAATAAAGGAATAAGTGATGTCTCACTTGGCTTTGCACATTTGCATACTTAAAGGTTTGGATACTTTCCTGCAAAGCAAATTGGGCCCGATCAGACAGAATGCTACTGGGTGAATATTTAAAATTTTCAAATGTATTAATTCTTTCTGGCTGTAGATTGCTAGCAAAATTTGACTATTATACTAATGATGAATTATTGAATAAATGTAGCAAGTTAGCACAGCAGAATGCTACTGGGAAAAGTTATATTGGCATTATTTATAATTTTCTAAATACATATGGCATGGTAACGTACACTTAAACATCACCATGCCACCAATCTATGAGTACAAGTTAGGACATGTTAACATTTTTTAATTTTTTTTTAATTTCTATTGGAGAGAGAGAGAGAGAGAGGGAGGGAGAGAATGGGCATGCCAGGGCCTCTAGCCACTGCAAAAGAACTCCAGACACATGCACAATCTTGTGCATTTGGCTTACATGGGACCTAGAGAATCAAACCTGGGTCCTTGGGCTTCGCAGGCAAGTGCCTTAACTGCTAAGCCATCTCTCCAGCCCCATGTTAACATTTAATAGCCAAAATATAATGGCTCTGGCCCTTCTCCTGCTTGATTATCCAGTTGTTGCTGTTAATTTTTTAAAAAAATATTTTACTTTATTTATTTATTTATTTGACAGAGAAAGAGGGAGAGAGAGAGAGAATGGGCACGCTAGGGCCTCCAGCCCACTGCAAACAAACCCCAGACACATGCGTGCCCTTGTGCATCTGGCTAGCATGGGTCCTGGGGAATTGAAACTGGGTCCTTTGGCTTTTCAGGCCTTAACTGCTAAGCCATCCCTCCAGCCCTTAATTTTTTTTTTTTTTACAAAGTCTACATTTTAAAATATTTGAAAGCCCTAGGAATACACAAATGCATAAAGATATCACTAGCCCCAGGCCTGACCATCTCCTTAGTGTGATCTGCACATTACATCTACATTTTTTGGTAAATTTCAAATTATTTAAAACAAAACAAGAACTATGTTTTTAAAAGGTAGCTCTGATTTAAATACCCATGCCTGCCAGCCTCAGTGCAGTGCTTTCTTATCCATTCAGACAGCGGCAGCTCGGAGATAACACAAAAATATCCCCTCTTGCTGGGTATGCGGTGCATGCCTACAATCCCAGCACTCGGGAGGCAGAGGTAGGATCACTGTGAATTCAAGGCTACCCTGAGAATACATTGCCAAGAAATCACCCAAGCCTGGATGATGACCTCCCCATAACTGTACAGATGGACTCTCTCCCCCCTTTGTTAGCTTTCAATACTTATATACTGTGGCACCTCCAATGACCTCAAGCAACTCTTGCAAACTTATATATCCCTAGGAGAGAGGTGGTGAGTGGCTGAAATCTCAAGGGAGTGGCTAATGATCAGCCCCAACTGCCTCCTTCTATGAGGCCAACTTTTGAGGCTTTCTTTCCTTTTATACAAGGCCAGTTCTTGCCACATGGACTTACCCAAGGTCAAAAGGAATTAGGGGTCACACTCTTGTCTGATGTGCTCTCATAGGTCCCTATATATGACGTTTGTCAGGCCCATGCTATAGTCATACCTACCTGTTGAGAGGAGCCTGAGGTGGGGGTGGCCAAACACCCTCTGCTCCCAGGGGAGAAATGTACACAGTACACAGGAGGGAGAAAAGAATTTTCCCACTCAGGTCAAGCTTACTCCTCACCTGTACCTTTATCTCCATATCCATCACCTGATGCCTATTGTCCCAGTATTCCCCCACTGCCAGGAATCAAGGCACCTCCCCAAATCCCAGTAGTATGCAGTTCAAGGTAAGGCCTCTGGTTGCCCTGCCTGGCCCTCACCTCATAGGCAACCTCGGCCACTGTTGTAGTCATTTTCGCACTGCTGGGACAAAGTCCCTGACCAAAAGCAGCTGACGGGAGGTTTATTTTGGCTTACAGTCTTGAGGGAAAGCTTCATGACGGCAGGGGACAGCACGGCATGAGCAGAGGGTGGACATCAGCTCTGCCATAATGGTGAGAAACAGAACATGAGAGTGAGCCCAGCACTGGCACGGGGGAGCTGGCTGTAACACCCCTAAAACCACCCCCAACAACACACCTCCTCCAGCAAGGCCCCACCTCCAAATTGCCATCAGCTGGGGACCAAGCCTTCAGAGCACGTGAGCTTATGAGGGACACATGATGAAAACCACCACAGTCAGGTTGTTTGGGAAGAAGCTACTGGGGTTCCCATCCCTCAAGAGCAGCTTCCACAGTGGGGCTTACTTGGAACTCCCTGTTATCTACCCCAGAGTTTAAAGCCTACCAAAGACTAACAAGGACCACATTTCCCTTTCTGTCGATTTTTTCCCCAAGGAACCTCTTGCTTCTGAGTGACCCAGGCAGTCCTTTCCAGCCTCTTCTTTTTCTCATCCACTCTTACTGCTTCAGCAGTTTACAAACCCACTGTGCATGCTGGTCCCTGCAGACACTCTGCCCTCAGAGAGCTTAGCTTCAGTTGCATGTCTCATCACCAATGTGGGATAATGCAACTGCTTCTCCTAAACTCATCCTTGGCTTTGATGTGTCTCTGTTTGGGCACCAACTGTTGCATGAGCTCTTCCTGTGGAGATAAGAGCAAAGGTCTACTCACCACAGGTAACGTCTACTCAGTACAGGTAATATCTACTCACCACAGGGAATGTCTACTCAGTACAGGTAATGTCTACACACCACAGGTAATGTCTACTCAGTATAGGTAATGTCTACTCAACACAGGTAATGTCTGCTCACCACAGGTAACGTCTACTCAGTATAGGTAATGTCTACTCACCACAGGGAATGTCTACTCAGTACAGGGAACTTCTGCTCACCACAGGTAATGTCTACTCAACACAGGTAATGTCTGCTCACCACAGGTAATGTCTACTCACCACAGGTAGTGTCTACTCAGTACAGGTAATGTCTACTCAACACAGGTAATGTCTACTCAACACAGGTAATGTCTGCTCACCACAGGTAATGTCTGCTCACCACAGGGAACATCTATTCACCACAGGTAATATCTACTCACCACAGGTAATGTCTGCTCAGTACAGGTAATGTCTACTCATCACAGGTAATGTCTACTCAACACAGGGAACATCTACTCAGCACAGGTAATGTCTACTCAACACAGGGAACATCTACTCACCACAGGTAATGTCTACTCAGTACAGGGAACGTCTGCTCACCACAGGTAATGTCTACTCACCACAGGGTATGTCTTCTCAGCACAGGGAATGTCTATTCACCACAGGGAATGTCTGCTCATCACAGGTAATGTCTACTTGCCACAGACAATGTTTTACTCAGCACAGGTAACATCTACTGATGTACCTATGTTCTCTCTCTTCTCACAAATAAGTAAGTAAAAATATTTATTTATTTATTTGATTTATTTGCTTACCTTAGAAAAAGAGGAGAGAGAATGTGTGTGTATAGGCACATCAGGACCTCCTGCCACTGTAAATGAACTCCAAATGCATGTGCCACTTTGTACATCTGGCTTTATATGGGCATTGGGGACTCAAACTCAGGCTGCTGGGCTTTGCAAGCAAGTACCTTTAACCAATGAACCAACTTTCCAGTGTCTGCAAAAATACTTTTTTTTAAATTTATTTATTTATTTGAAAGTGACAGAGAGATAAAGAGGCAGATAGACATAGATAAAGAATGGGCACACCAGGGCCTCCAGCCACTGCAAATGAACTCCAGATGCATGTGCCCCCTTGTGCATCTGGCTAACGTGGGTCCTGGGGAGTTGAGCCTTGAACTGGGGTCCTTAGGCTTCATAGGCAAGTGCTTAACCACTAAGCCATCTCTCCAGCCTGAAAAACTACTTTACAAAACAAAAAGAAACTGCAAAGGTGTAACCAAGGTTTCCATAAACCAACAAAAGGAATGTTTATGCCAGGGCTTGTGATAGTGGGGAGTTCTCACCTCTCTGGGGTGGGCTAGGGGAGGGGCTACTGGAAGAGTATGGGAGAGTACTTTTAGGGAAAGAAGGCACCAAAAATGGAGGAATGCAGTTATCCCAGGGTGACCCATCCACAAGGAAGACCGTTTTATGCTCACATTTTCCCTGCTACTCCCCCCCCCCACCCAACGCCCATTGGTTGAATCTTGTGTACTTGGAAGCCCTATAGAGCGGGCCACAGAATTCACCCTCCCCAAACACACAAGGGTAGAGATGCACCAACATATAATGTAATATGGAGCTCCCAAGCTATAAGGGTTGTCAGAAATACTTTTTCCTTCCTTCCTTCCTTCTTTCCTTCCTTCCTTCCCTCCTTCCCGGTTTTCTTCTTCCCTCCCTCCTTCCTTCTCTCTCTATTTTTTTTTTTTTTTGCATGTGTGCTGGGGGAGGGCACACCTATGTGTGGGCAAGCATGCACCTGTGGAGGCCGGGGGTGGGCACTGAGTGTCTTCCTCCATCGCTCTCCTCTTTATGTCTTCCTCCATCACAAACCTCTTTACTTACTGGGCAGGGTGGCTCACTTGAGCCCAGAGCTCGCCTATTCAGTTAGACTAGCTAAGTAGCTCACCCCGGGCATCACCTGTCTCTGTCTCTGGTATGCTGGGATTACCCACCAGCATTTTCACTGGTACTAGGGACCCAAACTAAGGTCCTCACACTTGCAAGACAAGCACTAAGCCATCTCCCCAGACCATGCCAGCTCACGCTTGATGATAGCAGAAGGATCTTAAGTAGGCAATGAGTAGAACCTCCCAGTTCATCTGTTTGATCTTAAGAATATCTCACTACCCACTTCCCCACTGGCACATCCTGAACATGCCAAGAGAATGCGGCAGCAAGCACAGCTCTCTGCACTCACAGAGGCTGCATTTCCCGGGTTGTCACAAGGCTTGTTTCTTTTATTTATTTCATTTTTTCTAATTTGATTCATTTTATTTTATTTTATTTTATTTTATTTGAGAGAGGGAGAGAGAGAGAGAGAGAATGGGCATGCCAGGCCCTCCAGCCACTGCAAACGAACTCCAGACATCCAGACACATGCACCACTTTGTGCATCTGGCTTATGTGGGTCCTAAGGAATTGAACTATGGTCCCTTGGCTTTGCAGGCAAGTGCCTTAACTGCTAAGCCACCTCTCCAGTCCTTATTTATTTTATTTTATTTTTATTTGAGAAAGAAAAAGAGAGAGAATTGGCACACCAGGGCCTCAGCCACTGAAATTGAACTCCAGACACTTGTGCCACCTAGTGGGCATGTGCAACCTTGTGAGCTTGCCTCACCTTTGTGTGTCTGGTTTACATGGGATCTGGAGTCAAACCTGGGTCCTTAGGCTTTGCAGGCAAGTGCCTTAATCACTAAGTAATCTCTCCAGACCTTGGTTTCTTTTTTGTCTTGAGATGGGGTTTTATATGACTCAGGCTGGCCTTGAACTCCTGATCCTTCTGCCTCCAACTCCCAAGTGCTGAGATGACAGGCCTATACCACCACTCCAGGTTTATGTGATGCCAGAGATTGAGCTCAGGACCTCATGCATGCCAGGCAAGCACTCTAGCCTCTGAGCAACTGCTCCTGACCCCCCACCAAGGCTTGGTTTCTGATCTTTTTTTTTTTTCTTACTATTTATTATGCTTTTTAAAATTTATATAAATGTATATATTTTACATAGGTTATAGTCTTGGAACCCTTCACCCCTGGTTTCCATTTCCCAGATGACCCTCCTCAGTAGGTTCCTTGGTATTCACTTTGGGGTAATCAGGGCCTCCATCAGTCTGGGGTGGGGGAGGACCATGCCTCAGAATATTTCTACCCATCCTGTGGCTCTTATAATCTTCAGGCCCCCTCTTCCATAACAGTCCCTATGCCCTAACCAGAGTGTTAGCACTTTGTTTCTCATGCTGAGTTCTCTGTCGACTCTGTATTTCTGTTGTGATGTGTTTCAGTTCTCCACCGTGTTGGCTGCTACTTCCCTGGAGGCGGTTGTCAGGCTAGCATCGGGAGCAGCGCTCATCACCGCTCCCTCTGCAGCTTCTCCCAGGCCCCGGTGAATGTGGGAGAGGTGGCACATCTCATGGTGGGCAGTCGGCTGACTTGTTGTGTTGATGGATCTTGGACCTCCCTAGTACTCTGTGCCATCTTATTTCACCCCTGAAGTTCTAGCATGGTTACAGATCTGACTGGAAACCTAGTATCTAATCTTTTCCTGACCCCAGTGTCTGTGGCTCCCTACACATCTCCTCTGCCATCTTAGTCATTCCCCAGACTCAGGCCAGAGGAGCCAGAAATGCCAGAATCCAGAAGTCACAGCAGAAGTGAGGAAATAGCTGTCACGAGATGATGAATGGCTGTCGCTGAGGTTTTGATTTGGATCCTAAATGACAGAACCCGACCCACAAGGATGCTGGGTAATTTTCTCTGCTGCAGAGCAGGCACCTGGTGGGTACTGCCTGGCAGCCACCAACCCTTGGCAGAGGTAGAAGCAGTAGCTTTCACATAGTGATGAGCGAGGAGGAGACTCTGAAAATCTCTTCTGAGCAGCAGAAATTCTGAAAATCAAGATAATTACAACACTACTTCATCCTGAGCTGCCTGGCTATTTATAGACGGGAGGGACAGAGGCGCTGAAGGCTCTCCGTTTTTGTACCCTGCTCTTTTCCATTTGCATTAACTCCTCTGAGGGTCCTCTCTGAAGCGCGTGCGTGTGCTGAGTCCATGTGACACGCCACCACGGGCACTTGTCATAAGAATTAAATCCCGCTCAAGCTTGTTTACAGCTCAGCCCTTGTCACACTACTCCCCTGAGCTCCACGGATGGTTGGGTTCTTTTTCTCCCCCCAACCCCGCAGAAGATTTAATTTCTCTTTTGTTTGTGTGTGTGCTAACCCTTGCAGGTGCAGGGCAAGAAAAAAATTGTTGTACCCAGCTGTTTTTTTTTGGGGGGGGGGGCGCTGTAGTAGCATACATACAAGTCAGATTAAATAGAAAAACTGCTTAAGATCAAACAGGCATTTCAAGTAGAGGAACCGGTGGGGCATTTAATAAAACTATCGTGTTTTCTTGCCAATGAGATTCTGGAATATAACTTTAGGAACAGAAGAATATTTAAAGCCTCCCCACCCTGATACATTTACACATGACTTGGCAATGAGATTTGTTATTTCTGAGTGGGGCTCATGACGTGCACCTCATTTTTTACTTAGTGAATATCTTCCCAGATCAGAGCAGCCTGGGAGTCGGGTGGAAACAGGGCTTCTCAGGCTGTCTCGGTTTATTAGTGGATAAGAGAGCTCAGGGACTGGAGGCCAGCCTTTTATCTTAGCTCTGGAACACAGCAGGCATAACCAGGCGCAAACAGCCCTCTCGCTGCTCACTGGGAGCTTCACTAATTTGCAAGAGCCATGCCCAAGTCGCAGATGGGTAATGCTTCCATGTGCTCTCCATTTGGATGTGCATTTACCCAGGGTGTGGGTTAACCCGCTGTGTACATAGCAACTGTCAAATTCAGAGAGAGGAGTTCAGCTCAGGAGAAGAGATGGGTGCTGGGAATTCTCACACATTCTCCAGAAACTACCTCCCATGACTCCATGGAGCAGCAGCTCATTTGACAGCTAACAATTTTAACTATTCCCTCAGCCAAAGCCAGAGCCACCAAGCTTGTCATCAGTGTAACTTGATACACCCACCCCTGCTTTGTGACATTGTCCCCCAGAGTCCTTGGGAACATGTTACACACCCTGCCTACTTTGTGTCATTTTTCCTGAGAGGCCTTGGGAGCATGTTCCCAACGCACCCTTACTGTATATTGTCCCCAAGAAGCCCTGGGAGCAGGTTACACACACACCCCTACTGTGTAACATTGTCCCCAAGAATCCCTGGGGACATGGTATACACACCCACTTTGTGACATGGTCCCTGAGAGGACATGGGAACATGTATAAACCCATGCAACTATGTGACACTGTCCCCAGGAGGGAACACATTACACACACACACACACTCTCTCTCTCTCTCTCTCTCTCTCTCTCTCTCTCTACTTTGTGACTGCAGTTTCCCCAGGAGGAACTCCTGAGAACTCCCAGCTGACCCGATCAGGATGTTGACTTAAAACTACTCCTTCCGCTGGGCGTGGTGGCGCATGCCTTTAATCCCAGCACTCGGGAGGCAGAGGTAGGAGGATCGCCGTGAATTTAAGGCTACCATGAGACTACATAGTGAATTCCGGGTCAGCCTGGGCTAGAGTGAGACCCTACCTCGAAAAAAAAAAAAAAAAAAAAAAAAAAAAAAACTTCTCCTTCCGTGGCCTGGAGGGATGGCTCAGCAATTAAGGCATTTGCCTGTCAAGCCAAAGGACCTCAGTTCAATTCCCCAGACCCACATTAGCCACATGCACAAAGGGATGCACGCGTCTGGAGTTCGTTTGCAGTGGCTGGAGGCCCTGGTGCGCCCATTCTCCTCTCTCTCTCTCTCTCTCCCTCTTTCTCTGTCAAATAAATAAATAAATATATATATATATATATATATATGTACATATATATATATATATAGACTCCTTCTGGGCTGGAGAAATGGCTTAGCGGCTAAGGCATTTGCCTGTGAAACCAAAGGACCCAGGTTCTATTCCCCAGGACCCATGTAAACCAGATGCACAAGGGGCACATGCATCCAGAGTTTGTTTGCAGTGGCTGGAGTCCCTGGCGTGCCCATTCTCTCTCTGTCTGTCTCTCTTCTCTCTCTCTCTCCTTGCAAATAAATAAAATTAAAAATAAAATAAAATGGAGAAAGTTAGCAGGTGTGGTGGCACACGCCTTAAAACAAAACAAAAACTTCTTCCTTTTGCCCATGAAGCTCAAGACTGTCAGTATTATTAGGGAAAGAGTGCCCTAGACTTCTGTGGAAGAGCTCTCACGTGTTAACATGAGTGCATGCCGGGTCCTGTTGATGGAAGAGACACAGCTCTCACCAGAAAGAGGATAAGAGCTAGTTCATTCTGGATCCAAACATGAACGATTTAGGTTACCCCAAATTCATGTTCCAGTGTGTTAACAATTTGTGAAGGTTTTATAGGTACAGAACAAAAGCAAGTCATAAATCAAGGCACTTTTCCAATACATTGGCTGACCATCCGGTGGGCAGGTTACAGCAAAGTGCGTGGGGAGGGGATGTCCACCATAGGCTTAAGATGCTATCTGATGACATTCTTAGCCCTTGGGTGGGTGGAAGATGGTGGTCTACTAGTACATTCCAAAAATTCAAACCTGGTCAACTGGTAGTCATAGTGTTTGTTAGTTCAGACACAGAGGCGGGCTATTAAGGGGCTAAAGGCAGCCCAGGGTAATGTGGCTCTGACTTGCAACATCCCACTTCTCTGTGGTCACAGGAGCTTCCTCAGTCCACTCAGCCTTGCTGGAAGCAGGAGCAGAACAGGCAGTGCTGTTCTGGGAACGTCAGTTCCCAGTTCCACTGGCAAAGCCTGCCTCCCGCCTCAGCGTCTGCATCTGCAAGAGCAGAGCTATGAGTATCACTTCTACCCCCTGCCTCCCCACGCTGACACCGGAGACCGTGGAAGGTTCACCCCGAAAGACAAAAGGCTCTTGCTTAACCGTCACCATGCAGGCTTTTTGCTCGCACTGAAGGACTTGTGTTCCTCTAGTTAAACACTCACTTCCCCCAAATGGCTTCTAGAACCTCACTGAGGACAAGAGTGCATATTAAAATTCTCTGTTTCGTGAAACAGCTGAGTGGGTGCTAATTGAAGTCTGTCCACAGTGGTAGGGATGCATACAGATTATGCTGACGATATTCTGCTTGTACATTATGGATCAATCCTGGCCACAAAGCTCTCACACACTTTAAAGCCCTGTCTACTTGTGTTTTGTCTCTTTAATTGATTTGAACTATCCAACATGTCAATTCTTTTATTTTTATTTATTTATTCATTTGAGAGACAGGCAGATATATGATAGGTTGCTAGATGATAGATAAATAGATAGATAGATGATAGGTTGATAGATAGATGATAGATAGATAGATAGATAGATAGATAGATAGATAGATAGATAGATAAAGAATGGGCACACCCCAGGGCCTCCAGCCACTGCAAACTAACTCCAGATACATGCACCACTTTGTGCATCTGGCGTTATGTGGGTTACTGAGAAATCAAACCCTGGTCATTGGGCTTTTCAGGCAAGTACTTTAACCACTGAGCCATCTTTCCAGCCCTGTAGTGACATCTTTCTTGGGTACATTGGTCAGTTCCTCTGCTTATTACCCACACACATTTGTTCTCTTGTTTTGGACTGAGTGTGTCCTTCCCATGAAGACTGAGCTCCCACAGACCAGGATGGGTACTCGTCACTGTAAGACCAAGACCATGCAAACCACTCTGAGGCAAAGATGAAAGCTGTTTTTTGTGTTTTGTTTTTTTGGGGGGTTTCCAAGGTAGGGTGTCAGTCTAGCCCAGGCTGACCTGGAATTCACTATGCAGCCTCAAGGTGGCCTCGAACTCATGATGATCGACCTCCTGCCTCTGCCTCCCAAGTGCTTGGATTTAAGGCATGCTCAAAGATGAAAGCTTTTATTTGGGGGGGGGGGCAAGCTGCCAGGGCTGGCTCATGAGATTCCAGATAGTGCGCTTTATAGGGCTCTTCAGTTGGGGGAAGGTGAGGAAGGGAAATGAACTCCTTTGTTCTTTACATTAGCCATTTCACATAGCCAGAATAGTGAGCAGGTGACTTAGGAGATAAGGGGGCAGGAAACGTAGACCTGTGGCATTGTTAGGCAAGAAAGGGATAATGGCTGGGCCATTTCTTGAGGAATGTGGCTAAGTCCTTGGTAACTCCATTTTGGCAGCCTTTCCTGACCTAACAGTCATCTATCTATCCTCAATCAATAAAAAGCCCACTGTGGGATTTCTATATGTAGTTAATTAATAAATGAATCAATGAATGGGGCATTGCACTTTTTTAAGGGAAGAAGCATATGAAATATTAGCAGGTGAGAAAGTAATAAATAAATTCCAATCTAAATTCCAGTAATTAAAAAATTTATCTATTTATCTGAGAAAGAGGCAGACAGAGAGAGAGAGAAGGAAAGAGAGAGAGAGAGAAGGGGCACAATAGGGCCTCTGGCCACTGCAAATTAACTCCAGATACATGTGCCACCATGTGCATCTGGCTTATGAGGGTACTGGGGAATCGAACCTGGGTCCTTAGGCTTCACAGCCAAGCACCTCAAGTGCTAAGCCATCTCCCCAGCCCTCTAGTGATTTTTTAAACATGCGCGTACATGTTTGTGGTAGAGAGGGGTGCATTCCCGTGTGTGTGGAGTCCAGAGGTCAACTTCAGGTGTCATCCTCTGGTTCCGTTCACCTTACTTAAGACCGAGTTTCTCATCAGCTGGAGCTCACCAAGTAGACTAGACTGTCTGTCCAGCAAGCCCCAGAGCTGGGGTTTAAGGGCACATCAGCATGCCTGGTGTCTTTATGGACTCTGGGACCCGACCTCCCGCTCACACGCTTGCGCAGCAAGCAACCTCCTTTACTGACGGAGGTATCTCCTCAGTCTCCTGCTTCGCTCAGTTTCTACCTCCAAACATCTCATCAACATGTCCTTTTCCACATCAGCGCTATAACCCCAAAAAGTGCCAAGACCTAAAACCATGGGAGCCTTGAGATCTTGGCAGTTTGAAGGTGAACTTGAACTTCAGTGAAGTAACTACACTTCCTGCTCATGTCATTTCTTTTTGCAGTTCATAGAGTGTTTATGTGTAAAAGCCGCTGTAACTCGGCCTCAGATCTCCATGCTTGCCTGCACACCTGTCAACCACAGCGATGCCATCCCGTGCCAGCTCCATCTCCCTCTCTGACTGTTGCTACAATGGTCTAACCACAGCTCTGCAGCTGTGGCGTGCCAGTCATTCCGGGCGCGCATGGGGGCACACAGATCTTGATGTGGTAGATGTCTCCCTCCCTCTTCTGGTTCCCACAGCCCTGCTTCATTCTGGCCCTGTGGTGCCCAGCACCCTTCATGGCAGTTAGCCTAAGTGTATCCCTCTCCTCGCTGGACCTCGATGGGCAGGAAGCGCCATGTCTCATTCATCCTTGTTGCTCTCCCGCTTGCATTGGAAGGAAAGAATGAATAGCAGATGGATGAATGGTAAAGTCAGCAAATGGAAGTGTTCTCAAAGTTATTTGTTAGCACTCTAAGTAAAGCGCTCATTATTCCTTCCAGCTATCACTCCCACTCTGGGAACAATCCCTCCTGACTATGAACTGCTCAGTTCAAATCACTATACAGAGAGCACTGGGCGTCCTCCTCCATCACCCATCTGCTTTACTCCTTGAAATGGAGCCTCGCGGAACCTGGAGCTCACTGTTTTTGGACGGGCTGGCTGACCAGCAAACCCCAGTGGTACTCCTGTCTGCATCCCCCCCTCACTATTGGGGTTGCAGGCATACATGGCCACACCCAGCTCTTTATGTGGGTGCTGGGGATCAAACTTAGGTCCTCATAGGTGCTCAGCAAGCGCTCTTACCTGCTAAGCCATCTCCCCAGCTAATATTGCCCTTTAAAATGTTAATTCAGGCCTGCAGAGTGTAAATTCGTTTGGTAAGAAGCATTTAACAAAGCATCCTATTCTTGCAATTCGTGGTGTTTATTCCATAGTGCTATGTCCTAACTGCCTTGTCTCCATCAGCAATTGAACACAGTAGCAAAACTGTACTGGTTGAAATATTTTTAAATCAATACATTCAAAAATATCATTTATTTATTTGCAAGCAGAGAGAGACAGAGAGCAGAGAGACAGACGCTCACAGAGAGAATGGGCACGCCAGGGCCTCTAGCCACTGCAAATGAACTCCAGATGTATGCACCACTTTGTGCATCTGGCTTTATGTGGATAGTGGGGAATCGAACTCAGGCTATTAGTCTTTGCAGGCAAGTGCCTTAACTGCTGAGCCATCTCTCCAGCCCTGGTTAAAATATTTAAGACTTAGCTTATGAATATAGTGACCCTTTAAAAAATATGGGGAGAAAAAACAACTTTCCCAAAGAAGTTTCTGTCCTATGTCTTTATTGTCTTTTCAAGTTCTCAGCCCTCCCCCCCCCCTCTCTCTCTCTCTCTCTCTTCTCTCTCTCTCTCTCTCTCTCTCTCTCTCTCTCTCTCTCTCTCTCTCTCGCTGTTACCTACTAATGACTGGTAAGGGCCGCCCACATGCCTTGTCTGCACTCGCTTACTCTCTCTTCCTCCCTCAGTTCTGGATGCTTGAGGTTCTCTCCGCACTTCTTGGCCAGAAGTTCAGCTAATCCTAATGGTTTCTGAGGGCTTGTCTGGTGCTCTCTGGTGGTTGGGATCCAGGCACCTTCTGTTAATTGTTTTATCATCCTGTTTACATGAGCCAAAGAGCTCATCGCCACACTCACACTCCAGAGCACGGGGCATGGGGAAGGGCCCAGGCCTTCCCCCCCTCACAATGCTGCTGTAATTCAGCAATAAACCATTCAAGTAATTTGTACCTTGATTTCTGGGGCTTGACTTCTCTTGTTGCAAAACTCTTGGGACCTTACTTTCCAATAATCTCAAGATTCAAGGACTCAGACAGCCCGTCCTCCTATAACATAAATTGGCATAATGCCTCTCTGGCTAGGGAAGACTTTGGTCATAACTGGATCAAACTTATAAAACAGTACGGATTAGTGTCTTTCCCATGTCCTACCCAGACCCTGAGGAAGAAGGAACTATCAGATCATGGCATTTCCTTGGCTTACTAAATTGGGCATATAGCCTGCCAGGACCCTATTCTTGTGTCTTGTGGTTTTTTTGTTTTTGTTTTTGAGGTAGGGTCTCACTCTAGCCCAGGTTGACCTGGAATTCACCATATAGCCTTAGGGTGGCCTCGAACTCATGGGGATCCTCCTACCTCTGCCTCCCAAGTGCTGGGATTAAAGGTGTGTGCCACCACGCCTAGCCTAAGGACCCTATTCTTGGAGTGACTATAGTAAGCCATCATTCAACTTCCCCCCAGTTCTCATTCAGGCAGTGTCATGACACATGTGCCTTTCCCAAGAAGCTCCACGGGAGGAAGCCAAGTTCTCCAAGTGCCGCTGTGTACAACCAGGGGTGCCGCGGCTAGAAAGAGCACAGGAGTCATGGAGGGATTCAGGTCTAAGGCTGAGGAAAGAACAGAGGCATGCGCAATGTCCAGCGAAGCTCAGGCTGGAGACGTTCGGCATCCTGGGAAGAGTTTCCACGGGGAATGTCCTGGGAATCGCGAGCTCTTCCTGCTCTTTTCTCTCAGGGGGAGGCACTCTGGGGGCGGGGGGAGGCATCAGGCCAGCTTTCCAGGTCCGCTCCATTGCAGGCTATCCTTAGAAACTCCTCCCATATCCTGCCCCTGCCCTGCCCATGGGCTGTACCTTTAACAGTCGGTAAGAGTTTGACCCAGGCAGCCTCAGTAAAAGGTTTATCATATTTTACTGTGACACTGACTGGCTCCATTACAAACTGGGGGATGGAGACAGATGGCCCCCAAAATGAGAACCTCACTATAATATTTTTCAGTTAGATATATTTTGCAGAAAGCTGTGGAAATTGTCAGAAATACCCTATGTCTAGGCCTTCCTGGCCCTCCACCAAAACTCCTCTCTCTGCAAAGGAAGTGAACAAGAAGAATCTAGACATCGTGATGATCACCGACTCCTTAGGCCTCTTGTCTTTCACAGGCATCAACAATGCCCTCCTCACCTGATTCTCTCACCCCGACCTTCCTCTTCTCAATGAACTCACAGTTTCTCTCTTCCAGAATCTAACAGGTACACTTACCATCAACAGCTTCCATCCAGATCAACAAAACTAGACTGGAGAGATGGCTCAGTGGTTAAGTTTCTTGCCTGCAGAGCCTAACAACCCAGGTTCAAGTCCCCATTGCCCAAGTAAAGCCAGACACACAAAGTGTATACATCTGGAGTTTTTATGCAGTGGCTAGAGGCCCTGGTGTGCCCATTTTTTCTCCCCCCACTTATTCTTTCAAATAAGTAAAAATATTTATTTGAAAAGAAAGATTAACAAAGCAGACTTACTTAAGGTATCACTGTGGACATGCAGGCTGAGGAACTCCGTGGCTGTTCTCCACTGGGCCCTGGGAGACACCACAGCCTTAGGGACAGAATAGACTATTTCTACCTACGAAGTTCTACATCCCTAGTCATCAGGACGACTCCCAGATGACGGAGCCTTATCCTTCAGCTCCCCTAACAAATCAGAGAGAAAAATTGCTCAGGGGGAGTTGTGCCAGGCAAAGACAGGGATAGCTTGCCAAGCTGGGCCTCCACTTGGCCTGGGCATTACACACACCCCCTTCCCAACAATGCACCTAGAAACCTGGTATCCTCACCTGCATGGAGCTGCATGTACACCCCACTCCAGACAATGGAGTGACGTGCTCTTCCTGGACAGCCCTATAGCAACACCCCACTTCCTTTCAAACATGTCTCAGAACATATCTGGGAATGGGAGTCGAGGGCTGATCCAGCCTAAATTATTTTTCTTTACATTTTTTAAAAAAATTAAAAAAAATTTAAATTTATTTTTATTTGAGAAAGAGAAAGAGAGAGAGAGAGAATGGATGTGCCAGGGCCTCTAGCCATCACAAATGAACTCCAAGATGCATGCGCCACCTTGTGCATCTGGCTTGTATGGGACCTGGAGAATCGAACTGGGATCCTTAGGCTTCACAGGCAAGTGCCTTAACTGCTAAGCCATCTCTCCAGCCCCCCTTTTTTGAGAAAAGCACCACAGACTGGCCTTTTTTATGAGAGAGAGGGCAAGAGTGAGAGAGAAAGAAAATTGGCCCACTAGGGCCTCCAGCCTCTGCAATCAAACTCCAGATGTGTGCACCACCTTGTGGGCATGTGCGACTTTGCGTATGCGTCACCTTGTGCAGCTGGCTTCCGTGGGATCTGGGGAGTCGAACATGGGTCCCTAGACTTTGCGGGCAAGCGTCTTAACTGCTAAGCCATCTCTTCAGCCCTCTACACTGGTTTTGAGTGCATGTGCAGTAAAGCAAATTGTGTCCTCTGAGTGAACTTTTAGAGAAAACCCTCTAATTGCCATCTTATTGCACATCTTTGGGTGTGCGTGTGATTAAAATCAGATGTATGATGGAAAAGAACACACACAGTGAAAAAAGGCTTAAATAACCCAAGCTTGTCAATCAAAACAGCAACCCCACCCCATATTAGAACCCTCAGTAGCAGAGTCCTCCTTTTCCTGGAGCTTAGAAAAGGAAGAAATATAGACCAACTTTATGTGTCAATTAAACTAAAGCTTGTTTGCTATTTTCAGTGTTTTTCATCTTAATTACTTTGTGTGCGCGTGTGTGTGTGTGTGTGTGTGTGTGTGCACAAGCGCCCTTGCCACTGCAAATAGAACACCCGACATTTGGGTCCAGCTTCACATGGGTGCTAGGGAACTGACTCTGGGTGGCAGGCTCTGCAAGCAAGCGCCTTTACTGAGCCATTTTCCCAGCCCTCTTCTGAACTGTAAAATCAGCTTGCCAATTCCTAAAAATAACTTACTGGAGTTTTCACAGAATTTTGTTGACTTTATTTTTTAACTTGTGGAGCTTCATCATCTTTAAAAAACCAACTCTGTCTGTCTGTCTGTTGGTTGGTTTCTGCAGATAAGGTCTTGCTCTGGCCCAGGCTGACCTGGGATTCGCTATGTAGTCTCAGGCTGGCCTCAAACTCCATTTCTTGGCTCATGGAAGCATCAGTACATGCTTCCTCCTAGATGCCCAGAATTCTTCCAGGGTGCAGAGGCAAAAGGGCTTAGTGCCCTTCTGCAGAAAGCCCCTTTCCTATCCTGACAGCAGCCGTATTCATTCCAGTTCAATCTGCTTTAGATGCTTAAAATAAACTGCAGAATTAGAAAACTAAACAGACAAATAAATAAGGACAGCATGGACACACACACACGTATGGATGTATATGTATACATACATACATATACACACACACACATATGGATGTATATGTATACATACATATATATATATATATATATATATATATATATATACACACACACACACACACAGTGGATTGGTCAATGGCTTGTCTTCTTCCTAATGAAACATTTAATTCTCTCATTATAAATACTATAAATTATACATATTAATTTGTGGCAGGCCCAACTACTTGAACATGTAAATTTGTCATTTTTTTGTCATTTTTAATCTCAGATTGGAAGTACATTTAAAAAGGTTAACAGACTGCATAATTACATGTTATTAACTGTCACATGAACTGCTACACACAGGTCAGGCCGAGTGGCCATGTGACTCCTGTTAACTATATCTAACCTCCTTGGGGGAGGTCCTGAGGGTGTGCCAGCCCTCCTGACTTCACAGCTGCCCATGTCAGCAAGTCTGGGACTCTGCCATGACTTTCCACCTCATTCACAGAGAGAACACTGGTGACAACAGCTACTCCTGCTTTTCATGTGTGATGGTTTCTACCTTTGATATGCATCACATGCATCATTGGAATGATCTTTTCATACTCAGAACCCATCAAAAGGGTATAATTGCCTATGCTTCATTAACCCTCTTTGTCAGAGGAGCCAATGAGAGCTGAGTGCCAACCCACAGAGAAAGAAAACACAGAACCCTCAATTATTAATGGAAGCTACACTAGGAGACTTTTTTTTTTTTTTGGATGGCTGAAAAGGATGCCTAATATTTATTTCTTTAAAATTTTTTTTAAATTCATTATTTTTTTATTAACAACTTCCATGATTATACAATATCCCATGGTAATGCCCTGCCCCCCCCCCAACCGCCACTTTCCCCTTTGAAACTCCACTCTCCATCATATCCCCTCCCCCTCTCCGTCAGTCTTTTATTTTGATGTCATCATCTTTTCCTCCTGTTATGATGGTCTTGTGTAGGTAGTGTCAGGCACTGTGAGGTCATGGATATCCAGGCCATTTTGTGTCTGGAGGAGCACGTTGTAAGCAGTCCTACCCTTCCTTTGGCTCTTACATTCTTTCCACCACCTCTTCCACAATGGACCCTGAGCCTTGGAAGGTGTGATAGAGATATTGCAGTGCTGAGCACTCCTCTGTCACTTCTTCCCAGCACCATGATGCCTACTGAGTCATCCCAAGGTCACTGCCATCTGAAAATAGAAGGTTCTCTACCAAAAGTGAGAGTAGCACTCATATATATATATGTATGAACATTAAGAGCTTACTGGGCAGTTTGATAAGCATAGTATATACATTTAGCCAGACAGCAACAGATGTTACACTCCTAGGGCTCATGACTACCCTTGTTTTAGGTTTTCAGTATCAGGGATGTATTCCCTCCCATGGAGCAGGCCTCCAGTCCAATTGGAGGGCAGTTGGTTTCCACCATGACAGACGTGCCACTATTGCACCCATTGGTTCGTTTGGCCTGGCTGGCAAAATATAAGGCTTGCAGTGTCCACTGCTGAGCGTCTTTACTGGTGATTTCTCTCTCCTAGGAGACTTCTTGACATTGGATACAGGTAGTGAAAAGTCTTGTTTAAATATCATGAGAGTGACAACAAACATGGTCTGAAACTCCCTATGATGGAGACAAGGACAGAGAAATTATGTGTGTGTGTGTGTTTGGAGAATTCTGACACTTAATCTTGGCAGATAAACTAATCAAAGTTGTTATGCAGCAATTTGAAATCATTGATTTTTGTCATTTGTTGAATTACTTACATATTGTTAGTATTCAGTATCTTCAACAGAATAGAATAAAGGTGCTACTTTCAGTAATGAATAAGGGAAAGGTTGATGTTTAAAAATCCATCACTTCTTGTTCATAGGCTTGAAGGGTGTCAGGAAGTAACTGTAAAGAAGATACAGGGTTAGAGCTCTGCAGAATACTAGATTTTTTTTTTTTTTTTTGAGGTAGCTCTCACTCTAGTCCAGGCTGACCTGGAACTCATACTTTGTAGCCTATGCTGATCTTGAACTCATGGCAATCTTCCTGCCTCTGCCTCCTAAGAGCCAGGATTACAGGTGTGTACCACCAGGACCAGCTTTAGAACTTTCCAAAAAATAAATTGGGGCTGGAGTAATGCCTCAATGGTTAAGGCACTTGCCTGCAAAGCCTAATGACCTGGGTTCAGTTCCCCAGTACCTACATAAAGCCAGATGCACAAAGTGGCCCATGCACCTGGAATTTGTTTGTAGCAGCTGGAGTCCCTGGCACACCCATTCTCTCTCTATGCCTGTCTCTCTTCTCTCTATCTCTCTCTGCTTGCAAAGAAATAATAAAACAATGTATTTATTTGCAAGCATAGAGAATGTATGAGGAAGAGAGAGAGAGAGAGAGAGAGAGAGAGGAGAGGAGAGTGAGTGAGTGTGTGTCAGGATCTCCTGCCACTGCAAACCAACTCCAGACACATGCACCATTTTGTGCATCTGGCTATATGTAGGTACTGGGGAATCAAACCAGGGCTAGTAGGCTTTTCAAGCAAGTTCCTTTAACCACTGAGCCATTTCTCCAGCCCCTGAGCATTTATTTTTATTGTTTGTATATTTTGTATATAACTAGCTTCATCATATTATCTCCCATATTTCTATTGGTTATGTTCATTTTCTGCTGAGTCATAAGCACCCCACATATCTTTTAATTTGGTACTTTGTAATTTATATTTAGATGTTCACGTACATTGTTTTATAAATTTATTTTATTTTATTTGTTTGAGATAGAGGGAGAGGGGGAGAGAGAGAGAGAGTGAATATGAATGGGCATGCCAGGGGCTTCAGCCACTGCAAACAAACTCCAGACACATGTGCCACCTTGTGTATCTGGCTTACGTGGGTCCTGGGGAATCAAACCTGGGTCCTTTGGCTTTGCAGGCAAGCATTTTAAACATGAAGCCATTTTTCCAGCCCCAAGTATATTGCTTTAAACTTTACTAGATCTCATAGAAATGTTTCTAGTTTTTATACCTGCATTAATCTTTTTCTATATAATCTTGGTTTTATAGCTCCCTAAAAAGACCATCTTTATTCCAAGAAGATGTGAATAACCCACTTTGTTAGAGAACCTATGGAATCATTACTATCGAATTTTGCTTTATGTTTTAGTTTATTCTGTTATATATGGTCTGAATTTGACTTTTGAGGATGTGGCTTTCCCTCGTCAGTCCCACAGTTTGTCAGACACTGAATTCACATTCTTGTTGGACTTCATTTAGGGGTGGTTTCTGTCTCATTAATTTTCTATTTGTGCAAAATATTTCTAAGTGTTGACAATATAATCCTGAGAAACGAGTGTCCACCTATTAGCCTCCTATCCACATCTTATTATAGCAAAGATGACCAGTCATTTCTCATCTTAGTATTTTAATAAGCCCAAAGTGGAGCGTCAACCTTTCAATGCACTTCTAATGCCTAATTGCAGTTATGTTTCTATTAAGTCACAGTGCAGACTCCAACAGCAAAAATAAATAAATAAATAAATAAAAATAAAAATAACAAGGAAAGCACAGAACAGTAGGAGAATGTTTGCTATTGCTGCCTCAGCAAATGAGCTTGCTTCACTATGCTTACCCCCTGCCTAAGACCTCTGACATAACAAAATCTTTCTCAAGTTTTATGGCTGCCTGCGAGGAATGATCGGTAATTATGCTCAGCGTGCCAAATGGCGCTTTTCTGATTGTCTCTTGCCACTGCGGGTCGTTAAGGACTACAGTGGGCTCCAGCACCGAACTACCCTGCACCAGGGCACAGCAGTAAGTGACCCTCGGCACCATTTCCAGATTGGCACGGAACAACCAAAAGACACTGTCCAGACCATACTTTGTTCTTTTTATTTTTGAGAAAGTGGGACGGGGAGACAGAGAGACAGAGACAGACAGAGAGAGAGAGAGAGAGAGAGAGAGAGAGAGAGAGAGAGAGAACGGGCACCCCAGGACCTTCAGCCTGCTAAAAGCGAACTCCAGATGCAAGCTCCCCCTTGTGGTGCATGTGCGACATTGCGTGCTTGCATCACGGTGCATCTGGCTACGTGGGACCTGGGGATTTGAACATGAATTCTTAGGCTTCACAGACAAGCTCCTTAACTGCTAAGCCATCTCTCCAGCCCTGTTTCTATTTAGAAAGTGACGAGGTTAAAATTGGAACTTTGCAGAACAGCTCTCGTCCTCTGTCCTAATGGGTCATTGGCCCCATGGCCTAGTTGCCCGGAAAGACAAACTAGCTTGGGCTGGGGAGCTGGCTTAGTGGGTAAGAGCGCTGGCCATGCAAGCGTGAGGGCTTGAGAGGACCTGAGACTGCTGGAGTTCCATTCCTCTGGGCCTGTATAAACAGCTGGACATGTCTCTAACTTCAGTCCTGCTTGTTTTGATTTTTGATTTTTGAAGTTGGGTCTCACTCTGGTCTAGGCTGACCTGGAATAAACTATGTAGTCCCAGGGTGGCCTCAAACTCACAGCAATCCTCCTACCTCTGCCTCCCGAGTGCTGGGATTAAAGGCTTGCATCACCACGTCCAGCTTTTGTTTTTTTTTTGAGGTACGGTTCCATTCTAGCCCCTGCTGACCTGGAATACACTGTGTAATCTCAGGGTAGCCTTGAACTTAATTCTTCACTACTTTTTTTTGACGCAAGCCCAACAGACTGTTATTTTTTTTTTTATGAGAGAGGGTGAGAATTGGCATGCCAGGGCCTCCAGCCACTGTAATCAAACTCCAGACACTTGTGCCACTTTGTACACATGTGCAATCTTACACATGTGTCACCTTGTGCGTCTGGTTTACGTGAGATCTGGGAAGTCGAACAAGCAAAGCCATCTGTCCAGCCCCACTATTTTCTTTTTATACAATCTGTAGCTCGCTTACTTTTTCCATAGTGCCATACTCAGTATTCTCACATTCCCACTTACTGCTGGTTTCAGTTTCCTAAGCAGTATCCTTCTTCCTAAAGTATATCCCTTAATAACTCTCTCCCCTGGGATATGAGACCAACAAATAGTACACTTATTCTTTGTGTTTCTTCTTTGTGCTCTTTAAAAGGATTTCTCTCTCGAGCCGGGCGTGGTGGCGCACGCCTTTAATCCCAGCACTCGGGAGGCAGAGGTAGGAGGATCACTGAGAGTTCGAGGCCACCCTGAGACTACAGAGTGAATTCCAGGTCAGCCTGAGCTAGAGTGAGACCCTACCTCGAAAAACAAAAAAAAAAAAAAAAAAAAAAAAAAAAGGATTTCTCTCTCTTTCTGACTCTTGGAGACAGTTCTGCGTATAGTTTACTGCCCCCTCTAAATATTACCAACCTGATAGTCTACAGCCTGTCAGCTGACAATGTGTTTTCCATTATAAACACTTTGCTCTCCTCTTCGGTGTTTTCTAGACTTTCCTTTTTGTCTTTGTCATTTGCACTTTTGCAGTGTGACCATGCCTGCACGGTCAGTAGAGGACTGGGTGCTCCCCCAGTGTGAAGATCCACCTCAATCCATCAGAACGGAACGGACAGCTAACCCCGGCCCAAGGCACCGAAACAATACCAGCTGTGAGGCGCGAGGAGAACTTGTTATTGAATGTTCTTGCCCCACTGGGCTGTGGGCTCTTAATTCCTCAGGATCACTCTGTACTGGACACGTTCAAGCTCTCTGGCCACAGCACAGTTGCACACCTTGGCACAAAGCTGAGTTAAAATAGTTCACTGGGTTGGAAAGATGGTCCAGAATGTAAAGGCGTGTGCTTGCAAAGCCTGACGGCCTGGGTTTGATTCCCCAGAACTCAGGTAAAGCCAGATGCACAAAGTGGCACAGGCTTCTGGCCTTTATTTGCCCATACCCACTCTCTTACTCTGTCTGCCTCTTTCCATCTCTCTCTCTCTCAAATAAGTTTTTTTTTTTTTTTTTTAAGGATAGTTTTCTGCAGAGAGATTTCTAGTCTATCTAGGTCAACTCCAGCCAGTCCAAGGCAATAATCAACTGCCATTTCTCTACTACTCCTAAGACGTCCCTCTCCCGGCACCTCTGAGACTGATACAGTGCACAATCAACATGATTTGAAGACCAGGCATCTGGATATGCAAATGTGACTGTGATTCCGAACATATATGGACCCACTGTACCCTTCAGCCTCACTTCCATCAAATGTTGGCATTTGGCTTGGGGCATGTCCCTCCTCCAAATTTAGCTTCCATTTCAGAGTCATATACAGCATTATCCAATCAGTAGGCTTAGACAGACAACACGTAAAGTTCAGGTACTTTTCACCTGGAAAACAGGACAGGTGACACAACATTGACAGATGGGGGGATTATATTAACGGAGCACACCTCTGAGGATGGGTGCACTGTAAACAGATTGTGCCATTTAATTATTTGTGACAACCTTTCCAGGTATATGCAATTATTTCCTGCAGTATACACTTATCAGTAGAGGCTTGGGAACGTTGATGATGTTCTCAAAATTAGCTAGCCCAACAGCACAATGGAACCACTTCAGGATCAACTGATTTGTCTCGCTCTTTCATACTGCCTGGAGGAGTCAGCTCTGAGTAGATGGGACTTGATTATAACCAGAGATGGGTGAGAAATCAGTCTTGGGGTGAGGTGAGTGAACTATTGGAACTTATTTGTGAGTGTTGGGGGAGTGCATGCATGTACACATGTGTGAAGGTCGAAGGACAACTTGGGCATCGTTCCTCAGGTATCATACACCTTTTTAAAGACAAGGTTTTACATTGGCCAGTTAGGCTGCAATAGCTAGCCAGTGAGCTCCGGGGATCTTGTCTCCATCTTTCCAACACTGGAATTATAGATATGTGCTACCACACCCAACATTTTAAAAATTATTTTATTTTAGTACATTATAACAGGTTATACTCTTTTTAAAAAAATATTTTATTTGCCAGGCGTGGTGGTGCATACCTTTAATCCCAGCACACGGGAGGCAGAGGTATGAGGATTGCAATGAGTTCGAGGCTAGCCTGAAACTACATAGTGAATCCCAGGTCAGCCTGGGCCAGAGTAAGACCCTACCTCGAAAAAACCAACATATATATATATATATATATATATACATATATATATATATATATATATTTATTTGAGAGAGAGACAGAGGAAGAGGCAGAGAGAGGGAGAGAATGGGCACATCAGGGCCTCCAGCCACTGCAAACGAACTCCAGATGCATGCGCCCCCTTGTGCATCTGGCTTACGTGGGTCCTGGGGAATCGAACTGGGGTCCTTAGGTTTTGCAGGCAAATGCCTTAACCGTTAAGCCATTTTCCCAGCCCCAGGCTATACACTTTTATTCCCCTATGCATGCTCCCATTTCCCTAGGGCCCTCCTAAGTGTAGTTATGGTATTCACTGTAAGGTCAAGAAGGCCTCAATCAGTCCCTGTTGGGTAGTGGGAGGGGGGGGGAGACTGTGCCTCAGGGTATTGCTACCCAGTTTGTGGCTCTTACAATCTTTTTTCCCCCTCTTCCACAATGTTCCCTGAGCCATGGCAGGCCTGCTGGCAGTTTGATTTAGTGTTGAGTCCTTTATAGCCTCTGGATTTCTGTTTTGATGGGCTTTGATTGATGACTGTGTCTGTCACCACTGCCCTGGAGCTGGTTGTCAGGCTAGCACTAAGAGCAACATTCATGTCACAGCTTCCTCTGCAAGTTCTTCTAGGCCCTGGCAGATGTGGTAGAGGTGGCACATCTCATGGTGGGCAGTCAGCTATCTTCTTGTTGTATCAACAGATCTTGGTTCTCCATTTTATCTGTCATCTGTAAAACAATACAGATTTTCCCACCAAAAGTGAGAGTAGCTTGGGTTAAAAGAAGAATGCAGTTATTTGCAAGACTTTTTGGTGTGCAAGGCTACTCTTGTTCTCCAGAGGGCACTGGGAGCTTCCCTCTGAAGTCTGTGACCTTACTTACCATGGGATTCTGACCTGATTTCCTGTGCCAGGTACGAATTCTCTCACTGAGCAGGCCTTGTGTCCAATCAGAGAATAGTCGGTTTCTTGCAGAAGCTCTGTGCCACTATTGCATAAGTGTGTTCTTCCTGTCCAGCTGGTTGATTTGATAGCCTGCAGGGTCCCCTGCTGATTCAGGATGTTGGTGACCATTGTCTTCCAGTGGCTACCAATGGGCTCTCTCCAGCACTACCAGGGCTAGCCAGGAGGGGGTTTGTTTTCCTTTTGGTTCCAGCATGGTGTTCTGATGTCCTGCACATGCCCAGCATTTTTACGTGGGTCTTGGGGATCAAATTCAGGTCCTTATGCTTGCTAAGCAAGCACTTTCCCTCTGAGCATCTCCCCAGTCTGCTTCTCATCTCTTCACTTACGCTTTCCCCGTGATTATGGCAACGGTGCTTCAAAGAAGACAGCAGTTCTAGAAGGTGCCAGCCGGAAGCAGGGTTTCACCAACAGCTGGTCTTTGTTACCTTAATAGGGACCAAGGATAAACATATGCACATTCTGGTATCTCAAATGCGGGGCTGCAGAATGCAGCACCACAGGTTCAATGATTATTTTGACATGTTCAGTTTCTTCTTGTTGCCAAATGACAGAACAAAGCAGTGATAACCATTGGGTGTGCTCCAATCCAGGCTTCATGCTAACTTATTCATGAATGCTACACTGATGTTTCCCTAATCTCATAAAAGGTTTATAAGCATACAGGAGGGAACATACAGAAAAGTTTTAAAAATTTAGTAGTTGAATGGCAAGTTTTCAAATTGTGCTAGAAAATTAAAGTCATCTTTCTTGTTCTGTGTGACAAGCCTGTGCTAGGATTCTGAAGTAGTGTGATGTTGATGTAGGTAGAGTCTCCTGCCCTTTTTGTGGATTTGGCAAAAAAAAAAGGGGGGGGGGGAATAGGTTTCTAGGTCTATATAAAGCAAAACTTTGCTGGAATGTTATGTCCAATTTACTTTTTAAAATATTTTTTATTTATTTATCTGCAAGTTTAGGCAAAGAGACAGAGAGGAAGAGAGAGAATGGGCACACCAGGGCCTTCTGCCACTGCAAATAAACTCCAGATGCATGCACCACCTTGTGCACTTGGCTTACAGAGTACTGGAGAATTGAAGCGCAGGTTGTTCGGCTTCCCAGGAAAGCGCCTTAACCACTGAACCATCTCTCCAGCCCTCATGTTGTCTAATTTTTGCATCCCAAGATATAATCATTCTTCAATTCTTCTTACTGTAAAAGGCACCTGACTGTGCAGATGGCTTTTTGTTCCTTAAAGGCAGTTCAAAGCTTGAAGCTTTCCGTTTTGCTTGGAAAAGACACACGGAGTCACTTCAGTCTTCTTCCACTAGCTAAGATTTGAGACATCTATAACTTGCTGGTGGCATGTGCTGGAGAATGTCCCCTGTACACAGAAGAATACATTAGTCGGCTGGTGGTGGTGGCTTCCAAGGCGAAGGGGGCAGATGGGGAGAAACTGTTTACTGGGCAAAAGGGTTTTACTTTGTATAGAAAGGTTCTGAACTAGACAGCTGTAAATGACAGCTGTAGGACTTCGTGAACACATGACGTGCCCCTGACTTGTTCATGATGAATTTTATGTTATGTGGCTCCACCTTAATACGTTTTCAATACCATGTTTCACATGCCTCATAGAATTGGCAAGACAACTATAGACCCGGCTTGGAAAACATAAAAAAAAAAAAAAAGGAAGCCACTTAAAATAACAAAGACTTTATGACAGAATGATTTTGGAGGGACATTCTGGTCTGAGGCTGAGCTTCCAGAGGGTGGAGAGCACTGTCACCCCGTGAGGAAGAAGGATGGACTACCATCAGAAACCAAACCTTCCCTGTTCCTGCATCGCTTCATTAGTGCAGAGCAATGAGGGGGTCCATTTGTTGGCTGGGTCAAGTTCAAGTGCTAAGTAAGGCAAGAATTCAGATTGTCAATACCTATGTGGGATGACAAGTCATATAGGATTCACAGGTCAAGAAATTCAACAGAGGGGCTGGAGAAATGGCTTAGTAGTTATGGCGTTTGCCTGCAAAGCCAAAGGACCTCGATTTGATTCCCCAGTACCCATGTAAGCCATATGCACAAGGTGGTGTATGTATCTGGAGTTCGTTTGCAGTAGCTGAAGTCCTGGCATGCCCATTCTCTTTCCCTCTCTCTCTCACTCTGCTTCTTTCCCTCTCTCAAATAATTAAATAAAACTAAAAAATAAACATTAAAACATTAGCCCAGGTCAGCCTGGGCTAGAGCGAGACCCTACAAAAAATAAGTTGGGAGGGTACAGATTATTCTATTTTATTTTTATTCTTTAATTTTTGGTTTTTCTGAGCTAGAGTCTTGCTCTAGCCCAGGCTGACCTGGAATTCACTGTCTAGTCTCAGGATGGCCTCAAACTCACGGCGATCCTCCTACCTCTACCTCCCAAGTGCTGGGATTAAAGGCGTGCGCCTCCATGCCCGGCCTTCTTCTTTTTTAAAAAATATTTTATTTATTTGAGAGACAGAGAGAATGGAACCAGGGACTCCTGCCACTGCAAACAAACTCCACATGCATGTGCCACCTTGTGCATATGACATTACTTGGTTACAGGGGACTCGAACTCCGGCCATCAGAACCAGGGCTAGTAGGCTTTGCAAGCAAGTGCCTTTAACCACTGAGCCATCTCTCCAGCCTGTCAGCACAATTTGTACCTTTTCATTTAACTTACATGATTTCAGCCACCACTGTGTCAAGAGCCACCCACATTTTTTACAGATGCACCCTTCACAGCTCCTGTCTTTGACTGGAAAGCCATCAGGCATGGGTGGAAGACTGGCCTATCTAACTGAAGATTAGTTGGGTATTGGTATTCCTAGATTTCTGACAAATGTTAATATTTGGGATGTGGGAATGAATCAAAATTCCTGGGAATTGAGTGGTTCTGATTATTGTTGTGTGCGCTTACGTGTGTATGTGAATGCTGGCATAAACATACCATGGCGCACTTGTGGAGGTCAGAGAACCACCTCTGGCTTGGCCCCTCCTCCTGCCTCCCGCGGCGGGCCTTTCCGGGGCCTCACTCTGCTCTGTCGCTCTGCACATGCTTCAGGCTCTCCAGGAAAATTTGCCTGTCTTGGCCTCCACCCCCACCAGCCTGATGACCACACAAGCCCTGGCTTCCAGCTCTTTACATGGAGTCTGTGGATCAAACTTGGGTACTGAGACTCAAGTGGTGATTGCTTTATCCACTGGGCCACCTCCCTAGCCCTGATTTTGACATATTTTTAAAAAAATATTTATTGGGCTGGATGGTTTAGTGGATAAGGCACTTACCTACAAAGCCAAAGGACCCAGGTTCAATTCCCCATGACTCACATAAGCCAGATGCACAAGGTGGCACATGTGTATGGAGTTCATTTGAAGCTGCTGGAAGCCCCTGCATGCCCACTCTTATCTGCTTCTTTTTTTTTTTTTTAATTTTTATTTGTTTATTTGAGAGCAACAGAGAAAGAGGTAGAGAAAGAGAGAGAGGGAGGGAGAGAATAGGCGCACCAGGGCTTCCAGCCACTGCAGATGAACTCCAGATGCGTACTCCCCCTTGTGCATCTGGCTAATGTGGGTCCTGGGGAATCAAGCCTCAAACCAGGGTCCTTAGGCTTCACAGGCAAGCGCTTAACCGCTAAGCCATCTCTCATTTAAAAATGTATTTTAAAAAAATCATTTGAGAAAGAGAATGAATGGATGGATGAATATGGACGTGCCAGGGCCTCCTGCCACTGCAAATGAACTCCAAGTGCATTTGCCACTTTGTGTATCTGGCTTTATGTGGATGCTGGGGAATCGAACCTGGGTCATTAGGCTTTGTAAACAAGTGCCTTTAACTGCTGGGCCATCTTCCAGTCCTGATTTTATTATCCTTTTAGACAAGTTTCTTATTTCTTTTTGAAATATTCTACCACATCCACACCCTTTCTCTGCATTTCTTCAAGTATTTCCCTTTAGGAAATGCTCAAACAGAGGTCAATGCAAAACATCTGTGCAATGTGACATTTGGATCTTTTATGTCAACACCACCACCACACAGAACACAAGTCAAAATTGCGGATTTTAGGACTTTTGTTTCCACAATGTCATTTCTTAGAACGATGCTGACCTGACAGGATGTATGAAATAGACAACACATGGGAGGCTGAGCGCCTGTAACTGCCGGTGGCTCCCGGGGCAGCAGGCGGGGCAGGGACGTGCGCTTAGCCTGCAGTAGCAGCAGCAGCAGCTCTGAGACAGACATAAGCTTCTTTCTCTTGTGTCCCTAGTGCTCCTGGGACTGTGGGCCTCAGTTTTAAATGCCACATCAACAATCCCTGCTGCTTTTGGGCTTGACTAGATTTCTTCAAGCAGTGATGGCTGTAAGTTGATTACTAAGCTTTAATCTCAAGACAGTTGTAACACTCCCCGCTGTTTCAGTAATTTTGACTCATTTGCCTGGAAATAGGGAAAATATGTAAACTTCCCCAAAACACTGGACGGAACTCCCACTCAGGAACATTCATGGGGTTTGTTTTTAAAATAGCTAGAGGCTTGAACAAATCAGTATAATGGTTGTATTGTTGACTTAATTTTGTTGCTTAAAGGCTCTCTCCTTTTAATTGGCTGGGTATGAGAAGTTATGGCCTCTTCTGACCCTGGGTGTAAATTTGTAGACTTTCTCTATTTCTTTTGGCCTTACTTACAATCTCATTTCTCATCTAAGCTCATTTCTTCCTTAAGCTATCTTACCAAACACAGGTAATATAGTAACCAAGACAAGCTATTGATGTTCTGTTATCCGAAGTCTCTCAAGAGAGGTACATTTTCATCCAGCATTACCGTCTAGGGACTACAGGCGACAGTTTATGAAAGCTTTCACCATAGAATGTACACCACCTTGTGTGGTTTCACCATCTGTAACCTAAACCGACCCATCTGAATGGCTGACAGAGGAGGTGAAGGCGACGCACACGAATGTAAAGCCATTGTGTTTCCAACTCGTGCTTATTCATTTCCTGACTCAACATTCTCAGCAAGGGCAGACCGACATGAATCTCGTTTCTTGGTTAGTCTCACTCCTTTAAAGGCGTGTGGGGCCTAAGATGGAAATTAGGCAAATCCCATCTGTCACCTGAGACTTAAGTTTTATATTAAAAGCTTTGTACTCTAGAGTTTTACAGCCTAAGGCGACAGGCTTGGCAATAACTGAATGAAACTCAAACAGTTGTCCTGCTATGGGTCAACTTCCTTCTACTTGCTCTTTTATAGGTGTATATCGCCCTGGAAATCCCCCGCTGTAGTTACTACGTAACAACACAGCTGACAGCCCGTTAGGTCTTCCTAATTTGTCTTGGAAGCAGGAAAAGATCTGCTCTCCCTCAATATTCAAGAAAATAACTACCATATAATTTGCCCTTTAGCTTCTTTAAGCTGATGGGATTTAAAAAGCTTAATTTTAAATTGTTTCCCTGTAAACACAAGTGTTTTTATCTCCTGTATGTCACATGTAAAGGCACTGAGAATGAATCCTAGGACAAGACTCTGAATGAGGACATAATTTCTAACAGCACCAAGGCGACGAATCAAACAGCAACCTGGCAACATTATTTGGGGATGGATTTTATTGCAAATATTTACTCAAAAACTACTATATACAGCAGAATTTTAATTGCTATTTAAAGCACTTAACATTCAGTGAAACAAAATTTAAGAATTCAAAGCACATTTTAAGAAGTAAAACTGCAGCGTTTTAAATAAAATTAGTACTTCAAAGCAAATTACCAGTTGTCATGTCACTCATTTCTATATTTGAAAAATCAATTTAGCAGCCAACTTATAGATAAATTAGGCTAATTTCCAAAACCTATTCTTTGCTGTAGGTCCCATTTGAAGTTCCTATTTTACAATGAAAGGAAAGTCACTTAAACATGGTTAACACAGGTGGAGGACATGTGCTCAGTCACTGCTTCCAGTATCTACATTCGACCATACTTTGGTTTGGCTTCCAGACCATCTGAATGGGTCTATTGCTACAGATCATTAAAACAACAGCAGAAGCATAATGGCTACAGGAGTTTCCATAACGGATGTCCAAGGAGATTCTGCACAGCTTATTCATTAACCAAAAGCACAAATATAAATTTATATTTTAACAATTTCACTTTCACTGAAAGTTTAAAGGTAAACTTACAGCCCAGCAGGCTAACACTTGCATGGAGATGCACAGACTCTAATATTCCGTGTACATGCTTTGACAGACTGGAATGTTAAAGGAAGTCTGAAATCGAGTAAGTCAAGCCAGCACTCAAGCATGCTTCGTTTACCAGCATCATCTTCAAAGTCAGCCTCCTCAGCAGCATGTCCGTATCTGTTACTGGCAGAAGGCGCTTGGCTTCCCCACTCTCCCTTCACATTAAATAAAGGGATAAGAATGGTAAGTGTAAGACCAATTTAAGTTTGAAATGTTTTATTAATAAAACTAATATTCTCATAATCATTCCATATTGATGACCAACACTCATTTTGTCAACAAGTGAATGAGAGCTGGAGAGATGGCTTAGCAGCTAAGGTGCTTGCCTGTGAACCCTAAGGACCCAGGTTCAATTCCCCAGTACCCACGTAAGTGAGCTACAAAAGGTGGCTCATGTGTCTGGAGTTTGTTGACAGTGGCTGGGGGCCCTGGCATGCCCATTCTCACTACCTGCCTCTCATAATAAAGAAAGAAAAAAATGTTTTTAAAGTGAGTGTGGTCCTTGGATGACAAACTAAGCCTTCACTAGGATTCTGTTCAGCTTCTTAAAACTTGGAAATTCACACTCATCATGCTCTCCTTGGTGGACTGACTTAATAAGCTTGCCCATACAGGTAAAGTGTGTGAATGACTTCCCCACATTTGCCTGCTTCTGAATTCTAACCCAGCACCACTGAGCTGGCTGGACAGCACAACTCGGAATGCTTTCTGATAATCATGGAAACTGTGGGTGACTAGATCGTCTCAGCTTTCTTCTCTTCCCTCCTCCAGGTCTGCTGCTGTCTCTGTCATTTGGGGTCTGTTTTCTCCAGGAACATGACCTGCATCATCTGACCCTGTGCCATCACTGCTGGCTAAAGGATCACCTTTGTGAAGGATCTCGGCCTCATGCTCAAGTACCTCTGATGGCGTCAGAGGTTCCAAGTGAACACTGCCTTGCTCACTGACATCAGAACTAACAGATTTGGGTTCATCTCTTCTCAAAAACTGATCAATGCTGACATCACCTGATGTTAGCCTCAACTCTTTAACATTCTTGGAAGAAAGCTGAGCACCACTGGAGTTTTGATCTTGACTTTGATTACATGAAACTAAGTTTTGTGAACTTTGGTCGGTCTTCAGTTCCATGTCCTGACGAGCATGCTGCATTGGTTTCTCCTTTTCCACGTGCTTCGCACCAACACTGGAACCAAAGCTGAAGATTTCCTTAGGGCTAGCAGCCTCATCGGCATGAACTGTGTCACTCTCTTTATCTGGAACTGCTCTGTGTTCTTTACTCTTTGTTGCTGACAGATTTACATCACATCCATTTCTTCCTTTGGACAAAGCAGCTTTATCTTGCTTACTGAAAAATAAATCCACTTATTATTTATTTCTTCATAAAACAATGTATTTCAACACTGGTAAAATACATACCTATTCTAAGAAGTTAAACAAAAAGCTAAGGGATATTTATCTAGCAAGCACACCTCATTATGATGTTACAGCCTGGGAGAAGCACATAATGTAAGAAGGCTGGGGTCTCTGCATGATGTAGGACAGACTGACACTGTTTTTGTTTGTTCACATCCCTGGCTAATACTAGTTATATTAACTGTAGTTAAACTATTACATATATAGCATAAAGATAAAAATGGAGAAATTATGTAAGTTAAAAGACTTCTGTTCTCGTAATTTGTAGCATATTAAAATTTCTTTAATAAAGACAATATTTTAAAATATGCTATAACTATAGTATTGTTTTTAACTCATAACATCATGAATCTAGAATGTTTGATAGGAACCATTCATTACTAATACCAAAATACAAAAATTCAAGTGACTTTTTACCAGTATAACTATTGTTTTATATCAACTGACTACAATTTAAAGACATACACTTTTTCCTTATATTTACCTTTTAGAACTTGATGCTTCTGATTTTCTTTCAGTCACATTACATCTTGCGGTTTCCTGAAATGATTAGAATATTTTTACCTCTGTGATTAAACATAAAGAAAGATTGTTATCATGTCAAATGTTCTAGTTACAAGGAACCTAATTGGTCAACCGATCAAACTAAAGTAACAGGAAACCTTTTGAATCTACTGTGAGCACAAAATAATTCTCCTTTCCTTATCAGCAGTAGAATTTTACAACTGTTTTAAACCCATAACATTTCAAGCCTCTCAATCAAGACCAAGAGGCAGTTAGTTGTCCACGTATATCAAAAACCTATTTTCTGCTTAGTTTTACTTTTTGTAAAGTTCAACAGACTCCCATATTTGTTCATAATCTTATTGATCATATTAAATTATCTCAAATATGTCATTAAATATTTCATAATAAGAAAAAAAACTATTTCCCTTCATACTCTTTAATATGGACTATAAAAATGTGGACTGTAATTAATTACTTGAATAGAAAAATTGTAACCCTGAATTTGAATGACAAAATACATTGAAAAAAACACTTGAAGTTTTGATTTCATATTTAAAACAGTTAGAATAATCCTTCTACTGTCAAACCAAGAATATGTAACAATAGACAAGCTGAAGAAATAATTTTTCAAATCTGTGATGGGAGGAAAGAGCATAGGAAAATCTCAGTATTCCAGAAACTACAACATTGTATAGCAATGATTACCAAGCACACATAATGTGTGAAGTGGTATGTTAGAAACTTCACATTTACAATTTCATTTAATCTTCACATTAGATATCATAAATTATCTTTTTACAAATGAGAAGTAATTATGTTAAGTAGAGAATCCAAAGCAGTACAATAAAAGGGGTAAAGGCTGAAATCTAGGTCTAGCCCTTAGCAGGCTGACTAAAGCCTGTGAAATGGATAATGCTTTACTAGTGATACGCATCTATCTCCAAACTGCTAAAATGGAAGCAAAGAAATAAAAGATTTTCACTCATAAAAAGCAAGAAAACACTAAAAAATGCTTACTAATTACTAAGGACATTTCAACAGAAGTTTATAAGATGGAAAGTGGCTGAAGGAGTGGAAAATGCCTTAACAGTATGGAGGAGGTCACAATGGAATGTCTGCAATGGGGCAGGGCAAGACAGTTGACTTGTTCAAAGAAAGAAAGACATCTGGCATTTAGGAAAACTCAGCACAATGTCTAGGGCACAAAAGGCAAAAGTGGGGCTGGAGAGATGGCTTAGCGGTTAAGGTGTTTGCCTGCAAAGCCAAAGGACACAGGTTCCATTCCCCAGGACACACATTAGCCAGATGCACAAGGGGATGCACACGTCTGGAGTTCATTTGCAGTGGCTGAAGGCCCTGGCGCAGCATTCTCTCTCTTTCTTTCTGTCAAATAAATAAAATATTTTTTTTTAAAAAGGCAAAAGTGAAGCTGAGGGAAGGTTGAGAATCTGACTGCTCCCTCCCTCCCTCACATAAAAGGTAGTTACCCCTTCCCTTCAAAGAGGCCTTTCATTTGTCTCTTGGCTCCTTCTAACCTATGGACAGCCTCATGGATCCTTATGTTTGGTGTCTTGGTCAAGTCCTAGACTTCTTGAAAGGAAATGAAAAAGAAATGCAGACTGAAAGACCATAAAGAACCACTGAGACAAGGCTGGGGAGATGGCTCAGCACTGAAAAGGCTTGCTTACAAAGTCTGCTGGATTCAATTCTACAGCTACCCATGTAAAGCTGGACAGGTTATTTGTTTGCAGCACAGAGAGACCCTGGTGGCATGTTCATACACGTGCCCACATACATGCACGTGAATAAATAATGTTTTTTTAAAAAGATAATTGTCTAAAGCCAAAAATACAAGATTGCAGCCCGGCCTTCTAACATTTATGAAAGTAAAACTTATGACAATGTAAGACAAAAGAACAAGTCTCTCATATCAAGATCATCAGAGTCTTCACTGCAGATCCCAGACCCTGATGCGAAGGAAACACCACACGCTCACTATGGAACAAGAGTAGAGGTGAACATCTGAGATAAGATGGGTCCACTCCTTGGAAATCACACCTTTCGACACTCACTCAAGAAAAAATTGATATTTTCAAGAAATTACACCAACAATTCTTTCAATCACTTAATTATAGAGTTAAACTTTACCTTGGATATGGATTCTTGTCTTTTAGTGGGAGCTTCAATTTTTAAGCTTAAAAGCAAAGTAAATACTTATTATTTTGTATTATACTTAACTAGAAATTATAAAATAGGTCTTATGCATGCTTAAATTAAAATGTTAATCTAAACCCATGTACAGTTTATGCTTGCCAAGCATGTGTAGGGTCCTTGGGTTTGAGCTCTAGCTATACAAAGAAAACAAATATTTCCTACTCTAAAAACAAGAGAGAATTTAAGAATTTAGCACATGGTCTCTTTGCTAAGCATGATTTAAAATAAAAAAACAAAATACATTAGCAAAACAATTTTAAGCAACTTTAAAACTTAAGTTATAGGCTTACATACACAACATGTGATAGCACTTAGTGATTTTTAAGGCATAAGATGAAGATTTTTATTTACTATAACATTCAATGTGAAGACCTACTTCAATACATAATTAACTCTGGAGTCAGTAATACACACAAAAAAGTAGAATTTTGATGGTAAATCCTTTTAAAAACTATTATAAGTGCTGTACATGAATAATTTTAAAAAATTCTTGACTTGTAAAATACGTGATTTATAATATGCCCATATTCAGAAAGGTACATAACATCTTGAAAACTTGAAAACTAACTTCTGGGCTGGGGAGATGGCTCAGTGGATAAAGCACTTGCTGTGCAACTGTGAGTATCTGCGTTCAAACCCTCAGATTCCACATAAAAAGAAGCTGGGCTGGAGGGATGGCTTAGCTCTTAAGGTGCTTGCCTGCAAAGCCAAAGGACCCAGGTTCGATTCCCCAGGACCCACGTTAGCCAGATGCACAAGGGGGCACAAGCAACTGGAGTTCATTTGCAGTGGCTGGAAGCCCTGGCACTCCTATTTTCTCTCTTTCTATCTATGTCAAATAAAAAACTAAATAAAAATAAAAATGTATTTTTTAAAAAGCCAGAACTGTGCCTAGCTTCTGTAATCCACATGAGTCTATGGCAAGAAGGGAGGTAAGAGACCCTGGCAAGGTCATACTTCCTCAGTCTCCCTCTCCCTTCTATCCCCACTGCTTGCAAATAAATATTTTAAAAACATAATTTTTCTAAGAATCTTTGCTTCAGAAAATACTGAGTACTACATATCATTTGATATTATATATTGAAGCCAACATTAGTATGTGTAAGCAGGGTACCCTACCTGGCATGAAATGCCATTAATGCAGTTAAAAGTGATTCACAATTTTATGAAAACTCAATTGCTACATATAAGGGGCAATATTTAATATTTTAACATTTACTGAACAATAAACTCAATGTAAACAACTAAGGATAAATTTCTTGAACAAAAATTAAGCAAAGTATTTCCCCTGGTTAGTCAATGAAATACAGAATCATTAAATACTTTTCATTCTGTTAGAAAACATTTTTAAATCAAGGCTATATGTAGCTGGAAGAAAAGTTCAGTGGTAGAGCAAGTGCCTACCACGTACACACACACACACACACACACACAGAGCAAGAAATGTTAATGCTTTGCTAGATATTAATAATTATATAAAATTACTTAGCTATATTACAAGTAACACATGAAACTTATCTATATGGTATATACTACACGAAACAAAATAGATCATGGCCTTTTTTGTTGAGTCACTCTATTAGAAGCATATTATAATTAGTAATTTATTTGTTGGTGACAGACATTTAACCCCAGAACTTGGGTGGCCAAAGTAGGACTGCTATGAGTTTAAGGCCAACCTGAGACTACATAGTGAATTCCAGGCCATCCTGGGCTAGAGAAAGCCCTTACATCAAAACAAAAAACAAGCTGAAACTATTAAGCCTATATAAAAACTGGCAAAATACAAAATGGTCAGAAAGTATTTTACAAGTTTTTTTTTTTTACTATACTATTGAAAATGTTATCAAAGACCATATATTTCTTATGTAAACAATATGACCATTATCACTTTCACATGTCTATAATTATATATTATATCTTAATTTTATGCAGCAAAGAAAACAAAAGCCATGAAGTATGTTTAACCACAAGTGCTGCCATTTCACTGGGAAAGTAAGTCCTCGTCTTCAATGGATACTGGGGCTGGAGACTTGTACTGCTCTTCATTTTACTGGCTAAGAAAGCAGTGGGTGAGAACACAAACAGTTATGGAGTTACCGGCACTAGGAGGCTTATTATCCTGATCTTGTTCTGTATTATTACTAATCTAGCACCCTTTGAAGAACAGACTTGTAATAACCAGTGAAATGTAGAAAACTCTAACGTCAATTAGAAACGTGTGCTATAAACTTCATCATTACATATTCACCACTAAAATGTACACTATTTTTGAAATTTGGGGGGGGGGGTTTCGAGGTAGGGTCTCACTCTACCCAGGCTGACCTGGAATTCTCTATGCAGTCTCAGGGTGGCCTCGTACTCATGGTGATCCTCCTACCTCTGCCTCCCGAGTGCTGGGATTAAAGGCATATACCACCATGCCTGGCAGTACATCTCACTGTATTTTTTAACAATATACATTTTAATATTCAGAAATTTTAATAAAACTAATACATCATTTATTTTCAGAAAAGAAAAAACATTTTATACATGTCTTCCTTACACAATAAAGATACTTGCTGAAATAGTTATCATTTGAGATACTTAATTTCTATAGAAAATACATCCAATTTGCTAAGCTCAAAGTTCAGAGCTGACACCAGGTAATTATACTTCTCACCCGAGAATATGGCAATGTTTTAACAGAAAAACGTAACATGATATTTAAAATAAGCCCTAAGATGACCATGTTCAACACGAAGAGAACAGAACAGCTGCCTTTAATTTCAACAATAGTGACCGGATTGCAAGTACTAAGTATTACTTCTTCTCCATGGACACCTACTGAAATTAAGGATAATCCCTTTCCTCGAGAGTCTAAAATGAAATGAAATCTGCATTCTTCTGCAAGGAGTCACAGTTGCAGGTTCTTGTGAGGTTTCATTCATACTATAAACATACAGGGTCAGGACAGAACCAAGAGGGTCAAAACATTCAGGCTTATTTCAGTAAGGCCACATTCTTTGTTTCCAATAACATTTAAAACCCAAAAACTTTATTAAATGATCATTTAAAAATGTAATGTGCAATTTAGTAAGATCTGTAAACAATTAAAGAAAAACAAAAGCTCAAAGACAGTTGTACAAGTAAATAGCAGTGAACCACTGAGACGAGGACTGAAGCCAAGACTGGCAGGCCAGCACTGAGACCAGGAATGCATGCAGTCAACAGCAGATAAGAAAGACGAGACATCACACACCTTTCTCACTGCTTTCTCTGAGAAGTTTCAACAGATTTAAGAGTGGGCAAGGTGCCTGAGCTACTATGTGTGCACACCCCAGTGTGCCAAGTGTTCTCGTCCTCCAAAGAGTTCACCATCAAGAAAACAAATGTGAAGAAGACATCTGAAGAAGATCTGAGGATGCAAGAGTACACGAGGACTAAGCCACCATGACGGGGACAGAGGAAAGGAAGCAGCAAAGATTACAATGACACGTGGCTCTGCAGGCAGAGCGGGAGTTATCCAAGGAGGCCATTTAGAGCAGCAGAAGTCAAACACCCTGAAAGGTGATGGGAGGACATGATGGAGACCCCACAGTCTCACAGGGCAGAAAAAACAAACTGGTAGTCACATTCAAAACTGGAGGTAGCAAGGTCACTGTAGAGAAGCAGTGCTGTCACCATGCCAGTGTCCATACTAAAATCAGGATGTGTACATCACTAAAAACCACAGGCTAAGTCAGGAAGTTAGGAATCTCCACATGAAAGTACAAGAGAAAGCCGCGTGTGGTGGCACATGCCCTTTATCTCAGCACTCAGGAGGCAGAGGTAGGAGGACTGCTGTGAGTTCAAGGCCACCCTGAGACTACTTAGTGAATTCCAGGCCAGCCTGGGCTAGAGTGAGGCCCTACCTCGAAAAACAAAACAAAAACAAAAGAAGTACATGAGAAGACACATGACCCAAATGTCTATAGAGCAGTTACAGAATAATGATAACACTACTGATCAAGATAAGGAATTTACAGAGGGAAAAAACATTTTTGCAGGAAAAATAAATTCAACTTGGGACATGCACAGATTTGGGACTTGCAGTATATGCACATGAAAATACTGATCACTCCAAACATTGTTTCTATCTAGGTAACTCCAAAATCAACATCTAGCACAAGACCCCTCCAGTTTTATTAGTTTTCCACTCAGTTGATAATTTAATTCAGAAAAATATTGTCCCTTGGACTTGCGTCCTAGGTTATCCAGTAGTCCCACTGCATGGATGAGAAAATCTGAGGTCTGCAATGCTGAAGTAACAAAGCTGCCAAGCAACAGAGCAGGGTTAAAGGTAAGGACTGTATATTACTTCACATCTGCATTGCTCTGCCTCAGCAGACTGCTCTCCTGTGAAGCAGGCTTCCTTGTGACCTCATCAAAGTGAAAAAGCTATTTCTGTCTTGAAATGATTTGAAATGTTGAAATCAAGTCACAAGTTAATCTTGCTACACAGTCAATTTCTGTATTCTCTGCTCTATTAATTTGCTGCCCATACATCACAGACATACTGCCCTACAACTGGGAGGCTAGACTACCATCCAGTATTATGAATGTCACTTGTTGCCTATCATTAAGAGAGGCCAATACACTCCCACAAAGGCAGAAGTCTATGCTGACAGAAACCACTTGACTTCATGTACTACCTACTGACTTAGGAATTTCACACCAGGGCCCCATGTACTATAGCAGTTCTTGTTGCTGAAAGCAGCTTATAGAGGAAAGGATTTATTTCAGTCTTGCATTTTCAAGGGGAAGTTTTATCATGGTGGAGAAAGCATGACAACTGGTTCACATCATATCTCAGCAGCAGAAGCAAAAGCAGCCTGAGTTAGCTCTGAACACCCAATAGGGTTAGACTAATCAACCTGAAGTTACACCCCTACCAACACACCTCCTCCAGCAAGGCTCCACCAGTTGGAAACTAAACTAAGTAAGAGGCTTAATCCCAACACTGGAGGATATAAGATATTTTACATTTAAACCACTGCAGCAGGAAATCTAGAGGACGTGAAGATCTCCAAATAGTTCCAATCCTAGTCATATTTCAAAAGTTTATAAAAGGAGAAGCACCCAAAATGAACTTACATGTTAAGACTGGTTTGATTTTTCTTTCTTTCTTTTTTTTTTTTTTGAGGTAGAGTCTCATTCTAGCCCAGGCTGACCTAGAATTCACTATGGAGTCAGGGTGGCCTCGAACTCATGGCGATCCTCCTACCTCTGCCTCCTGAGTGCTGGGATTAAAGGCGTGCGCCACCACACCTGGCTTTTGTTTTTTGAGGTAGGGTTTCACTCTAGGCCAAACTGAGTTGGAATTCACTCTGTAGTCTCAGGGTGGCCTCAAACTCACTGCAATCCTCCTTCCTCTGCCTCCCTCCCAAGTGCTGGGATTAAGGCGTGCTAGACTGGTTTGCTTTTAATCCCCTGCTAACTTAGACAAGATGAAGACACATGACTATTTAGAATTTATCAGATTTTAGAGCTTGGATTATGACATGAGCCAGCAATTCCTTCAGGTTAGGTCAGAAATTCACAAGTCTCCTTACATATTATTCAATGTTCAAGATTTAGTAAGAATAAAATAGTTTTTTTAAAAAATAGTATTTTCTTTTTTTCCCCCCAAGGTAGGGTCTCATTCTAGCCCACACTGATCTGGAACTCACTCTGTAGCCTTAAGCTGGCTGCGAACTCATGGCAGTCCTCCTATCTCAGTCTCCCAAGTACTAGGACTAAAGGCATGCACCAACACAACTGGCCAAAACAAATGTAAGGCTTATTGAAAAAGACTGTCATTCTGCATGACAGTTACTTACCACTTTCATGTATGAATAATAATTTACTGTTTAACTGAGAGTGGTATAAAGTGGCCTTTCACTTTGGGAGGTTTGAATTCTTTATGAGACAGTACTGCACAAAAACCAGACAATGCCACTTAAAAATAGTATGAATGGCTTAACTATTATCAAACTAGTCACTGGTGAGGCCATCTGAAGATGCAGACTGAACGTCAACTCCATGATTACAATTGGCATGCCTATTCTTTTTATAATTATTTTTTATTTATTTGCAAGGGATTCAGGAGAGAATGTGAATGGGTGTGCCAGTGCCACTGCAAATGAACACCAAACACATGCACTACTTTGTGCATCTGGTTTTACATGGGTACTGGGGAATCAAAATCAGGTCACTAGGCTTTCCAAGCAAGTGCCTTTAACCACCGAGCAATCTCCTCAGACCAACACTCCTGTTTGTTAATAACCAAAACAGCATGAAACATGGCTTTGGTTATGTTCCCTACCGGACAGTCTCGAGCAGTTGGCAGGGTGCTGACATGTAGTCTTGGCACCTACATGGAAGGTTATCACGTCACTGTGTTCTCAGCAGATGTACGGGAGGTTATCACGTCACTGTGTTCTCAGCAGATGTTAGGAGGGTTACCACGTCACTGTGTTCTCAGCAGATGTACGGAGGGTTATCATGTCACTGTGTTCTCAGCAGGTGTACGGAGGGTTACCACGTCACTGTGTTCTCAGCAGATGTACAGAGGGTTATCACGTCGCTGTGTTCTCAGATGTATGGAAGGTTATCATGTCACTGTGTTCTCAGCAGGTGTACGGAGGGTTATCACGTCACTGTGTTCTCAGCAGATGTATGGAGGGTTATCACGTCACTGTGTTCTCAGCAGATGTACAGAGGGTTATCACGTCACTGTGTTCTCAGATGTATGGAAGGTTATCAAGTCACTGTGTTCTCAGCAGACGTACGGAGGGTTATCACGTCACTGTGTTCTCAGCAGGTGTACAGAGGGTTATCACGTCACTGTGTTCTCAGATGTATGGAAGGTTATCATGTCACTGTGTTCTCAGCAGATGTATGGAGGGTTATCACGTCGCTGTGTTCTCAGATGTATGGAAGGTTATCATGTCACTGTGTTCTCAGCAGATGTACGGAGGGTTATCACATCGCTGTGTTCTCAGATGTATGGAAGGTTATCATGTCACTGTGTTCTCAGCAGATGTACGGAGGGTTATCACGTCGCTGTGTTCTCAGATGTATGGAAGGTTATCATGTCACTGTGTTCTCAGCAGATGTACGGAGGGTTATCACGTCACTGTGTTCTCAGCAGACGTACGGAGGGTTATCACGTCACTGTGTTCTCAGCAGATGTACGGAGGGTTATCACGTCACTGTGTTCTCAGCAGATGTACGGAGGGTTATCACGTCACTGTGTTCTCAGCAGATGTACAGGAGGGTTATCACGTCACTGTGTTCTCAGATGTATGGAAGGTTATCACGTCACTGTGTTCTCAGCAGATGTATGGAAGGTTATCACGTCACTGTGTTCTCAGAAGATGTATGGAGGGTTATCACGTCACTGTGGTCTCAGCAGATACATGGAAGGTTATCACAACACTGTGTTCTCAGCAGATGTATGGAAGGTTATCTGTACCACACTATAAGAGCCATGTCATTGTCTTGCTTGGTGATTCAAATTAGAGGGAGGAATTCAATTTTAAGGAAAGGCAATTTTCCATTTTCATTCTTCCTACAATTCTTTAAAGGGGCCTAATAAACTATAATGAATATTTCCCTGCAGATATAGTCACCTGTCTTAAGACCACTTTCAACCACACTTCAGATGAAGAGACTCAGGCAACCTGGTGATAAAGTCATGGCCCAGTGGGTCCTCTGCTTGTGAAGGACAAACTGGGCAACCACTCAGAGCTAGCTCAACTCTTAAAATCACTTCAAATGTGGTTTTTAGAATACTTTATTCTATCTGTAAGATATAACTCATGAGTAGCCTCACTTCCAAACCTGAGGTACAATGTATTCACTATGGACTCTAATGCCATGAAGAAGTGCTAAAGGAATTACTTTTCTTCTTTTTTCTTTTCTTTCTTTCTTTCTTTCTTTTTTTTTTTTTTTTGGTTTTTCGAGGTAGGGTTTCACTCTAACTCAGGCTGACCTGGAATTCACTATGTACTCTCAGGGTGGCCTCGAACTCACGGTGATCCTTCTACCTCTGCTTCCCAAATGCTGAGATTAAAGGCTTGCCAAGTGCTGAGATTAAAGGCGTGCGGCACCACGCCCAGCTTAAAGGAATTACTTTTCTATGACCAAGGTTTTGTCAAGGAAAAGAACCTTAAAAACCTTAAAACTAATTCTATATCATAGTTAATCCACACAGGCAGATATGTCCTGGAGAAAACAGAAGAAGGGAAAAAATGGAATAAGGGACAAATAATTTCATAACTAAATTCAGTATTGCCTCTAACATTGTTAGAAAGGTAGATTACTTTTTAAAATTATTTCACATTGTAAAAAAGATACATCTATATCAACTACTGCTAACTAGTACAAATATGCATTTTCATAAAATTAGTTTTTCATACATCTTAGTACTAAATAGCTAAGGAACTCTGGTAATATATATCTGATAATTAACAAAATACTGTATTTAAGGAAGGGACTCTAAGTTAAAAAGGACTATTGCTCTTCTAAGCAGAGAGGATTATGTGCTAATTTCTAACAGGGAAGTGTTATTTTATAGTCTTCTGACACAAACAGACAGAATTATTCAATTCTCACTGTACAACATTTAATTAAACCATGGTGATGAGATGTCATTCACCCAGTAGTTTGGAGGAATGTATTATAAAACTGAACCATAAACCAAAATTGTAAATAACCACAGTATAGATGAATTGTCACTGAAACTCTCAATGATGAGAAGATGCCATGGGCACGAGGTCAAAGTTTTAAATAAATGGATAGATAGAAGGCTAATGAAAAAAACCTCCTGGAGACAACAGAGTGATGAAGACAGTATAGCACTATGCCCACTACTAAGCAATAAACCTGTTTGGAAAAAATCTTTTATTTATAGTGTAATTAGTTCAGAAACTTAAAACTAATAGATTCAACCTTTTATTATTGTCAATTACAAGGTACACAATACAAAATAAATGGCCATTTAACATAGCTTCATCTCTGCTCCAAAGCATAAATGAAGAAGCTCTGATTTTTGAGAAAAAGCAAAAGCCCAATGGTTAAAGGTATTTGCTTGCAAAGCCTACCAACCTGGGTTTGATTTAACATACCCACTAAAAGCCAGATGTACTAAGTGAAGCGTGCAAGTGGAGTTTGTCTGCAGTAGTAGGAGGCTCTGGCGTGCCTATATTCTATTTTTTTGTTCGCTCTCTTTATTAGTGAGTAACTAAAAACATTTTTTAAAAAGCCAATAGAATTTTTGGGTTTTTTGTTTGGTTTTTGAGATAGGGTCTCACTCTAACCCAGGTTAACCTGGAATTTACTATTAGTCTCAGGGTGGCCTCAAACTCACAGTAATCCTCCTATCACTACCTGTGGCATGCACCACCATGCCAGGCCAACATAACTTTTTTTGAGTTATAATTTCAGTGGCTGCTGATTTTTGAGGCTAGTAAGATCATAACAACCACTCTGCTAGTCTTGAGAATTCAAAAGATTAGTGTAGTATGAATAGGGTCCTTTCAGTGTGTTAGAGGGAAATGCAAGGTGCACTAAGTCAACACAGTTTTAAGTCTGCATGCCAATCAACAGGCTTCTAAATAGCAGTTAAAGCCATGTTCCTACTTAGGGGATAAAATCCAGTTTTTATATAAAATCATAATTAGTAAGTAATTTCTGGGACACTTGAATACCATATTTAAAATATATTTTATTTTTTTATTTATTTATGAGAGAGAATGGGCATGTCAGAGCCTCTAGGCACTGCAAATGAACTCCAGACACATATGTCACCATGTGCACGTGGCTTACGAGGGTTCTAGGGAATTAAACCTGGGTCCTTAGGCTTTGCAGGCAAGCGCCTTAACCACTAAGCCATCTCTTCAGCCAAAGTAGCATAATTTTTACTACAATAAAATAGATCAAAACTGTTTAATAGATCTGCAGCCAATATAGCTAAAATAAATAACAAATTTAATATATATGTAAGAAAAACATGTGCATTATTGGTTATCATATATATTTAACATGTTACCTTTACCCAAAGGCACTACATTAATGACTTATTAGAGTTTACAAATCAGATATACAAATGTCACTCTACAAGTTGTTGTCCTTAAGACTCACAAGGGTCCAGGTAAAACTAATAACCCTGAGATAGGACAGAGGGTTCGACAGCGGTCCAAGCAGCAGCCTGATTAGAGAGCTACAAAATACAGCAAATTCTTGACAGAACAAACTAACACTAAAGTTTGAAAGAATAATCAAGCAGACATCAACAAATTTAGAGAACATAAGACCAAGCCATTAAGAGTTAATTGTAAACATCAGAAACCTGACAGTGAGTATTATTTTAAAGAATATACTTAATGCTGGGTAATATTTTTTCAGTAACAGTTAAAAACAAGCGCAGCTTGGAACATATTCCTGAGAAGTACTATTCCAAGGACATGAAAGCTGCCATGATTCCTAATATCCATAGTTTCTCTATTTCTTAGACTGCATTTATGCTAGAGGGAAAACTGAAGACAGCAGTCAAAATGACTAAACTTCAATTTGGGAGTTGAAGCCATGATCTGATGGGCATCTCGGTCATAATTAGCCCATAAGCTTAAGATGAAAGCCAAAGCCTCAGTGGGACGTGTGCTCTGTGTGGGGGGCCATGAGGCCAACTCCAGCCACATCAGCACCAGCCTGACGGGAGGCCAGTCAAGGAAGGAGTCTCCCCAAGACGGGGTCTCTTGAGGCCATGAACTAGAGCAGGCCCCACAGTCAGATTATGCACACTCCTTGGAAAGACAACAGGCGTCACTTCTATTCATCGAGGGGGACACTGTCCAGGTGTGCCCTGGATAGTTTTTGAAATTTCTGGGCTGCATCTGCATCTGAAAAATAAGAAAGATAGCACGGTGACAGACAGTGGATGAGGAAGCAGGCAATCACCTGGCCTCAAAGTTGAAGACATAAGTGAAGGAAGCACACAACAGCAATTGACAAATGCCGTATCGCTGAAATGTGCTATTCTGGAGGCAAGTGCAGCAGAGAAAAATCCAAATTATGTTAAGCAAAGTAAGCAAAGACTATAGTTATTTTCAGAGAGAGAGAGAGAGAGAGCCAATGACAGAAAATGCATGTTAAGATACATCAATCTCACACAAAGACAAGGTGGAACAGGAATCTAGACCCAACTGGAAGCTGAAAAGTGCTGGGCAGGGAGAGCTAGTGTCATGGACGTGGCTGCTTAATGACCAAGTGTAAGAAAACGTCTCAGAACTTTGAACTGAGGAAATGCCTACAAGTGTCTTAGCAGGTTTTGAGCTCCACAGAGCAGGCACTTATTTCAACAAGCAGCTTGAAAATAAAATGAAATAAAATACCTTCTATTTTCATTCCCATTAATGATAAACTTGAGAATTCAACAGTGCTAAAACCCATCAAAGTAAAATGCACTGAATAAAAATTAAACTTACTCAGAAAGATGTTCAGAAGTTGGGATACAAACAGAAACTGAAATTAGAAAAGAAGTTTTACATTTACAAGAGATATGAACTGTGATGGGTGAGAAAAATGATTTAGTAAAGAGCTAATATTATGGGTGACAAAAAAAAAAAAAAACAGGTAAATATAAAACGTCCAAAATAGCACAGTCTTACATACATACCTTTGTCTATTCGAACTTGGCAAGTATGAGTTGCATGCTGACTTAGGTGTGCAGCCATATTATCTAAGCCAGAAACATCAGTTAGGAAACCACAATTAAGGCACACTAGAGTAATGCCCCTATTAGAAAAAAAATAGCATAAAATGAAAGGTTTTTATCTTTTATGAAACCCATACACAAGTTCACTATTATTTTCCCATTAATTGCTTTTTGGGTCATAAGAATAACTGACCAATTAAGTTTATAAATTGGACATGACTACGAAAAATCCTCTAGAAAATGGCACAGCCATGTCCAAGTTGTGATACCATTCATTTATATCAAGTATTTATGCTTTCTAAACATTTACCTTTGGTACCAGTTGAAAAAGCCAGGAGTCTAGACCAATAGGCAGCCCTGGGTCTAAGAGCATTAACTAAACAGACTACACACTGCTTGTTCCTCAGTCTGCAAACTGAGGATAGCACATTTATGCACTTGGTGCTTAGTGAGGCCATCTCTACATACGATGCCACTAGGTATTATGACTATGGTGGAGAACAGAAACAGACTCCAATGGAATTTACAAACTAGTGTTTTTTGTTGTTGTTTGTCTGTTTTTGAGGTTGGTTCTCACTGTAGCCCAGCTGATCTGGAAATCATTATGTACTCTCAGGCTGGCCTTGAATTTACAGTGATCTTCCTACCTTTGCCTTACCAGTACTGTGATTAAAGCTGGGTACCCGGTGGCTACAATCTAGTGTCTTATTTAGTCAAAAGAAACGTAAGATGGGCATGCATTTAATCCCAGGACTCGGGAGGCAAAGGTAGGAGAATCACTGTGAATTCCAGGCCATCCTGAGACCACATAGTGAATTCCAGGTCAGCCTGGGCTAGCGCGAGACCCTACCTCAAACACCCACCCCCCAAAAAAGTAAAAGCCAGTCATGTGCATCTATCTTTAATCCCAGCACTAGAGAAGATAAGATAGGAAGATCATCATGAGATTGAGGCCCACCTGGGACACAAAGTGAGTTCCAGGTCAGTCTGGGCTACAATGAGATCCTGTCTCAAAAAAGAAAGAAATGAAATGAAAAGGGGGTTCGGGGGTGGGGGGGGAGGCAGGAGAGAAAGAAAGAGAAATATAAAAGCTTTAAAACAGATTATGTGGCTGCAGAGATGACTCAATGGGTAAAGAATGAGGACCTGAGTTTGGAGCCCCAAAATATAGATGTGGTGGCACACATCTGTAATCTACGCACTGGAAAGGCAGAGAGATGGGGAATCCCTAGGGCTCCTCACCTGGCTAGTCCATCCAAATCAGTGAGAGGCCTTGTCCCAAAGAATAAAGTAGGTAGCCATAAAGGAGGACATTGATGTTGACCTGAAGCACACACATACACACACACTGTACTCACACATGGGCTGACAGACATATGAACATGCATACACAACATAAACAACCCAGATCACGTGACTGCATCAATTGCATGCTGTGTCAAGGTCTTCACCACTAGCATCAACAGCTGGTGTCATTCTCATTGAATACTGAATTAACTAGAGTAGCTAATAAAACCCCATCATACCAGCTCTGTCAACTAGCCTACCTAGAGGGGACAAACTATTCATTCCCTGTAACAGATGTAAGAGTGCTACAATTCTTTAATGAAATATGTAATGATTACGATTCTCAATCATTTAAACTTTTTGCTGTGAACTATCTGGGTGCTCACTGGGTCAAGCAGTATAAGATTTGCCATCTGAAGCATAATATAACAATGAGCACACATTAAAGTATATATCACTGACCTTAAGATTGCAATTAAAAATGTGTTTAAAATCATGAGGTTTTTGTTGAAAGGTATTAAAAAATATTAGTAAAGGTGTGAAAATACTGAAATGTTTCAAAGAACAAAGAAAATCATAATAGATTTAATTAACTAGATTTATAGTAGTAAAGCAATTGGGAGTATGTTGGGTCAAACATCTGAAGTGCTTTGTAAAAGAAAATCAAAGGTTATTTTAAAAAACATTTTTATTTGCAACTAGAGAAAGAAAGGGAGAGAGCAAGAGAGAGAGAGAGAGAAAGAGAAAGGGAAAAGGTGTACCAGGGCCTCTCACCACTGCAAACAAACTCCAAACGCATGCATCACTTTATACATCTGGCATTATGTGTGTACTGGGGGCTTGAACCTGGGCTGCCGGGCTTTGTAAGCAAGTGCCTTTAACTACTGAACCATCTCTCCAACCCCAAAATCAAGTATATTAAATATATAAATGATATAATGTTCGAAGTTATTTAACTTTATTATACGTTACTTAATAGGAAAAGTGATTATTTAAAACTCCTCAGCTGGGTGTGGAACTCAACTTTTTTTTTTTCCTTCTTGCTTTTTTTGAGGTAGGGTCTCAGTTTAGCCCAGGCTGACCTGGAATTCACTATGTGGTCTCAAGGGGTGCATGACTTTAATCCTAACACTTGGGAGGCAAAGGTAGGAGGATCGCCATGAGTTCAAGGACCCCCTGAGACCACATAGTGAATTCCAGGTCAGCTTGGGCTAGAGTGAGACCTTACCTCGGAAAAAAAAAAAAAAGCAAAAAAATTCCTCAATTTTGAAATGGAGTATTTATAAATTAAAACTTGAAAGTATAAAGAAAGTTTAAAACTTAAATATTTAGGGTTGGAGAGATGGCTTAATGGTTAAGGAGCTTGCTTGCAGCTCCAAAGGACCCAGGTTCGATTCCCCAGGACCCACGAAAGCCAGATGCACAAGGTGGCACGTGTCTGGAGTTCATTCTCAGTAGCTGGAGGCCCTAGCACACTCATTTTCTCCCTTTCCCTTCTTCTCTCCCTCTTTCTTGTTTTCAAATAAATAAAATTAGAATATTAAATATTTAAATATTTATGCAGAAGAGGCGGTGGAAAGAATGTAAGAGCCAAAGGAAGGATAGGACTCCTTACAACGTGCTCCCCCAGACACAAAATGGCCTGGATATCCATCACCTCACAGTGCCTGACACTACCTACACAAGACCATCATAATGGGAGGAAAAGATCATGACATCAAAATGAGAGAGAGACTGATTGAGATGGGGAGAATGGAGTTTTAAAGGGGAAAGTGGGGGGAGGGAGGGTATTACCATGGGATTTTTTTTATAATCATGGAAGTTGTTAATAAAAACCATTTTTTGAAAAAAAAATTAAATATTTAGCCTAAATATTATGTTCTTTTCTATGGTAAACTGCCATTGCAAACACTAATGGTCTCATTGAATACATAGGGAGTGGCAGGCAGTGTGGACTACATGAGATCCTGTTTCAAAAAGGAGGAATGTAGCCGGGCGTGGTGGCACACGCCTTTAATCCCAGCACTCGGGAGGCAGAGGTAGGAGGATCGCCGTGAGTTCGAGGCCACCCTGAGACTCCATAGTGAATTCCAGGTCAGCCTGGGCTAGAGTGAGACCCTACCTCAAAAAACCAAAAAAAAAAAAAAAAAAGAGGAATGTAATCAAAGCTAATTATCAATGAATTTATAAATAGTTAGTGGTTATTTTTTCTGTATAGTAACCAAATTATATGTTTCTCTTTATTTGAATATGAAGAAAATAAGGGGCTGGATAGAAGGCTCTGCAGTTAAAGGTACTTGCTTGCAGAGCTTATTGGCCTATGATCAATTTTCCAGTATCCACATTAAGCCCGTTATACAGAGTGGCACATGCATCTGGAGTTTGTCTGCAGCAATAAGAGGCCTTAGAGCACCCATATTCATTCTCTCTCTCCCTGTTCCCTTTCTTCCCCATTCTCTTTCTCAAATAAAGAAATAAAAATAAGAGTTACAAAATCTATATGCCTATTTCAGGAATTCCAGTACCTTAAATGAAAAGGCATTAAGTCATTTTACTATGTAACTTAGACATCTCTTTAGTATTCAAGTACTGATAAGCTTCATTTTTGACTAATTTTACAATGCACATGTATTTCAGTTGGGCCCTATTTATCACCATTAACTGAATTTAGCAAGAGAATGATGGTACATCTCTGATCTACTGAGAATGAAGAGAACTCAGTAACCATCCAAATAGGCATGTCAACATCAGGTTAATCAAAATGATAAATAATCCAAAGTGACATAGTATTTCCTAACTGTAACAAAAAAAAAACATAACAAGTGCGTGTAAAGATCTGGAAGAATGTAAGCTTCATCCACTGCTGGTGGGAATATAAAAGAGTAGAAATACATTGGAAAACAAATCACTGGGTGTGATGGTGCACGCCTTTAATTCCAGCACTCAGGAGGCAGAGTTGTACAAGGACTGCTGTGAGTTGGAGGCCACCCTGAGACTGCATAGTGCATTCCAGGTCAGCCTGGGCTAGAGCGAGTCCCTAGAACAACCCCCCCCCCCACACACACAAAAATCAATTGGACAAGGGTGGCATAGCAATAAAGTGGGATATTATTCATCACCTGAAAAAACTAAAGCATGATGCAAACGACAACATGAGTGAGCTTTGGCAAAGAGCCAGAAAGGACCACGTAGTGCATAACTGAACTTAAATAAAGCTTTGCAGAATGTGCCAGCCCATGTATATATGCGAATGTATGTACAAGTGTGTATAATACACACACACACACACACACACAGTGGGTTTGTGGTTGCTTAGGGGTGGTTCCAGCTGGATAGAACTGGGATGACAACTAGTACATGGGTTTAAGAGCCTGTTCTACTCTGGCGCCCGCTGCACAAGTCTGGGGTCACTGAGACTTACATGGCAGTGCACGAGCTGTGTGTCAACACAGACATTTTATCAGAAAATCAACTATAATTACTGCTCAGTAACATGAAAAGATAGCTACTTACCTGAGATTTTCTGAATGCTTCTTAAATATACAAAACCTTTTACTTGGACGGTTACTATGAAAGCTGGAAAAATAGCAATTGTAGTAACTTTATTAAACAGCAAATATACCAATTTTTAAGTGATTTCAAGTTTATAACTAAGTTTCTAGTTTTAATAAAAGATCATGATATAGATACTGTTGCCTGTCATCCTTGTTTAATTCAACAGTTTATCCCCACTCTCTATCCCTTCCTTCCTCCTTTCTGAGATGGGGTTTCTCTACACAATAGTCTCAAACATGTGGGCCAAGTGACCCTCTTCCCTTGGCTTCTGAGTAGCTGGAACTACTGGTGTGAACCACCATATTTAGCTGTGTCTATTTGTTTTTCCCTAAGCACACTCATAGATGATCAGCACCTCCCCATTATATAAGAGCATCAAATTAAAATTTTACCTCTTAAGCCCTGAAAGTAATTCTAAATTTTCATTAACAATATAGTTTCACTATAATATGAATTGTTATCAACAATCACTACTTTCTTTTTTTAAATTTTTTTGTTCATTTTTATTTATTTATTTATTTATTTATTTATTTGAGGGTGACACACAGAGACAGAAAGAGGCAGATAGAAAGAGAGAGAGAGAGAATGGACACGCCAGGGCTTCCAGCCACTGCAAACGAACTCCAGACGTGTGTGCCCTCTTGTGCATGTGGCTAATGTGGGTCTTGGGGAATCGAGCCTCGAACTGGGGTCCTTAGGCTTCACAGGCAAACCGCTTAACCACTAAGCCATCTCTCCAGGCCAACAATTACTACTTTCTAATCGTAGTGTGCTGGAATGGAGGAAACAAGTTAGAATCCAACTGATCTAGAAACACTACTTGAATTAAATGCCAATGTTTACCACCTGGCAAACATTTAAGTAGAGAGTTCTTTGAGATTACTTGTAGAGAGGTTTAAAAACAAAAACCGGGCTGGAAATGTCACTCAATAGGCAAAGTGTCTATTTAATATGTGGGAAGCCCTGAGTTCAACCCAAAGCACGTCATACCACACATATATATACACAAATTTAAAAAGATTATGAAGAAGAGAAAGGAAGCGAGGAGGGCAAAATTAGGTTGGTATTGTATATATGTAAGTAGAAAGATTGAGATGGGGAGGGGATATGATGGAGAATGGAATTTCAAAGGGGAAAGTGGGGGGGGGGGAGGGTACTACCATGGGATATTTTTTATAATCATGGAAAATATTAATAAAACTTGAGAAAATAAAAAATAAATAAATAAATAAATAAAAAATTAACTGAATGGATTTAGGTATAGGTGGCTTCACTGATGGATGGTCAAATGGCTAGACAAACATTGAGTACAGAGAAAGAAAAAGAAATCCTATACTCTTCCTAGTATGACTGAAAATTCTAGTCTTTCTTACTGCTAAGAACACTCATGAGAGAAAATGTATTTCAATGAAATATTGTTAAAATATTTACATTATTGTTGGAAAATAATTTATGTATAGGGAAAAGTAAATACCACAGAATAATGATTTCCCTGACAAATCTATCTCAGCATCTTCAGTTACAAACTAGTACAGTAATTTCTTGATATGCCATACAGAAAATACTACCATGCAATAGTTTTTAGCTCCTTGAAGAGAGAAACTGGCTTCTCATGGGGAACAAACAAGGTTTTTCAGAACAAAAACCTTTTCAATTGCAATTATAACGGGCAAAATACAGACTTAACTCATCTTACCTCATCATATGATTCACGTAGGCTTTGCTACAGCTCGTGTTATATCTGCAAAAGCTACAGTGGACGTATGTAGGAAAGTGGTTTACAAGATCCTTTATTTCAGAGGAACACTCAATGCACTCGTGGATGCCCTGGCGTAACCTTAAGGAGACATTGAAAAAGGACATATTTTTAAACAAAGACACTAAGGAAGAGCTACTAGTCACTATTAATAGTAACTACACTACTATTAATAAAGCACAAGGTTTTTACACCCTGCATAAGCTGGTTCTGAGGGTCGGGGATAACACTACCGTAGGCTCCTCAGCGATGTGTTGGCTTTACTTTTCCTGCTGCCATCAGCCCCTGCACTCTGCTTCTTTTGCATATTAGTAATTTTTGCCTTGCATTTAGATTTATTTCCACCAGGCTTGCTCGCATTGGGTTTACTTGCATCAGATTTGGTTGCATTAGGTTTATTTGTATTCAGTTTTGAGGAATTTTCAGTCCTTGGAGGTGAGAGCTGAAGGATAGAGGTGGTTGCACTGATGGAAGGTACAGCTGAGGATCCTGACTGAAGAGGTCCAACAGATGCTCGGATGGTGACCTACAGAAATGAAGAAAATACCTTACATTAGACATTAATCATTACATCATAGTCATCATTTTTATAACTGTACAGAAAAGGTTAAATACCATGTTTTTTGAAAAGAGAAATGATAAACTAATTGGCTTCACTCTTATCTACTTTAAAATTTGGAGTCTAAATGTTCAAATTAATTAAAGGAAATTTAATTTTGCATTGCTATCAGTTACATGTTAACATAATTAAAAATGAATAATCAGGAGTTAATACAAGCTATGACTCTCAACAAAGCATATCCTACAGCTGTTTTTTATGTGGACATCACTAAAGACACTATTTGCAAGCACAGAGCTCAACACTTAAATAACAAAGACTAAAAAGAGTAACTAGAAAGGCTTATATTACCCTCTGCAAACTGAGCAACAAGCAGATCTATATTGGGTGTGTCCTGTTCTTTCTGGAGCATACTGCCTAGGATTTATGCTTCCAACCATATGCAAGTGGTCTTATCAACTCCCTCCTTGCGTGGGGAATTTAATATGTAAGATATTCTTAAAGGGAACTTATGCAAAAGTTGGTCATTTACTCGTCAAAAGAGGAAATAATATTTGTTGGTTGACAAACAGAAACACAATCACCTGTCAAAATTCTCATGAATCATCTGAATATACTCTGCTCATGTACTTGAGCTCATGATGAAGTCCTATGAATTACATGGGCATGGATATTATATAAAAACACTGGACCAGGAATCAAAAGACTTGAGATTAAATCTTCCTTCCTAGCCATGTGACCATGAATAAATAACTCATCTCCTGTAAGCCTCTTCACATTTATCATCTAGGGTAGTGCTTGCCTTATCTACATCACTTGACTGTTGTATGAGGTAAGTAACAGAATGTCTGAAAAAATTACACTTAGAATTAGGCAATTCTAAAGTGCTATAAAAACATTTAGTATCATTAATATTATTATCAAGGGAAGAAATGAGAGGACTGCACTGCTTACATGAGTATTCTGCATGTCTAGTCCCAGCATGCAATGAATGGATTGCAGGAAGGATGCTGGATAGCTTCTCTTGCTCTAGGTCTTCAGAGCATGGCTTTATATTGCTTAGTTAATTCAAACAACAGACATACCCACATTCAAAGGTAAGTACCCAAAGGCAAATATAAGTGCTTTGGGACTGTTTCACTTGGGGTTATCCATGCCTCTGCTTCCCTCCATGGAGCAAATATTCAAGAGCTGACTGCGTATAAAGAAGCCAGAGAAAACAGATGTAGATAAGGCAAAAGGGAAGGGCAGTTACAGTCATCAGTGTGTAGTCAGCGAGCGTTTGATCACTTAACATACAATGCTGTCCTGCAGCAGAATTTGCTTCTCTGAGGAGACTCAGCAATGACACATTGAACAAGTATCTCAGGACCTGTAGTACTCAAGATGCTGGGGATACAGAGATAAAATGATTCCTGAAAACAAACATCTTATAATTTATCTGCCAAAGCCAATACATTCATTACCAATTAGAAGAGCTTAGAAATCGCCTATATAGTATTGAAATGACCCACAGACCCAGAAGAGTTAATCTAATTGCATATTTTATGAAGGAATATGACTCCAACAACACCCACCACTGAACTCCCATTACAACTTTCTAAGCATAAGAACAGTGACATCTGAATTCAGTCTTGATAAAAATTTTAAGTCATTTCTGAACCATTTGACTCAGCAGATACAGCTAGGCAGGAATGAAGTGTCTGTGCTCACTTTTGTCCCGGGAGGCAGTCCTTCCAGCTGCTTGGGCTTCACAAATGTTCGGTGATGCTGAGTCTTGTGATCCATCTTCTCCTTGCATGTCAAAAATTGCAGTCTGCATTTGGTACAGCGATGGATTCCTTTTTTCTGTTACAAAGTAAAAAAAAAAAAAAAAAAAAAAAAAAAAAAAAAAGAAAAAGAAAAGTAATTTCTATAACCATAAATCCCCAGAAACTTTTCTAATTGTTTTTCAAGGCAGGGTCTCACTCTAGTCCAGGCTGATCTGGAATTTATTATGCACTCATAAGGCGGCCTTGAACTCATGGCAATCCTCCTATCTCTGCCTCCCGAGTGCTGGGATTAGACATGTGCCACTATGCCTGGCTTCTAACTTAATTTTAATGAGTTTATTATCATAAATAATACCAGATAGTAATTTCATTTTTAAAACCTGTTAACATTTTTATTTCCAAAGTATCTGTTATCCCTTAGTAATCCTACATGAAATTTCTTACTAACAGGTTCTAATGAGAATCCCAACAACTGTGATGCCTTAGCTCTTTTAAGTAGAAACTTGAGGTATTCAAATACTTAATACTATAAAAATGAGCTACACTATGATTTCAACTAAAAGAAAAAAAAAAAAAGACTACTTTAAAATTTCTAGCCAGGTGCAGTGGTACATGCCTTTAATCCCAGTATTTGGGAGGCAGAAGTAGGAGGATCATTGAGTTCAAGGCTACCCTGAGATTACATACTGAATTACAGGTCAGCCTGGGCTAGAGTGAGACCCTACCTCAAAAAATCACAGAAAAAAGAAAAGACAGGGCTGGAAGGAAGCTTAGCAGTTAAGGCCTGCAAAGCCAAAGGACCCAGGTTTGATTTAAAACAAAACAAAACAGAATAGTGTTTCCTAAACTCTGTTTATCAAGCTCTATTGTTCAAGTAATAAGTCCTATGCTCAAACAAATTTGAGAAATGATGCATACTACATGTAATGATACAAACATTTATATTTTATATTTTATTTATTTGAGAGAGAGAAAATGGGTGCACCAGGGCCTCTAGCTGCTGCAAACAAACTCCAGATGCATATGCAACCCTGTACATCTGGACTTACATGTGTCCTGGGGAAATGAACCTTGGTTCTTTGGCTTTGTAGGCCAATACATATTATATTCTTAATGTTCATTAGCATTAATAGATGTTCTGAGAAGTCCTATAATCCTACAAAAGACAAAACTAATTTTGTACATCCAGGCATTTATCAAATTTCTTTACCAGTTACAATCTGAAGAAAATCCCAACAACTGATGAAACAATGTTGGAAAGATCCCACACCAAACGACCTGCCAGAACTTCAAGATGGGTGGTAACTCAGTAACAATAGGCGATCCCAAATTTAACTGGAAATTCTACTCTTATGGTCTCTCAATTAAAAACCACCAGGTTGATTTCGTAATTATTTCACAAATGACCCTGATAGCAAAGTAGAAATGGGGAGTAAATTAGTGTCAAGGTCATCAAGCCTAAGACACACATGGAACTTGAGGACACAATGGCATTGGGTCATCCCTGGGCTTCTGAGTCTGACAAAGCCACCATGCTGAAAGATGCATTAACTGCTTCAGGAAAAAAAGCAATAAGTATAACATCAGGAATGCAAGGAAGGCTATAAGAACTAATAATGAAACAACATAGCAGAGCTGACTGATGTCATTCAGAAATAGTCTATATCCACACTATGATTCTCTGGCAGAGTTCATGCACTGGCCACTGGCCTGGCACCAGTTTCTTTTTGCCATACAGCTATAAAAAACTACTCTGGGTTAGCAATGACATCTCAAAAATACAAGAGAGAGAGCTGGGTATGGTAGAATATGCCTTGAATCTCAACACCTCCCTGGCAGGCTGGGGTAGGAGAACTGCTATGAGTTCAAGGGGGCCTGAGTCTAATTCTAGGTCACTCTGGGCTAGATAGAGACCTTACCTTGAAAAATAAAAAATAAAGGAGGAAAATTTTTTTGAAGAAAAAGGAAAACAAGATTATGAATTCTCACTTTGCTCTTATACTTCAAACCCATCTTTTTCCTCCCTTGATAACTCCCTTGATAACTTTCAAATGATTCCCATACCTACTCTTAGACTCTAACATATCCAATCTCTTGCAATCTCCTTCCTATTTCTAGTTATCTTTCAGAATTTTATTGGTAGGACAAGCCATCACTAGAAGGGAAGTATGGAAAAGAAGTGGAAGTTGCAAAGTAATTCACCATTAATTGTAAATTCATTACTTATTTGGAACAATGTTGCTTCCCTTGAAGAACAAATCTAATCAACATGCTGAGTGTTAATAAGTCTTTCCATTAACATTACATGAATACATAAAAATTAGTAAATCTGGACTGGAGAGATAGCTTAGCAGTTAAGGCATTTCCCTGCAAAGTAAAAGGATCGTTTTGTATCCCCAGGACCCAAGTAAGCTAGGCACAAAGCAGCACATGTATCTCGAGTTCGTGGAGCGCCCATATTCTCTCTCTCTCACGCTCTCTCTTCTCCCCCTCCCTCCCTCTTTTTTGGTTCATTTTTTTGAGGTAGGGTTTTGTTCTACCCTAGGATGACCTGGAATTCACTATGTAGTCTCAGGGTGGCCTTGAACTCACAGCAATCCTCTTACCTGTGCCTCCCAAAGGCACGTACCACCACACCCAGCTCTCTTTGCCTCTTTCTCTCATAAATAAATAAAAATAGGGCTGGAGAGATGGCTTAGTGGTTAAGGTATTTGCCTGCAAAACCAAAGGATACCAGTTCGATTTTCCAGGACCCACATAAGCCAGATGCACAAGGGGGTGCATGCATCTGGAGTTCATTTGCAGTGGGTGGAGGCCCTAGTACGCCCATTTTCTCTCTCTCTCTCAAATAAATAAAATATTTTAAAAATAAATAAAGTATATTTTAAAAAATTAGTAAATCTAAAAACCAAATATATGTATGTACGTATGTATGTATGTATGTATGTATGTATAGAAGCTGGGTGTGGTGGCACAGGCCTTTAATCCCAGCACTCGGGGAGACAGACATACGAGGATAGCCGTGAGTTCAAGGCCACCCTGAGACTACATAGTGAATTCCAGGTCAGCCTGAGCCACAGTGAGATCCTACCTCGAAAAAAAACCAAAAAAACAACAAAAAAATTAGTAAATCTCACCTGATGCTTCATATAATGATGCATGTATGGTGTCGCAATTTTAATAACTTTGAGGCAAAATGGACAGAGCAGGTTCTTGGTGTTTTCATGGGAGGTTCTAAAATGCACTTCTACATCAGAGAAGGATGATGATCTGTAATTGCATACCTAGAAACGCAACAGTAATGTTAGCTTGAAGATTTCGAACAAAATCACAATGACAGATCTGTTTAGAAGAACACTGGATATTAATCCAGTTGATGGCTGACAAAACCATGAGTTCCACTAATATAAGCACTAAAAGACACAGAAACATCTGTTAGAGTTAAGGACTGCTTCTCAAAATATACATTCAGGTTTCCTTCTTTTTATCCCTTTCAAAAAAATGAGATTACTTATCTGTCACTCCCATCTTGACTTCAATTCTCAAGCTTGGGAATCTCTTGTCCTGTAACACATTTTAACTGCTACATAAAACAGCATTCTCCTGCAGACTCTTAAGTAGTCTCCTGACCAAGTGAGAAGTCATCTTCTCTGGCTTTTCTACTAATTCAAACTCATGAACAAACAAACAAAAAACCACTTGCCTCAAAGTACTTAACAACAGTCCTTCATAACTGTGTTAAGGTGAGCCATTGGACTCCATTCTGCCCTCTGTGCTAAGGCGAGCCCCTTTGTTTGTTTCTGCATCATGGGTCTTCTCTGTCTAGTACAAGATGAACAAACAGCCTGTGGGAAAACTGTCTACTCCTATAATGTATGAATATGCCAAAGGACTTTCCATTTAACCAAGTAGTTTAAATAAAACTAATGTATTTTATGACATATGAAAATTATATGAAATGTAAAATTCAATAACCGTAAGTCAAGCTTTATTGGAAAAGAGACACATCTACTCATTCACTTACAGTTGATAGCTGCTTTTTTGCACAATGGCAGAAATGACTGGTTGCAAAAGCAATGATAGGCTCTCAAGAACTAAAATGGGGTTGGGAAGGTTGCTCAGTGGTTAAAGATGCTTGCTTACAAAAGTTCAGTTTCTCAGTAGCTACTTGAAGCCAGATACGCAAAGTATGCATGCATCTGGAGTTTGGAGTAGCAAGAGGCCTTGGAGCAGCCACCCTCATTCTCATTCTCCCTCTATCTCGCAAATCAAATAAATAAAAATATTTTTTAAATTATTATTTTGAGAAATATTTTATGTATTTGCAAGCAGAGAAACAGATAGAAAATGGGTGTGTCAGGGCCTCTATCCACTGCCAAGACTCTAGATGCATGTACCACTTTGTGCATCTGGCATTATGTGGGTAGTGGAAAATCAAACTCTGGCTGTTAGGCTTTGCAGGCAAGCACCTTAACTGCTGAGTCCTCCAAACCCTAAAATTATTTTTAAAAACGAAAATATGGGGCTGAAAAGATGGCTCAGCAGTTAAAGGCACCTGCTTACAATGCTTAACGGTCTGTGTTTAATTGCCCAGTACACACGTAAAGTCAGATGCACAAAGTGGCACATACGTCCGGAGTTCATTTGCAGTGGCAGGAAGACCTGGCACACCCATACTCATTCCTTCTCTCTCTTGCTCTGCCTGCCTCTTAAATCAAAAATGTTTACCATTAGGCCCTTGATGGAAAATATTTGCTAATACTCATTAACCGGGTTTAAATCTTGAAATCACCACAAGAATCCAAAACTCCAAACACACACTTGTACCTGGCAGATATATGGCATTTCACCGGGTTTGTGATTATCCTTCATATGTTGTAAAAGAACATGTTCCGTTTCAAATGATAATTCGCAGATTTTACAAATGGCTAAAAATGTAAGGAGAAAGGTATCATTATAACATTTGAAGTTATTTTATATATCTGTATCAACAAAACAAGAAAAGCAGTAGTTCAGTGTGAGCAGTTACAGTCTACTAACTGGGTGCCAAGAAGTTTTAAACACCTGACTTACTGACTTACATTAACTCTGTAATTCCTATTACAGCATGAGAAGGAAGGTATTTCTTTCATCCATTATTTAAATCGTAATTAATCTGCCTAAACTCATGTGGTTAAACTAAAGATAGCTGTTGAGCTCCAAATTCTGCAACTTTAACTATAACTGTAGATATTTTTCTTATTAAAATATAAATGGGGGCTGGAGAGATGGCTTAGCGGTTAATGTGCATGCCTAAGGAACCAGGTTCGATTCTCCAGGTCCCACATAAGCCAGATGCACATGGCGGAGAGTACATCTGGAGTTCGTTTGCAATAGCTGGAGGCCCTGGCGTGCACCCATTTCCTCCCTCTCCCTCTCCCTCTCTGTCTCTAATAAATAAACAAATCTTTAAAAAACATTTTTTTAAAAAAAATTATATAAATGGGGTTGGAAAGATGGCTTAGCGGTTAAGGTGCTTGCCTGCAAAGCCAAAGGACTTTGTTTCGATTCCCCAGGACCCATGTAAGCCAGATGCACTAGGCAGCACATGCATCTGTAGTTCGTTTGCAGCGAAGCCCTGGTGTGCCTATTGTCTTGCCCCCTCAATAAATAAAAATAATATATATATATACACACGTGTACACACACACGCACACAAACACACGAAGGGCACTGATGTCATATTTAGAACCTATTAATATGAAGCTTCTAATTTTAGTCCTCTACATGTAAAATAGAGGGTATTACCAGGGTAGTAAGCATGACTTATTTACAAGAGGGATATTAATTTTAGTAACTAATCTTATTTAAAATTTATAAAATCTAAAAAATTAAGTTGTTTAATTTTGCCCCCAAATTCCAAATTCCATATTTCTTACCTGTACTTTCATGACAGACTTAAAGAGTTTCTTAGTTACTCATGTCACAAATGAATATATGTGGACCTTCAATGAAAGTGTAACTCACTGGAAAACTCATGGGGCGTGTGTGTGCTCTCGATGTGGCACTGCAACTGGAAGGGGGTGGGGAACTGCCGGTAGCAGTGCTGGCAGGTGGTGTGGTTCTCCCAGCTCTCGTTGCTCTGCTTCTCAAGCTCCAGGTGGTGCTTCATGTGGTTCATGAACCTGAATCACCAGTAAGCAAACCCATACGGGTGTTAACACCAATGAGAAGCCCATTTGCTCATCCCGAACTTCCATGACCAAACATAGAACATCACTCAAAAAGCCTTGTAGTCCTCTAGAAAAGTGTTTTAAATAACCACTTGCTTTAAGTGGCTAAGTAAACATCTTTGTTTTAAAATAATTCATTAATGTAATCTTCTAAATTATCACTAAAATAACTCAATTATTATTTCAAATGATTAAACATACTTCAGATGAAACAGAAGCCTTCTTTTTCATACACGAAGTACTAACTATATTTGCCAATTAAAAGTTTAAAGGACAGAAACCGTCCTCGTAAAGCCTGTAACACATACAACAGATTCCAGCTGGTACTTTCACTTGTGTCTGGTTTTCAAATGCATGTAACAGCGGTTTTAATGCCTACAATTACATTTTATTCAAAGATACTGGTTTACTGTCGGCACATGCTGTTCATTCTAACTTGCAGACTGTGCCCTTTGTAGGCAATGTCCATTTTTCAGTTTTATATTCTGCTATTTCAGCTTCCCTAAAAGGCTTCCTATAAGCAGAAACCTTCCAGAGTACAACATTAATGAGATATCTTTAAAAGAGCTTACTGATCTTTAAAAGAACTTACTGAAGTTTTTGCTGAAGTTAAGGGAGTCATGTAATAAAATCAAAGTAAAGTTATTTAACCAAAACAACAATTTTTGTTTGTTGTCAATTAACAAAATCATTCACTTTCAGACACCACAGGAAATAATATCAAACCACATGATAAGGTCATCAATTTTGGATAACAACCATCACAAAGGCTGTAACGTCTACATCTTTTCCATACCTCTACAACATAGCATCTCTTTGCAGCAGGTTGTACTACACCTGGAAATATTTTTTCTTCTGCTGTTTTAACACCAGTTTACAAATACCCATAGAAAATCCTAGTCTTGGTTAAATATTTACATACAGATCAAAGACCATGAGCCAATAAGCCTCAGGCACTTAAGCCTGTCTAATAAAGGAATACCTTAACTAGCTAGCTAAACTCTCAATTTTTATTTAAGTCTCTACCTGGAGCTCAGGCTTCTCAAACAGATATATGAGAATGGGGGAAACAAAATGACAAACCTCTTGCCAATATGTTCACAGAACAAAATGGAACAAACTGTTTTTAGTGATACTTGACAGGGAGCAAAATGGTAATAAACCCCACATGGCAGTGTGCCAACAGAACACAGTAAAAATCTTGATGTTCTTACTATTCTATATGAACAATCTGCTCTGCCAGAATTTACAGAGAAAAGCTAAGGCAAATAGCATGTTTAATTCCTTTGATCATGAGGTACTCATCACTAAGGTTACATTTACCAAATAATATTTTGTAAATGCTCAATTCCTAGATGTTATCAAACATAGTATGCCTAAATTATCTAAGTATTTTAATAATATAAACATGAGACAAGTTTACTGAAATAATTCCTGCAGAGTTATATTCATTTTCACATTAGATATTAAAACAGTTAATCATGAAAGTATAAGCCAAAAATTGTTAAAATTCCTTGCAATACACATCATATTATTAAAGTTTAACAAGGTGAACTAAACTTGCATGTATTTTGCCATACCTCTTATGGTCTCCTGATGGAACTTACTAGAATGATGGCAGTAGGCGGGAAGCTCTAGGATGACATTGCACAAGCAGTGTGCTCTATAGCTTCCCTTCTACTCAACAACAGGCAACTTTAGCTCTTAGTGCTGATTAAGGTGTGTAAGAGAAGCAAAGGATGTGAAAACCACACGAAATAAGATGTGTGAGAGAACTTTGAAAATTATACAGCACTACTATCAAAACAGTGATGATTACTATAGCATTTCACAGATGAAAACACCAAAACCTAAATAAATCTTGGGACCAGAAGTTATGTCAGTGTGTAAAGATGGTAATTATAAATACTAATGACATGAGTGTGTGTGTGTGTGTGTGTGTGTGTGTGTAAAATACACAAACATCTCTTACATAAGAAGTACTCGGGTCTGAAAGTTATTTTGAATAGCATAAAAAAAACATAAAGTGTGAAGGAAGAATCTTAAAAAAAAAATGACAAAACAAGTATAGTAAACGTTAAGGGTAGAATCAACGTGGTCAATGTACAATAAAAATTTCTTTTTTTGATTAATATTTGAATCATTTAAATAAAATGGTAGAAAAAAAGCCTTGCCTTGTATAAACTTTGAGCTGTACAATCAATGAAATGTGTTCTTTAGCTGCCTTGTTATCATATTGTTACTTACAGATGATGTCTTCATAACATACCCTGTAAGTGAAAGATTACAAAAACAGCAACCCTACAATGTAAAAGATTTGTACACACAACTTCTAAAACTTCATTGGGAATAATTTTTATCTACATTTAACAAAGTAGACATGTCTCCTAAATATAGTATATCTCTAAAACCAATCAATTTCCCCACAAGATGCATACCCTAAAAATTACAAGCATGAATTGAAAGACTAAAGCATTAAATAATATTAGTATGAAGGAGGTCAACCTAGATGCTTCTGAAGAAATGTTTCTTGTAATGTGAAAAAAAGCTAACATTCAAAGATAGCTTAGAAAATAAGAAATATCTACTAAAAATTCCTTGGTCACTGTCAAAAGATAAAGTAAGTTCACTTTGTCTCCAGTCAAAATAATCTTGTCCTTTCTTAAGCTGTGCAAAGGAACTACAAGCATGAGGATTCCTAAACTCAGTTCTGAAACACAAGAAAGGCAAAGGGTTTCCAAAAGGGCAATCTGCCTTGTTCTCAGGAGGCAGCACTCAAGCTGCTGACCCAGAACAGCACAGAGAGTGCAAGATAAAGACACATTTGAGTGTACAGCTTTCAGCTTCCAGACAGAAGCAAAGCAAGCATCAGCCCACCTAATATTGTTCTTCAGGACCTTCAAGCAGCTGAAGCACTTGAAGGTCGTGTGCGTCTTCTGCTCCTCCTGGACATCGCCTTCATGCTTCCCGTAGTAAAAATCACCCACCAACATGATCAATTTTCCTTTCTCTGAGTCAAGGGTTGGAGCTGGATTTGAAATTTCTGTTTTAGCCAATCCCAAAAAGTTATTTATCATGTCTGGACAACAATACTGGAAGAGAGGGAGAAAAAAGGTCATTTATTTTAAAAAATAGTAAAAACCAAAAAAACCTGCCGGGCGTGGTGGTGCACGCCTTTAATCCCAGCACTCTTGAAGCAGAGGTAAGAGGATCGCTGTGAGTTTGAGGGCACCCTGAGACTACATAATAAATTCCAGGTCAGCCTGGACTAGAGTGAAGCCTTACCTCAAAAAAACCAAAAAGTAAAAAAACGATTGTATGTTATAACCATGTGAAACAATGCTTGATAATAAATATACCTAGAAAAATGGCAACAAAACTTTGTGGTGGGTATTCTTTAAAAAATGTAAAAACTGAATTATTATCTTAACAAAAATTCCACATGACATGAAAACTCTTCAAACCAAGATGTCAGTACAGAGTTAATTTTTCTCTTGCAATTACCTGTTGTGATTTATAGTTAACGATAGCTTTTTTCTTAGCCCAAAATCATTCATTTCATATCTCTTGTCTATAGTACAGGACAGAAATGTAGTTTTGTATGTATGCCTTGACATATCATGTGATACACAATGCTTCATGAGCTTATTTGGAAGTAAGCTCTTTAAAAATTTATTTGCAAGCAGAGAGAGACAAAAGAGAGAAAAAAGAACAGGGGAGAAAGAGAATAGGCATGCCAGGGCCTCTAGCCACTGTAAACAAAATCCAGGTGCATGCACCACTTTCTACACCAGGCTTTACATGGGTACTGAGGAAGTAAACCCAGGTCATTAGGATTTGCAAACAAGCTGAGACATCTTTCCAGCCCTGGAAGTAAGCGTTGAACATAGCTAACCTGCCATTCCCCACATCTGAGGAACTACTAAACACGGAACACACAGAAAAATATTTCAGGTACATCTTGAGACCTAGACTATGTAAATGTTATAAGAGAAAATTCATTTCTAGTGAATAAAATCAATGTATCACATAAATTGTCTCTGATATTGAGCACTTTCACATGAGGTTGTTTTTTTTTTTTTTTTTTTTTTTTAATTTTGTTTTTGTTACTGTTTGTTTGAGGTAAGGACCCACTCTAGCCCAGGCTGAACTGGAATTCACTATGTGGACTCAGGGTGGCCTCGAACTCACAGCAATACTCCTACCTCTGCCTCCTGAGTGCCGGGATTAAAGGCATGTGCCACCATGCCTGGCTCATTAGTTTTTAAAAACATGATATAGCTAATTGAGGTAATTAATGAGCTACCAACAATAGAAAAAAATCCATCTCAAAGAACTTTCTAAAGACTACATGAAGTCATCATGAATACCTTAATGTGTTACAGGCTCTCAGATAAACTATACTTATTAATGTATGATATTTGATTATGTTACACGTTTCCATTTAAAGAAAATATAGGGCCTGGAGAAATGGCTTAGCAGTTAAGTAGCTTGCTTGCAAAGCCTAAATACTCAGGTTTGATTTCCAAGTACCCATCTAAGTCAGATGCACAAAGTGGCACACGCATCTGGAGTTTGTTTGCAGTGGTTAGAGGTCCGGGAATGCCAGTAGGAAACTGCTGAAGAGGTAGAGGCAGAAGCCTGGCATGCCCATTCTATCTGCCTCTTCCTCTCTCTCTCTCTCAAATAAAGAAATACATAAAATATATTAATTAAAAAAAAAATAAAACATTATACTCAGGAGAGAACATCTTTGTAATAAAGTCAACTTCAATTTATCTGTAACAAAAAATTTACAAATAATCTACAAATCACATTTTAAAAACTGGAAATGTACTGTGATAGTAAAATTTAGTTAATATTTCTAAATGTATAAGATATAAAGTAAGCCAGGCATGGTGGCGCACGCCTTTAATCCCAGCACTCGGGAGGCAGAGGTAGGAGGATCGCTGTGAGTTCGAGGCCACCCTGAGATTCCATAGTGAATTCCAGGTCAGCCTGGGCTAGAGTGAGACCCTACCTCGAAAAAAAAAAAAAAAAAAAAAAAAAAAAAAAAAAAGATATAAAGTAAAATGGTCCAATTAATTTTTATATTTTTTTTGATTTTTGATGTTTTTATTTGTGTTTTTCTTTTTCCAGTAGGGTCTTGCTCGGCTTTGAACTCAACCCTGGCTTTGATATTCTTAAACAGGATGGTCTTATTCATGTTTACATTAAGTAATAATCTAATAACAGTAATTAGGATATTTATCATCTTAAATATTTTGTTTACCATTTAAGAATACAAGCACCTTAACTATTATGCCATCTCTCCAGCCCTGCCTTTTATTTAATCTCTCTCAAATAAATATATTTTGAAAGATCAAATACATACAACATGCCTTTCAAACCTGAAGATGATGATCTAATCAATAAATGATACATTAGTTCTATTTAAAATCAGAACACAGTAAGAACACACTGTCAACCCACATAAAGCCAGATGCACAAGGTAGTGTGTGTGTCTGGATTTCATTTGCAGGGGGTAGAGGTCCTGGTGCACCCACTCTTTGTCTGTCTCTCTGTCTACTTGCAAATAAACAAATAAATAAAAGACAAAAAATTAAAAATAAATAAAAATATGTAAAAAAAAATACACTGTCAAAAATAAAGGGCTGGAGAGATGGTTTAGCGGTTAAGCTCTTGCCTGTGAAGCCTAAGGACCCCGGTTTGAGGCTCAACTCCCCAGGACCCACGTTAACCAGATGCACAAGGGGGCGCAGGCGTCTGGAGTTCGTTTGCAGTGGCTGGAGGCCCTGGAGCGCCCATTCTCTCTCTCTCTCTCTCTGCCTCTTTCTCGCTCTGTCTGTCACTCTCAAATAAATAAATAAAATGAACAACAACAAAATAAATAAAAAAGAGCAACAGGCTCCTTTAAAAATTAAATTAAATTAAAATTAAAATTAAAATTAAAAAAAAAAAGCACTGCTGGGCATGGTGACACACACCTTTAATCTCAGTACTAGGGAGGCAGAGATAGGAAGATCACTGTGAATTCAAGGCCATAATAAGACTACATAGTAAATACCAGGTCAGCCTCAGCTAAAGCAAGACCCCAACTTGAATAACAACAATAACAACAAAGACCTAATCCAATCTGATGATTTAGAAAGCATTTCAAAATTTTACACAATCATCATTAATGTAAATTTTACTTTAAGTATATGGAAATACCCAAGGACAAGATTTCTTATGTGAATTATCAAGACAAATCATTACTTATTATAAAACGATCACTTATATTTTTAAGGATATGCAAACATTTTAAAATTAAATTCCGAAACAGTTTTACCGTCATGTGATTTTTCAGAGGATCCAGAAGGTTGAAGTGGATATTGCACTTTGGACAAGCTCTTGGAAAAGGTGTTCCATTTTTAGACTGATCTGAGGAGGTATTTGTACCTAAAATAAATTCACATCATTTCATTTACAATTCAAAATTCATCACATTTTAACCTTAAATAGGCACTAATAGTGGTTTTAAATATACAGCCATCCCTAGAACTGGCCTAAGTCCTGCTCTCGTCTCTCATTTCTGCGCTACAGCCTGTGCTCACCTTTGGATGGCCCCTCTGGGGGAGACATCAGGGCAGGAGGCTCCGCAGGGACTGCAGTGGAGGGGTTTGTTCCAGTGCTCTCATTAGGCTTAGGCTTTTTTGGATTAACACTATTTACTTCAGAAACAGAAGGACGTTTTGATAAAAATGAACTCTCATTTAGACCTAAAAATTTAAATAATGGGGAAATATTTTAATATTATTTAGAATACTACTTATGACAAAGGCATAATATTTTGGAGCTAAATTATACATATCACTGACTTATGCCATATGAATAATAATGACTGAAAGATACTAATTCAGGGAATACATTATATATATATATATTATATATAATATAGCATAAATATTAATTATGGCTGTATATATTCAGTTAACTAACAAAACAATCTTCCTACACAAGAACATTATTAATATGGCTTCAACTAAATATATGCATATTTATATGTATGTAGCTATTATAAAGGAAGCTAAACCAACATATTATAAGCAAAAAAAAAAAAAAAAAAAAAAAAGCCAAAAATACTCTGAAGTTTGTGCAAACTATCTTGAGACACTTCAATGCATTAAGGTTCTTTTCCCACTGAGCAAAACCTCAGTGTGATCTACTTATGACTTTGGGTGAATTCTCCATTTCTTGCTATGTATCAGTAAAAACAGCTCAGAAGGATACTTAACGACAGGAGTCCAAGTAAGGATGTTCATACTGTGTTTCCCCAGAGTTTAGTGGGTTCATTGCAGGGAATACATACAGTACGTCCGACAAAAACTCTTTCATTTTATTAGAATTTACATAAGGATCTGCTTCTATAAGGATTGACTTCTTAAAATACTTTTCTATTTGAAATCCATTACTAAAAGGCTAAAGGATTTTAGCCTTATTTAGGTAACTGGCAAGAGAAATAGGCCTCTTTAGGCTATAATCAAGTAGGATACAGACTTTATGAAAATACTTTGTATGAAGGATTCTAAAATTACACATTATATTTTAATAACCACATCTGTACACTAAAGGCAGACAATGTAAGAATTAGAAATATTTGAAGCATTTCTAGACTCTGTCAACTCTCTAGTTGTGTATTTTTATCTTAATCTCACTGAGGTTTAGTTACTTCTTTTAAAAGACACTTCTTTTGCCACAGTAGTGTATACCTTTAATCCCAGCACTTGGGAGGCAGAGGCAAGAGGACCCCTCTGAGTTTGAGGTCAGCCTGGGCTAGACCAAGACACTTCCTTGAAAAAAAAAAAGATAGTACCTCAAAAATCAAAACAAAAAAGTTGTTTTAAGAAACTATGTATTCGGCCGGGCGTGGTGGCGCACGCCTTTAATCCCAGCACTCGGGAGGCAGAGGTAGGAGGATCGCTGTGAGTTCAAGGCCACCCTGAGACTACAGAGTGAATTCCAGGTCAGCCTGGACTAGAGTGAGACCCTACCTCGGAAAAAAAAAAAAAAAAAAAACAAGAAACTATATATTCAAAGCACTCTAACACTGGTACATAGAATAGAATCAGTAATAATTAATAGTTACTGTCAGCATTAATATTTTATCTAAATTTTAGGGTAAAACATTCCAATAGACTGATATATCCATTTTTTATAATATTTACTTATTTAGAAAGAAAGAGGAGAGAGATAATAGGCATGCCAGAACCTACTACCACTGTAAATGAACTCCAGATGCATGTTCCACCTTGTACATCTGGCTTAATGTGGGTAACTGGGCAATCAAACCAGGCCTTTAGGCTTTGCAAGCAAGTGGCTTTAACCAGAGTCATCTCCTCAGCCCCCTACCCATTTTTTAGTAAGGTCAAACATGCCATGAAAATAAGTGTACTAAGACAGGTGTGGTGGTGCATGTCTTTAATCCCAGCACTCGGGAGGCAGAGGTAGGAGGATCAATGTGAGTTCAAGACCACCCTGAGACTACCGAGTGAATTCCAGGTCAGCCTGGGCTAGAGAGAGACCCTACCTTGAAAAACCCCCCCAAAAAGAAAAGTTGTGTACTATACTAGGTATCTGCTGTTCTGTCCTTTAAGCTAACATAAAAATGATAATCCCCCCTCCAATCATGAAAATGTTTGATTATACACAACTATACTGTAGGTGCATCACAAATATTCTTCTGGAGCTGCAGAGATGGCTCAGAGGTTAAAGGTCCTTGCTTGTAAAGCCTGACAGCCTGGGTTCAAATCTCCAGTACACATGTAAAGACAGATATAAAAAGTGGCTCATGCATCTGCAGTTTGTTTGCAGTGACAACAGACCCTGGTGAAAGTACCCTCATTCTCTCTTTCTCTGTTCCTTCCTTTTTATTTGCAAATAATTTTTTTAATTAATTATTTTTTGAGGTAAGGTCTCACTCTAGCACAGGCTGACCTGGAATTCACTATGTACTCTCAGGGTGGACTTGACCTCTTGGCAATCCTCCTACCTCTGCCTCCCAAGTGCTGGGATTAGCACCACCACACCCGGCGCAAATAAGTATTTTTAAAAGATTCTCTGTAGTGTGATCACGTTTGCACTCTTATAAAATGCTTAGCTTATTCAAAAAAATCAACGTGGCCGGGTGTGGTGGTGCACGCCTTTAATCCCAGCACTTGGGAGGCAGAGGTAGGAGGATCTCTATGAGCTCAAGGCTACCCTGAGACTACAAAGTGAATTCTAGGACAGCCTGAACCAGACTGAAACACTACCTCGAAAAATAAAACAACAACAAAAAAATCAATGTGGATGGTATCCTGATTTATGATGATAACTGGTGATAAAAGCAGATGAATGTATGATTTTAACATAAGAAATCTCAACAATAAATAAAGTTACTATGCGTTTTAGATTCTGACCCCTTTAGCTTATTTTCCTCTGTTCTTGGGCAGTGCTGTTCCCACTGCAAACAGCTCTCTGCCTTTCTTCATTCAAGACCAAACTCAAAACCAATCTTCTCAAGCCTCCACAATCTCCATAGACAGCAGTCTTTAATCATGCTATGGGACACATAGCATATATTATAATCATAATTATCATGTATGATAATTCTTTAATGTCACCTTTGAACTTGATAAGTGAAGTGAAGCAAGAGTTAAAATATCATTTCTGATAACCCCAGGGGTACAGAACTGAATGCAGTATACAATGCATGCATGAAAATGGATAGCTTTTGTGTGTGTGTGTGTGTGTGTGTGTGTGTGTGTGTGTGTGTGTGTGTGTTTCAAGGTAGGATCTCGCTCTAGTCCAGGCTGACCTGGAATTCACTATATAGTCTCAGGGTGGCCACGAACTCACAGTGATTATCCTACCTCTGCCTCCCAAGTGCTCTTCCATGGGAAGTATAAAGAGGTAAGATAATTTGATAAAGACTTAAAACTCCTTATAGAAGTTCAAGCCTTTATCTTCCTCACTGTCTTACGGCTCAAGCTAAAGTTTCACTCTCTGTAACTGAAAACTGAGAGGGAGAGTAGGAATCACTATTTGTCCTTACTTCCCATAGCTTTGTAAAGCCAAAGTAAACACAAATGTTTGCCCTTGTTTCCTTCCACTCTTACCTATACTAAGGGTTCATAACCACTTCTAAGAAAGAATGTCAATGACATTCAGAAAACTGAGTATCATATAGAGTATTACTAAAATGGAAATGTAAGGAAAGCATTGTTATTGTATGAAAAAAACTGCAGGAGAATCTGGTAAATCCTCCATAGTGATCCATCTGTAACAAATCTAAACACAGGGGCTGGAGAGATGATTTAACGGTTAAGGCATTTGCCTGTGAAGCCAAAGGAGCCAGGTTCGAATCCCAGGACCCACAGAAGACAGATGCACAAGGGGCACATGTTTCTGGAGTTCATATGCAATGGTTAGAGAACCTGGCGTACCCATTCTCTCTGTGTCTCTCTTCTATTTCTCTCTGCCCACAAATTAAAAAAAAAAAATCTAAACACACAATAATATGCATATCTCTAGCCATTCAAAGTATTGAAGTACACACAAATTGGTACTGAACAAGAATTAACTGGCCAGGCATGGTGGCGCATGCCTTTAATCCCAGCACTCAGAAGAAGGCAGAGTTGAAGGATCACCACAAGTTCAAGGCTACAGCCTGAGACTACATAGTGAATTCCAGGTCAGCCTGAGCTAGAGTGAAAACCTACCTCAAACCCCCCCCCCCCAAAAAAAATTAACTGTCTTGGTTACAAGAAATTTTCAGTAAGCCATGCCTCCCCCATAATGTTCTAGTATATTTTAGATTAATGGAGGATTTGTTATGGTATGTACTAATAGAACTGCAAATCTCCAAAAGGTGCATTTCATTATTCCTTCAAAAGCCATTTTTCCACTGAGTACCACACAGTATAAATCACTATTTGCTTTTGAACCCGAATCTACATGGCCCAGGTTCACCTCAAACTGGCAACAATTCTCCTGCCTCAGCCTCCCAAATGCTGGGATGACAGGTGTTTACTATCACACCAATCACCACTTTTTGACTGTGACTACTTCACAACACCTCAAAATCACATTTAACTACATACCAAAATTATTTATTGGAATAGAAAGACATTAATTTAATTAAGAAATAAATCAACTATAACCATAGTTTTTCACACTAGTGGCCAATGAAACTAATTTTTTAAATAATGGTTACAGTATTTGAGGAATTCTCTAATTCACAGGTGTTATTTTAAGTTTATTTCAAGGTTGACTGCAAGGAAGAATGTGGTTAAGTCAAGACTTTACATAAAACCACCCCCAAAATTTTTAGAAGCCATTATGCCTACAGTCCACGTTACAATATATGAAAATCTTCACACCAAGGAACAGCTTCAAAACAGAGTCTATGCTATATGCATACTCATCTAGCTTCTTTTGGTTATTTTTGGGAAAAAGTAATCAAACCAACCTGCTACAGATAGCGTCGGCACCCCTTGGTAACACGACAATCCTGTATCCTGGGTCAAGTCAAACAGTACCTGTGAAGATTTATTAAATACAACCCTTGGTGAATTCGTTATGTAACCCTGTTAAATATTCCAAAGGAAGAATGTTACATCTCACAGACTATAAGTATTCTGCTTCTCAAACATTTACAAAACCAATACTGTGCCAATATCTTAAAGATACCTGTTAATAATTCAATTATTAACAAGTTAAAAAGCACAAAAATAATTACTCATTGGCCCATGTTATCATGTACTAAAATGGAAAGCAAGCTAATAGAGCTGATTTATTCCTGACTGCCCAACTAAAACTGGTCACCTAACATGGGTAGCAAATTCTAATGCAATTTTTTCAAAGTAAAAGAAACACAAACCCACTTTATTTCAGTAAGGATGATAAGTGAAGTAAATAAAAGAGCCAGCAAAATCTCTGGGCATAAAAAAAGTACACTGACATGAATATAAAACTTAAAAACTTCTGTAACTCCTGAAAGTCACACCCCCCAAATATCAGGGTAATCCATAAATCAATCTCTTGTACCATATCCTCATGTGACAGATGGATTTATCACAGGAAACAGATTCTTGAACCATCTTTTTAGGACAAATGCCTATACCATGGGGTTAGAAAAATAGTTCCCTTATTCTTCTAATCACCCCACTAAAACGTGTGCTAGGTTAGGGAAGCACCCAGATCATAGCACAAGTATGAAAGTAGCCTGGCCCACAGGGGGAGAAAGAAGACTGCCAATCAGACAGGGATTAGAATACAAGTTGTTTACAGAGTATCTCAGCCACTGGCCCTACTCCTGCAGACCTGGGGATCAAAGGAATTTTTCCTCAAGCTAACAGGAAGACCTTGAAACGAGAGCAATGAAAAGTATGAGACGAGCCATGATATGGTCCAAGTACAAAGCATTGCACATTCTTATGTAAGATATTCAGTATAAATATTTATGAAAAAGTACAACTTGTAGACACATGCTCTAATATAAGTTAAATATATTGATATGCATGGACACATACACAAATATATGTCAGTTCTATTTATAAGGCACAATCACTATGGAGAATGGACAGCATGCAAGTTTTAAAATGGTGACGCTGAGCCAGGTGTGGTGGCATGCACTTTTAATCCCAGCACTTGGGAGGCAGAGGTGGGAGGATTAACTGTAACCAGAAAGACTTAACTGCTTAACTGTAACCAGAAATACTTAACATTAGAGAAACTAGGTGAGGGAAATGTTGGAACTTACTACTATTGATCTGGTAATACCAACACTAGTTTGAATGAAGTTAAAATTAACAAATGAGGGCTGGAGAGATGCCTTACTGGTTAAGGCGCTTGTCTGAAAAGCCAAAGGACCTAGGTTCGATTACCCAGGACCCATGTAAGCCAGATGCACAAGGTGGCACATGCATCTAGAGTTCGTTTGCAGCGGCTAGAAGCCCTAGTGCACCCATTCTCTCTCTCAAATAAATAAATAAATAAAAATTAACAAGAGATGATAATATTCACTACTGGCAAAGTATAGGCTATATTCTGGGAAAATACATAACAATTTCACTAGTAGCTATCAAAGTCTCTAAAAGTATAGGTTATATTCTGGTACTCTATCTGCATAAGTTTCACTAGTAGCTATGGGAGTCTCTACAAGTATAGGTTATATTCTGGTACAATATATGCATGAGTTTCACCAGTAGCTATTAGAGTCTCTAAAAGTGTAAGTTGTATTCTGGTACAATATCCACATGAGTTTCACCAGTAGCTATCAGAGTCTCTAAAAGTATAGGTTATATTAAAGCCAGGCATGGTGGCACATGCCTTTAATCCCAGCACTACAGAGGCAAAGGTAGTAGGACCACCATGAGTTTGAGGCCAGCCTGAGACTACAGTGTGAATTCCAGGTCAGCCTGAGCTAGAGTGAGACCCTACCTCAAAAAAATAAATTAATTAAATAAAATAGAGCTGGGCGTGGTGGTGCACGCCTTTAATCCCAGCACTCGGGAGGCAGAGGTAGGAGGATCACCATGAGTTCAAGGCCACCCTGAGATGACAGAGTTAATTCCAGGTCAGCCTGGACCAGAGTGAGACCCTACCTCGAAAAACCAAATAAAATAAAATAAAATAAAAGTACAGGTTATATTATGGTACTATTATCTGCATGACAGTTTTACCAGTAACAGTCAGAATCTTTAAAAGGTCCATTTGATCCCATCATTCTACTTTCAAGAATTTGCATCAAGGAAATCAAAGTTTAATGGATATTTATAATAGCAAAAAAAAATGTACCTGGTTCAATAAATTGGCAGAGTATCATATAATCATTTTTTAAAATATTTTATATATTGATTTATTTGGGAGAGAGAGAATGGGTGCTCCAGGGCCTCTAACCACTGCAAATTCCAGATGCATGTGCTACCTTGTGCATGTGGCTTTATGTGAGTACTGGGGAAACAAACCCAAGTCCTTGGGCTTTGCAGGCAAGTTCCTTAACCACTGAACCATTATCTCTCCAGTGTTCATGTCATCATTATTATCAAGTTCTTGAGAAATAGTCAATGGTATGTTCCCTGCAGAATGTTCAGTAATATAAAATAGTGTATGTTTCTCACTTCTAAAATTTCTTCCAAAAATATGTAATATTTAATAGCAGAAACATAAGGGTTTTTCTTGTTTTACAATTATAAATTGAAGCATAATTAAGTTTTAAGAATATCATTTTGTTACTAGCTTTATTGACATAAGATTATTTTAGTGACTGAAAGAAGTTATTCTAACCAAAAGCACATGTAAAATCAGAGGGCTAAAAGACAGATATGGGCATGACAGCCTTAACATATAATATTAAAAAAAATCAATAATCCCATAATTTAAGTATAACCAAGCACAATCTTACTTTATAGAAGTAGATATTTTATCTAAATGCACTTTAAAACAATGGGAAACTAAGCCAGGTGTGGTGGTGCAGATCTTCAATCCCAACATTTTGGAGGTAGAGGTAGGTGGAATGCCATGAGTTCAAGGCAACCCTAAGACTCCAGATCAGCCTGGGCTAAAGCAAGACCCTACCTTGAAAAAACAAAACAAAACCAAAAAAAGAAAAAGAAAAAAAAAAAAAAAAAAGGAAATTTAGGTTTTTTTATTTTGTTTTCAAGGTATGGTCTCATTTTAATCCAGGCTGACCTGGAATTCACTTTAGTCTCAAATTCAATCCTTTTACCTCTACCTCCCTAGTGCTGAGATTAAAGGTGAGCCCCAACTTGCCCAGCTCACTGGCATTTTCTTTTTTTTAATTTTTATTTACTTGAGAGTGACAGAGAAAGAAAGAGGCAGATAGATATAGAGAGAATGAGTGTACCAGGGCCTCCAGCCACTGCAAAAGAACTCCAGATCCATGTGCCACCTTATGCATCTGGCTAACATGGGTCTTAGGGTATCAAGCCTCTAACCGGGGTCCTTAGGTTTCACAGGCAAGCACTTAACCACTAAGCCATCTCTCCAGCCCCTCACTTGCATTTTCTAAAGAAATTTTTTAATGGTCACACTCTTCAAGTGTAGTTATCACAACAATACTCATACAGCCTTGGTATTATTCCCCATTTCGTGAAAAGGTAAACCAGGGTTAGGTGTGGTTGAGGAAGGCTCCAAGTATAGCATCTTCTGCTACTAATAGAGCTGAAATTAAAAGTGATGTCTGACTAATTATACAAAACTCATGCACAAAAACTGTACCATACAGATTTTATGTGATAATAATATATTCCATCCCTGCCAACGTGAAAGGGGTGTTGAAGTACAAAGAAATTGCATGAAAAAGTAAGCACACTTTGACATAAAATGTTAAAATATTAATTATAATTTATTAAAATTAATAATAACTTTAAAAAACAAGTTCCAACATTTAGGGAAAAATACCTTAAATAAGACTCCCACAAGCTATACAATGGGCCAGACAGGCAAGATGTGCACATTGTTGCAATAATGGCACGTCAGTTATGAGGGTAACCAACTATTCCTTAATTGGATTTGAAGCCCACTCCATGAGAGCAGGGTGAGAATACATGTGGTAGTGATAGCCGAGTCAAAAACCTATGTAGCTGAAAAACTCGTAAGTCATAGGTCATAGGTGGGAAGCTACCACTATTCTTTGGCTAAATGGATATGCATGCTGTGCCCATCAAATTGCCCTCTGAAGGGTTATGTTTATAAATAGATTAAGGCTGTTCTCACTTTTGGTTAGAAGAACTTTTTTTATGCAGATGATGGTGAATCCCAGGGAGATCCTATACTCATTATGGTGAAGAGAACAAGTGACAGTGCCTACCACTCCATCTCTACCCCAACTGCCAGAGCTCAGGGAACATTGTGGAGGTGGTGGAAAAATTATAGTGCTGCTCTCAATGCCAGTCAGAGAAGCTTCACTATAAAGATGGTGGTAGACACTGAGTAAACTCCAAAACCCATCAAAGTTTAATATTAGAGGCTGTTGAGTATTCAACACTCAACCAGTCATATCGGTTACACCCTCCAAGGCTTAGGAAACATTGCAGAATAGGGAATAGAAAGACTATAAGAGCCACAGGGTGAGGAGTACTTTGGGACACTGTCTACCAGGTCATGAATTTACTTGATTCATGCATGATCTCATAGTGGATGCTGTTACCCCAACAAGACCTGCACAGTATGGAGCTTATCAACATTTTGACATAGATCATAGAGGAGGGAAAAAAGAATGAGACATCAAAACATAACTATTTAACAAAAGGAGGAAGATCAGCAGAATGGGGTGGAGAATAGGGGAGGAAAGAGGGTGAGAGAAGGGGAGTATGATCAAATTACAGTATGTACATGTATTAAAATTCTAAATTATGGGCTGGAGAGATGGTTTAATGGGTTAAGGTTCTTGCCTGCAAAGCCTAAGGACCCAAGCTCAATTCCCCGGGACCTACATAAGCCAGATGCACAAAGTGGGCATGCATCTGGAGTTCGTTGGCAGTGGCTGGAGGCCCTGGCAGGCCCATTCTCTCTCTCTCTCTCAAAAGTAAATAAAAATTAAAATTAAAAAACAAAGAAAAAGAAAAGTAGAACAAAGGGCTGGAGAGATGGCTTAGCAGTTAAGGCATTTGCCTGCCAAAGCCAAAGGATCTTGGTTCAATTCTCCAGGACCCACATTAGCCAGATGCACAAAGGGGTGCATGCGTCTGAGTTCATTTTCAGTGGCTGGAGGCCCTGGCGGACCCATTCTCCCCCACCCCAAATAAATAAATAAATAATATTTTTTAAAATAAGTTACAAAAAAATTCTCAATCATAAAGACTTTTCATTCATTCCAAAATACCAGTCATTCTTAACTGACTAACACAGTACTTCACTGAGGTTTTAAAATATATCATTTCCAGGCTACCACACAAATCAACTGGACAACCTGGTTCTATGAAATAAACCCAAGGATGAGAACCACCAACCGAGGTGCTTTAACTTATAAACTGTGCCCACAGAAATAAAACATTCTAAACTGAGAAGGTTCGAATTTCTAACATTTATAACAGCCCAAACACCAACCTGTAGCTTTGCTATTTTCTTCCCCTGAGTTTTAATGTTAGATTCTTAAAGATCCACATACATTAAATATTCTCTTTCTAGTCACCCCCACCCCAAATGCCAAATAGTTTATGACAAAAAAATCAGTAAGTTTAATAGGTTTCAACAGCAGCAAAGGACTGTACATTCTAAGTAGCTTTTCACCTCACTTCAGGAACATCTACTATAGTCTTTAAAACATTATAAATAATGGTCTTTATATTAGAGGAGTCTAAGATAAAAATTCTATGGTCTCACTTATTGTTCTTGTTATCTAAAAACAAATACTTGAGAGGAATTTGTTACTATTTCTCTAAGGCACCTAACTTTCTAGCTTCAAAAGCTTTTCACACATTTAAAAATGACTAAACCCAAAAAGATAATTTGTATTGGTTGTGTTTGTTGATATTTACCATACCTAAAGTTAAACCAAACAATATTAAATATTTATTTGTTTTTGAAATAACAAAAATATAACCACTATAGATCAACATAAATACCATTTTAACCAAAAAATAACTTATATACATAGAAATAGTGGAGGTGCACTGTTTCACAGTTTTGCAATTTTCTTTAAGTCTAGCTTAATGAAAAACTACTATAGGAGCCAGGCGTGGTGGAGCACACCTTTAATTCCAGCACTTGGGAGGCAGAGGTAGGAGAATTGCCATGAGTTCGAGGCCACCCTGAGACTACATAGTTAATTCCAGGTCAGCCTGGACCACAGTGAGACCCTACCTCAAAAAAACAAAAATGATAATAATAATTACTACAGGACTGGAGGGATGGCTTAGTAGTTAAGAGGTTTTCCTGCAAAGCTGAAGGACCCAGGTTTGATTCACCAGGAACCACGTTAGCCAGATGCATAAGGAGGCGTACACATCTGGAGTTCATTTGCAGTGGCTGGAGGCCCTGGCGTGCCCATTCTCTCTCTCCCTCCCTCCCCCTCCCTCCTTCCCTCTTTCTCTGTCAAATAAATAAATAAAAATAAAACATTAAAAAAAAAACTACTATAGTTTGCCTTCTCAATAAGACAGAACATATCATTTTGGTTAAAGAATATAACAAAAATGTGGATTCATGATACTATGTATTTGGAAAGGAATAGTTGAGTAGTATTTAATGGTAACTGTGCATATACTACTTTGATTCTCTATCCAAATCTCTAGTTGGTTTCATCCTTGAACTTTTGTACTCTGATCCATGGAGTCATTATCTATGACTATCAATTATCTATCTACTTTACTAGATCTTTTACTCATGCACTTCAGTAACAGACACATTGGTTGTTTAGAAGCTAATAAATTCACAGGATCATTTCAAATACTGACATAGTTCATTATGTAATATCAAAAATATGTTCAGGGCTGGGTGTGGTGGTGCACAGCTTTAATCCCAGCTCTCAGGAGGCACAGGTAGGAGGGTGACCATAAATACAAGGCTACCCTGAGACTACATAGTGAATTCCAGGTTAGCCTGGGGTAGAGGGAGACCCTACCTCAAAAAAAAAATCCATTCACATACAACATACATATATGCATATACATATAAACTATGGATTAGCCTAAGCTGAAATCCTACATCTATCCAGTTATGAGATCATGATCTTGAGTGAATCTTTAACCCACGTAAACCTCAGTTTCCTATCTACAAACTGGGGATAACAACAGTGCCTAATTCATAAGGATATTTAAAAATTAAAGGAGGGCTGGAGAGATGGTTTAGTGTTCAAGGCATTTGCCTGTGAAGCCAAAGAAGCCAGGTTCAGTTCCCCAGGGTCCATGTAAGGCAGATGCACAAGGTAGCACATGTGTCTGGAATGCACTTACGTGCTCACTTAATGCTCACAGCACTGGCACAGCCAATTTTTTTATTTTTTATTTTTTTGCTCTCTCTCCCCCACTTTCTATTTCTCTCTCAAACAAAATAAAAATTCAAAAAGCTTAAAAAAACAATAAAAATTAAATGAGATTAATTTATGTAGAGCATTTAGGAGCTCCAGTGGTACAACTGGTTAGTACACATTACTTATATGTATAGCATTTAACATAAATCCCTATGTACACTAATAGCTCAATAAATAAACTACTAGCATAATCTATTCGTTTTTATTAAGGTTCTTCAAACTAAAGTATGAGCATGTATTTTCAGAATACAAAGCTCTGATAGCCTCAATAATTCCCCCAATTAAGAACACCTGACCTACCTTGCAATCTCTAACATTTTGCCCTTATGCTATATTCATTATGATAATACTTTTATTCATGTTCCAACAGTCTAGTTTTTAAAATCATACCAATCAGTCTACACACATTCTCTGATTTACTAACAAGGTGGGTACTCAGCTCCTGTGGTTATCTCTCTGAGTACTAGTTAAGTTCTAAAACTGCCAACATTTTCTGATTCCAATGCTGCTACAAGATATCTACCTTTGAGAATTCAAAACTCTAACAGGATATTACTGGTGTGGATAAATAAAATTCAATGTATCCCTGAGGTGACAGTGTAGTTTCAAAAACACTTACAGGTTTAGAAAAAGGCTGAACAATAGCAGAGCTATCTGAAGATCTAGATGCAGGACGAAAACTGACAGGTGAGGCAGCCACTGGATTTGATGGGTTCAGGTAGTGATGACTTGTTGGCTTCAATGCAGTAGTAATACCTAGATTTCAAAATTATACAATATATAGATTTTATTTATACATAATCAATTTTGACAAAACACTTCACTTTAAAATTAAAACAGTACAATGATACTGTACCTCGACTGAGTGCACCATTCTTTATTCCCCTTGAATATGAGCTGGGATTAACTCTGTTCAAAATATCTACAAAAAAAAGTTATTTTAAAATTCATCATTTGAATGAAGTATATACTAAGATGATTGTCATCATGAATTGGAAACAGATTCTTGAAAGGATATAGGTTACTAAAAATAGTTAATTTTAAATACATACATCTTCTCAGCTAAGGTTATCAGCCTTAACTATCTTGATTAACACTGGGAAACACAGTCCTTCCTATTACAACCAACTTTCCAGAGGTACAACACTGATAAGACACTGCATGGCAAAGAAATAAAACACAAAGTTACTAAGTCTCTTCCAATGACATGTTTACACACAATCTACAACCAAAAAAACAATATCTCAGGGCTGGAGGAATGAATGGCTTAGCAGTTAAGGTGTTTGCCTGCAAAGCCTATGGACCCAGGTTCGATTCCGCAGGACCCACAATGGCCAGATACACAAGAGGGCACACTCTTCTGGAGTTCATTTGCAGCGGCTGGAAGCCCTGGAGCACCCATTCATTCTCTCTCTACCCCCCCCCACCTTTCTCTGTCAAATAAATAATAAAAATAAAATATTTAAACAACAATAACAAAAAAAAAAAAACCAGTATCTCCAAAGCCCAGCGTGGTGGCACATGCCTTTAATCCCAGAACTCAGGAGGCAGAGGTAGGAGGATCGCCGTGTGTTCAAGGCCACCCTGAGACTACAATGTGAATTCCAGGTCAGTCTGGGCTAGACAAGACCCTAATCCAAAAATCAAACAAACAAACAAACAAAAAAAGATACTCTTGGGGCTGGAGAGATGGCTTAGTGGTTAAGGCGCTTGCCAGCAAAGCTTAAGGACCCAGGTTCGATTCCCCAGTATTCACAAAAGTGAGATGCATACATCTGGAGTTCTTTTGCAGTGGCTAGAGGCCCTGGCACAACCATTCTGTCTGCCTCTTCCTCATTCTCTCTGTCAGAGGTTGAGGCACTTGCCTACAAAGCCTAGACCTAGGTTTGATTTCCCAGTACCCATATAAAGCCAGATGCACAAAGTGGTGCATTCAAGTTCATTTTTGGTGGCTAGAGGCCCTGGCACGCCCATTCTATCTGTATCTCTCCCTCTACTTGAAGATAAATAAACTTAAAAACTAATTTAAAATAATGTTTTTTTAAAAATAAAATATTTATTCAAACTACCCAGGAAGTAGTGCTACAGTATTTTTAGTGGTTGTAATCTATAAAACACAAGTTCCTTCTCCCACCCCACCAAGGTTTGGTCTCACTCTAGCCCAGGTTGACCTGGAATTCACTATATAGTCCCAGGGTGGCCTTGAATTCATGGCAATCCCCCTACCTCTGCCTCCTGAGTGCTGGGATTAAAGGTGTGTACCACTATGCCTGGCTAAAACACAAGTTTTTAACCTTCTTTTATGGCAGTTCTATATAAATATTTAGCTCATATTTTATATGTTATAATAATGTTTAACTTTCATATTAAAAAATACTCAGTAGCAGAGGCCAGTAAGCTAAAAGAGATACAAAGGGAAGAGAAAGGAAGGGAGGAGGGTACTTAATAGGTTGGTATTGTATATATGTAAGTAGAAGACTAGATTAATGGGGGTGAAAGGCCCAAAGTGAGGTCAGGGGAAGAGATTGAGTAAATTAAAGGTGGAAGGAGGGCTAATAAAAACCTAAGAGGATATAAATAAATCATATGGAATCCTCCGGTTTTGAACAATGGAACACTCAGGAGCCATAGATCGTTGCTGGAAAATTTTCAGTGCCAGGGATGGGATACCTTCCAGTGAGTTGTTGGCCAGGGAGGTCCCTGATACCCCCAAAACATTATAGGCCATTGGCAAGGCCCTTGGTTTCCCACCAGGAATAGATGGTAAGACCCTATTGCTGAAGACTCCACATACTTGGGCTGCAAGGCCACTGAGAAATCCTGCTGGAACTGAGCTGATAACCTCCTCCGTGTAGATCAGCTGACAGAAAGCTGGAAGAAGCCATTCTACATGCAGTTCAATGGGAGAGAGAGAAAAATCACCAGTGAAGATACTCAACAGTAGACGCTGCAAGCCTTGTATTTGGCCAGCCAGGCCAAATGAACCGACGGGTGCAACAGTGGCACATCTGTCATGGTGGAAACCAACTGCCCTCCAATTGGACTGGAGGCCTGCTCCATGGGAGGGAATACATCCCTGATAATGAAAACTTAAAACAGGGGTAGTCATGAGCCCTAGGGGTGTAACATCTGCTGATGTTTGGGTAAATGTATATACTATGCTTATCAAACTGCCCAGTAAGCACTTCTCTTAATATTCATACCCTTATATTAATGCTACTCTCACTTTGGGTAGAGAATCTTCTCTTTTCAGATGGCAGTGACCTTGGGACGACTCAGAAGGTATCATGGTGCTGGAAAGAAGTGACTTGAGTACCAAGTAACATCTCGATCATACCTTCCAAGGTTCAGGGTCTAATGCGGAAGAGGTGGCTGAAAGAATGTAAGAGCTAAAGGAGGGGTAGGACTCTTTACAAAGTGCTGCCTCCAGACATAAAATGGCCTGGATATCCATGACCTCATAGTGCCTGACACTACCTACACAAGACCATCATAAGAGGAGGAAAAGATGATGACATCAAAATAAAAGAGAGACTGATTGAGATGGGGAGGGGATATGATGGAGAATGGAATTTCAAAGGGGAAAATGGGTGGAGGGAGGGTACCATGGGATTTTTTTTTTTTTTTTTTGGTTTTTCAAGGTAGGGTCTCAACATAGTCCAGGCTGGCCTGAAATTCACTCTGTCGTCTGAGGGTGGCCTTGAACTCACGGCGATCCTCCTACCTCTGCCTCCCGAGTCCTGGGATTAAAGGCATGCGCTACCATGCCCAGCTCCATGGGATATTTTTTATAATCATGGAAAATGTTAATAAAAATTGAGAAAAAAAGAAAAAAAAAACACAAAAGTAGGTTCGATTCCCCAGGACCTACAATACATTCTTTGTGTCATAAATGAATAAAAATAAAATAAAGAAAAAAATAACAAAATAAGGTGAGCGTGGTGGTGCACACCTTTAATCCCAGCACCTGGCAGAGGTAGGAGGATCACTGTGAGTTCAAGGCCACCCTGAGACTACATAGTGAATTCCAGGTCAGCCTGAGCTAGAGTGAGACCCTACCTCAAGAAAGAAAAAAAAATAAAATAAATAATAAAATGTCAGTTCTTAATCTCCATAGCTCAAAAAAACCTCTTCAATCCTTTTTTAAAAAAATGTTTTATTTATTAATTTCAGAGCGAGAATGAGGTGCAGAGAGAGAAAGGGGGAGAGATGGGCGCACCAGGGCCTCCAGCGACTGCAAATGGACTCCAGACACATGCGCCACCCTGTGCATCTGGCTTACGTGGGACCTGGGGAATTGAACCTGGGTCCTTTGGCTTTCTAGGCAAATGCCTTAACCGCTAAACCATCTATCCAGCCTTCTTCAATCTTCTTTTGACAGAACTATTTTTAAACCAGTATATACATTTTTCTAGTTGAGTACTGTTCACAATCATCTATATAGTCAGTATAAATTAAACTGAAATGTTGTCATATTTTCAATGATACATTCCCGGATAAAATATTCAGTGGCTGGTTAACAATAAACAAGAGAACAGTCCAGTGTTAAAACGTGCATGCTTTTATGCCAAATTCACTTTGTGTTCCAAACAACACTCCACTCCGCACTCCATCACTTAAAATGGTACTGAAATTTCATTTGATTAAACTCATCCCCCTCTAATAAGACAAGCCAAGTGCCCTCCAGGCTGACAAGCAAGAACAGGAAGTAGACCTTAAGACAGCAGCAGACTTCCATCAAATAGTATAACAAAGAAAACAACAACATGCTGAGTACAATAACATTCAATGGTAAATTCTTGTTTAAAAGAACACACAGCTAAAATGGGAAAGAATATCTTTGCCTTTCTCCTTGAAATTTATGACATTTTTAGTGGACATTTTAACAGTATTGGTATCTTTACCTTAATGATATGACAATGTCAAGTCCAAACATTGACAGCTAAAAACCCACACAGGCAATTTAGATAAGGGCATCACTGAAGCTCAAAGGCTATAGGCTAAGCCCCTGTTTCATGGACATAAACAGGAGTTGCTCAAAGAAGGATGTGGTCAGAAGCTACAACTACCAGGACACAGGCTAGATAGAACAATTATCTGAGACTAATACTGATTTAGTATATTCCAAAGATTTAAACTAAGCATTGTAAAATTTTGTCCTAATATAAGTTTCAGTGAGGAAAAAAATGAACAGGTAAACAGACTTCCCAGACCCAAAGTTCTGATTGCTAATCTCAGAAGACCTCCAGTACCACCAGCTAGCCATATTCTCTCCTCTTTCTGCACCATGGGCACTTGACCTCTAACTCTCCTCGTAAGCCCTGGTAACAGCACCATCCTCAGTCTTTAGTGCTTACTAGTCTTGCACTCAACTTCTCAAAGCTGGGCAGAAAGCACACTCACATGAACATGGTGACTACAAATTTTTCTGTCATTAACAATACCTTACAACACTTGGCTTGATTCAAAGTAATGCTTACTGGAAATCGCTGGTTTTGAACTTGCTATCTCTCCAACGAAGATGGGCTCATCGTCGTCATCATCCTCAACTTCTTTCACTTTCTTCTGCCAAGGCTCCAGTTCTTCTTCTTCACATTCCATAAAGAGTTCTGCCATTTTTGAATTATCTAATTGTCAAAGGAGAGAAGCGAACCTTATCTTCAGAAACTAAGACAAAACATTTTGTAATACATAGTACTCTCTATATTTTTGTTTTTCCTTTTTTTTTAGTATTTTATTTTTATTTATTTATTTGGGGGAGAGAAAGATGCATTTGGCTTACGTGGGTCCTGGGAAGTTGAACCTGGGTCCTTTGGCTTTGCAGGCAAGTGCCCTAACCACTAAGCCATCTCTCCAGCCCAGGTTTTTCAAGGTAGGGTCTCACTCTAGCACAAGCTGACCTGGAATTCACTATGTAGTCTCAGGGTGGCCTCCAACGCATGGCGATCCTCCTACCTCTGCCTCCCGAGTGCTGGGATTAAAGGCATGCACCACCATGCCCAGCTACAAAGTACAATATTAAAGATCCACTTTAGTAATCCTAATAACACTTTATGAATTGGTACTTGTAGTCTGTACATGGTAACATGTGGACAGCTCACTCTCTAAGACATTAACTAGTGAGTTAAGACAGACATGTAGTGGATGACAGTAGTTCTAGTTCTCTAAATAAACAGAAATCTGGGAACAGTCAAATTCACTCAAGGTGTGTTTCAGTCACAGATCTAGAATGATTATTTCTTTTTTGTTTTGTTTTGTTTTTCGAGGTAGAGTCTTGCTCTAGCCCAGGCAGACCTGGAATTCACTATGTAATCTCAGATTGGCCTTGAACTCACAGCAATCCTACTTCTGCCTCCTGAGTGCTGGGATAAAGGCCACCATGCCTGGCCTAGAATGATTATTTCTATTTAAAGGATTATATCTAGATTAAGATCATTATCTTATTATCATTATCATATCTATATTAAATCTAGATTATAACCATTATCTTTAAAAAAGTGTGTTGTGAACTAGTGAATTCCAGGTCAGCCTGGGCCATAGTGAGACCCTACCTTGAAAAAACAAACAAACAAAAACAGTGTGTTGTGGACAAGTCTTAACAGAAGGTAGATAGAATAAGAAACAACTGGCAGTTGGGCCAGATAGATGGTTCAACGGTTAAGGCCCTTGCCTTCAAAGCCCAATGGCTGGGTTCCATTCTCCAGTACTCACATGTAGCCAGGCGCATAAAGTTGCACGTGTATCTGGAGCTCATCTGCAGTGACTGAAGGCCTTGGTGTGCCCATTCTGCCCCCCCCCCAACTTGTAAACAAATGAATAGGGCCGGAAAGATAGCTGTGCAGTTAAGGCGCTTGTCTACAAAGCCTAAGGATGCAGGTTCAATTCCCAAGTATGCACATAAGGCAGATGCACAATGGGGCACATGTGTCTGGAGTTTGTTTGCGGTGGCTGGATGTTCTGGCATGCCCATTCTCTCTCTATTTGCCCCCGACTCTCTCATTTCTCCCTCAAAATGGATAAATAAAATAAAAATTAAAAGATTTTTTTAAAACGAAAATAAATAAATAAAATTTTGAAATTTAAAAGCAGCAGCAGGCCAGGCATGGTGGCACACGCCTTTAATCCCAGCATTCGGGAGGCAGAAGTAGGAGCATCACTATGAGTTCAAGGCTACCCTGAGACTACATAGTGAATCCCAGGTCAGCCTGGGCTAGAGTGAGACCCTACCTCAAATTAAAAAAAAAGCAAAAGGGGGCTGGAGAGATGGCTCAGTGGTTAAAGTAATTGTTTGTAAAGCCTGTCCGCCTGGGTTTGATTCACCAGTACCCACAGAAAGACACGTGCACAAAGTAGCACAGGTGTCTCGAGTTTGTTTGCAACAAAGCAAAAGGCTCTCTCTCTCTGCAAATAAATAAAAAATATTTTAAAATTTTATATTTTGCAATCAGGGGAAAGAGAAAGACAGAAGGAGAACAGGTGCACTTAGGCTTCCTAACACTGCAAACTCCAGATGCTTGTGCCACCTTGAGAATCTGACTTTATATGGGTACTGGGGATTTGAACCTGGGCCATAATGCTTGCAAGTAAATGCCTTAACCACGAAACCATCTCTCCAGGCCCCAAAATGTTTTTAAAATAAATAAGTTATCAGTTGTGGAAGCAACACTTACTGTTTGATTGAAGAAGGTTGTCGCCCATCAAGTTGCAGAGTTGACTTTCTGTAAATTGTCACCTACGTATTTACATATGACACCAGTCAATTTTGAGTCATTTCAAGTAAAGCCAAATACTGAAACATGAGACTTAAGATTAAGAAAATCTTGGATAAAAGTTTCATTTTTAAACTCACCATGTGACCACATAAATCAGTAAGTTATATCTCAGTTGGCCCTCCTATAAAATAAAAATGCCTACCATTAGGGCAGATTATATGAAAAGTATGCATACTTATTTTAATCTTTCTATAAAAATCTCAACTTTAAATTAGATATGCTTGTCATATACATATAACTCATTTAAAATAATCAGTTCATTATTTAAGAAGTGATACATCTTGGGGCTGGAGAGATGGCTGAGCACTTAACGTGTTTGCCTGCAATGCCAAAGAACCTAGGTTCAATTCCCCCATACCGACATAAAGCCAGATGCACAAGAGCTAGAGTGAGACCCTACCTGGAAAAACAAACAAACAAACAACTTTTTAAAAACACTATGCCCGGGCATGATGGTGTATTCCTTTAATCCCGGCACTTGGGAAGCAGAGGGAGAATTGCTGAGAGTTCAAGGCCACCCTGAGACTACATAATGAATTCCAGCCTGGGCTAGAGCAAGAGCCTACCTTGAGAAGAAGAAGAAGAAAAAAAAAAAAAAAAAAAAAAAAAAAAAAAAAAAAAAACACCACTGGGGCATAGCCTCAGGCGTGTCCACCTCTTTCCCCCAGTGTGCCCAGCGGCCGTAGGAGGCACCACATCAGCTTGAAGCGAAACCAATGTCTGGCTCCAAGCAGCAGCTGCTGAGGTCTCTTGGCCTGTGTTGCTTCCACCAGTCCACAATCATGGGGAATCACTGAGGACCTCTTTTAGGGCCTTTTTGGCAAAAAAGAAAAAGCACATCCTCATAGGGGCCTGAATGCCACAGGGAAGACGACAATTCTGTACAAACAGAAGCTGGGTGAAATTGTGACCACCATTCCCGCTGTAGGTTTCAACATGGAGGCCAGGAAAAGATCAGGCCAAATGTTCTTGCCTCTGCAAATCAGTGCTGGTTCTCAAACAGCCAGAAAAAGAAACTCTCTGCCACTTTCGAGTCAGGTATAAATTTCATGCTCATGTTTATTATAGTGTTTCTACTCTTGGCTAGAGTGAAGGTACTTGCCTGCAAAGCCAAAGGACCCAGGTTTAATTCCCCAGGACACATGTAAGCCAGATGCACAAGGTGGCACATATTTCTGGAGTTCATTTGTAGCAGCTGAAGGTCTTGCCGTGTCCATTCTCTCCCCCTCTATCTACCTCTCTCAAATACATAAATAAGAAAATAAAGTTCCTTAAGTATTAAAAAAAAAACTTCAAACTCCACATGCTTGGGCTGCAGGTCACTGAGAAATCAAGCTGGAGTTGAGCTGGATGCCTCCTCCCTGTTGACTAGCTAACATGATGTCAGAAAGAGCTATGTAGCATGTGGCCTTTGGGGGGAGAGAAGTCAGTGATGGTCTTCACCAGCAGTGGACCCTGCAAGCCTTATAGCTAGCCAGCCAGACTAAATGTACCAACTGCTGTGATGGTGACACATCTGTTATGGGAGAAATCAATTGCTCTGACTGGACTGGAGGTCGATCACTAGTCACACCACAGGAGAGAATCCATGCCCGGTACTGAAAACCTACATAGCCTATGGCTGGGGAGGTCATAAACCCTAGGAAGGAAACTACTATAGTTGTCTGGCTAAAAGCAAATATTATACTTCTAAACTGCCCTTTGAACACTTGTTTCTGCCCCATATATTAATACTACTCTCACTTTGTGTTAGAAAAGCTTCTCTTTTCAGATGGTGGTGACCACTGACGTGAACTCACCATAGTGCTGAGAATTGACAGTGGAGAGTTGAGCACTAAGTGAGAGATCTCTATCACCCTCCAAGGCTCAACACCCACTGGAGAAGAGGTAGCAGAAAGAATATAAGAGCCAAAGGAAGGGGAAGGGAAGGACAGCTTACAATACTGTCTTCCACACAAAGTGGCCTTGATACTCATGACCTCATGGTGGCTGACACTCCCTACACAAGACCTACATAACAGAAAGGCAAAAATGATGACATCAAAATAGAAGAGAAATTAAATGGAAAGAAGATACCCTCAGTGGGAGACAGATTCAGAGGGGGAAAATGAGGATGGTAGGAGGGGATTATGACCATGGTGTATTTCCATACTTACAGAGGTTGTTAATCTTTTTTTTTTTTTTAATCGTTCAAATTTAATCTAGGGGCTGGAGAGATGACTCAACAGTTAAAGGTTCTTGTCTGCAAAGCCTGCTGGCTTGGTTCAATTCCCCAGCACATGTATTAAGCCACTTACAAAAGTGGCTACATGCACCTGTGATCCCAATGTGCCAGACACATAACATACACACTCTACATACACATGCAGTACATAAATTAATAAAATTTAAAAATATATATGCAACATATTCTTTTTGCATTGTAAATAATAATTCATATTTTACTAATATTTATTTTATGAATCTGACTTTAAACTATACCTTTTGAAATTAGAAGTCAGTGGAAATGTAGATCTAATTTTTTTTTTTTTTTCCCGAGGTAGGATCTCAGTCTAGCTCAGGCTTGGAATTCACTATGTCATCTCAGGGTGGCCTCAAACTCATTGGGATCCTCCTACCTTTGCCTCCTGAGTGCTGGGATTAAAGGCGTGCACTACCATGCGCAGCTTATACATGCAATTTTTAAAGAAATTTCATTAAGTTCTTAGCACTACATATAATAAAATTTAATGATTAACTATGGATTATGTAAATGCTTCCCATCATTAAAATTTGCTGTAGCCACTTTAAGGCACCTTAATAAGCGTAATTAATGTCCTTAAGTCTCACAAAAATGGGATTTACTTTTATTTATTTATTTTTTATTTTGAGGTAGGGTCTCATTCTAGCCCAGACTGACCTGAAATTCACTATGTAGTCTCAGGGTAGCCTCAAATTCATGGTGATCCTCCTACCTATGCTTCTGACTCACAAAATGGGATTTCTTGTGTATACACACAAATATTTTCATTTATATATTTGAGAGAGAAAGAGAGAAGGAGAAAGAGGCAGATAGAGAATGGGCACATCAGGGCCTCGGGCCACTGCAGACAAACTCCAGACACATCTCTCCCCTTGTGCATCTCATCTGGCTTACATGGGTCCTGGGGAGCTGCTGGGTCCTCTGGTTTTACAGGCAAATTCCTTAAATGCTAAGCCATCTCTCCAGCCCATAAAATGGTATTTCTAATGACAGCTTTTTCTAAATTTCTACAAAACACATGAAGTAAGCAGATTTTCACTAGCTGGCTGGATCTAACCTTTTTTTTTTTTTTTTTTTTTTGCTTAAAAATTTCACTTTTATCCACTGGTAGATGTTACTTAATGTAATATTACTTCGTTATCTTTCATGTACTACATAAAACACACTACAGATAGGAATGCTATACACTAAATACATTCAGTCCTCCTTACTCTGGTAAGTGAATGACTAAGCAAGTTCACAAACCATAACTACAAAGTCTGCACATAAGGAATAACAGACAAGAAACCAGAAAAACCAAGTCATACTCTATCTAATACCATGACTGTCCATCAGATCACTTGGAGTCTAGATCTTAGGCTCTCAATTCAACCCAGCTCTAAAAATCTACAGTTGTATTACTTTAATCATTTATTAATCATGAATAGTAAAATCTAAATGCCAAGTTCAAACCTGATTCAACCATTTATTAACCATATGACCTTTGACAAGTTAGCCTCAGGGCTCTGACTGACAAATATGTGTTTGTGTTTATTTCATAAAATCATAATAAAGATTAATTAAATAGTACCTGTAAAGAACACAGCTCAATACCAAACACACAGAAAGCACTCCATAAATCTTAACCATGTTTAATTCTCTGCTAAGTCCCATTTTAAAGCACTCTAGGAGCTGATCCCAGTTCTATCATCACATTAGGATTTACAAGGTATCAGCTGATGACTCAGAAATCACTTTATATTGTTGCTCTGCTTTTTGCTGAAGACCAAGTGCAGAAGTCACTTTGTTATAAAAATTCTTCACTACCATACAACTAATGATAAATTTTAGCTTTCTGTCTCTTCTACAATGTAGTTGTCAAATTTATCTTGCCACATTTTCATCATTTAAAAAAAAAGTATTTTAGGGCTAGATGGCATAGCTGTTAAGGTGCTTGCCTGCAAAGCCAAAGGACCTCGGTTCGATTCCCCAGGACCCATGTAAGGCAGATACACAAGGTGGAACATGCGTTTGGAGTTTGTTTGCAGCAGCTAGAGGCCCTGGCATGCACAGCCTCTCTCTTTCTAGTTCTCTCTCAAATAAATAAAAATAAAAATAAAATTTTCAACATATTTATTGAGAGAGAGAAACAGAGAGGCAGAGAGAATGAAAGAGAATGGGCACACCAGGGCTTCTAGTCACTGCAAACAAACTCCAGACACATGTGCCACCTTATGATCTGGCTTATGTGGGGACTGGGGAATTGAACCTGGGTCCTTAGGCTTCATAGGTAAGCACCTTAACCACTAAGCCATCACTCCAGCCTCAATTTTCATCATCTCTTTTTTTTTTTGGGGGGGGGGGTTCAAGGTAGGGTCTCACTCTGGCCCAGGCTGACCTGGAATTCACTATGTAGTCTCAGGGTGGCCTCAAACTCACAGCAATCCTTCTACCTGGGCCTCCCGAGTGCAGGGATTAAAGGCATGTGCCACCATGCCCAACTCCTCAATTTTCATCTTCTAAAAGCTCTGTGAGGTGGCACACACCTTTAATCCTAGCACTCAGGTGGCTGAGGTAGGCCATGAGTTTGAGGCCATCCTGTGCTACAGGGTGAGTTCCAGGTCAGTTGGGGGAATCTCTACTTGTTTTTGAGTAAACTAGAAAATTTCATTTCTAATGTTAAACTTCAACAACTACTTCCATTTATCACATTCTATTCAAAGTTAGGCTGGAGAGACAGCTTAGCAGTTATGGTGCTTGCCTGCAAAGCCTGATGACCCAGGTTCAATTCCCCAGATCCCAAGTAAGCCAGATGCACATGGCGGCACATGTCTGGAGTTCATTTGCCGTGGCTAAAGGCCCCAATATGCCCATTCTCTCTTTCTTTCTCATAAATAAAATATTTAAAAAGTAAAAAATAAAAAATCAGGCTGGAGAGATGGCTTAGTGGTTAAGCACTTGCCTATGAAGCCTAAGGACCCTGGTTCGAGGCTCAATTCCCCAGGACCCACGTTAACCAGATGCACAAAGGTGAGGCAAGCGCAAGGTCACACAAGACAACTAGGTAGCACAGGTGTCTAGAGTTTGAGTGCAGTGTCTGAGGCCCTGGTGTGCCAATTCTCTACCCCCCCTTTAAAATAAAAGAAAATAAAAAAGTTATCATCATTACCTAACATCAATTAAATGCATACATTATTTCATCTAATCCTCAAACGACCTTAGGTGGTGTTGCAGTCAGGGTCACACTGCTGGCAGAAAACACCCAAGAGCAGCTTGTGAGGAAAAAAGGTTTATTTTGGCTTACAGACTCTAGGGGGAGCTCCACGATGGCAGGGAGACCGATGACGTGAGTAGAGGGTGGACATCACTTCCTGGGCAACATCAGATGGACAACATCAGCAGGCTAAGAGGAAGCTGGCTATAACACTCATAAGCCCATCCCAACAATACACTGCCTCCAGGAGGCTTTAATTCCCAAATTGCCAACAGCCGGGGACATGGCATTCCAAACACCTAGGTTTATGAGGCACACCTGAATCAAACCACCACAGGGGGTTATATGCTATTGTCATCCCACTTACAGTTGTGGAAAATGAGTTACAGGCAGGCAAGTACCTTCTCCAAAAAAACACAATAAAGTGGTGGGGCAAAAGTTTAAGCCCACTCACTTCAAAGGCCAAAGAGTTTAGAGCACAGCACATCCACCAGGAACAGAAGTCACAAAGGCAGAGAGGCAGATTCATCTGAATAAAGCAATATCAGTTAAGGGTTACCAAGTTCAACAAATGAAAATTTCAACCATGTAACTGAAAATGGTCACTTGCAAGATTGCCTCAAAGACCCCTCTAACCGTAAAACTGCAAACATCTCCAGTGGTTGAGGCACATGCCTGCAAAACCTAATGACCATAGTTCGACCCCCCCAGTTCCCACATAAAGCTAGATGCTCAAAATGTTGCATGTATCTGGAGTTCATTTGCAATAACTGGAGGCACTGGCACACCTTATTCTGTCTATCTCTGCTTCCAACTAAATAAAAAAAATTTTAATTTTTTTTTAAAAAGCAATTAAAAAAAACATGGCGGGCATGGTGGTGCATGCCTTTAATCCCAGCACTCAGGAGGAAAAGGTAGGAGGATTGTCATGAGTTGGAGGCCACCTTGAGACTACATAAAGAATTCCAGGTGAGTCTGGGCTACAGTGAAACCCTACCTCGAAACAAAACAAAAAAACTATTATGGGCAGGACAGATGGCTTAGCGGTTAAGGTACTTATCTGCAAAGCCTTAGGACCTAGGTTTGATTCCCCAGGACCCACATAAGCCAGATGAACAAGGTGGCACATGTGTCTGGAGTTTGTGGTGGCTGGATGCCTGGCATACCTATTCTCTCCCTCTCTCTACTTCTTTCTCTCTCTCAAATAAATAAAAATGAAACATTTAAAAAATCCAACTTTGGGCTGGAGAGATGGCTTAGCGGTTAAGCGCTTGCCTGTGAAGCCTAAGGACCTCGGTTCGAGGCTTGATTCTCCAGGACCCACGTTAGCCAGATGCACAAGGGGGCGCACGCGTCTGGAGTTCGTTTGCAGTGGCCAGAGGCCCTGGCGTGCCCATTCTCTCTCTTTCTCTATCTGCCTCTCTCTCTGTGTGTGTGTCTGTTGCTTTCAAATAAATAAATAAAAACAAACAAAAATTTTTTTAAAAAATCCAACTTTGAAGGTTGGAGAGATGGCTTAGCAGTTAAGACACTTGCCTGCGAAGCCTAATGACCCAGGTTCTGTTCTTCAGGTCCCACCCACATAAGCCAGATGCACAAAGTAGCACATGCATCTGGAGTTTGTTTGCAGTGGTTAGAGGCCCTGGCATGCCCATTCTCTCTCCCTCCCCGCCCCCGTCTCTAATAATAAACAAATAATCCAATTTTGATCTAGAACCTTTCAAGTACAATATAATGAGGCAGTTGGACTAAAGTTCAACTCAAAACAAGCAAGTTACTTTTTAAAAAGTAATGGTCGGTAAGCCTGAATAAGCAACCCAAGTTTCATTTTCATACAGCTGTTTCATCAGAGCCCCTAGAGACCCAACAGAGGAAAAGGGTTAATGCTCTGTTAAACACGGCTAGGAATATTAACTTCTTAGGTCTTATGGTAAGCACTATTTGGCAGTAAGAGGCTAGGTCCCTTGAATGACAGCTGACAGACCTTTCCCTTAAGCTTCCTTCTCTACCATCAGCCAAGCACCCCTTCTTTGGTAACAGGCAGGACTGCCTGCAGGGCAGGCAACTGTTTTGAATGCTCCAGACTCATTCAGAAAAAAAATTCCACTCCAGTTGCAACGAAGGCCAGAAAGCAAGCCACACCTACTTCAGAAGGCCTCTCCAGTCCTGACTGTATCTGTTTTGGTTGAAGTACCTTGCTCCAAGAACTCACTGAGTGTGCTTCAGAGAGCCCTGCTTACCTCAGCAGCTACTCTCACTCATGATGGGAGGAGACCCCACCCCAGTGACTCAATAAAAACCTATCATTGGGGTTGGAGAGATGGTTTCACGGTTAAGGTGTTTATCTGCGAAGCCTAAGTACACAGGTTCAATTCCCCAGTACCCATGTAAGCCAGCTGCACAAGATAGTGCATGCATCTGGAGTTCATCCACAGTGTCTGGAGGCCCTGGAATGCCTATTCTCTCTCTATTTGCCTTTCTCTCTCTCTCATAATGAATAAAAATGTTTAAAATTTTTTTTGTTTGTTTTTGTTTTTCGAGGTAGGGTCTCACTCTAGCCCAGGCTGACCTGAAATTCACTATGTAGTCTCAGGGTGGCCTGGAACTCACGGTGATCCTCTTACCTCTGCCTCCCGAGTGCTGGGATTAAAGGCATGCACCATCACGACTGGCTTACAATGTTTTAAAATTTTTTTAATTTAAATTTTTTTTTAAAAAACCTATCATTGATCTGGAAAAATCGCTCACTGGTTAAGACACTTGCCTGCAAAGCCTAAGGACCCAGATTCAATTTCCCAGTACCCACATAAAGCCAGATGCACAAAGTAGTGCATGCATCTAGAGTTCATTTGCAAGGGCTGGAGTCCATGGTGTGCCCATTTTCACTGTCTCAGTCTCTGTGACTCCCCCCCCCACCCCCAGAGACTCCCTTGGCTTGCAAATAAATAAACCAATAAAAAAAAATTAAAAATAGCTTGGTGTGGTGGTGCACGCCTTTAATCCCAGCACTTGGGAGGCAGAGGTAGGTGGATCACTGTGAGTTCGAGGCCACCCTGAGATTACATAGTGAATTCCAGGTCAGCCTGGGCTAGACTGAGACCCTACCCTGAAAAAGAAAAAAAAAAAAACCCAACACTGAGGAAGCAGGAGACACATTTCCTTCAGTGGTAGTCACTGGTAAATTGGCCATGCTCCAGTAAATACAACCCCCTAATTTACTGGGACATGAGGTAGTGTTGAAGACATGGAAGGGAACTCCCTGGGAAGTGTGGTGTTTTGATTCAGGTGTCCCCCATAAACTTAGGTGTTCTGAATGCTAGGTTCCCAGCTGATGGAGATTTGGGAATTAATGCCTCTGGGAGGCAGTGTACTGTTGGGGGTGGGCTTATGGGTATTATAGCCAGTTTCCCTTTGCCAGTGTTTGGCACACTCTCCTGTTGCTATTATCTACCTGATGTTGGCCAGGGGGTAATGTCTACCCTCTGCTCATGCCATCGTTTTCCCTGCCATCACACAGCTTCCCCTCAAGTCTGTAAGCCAAAATAAACCTTTTTAGCCCACAAGCTGCTCTTGGTCAGGTGATTTGGGAAGGGGAAGAAAAGGTAATGGGGGGAATATGATCAAAATACATGTATGAAATTGTCAAATAAATAAAACAATGTTTTTGAGGCAAGCCCAACAAACTGGCCTTTTTTATGAGTGTGTGCATGAGACAGAGAGAGAGGATTAGCACACCAGGGCCTCCAGCCACTGTAATCGAACTCCAGACATGTGTGCCATCTTGTGTGCATGTGCAACCTTTTGCATGCATCACCTTGCGCATCTGGCTTATGTGGGATAGGGGGAGTCAAACATGGGTCCTGAAGCTTCACAGGCAAATGCCTTAACCATTAAACCACCTCTCCAGCCCTATAAAACATTTTTTTAAAGAAAAAAAAATGCCTACCACTGGGGCTATGTGAAGCTTGTGACTGGTACATATCTACTTTGTGACTGATGAAACTGGAACTATGCCCATGAAAGACTGGTGAAATTACAATCTAAGCACAAGCATGCCACGCCCTTTTCCTAGTGACATAAGCAGGCTACTTTTCAGTCCGGTCAGGTTAGTCTGGGAGTTTCTCCCATTTAGCATGAGGCCCTATGAAGGTTTCTCCGGAAGAGACTTGTAGCTACTTTATCAGAAGAGCAGGCAGAGCTGGTAACACTAAAAATACACACATTCGGGGCTGGAGAGATGGCTTAGCAGCTAAGGCGTTGGCCTGCAAAGCCAAAGGACCTCGGTTTTATTCCCCAGGACCCATGTAAGCCAGCTGCACAAGGTGGTGCATGCATCTGGAGTTCATTTGCAGTGGCTGGAGGCCCTGGCATGCCCAATCTCTCTCCCTCTCTCTCTCTGCCTCTTTCCCTCTCTCATATAAATAAATGAAATTTAAAAAAATAAAAAATAAAAGCCACACACACAACATTCTAAGCTTCTAGATCCAGGCACCCTGGGCGGCAGCACCTAGGAGACAGCTGGAGAGGAGCTCCTGAGGCTACATGGCCCCCAAGATTCCCAGGGCTTAAGTTCCCAGTTCACCGCTCCAGGAACTGGCCAAGTAGAGGCTGAGGAGACCTTAAAAGACTGAAGAAGCTCTAAGAAGCTGAGTGGCAGGAGGGGTGGGGGAGGAGAGGGCCGGGTAGACAGAGCCTTAGAACAAAACCCAAAACTTAAGAGCTGCAACCCAAGCTACTAGGCTCAGAACCATTGGCTTTAAGATTCCAGATTTGTTCTGACCGAAGCACTGAGAATTAACTGTCTCTAGTTCTCAGGGCCTAGAGTTACAAGCCCCTGCATTTGAAATTCTGGCCCATAAACTCAGGGCTGTCAGCACTCAGGAAGCTATCCTGCCCCCACTTGTGATTTCCATCTGAATAGAGCAAAGGGACCCTCAGCCATTTGTGAGGAAAACAAAATGTGCTTCACACTGATTCAGAGCACACATCTCAAATGTCCGCCATTCCACCAGAATATATATATATATTAAAAAAAAAAAACTTTACCAGCACTTTTGTTAATGTAGAAGACATATTAATCTACAGAAAAGCTCTGCTTCAGCAGACCACTAAAACCCACAGAGCAACCTAAATCAGCAGGGTCACTAAAAGCTCCATTACAAAAAGTCCCTTTCTTCTTCCCAACAGGATACAGGAAATCTCTCTCTGTATCAGCTCTTCATTGGCCAAAACCCTGCAAACTTGCCACAACCTATTTGCTCTACTCTTCCTAGTCACTTTGTTAATCGAAAGTGAGCATGCTCTCGGGCAAGCCCTCTCTGCTTGCAAATAAATCAATAATTATTAAAATAAAAAGGGGGTGCTGGAGAAATGAGCTTACTTGTGAAGCCTTATAGCCCAGGTTTGATTTCCCAGTACCCATGTAAAGTCAGGTGTACGAAGTGGTGCATGTATCCGGAGCTTGTTTTCAGTGGCAAGAAGCCCTCTGTGTACCCATTCCCTTCCTCCCTCCCTCTTCTTGCAAAAAAAAAAAAAAAAAGAACAAACTAACTGTGAGGAACAGTGGCTCCACTACTTTGCTTCTACTGCAGAGAACTCTAATACTACCCACCCAAAGGCCATCCAAACCCTAATGCCAACTGCCCTTTCATGTCCGTCTGTCTTATCTTACAGCTATTTTAACTTCATCTCTTGACTACTGTACCAAGTTCTCTACTTACCGGCTTCTTTTAAGCTCTTTCTAAATTCTCCGTATCTTTTCCCACCTTAAATCATGTAGAGACAGGTTTTCCATAAAGTTCAAGAAAATGAATTCTATAGCTTCATTAAAAAGTTTAAACCAGGCGTGGTAGCACATGCCTTTAATCCCAGCACTTGGGAGGCAGAGGTGAGTTCCAGGCCACCCTGAGATTACATAGTGGATTCCAGGTCAGCCTGGGCTAGAGTGAGGCCCTACCTTGAAAAACCAGGAAAAAAAAAAAGTCAAAGTTTATAGCCAGGCATGGTGGTGCTCGCCTTTAATCCCAGCACTTGGGAGGCAGAGGTAGGAGGCTCCCTGTGAGTTCGAGGCTACCCTGAGACTACAGACTGAATTCCAGGTCAGCCTGGGCTAGAACAAAACCCTACCTCGAAAAACCAAAAAAAAAAAAAAAAAAGTCACAGCTATGAATCATCAAATATTAACCTCAAACCCTGATGTCTCAACTAAGTTGAGTCCTCTCTGATAACCAAAACTGCTATCTGTATACTAAGGTTCCAAACTGAACATATCCTCCTCTCAAAAATTAGGTCTACTACCCCCCCCCCAAAAAATTGACCTGGCATGGAGAATCATGCCTTTAATCCCAGCACTCGGGAGGCAGAGGTAGGAAGATCGTGTTGAGTTTGAGGACACCCTGAGCCTCCATGGTGAATTCCAGGTCAGCCTGGGCTCGAGTGAGACCCTACCTCGAAAAAACAAACAAAAAAATACAATAAAATAAAAAGTCTACTACATGTCATTTATAATAATAAAAATGGTAATAACTTCATTGTAAACTGATGGATTAAGAAAATGTGGTATATTCATACTATCTAATATTATTCAACAATAAAAGTACTGCCAAGTCAATATATCACAGAAATACTTACACATCAATGTTTATTAAAAGACTATTCACAATTGATAAATTATGGAACAAATCAAGGTGTCCAACAACAGAGGAATGGATAAGGAAAATATGGTATTATGGAATGTATACACAATGGAATTTTCAGCCAAAAGAATGAAGATACATGAAACAAATAAGAATAAACTTGTGGGAGCTGCACAGATGGCTTAGCAGTTAAGCCCCTTGCCTGTGAAGCCTAGGGACCCAGGTTCAATTCCCCAGTACCCATGTAAGCCAAATGCACAAAGTGGTGCATGTATCTGGAGTTCATTTGCAGAGGCTACAGGCCCTGGCATGTCCAATCTCTCTGTGTCAGGCATGGTGGTGCATACTTTAATCCCAGAATTTGGGAGGCAAAAGTAGGAAAATTGCTGTGAGTTCCAGGCCACCCTGAGACTACACAGATAATTCAAGGTCAACCTGGGCTAGAGCAAGACTCTACCTTGAACCCCCCCCCCAAAAAAAAGGAGGGGAGTATTGGCATATGCTACAACATAAACTCTTGAAAACATTATTCCAAGTGAGTCAGAGATATATTGTATTATTCTGTCTACCTCAAATATTCAGAACAAATAAATCCAGATGAAAAGCAGATTAGAGGTACAGGAGTTGGGGGTGAGAAAGAATGGGGAGAGGCTGCTTAATAGGAAGCAAGTTTCCTTTGAAGACTTGCAAGTATTTTGGAATCAGGTAGTGTCAATGACTGCACAACATGAAGTCACTTAATGCCTCTGAACTGTACATTTTAGGATGCTGAATTTTATGTCATGTGAATGTTACCATACTTGCCAAAAAGCTATAGTTTTGCATTTCTTTTTCTATTAACTGACATCTTTCTGGAGTTTTGTTTTCCAGTCTCTTGCTTGTTTTTTCATATCTAATCAATTCTACAGCTTTCCTTCAAAGTACTGGTTCGCTTCCCCCACATTCAGGCCCTTAGAAACTCATACCTCAAGTATAGTATTTTTACTTTTAACATTCAACTTAGGGCTAAGGAGATGGCTTGGTCACTAAAGCACTTCCTATACAAACTTAAGTAGCTTTGTCAGGATTCCCAGAATTCACATAAAGCTAGACACTGTTGTGAACGCATATGTAATCCCAGCCTACCTATAGTGAGAAGGGAGGTGGAAATAGGAGAATCTCCAGATGCTCACAGGCCAGATAGTCTGGTGAGCCCAGCAGTGAAAAATGAGACTCCTCCCCCCTCACCCCACCCCACCCCGGCCACAAAACAGTAGACAATGAAGACTAATAGTCAATGTTTTCCTCAGACCTCAAAACAGGCACAATGGTTCATGCGCACATCCACATGATTAACTTTACACTCAGTGTTTCAGCATCCATCTCTTTGCTTTCACCCATTCAATACAGGTCATCCACTTATCAAGTCCGAAATTAACTTTCTCCCATCCCAGCCAGAGGTGGGTTGTCATCTAGGTACTATGGCTTTCAGAGTGCAGGTGGGGACAGACAGGCCATATGATCAAGGACCTGACACTCCCAAAGGTGGATTGTAACAGGGTGTGGTGTCCTACACCTTTAATCCCAGCACTCGGGAGGCATAGCTAGGAGGATTGCTGTGAGTTCCAGGCCACCTTGGGCTAGATTGAGACCATACCTCGAATCCCTCCACCCCAAAAAAAAAAAAAAAAAAAAAAAAAAAGGTGGACGATGATACCACCAAACTGAGGGTAACAAAAAAAAAAAAAAAATCAAAACAAAAAGTTTAAAGTTTTTTGTGTCCAACTTCTCAAACGAACACTAACAATGTAGTATCATGGAAGAGATGCCAAAATTGTGAGATCTACTACTTATTTTTCTCCATGGGACTAATAAGGCTATCTACACATTGCATTCTGTTTATGAAGGCCTTTCTAGCAACAGTCAGTAATCTAGTACAGGTGACAATAAAATAATCTTATACCCTAAATAGGAAAAAGTGAATTTATGAGAAACAAGGCAGGAAACACAACAGAGGTTAGGATATACCTGAAACCCCAGATTTCTCCCTCCTATACCCTCCAGGCTTGGCTACTCAGACTTGCTGGAGGTAACAACTATACAAACACAATACACACACACACACACACACAAAAAAAAAAAAAAAAAAAAAAACCCCACAAGAAAAAGACTCTAGCTCTAGATAAAATGCAAATCAACTGAAGATACTCACTTCTTTAACTAAAGAAATCCTAAAGCTAAAAAAATCAAAGTGTGTTGTTGGTTAACATCAAAGGACAGAATCTTTACTTCAGAAATTCATTAAATATGTAATAATTGGGCGTGGTGGTGCACGCTTTAAATCCCAGCACTAGGGAGGCAGAGGTAGGAAGATCACCGGGTGAATTTGAGGCCACCCTGAGACTACATGGTGAATTCCAGGTCAGCCTGGGCTAGAGTGAGACCCTACCTCAAAACAAAACAAACAAACAAAAACAGTAATAATTTATTTTAAAGTGACACCGGCATTGAATATTAGTACATGCTTAAAGAAAGTAACGGTATTCTCAAAGTTACAAAACATAGAGGTGTGGTTTTATTTTTACATCACTACAAGTCTCACTAATATGTACTAATGGAGGCAGCTGGATTCTCTTATCAGCTTCTACGCTCAATCTGGCGCACCACATTGTTCTTCTGGAATGCAGAACACCCAGCCCCACAACACCAGGGTGGGTAATGGTGATCTTTAGTGTCAACTTGACTGGATTTAGATAGCCTAGGAGATTAGGGAGGAACTTCTCAGGCTCTCTTTCCAGACTGGAGTAACTGAGAGAAGGAAGACTTTCTCTGCACTAAAAAGGGAAGACAGAAAATGAACAAAACACAGGCATTCATTCCCCTTTCTGTTCTTGGCCTACCATGGTATGAAATGTTCTAATCTGTAGCTCCTAACTAGTCATGATAGACTGAACCCACTGAACCTGCAACTAAAAAACAAAACAAACAAAAAAACCACAACTTTCCTTTAAGTTGTTTTTGTCAGGTACTTAGTCACAGCTATACCCAAGTAACCAATAAACTAGCAGAGGGAAGACATGGTACAGTCGTTCCCAGTGTCCTGACCATCCTGTTACACTGGACACAGTCAAAGCCTTTGTTTTTGTAGAGGGCTAAACTACTGCACTGGTGGGTAAACAATTCAAAGCAGTAGAGCAAAATTTTTAAATTGCTAAACATTAGAGTGACAGGTAAATTCAGGCAATTCACAAATGAATAAGGAACGTTCAAGTGGTAAGTTCCACGCGCACACACACACACATACACACACACAATGTTTACTGAGTAATAATTATATGTAAAACAGTGTGTTTAGAAACAGTAAAACATATACCATCCCCAAAAACATTTTGTTCATCATGGTGTGTTAAACCAGAAATATTTGAAATACAAGTGACTAAAATAGGCAGGCATGGTGGCGCACGCCTTTAAACCCAGCACTGGGGGGGCAGAGGTAGGAGGATCACCGTGAGTTCGAGGCCACCCTGAGACTACATAGTGAATTCCAGATCTGGGCTAGAGTGAAACCCTACTGGGGGGGGGGGGGGGAGGAAAGAAAGTGTTCTGTGGACAACAATAGTTTGCTGGTTTCGTAGTTAATTGGATAGAGTTCTGTGACTTCCTAACATGAATTAAACCTACATGCCTTTCCTACTGTGATAGCCTTTTTTAAACTTTCTACATCTCTAAGAAATATAGGCAGTACTTAGTTTGGTTTGGGGGGTGATTTGTTCCAAAATATTTTTGTTACCAGTTTTTCCTTCCAAGCTTTATCTTTAGAGAACCTCCACCGCCGGCAGAACTTCTTTCTAGAACCTCCATGCCCGGCAGAACTTCTTTCTTAAGCACTTCCATTCAAGACTGGGATTGCATGACTTGCATTGTTTCTGCAAGATCTTCAAGCAAGAAGGGGAAACTTCCTTAGTGCCTCAAATAAAACTCTCAGCCAGGCGTGGTGGCACAGGCCTTTAATCCCAGCACTCAGGAGTCAGAGGTAGGAGGATTACCTTGAATTCAAGGCCACCCTGACACTACAGAGTGAATTCCAGGTCAGCCTGGACTACAGTGAAACCCTACCTGGGGGGAGGAAGGGGGGGCTGGAGAGAAGGCTTAGAGGTTAAGGCGCTTGCCTGCAATGCCTAAGGACCCAGGTTCTATTCTCCAGAACTTACATGAACCAGATGCACATGGGGGGGGGGGGTGCATGCATCTGGAGTTTGTTTGCAGTGGCTTGAGGTCCTGGCATGCCCATTCTTCCTTTCTTTCTCTCACACATAAATAAAAAGTACTAAAAATATTTTTTTAAAAAACTCTCTCAATCACTACATGGTCCTACAAAAGAATCTCTTGATAGAATACAAAAAGGGTCTTATTAGTTTTATTTTTCCTACATCTTGAAATATTTGCTATTTCCACAATCCTATATCACCAATTAATCCTAACTCACTGATCAATCCTAACTATTCTAAAAACAAAAGCAAAGAAAAAAATTGGAGTCTGTTGCATAAAAAAAATGACACAAGAAGCCAGGTGTGGTAGCCCACGCCTTTAATTCCAGCAATGGGGAGGCAGAGGTAGGAAGATTGCCGTGAGTTTGAGGCCACCCCGAGAATACAGAGTGAATTCCAGGTCAGCCTAGACTACAGTGCAACCCTACCTGAAAAAAAAAAAAAAGACACACTACTGAATTCAACCTGGCTAATGAATCATCCTTCATATGGCTTCACACAAAATATTATATTGATTTTCAATAGGTAGAGGAGACTAACAACATCCTTATAACATGTCACACAACAAAAACTTTTCTTTACCAGCATAGGTTCAGTACCTAGAACCCTATGAATTAAACTTTAGATTTAAAAAGTAAGACGGGGGGCTGGAGAGATGGCTTAGCGGTTAAGTGCTTGCCTGTGAAGCCTAAGGACCCCTGTTTGAGGCTTGATTCCCCAGGACCCACATAACCCAAATGCACAAGGGGGCACATGCATCTGGAGTTTGTTTACAGTGGCTGGAGGGCCTGGTGCACCCATTCTCTCTCTATCTATCTGCCTCTTTCTCTCTGTCTGTCGCTCTCAAATAAATAAAAATAAACAAAAATTTTTTTTAAGTAAGACAGGTTAGTAGGAGAAAAGATACATAATCTTTACTCATATTTACATGCACAGGAATTCACAGAAAAGTGAAACACAGAAATGTTTAGGTTTGGAGTTATATATACCATTTTATAGTAAGAGGTGAGGATTCGAGCATGGAAAAAGAAAAAAAAAATCCCTAGAAAGTTTGGCATGATAGTACACTCTAGGATCAGGAGTCCAAACTCATCCTGGACTACATAGTGCAACTGAGGTCAACCTGAACTACACAATACCTTATTTCCAAAAATAAACAAAAAAATCAGCCACTTTTGAGTTATGACATACTGTTTTTAAAGGTAATCTTGCACAAATACATCTGAATCATCGGTTTGTCTCTTGGAAATGAAATTTTTAAGGTGGAATAATAAACTTGGAAAATTTGAAAACAAATCAGCCACTTTTTGAAAGGTCAAGGGCCTTCCCTAAAAACCTAAAAGGAACTAAAGAGTTAATGGCTATCCCCAAGGCTCAGGGCAATAAAAGAAACAACTGAGGCATTCAGCCCCATTAAGTCTGACACCTTTCCTGATTGATGTACTCCCCTTAACCTAGATGGCCTTGAAGGACCAGAGACCATTTGAGTATCCTCCCTTAGACATTCCTGACTGAAGAAGCCTATTCTGAACAAGTACAGAAACAGCTATAAATTTTCTTATCAGCTGTACCTGGTACAGCCTGGCTTTTCCTTAGGAGTCTCCTTATAACTCACACCCTAGCCTGGTTCAGTGCTTAAGCCTATATCCCACAGGAAAGCTGAGGTCCCTTGCTGTTTTCTCTCAATAAAATAGCCTTGTCAGTAGAGATCAAGTCCGGTGTTCTCTTCTGCTTTCCTCTTACACTTTTGACAAGTAAAACTCTACATTGAAGGACTGGTATACCATGCTTCCCTGGAGAGAATGGAGATGCTGAGATTTTTTGGACCTCCAACATCAAACTACCTTAGCATTTTTCTGTTCTATGTTGTTTAAGGAATTTGAAATTGCTATTACCTGTAAGAGGTACTCAGAGAGGTTTTACAAAGTGAGAAACACTAGGCCTTCTTTGAAAGCTCAAGGGCTTTTGTAGCAGTAATAAAGCACAATTAAGATTAAGCAGGGTGTGGTGGCCCACGCCTTTAATCCCAGTGCTGGGAGGCAGAGGCAGGAGGTTCACTGTGAGCTTGAGGCCACCCTGAGACTACATAGTGAATTCCAGGCCAGCCCAAACTAGAGTATTCCTACCTTGGAATAAAAAAAAAAAAAGAAAGTAACCACATGCTTGTATTTGGAAATTAAGTTTCAGGAGACTTCTCCTAACTATGTATATAACAACCTGCTGCACATAAATTCATACTAAGTACTAAAAACATCCACAGATTACCTGCTAAATGCAACAGGAAACCTTTCAATGCAGAAAGCTTATCACCAACTTATTATCTAACGGCTGGAGAGATGGCTTAGGGGTTAAGGTGTTTGCCTGCAAAGCCAAAGGACCTAAGTTTGATTCCCCAGGACCCACGTAAGCCAGATGCACAAGGTGGCACATGCGTCTGGAGTTTGTTTGGAGTGGTTGGAGGCCCTGGTGCGCCCATTCTCTTTCTCTCTCTCTGTCAGTCCACCTCTTTCCCTCTCTCAAATAAATAAATAAATAAATAAAAATAAACAATAAAAGACCAAAACTAGGACTAATAGGTCAACCATACTGTCTTTCTATGTTGTATAGCATGAAATATACTTAAAGATTTATAAAAAAATGTCAAAAATACTAAGCCTGAATCTGTATTAGATATCAATCAGAGAATGGTCTTATCCTTCTTGGGTGTGATTTGTAGTATACAGATACATACTGATGACACACGTACACACACATGTATTACTTAGGGATGAACTATCACATCTACAACATGTTTTCAAGTGTTCAGAAGTGTCAAGGATAGACAAAGGAAATGCAACAATAGTTTACAAATATTAAGACTAGGTGGTAGGTATGAGTGTCCAAATGTACTATTCAAATTTCCAGTATGTTTGAAAAAAATAACATGATTACTGGTAAGAAATGATCTCAAAACTGAAACTGTTAATTATGTTAAATATAATAAATATAAACAATCATGTTAAATAATTATTAAAATAAATATGTTAAATAGTAAATGTAAATAATTATTTGAATTGGCCAGGCATGGCAGAGGTAGGAAGATAGCTAGCCTCCCACCTCAAGGCCACCCTGAGACTACATAGTAAATTCCAGGTCAGCCTAGGTGGAACAAGACCCTACCTCAAACCCCCCCCCCCCCAAAAAAAAAAGAATGATGACCTGAGCACTGAATTGAAATCACAAAATCCAAATTTCTGTAATTGGACCCGCCTCTTGGAAGCTGGGGGATGTCACTTAAGTCATCTCTCTCCCCTTCTCTCAAAGCTGCTTCTTGAACCTTCAAAACAGCTCAAGAACCGTAATACATTTGGAAGGGGCCAAGGGGTGACATAAAATCAGGTGATAGCAACGAAAGACACAAATGCCAAGACGCTAAGACAAGGACCATCAAGAGCACACTCCTGCAATCCAGTCCCTTCACAGCCTCACAAACCCGTCCGCATAACGAGAGGTAGTACAGTGCTGGCCCGAAGCAGGATACCTTACACGTGTAAGTGGTGGAGGCCTTTGTACTTTCAAAGGGTGAACTTTCCCGCGTTTACTTTTATATTTAATGGCACTGAAAGACTTAAGTCAAACTGGGAAGATTCACAGACCACACCTGAAAACAGTAAAGCCAAAATTTTTAAGTTGACATTTTCCAAAACAGAACTAAATTTTCATATCAGGGGCTTGCAACAGCAAGTTCACTTTGCGTTGTCTCCTCTCTAAGCCTAGTATTTCTTCAAAAAAAATTTTTTTTGTTTATTTATTTTGGAGGCAGAAAGAAAGAATGGGCGCGCTAGGGCCTCCAGCTACTGCAAACAAATTCCAGACGCATGCGCCACCTTGTGCATCTGGCTTACGTGGGTCCTGGGGAATGGAACGCGGGTCCTTTGGCTTTGCTAGCAAGTGTCTTAACTGCTAAGCTATCTCTCCACCTCCTAGTATTTCTTTTATAAAGCGTTAAAAAAAAAAAAAACTTGAGATAAGTTGTGAGAAGGTCCTTCTATCTCCTGAGCTCAGATGTGCGATCCTACTTTCTGGATATGAAAAGCTCAATTAGGATACAACTGTGATATGCACCTGGCTTGTCCTCGGGACGGGGAGATGTGTGTGGACAATAACGGGACCAGAAAGGAGGATGCGGGGGCGGTGGACACCTCTGGTCACCGGGGCCTGGATGCCCTGCGCAGGAGCGAGCCGCGGGCGGCCTGCGTGGCCGAAGGGTCCCCGGAAGCGCGCACACCAGGTCGGCGGGGCCCGGCGGGGAGGGCGCAGGGGAACGAGCGCGGGAGGCGCGGAGACGACGCGGGCCGCGGCCTCCTCCGCCCGGGCCCCGCCGAACAGCCCTGCCCGTCCTGTCCCGTCCCGTCCCGCCCCGGCGCCGGCGGCCGGCAGCAAGATGGCGGCGCAGTCCGGCGCGCAGCCGCTCCCCGCCCGCCCGCCGGGTCGACGACGACCCGCCCCGGGCCCGCCGACCCCCCAGGCCTGCGTCCGCCCTCCCCCCCCCCAGAGCGAGGCGGCGCGAGAGGGCCTGACGCCGGGCGCTTACCGGGAGCGCCGCGGATCTGCCTGACTGGAGCCTGGAGGAGGAGGAGGAGGAGAAAGAGGAGGAGGAGCGGGAGGAGCACAGACGCTGCGCGGCGGCGGCGGCTCCCATGGCGGAGCGGGCGGCCCGGCGCCGGGAGGGGGAGGGGGTGGGGGGAGGGGCGCGCCTGGAGCGGGCCCGCGCGCGGCCTGCTGGGTAAGGGAGCTCCGCGCGCGCGCCCACGCACGCACGCACGCGCGGTCCTTCTTCCCGCGCTCCGGGCTTTGCGGGCGTCGCGGAGGCGGGCGCCGCCATGTGCGCTGCGGCTCGACGGGGGGCCTTCGAGGGAAGGAAAGGCCTACGGGGCGCCGTCACTCCCGGGGCGAACCCCGAGGAGGGACGTCCCCGTGCCACACGGTTGCTCGCGGCCTAGTGTGAGGACGGGGGCGGGAAAACGTTCATCACCGACCAGCAAACAGGTAAACCAGACACGGAAAGGCAGCCGGGCCCTCCATAATCGGGGAATCCACCACAGGGGCTTCACACGGTGCACTCGGCCTGAGTGGGGGAGGGGTCTCATCTATGAAGAGTCTCACTCTCCCCCTCCCCTCCCCCTCTTGCCCTGCCCTTCCCCTCCCTCCCACACTCCTTCCCACCCTCCCCCTCCCTGCTATTTTCCCCCTCCCGCTCTTCCCTCCCACTCTCCCCCTCCCTCTTACCCTGCCCTCCCCCTCCCTCCCACACTTCCTCTCCTCTCCCTGCCCGTCTCCTCTTCCCTCTTCCTCTTCCCGTCCTTCCCACACTCCCCCTTCCTGCCACCTTCCCCTTCCCTCCCACTCTCCCCCACACACACACTCTTCCCCTCCTTCACCCTCCTATACTCCCCTTCCCCCTCCCTCCCACTCGCCCTATCCCTACCATTTTGGCCAGGTTAACCCTGGGGCTCAGGGACTGCCTCCTGGGATAATAAGTAATTATACCTCTGGGCTACGGGAAGGGAAGGTCACTTTCCCCCAGCTCCCACCTCTGCAGGACAGCCAAGGCTTCTCTCTCATAGAGCTTTTCTACCCTCTTCCATAAAACCCACTCTTTGGCCCACTCCTCACCTATTATTCAGGTATGTGCTTCCTCTTTTCTCCACTTCCCTCCTCCCTCTGGTGCACACACCCCCTTTCTTTTTTTAATTAAAAAAAATATTTATTTATTTATTTGCGAGAGGGAAAGAGGCAGAGAGAGAATGGGCCCACCAGGGACCTCTAGCCCATGTACGAACTGATGCGTTTGGCTTACCTGGGTTCTTTGGCTTTGCAGGCAAGTGCCTTAACCTCTAAGCCATCCCTCCAAGCCCCCCTCCCCTTCTCCCCCTCTCTCTCCTTTTCCTTCTCCCCCATTACAATAAAATCTTAAATCCAAGAAGTTGTCTATCTTGATCTTCCATTGTGAACCCCGAAATCTAACACTGTTCTTTAATAACCAACTCCAACCTACAGTGAGTAGCCTGTAATAATGAAGGAGAAACATAGCCAGTCAGCCAGGGACAAAGACCCAGGGAGAACCATGGATGCCACCTTGCCTGCCCAGGCAAGACTAGAACCTGCTTTTGATCCAAGATGGCTGCAAATAACACTCCCTGGCAGCAACATCCTCCTCTTGGCATACCTCCCTGAGCCGGCCCCTCCTGGGTCAGCCCCTGGAGTCTACCAACCAATGAGGTCTCTCCCTTACATACCTCAGTCTGATGGCAAGGATTATCCTAATTGGATATCTGGCCCATATGAATAGGCCTGCCACGTGTGTAAATCAATCTCTGTCGATTATTCTCCTGGCACCAGACTCTCCTGGTCCCTGCTTTGGTAAGAGCTTCCCCCTTCCCAGCCTGACTGGGAAAGGTTCAGAGAGGATTTCTTCTTGTCTGGGCACTTTGTCTTGTTTTGGGGTGTTTTCCTTTTTCACTACATGTGTGATTTTTCTGCAAGCTCTGAGCTCTTTACTGTCCAATTTCTTAGCTTTTTCTGGCCCCTTATGTGAAGGTGAAGGGCTTGTCATCATGCTTTGCTCTGTGTGTGTCTGTGTCTGTCTTGTCTGTCTGTCTGTCTCTCTCTCTCTCTCTCTCTCTCTGCCCCTTCTCCCCAGGCCTCTTCCATCTCCCCTCTCCCATTCAAGCTGGACAAGGAGAATTCCCTTCTGGCTAGTCTTACAGCTAGCCTTCCCCTGTATCCTAAAATAAACCTCAATTTAACCTTCTTGGAGTCTGTTTTATTTTTCCAATTCGTTGCTGAATGGACTAAGGACAAAAGGTGTGGTTCACAGGCCTGGGATTTCCTCCATACTCTTTCCCTGGACCTAAAAATCGTGCATCAATAATAACCTGGAAAAATAAACAGGTTATTGTATTGACAGCAACAAAGGTATAGAGACAGGACCATCCAGTCAAGAAGTATGACCAGTCTACACAGGTGGAGGGAAAGACAATTTAAGTGGCCAAGTCCTCAGAGAAGTCACCAGTTCTCTGTCTTGTTACATGCACCAGCTGGCCGGTGTGAATACTGTTGCCCGTATATTTATGTGAACACTTTCCAAGTGTTTGCTCACACATGTTCTAATATGAAGGAGATTGTGAGCACACCATGCCAGAAACATAGCTGGACATGTTTGTGTCTTTCAAGATGTTACTGAACATAATGTGGGTTTCATTCCCTGTAGTTTACCAAGAAGTCTTGATTTCCCCAGATAGCTAGCTATTGACAATCACAAATTCTTTCAATCCAGTGGTAATTACTAATAGTAGCTCTCAGGTCACACTGTACACTTCACACCAACACACACACTACAGAGTGGGTACAAAAGGTTTATAGCCACAGCATAGTTCAGAGGCTCTCTCCCTGGAGCCAGGCTTAAAGCTGATACAGATGCAAAGTGAGCCGCTGCAGGTCGACACAAAAGAACAAAGGAGAGCTGCTGCAGGCATCCAGAGCAGAGCTCCAGTGCCAGCTACTAAAGTACCGAGATGTGGGAGCATTCAGACAAAGACCATGGCTAGTCTGCACAGAGGGAAGGACCACCATTCTAGTGACCAAAGTCAAGCAGCAGGAGTAGTCAACAGTTCTCTGCTTTAAAGCTCCTTGCCACATGTACCAGGGAGCCAGATAGCAGGATAGTGCAGTGGATGTTGCCATCAGTGTTAGGTGTCCTGTCTTTTACTTCCTGTGAGGGTGTTACAATGTTTGCTATTCTGGCGCGTTTAATAAATTCTTAGGTCTGTTTTTTTTGCTTGCTTGCTTTTTCAGGGTAGGGTCTTGCTCTAGCCCAGACCAATGTGAGTCTCAGGGTGGCCTTGAACTCAGTTATCTACCTCTGCCTACCAGGTGCTGGAATTAAAGACATGCACCACCACGCTCTGCCTGATACAGTTTTAAAATGCCCAGGTGCCCATATGTTCCCAATCTATTTTGATAAGCTTATACATGGCACCTCTTGACTTGCATGGAATAGTTATTTTTCTGCACCTTTTGTGTCAATGTGGACAAAAGAAAAACTTGTTTTGCTTGTGTACTCATGATGGAGCCAATTACAGCTTTGTAAAACGGAGTTGCCCAGAGCAAGGCACAGTGAAAGCCACTGTTTCACACAATTTAGAGCAGGGTTCAGCCTGATCTCTACCCATTGCCCTCACAAGATCAATGGCCTTAGTGGCCCAGCTCTCAAGAGTGACTAATACTTGAAGTCTTTCCTCCCAGATCTTTAGCGTGCATACCTTCCAGTCACACAAAATCTTACACATTACATTTGTATTTGGATTAAATTTCTTCTCTCATAAAAACAGCCCAAACCTTTTCTTAGGCATTCTTCATTACTGTTGTCAACATACTGATTACCTTTCTAGATTAATCATTCCCGAAAGACCACTTAGATCACCCTGAGAGACCTGGTGTTGCAGTCAGCCTCACATTGCTGGCACAAGAACTCAAGAGCAGTTTGTAGGAGGAATGGGTCTATTTTGGCTTACAGACTTGAGGGGAAGTTCCATGATGGTAGGGAAAATGATGTCATGAGCAGAGGATAGACATCACCTGGCCAACAGCAGGTAGACAACAGCAGGAGAGTATGCCAAACACTGGCAAGGGCAAGCTGGCTGTAATACACATAACCCCACCCCCAACAGTACACTGCCTCCAGGAGTCTCCAATTCCCAAATTGCCACCAGCTGGGGACCTAGCTTTTGGAACACGTAAGTTTATGGGAGACACCTGACTCAAACCAGCCCACCTGGCATAGTGATGGTTGTCTAGGAGGACAGATTATTCTCATAAATTGTAGTTAGGATAGACCTTTGTATCAAAATGAAGAATAGGAGATAGAAATTGGCAGTTTAGGGTAGTAGGATTCCCAGTATGAATGGCTTTCTCCATGACTAAATGCAAGAAGTGTCGTTGAGCCTGCAAGGTGAACCTGTTGGGTTTATTGCCTGTGTGTGTGTTTGTGTGTGTGTGTGTGTGTGCGTGCGCGTGTGTGCCCCTCATTTCTTTTCTGGGCAAGTTGCACCTTCTGTGAAAGATTCCTAAAGGATTAAGTTTGCACCCTCCCTAGACCATTAAGGGGAAGATTGCACTTTCCCAGAAACCCTGACCCCAGACAACTAACATAAGGACTGACTAGGCCTATCTAGGGTGCTCACATAAAAGACTGCTCTCGGTCTGGAATGATGGCTTAGTGGTTAAGGCGCTTGCCTGCAAAGCCAAAGGACCCAGGTTTGATTCCCTAGGGCTCATGTAAGCCATATATAAAGGATGGGACATGTGTCTGCTATTCATTTGCGGGGCTAGAGGCCCTAGTGCACCAATTCTCTATCTGCTTTCTCAAAAATATTTTTTAAAATATATTTTATTTACTTATTTACTTGAGAGAGAGAGTGGGCGTACCAGGGCCTCCACCCACTGCAAATGAACTCCAGGTGCATGCACCCCCTTGTGCATCTGGCTTACATGGGTCCTGGAGAATCAAACCAGGATCCTTTGGCTTTGCAGGCAAACGCCTTAACCACTAAGCCATCTCTCCCACCCTCAAATAAAAAAAAAATTTTTTTTTGAGGTAGGGTTTCACTCTAGCCCAGGCTGACCTGGAATTCACTACGAAGTCTCAGGGTAGCCTTGAACTCATAGCGATCCTCCTACCTCTGCCTCCCGAGTGCTGGGATTAAAGGCATGCACCACCACGCCCGAAATAAAATATTTTTTAAAAAGACTACTCTCAAATGTCTCCAGTGGGTTTCTTTTCATTTACCAGAACCACCATTTGCCTCCTTGGGCAAGAGCTGAGCCTTCCTGCTCTTATGTTCTATTTATAATAAAACCTGTAAATTTTACCTCTGCTCTGTGCATTCATAAGATAAGAGTCCAGAGGCACTGACTCAGTGGAAGTTTTCCCATGACCATTGCATTTTCTGGCACCCTAACTCCTGGGCTATAGCCCTACCAAGACACAAGATGCTCCATGGCTCTCAAAGACACTCAAAAATTCCCATAACAAAAAGACCATTACTGCAGGGTATATGCCTTTAATCCCAGCACTTGGGAGGCTGAAGTAGGGGGGATCACTGTGAGTTGGAGGCTGCCTGAGACTGCATAGCAAATTCCAGGTCATCCTGGGCTACAGCAAGACTGTACCTCAAAAAACAAACAAAAAAAAGACTAACTACAAGAAAACATGCAAGTTTATTAATACATGTTGTGTGTGTGATAGGGTGAAAACTCAGTGAAAGGTAACTCAAGACACTGGCTTAGAACTGTGGCTTATATATCATCTTTAAGAAAGCACTATATATACGCGAGGTGTGGTGGCTCACGCCTTTAATCCCAGCACTTGGGAGGCAGAGGTAGGAGCAGTGCCCTGAGTTTGAGGCCACCCTGAGACTACATGGTGCATTCCAGGTCAGCCTGACCTAGGGTGAAAACCTATCTCAAAAAGAGAAGAAAAGAGCAATGCAAGATAAAGGAAAGCATTTAGGCTTCCAAAAGTGGCAAAAGTTGTGAAAAGAAGAAAGTACAGAATGAGAATAAAAAGGTATGTTCATGGATAACTCTAGTCAGAGGTGTACCCTGAAAGGAGAATTTGCTGTTGTTCGGTAGAAAGGGAGTAGGGATAGAGTGCTCACCCTCCACTGTTTCCTAACTGTCTTTACTGCCGATATCAACATGTCTGTCAAGGAGCCATAATTTCAGGGACACAGGCTAGTTAACTTACAGGCAGCTATGAACTACTTGTGTCTCCACTGGGGCTGGAATACTCTTCATAGCTCTTCCTCTCCTTCTAGCCCTAAAAACCAAAATAACAATCAGAAAAAATGAAAAGTCCCTAAATCTTGAAGTGTTCTTAACTCATTGTTCTTCAGATACAGGTCCTGAAGGTTAGCAAAGCATGTCACAGTATGAAGGTAAAAATTCCAAGGTCTTCAGTGTGGTTTCCAATATGTAGAATCAGAAATTTAAATAGCCAGGCGTGGTGGTACACACCTTTAATCCCAGCACTCCAGACGTTGAGTTCAGTGCCAGCCTGGAGCTACAGAATGAGTTCCGGGTCAACCAGGGCTACAGTGAGACCCTGCCTGTAAGGTTCGGGAGTGACCAAGACCACGCCACCCACTGAGAGGCAAAGATGAAAGCTTTTTGGGAAAATCAAGAACTGCCATGACTCTCAAGAGCAGAGTACATCCAACCTGAGATTCCAGATAGTGGGCTTTATAGGGCTTTTCAGTTGGGGTAGGTAAGGAAGGGAAAAGTTGAATAAAAACAGTTTCTTTAGGAGATCTAAGATAGCCATGGTGTGACACCAGAACATGAGCAGGCTTAAGAGACTTAAGAGATAAGGGGGCAGGAAATTATAACCTGGGAGGGGGTGGGCAGGGCATTGTTAGGCAAGGAAGAGACAGTGGCTGGATGGTTTCTTGAGGAATGTGGATAAGTTTCTGTTGCCATCCTGCTGTCCTCAGTGACTCCATTTTTGGGAGCCTGTTCCGACCTAACACTGCCTTGAAGATGACCAAAAAAAAGGAACGAAAAGAGAGCCAGGTTTGGTGACTCCAGAAGCAGAGGTAGGAGGAACCCTGTGAGTTCGAGACTACCCTGGAGCTACAGAGTTAGTTCTAGGTCAGCCTGAGCTAGAGTGAGGCCCTAACTCAGAAAAAAAAAAAAAAAAAAAGGTTTTTTTAAATGTTTTAAGCCACCAGAAATAACTTAAGTCCAGGAAAATGATTCATGCCAAACTAGTGGATAAACCAAATTTTCCATATTTCCCAGGACTGCCCCTCGCTGTTGTAATCACTCTGCCCACCTCTCAGTGACTAGAAGGAAACATCTTGACCAGTGCCTGGTAACTGCAGGAGTGTGAAAGCTCTGGCTCTCATATCGGGTGGGAACACCACTGCAGCATAATTTATATTCCAGAATCCCCTACTAGGGTTAGGCTTGAAGCTACCCTGTGTAGGGTTTTGATGAAAGTTGTGCCCTTTCTTGTGTTCAAATTCTCACCTTGGCTCCTGATCCACCCCCTTTCACCAGACTGTGTGAAGCTACAGGCTAGTATAACCAAGAAGGAGAGATTTTTATATATATATATTGTTTACTTAGAGATTAGTTCTCATGTAGCTCAGGCTGGCCTTGAAAATCCTATGTGGCTGAGTAACTTTTCTTGTTCATGTGACAAACATCTGACAAAAGCGATTTAAAGAGGAAGGGTTTGTCTCAGCATATAGCTAGCTCATGGTGGCAAAATCTTGAGGCAGCTGATCAGGCTGTGCTCAGGCAGGGAGGAGAGGAAACGAATGGTGGGGCTGGCCTTGCTTTCTCTCTTGATACGCTCCAAGACCCAGCCACCAACATGGATCCCAGAGAATTCCAATTTCCCCAAGAATCTCATGCTGGGGAAGGAAAAGGTAGGGCTTTGGTTGAGACCATGATGAAGGGTGGGTCCATAATTCTGACCAGGAATAAGGCAAGCAAGCTTAGGGATAGTTTAGACACTGCTTGAGCAGTAAACACACCCTAAACAATGCACCTAGCAACTTGTTGGCAACCTGGGATTCCCACCTGTACCAAACTGCATGTACACCTCCTTCCACACAGCAAACACCTCTCCCCCTTAATGACCATTGTTCATAGTCAGTACCAATTCACATATATTCTTAGGTTGATCTGGGATAGAACATCAGGGAGCCATCCAACCTGGACTGGTTTTGGGTGCATGCACAGTAAGGCAAACTGTTCACTTCTCAGTGAACTTTTAGGGAGAAACCCCTATTTCTCATGTTTATCCATAACTGGGCGCATATATGATTAAAATCAGATTCATCATGGGAAGGAACATGTGCAATAGAGGAAAATGTTATATAATCAAACCTGTCAACCAAACTAGGGACCTCCCAAACTATGCCCCTAACAACCAACCCATCCTTCCCTAAGAATCCTACAAAGAGAAGCCTCAGATGCTTCTGGTGCCTTTAATACTCTACTCAAGTGGCCTGCTTCCCATTAGGGTATTAAAGACTTTTTTTTTTTTTTAAACTATCACTCTTAGTAAAGTTGAAGGGGGGTAGAGTTAGGGTGACTGGACTCCTGCAGGTAAAAAGGACAGAAAAGTTTTTCTTATCTCTTGCCTAGTTCTAAAGAACTCTTTTTCCATACAGTCAGGACCCCTCCTGGGAGGGAGGTCTTTCATAGGGTTTAAACATGGCTTGGTCAAATTCAGCTCCTGGAGCTAATCTCTTCCTGAGTCAGCCCTGGCCCTAACTAAAAGACAGCCCATCACCCTAACGTTATGAATACCTTTGCAGTGGGAGGGCAGGCTTTCTCCAGCTCTCTGATCACTTGGAAACTTCCAGCTGTGGGTGAGTTTTTCTCTCTGCTGGGCCTGGGCCATCTCCACTCGGCTCAGGCCCAGACCCAGCCTATAGGGGCCCCTAGCCCTTGCTCTCCAAATGGGTTCTTTATCTCCTCCAGCTCCCCACATGGCAGGAGCTCCTTGAATTTTCTTTTTTCTCTCCATAATTTTTCCTCAGTTCCCTATCTGGTCACATGGACTCTTGAGCTGCACATGGGCTTTTGGGCTCCACGTGATGTACTTCTCCCCACTTTTTTTCCCTTTACCTCTGAGCTTTCCCCTTTCTGCACTCCTTTGTAAAATTTGAATAAAATGTGGTATTTTAAAAATCATTTTCTTGGGCTGGAGAGGTGGCTTAGCAGTTAAGGTGTTTGCCTAAGAACTCAGGCTCGATTCCCCAGATCCCATGTAAGCCAGATGCACATGGCAGTGCATGCATCTGTAGTTTGTTAGCAGTGGCTGGAGACCCTGATGCGCCCATTGCCTTTCTCTCTGTGTCTCTCTCATAAATAAAAATAAAATAGTTTTTAAAAAATCATTCTCTTGGACTGGAGAGATGGTTTAGTGGTTAAGCGCTTGCCTGTGAACCCTAAGGACCCCGGTTCGAGGCTCGATTCCCCATGACCCATGTTAGCCAGATGCACAAGGGGGCGCACGTGTCTGGAGTTCGTTTGCAGTGGATGAAGGCCCTGGCCCGCCCATTCTCTCTCTCTCTCTCTATCTGCCTCTTTCTCTGTCTGTCGCTCTCAAATAAATAAAAATGAACAAAAAGGGCTGGAGAGATGGCTTAGTGGTTAAGCGCTTGCCTGTGAAGCCTAAGGACCCCGGTTCGAGGCTCAATTCTCCAGTACCTACTTTAGCCAGATGCACAGTTTACAAAGGCTGGAAGCTCTGGCGTGCCCATTCTCTCTCTCTCTCTCTCTTTCTCTCTCCCCCTCTCCCTCCTTCCGTCACTCTCAAATAAATAAACAAACAAATTTTTAAAAATGAACAAAAAAATTAAAAAATAAAAAAAACATTCTCTTGAATCTGGAATTGCCAATTCTTTAGTTAGTTTGCAGATATGAACTCAGAGCTTGGGGTTCCAGGAAGCACCCCAGAACCCCAAATTCCCCATTACACATCAGCAACAGTAAGAGCTCAAGATAGACAGACAGGCTGTGCAGACCCTCCTCTTCCCGCTCCCACCACCCCAAGTCCACAAGGTCCCGCTGACAAGCCAGTCAGGTTTCCCAATACAAACCCAGCCGGCTGCCACTGTTGCTTATGTTCTTTCTCTTTTCTGTTTTCGCTCTCCCTTTATCTCCTTCTCTCTCCCTTTCTCTTTTCTTTCTCTCCCTTTCTCTTTTCTTTCCCTTTCCCCTTTCCTCCCTCTCTGACAAGAGCTTCAAAAGCATACAAAAAGCAAAAATAGACAAATGAGATTATGACCCATTAAAAATGTCTTGCACAGCAAACAATTCACAGAACACAACCTAGAAAATGCAGAACAACTTTGAAGGCCAACCCTCTGGCTCCCCTGCTCCAGCTCCCTGGATGAGGTAGAATTCAGACCTTTTACTGTTGCTCCTAGAAAACAAATTATGAAGGTAAATGTTGAGAGGCACTTGCAGGTGTTGAACACAGAATGCCAGTATCTATTCATCAGCAGGGTGAATAGGAGAGGCAACAACATCCTGAACCCTAGATTCCAGCTATGACACCCCAGCAGCACCTTCTCTGGGAAGCCTCCCCTGATGTCTCCACCTCATCTTTGTGCTTCTGATAGAAATCTCCCTTTCCTCCCTCTGTAATGTTTGAGACTCCCCAAGAAGAGACCTGCACCTTTATAGAAACTAAAATTTCCCTTTTAGTTAGAACACACACACATGATCTGGGGGCTGCCAGTGAGATGTATCTTTACTCCTATAGCCAGATTCTAAGGCAGTCATGCCAATAGTTCCAGCAGACACGTGTCTATGGAATGGCACCTCAGGCTGGAGTCTGTGATATGGACTGTGATAACACTGTCCTCTCTAGGCCAGTTCTATATGATTTTGGAAGTTATTCCTGCCATTGTAAGTTCAGAGGCTGGGTTTAAGCCTTCTAAAAAGACATTATGTACTAACTAACCAATGTTCCTTAATAAGACTCTTTGCTCAAATAAACCAGAACCTGTTTCCTTTTCTTTTTCCGGGGGGGGGGGGGTGTTCATGGTAGGCCCTCGCTCTAGCCCAGGCTGACCTGGAATTCATTATTTAGTCTCAGGGTGGCCTCACGGCAATCCTCCTACCACTGCCTCCCAAGTGCTAGGATTAAAGGTGTGTACCACCATGCCCAGCTCCAGAATCTGTTTCTTTTACTTATGACCTAGAACATTCTCTTGGATAATCCTTCCCTGTTCCCTCATTACACCCTGTATGTGCGAGGTTAGATCATAGTTCAGCAGGTATCTACTTCTCTATACTCCAGATATAGTTTCCTGCTCTGTTGGTGCTAGGCTTGGCCAGGTGCTTGTCTTTGGGCAATAATATGTCAGCCTTGTAACTCAAGCAGAGACGTGAAAGATGCTGTGTGTTAGAACTTCCCCTAATTCTGCAGATGAGTAAAGCGTGTCCCCGGCAGCCTAGTCACCAGAGTGGAACACATACTACAAGCCACTAACCCCCTGGCTGGCCCAAAGACATGGAGTTAACCTGAACCCAGCCTGTATTTTTGAGTCCCCAAGCCTGGAGCCTATCCAGCTATCCCACAGGTCTCAAGGCAAGAGAATCCCATTGATAATTTAAATTGATGCACTTCTCATACAGTGTCCTATCCAGACTGCCTGATACAGTGTGTAAATTATGAACACCTATGGCAAGTTAGCCTACATTGTACCTCTGGCCTTTTCTCTCAACTAGAATGTAAGATTATTGAAGGTAGAGAATGATCTGTCTTGACCCTTTCAAGGCTTCTAAAACTCGTAAGGAACCTCAATAAAATGCTTAATGAGAGCCAGCATAGTGGTACACACCTTAGTCCCAGCACTCAGGAGGCAGAGGTAGAAGGATCGCCATGAGTTCAAGGCCACACTGAGACTACATAGTGAATTCCAGGTCAGCCTTGGCTAGGGCCAGACGCTGTCTCAAAAAGACCCCCCAAAAAAGCTTAATGACTGAAGAAGCAAATATTAAGTATTCTAAAACACCCCTTTTGAGCACTCATGAAGGCTCTCTGGACAGCATCTCTTTATAATAGATCTGCAAAATGCAGTGGAACTAAGTAGCTTGTGCTGGTTCAGTGCTAGCAGGGCAACACAATGATCCATTGCTGAGACGACTCCCTATTGCCATGTTTGGGTTGTGAGCACACCTCAGCACAATAATAATGCAGGGCCACCTCATAATAAATGTGATCAATACATTTCATTTCTGTTTCCTTTCAGAACTCCTCAGCTACTGATTAATACACATGCATGTTACTTTATATGCAGTTGATAATTTCCATTATGTATGCATTCAACAAGCTTTATTTTCAAATATTAAATTATTTGTTTAGGCTTATTTCATAGTATTTTCACTGTCATGTCCATGTACCAAATACCTAACTCAGAGCTGACACATTATAAAAGTTTGTTTAGATAAGTTTGTCATGTGATAGGTTGACAGCTTCTGAGTATATAAAAGTTTTAAATTTTTATTATGTATTTGCAAGGAGAGAGAGAGAGAAAGGAAGAAGAAAGAAAGAAAGAAAGAAAGAAAGAGTGTGTCAGGGCCACTATAAACAAACTCCAGACACATGAGCCACTTTATACACTTGGCTTTGCATGGGTACTGGAGAATTAACCTGGACCACCAGGCTTTTCAAGTAAGTGCCTTTAACTGCTGAGCCATCTCTTCAGCCCCTGAGTATATAAAATTTTGATAGCCTTTTTAATGAGAGGACATTTGATACAGACTAAAATAGAAACTCATACTTAAAAAAAATTGACAAAATATGCAAACTGTTGGGTCTCAACCCCATTCCTGAGTCTCATACAACTACTAATGTCCCCAACTGGAGAGAAAAATCAGGATCGTGGTGAAGTTTAGAAGTAAAATGGGTTTAAAAAACAAGGTGTAAAGAACGAAAGTGAGTTTGTGTTTCCTCAGGACCATAACCCTTCTGATGAGGCTTTAACAGCTGCACCAAAGTGACCATGTCAGAAGAGCTCGCAGTCCTATCCCTGTCTGATTCCCTTAGCAAGTCTTCCCCACAGCCGGCACAGGAACTAGAACATAAATAGACTGTGGCTGAATTGAAAGCAGAACATAGTTTCTCTCATGTAGTTCTAGGCAAGATGCTATTTATGGTGTATATGCTTTTGTATAGCAGTAGGTTTGGGTGTGTTGAGATGATTGGATGAATTACAAAGCTTTCACATGGATTTTACTTTATTTCTTTTTCTATTCTTTTTTTGTTTATTTGAGATAGGGTTTCACTCTAACCCAGGCTGACCTGGAATTCACTATGTAGTCTCAGGGTGGCCTCGAACCCATAGTGATCCTCCTACCTCTGCCTCCCAAGTGCTGGGATTAAAGGTGTGAGCCACCCTGCCCACCTTGATTACTTTTTTCTTTCTTTCTTTTTTCTTTCCTTCTTTCTTTCTTTTTTTTTTTTTTTTGCTTTAGTCTGTACTATTGTTTTGCTTTTGCTTAATAAGCATTTGATTTTCCTATCTTTGTTTTCATTTTAAAAATATTTTATTTATTTGAGAGAGCCTCCAGCCAGTGCAAACAAACTCCACACACATGTGCCACCCTGTGCATCTTGCTTACATGGGCACTAGGGAATTGAATCTGAGTCCCTAGGCTTCTCAGTCAAGCACCTTAACCACTAAGCCATCTCTCCAGTGCTGGAACTAAAAGTATGTACCATCACACTCAACTCTTTTTCTTTTAAAGATTTATTTTTATTTATTTATTAGAGACAGAGAGAGGGTGGGGGGAAAGAGAGAGTGAAAATGGGCATGCCAGGGCCTCTAGCCACTGCAAATGAATTCCAGATGCCTATGCCACCATGTGCATCTGGCTTATGTGGGACCTGGAGAATCGAACCTGGGTCCTTAGGCTTCGCAGGCATGTGCCTTAACCACTAAGCCATCTCTCCAGCCCCTCAACTCAATTTTTAAAACTCATTTTGTACATTAAAAAAACAAAAAGGTGCTTACCTGCAAAGCCTAAGGACCCATGTTCTGCTCTCCAGATCCCACGTAAACCAGACGCACAAAGGTGAGGCAATGCCCACTAGGTGGCACAAGCGTCTGGCAGTCAATTTCAGTGGCTGAGGCTCTGGTGCACCAATGCTCTAAAATAAATTTTTTTTTTTGATTTTTCGAGGTAGGGTTTCACTCTAGTCCAGGCTGACCTAGAATTTACTGTGTAGTCTCAGGGTGGCCTCGAACTCATGGTGATCCTCCTGTCTCTGCCTTCTGAGTGCTGGGATTAAAGGCATGTGCCACCACGCTACACTTTGAAAATTAAAAAAAAAAAATTAACCAAAATAAATAAATAAAAACTTCCAGCCGGGTGTGATGGCATACACTTTTAATCCCAGCTCTAAGGAGACAGGTAGGAGGATCACTGCAAGTTCAAGGCCACCCTGAGACTACTTAGTGAATTCTAGGTTAGCCTGGGCTAGAGTGAGACCCTACCTCAAAAATACATATATATTTTTTCACTGAGGGCTGGAAAGATAGCTCAGTGGTTAAGGCTCTTGTCTGCAAAACCTAAGGACCCGAGTTAGATTCCCCAGTAGCCATGTAAAGCCAGATGCACAAGGTGGCGCATGCATCTGGAGTTTGTTTGCAGTGGCTAGAGGCCCTGGCACACTCATCCTTTTTCTCTCTGCCTCTTTTTCTCTTCTCATACTCTCTCTCAAATAAATAAATTAAATATTTTTAAAAAATATTCATTCAGTTCAAAATTCTTTTTAGTTCCTTCTTTGACACATAGGTTATATGGACAAGTGATGTTTTCCAATATTGGAATGCTTCCCAAATACCATTTTGTTATTGTTATTTTTTTAATTAACATTTTATTTTTTGCAGCAGTTTTAGGTTTACTGAAAAAGTTGAACAGAAAATACAGAGCTCCTACAACCCTCCCCATTTCCCTCATTTTGCTTTCATGGAATCTATTTGTTATAGTTTTCCATAGTTTACATTATGATTCATTCTCTGTTGGATAGTTCTGTAGATTATTTATTTATTTTTATTTTAGTTTTTGGTTTTTCAAGGTAGGGTCTCACTGTAGCCCAGGCTAACCTGGAATTCACCATGTAGTCTCAGGGTGGCCTTGGACTCATGGCAGTCCTCCTACCTCTGCCTCCTGAGTGCTGGGATTAAAGGCATGCGCTACCACGCCCAGACAATTCTGTAGATTTTGACAAATGCATGCCATATATGTACTGTTACAGTGTGTTGATAGCTTAACCTTTCTCAGAAGGTCATATACTTAGAATCATACGGTATACAGCCTTTTAAAATGTATTTATTTGTGTGTGTATGTGTGTGCACACACGTGCATGCACGCACACATTAGTCTCTGCATTGGGTACTTCAGGAAGTGAAGGCTTGTTCACACTTGCATCACTAGTATTTGTTAAGAGTACAGTAATTTTAAACTAGGTCTCTTAATGTCAAATTCAGTGGGATTTGTGAGTAGCAGAACTAACTTGGGATACAGAACCATACAGACTTCTCAATCCTGGCTCTGTCTTACTGGCTAGATGGTTTTCAGGTGGATCATTCAGCTTATTTGAGCCACAATTTTTTTTTAATCTATAAAAATACCTATCTTCTAAAGATTAAATTCTCTTCATTTATTTTTTTAATATTTTATTTTTATTTATTTATTTGACAGAGAAAGAGAGAGAGAATGTGTGCCAGGGCCTCGAGCCACTGCTGGCAAATCCAGACACATGTGCATCTGGCTAACGTGGGTCCTGAGGAATTGAACTTGGGTCCTTTGGCTTTGCAGGCAAACGCCCTAACCTCTAAGCCATCCCTCCAGCCCTCCTTTTATTTATTTATTTTTTTGAGAGTGAGAGAGATAATAGGCACAGCACCAGGGCCTCCAGCCACTGCAAATGAACTCCAAATGCATGCACCACCTTGTGTGTCTGGTTTACATGGGACCTGGAGAATCAAACCTGGGTCCTTTGGCTTTGTGGGGAAGTGCCTTAACCACTAAGCCATCCCTCTAACCCTGGACTTTTTTTTTTAATATATGTGTGTGTGTGTGAATTGGCACACCAGGGCCTCCAGCCACTGCAATCAAAGTCCAGATGCGTGTGATACCTTCTGCACATGTGCAACCTAGTGTGCTTTCATCTCCTCGTGCATCTGGCTGGAGAGTTGAACATGGGTCCTTAGGCTTCGGAGGCAAGTGCCTTAACCTCTAAGCCATCTCACCAGCCCATCTCTCCATATAGTTGTATATATGGAGGGGGAGAGAGAGAGCTAACACAGTACCCAAGATATACTCTGTAATTAATTCACTTTCCCTCTCAAAAATATGTGATGTGTATTTGACAGTTATCTTGCAGTGTATATGTGAATCAAATTATCTACTGACTGATGGTATTTAAAGCTTCTTATTTATAAATTTAGGTTGTCTTGCATTGACAAATGCAAAATTTTCACACATTAATCTTTTGCTGGCTAAGAGAAATATACATCTTACTAATTAAAGGCACAAGATTCGAAAGAAAAATTATGAACATGATTTGGGAACTCCTGTACATATTTATTTAACACCACTTCATATCTTTAAGAAGGCTTTTGGAAACTTATTTAGAAAACTGAAAAGTCATTGAATACCAAGTGGCTTAACAGGAATTTTTTAATGAGTTAAGTGTAAATGATTCAAAAAACACATGAATTCTATTTTCTGTAAATAACACATGGTTTTAAAAACTGAAAATGTACTTGGAACAAATGCCTCCTGTGTACTATTGAATTAAAACACTTAAAAATGGTGCTTTCTGAAATGAGGCGTGTCTGTTTAGATCACAGAGTTCTGACTGTGGAGTTCTCCTTGGTTGACTACAGCACTTCTGATGTGTTTCATTTTGTTTAGTTAATTCAGGATGGTGTCTAAGGCTACATCTGATATTTCCTTTTCAAAAGGAGGGGGATTAATCATTTTCATTTGGACAAAAGAGAGAAGGCAGTTTTTAAAAAAATATTTATTTAGGGCTGGAGAGATGGCTTAGTGGTTAAGCGCATGCCTGTGAAGCCTAAGGACCCCGGTTCAAGGCTTGATTCTCCAGGACCCATGTTAGCCAGATGCACAAGGGGGCGCACGCATCTGGAGTTCGTTTGCAGTGGCTGGAAGCCCTGGCACGCCCATTCTCTCTCTCTCTCTCTGCCACTCTCAAATAAATAAATAAAAATGAACCAAAAAAATTTTAAAAAATATTTATTTATTTATTAGATAGGGAGAGAGAGAATGAGCCTGCCAGGGTCTCTAGCCACTGCAAACAAACTCCAGATGCACGCGCCATCTTGTGCATCTGACTTTACATGGGTACTAGGGAACTGAACCTGGGTCCTTTGCCTTTGCAGGCAAGTGCCTTTACCATTAAGGCATCTCTCCAGCCTGGCAGTTGTTTTTGTCAACATAAATGGTTCATATTGGAGAGACAGATTGTCAACAAATTGTTCATATAGGACCTCAGACATGAGCACAATGGGATAGGAGTGGGTGGAGAGGTGTTGGCAGAGTATGGCATCACAGTTTCCCAAGAATATTTTCAGAGAAGCAGGACTGATCACCTAAATGTTCACCATGATAGGAAAGCCTTCCAGTGAACTCCCAAGTAATGTCTCCAAATATTTCAGTTATGTCTCCTCTTCCTAATTCTCCTCCCTTGCCCTCTCTCTACGTGTGTGTGTGTGTGTGTGTGTGTGTGTCCCCGTGTGTCCGTGTCCCTCTGTCTTTCCTTAGCCACCACATCTGGGATCCAGATGGAACAATCGTAATTTAAGTATCACTGCCCATCCAGTCCTTCTGGTATTTAGCAGAGTTTCCATTCGCTTGTGGTTGTAGATATTGTTTCCTGTGATTGTCCTCCTCCCTCTCTCTAAAATGGGGAAAATGACAGCATTTTGTTAGTTTTAGAAAAGAAACCATGGCGATAAAATTGCTTTGGAAAAATATGTTTGTGCATTGCAGTGGACCCTGACATACAATTAAATGGACATTAAGTAAAAGGAGTAGAAATACTAGCAGGATAATAAACATATAGATCAATGGGATAGAATCCAGAGTCCAGAAATAAACCATTTCGGGCTGGGGAGATGGCTCAGTGGTTAAATGTGCTTGCTTTAGAAGCCTGCTGGCTTAGGTTCAATTCCCCAGTACCCACCTAAAGCCAGATGCCCCAAATGGCACATGTGTTCTGAAGTTTGTTTGCAGCAGCAAGAGGCCGTGTAGCCATTCTCTCTCTCTCTCTCTCTCATTCTCCTTATAAATAAAAGTATCTTTTTTTTTTTTTTTTTTTTTCGAGGTAGGGTCTCACTTTAGCTCAGGCTGACCTGGAATTCTCTATGTAGTCTCAGGGTGGCCTCGAACTCACGGTGATCCTCCTACCTCTGCCTCCCGAGTGCTGGGATTAAAGGTGTGCGCCACCACACCTGGCAAGAGTATCTTAAAAGAAAGAAAGAAGCCCTTACATTTACTGTAACTGATTTTCAACAAGCATGCCAGGACAGGTCAGTGGGGAAGAATTGGATTTTTCATGCAAAAGAATAAAGAATGTCGGGCATGGTGATGCACGCCTTTAATCCCAGCACTGGGAGGCAGAGGTAGGAGGATCACTGTGAGGCCACTCTGAGACTACATACTGAATTCTAGGTCAGTCTGGGCCGGAGTAAGACCCTTTCTCAAAAAAACAAAACAACAACAACAAAAGAATAAAATGACAAGGGGAAAATGGAGATCTGTTCTGCAAAACACCTAGGATTCCATTGATTCCATTGATTTCTTCAGCCCCTCCCCACCCTCAAGTCTAATAAAATGGTTTGAACACACACACACAGAGAGAGAGAGAGAGAGAAATAAGGAAGATAGACCTCCACCCTTATGCCACATATAAAATTGAACTCAAAGTAGATCAAAGACCTAAGTGACTCAAAGGCCAGTCAATGAATAAGATAAAATATAGCAGTCTTAAAAGAATATGTGGACATAAACCTATGTGACTTTAGATCTAATACATACGTGTTAGCTGCATAGACAGCAAGAGAGACTATCATGAAGTTGATCTATACTGAAAACTCTGCTCTTCAAAAAGTCCATTAAGAAAATGACAAGACAATCTACAAAATGAGGGGGGAAATTGCAAATTGTGTTTTAATAAGGGCTTTATACCTAAATATATAATGAACTATTGTAACTCAAAAAGACAATCAGACTTGGTGAATAGAGAGTTCTCAAAAGACAATTCACAAATGGCCAACAAGCACATGGAAGGGACTCGATGACATTAACCACCAGAGAAAGGCAACCTGATGTCATCACTACTAGGATGGCAAGGACACAGACCAACTGGAGACCGCAAACAGTGATTACAGGAATGCAAAACAAGGCAGCTTCTGCAGAAAGCAATCTGGCCATTACTCAAAGCTTAATCATAGAATTACCATAAAAATCCACCAATTTCAGCACTGGGCATGCATTCAAAAAAAAAAGTGAAAAGACATCCACCACCAATACTTGTGCATGAGTCAAAATATGGAAAGACCCAACGGCCACCAACTGATGAACAGATGAATAAAATATAGTATTTTCCTACAATGGATTATTATTATTATTATTATTATTATTATTATTATTTTCAAGGTAGAGTCTCACTGTAGCCCAGGCTGAGCTGGAATTCACTATGTAGTCTTAGGCTGGTCTCGAACTCAAAGCAATCCTTCTACCTCAGTCTCCGGAGTGCTGGGATTAAAGGCGTGCGCCACCATGCCATTTTATAATGGAATATTACCTGGTAAGAAAAAGAAATGAAGGGCTGGTACATGCTGAAACATGGAGAAATCTTGAACATACACTAAATGACAGGAGCCAATCGGAGGAGATAATTGCCTATAAAATGGACCAAAAAATAGGAATACTTTTTGATTTTTACCCATGCGATAATTTAGGTAATTTTTTTGTTTATTTTGAGAGAGAGAGAAAGAAGCAGAGAGAGAGAGAGAATGGGCGCACTAGGGTCTTCAGCCACCATGAACAAACGTGAGACACGTGCGCCCCCTTGTGCGCATGTGCAACATTTCATGCTTGCATCACTGAGATTCAAACATGAGTTATTAGGCTTCGCAGGCAAGCTCCTTTAACTGCTAAGGCATCTCTCCAGCCCAGTTTTCGGTAATTTATACCTGAACTGTTACATATACAGTTTGAATTTTAGGTGAAAGGAGTGGCCATTGGTAAGACCGTTTCGGAGAGTAGGGCCAAAGAGCAAAGCAGCTTTGCTCCTTCTGTTGGAAATCAGAGCCTCATTAGACTTGCTGAGACCTGGGAGTGATGCAGGGACCTTAGGAGGTCCTGAGAAGGTGGACCCCAAGGATCATGACCACCACTTACAAGAACTTAGGCTCAGAAACCCCCAGTCTCCTGTTGAGACTAGCAGGGATGAAGGAAAGCTTTGGGTATGAGAAAACTCCCTCCCCCAGGTCATCAGCTGTGTCACCCGAGGCTAGAAAGATGGCTGAGCAGTCAAGGCACTTGCTGGAAATGTTGGCAGCCTCCCTGAGTTTTAGTTTGCCACCCTGTCAGCACCAGCAAAAGCATTACCTACCTTGCGGGAGTATGGTATTGAATCACGTGACAGGTCTCTTCACAGATTAATCGTAACCCTCACTCATTCATCTTGATCTTACACACTTGTGGATCCCAGATCAAATGTAAGCTGTGGCTTGATCCATCATTAAGATAAAATGCCTTCATTGCAGTAATTCATTTCCAACTTATTTAAATTTGTATAGAAAATATTTCTGGGTAATGGAGCAGAGTATAGAAGTTAGGAGGAGGAAGTGAAACCTAACATGTTCTACACATGAGATGGGAAGTTGTAAGGAGCGTGGTACCACACAAAGCTCCTCCCCCTTATGAACACAAGACCTGTGGTTTTTAAAAAAAATTTTTCTTGTTTATTTATTTGAGAGCGATACAGAGAGAAAGAGGCACATAGGTAGAGAGAGAATGGGTGTGCCATGGCCTCCAGCCACTGCAAAGGAATTCCAGATGCATGCGCCACCTCTGCATCTGGTTTACGTGGGTCCTGAGGAATCGAGCCTCGAACAGGGGTCCTTAGGCTTCACAGGCAAGCGCTTAACCGCTAAGCTATCGCTCCAGCCCCAAGACCTAAGGTTTTAAAGGGTCATGAAAAGAGAAGATTCTCTACCAAAAGTGAGAGTAGCACTAATATATATGTATGAACATTAAGAAAAGTGCTTACTGGGCAGTTTGATAAGCATAGTATATACTTTTAGCCAGACAGCAGCAGATGTTACACTCCTAGGGCTCATGACTACCCCTGTTGTACGTTTTCAGTATCAGGGATGTATTCCCTCCCATGGAGCAGGCCTCCAGTCAAATTAGAGGGCAGTTGGTTTTCACCATAAAAGACGTGCCACTGTTGCACCCGTCGGTTCATTTGGCCTGGCTGGCCAAATATAAGGCTTGCAGTGTCCACAGTTGAGTATCTTCACTGGTGATTTTTCTCTCTCTCCCATTGAACTGCATGCAGTGTGGCTTTTTCCAGCTTTCTGTCAGCTGATCTACATGGAGGAGGTTTTCAGCTTAGCTCCAGCAGGATTTCTCAGTGACCTTGCAGCCCAACGATGTGGAATCTTCAGCAATAGGGTCTTACCATCTATTCCTGGTGGAAACCAAGGGCCTCGGCAACAGCCTGTATTTAGGGCTATTATTATCTCCCGAGAGCTTAGCTTAAAATGTGAAGCATCTAAATGATAGGTAGGAAAGAAGAAAGGAAGTATTGAATCCCGACTGAATAAGTGTTCACAATGAATAGTCAGCATAGGCACCATTCCTATTTACTAATCATCTCCAAAGCTCTAACTCTTAGTAAAATGCTTCTTCAAATATGTTTTTACTGCAGGCATTTACATCTAAGGCTTCTGTTGATGGGACAAGGGTTGGACTGGCTGTCTTGGCAGTGCTGCCTGAGAAAGGAGCCAGAGGATTAAGAGTGCTTTGGAGAATGAGCAGCAGTGGATCCTCTCTGGCTGTAGAGATGATGGTAAATTTGTATGCACAATGTATAGACGATCACACTGTACCCTTATGAGACTGTCAGTCAAAATGGATTTTCTGTCAGGAGATAGTTGCCAAGTCACAAAGCATCTTTTTGATATTAGAATCTTTGTTGCTTCAGATAATGTTCAATGTGCACATCTCCCTGTCAGTTTATTTTTTAAAAATCAATTTCCAAAAGTGAGGTGAATGTGTAGTTCTGACTTTGAGTAACAGCTATCATGCCAGTCTGGGACAAAAAAGCTCACATCTGATCCTAGCATCTTTCTTCCTATGAAATAAGCACTGTTGATCTTGCCAAATCCCAAGGTGGAGATCCTTTTAATTTCCCTTAAACTGGCTGGTATGGCCAGTATTGCTTCCCTGGGCACAAACAACAGTAGCTAAGCTTCTGTAAGAGCAGAGGATATGCTCTAGAAAGCACAGTAAAGTCACTGGCTTAGTGTGGAATGCAAGGCTCAGAACTTTCATAAAATAAGGAAAGAAAGAAGGAACTTTCTTACATATTGGCAATTTAAAAGTCTTACCTTCATAGTGAAGTACTCATTTACTAGACTTGTGGTCAGTCAGCCTGCAGTTCCTTGACCTCAGTCTAACTATTGGAAAAGTCATGTGAGCAGCTTTTTTCTTGGCTTGCATTCTTTTCACATCAGCCCAGCTAGACCAGCTATTGAAAGGTGATATTTGTCTTGGCTGTTCCTACATTTCCACTTCCTCTGCTTCCTTATTCAGCATTCCTTTCTCTAGAAGTATTTTACAGTCATTTACATGCAAAGATTTTATTTTATTTATTTATTTTTGGATTTTTTGAAGTAGGGTCTCACTCTAACCCACGCTGACCTAGAGTGTAGTCTCAGGGTGGCCTCTAAATCTATGACAATTCTCCTACCTCTGCCTCCCAAATGCTGGGATTAAATGTGTGCACCACCATGCTGTGCTACACAAATATTTTAATGACAACTTGCTTATTTTCAAAGAAACTTAATCATATTCAAGACAAAAGGTAAGTTGCTAGTGATGAAATTTCACATATGGAGACTGGAGGTAGCTTTTAGCACCTTTTCTACCCACAAGAAAGCCTTCCCTTTTCCACATCCATAGACAAAAATCTCCACCTGCAGAGTTACATAATGAGTGAAGGAGGGTTGCTTTTTAATCATAATCCCAATACTTGCCAGGAATCGTTGTTTTCCTTCAAGTGCAAAGCTTGTGGGAAGGACTGTGAGCTAGGAAGACATGCTGGTTCTGAGCCTACACACAGACGCTGAGTGCATCTGTCAGCCAGGGCTTCTTGGTTCAGATACTGTCCTGTTACCTGAGGTTCTCTAACTTGAAGGTTTATAAAAACAATTAAACAGGAGTCACAGGAGATGGCTCAGTGGGTAAGGTGCTTGCCTTGTATAGTTGTCAGTTTCTTTTTGCTCGGATGAACATCTCAACCAGACATGGTTTATGTGAGGAAGGGATTTATTTCAAACATACTGATCCAAGGAGTTCCATCAAATGGCAGAAGCTGCTCTAATACATCAAAGTAGAGGGAAACAACCAAACAGACATGCAAAAGCAACAAAGTGGAAATTTTGAGCAACAAAAATAAGGCTGGTGGTAGCTGAGCATGGTGGTGCACACCTTTAATCTTAGCACTTAGGAGGCAGAGGTAGGAGAATCACCATGAGTTCAAGGCCACCCTGAGACTACACAGTGAATTCCAGGTTAGCCTGGGCTACAGTGAAACCCTACCTTGAAAAACCAAAAGAAAAAAAATAAAAGGGTGGTAGTATCACCATAGCTGATTTTAACCTATGTTACAGAGCCATAGTAACAAAAACAGCATGGGACAGACATATAGATCAATGGAACAAAATAGAGGACCCAGATATAAGTCCAGGTAGCTATAGACACCTGATCTTCAACAAAAATGTCAAAAATACTCATTAGAGAAAAGATAGCATCTTCAACAAATGGTGCTGGGAAAATTGGATATGTATCTGTAGAAGGATGAAAATAGATCCTTCTCTCCCTCCATGCAAAAGAATTAAGTCCAAATGGATGAAAGACCTTAATATCAGACCTGAAACTCTGAAACTGCTAGAGGAAAAAGTATGGGAAAGCCAGACATGATGGTGCACTCCTTTAATCCCAGCGCTCAGGAGGCAGAGGTAGGAGGATTGCCATGAGTTCGAGGCCACCCTGAGATTCCATAGTGAATTCCAGGTCAGCCTGGGCTAGAGTGAAACCCTACCTCGAAAAATCTAAAAACAAAAACAAAAAGCAGGGGAAACCCTTCAACATATTGGTCCTGGCAAAGACTTTCTGAATATAACCCCAACTGCTCAGGAAATAAAACTACAGATCAACCGCAGGGACCTCATGAAATTACAAAGCTTTTGTACAACAAAGGACACTGAATAGAGCAAAGAGGCAACCTACATAATGGGAGAAAATCTTTGCCAGCTATACATCTGACAGAGGATTAATATCCAAAAAATACACAGAACTTTAAAAAAAAAGCTAAATAATAAGAAATCAAACCCAATTAAAAAATGGGCTATGGAACTAGAGAGCTCTCAAAAGAAGAAATATAGATGTCATATAAACATCTAAAAAAATGTTCTACATCCCTAGTCATCAGGGAAAAGCAGATTAAAACTATGTTGAGATTCCATTTCACTCCTGTTGGTGAGGATGCGGAAAGAGGAACCCTTCTACACTGTTGGTGGGAATGCAATCTGATCCAGCCATTGTGGACATCAGTGTGAAGGTTCCTGAGAGCACATGACCCAGCTATAGCACTCCTAGGCATGTATCCTAAGGACTCATCTCACTACCTTAGAGATACTTGCTCAACCATGTGTATTGCCACTCTATTCCCAATAACTAGGAAATGGAACCAGCCTAGATGTCCCTCAACTGATGAGTGGATAATGATGATGTGCCATATTTACACAATGGAGTTGTACTTTATGGCAAAGAAAAATGAAATTATGAATTTTCAGGAAAATGGATGGACCTGGAAAGGATTATACTTAATGAAGTAACCCAGGCCCAGAAAGCCAAACATCACATGTTCTCTCTGATATGTGGATCCTAGATACAAATGATTGGACTTCTATGTGAGTAGGAATAAAACTCAGCAGCAGAGGCCAGTAAGCTAGAAAGGGGATAGAAAGGGAGGGAGGAGGGACTTAATATGATGGTATTGTATATATGTAAGTAGAAGAACAGATGAATGGGAGTGAAAAGGCCTAAGTGAGGTCAGGGTAAGAGATTGAATAAAGGGAAGGTGGAGGGAGGGCTAATCAAAATCTAAGAGGATATAAATAAGTCATATGGAAACCTACTTTTTTGGACAATGGAACACACAGGAGCCATAGATAGTTACTAGAAAATTTTCGGTGCCAGGGATGGGATACCTTCCAGGGGGTTGTTGGCCAGGGAGGTCACTGATACCACCCAAAATTACAGGCCATTGCCGAAGCTATTGGTTTCCTACCAGGAATAGATGGTAAGATCCTATTGCTGAGGACTCCACATACTTGGGCTGCAAGGTCATTGAGAAATCCTGCTGGAGCTGAGCTGAAAACTTCCTCCATGTAGACAAACTAACAGAAAGCTGGAAAAAGCTACACTGGATGCAGTTCAATGGGAGAGAGAGAAATCACCAATAGAGATATTCAACTGTGGACACTGCAAGCCTTATATTTTTCCAGCCAGGCCAAATGAGCCAACTGATGCAATAGTGGCATGTCTCTTATGGGAGAAACCAACTGCTCTCTAATTGGAGTGGAGGCCTACTCAATAGGAGGAAATACATCCCTGATACTGAAAACCTACAAGATGGGGTAGTCATGAACCCTAGGGGTGTAATGTCTGCTGGTGTCTGGCTATTAAATGTATAGACTATGTTCACCAAACTGCCCAGTAAGCACTTCTCTTAATGTTCATACCTGTATATTAATGCTACTCTCACTTTTGGTTAGAGAAGCTTCTCTTTTCAGATGGCAGTGACCTTTGGATGACTCAGGAGGTACCATGCTGCTGAGAAGAAGTGACAGAGGAGTACTCAGCACTGCAATATCTCAATCACACCTTCCATGGCTCAGGGTCCATTGTGGAAGAGGTGGCACAAAGAATGTAAGAGCCAAAGGAAGGGTAGGACTGCTTACAACGTGCTCCTCCAGACACAAAATGGCCTGGATATCCATGATCTCGCAGTGCCTGACACTACCTACACAAGACCATCATAATAGGAGGAAAAGATCATGACATCAAAATAAAAGAGAGACTGAGAGGGGGAGGGGATATGATGGACAGTAGAGGTTCAAAGGGGAGAGTGGGGGAAGGGAGAGAATTACCATGGGTTATTGTCTGCAATTATGGAAGTTGTCAATAAAAATAAATAATTTTTTTAAAAAGTAGAACGTGGTGCACATGTGTAATCCCACCACTGGGAAGATGGAAGCAGGAGGATTCCTGGGACTCACTAGCCAGTCTCGCCTATTGATTCAAAGAATGTGTGTTTATAATTTTAATAAATGAAAATGCCTTTCACATATTCTAACATGTTACTGGGCTTGTCATCTTTTTCAGTTTGATGGGTTAACCATGTTATTTTTTAATTTACATTTCTCACTGTCAATGAGATTGCCTTCTCATGTATGTTTTTGAAGCATTTGTATTTCCTATCATATAAACTGCTCACATTCATTATCCATTTACCTTCTAAGTTTTGGGATATTTGCAGTTTTTATTATTATTATTGATTATTATTGATTTTATATTATCAATTGACTGGTTGTGCTGGGATCTAATCCAGGCTGCTGCATGTAATCACCAGATCTTCCATCATTGAACTACATCATCTCCAGCCCGTTGATTTAATTACTAAAACCTGTTTATGCCAGGGTCACGCTATGTTGCCTAAATTGGCCTCAAATTCCTGGGCTCCATGCTTCTTTGGCCATGCTTAGCTTCAAGGAGCTGGGACTACAGTCAACAACTACTAAGCCCAGCTACTTTTTTTTTCTTCTAAATCCAGCTACTTTTTTTCCCCTTCTTTTTCCTGCTGGGTTTTTGTGTGTGTGTGTGTGTGTGTGTGTGTGTGTGTGTGTGGTTTGCTTTTTTTGTTTTTTTCAAGGTAGGATCTCATTCTATCTACTTCAGGCTGGCCTGGAATTCATTATGTAGTCTCAGGGTGGCCTGGAACTCACAGTGATCCTCCTACCTCTGTCTCCCCAGTGCTGGGATTAAAGGCTTTCCAGCTCATTAAAAAAATCTTTATAGATTAAAAAAATAAAAATAATATTGGGCGTGGTGGCCCATGTCTTTAATCTCAGCACTCAGGAGACAGAGGTAGGAGGATCCCCAGGAGTTCCAGGCCACCCTGAGACTACATAGTGAATTCCAGGTCACCCTCAGCTAGAGTGAGACCCTATCTTGAAAAAATAAAACAAAAGCAGAAAACTGGTAGTTGGAGAGATTAGTTAGTTGTTAAAGGTACTTGCTTGCAAAGCCTACCAGGCTGAGTTCAATTCCCAGTACCCACAAAAAGCCAGATGCACAAAGTGGAGCATGGGTCTGGAGTCTGTCACAGCAGGAGGCCCTAGTGTGTCCATACTGTCTCTCTTTTTCTCTGTCTCTCATAAGTAAATAAATAAATATTTAGAAATTTAAAAGTTGGTACTTTTTTTTTTTTTTTTTGAGGTAGGGTCTCACTCTAGTGCAGGCTGACCTGGAATTCACTATGTAGTCTCAGGGTGGCCTTGAACTCACAGTGATCCTCCTACCTCTGCCCCCCGAGTGCTGGGGTTAAAGGCGTGCGCCACCACACCCGGCTATTTTTTTTATATTGACAACTTCTATACTTACAGACAATAAACCATGATAGTTCCCTCCCCTCCCGTCCCCCACTTTCCCCTTGACAACGCCACTCTCCATCATATCCCCTTCCTCTCTCCATTAGTCTCTCTTTTATTTTGATGTCATCACCTTTTTCTCCTATTATGAAGGTCTTGTGAAGGTATTGCTAGGCACTGTGATGTCATAGATATCGAGGCCAATTTCTGTCTGGACAGTTGCATTATAAGGAGTGGTACCCTTCCTTTGGCTCTTACATTCTTTCTGCCACGTCTTCTGCAATGGACCCTGAGCTTTGGAGGGTTTGATAGAGATATTTCAGTGCTGGACACTCCTCTGTCCTTCTTCTCAGCACTATGTTGCCTTTTGGGTCATCTCAGTAGTCACTGCCATCTGAAAAGAGAAGCTTCTCTAACCGAAAGTGGGAGTAAACCAGGCATGGTGCTGCATGCCTTTGATCCCAGCAGAGGTAGGAGGATCACCTTGAGTTCGAGGCCACCCTGAGACTACATAGTGAATTCCAGGTCAGCCTGGGCTAAAGTGAGACCCTACTTTGAAAAAAAAAAAAAAGTGAGAGTAGCATTAATATATGAGTATGAACATTAAGTGTAGTGCTTTCAGGGCAATTTGGTGAGAATAATATATGCATTTAGTCAGACAAGAGCAGGCTTTATACTCGTAAGGCACATGACCACCCCTGCCATAAGCTTTTGATTAGGTTTTCAGTACGAGGCATGTACTCTTTCCCATAGATCAGGTCTTCAGTCCAATTAGAGAGCCATTGGTTTCCCCCTGAGAAGACATGCTACTATTGCATCCGTTTGGCCTGTCTAGCCAAACTTGAGGCTTCCAATGTCTACTGTTTTCACTGCTGATGACTTCCGTCTCCATAGGGCTGCATGCAGTGCAGTTTTTTTCTAGCTTTCATTTGGCTGGTCTACAGGGAGAAGGTTTTCAGCTCAGCCCAGCTTGATTTTTCAGTGACCTTGCTGCCCACACATGTGGCAATAGGGTCTTACCATCTGTTACTCGTGGGAAGCCAAGGGCCTTGGCAATAGCCTGTAATGTTTTGGAGGCAACAGGGACCTCCCTGGCCAACAACTCACTGGAAGGTATCCCATCCCTGGCACTGAAAATTTTCTAGTAACAATCTATGACTTCTGGATGTGCCATTATCTAAAGAAGTAGGCTTTCATATGTCTTATTCAGAATATCTTGAATTTTTATTGACCCTCCCCCCTCCCTTCTCTTACTCAATCTCTTCCTCTGGCCTCACTTAGGCCTTTCCACTCCCTGTAATCTGTTCTTCTACTTACATATATACAATACCATCCCCTAAAGTCCTTCCCTCTCCTCCCTCCTTTGTAGCCTTTTTCTACTTTACTGGCCTCTGCTACTGATTTTTGGTTCCATCTCATACATAAGCCTAAACATTTGTAGCTAGGATCCACATATGAGAGAGAACATGCCACGTTTGGCTTTTTAGGCCTGGGCTACCTCACTTAGTATAATCCTTTCCAGATCTATCCATTTCCCTGCAAATTTCATAATTTCATTTTTCTTTACTGCTGAATAGAACTCCATTGTATAAATGTGCCATACCATCATTATCCACTCATCAGTTGAGGGACATCTAGGCTGCTTCCATTTCCCAGCTATTGTGAATTGAGAGGCAATAAACATGGTTGAGCAAGTATCTCTAAAGTAGTGGGACAAGTCCTTAGGATATATGCCTAGGAGTGGTATAGTTAGATCATATGGTAAATCTATTTTTAGCTGTCTCAAGAACCTCCACACTGATTTCCACAATGAGTGTACCAGACTACATTCCCACCAACAGTGTAGAAAGGTCCCCCTTTTTCTGCATCCTTACCAATATTTATTATCATTTGTTTTCTTATTTTATTTTTTAAAAAATATTTTATTTATTTATTTATTTGGCAGAGAAAGATAGAGAGAAAGAAAATGGGTTTGCCAGGGCTTCCACCACTGCAAATGAACTCCAAACATGTGTGCCCCCTTGTGCATCTGGCTAATGTGAGTTCTGGGAATCGAACCTGGGTGCTTTGGCTTTGTAGGCAAATGTCTTAACCGCTAATCCATCCCTCCAGCCCTGTTTTCTTTTTTTAGTATTTAATTTAATTTATTTATTTATTTGACAGAGAAAGAGGGGGAGAGAGAGTGTGTGTGTGTCCCAAAGATTTTGGTATTTTTTAAAAATATTTTTTAACTGACAACTTCCATATTGTAAACAATATCCCATGGCAATTCCCTCCCTCCCCCCACTTTCCCCTTTGAAACTCCACTGTCCATCATATCCCCTCCCCCTCTCAATCAGTCTCTCTTTTATTTTGATGTCATGATCTTTTCTTCCTATTATGACGATCTTGTGTAGGTAGCATCAGGCACTGTGAGGTCATGGGTATCTTGGCCATTTTGTGTCTGGAGGAGCACGTTGTAAGCAGTCCTATCCTTCCTCTTACATTCTTTTCACCACCTCTTCTGCAATGGACCTTGAGCTGTAGAAGGTGTGATTGAGATATTTCAGTGCTCTGCACTCCTCTGTCACTTCTTCTTAGCACCATGGTGCCTTCTGAGTTATCCCAAGGTCCCTGCCATCTGAAATGAGAAGGTTCTCTAGTCAAAAGTGAGAGTAGCATTAATATATGGGTATGACCATTAAGAGAAGTGCTCACTGGGCAGTTTGGTGAGCATAGTATATACTTTTAGCCAGAGACCAACAGACATTACACTCCCAGTGCTCATGACTACCCCTGTTGTAGGTTTTCAGTATCACGGATATATTCCCTCCCATGGAGTGGGCCTCCAGTCAAATTAGAGGGCAGTTGGTTTCCACCATAACAGACATGCCACTATTGGACCTGTTAGCTCATTTGGCCTGGCTGGCCAAATATAAGGCTTGCAGTGTCCACTGTTGGATATCTTCACTGTTGATTTCTCTCTCTCCCATTGAACTGCATGCAGCATGGATTTTTCCAGCTTTCTGTCAGCTGGTCTACATGGAGGAGGTTTTCAGCTCAGCTCCAGCAGGGTTTCTCAGTGACTTTGCAGCCCAAGTATGTAGAGTCTTCAGCAATAGGGTCTTGCCGTCTATTCCTGGTAGGACACCAAGGGCCTCGGCAATGGCCTGTAATGTTTGGGGGGCATCAGGGACTTTCCTACCCAACAATTCACTGGAAGGTACCCTATCCCTGGCACTCAAAAATTTCTAGTAACAATCTATGGCTCCCATGTGTTCCATTGTTCAAAAAAGTAGGTTTCCATATGACTTATTTATATCCTATTAGATTTTGACTGGCCCTCCCTCCACCTTTCCTTACTCAATCTCTTCCCCTGATCTCACTTAGGCCTTTTCACCCCCATTAATCTGTTCTTCTACTTACATATAAACAATACCTTCCTATTAGATTGCCTCTCCTTCCTTTTCTATTCATTTGATTCTATGAATTTATTGATTTCCTTTTTGATTTCTTCAGTGACCCATTCATCATTCAATAGTGTACTGTTTAGTCTCCATGAATTTGTATATGCTCTATAGTTTTTCTTGTTGCTGATTTGTAGTTTAATCCCATTGTGGTCAAATAAAGTACAAGGGATTATTTCAATTTTCCTGTATTTGTTGAGATTTGCTTTCTGTCCTAATATATGGTCTATTTTAGAGAATATTCCATGTGCTGCTGAGAAAAATGTGTATTCTTCAGCATTTGGATGGAATGGTCTGTAGATATCTGTTAGGTGCATTTGTTCCATGACATCATTTAATCCAAATATCTCTCTGTTTATTTATTTATTATTATTAGTATTATTTGGTTTTTTCAAGGTAGGGTTTCAATCTAGCCCAGACTGACCTAGAATTCACTATGGAGTCTCAGGATAGCCTCAAAATCACAGTGATCCTCCTACCTCTGCCTTCTGAGTGCTGGGATTAAAGGTGTGTGCCACCACTCCTGGCTTTCTGTTTATTTTTTGCTGGGATGACCTGTCATTTGATGAGAGTGGGGTATTGATGTCTCCCACTACAGTTGTGTTTGGTGTTATCTGTAACTTTAAGTCTAATAGTGTTTGTTTGATGAAATTGGGAGCCCCCATGTTAGGTGCATATATGTTTTAGGATTGTAATGTCCTACTGTTGGAGTGTACCTTTAAACAGTATAAAGTGACCTTCTGTATCTGTCCTCACTAATGTTGGTTTAAAGTCTATCCTGTCAGATATTAGGATAGCAACCCCTGCTTGTTTCCTAGGCCCATTTGCTTGAAATGTTTTCTATCCTTTCACCCTAAGACAGTGTCTTATCTTTTATTGAGAGATGAGTTTCTTGAAGGCAACAAACTGCCTTTTAATCCAGTCTGCAAGCCTGTCTTTTGGTTGGGGCATTGAGGCCTTTCATATTAAGAGTTATTATTGAAAGGTATGTATTTATTCTCTCCATTCTTCTTGTTTTATACTGATTCTGTTTTTCCTTTACTCACTTGCCTTAACTGTTATTTGAGTATGGTTTATTTTTTCCTATTTCCTCGTGTGTGTGTTTTGCTTTCTCTTCAGTGTGAAGGGTTCCTTCAAGTATTTTCTGTAGAACTTGCTTAGTTGTCATAAATTCCATTAGCCTGTTTTTGTTGTGGAATGTTCTTATTTCTCCATCAATTTGGATAGATAGCTTTGCAGGATAAAGTAATCTTGGTTGACAGTTGTTATCTTTCAGAACTTAGAATACATCATTCCAATCTGTTCTGGCTTTTAAAGTTTGTGTTGAGTAATCTGCTATTATACTGATGGGCTTGCCTTTGTAGGTGACTTGCTTTTGTTCTCTAACTGCTTTCAATATATGTTCTTTGGTTTGCATGTTTAGTAGTTTAATTATAATATGGCAAGGAGAAGTTATTTCCAGGATTTTTCTGTTTGGTATTCTAAAAGCTTCCTATATCTGCATTGACATTTCTTTCCCAATTTGGGTAAATTTTTCTTCTATGATTTTGTTGAATATGCCTAGTATGTCTTTAGAGTGAAATTCTTCACTTTCTACTATACCCTGAATTCTTATGTTTGATCTTTTCATAGTGTCCCAAATATCTTGAAATTCCCATTTTTTTTTTTTTTTTGTTTTTTGTTTTTTGTTTTTTGAGGTAGGGTTTCACTCTAGCTCAGGCTCACCTGGAATTCACTACATAACCTCAGGGTGGCCTCGAACTCACAGCAATCCTCCTACTTCTGCCTCCCGAGTGCTGGGATTAAAGGCATGCGCCACCACACCCGGCTTCTACAGAGTTTTTAATTTGACTAACTGTGTTTTTCAGTGCTAGAATTTCTGCCTGTTTTTTTTTTTTTTTCAGTATTTCTATTTCCTTACTCATGTCTTATAATGACCTCCTTATTTCATTAAGCTGATTTCCTGTGTTCTCTTTCAGGAGTTTGTTTTCTTTTTAATTCCTTCTGTTTTCTTCTTTGATTCCTTTGATTTCTTCTTTGAATTCTTTGATTATACATAAAATAATTTTTTTGAAATTTTTGTCAGGCATTTCATCTCAAACAGTCTTATAGGGTGTTATTTCTGATGGATTTATAATTTTGGGTGGGATTGTATTGTCTTGATTCTTTGTGTTTCTTGTATCATAATGTAGCAACTTTTACATCCTGAGTTGATTTGATGCTTGGGTTTTCTACTTATCTGCAGTTTTCTTAGATGTGGATACCCAACTTTATATACCTTCAAGTGTGGGGATTAAAACAAACAGATATCCTTATAAAGCCAAAATTTCTAAAGGTATGTTTTACTCTACACCCTTAATCCTGTCAGGTGGGAGGTTGAGAATTCTGTTCTGAATTGGGTTCCAGGTCAGCCTGGGTCTGAATCAGACCCTGCTCCCAGTAATGACAGAAGAAAAAGACAAAGGCCCTTTGAATCTGAAAACATCAAAGGCAACAATAGTCAACCCCTAAATACCGCTTATTTGAGAATGGTAAAGCCAACCAAGAATATGTAACCCATAACCTGCCCTGACATGGAAGGAGAGATTAGCACTTCCAGTGCAGGTCTGTGTACCTGCATTTTTGTCAGTCAGCCTCATTACCTTTTGGGGTGGCTTCCAATCTTACCAATGCTGAGTGCCCACCTTAATCCCTCCGTGTTGTGCTGTGGAGCTGGTGCTCTGATCAGCTGTGCTAGATGCCCTGCCACTGGGGTCAGAATGTGTTCTCCAGAGGTTTGTAGTTCTAATGGTTGGGGTTGGAAGAGTCTACGAAGCATGTAATTTATACTGGAATAGCTAGCTCAGCTGGTCCTGCCTTTATCCCTTTCAGCAGTTCCTTAGCTGATCTCCACTGTCTCCCCTTCAGGCTTCTTGACTTTGCAAGGAGGCTGATGAGGGTGGAAAATCCCCTCAAATGGTCTCTGCTCCTGCAGCTTGGCGCTGGGTGCGTGGATCTTGCAGATCAGCACTGCAAGCGCCTCAGTGGGATTGTGGTGATTTTCCTCTTTTCTGGTGGATCTTGGTTTCTCCTGATCCTCCTCTGTGGCTAATAAAAACCTATACACCTTCACTTTTCAGAAGAAGAGTGTATTTTGCTGTGGTTTTTCTTAAATCCCTCGCTGGGCTGTTTTGGCGTGGCTCCTATGCTGCCATCTTACCCAGAAGTCTCATTTCTTTTTTTCGTTTTTTTTTTTTTTATGGACAACCTCCATAAATGTAAACAATATCCCATGGTAATTCCCTCCCCCACCCCTTAGTTTCCCCTTTGAAACTCTACTCTCCATCATTTTTTTGATGGATACACTTGTTGTTCAGGCAAAACCACAGGATGGGACGAGGCCAAAATGAAAGATCAAAAGTTTGTGCTTTTACCATAAAATGAATTGCAAATATCTTTTCAGTATGCCATGGATTTCATGAATATTAAAAATTAATTTCTGGCCAGGCATGGTGATACTCCAGCATGCAAGAGGCAGAGGTAGGAGGATTGCCATGAGTTCAAGGCCACCCTAAGACTACCTAGTGAATTCCAGTTCAACCTGGGTTAGAATTTCTACAGCCAGGAGTGGCTGTATATGTCTTTAATCCTAGCACTTGGGAAGCAGAGGTAGGAGGATCACAATGAGCTCAAGGATATCCTGAGACTACATAATGAATTCCAGGCCAGCCTGGGCTAGACCAAAACCCTACCTTGAAAAACCAATAAATAAATAATTTCTGGGGGCTGGAGAGATGGCTTAGCAGTTAAGGCACTTGCCTGTGAATCCTAAGGATCCATGTTTGACTCTCCAGGTCCCACATAAGCCATAAAGTGACATATGTGTACAAGGTGGTGCACACATCTGGAGTTCAGTTGCAGTGGCTAGAGGCCCTAGCCAATTATTTCTCTCTCTTTCCCTCATAAAAAAAATAAAAAATAGGGCTGGAGAGATGGCTTAGTGGTTAAGGCATTTGCCTGCAAAGCCAAAGGACCCAGGTTCGACTCCCCAGGACCTACGTTAGCCAGATACACAAGGGGGCGCACACGTCTGGAGTTCATTTGCAGTGGCTGGAGGTCCTGGTGCACCCATTCTCTCTCTCTCTCTCTTCCTCCTTCCCTCCCTCCCTCCCAGATGCACAAGGTGGCACATGCGTCTGGGGTTTGTTTGCAGTGGCTGGAGGCCCTGGTGTGCCCATTCTCTCTATCCTCCCCTTTCTCTCTGCTAAATAAATAAATAAGTAAATAAATAAATAAATAAAAATAGGTCTGGGGAGTTTGCTTAGTAGTTAAGACATTTGCCTGCAAAGCCAAAGGACCAAGGTTTGATTCTCTAGAACCCATGTAAGCCAAATGCATAAGGTGGCACATGTGTCAGGAATTTGCAGTGGCTGGAGGCCCTGGCACACACATCTCTCAATCTCTGCCTCTTTCTATCTCTCTCAAAGAAATAAATAAAAATATTTTTAAATAAAGAATAATAAATAAATAAATATTCAAAAAATTAATTTCTAGGGCCAGGGACATACCCAGTCATTGAAGAGTTTTCTGTGCAATGTGATTGGACTGAAGTCAATCTCCAGAACTCACATAAAAAGGCCAGGCATAGTGGCATACTTGTATGCATAGTTGGTAGAGAGTGCTTGCCTACATGCATGAAGCCCTAAATTCCATCCCCAGCACCATGGGCATGGTGGCATGCACCTATAATCCCGGCACTCAGGAGATAGAGATAGGAGTATCAAGAGTTCAAAGTTGCCGGACATGGTGGCACATGCCTTTAATTCCAGCCCTTGGGAGGCAGAGGTAGGAGGAATGCTGTGAGTTCAAGGCCTTCCTGAGATGACATAGTGAATACCAGGTCAGCCTGGGCTAGAGTAAAACCCTACCTCGAAAAAACAAAACAAAAAGAAAAAGAGTTCAAAGTCACTGGGTGTGATAGGGCACTCCACCTTTAATCCCAGTACTCAGGAGGCTGAGATAGGAGGATCACTGTGAGTTTGTGCCCAGCCTGCGACTAATGATGAATTCTAGATCAGCCTGTGCTACAGTGAGACCCTACCTTGAAAAACCAAAACCAAACAAAGAAACAAAAAAGAATTCAAAGTCATTCTTGGCTCCATAGTGACCCTGTCTCAAAAACAAACAGAAAACTGGTCAAAGATGACTAATGTGTCCTTTTATTTTCTATCAAATTCAATGCCCAAACAATAGTTACATTAGGCATATTTTTTTCAGCTACTTGTTTGAAAGTAGATCTCTATTTTCTCAGTGGTCCTGGGCCCCTTGCTTAGGTGGTTCATTTCTAACCGGAAGTAGACAGTCAAGTGGCTCTCAGAGAGGAAGCCTGTAAATGCAGTCCCTTCTGGTCATTTCTAGGATATTGCTTTAGCAAATCACAGGGCTATCTTGACCCCCTACTTATCAACACACACATTCCCACACATATAACTTTTCATAAGGCAGAGATTGTAGCTCTTAGTGAAATTTACTCACAAGCTCCCTGTTTCCTATTAAGCTTCCCACCAGTGACAACGTCCCATTAGACTTGCCGTAGCTAAAGCCTATTTGATATGAAAACACAAGGAAAGGTCTCTGCCTAAGGAGATTAGCGATACATAAATCAAGCAAGCCAGATTTCTGAACGACGGAACTTTAGCCATGGAATTTGCATCCATTATTCATTCTTGTCCATGCAAACATGCAGATATTGCTTGGTGGACGGGACTAGCTGTGGCTATAACATGAGCACAGTAACCCTCTTTCTAAGGCTGCCTGAAAAATCCCAGGCTCCTCTGGGGGATTTTCACAGTACCCTTTCTCTAAAATGTCACGGGGAGTTCTGTGAGTCAAGTGTTTTCTGCCTTGTGCATTCCATCCTGTCTTCCTGCCTGGCTCTTCTCCCCCTCTCCTATTATCCTTTGACTAAAGGAAGAATTTTTCCAGTTCAATTTCAATTAATAAATTAAATGCTTAACTTGGTAAACACTTGACTACTGCACAGAAGCAATGGAATTCTCTTTGCCTTCTGCTTAGCAGAATTAAGCTCACTCTGTTCTTGGCTACGGTCATCTAGTTTTGTGGTTAAGTTAAATTGACTTATGAGCTGAATGTGGTGTGTTCTCTGAGTCATATCATTCACCTTGACTTGGTGCCTTTGTCTCTCTGTGGCCATGCCTGCATTTTGCTTACAAGAAATGTTGCTGCCCTTAAAATTGTACTCCATGAGGGTGAAATGGAGGGGCGGTGTTACAGAAAAGCCTCATCACTGTCAGGCCACTCCAGAAGTTTGACCTCTGCTTGAAAATTAGAATGTCCATATTTCCATATTCATAAATAATCACACTATGTTTTCCATTGTGTGCCCCTCCCTCTGTCTTCAAAGCCAGTAACATCACATCTCCCTGACCCTCCTTCCATCATCACGTCCCTCTCTCATCACAGCTGGAGAGGTTCTTCAGTTTGAAGACTCACGTTGTGAGTTGGACTCACCTTGCTAATCAGAAGAGTTGTCCATCTCAAATCTGTAAACAAACCACACCTGTGGACTCACCACACCACTTGCTGAAGCTGGCATGCTCTCTCCTGGGTCACCTCAATGATAGCAACATCCTTCCAGCTGGTCTCCATTGTGCTCGTTTTGCCCACTGAAGATAATATCCTCATGGCAAAATTGAGTTTTGTTTTGTATATTTTAAGATCTCTGTTAGACATTCAAGAAGACTATAAGTGTTTATTTCACGTTCAGATGCATCTTCAATCCAGGAGCTCAAGGAAAGATTCCAACTAGAACACTTGTGTAGACGGGATTTCAAACCATGGGACTAGGCTGGAGGGGATGGCTCACTGTAAGTACTTGGGGCTCAAGCACAAGGACCAAAATTTGTATACCCAGAACCCACATAAAAGCCATCTTACTGTCTCAGATTCCCTGAAGCTCACTGGCCAGCTAACTTGGTGGACACAGCAGTGAACAAAGAGGCTTTACCTCAAACCGGGTGGAGGGCGAGGACCAACATCCAAAGTTGTCTTCTGATCTACCTCCATATGCACACGGTGGTGATCACACTCACCACACAATATGAATAAAACCACAGGACTACAAGAAATGACCAAAGCAGGGGCTGGGAAGACGGCTCAGCAGTTAAAGGCATAAATAGTGGAGCGCACGTCTGGTGTTCATTCGCAGTGTAGGCAGCCCTGGTGCAAGTGAATAAAGAACAACAAAATATCTTTTTGCTTACAAGAAGTGATCAGAGGAGGAGTGTAGATAGAGAAGAGGCTAAAGACCAAGACTGGAACATTTTCAATGTTTAGAAATGTCAACAAGGAAGGAGTCAGTGAGAACCCCTAATCTGTAAAACTGGAGGAAAACTGACAACATGTGGCTTCCTTGAAGTCAAGTAAAGAAAGTATTTTAGGAGCTGGCATGAAGCAGTTGGCATGAAGCCCTGGGTTTCGTCTCTAGTACTGCATAAAGTGAGTATGTGGTGGTGTATTCCTGTAATCCCAGCACTCTGGAGGTGGAGGCAGGAGGTCAGCCTTGGCTACATGGCAAGTTTGGCCAGCCTGGGATACTTGAGAACTTGTCTCAAGAAAAAACAAAACAAAATAGTATTTTAGGAAAAATAATCCGCTTCATCAAATGTCACTTCTTAGTAACATGAAGACTGAGGAGGACTCTTGATGACCTTGTTAAAGTGGGAGTAGTGCTTGAGAAGAGGGGATTTGGTGAGGGAGAACGTAGAGAGTGTGGCATCTGTGGAAATGTGTCACTCATCTGTAACAGGGAGCAGAGCTGACAACCCCAACTGGAGCTCCTGCAGATCCACCATGGGTTGTGGTAAGACCGAGTTCACCTGGGCTCCTGGTAGCTAGAGACTGGAAGCTGAAGTCAGAATCAGTTCAGGACTCCTCCAACGAGTAGATTTGACTTAAGGACTCACCACGAACCTCACTTGAACTTTCTCAGGGCTAGGCATAGTCACAGACTTTTCCCAACCCCTCCTTATTTTTTTCAAGGTAGGGTCTCCCTCTAGCCCAGGCTGACCTAGAATTCACTATGTAGTCTCAGGCTGGCCTCAAACTCACAGCAATCCTCCTACCTCTGCCTCCTGAGTGCTGGGATTAAAAGTGTGCACCGCCACACCCAGCTCAAAAGCAAGCACTTTTTTTTTTTTTTTCGAGGTAGGGTCTCACTCTGGCCAAGGCCAACCTGGAATTCACTATGTAGTCTCAGGGTGGCCTCGAGCTCATGGCGATCCTCCTACCTCTGTCTCCCAAGTACTGGAATTAAAAGCATGTGCTACTACGCCTGGTGCCTTTATATATATATATATATATATATATATATATATATATATATATATATATATATATGTACATATATATATATATATGTATATGAGAGAGAGAGAGAGCAAGTAAGAGAGACAAAATTGGCCTGCCAGGACCTCCAGCCACTGCAATCAAACTCCAGAAGTATGTGCTGCTTGCGCACATATGCGACCTTACATGCTTGCATTGCCTTTGTGCATCTGGCTTACAGGGGATCTGGTGAGCCGAACACTGGTCCTTTGGCTTCACAGGCAAGCACCTTAACCACTAAGCTATTGCTTCAGTCCTCTTCTCTCTCTCTCTCTCTCTTTCTCTTTTTGAGGTAGGATATCACTCTAGCTCAGGCTGACCTGGAATTCACTATGTAGTCTCAGGGTGGCCTTGAACTCATGGTGATCCTCCTACCTCTGCCTCCTGAGTGTTGAGATTAAAGGCGTGGGCCACCACACACGGCTTTTCTCCTTTTTTAAAAAAATATTTTATTTATTTACAAGCAGAGAGATACATACAGAGAGAGAGAGAGAGAGAGAGAGAGAGAGAGAGAGAGAGCGCGAGCGGGCGAGCATATGGACACACCAGGGCCTCTTGTCTCTGCAAACAAACTCCAGATACATGCACGGCTTTGTGCATCTGGCTCTAAGTGGGCACTGGGGATGAGCCATCTCTCTAGGCCCCGAGGCTCTTGATATTCCTTCCTTCTGCCTGTCCATTCTCAGTCATCAATTCTGCATAGTGGTCTTCTCCCCTACCACTCCTGCTCCCTCCGCCTTATCCTCCACAGGAATGTCCTCCAACACATCTCTTACTCACTGAACTCCATCTTGGTATCTATTTTTGAGAGTATTCAAACTGACACAGTACACTGTGGAGTGGGAAGAGATTAGTGTCACAGAGAGGAGTACAGGTGGGGCTGTGGGTCTAGGGAGTGTTATCTAGGTGTGAGTGCCTACGGCATGGCTGTGGGCTGATAGAGAAGCAGCAGCCAGGGGCTGAGAGAGAGGCAGATGACTAATTCTTTCTGATAAGTGATGATGTTTGGGATTGGAGAATATTCCCCTGGGGACAAAGAGGACTTTCTTTGAAACCGGGTCTTACTATGTTGCTAAAGCTGCCCTCAAGCTTCCCCTCCTGCCGTAGCCTCTTGACTTCTAGGGTCACCTGCATGAGACACCATGCCCAGTTTAAGGGGACATATTTGACTTACTGATGTGGTAGAACTAGTGTCTTTCTCTGAAGTCCTTAGTTACCGGAAGAATACAGAAAGGAGGCTTAATTAGACCCTAAGAATCAGGAAGAGCTGGTCTTTTATCCCCCCCCCCCCTTAATTCCTTGCTTGGAAGGGTGAATGATGCATCCTGCCTGACTTGTTTGAACTCTAACATGGTTGATTTTCATGTTCGTATCCCAAATGTTATCTTTTTACAGAAAGAATTTTTACTGATAGAGGAAAGCAACAGTTCTCACTTACTTCACTTAACAGAATTCTGTACATAAAAGCCAGTGGCATGGGTTGGGGAGATGGCTCAGCAGTTAGGGGTGTTTGCTTGCAAAGCCTGCTGGCCTGTATTCAATTCCCCAACGACCTACATAAAGCCAGACTCAAAAACTAGACCAAGGCTGGGCATGGTGGCACACACCTTTAATCTCAGCACTTGGGAAGAAGAGGTAGGAGGATTGCCACGAGTTTGAGGCCACCCTGAGACTACATAGTGAATTCCAGGTCAACCTGAGCTAGAGTGAGACCCTACCTCAGAAAACCAAAAAAATAAAAACAAAAAAATAAATAGACCAAGCATCTGGCATTCCATTGCAGAGGCCAGTGGCACTGGGGTACCCCCACACACACACTTGGAATAAAAATTAAGGAAAACCAAATTCTTGCTGTAGCTCAGAACATGCTATACCAGAATCTGACACACTCACTTGAGTGCTTGGATCTGAAGGCGGCTAGAAGGCCTCAGAAGCAAGGTCTCTGACTTTCTCCTGCTCGCCCTTCTTCTCCCCCAAAGTGAGTCATAGGTTTGGAATTCTTCCCCAGGGAGGATCATACAGACTGGTACTCATCTTCTTCAAAGCTATAAACCTAGAAAGGCCACTTTCTCCCTTTTCCTTTGAAATGCCTCAGGGGTCTTTCCCCAGACCAAGGAGGATGGAATGCCTCACAGAGAAGCCAAATCTGGACAGACAGGCCTGGCTGGGGGCCTTCCCGCAGCAGTGTTAGACCTCTCTGTCATGCTCTCTCTTTCATTCACATCTCTTTGTAGCTGTCCATTCTTTGTTAGCACGAGCATAAAAGGAGACAGCTTTTACTTAGTCTGAAATCTCCCAAGTCACAAAAAAATTTTGATTAAATACACTTGTGCCTTTCTCTTGTCCTTTTTTTTTTTTTTTTTTTTTTTTTTTTTTTTTTTTGAGGCAGGATCTTGCTCTAGCCCAGGCTGACCTGGAATTTACTATGTAGTCCAGTCTCAGGGTGGCCTCAAACTCATGGTGATCCTCCTACCTCTGCCTCCCAAGACCTGGGATTAAAGGCGTGTGCCACCACACAGGGCTTCTTTTGTCTTTTATGGGTGAGGAAAAGAAAAAAGACCTTTCTTTCTGTACTCTCTTCACCCTGAAATACAGCCTTGGCACCAACTTTGTTCCCAAGCCTTCCTCAAAGTCACACTCAGATATCCTAAATGTAACATGTATATAACACGTATGTAACATGTATATAACACGTATGTTCCCACCTCCCTCCTGTCCAGGTAGGCTCCTTTCTTCCCTCTTAGATGCATGTTACTCTTTCTTCCCAACCGGCTCAGAGCCCCTGTACCCTGTACTCAGACACCGCAAACTATGATCATTCTTGCCTCTGAACTTCAGCTCTTAGTATGCTACCTGTCTCTTTCTGTTGTTTTGGTTTTTCAAGAGAAGGTCTCACTCTAGCCTATTTTTTTTTTTAATATTTTTTTCTGCTCCCAAAGAAATCTTTAATTCCTCCTAAAAAAAAAAAAACTATACCTGACAAAAGATTTGTATCAAAATTTATTTTGATAGCCGGGCGTGGTGGCGCACGCCTTTAATCCCAGCACTCGGGAGGCGGAGGTAGGAGGATGGCCGTGAGTTCGAGGCCACCCTGAGACTCCATAGTGAATTCCAGGTCAGCCTGAGCTAGAGTGAGACCCTACCTCGAAAAACCAAAAAAAAAAAAAAAAAAAAATTTATTTTGATCATTAGGATTTTATCTTTTGTTTCTTTTCTTTTTTTGGTTGTCACTTTTGTGTGTGTATGTGTGTGTGTGTGTGTGCATGTGTATATAGTACTTGTGGTGGTGGTGTGTGTGTGCATATGTATATACAGTACTTGTGGTGTGTGTGTGTATGTATACAGTACTTGTGGTGTGTGTGTGATGTACACACGTGTGTGTGCAGATGCATGCCCTACGTGTGCACTCACATGCAACGTCCAGAGGAGAAGGTCCATGTCCTCCTCTGTCACTCTTCTGCCTCTGTTTCCTGGAGATGAGTCTCACACTAAACCTGGAGCTGCTGTCTTCAGTGAGCCTGACTGACCAGTGAGCCCCACTGATTCTCCAGTCTCTGCTTCCTACAAGACTGGGGTTATAGGCATGCATAACAATATTCTAGCTGTTTACATGGGCGCTGGAGAATTGAACTCAGGGCATGTTAGGCTCTCAGGACCTTATTGCATGCATAGCAAAAGCTCTTACCCACTGAGCCAACTCCCAGCCCATCCTTTTAAAAAAATGTATTTACTTTTAAAATGTTTTATTTATTTATTTATTTGAGAGAGGCATATATAAATAAATAAATAAATAAATATATGTATATATATATACATATATATATATATATATATATATATATATATATATATATATGGAGAGAGAGAGAGAGAGAGAGAGAGAGAGAATGGGTACTCCAGATCCTTTAGCCACTGCAAATGAACTCCAGACACATGGGCCACCTTGTGCATTCAGCTTTATGTGGGTACTGGGGAATCAAACTTAGGTCCTTTGGCTTTGCAGGCTAGTGACTTAACCACTAAGCCATCTCTCCAGCTCCTTCTTTTTTTTTTTTTTCTCGAGGTAGGGTCTCACTCTGGCCCCGGCTGATGTGGAATTAACTATGTAGTTAGTCTCAAGAGTCTCAGGGTGGCCTCGAACTCATGGCAATTCTCCTACCTCTGCCTCCCGAGTTCTGGGATTAAAGGTGTGCACCACCAAGCCCAGCTTCTGCATTCTTTTTTAAAAATACAGTATTGAATATACAAATGTTCCACATGTGTTTACATCTCCACAATGTACCAAGAAATCTTTAAAAAATATTTATTTATTTGCAAGAGGGAGAGAGAGGCCAGGGCCTCTTGACACTGCAATGAGCTCCAGATACATGTACTATTTTGTGTGCCTGGTTATACATGGGTACTGGGGAATCAAACCCAGGCATACAGGCTTTCTAAGGAAGCACCTTTAACCCATGAGCTGTCTCTCCAACCCAGGAAATCTTTATAGGAGAAATGTAGAATTCTCTTGTAAAAACTTCCATATGTGGGTTTTTCATCCCTCTGTCAGTCTGCATTCCATACGCTCTACCTCATAAGCCTCCTTGATGAACATAGACATAAAAGGTCTATTTACCAGTGCATAGAGCCAAGGCTTCTTGCTTGACTAGATTCTTGACATTCTAAGCTTAACACTTTCAATGTTGTTGTCTTATGACTCTGTTAGATTTTAAACCAGGCATAGTGGCACACATCTGTAATCCCAGCACACAGGAGGTTGAGGAAAGAGGGTCATGAGTTTGAGACTAGCCTGAAAGTATATGTTTGTAGGATGAAATTTACCAAAGTTGAACAATTTATGTAATACATAAATAGGACTTTCTTATTCCAATATGTTAAAAAACATTCACCATGTTTTTATCAAATGTCTTATAGTGTTTTTCTGTTATACAGAGGCACCACAATTTAAACAGTCATCTTTTATTAGATCTTTATGCTGTTTCTAGTTCTCATGTCACCTTGTTTAGTCTTGGACTCCCCAGGAACCTAAAGAATGACAGACAAATGTCTCCTCTATACAGCCTCTTCATGAAAATCTGTTCTCCCTCTCTGGTTTCAATAATCCTAACTACTTTTACCACATTTCATTTCATTTTCTTGTCATACTTTTAATCCCCCCACACATATGGACCATTTCAAATGTACATTACAAAGTCATTGCCCAAAATTGGCATGATACTTGAAAGGCGTGACCAATTCTAAGTTTAGCAGAGGGCTACTTTCCTAGCTCTTGGATGTCATAGACCTATTAATATATTTCACTATCACACTTAGCTCTCTAAAACCATCCAACTTACACTCTGACTCATACTCCCCTGGTGGTCCCAGGCTTTCAAATTCATAAATAATGTCTATTATATTAGATGGCAGAAAAAGACTTGTAAAAGATGCTTGGATTTTGGAACATTGGATAAAAATGATCAGTAATACCACTAAAATTTTTTCATTTATGCTTGAGAAAAAGAATACAAAGCAGAGGTGATTTCATTTAACACCTGAACACTGAAACATGTTAGGTTACTATAAAAATAATATTGACTACAATATGAAACTGCTGCCAAAAATTTAATGCATCTTCTGACTGGAAAAAATTAGTGGCTGACTATTCACAGCCTCTCCCCTTTTCCCTTCAGCCAAGGAAAGCTGTGTCTTGGCAAGGTCAGTTCCTCTGCAGCATTAATAGGATAGTGCATTGAGTAAGAGGAAACGTTTTGATTGATCTCTTAGAAAGATTGGAGAAAACAAAAAAGAAAGATTGGAGAGTTGCCCACACAAAGCTCATTGTATTTTTTAAGTATTTTTGTTTATTTTTATTTATTTGTTTGAGAGACAGACAGAGAGAGAGAGAGAAAGAGGGAGAGAGAGAGAGAAAGAGAGAGAGAGAATGGGCACATCAGAGCCTCCAGCCACTGCAAACGAACTCCAGATGCATGCACCACTTTTTGCATCTGGCTTACGTGGGTCCTGGGAATCGAGCCTTGAACTGAGGTCCTTAGGCTTCACAGGCAAGCACTTAACAGCTAAGCCATCATCTCTCCAGCCACTCATTGTATTTTTTAACTTTTTATTTATTTATTATTTAAAATTTTTTAAATTATTTATTTGAGAGAGAAAGAAGGAACAAGATAGAGAGAGCTAGAGAGAGACTGGGTGCACCAGGGCCTCTAGCCACTGCAAACGAACTCCAGACAATGTGCCACCCTGTGCATCTGGCTTATGTGGTACCTGGAGAATCGAACCGAGGTCCGTAGGCTTTGCAGGCAGACGCCTTAACCACTAAGCAATCTCTTCATCTCTTATTTGTTATTTTAAAAATATTTTTATTTTCAAGAAGAGAGAAACAGAGAATATGAATGGGAGCACCAGGGCCTCTAGTCCCTGAAAATGAACTCCAGATGAATGTTCCACATTGTATATTCAGTTTTACGTAGATACTGGGGAATCAAACCCAGGTCATTAGGCTTTGCAGGCAAGTGCCTTAACTGCTGAGCCATTTGTCTGGCCCCTCCCTCAACTTCATTTTAATTATTTCTTTAAAGACTCCATAACTTAAAAATATTTACTTATTTATTTATTTATTTGACAGAGAGAGAGAGAGGGAGAGAGAGAGAGAGAGAGAGAGAGGCAGATAGATAGAGAATGGGTACACCAGGGCCGCTAGCCACTGTAAATGAACTCCAGACACGTACCATCTTGTGCATCTGGATTTATGTGGGAATCGAATTCTGGTTCTTAGGCTTTGCAGGCAAGTGCCTTGACTGCTAAGCCATATCTCCAGCCATCAAAATCTATTTTTAATTATCTCTTTAAAGACTCCATATCTCTTGTTTTGGTTTTTGTTACTTCTTTTTGTTGTTGTTCTTCTTTTTTCTTGGTAGAGTTTCACTTTAGGCCTTGAACTCAAGGTGATTCTCCTACCTCTGCCTCCCAAGTGCTAGGATTAAAGGCACACACCACCATGCCCTGGCTGAAGACTCCATATGTAAATATAGTTTGAGGACTGAGCTTTGGGATTTTAACATGAATTTTGGCAGAGGGGACCCAATTCGGCCCATAACTCAGGGCTACTGAAAAGACCATCCTCATTATAAAAAACATTTTCATTTATTTACAAGCAGAGAAAGAGAATAAAATGAGAATGGGTACACGCAATACACATGCAAAGGAAAAAGAAACTGATAGAAAGTCAGTGAGACCCTGCTGTGCACGCCCTCTCTCTGCAGCACTATGAGAAAATGCATCTTCTCTCCCCTCCCCTTAGCTTGTGTGTTGTTTCATGATTTCTTGCATAAATAACATTTAATTGGATTAACTGCCTATTTAGAAAGAGAGTATCTACTAAATATCTGCAGAATAGCTATAAGCATCTGCATTCTATAGTGTTTCTGCCCATTGTATATGCATATTTGTCTAACTGATGTAGAAATCTAGATATATACTTTCTTTTATTTATTTATTTATTTATTTTTTGGTTTTTTGAGGTAGGGTCTCACTCTAGCCCAGGCTGACCTGGAATTCACTATGGAGTCTCAGGGTGGCCTCGAACTCACGGCAATCCTCCTACCTCTGCCTCCCGAGTGCTGGGATTAAAGGCATGCACCACCACACCCGGCTGTGAAAAAAAGTAGATATATACTTTCCAACAAACCAAGATTACACAGTATATCTGCCAGTTCCTAAAACTAGTTTTTAATATTTTATTTGTTTATTTATTTATTTGAGGGGGAAGAGACAGGTAGAGAAGGAGAGAGAATATGGACACACAAGGGCCTCTAGCCACTGCAAGTGAACTCCAGATGCATGTGCCACTTTGTGCATCTGTCTTTACATGGATACTGGGGAGAATCCAACCTGGGTCCTTTAGCTTTGCAGTCAAGGGCCTTAACTGATAAGCCATCTCTCCAACCCTAAAATTAGTTTTTATTTTATTTTATTCTATTTTATTTTAGAGGTAGGGTTTTACTCTAACCCAGGCTTACCTGGAATTCACTATGTAGTCTCAGGGTGGCCTTGAACTAAAGGCAATCCTCCTACCTCTGTATCCCAAGTTCTGGGATTAAAGGTGTGTGCCACCATGCCTGGCTAAAACTGGTTTTTAAAATGCCTGTGTAAGTCAGAAAATAGAGTCATCTCTTTGAAGGCTGAAGACAGGTTAATTTTTTTTTTTTTTAAGAGTAAAGATAAGGACCAGCTCTCAGGAAAAGTTGAGAAAATACAGCAGTAACACTTAGAAGCCACTTTCTGTAGTGAATTATACTTTGAAAGACTTCACATGTTGATGCTCATTTCTGACATCAAGTTGAAATCACTTTAGCATGAATAATTTTTAAATGAAATAGTTTTCAAGGATGGAAAAGAGCCATATTGGATTTTATCTGGTTATTAAATTCAGAAAGTGCCTGGTATCCAGAAAGTGGATATTGCCCCAGCATTATTAAAATATTCTATTTTTAAAGATGATATTGTACTCATATGAAAGCAGATGTTGGTCTAGATAAAGTTAAATGCCTTCACAGGTTTCAAACATGTGCATGTAGAATTTAAGAAATTAATTATAGTTCAAGCAAGAGCTTGGGGCCCCTCTGCTGCAGACAGTGGGTGGGGTTTCTGCTGCTACCTACCCAGCTACTCCAGACCAGCGTGGCTTAATATAGGCGCTGGCTGATTTTATTGTAAAGTAGCTATCGACTTTGTAAGCCATGCAGTCTTGCTCTCAACTCCTGGACTGTGCGGTGGTAACTCAAGAGCAGGGTGGTAAACAGACAGCATAGATGAGTTCTGAAAGATGGGCAGAGCCATGTTCCGTTAGAATGTTATCAATTCGGAAGTCTGTAGCACAGCTGTGTTCCAGTAGGATTTTATTCACAAATAGAAGTGAGGGGCCACTGTATCAGTTACTTTCTCATTGCTGTGAACAAATACCTAACCAGAGCAATTTAAGTCGACTGTGACTTACAGTTCTAGAAGGTAGAGTATGTCCCTGGGGAAGGCATGGCAGGAGCAGGTCCAGCTCATCGCATCGACAGGAAGGAGGCAGAAAATGAACAGGAAGTGGGGCCAGGCTATAACACCTCAAGGCCCATTTCTAATGACACACTTCCCCCAGCAAAACTTCATGCCCTCAAGGTTCCACAACCTTCCCAAATAGCACAGCCAGCAGAGGATCAATTGTATAAACACAACCTGTGGGGTACATTTCACACTCAAACCACCACAGCACATTCAGCTCACAGGCCAAAGTTGGTTGGCTCCAGGCGTTGAAGGTTTCATGAATGTATTGGCAGGTGTTGAGGGTCACTTTCTCCTTGTGTGTGACTTACCTGGCTTTCCGTGTCTGGGCTGCTTGGAAGATATATGTGCAGTCGGCTGGCAAGCTGTCAAAACAGAATCATCCATTCCTGCAAGACCTTTTTTCCCCCAGAAATTTTTCCTACTTTAAAGCCTGTCAGTACTTTATTCTCAAAGTTCAACACAGCTCTCACTGTAAGTCATACAGCTACATTGTAAGTATTAAAAAAAAAAAAGAATTAATCATAATTTCTACTCAAAGTATTTTGAAATGTGAAAAAGGAGTTCTGAGAGTAGAGATCTGAAGAGTCAGACTGGGATAATCTTTGCTTTTTTCATGGGGGGGCTTAGTTAACAGGGCCATTTAAAGAGGAGATAGTGAGGAAGGGTAAGGGAGGGAGTGAATGGGGCTGAGGGGCATGGCTGGAATTTGGATCTTTTGGGTAAAATGATTATTGCTTTAGCATGTTAATAAATATTCAATAATTTAGCACCCTTTGTTCTAGGAAATTTATTTCTACCAATTTTTCTTTCTTATATTTGATTAAGGTGCCATCTACCACGTGTCTCTACTGCAAAAGTATACTTTATTACTTCTAATTAATAAGGCTTTGTTTAGAGATAATTTATTCCATTCTTCAACTTTTATTCATTAGTTTTGGCATCATTGATTTATTTTTCTGGATTGTTACTATTGTGGGTTTTTGTTTTGTTGGTTTGTTTTTGAGGTAGGGTCTTACTCTAGCCCAGGCTGACCTGGAACTCACTCTATAATTCCAGGATGGCTTCAAACTCATAGCGATCCTCCTACCTCTGCCTCCCAAGTATTGGGATTAAAGGCATGTGCCACCACACTCAGCCACTATGGTGGTTTTTAAATTGTGATTTCCTTTAAAAAATAAAAATAAAAACAAAAAACTTTTTTTTCTGTAGAGTCTTGCTCTAGTCCAGGTTGACCTGATATTCATTGTATAGTGTCAGGATGGCCTCAAACTCAAGGCAATCCTATCTCCACCTCCCCCTCCTGAGTGGTGGGATTAAAGGTATGTGCCACTATGCACAGCTTACAAAAAATTTAAAAAAGTATTTATATGTATCTGTATGTGTTTGCATGTGTGTATGGGCATGCCAGGGTCTCATGCCATGGTACATGGAATGCCAGATGCTTGTACCGCTTTCTGTGGGTGCTGGCTAATTGAACCCTAGCCAGCAGACTTTGCAAGCAAATCCCTTTAACCACTGAGCCATCTTCCTGGACCTTAATGTTTAATGACATGATGATATTACTTCCATGCATATGCTATGGCATATGCATGCTGTATACATGTATGTACACACAGATTTTCAAAGTCAGAATGCTTGCCAGACATGGTGGCACACACCTTTAATCCCAGCATTTAGGAGGCAGAGGTAGGAGGATTTGCATGAGTTCAAGGCCACCTTGAGACTACATAGCAAATTCCAGGTCAGGGCTGGAGAGATGGCTTAGTGGTTAAGCGCTTGCCTGTGAAGCCTAAGGACCTCGGTTCAAGGCTTGATTCCCCAGGACCCACGTTAGCCAGATGCACAAGGGGGCGCATGCATCTGGAGTTCGTTTGCAGTGGCTGGAGGCCCTGGCGTGCCCATTCTCTCTCTCTCTCTCTCTCTCTCTCTCTCTGCCTCTTTCGCTCTCTGTCTGTAGCTCTCAAATAAATAAACAAAAAAATTTTAAAAAAAGTTCCAGGTCAGCCTGGGCTAGAGTGAGACCCTACCTCAAACAAACAAAAAAAAATCATAATGCTAGATGAGCTCATTACTATTGGTGTATTGCTGCTTCCAGCTTTCATAGTGAACACAGCCGGGAAATAAATGTCATATGCATATATGGTTACATTTACAAATCTATCAACTATATATCTGTCAACCATCTATCTATATTTCTTTCTATTTACTTATGAGTTCACCAGTATTGATAATCCAAAAACACAGGGTTCATCCTTATCCTCCCATTCACCTTTACCTTCTCTAGCAATGAGACTCTTAGTAACCATTGTCCTCCCAGGCTCACCTGTTTGCTGAGTATCCTTGTCTATAACAATTTTGCTATTCCTACTGCCCTGCACACACCTCCTTCTTACCCCACTGTGCTCTCACTCTTTGTTCTAGCTGCCACCAAGACTGCTCCATGGGATAGGAGGCTTCCTCATGTGGTTGGGCTACTGTGTGCCAAGCCACCACCAGTGATTATCCCTCTGTCCTCAGCTATCTAGGCCACTACCACTGGTTATCTCTCTGTCCCAACTGCCCATAAGACTTGGGCATTAATTTTTTGAAACATTTATTTACTTGAGAAAGAGAGAGAGAAAGTGTGTGTGTGTGTGTGTGTGTGTGTGTGTGTGTGTGTGTTTGTGTGTGTTTATGGGTGCACTAGGACCTCTTGCTACTGCAAATGAACTCCAGATGCATGTGTACATGACTTTACATGGATACTAGGGAATCAAACCTGATCTAGCAGGCCTTGCAAACAAGGGTTTTGGACTGCTGAGTCATCTCTCCAGCCCAGGGTTAAATTTTGAAGGATGAGGCTGGAGAGATAGCTTAGCCATTAAGGCGCTTGCCTGCGAAAGCTAAGGACCCAGATTCAATTCTCCAGATTTCACATATGATGGTGCATGCATCTGGAGTTCATTTGCAGTAGCTAGAAACCCTGGTGTGCCCATTCTTTGTCTTTCTCTAATCAATCAATCAATCAATAAATAAATAAATAAAATATAATTTTTGAAGGATGGAAATAATAGATCCATTTTGCACAGCCACCATAAAAGACTCCAAAAAGGGTCTTTGTATACCTAAACCTACACATTAACTGAGAATTTTCTTGACACATGCATTCCCAGTCACATAGCTACTACATAATTATTGTTGTTTAGCCTCCGCATTTCTAACAGTTCATTGGTTTGGATCCTGTGGTGTTTAGACTTCCAGGTGAATGATCAACCATCTATCTTCATTTTACTTTCTATACATGCTGCACATCACTCAACGGTTCCTACCGTGTCTACAGTTCTCCTGACAGTTCTGCTTAATACCGCATAATTGTAGTCTATCAGGAGCCAAGGCCAATCAGGCGCTGACCCAAAGGCCATCAATTTAGGATTTGATGACACCAAGACTTTGCCTCTTGTAACAGATGTGTTTCGTCCCCTGCTCTATCCCCTCCCATTCTCTGTGGTCCAGTTTATGCTGACAGCATCCTGCTGTAAACACCTGCCACTTTGCACTCGAGGGACATGGGCAGGCTAGACGTGCATGGACATTAATGCTTCTGGAATCAGCTCTCTGTGAATGACAGTTGGAAGTTGTAGAATAACATCCAGTTCTTTGACTCTGGGATAATTCCAAAGAACATTCTACACAATCCCCCAGAGTTCCCCACAGAGACTAAAACCCAGTTGTGCATAGCCGTAACTTGTTCAGTAAATTAACCTTTACTGGCTTCCTTCCCTTTCTTGTCTCAGGTCTCTGAAAATGCTCCCAGGAACCATCTTCAAATTAACCACCAGCTCTTAAGTCTTTGCCTCAAGTCATCTTCTACAGGAAGCCAAGAACTTGAGACATAGCTACCATGTCACAGTGGTGATTGGTAGAGCTGGGCAGTTGTCCTCTCTCAGATGTTTATGTTGGAAGCATACTTACAAAAAAACACTCTTAAGACTTAGCTGTGAAAAACGATGATACCTCCCTCCACCCCATGGAGCAAACACTTGAAGATGTTTTTCCTAACTTAGGACCAGAAGAGCCAATTACAGGTTCTGTGTCCTCCATTTCCCTTTTCACTCCATTCTCTACACTCTGCTCCCACATCCATACCCTCACATCCAAACCTGTCTTCCCTGGCCCCAATATGCTACATATACTCCATAACTGGTCAGTCATATCTTTTAGGGAGGCCAGTAGATAAAACACTTGCCACTGAATTTTAGGAAAGGAGCTAAGAAGAGAGAAGCTCTTTTGTTCTGCCATGATGTGGCAATATAAGTTTAAATTTATTCATGTCTAACCCCTCACATGCCATTCCCACCAAACCATAAGTGGTAAGGTCCATCTAAAGTGGATTTTTTTTTTGTGGGGGTTGGTTTTTCGAGGTAGGATCTTGCTGTCTAGCCCAAGCTGACCTGGAATTCACTGTGTAGACTCAGGGTGGCTTCGAACTCACAACAATCCACCTACCTCTGCCTCCCCATGCTGGAATTAAAGGCATGTGCCACCACACCAAACTAAAGTAGAAAATTTGGAAGCTTGTAGAGAAACAAAAGGGTGGGGTAAGAGACAGACAGAGAAGAGCTAGTAATATTTTCTTAGTTACTAGAACTCTATAAACCAGCTGCACCTTGTATTTCTTTCTAAGAGCCAATAAATTTTCCTTCATAAGTTATTTTTAGTTAGGTTTTGATCACTGGCAACCATACAAAATAGTATATGCAACAGATGGAAAACTGACTGGAAGACTAAAAAGAATACATTCTAAAAGTAAAGCCCCTTCTCTTCTCTGCCAGCCTCCTGTCAGTACCCCAGTCCCTAGAACACCACAGGGCACCAGCAAAAACCAAGAGTGGGTGCCTCCATTGTGCTGTGTGCTAAACATCTGGGAGCCTGCAGAGGGCGCCCATGTGTGTTGGGGGATTCTATTATAGAAAGTAGGGCCGTATCCAATCAAAAGGGACATTAGAAATACAGGAAAAATCTTTTCTTGAGTTTCCCTTCATGCACTACATAACGAAGAAATTATGGGAGGAATGTCAGTAGGTCAGTGTTTTTTCTAGGGGTTAGGTGGAGTGGGAAGCTATTCCTCTCCTCCACTAGCGAGGAAGGGTTAGGTGAATTTAGGTCAAATGTGAATGGAGGACTTTTTTTTGTTGTTGTTGCAAAGCCTTTTATAAATGTATCTGAGTAAGCAAAAACAATCTGCAGTGTCTTCTGGCCAGTTCCATGCAAATGTTGCAAAAAGTTAAAATTAATCTGGAACTTAGATTCACTCAATCAAATCTGTTTTTTTTTTTTTTTTTCCTTCTTTCTTTCTGGTTTTCTTTAATACCCGTTATTAGCATAATACCATTGTCACTCATCTAATTTACGTTAAGCCAGGAATGTGAAGGTTGCCTTTAATAGTAGCTTGCCTCTTCTTCCTCCACATCCAGCTAATCACCGAGTTGAACCCGTTTCATCTTCTACCTATCCCAGAGTCTCCACTTATTCTTACCTCAGCTTTCACTTCCTCTGTGCCAGGCGCCTCATGCTAGACTGCTGGGCTAACCTAATTGGTCATCCCTGCATGCAGTCTTGCTCCCCTCCAACCAGTTTTAACCCATTTCCCGCTCTGAAGGTCACCTTTGTTGCTTTGTCATTAGGGCAGATTTGCTTGTATCTCTTCCTCTATTCTCAGCCCCTGAAAACTCTACCAAGGATATTAGACATCTGATGCTATTGTTCCAGAAAATTCTGCCCTCCTTACATGGTAGCAGCTTGAATTACTTTTAGGAATCCACTTTTCCACAACATGATATGGCGGCATTACCCCACCCCCAGTGTCCGAACACCCTAATTGGCATGCTCTTTCCCAGCCACAGAGACTAAGGAAGGCACTTGCTTAACCAGTACCTAACCCTTGTAGAGCACAACACACTCCCCATCCACGTGAACTGGCTCCACTCAGGATGTGACCTGAGCAACCCAGTCAGTGACATTAACCAGCCACCACAGGAAGCAACAGGCTGACAATTAAGCTAACACAAGGACAAGGGTAGAGCCAAAGCTGAGGCACTAAATCACCATCTGTAGTTTGCTTTGCGTGGGCACTGAGCTCTGCACTTGACCAGTATCTACGCCAATACTTCTTGCGTCTGTAAGGCAGGGTGGGCTGAGTTTTCTGTTACTTGCTGATGAAGATTGTTAGCTAACGTTCATCCAAGCTAACGTTCCATAGCACATGAAGAGTGTCTTACTACACCTTGAAGCACACTTGTATCTGTCCGAGCTTACAGCCAGAGGCTGGCATTTGACTTCTCTTCCTGAAACTCTCTTGGCCTCCCTCACACCCAGTAGTCTTCTTCTTTTCCTATTTATCCTGGAACTGTCAGCTCAAAGGACTTTCAAGTGCCCTCAAACAGACCAGACCCCGTTGTTCTTCACTCATAAATCACAGTGAAAATTCCATTTTGATAATGATAAGTATGCAAAATTTGCATTTATTTGTGAGATTATTTCATTCGTGTCCCTCTTACTTCGTGTAAATGGTATGTAGGACTCTTGTCTTGCCTGCTCACTGGTTACAGTTCCTGATGTGCAGTAAGTGCTTAATTTTGTTGTGAGTGGTGAAAGTATTAATGAATTTGAAAAGCAAATGAGAGAAAGATACTCCCAGTGTAATGAATTAAGTTAACATCCCATTTTATCAGATATCATCTTATGTATGAAAGAAAGCAGAAAGTCAGAGAAGATCACTGATTTGCTTACAACATGAAAATAGGTCACTAAAATTTATTTTAAAGCTATATAGAAGGGATTTTCTTAGCTATATCCAAGTCATTTTCAAAGTAAGAAATTTTAGAACAGATGAGTCAGAAACAGATTTTATTTTATCTAGAGAGTAAATGAAGTAGTTGAATTAATATCCTTTAGGGCAAAAGGAAGATAAATTTGTTTTTAATGTAACTCAACCAAAGGGGGCAGAATACAACCAATGTATTACTGTAGAAATGAATGTGATGATGTGGGAATAAGCAGGTTTCTGGCAGTTCTTTCTCGGGTTTAGAGCTACAACAAAGAGGCTTTGAAAATGTTCACAATTCCATTTCAATTCTGGATCAAATCTTAACATAGAGACTTTCAGCTAATGAATAAAAAAGAATTTAGAATGATTTGTTATATTACAAATTGCGCAAGAGCCAAAAAGGCATTTGAGATGAATTTCAGTCTTAAGAGGTCATATTTCTGCATCAGGATTTTCTGATTTTCTTCCTGGTTCATACTCATACCAGAGACAACAAGTCTGTAGAAGAAAAGTAAATAGGCAAGTTAGTTATTTAAAGCTTCATAAATACAAGAAAAATTTGGATATATTTACTGGAACAACACACAGTTATTAGACAGAAAAAGTCTATTTAGACTTTGAGTGAGATATTGGGGACATCTAAAAAATAGGTGCATTGCAAGGCGTGGTGGTGCATGCTTTTAACCCCAGCACTCAGGAGGCAGAGGTAGGATTGCCATGAGTTCGAGGCCAGCCTGAGACTACATAGTAATTCCAGGTCAGCCTGGGCTAGAGTGAGACACTACCTTGAAAAACCAAAATAATAATAAGAATAATAAGAATTAGGTGCATAATGCTGGTATCTCTTAATTTAAAAAAAAACATTATTTATTTGTTAGTGAGGAGAGACAGACAGGGAGGAGAGAAAAGTCTTGCCACTGCAAATGAATTCCTGATGTACCCACCACTTTGTGCATCTGGCTTTATCTGGGTACTGGAGAATTGAACCTGGGCCATCAGACTTTGCAAGCCAGCACTTTAACTGCTGAGCCATGTGCCCAGCCCTGTATCTCTAAATTTAATCTTGTTTTAACCTGAGATGGCCTCTCTTCTCATTTCTGCCTACTCTAAGCTCTCAGTTTTGTTTGTTTGTTTTGTTTGTTTGGTTTTTCGAGGGAGGGTTTCATTCTAGTCCAGGCTGACCTGGAATTTACTATGTAGTCTCAAGGTGGCCTCAAACTCATTCATGATGATCCTCCTACCTCTGCCTCCCAAGTGCTGAGATTAAAGGCGTGCGCCACCATGCCTGGCTAATTCTCATTTTTTAAAAAAATATTTTTTAAATATTTTATTTATTTGTTTTTGCTTTTTCATTTTTTGTAATATTTTATTTGTTTATTTGAGAGAGAGGGAGAAAGAGAGAAAATGAGTGTGCCAGGGCCCCTAGCCACTGCAAACGAACTCCAGACTTATGCACCCACTTGCACATCTGGCTTTATGTGGGTCCTGGGGAATCTAACCTGGGTCCTTTGGTTTTGTAGGCAAGTGCCTTAACCACTAAGCCATCTCTCCAGCCCTATTTTTGGTTTTTTGAGGTAGGGTCTTACTCTAGCCTAGGCTGACCTGGATTCACTAGATAGTCTCAGGGTGGCCTCGAATTCATGGTGATCCTCCTACCTCTGCCTCCCAAATGCATTTATATTATTTATTTATTTACGAGAGAGAGGGGGGGGAGACAGAGAGACAGAGGCAGTTAGAGGGAGAATGGGCACACCAGGGCTTCTAGCCATTGCAAACAAACTCCAGGTGCATGTATCACCTTGTGCATCTGGCTTATGTGGGTCCTGGGGAATCAAACCTGGGTCCTTTGGCTTTGCAGGCAAAGACCTTAACTGCTAAGCCATTCTCCTGCCCTAAATTCTCAGTGTTTAACAATACAAAGATCTCATACTACATGATCTTGTTATTTTTTCTGAACCTCTAGACTAATACCCTTACTGTGTAGGCTTCCAATGGTCAATTCAAAGTAGTTATTATTTCTACTCCAAACCTCCTGGAAAACACTTAGAATGCATCTTCTAAATTGATGTCCACTGCTCTTCTTCTACTTCCAAAACTTTGACTCCATAAATCAGAGGTTTTTAAAGAACCTGAAATATAGAAAAAAATTTCTATATACCCCATACCCTAATTTATATTCACATTACTCACAGTAGCCAAGAAATAGAAGCAAAACAGGTGTCCATAGACAGTGAACAGATAAACAAAATATGGTGCATGCATGTGTTGGAATCCATGGATGAGTGGGTGGATGGACACAATGTGGTGCATGCATGCGATGGAATCATGGATGGGTGGGTAGATGGATAAAAGGATCTTCATCTTTTCCATAGAAAATCGACTACACTTGCTGTTGAGTAAGTATCTTGGCATATTTCTGTCCATAGAAATTCAAGAATCCAAAATCTCTTTATATTTGTGTCTATATATTTCAGACCAAGTTGACATAATTCCTTAAAAATCTTTGAGTTGTTTTTGAATTAAATTGCAATCTCCATTAAATAAAGTCCAACCCTCAAGGTATCTTTATGACAAACCTTTCCCTCCATTGGTCTTACTCACAGGCTCTGAAAGGACATTTTTAAGATCCTTAGAAGGCCTTTTTGAGAGCTGGAGAGATGGCTCAGTGGTTAAAGGTACTTGCTTGCCAAGCCCAATGGCCCAGTTCAATTCCTCAGTACCAATGTAAAGCCAGATATAAAAAGTGATCATGTGTGTGTAGTGCCTTTGCAGTGGCAAGAGGCCCTAGTGTGTCCATTCTCGTCTCTCTCTCTCTCTCCCTCTTTCTTTGTGCATAAATAAATAAATAAATGAATGAATGAAGCCTTTTTGAAAAGCTGGTCTGTAAGATACACTCTGAAATCTTAGAGGACCTAATTGTTCTCTGAAGGACATTTTAGATTTTTCTGAGATTAATAATAAGCCTTATAGTTCTTTCATGGATTTGATCTTTATCTTTGCTGTGACATTTTGGCTAAGTGACAGCTTTTAAAAGATTGAAAGATAACAGTTTTACTTTTAAATTCACTTCTATAACCTTTCTTTCTTCTGTCTCTTTTTCTTTTATAGCTTTTCAAGGTAGGGTTTCACTCTAGTCCAGGCTGACCTGGAATTCACTATGTAGTCTCAGGGTGGCCTCGAACTCATGGTGATCCTCCTACCTCTGCCTCTCAAGTGCTGAGATTAAAGGCAAGGCATGCGCCACCGCCGCCCGGCACTTTCTTTTTTTTTTTTTCCCCCGGCACTTTCTTCTAACTCTTATGAAAAGCAACAGAAAGATGCCAAGTAGCATCTTCAACATTCTTCTAGGAAACTTCATTAGCTAAGTTAACACCCAATTCATTAAGTGTGTTTTCTTTTTAAAAATTATTTATTTATTTATGACAGAGAGAGAGAGAGAGAGAGAGAGAGAAATAGAGAGAGAGGCAGATACAGAGAAACTCCAACCACTGCAAACGAGACACATTGCACCACCTTGTGCATGTGCTTTACATGGGTACTGAGGAATTGAACTGTGTTCCTAGGCTTCACAGGCATGCACCTTAACTACTAAGCCATCACTCCAGTCCCCTATTAAGTATATCTTCTAATCCTGCCACTATAGACCAAAGATCACCTTTCTTGCATACTCCCTGCATATTCTGGTCAGAGCACCTCACACAGAAGGTCTTGCTTTGCTCCGGCCCAGAAGTGAGCAGACAGATGACCCCCATGTCCCACCCATTCTCAATCTCCTTAAAATTAAACTTCCAGAGTTGGGCGTGGTGGCACACACCTTTAATCCCAGCACTCGGGAGGCGGAGGTAGGAGGGTCGCCTTGAGTTCAAGGCTACCCTGAGACTACATAGTGAATTCCAGGTCAGCCTGAGCTAGAGCGAAACCTTACCTCAAAAAACAAACAAAAAAAAAAAAAAAAAAAAAAAAAGGAAGAAGGAAGAGATGGATGGATGAAGGGCTGAAATCATTTACCCTGACAGCACTGTCTCAAAAAAGACTGACCAAGCTGGGCGTGGTGGCGCACGCCTTTAATCCCAGCACTTGGGAGGCAGAGGTAGGAGAATCACTGTGAGTTCCAGCCACGCTGAGACTACATAGTGAATTCCAGGTCATCCTGGGCTAGAGTGAGACTCTACCTCGACAAAAACCCAAAATTACCTGACCATTAGTTGTTACTTGAGAGACTCTTGTCTTCTCGCAGCCCAGTACTTAGCTCTTCTTTAATTCTCTGTGCTACTCCCCATCCTTGATTGACACATTCCTTTTTTTTTTTTAATATTTTACTTTTATTTATTTATTTGACAGAGAAAGAGGGAGATAAAGAGAGAGAGAGGGAGAGAGAGAGAGAATGGGCACGCCAGGGCCTCCAGCCACTGCAAACGAACTCCAGACGCGTGCTCCACCTTGTGCATCTGGCTAACGTGGGTCCTAAGGAGTCAAACCAGGGTCCTTTGGCTTTACAGGCAAATGCCTTAACTACTAAGCCATCCCTGCAGCCCACATTCCTTATTTTTAATGCTTAAGGGTAATGGAATGAATTTCTTTTGTCTGTGGACCAACAGTAGACTGAAGTAGAAATTATTCCTGGTTGCATTGGAATGACAGTGTGAAGCAGGAAGTGATCACTGTTCCAAAGTCTCGGGCTGGAGGTTTGGGAGAGCCAACAGGAAAAAGTCAGCTGCTCACATCAGGCTGCTCTCTCGTGCTCTCTCTCTCTCTCTCTCTGTCTCTCTCTCTTATTTTTTCTGAGGTAGGGTCTCACTCCAGCTCAGGCTGACCTGGAATTCACTCTGTAGTCTCAGGGTGGCCTCGAACTCATGGCAATCCTCTTACCTCTGCCTCCCCAGTGCTGGGATTAAAGGCGTGCGCCACCACGCCTGGCTCAGGCTGCTTTCTATGACCCAAGATAAATTAGTTACTCCAATAAAGAGACAGTGGGCTTGTCAGAAAGCGGAGAGAACAGAAGGTACTAAGGGAAGCCCTTTTCACTGTGGCCTGTGATAAAAGGGGGTAGCAATCTTAATCTAGAGTTGAGGTCTCACGTGCCCCCCCATAATGTTAGTGTAAACAAAGCCAAACCAGTGAAGCAAATGGGAGGCGGAGCCAGAATGGCTTTTATCTTTTACTCAAGCTGTTACTTGTCAGGGCCCCTGTGCTCACTGCAGGAAGGCTGGATCTCTAAGGTTTGCTACTGAGGTCTGAATTCACTCGGTAGTCCCAGGCAGGCCTCCAACTCTTGGTGATCCTCCTACCTCAGCTTCTCAAGTGCTGGGATTAAAGGCATGCACTACCATGCCTAGCTTAATTTTTTTTTTTTTAACTTTTGTGGGAATGCATTTTGAGGTAGGGTTTCACTCTGGCCCAGACTGACCTGGGATTCACTATGTAGTCTCAGGCTGGCCTCAAACTCATATCAATCCTCCTACCTCTCCATCCCGAGTGCTGGGATTAAGGTGTGTGCCACCACGCCCAGCTACTGACAAGTTTTATACATGTACATAATGTATTTTGATCATAATCCCCTCTTATTACCTTCTATTGATCCCCCTCCCACCTCATTCTGCTGAACCCCTTCTTCCCAACTAGTCCCTCTTCTACTTTGATGTCTCTTTTATCTTTCTTGTGAGTGGGTGTAACCCACTGAGTTTAATTAGGGTTGCCTGCATGGGCACTGATGATTGATCATTTGCCAGAGCATATAGATCCTACCAGTGGCCACACCATTGCAGAAAATGTCTGCCATTCCCCTAGTAACTACCTCTTCCCTCAGTTATCCATGATGGAATGCTGTGTGGGTCTTGTGCAGGTTACAATAGTCATTATGAGGCTGGTCATGAGTGAAATAGTCATGTCATGCCTGGACATCAACATTCCACAGCACTTCACCCCATCCTCTGATGCATTCTTTCTAATGCTCGATATTTATTCTTCTTTTGTTTTTCAAGGTAGGGTTTTACTCTAGCCCAGGCTGACCTGGAATTTACCATGTAGTCTCAGGCTGGCCTCGAACTCATGCTGATCCTCCTATCTCTGCCTCCTGAGTACTGGGATTAAGGCGTGCCCCACCGTGCCCAGCTATTTGAGGAATTTCTGCTTAGCCTAGCCAAGCACTACACAGTGGCGGCATTGGAGGCACCGTAGAGATCTTTCCTAACAGCATCACATAGATGATGAAATCTTTAGGAAATGAAAAACACCATCCAAGGTCACATATCCAAAACAGTTGTAGAGCCAGAAGACCCACCCAAGTGTAACAATGCCAGCCCACTAAAAGCAGCTAAAGACCTGGGCACACTCACACACCACAGAGCCCCACAGTGACCCAACTGCCGCTAGAGCCATGGGTTTATGGTTCTCTCACCTGAAACTTTTACCTGGATTCCAAAGTAACTAGAAGACAAACTGAAAGAAATTAGAATAATGTATTTTTTAATCTATAATTTACAGTGTGTAATCTAAAAGTGTGACAAAGCAATACTTATTGGCCGAGAAAACTCCCTTTGGATATTTGGTTCCATTTAAAGACACCTCAGTATAGGGGGATGAAGGAGCAGCAGCCTGTGACACACTTCCATCAAGGCAAATTGTTACCCAGTGAGAGGCCTGACACACACTTGAGTGGATATAAAGGTTCTTGTCATGAGGATCAAGAGTGAATTGCAGAGGGTGGTCCCATCCTAGCCTTATGCCTCCTTCTACTTCTGTCCTGGCTTAGGTGGTTACCCTGGAAACAGTGGGGTAGCAAAAAAAGTAATTTGGAGCAATTTTTAAAAATATTTTATTTATTTATTTATTTGTTTATTTATGAGAGACAGAAAGAGGAATATAGAGAGAGTGGGTGTACCAGGACTTCTAGCCACTCTGCACATGAACTCTAGATGCATATGTCTCCTTGTGCATCTGGCTTTACATGGGTACTAGGGAATCGAACCTGGGTCCTTGGGCTTTGCAGGCAAGTGCCTTAACCACTGAGCTGTCTTTCCGGCCCTGGAACAATGTTTAAAATGGCTTTGTGCAAAGGCCTAGCATTTCTTTGCTGCTGCCTTTTCTGAAGGCTCTCTTCCCTGGGGAGGTTGTGCTCCTTGGACTGCCTTGAAAGCTGGTTCATCCCAATGTCTTCGGCAAGGCCTGGCAGACGGCAGGGAGGAGTTACTTAGCTTCGGATCCCTCACAGGTGCTTCTGATTTCCTCCTCCCCCACAGCAGAATTTTTCTAAAATGACACCCAAGTTTTTCTTGGCAGAAGTTATCATTCCTGGCAAACAGTTCGCTGCAGCTCTAATTATACTGACAGCTTTAATGGAGAAGATAATCATATTAAATGGTTCTTATTCAGTTCTGTGTGATGAATTAGTGATTACCATGAAATGTGTTAAACAGCCAAAAGTAAAAGGAAATAATAATGCACTGTGCTACATGTTAAGGTCTGAGGTATTCCAAGACTGGACAGAAAACGGGACAAAATGTACTGAAAGGGTGCATGCTGATTGTACTGTCTCATATGAAGAAGCCACTTTCCTCATGTGTCTATTATAGAGAAAATATTCTGACACGTTAAAATAGCATGGAAGACTTAATATTTAAGACTTGCAGTAGGGGTGGGCCAGACTGCAGTAGGCGACATTGTTCAGGCTCAGTTCTCAAACAAAGACACATGGGGATTGCTGACCAGTGGCAGAGTGGCCACAAGGAGACATCAGGGATAAGAGAATTCTTGCTAAATGGATCTGATAGGATTGCTGCTGAAGGCAGGCCAGACAGCAAGGGAAAAGGGATAAGACTTCAATCAGACATCCAGAGGAAGTCAAGTGTCAAAATTCTCCAAAAGTTCACTTAGGATTCTTCCTGAGGATGGGCTGGGCCAGACAGAGACAAGGGTGAGACCAAGATGAAGGCTAATGAGGAAGAGGGTGCAGAGGACCCAGTTATGGTCCCATGTGGCATGTCTCCCACAGGGTAGTGTTAACTCTTAGTCTCGACACCATGGAATTTAAAGGCTGTGAGACCTCTAAAAGTGGGGCCTGGCAGGCAGAAGTAAGGCAGCCTGGGGCTGGAGAGATGGCTCAGGAGTGAAGACACTTGCCTGCAAAGCCTAATGACCTGGGGTTAGGCTTTGCAGGCATGCACCTTAACCACTAAGCCATCTCTTCATCCCCTGCTTTTGTTTTTTTTTTTTAAATTTTCAATTTTTTTTCAAGGTAGTGTCTCACTCTAGTCCAGGCTGACCTGGAATTCACTATGTGGTCTCAGGCTGGCCTCAAACTCACAGCGATCCTCCTGCTTCTGCCTCCCAAGAGCTGGGATTAAAGGTGTGTGTCACCATGACTTGTTTTGCTATTTGTTTGTTTGTTTGTTTGTTTGAGGTAGGGTCTCACACTAGTCCAGGCTGACCTGGAATTCATTCTGTAGTCTCAGGGTGGCCTTGAGCTCGCTGTGATCCTCCTACCTCTGCCTCCCAAGTGCTGGGATTCAAGGCGTGTGCCACCACGCCTGGCCCCAAATTAGCTTTTTTAAAATGACAAATCAAAAGTGATTGCTTTCCTAAGAATATTCTTTAATAAACCATTTGAAAAAGAAAAAAGAAAGAGCCAGGCGTGGTGGCGCACGCCTTTAATCCCAGCACTCGGGAGGCAGAGGTAGGAGGATCGCCGTGAGTTCGAGGCCACCCTGAGACTACAGAGTGAATTCCAGGTCAGCCTGGGCTAGAGTGAGACCCTACCTCAAGAAACCAAAAAAAAACAAACAACAACAACAAAGAAAAAAGAAAGAAAGAAAGAAGCAGCACCAGGCATGGTGGCACGCGCCTGCCTGTAATCCCAGCGCCAGGGAGGTGAAAGCACAGGAGCAGAACTTCAAGGTTATCACTGGTGAGTTTGAGGTCAGCCTGGGCTGCATGAAGCCCTGTCCAAAAAAGGGGGTGGGGAGAAAGAGAGAGAGGGAAGGGAAAGAAAGAGAGAGAAGAAAGCTCTGGCATTTTCCATTGTCATATTTACAAGTTGTGCTTTGCATGTGGATGTCCCACATAGGTTCATGTGTTTGCACTTCATTTTGCTGGTTGCTCTGTTTTGGGAGGTCGTAAAACCGTTGTGTGTGGGGGGGGCTTGCTGGAGGAAATAGGTCACCGCAGGCACACCTTGAGGCTTCATAGCTTGGCCCACTTCCTGTGGGTGTGATGTGAACAGCTGCCCCACGTTGGCGTGCTTCCACACCGTGATGGACTGGACCTTCTGTAAGTGGCTTACTGTCAGGTATTTGGTCACTGGAACAAGAAGAGCTAATACAGTAACGTTTTTCTTCCCTCCATATATGATGAAGAAAGCAACTCTAGATTCCAAGTCCTCTTAGATCTTGCTACTTTGTCCTGGACCTCCTCTCTCTTAACAGGAAACTTCCCCTTACCCATGTTGCCCAGTGTCTCCGCATTTTCCTTCCTGGTCACGCCTCCCAGCACGTCTATATTCCTGTCTACGTCTTCTGTCACCTGCTTTCATTTTTTCCTCCCTTCTCTGTGCCCTTCTCTTGCTATCCTTTCTTGCTACTCAGATTCCTTTTTTAAAAAATTTATTTTTATTTATTGACAGAGAAAGAGGAAGAGAGAGAGAGAGAGAATGGGCATGTCAGGGCCTCCGGCCACTGCAAACGAACTCCAGATGCATGTGCCCTCTTGTGCATCTGGCTAACGTGGGTCCTGGGGAATTGAACCTGGGTCCTTTGGCTTTGCAGGCAAACGCCTTAACTGCTAAGCCATCCCTCCAGCCTGCTACTCAGATTCTTAATATCACTATTTCATTTTTTTAATATTTTATTTGACCACAACTGAATGCCCTCAGAATTCCTAGAAGATACCATCTAGCAGTGGTGTGGTCTCCCCTTCTGGTTCTATAGCCTCTAGATGGGGTTTGAAATGGGAAATCAAAGTGTTTGAGGAACATGATTGGGGCTGACTGAGTTTCTGGCTTTTGGCTCCAACCTTGAGGAAGGTGAACAAATTAAACTGTCTCAAAAACCAGTTTCCTAGAGGAAGATACCCATGGGCAGAGTCAGCAGGGCTGGGTCTTCCTGGAGCCTACTGCTTCCACAGTCTCAGTGGTTGGAGACCTTAGTGGGGACTGGGCTGGGTCAGGTGGATCAGGGAAAGGCTGAATGAGCAAAGCAAGACTTTTGCACACGAGAATCAAGAAAAACTTCCTGAAAATGTCAGTTTTTATAAAGCTAAAGAGAAGGAACATGAAAAGACTAGTGCCATCAATTCTAGGAACTGGAGAGTGGCGCCGCTCTTACTCGGGAAGTCTGAACATACGAAGCAGAGTGTGGGTGCCTTGGCTAGTCAGTTCAGAGAGGAAGGCCTCCGATTTCTTGGACATGTACTTTTCAGGGCTGGCCTGCAGGTGGTGGTGTAGCCCACGGAGGACGGTGTAGGCAAGGGATGGATGGGTTGTTGGGGCCAGATCTGTAATATGTCCAAGTGTTTCTTGCCTCCTTGATCCCAGATATAATTCATTAAGCATGAGACAATAACGATGGAACTGCACAGACAAAATGATACCATCCTCTTCCGAATCACCCCTTCCAACTCTCAAAAGTCTTAGACATGTGGAATCTCCAACCTCTTCCACATCCAGTTAATGACAAGAGAACAAATCCCTTCCAGAAATGCTTGAAATGTCCTTCCATGGAAGGTTTCTAGTGTCTACACAGAAAGGGCCCCTGTGGGTCGTGGCCAGCTCTGTTACGATGCCGGTATAGCTGGCTCCCAGACTCAACACAGCTGGGTAGTATTCGTCTCTCCCAAGTCCTCTAACTCTGTCAAAGCTGCCCCCACCTGGCTGGGGAGGAGGCCTAATATATTTGGTGGGGTCATAGATTCTTTTTTTTTTTTTTTTTTCTATTCAGATAGCCATGGAGAATGAAGCTTCTTTATTATTTTTTTATAATGCAGGTGCTCATCACAGGGAATTGTAAAAAAATAATAAATTCTAAATTTTATTCAATTTAGTAAAACAGATTGGTTGAGTAATTCGCATGACCCTTTATGTGGGATTTTTTAGTTCTCTATCATCTGTTCTCCTCCAAGTTAGTCTTTGTGTATCAGGTCTATAGGAGGGTCCCCAGCAGTGGAGAGACATCTTCTACATTAGATTACTGGTACACCAGTAGAGGAGTGTCTCCTGGATTAGAGGATACACAACAACGGGTGGGGGTATCTGCTGAGCTAAGGGGATCCTGGGCAGTGGAGGTATCAGCTGGATTAGAGGACACACAAGAATGGATGGGAATATCAACTGCCTTAGAGCATCCTGGGCAGTGGAGGATATCAACTGGATTAGAGGACATACAAGAATGGAGAGTATCGCTTGAATTAGAGGGTCCTGTGTGTGTGTGTGGGGGGGGGTGTCATCACCTGGATTTTTATTCCCTGAACTGATGACCAGTGAAGTGCTGTTTTCTGGTCAGGCCTGTTGAGGTAGTCACCTTTGGAATTTGTGGTTCTTCTCAGCTCAAAGTTCCTACTCAGCCACCTCTGTTACAGCCAGAGCCCACAGAGGGATGTCTGTGCTGTCATCAGAACACTGTGGCCTTGCTGGATCACCTGAACAGCACCAGCCCCTCCCACAGCCGCCTCCTCACCGCACTCATCAGCCAAGATCCAGGCTTTGGGCAGTCTTGCCTGTCTTTGTCTTCCTTCTTCTCCCAGAGCCACTGGGACTTGGGTGGGGCTGTGTTTACGCAATTCCTTTGTCATGCATAGCTCTTCTAAGCTGTAGCAATGAGCCTCATGACCTACCTCTCATAGCAGAAAGGATATCTTTTCTATCCTTAGGAAAGACACCATGGAGCTGGAGGGATGGCTCTGTGGTTAAGGCACTTGCCTGAAAAGCCAAAGGACCCAGGTTCAATTCCCCAGGACCCACATAAGCCAGATGCACAAGGTGGCGCATGCATCTGGAGCTCCTTTGCAGTGGCTGGAGGTCCTGGCGCGCCCATTCTTTCTGTCTCTATCTGCCCCCCTCAAATAAATAAAAAAGAAAAACATCACAATTTGAGTCCATTCATCTTGGTTATTAGTAAATCCGAGCCTAGGAAATCTTTCTAGACAATGTCTTCATCTCACTGTGGAACAGATGCAAAACAATCAAAGCACAAAGGTCTTCTAGAGACATACTCTCCACGAAGGTAGCAACTAGTTCCAGGGAGATATTTAACTTTAAAGTAAATAAACTTATTTAAAACATAAAGTTTCAGGGTTCTCAATGATACTAGTCACAATGTAGCTGGTGGATACTGCGGCAAGGGGAAGGGAGTGTTTGCTTACAGTGGCCAGAGCAGAGCATCAGGTGCCCAGCTCCTTCACTCTTTCACCTGTTCTTGTTTGAGCTGGAGTCTCTTACTGATACCAGAGCTTGCTGCTTTTCATGAGCTCAGGGCAATTCCTGGACTCTGCTCCCCTTTGTGGGATTTAATATTTTTATATTTATTTATTATATGAGGAAGATGGAGAGAGAGAGAGAAAGGAGAGAATGGGCATGCCAGGGCCTCTAGCCACTGAAAACGAACTCCAGATACATGTGCTACTTTGTGCATCTGGCTTACATGGGTCTTGGGGAGCCGAACCTGGGTCCTTTGGCTTTGCAGGCAAGTGTTTTAACCACTAAGCAATCTCTCCAGCCCCCCCCCCCCACTTTGTGGGATTTAAACAACATAAATCATTTTTCAGTAATCAAAATAAATACAAATATTACTATACCAAATTTGCTGGGAAAAGGGCAGAGATCTCAGAATATATATGCATGCATCATCAGGTCCAGCTGAGATTCATGGAAATTTTATTGATTTTTTAAAAATATTTATTTATTTAACAGAGAGAGAGAGAGAGAGAGCGAGCGAGCCCACCTGGGCCTCTGGAAGCTGCAATGAACTCCAGACACATGTGCCACTTTGTGCATCTGGCTTTATGTAAGTACAGGGGAATTGAACCCAGGCTGTCAGGCTTTGCAAGTAAGTGTCTTTAACCACTGAGTCATCTCTCCAGCCCAGATTCATGGAAATTTAAAAAGTCCAGCTATGCATTTCTTCTAAGAGATATACCTTGAACAATGAAAAAAAGATACATTCGTGTCCACCCAGGGACACCAAAAAAAAAAAAAAAAAAAAAGATACAATGAATAATTTAAAGAAATAATCATTTATGCTGCTATGGTAAGAGTTAGGATTGAAGCCAGCCTGGGCTATACAGTGACACCTAGTTCCACCTGGGCTAACATGAGACATTGACTCAGAAACCAAAACAACCAGGTATGGAGGCGCAAACGTTTAATCCCAGCACTCAGGAGGCAGAGGTAGGATTGCCGCAAGTTTGAATACCATGACGCTGCATAGTGAATTCCAGGTCAGCCTTGGCTAAATTGAGACCCTACCCCAGGAAAAAAAAATTCTTTGCTTCATTTTATGAGATAAGTATATTTTGACACTCAAACTGGATAAAGATAATTTGAAAAAGAAAATAATTGGTTGTCCTTACTTTTGTGCACATGTGCACAACTGTTACACCGTAAGCTTAGTGAGCTCAGCTATGCACTGAAAACATCATACCAGACACACTACAAAGAAGCAGCACATGTCACTTGTGGAATGTGGTTAGTGAATAGGTGGGTGTTCAGTGCACAGATATGCTTGGAGCTTTCCTTTTGAGACCTTGAGAAGGGGCTGGGCAGCTAGCTCAGTGTTCAAGAATGACTACCTGAGTTTGATCCTAAAATCCCTCCTGTGGTGGTTTGATTCAGATGTCCCCCATAAGCTTAGGGGTTCTGAAGTCTAGGTTCCCAGGTGATGGAGATTTGGGAATTAACGCCTCCTGGAGGCAGTGTATTGTTGGGGGTGGGCTTATGGGTGTTATAGCCAGTGTCTGGCATACTCTCCTGTTGCTGTTGTCCACCTTATGTTGGCCAGGGGGTGATGTCCACCCTCTGCTCATTCCATCATTTTTCCCTGCCATAGTGAAGCTTCCCCTCGAGCCTGTAAACCAAAATAAACCTCTTTTTCCCCAAAAGCTGCTCTTGGTCGGGTGATTTCTGCCAGCAATGTGAACGGGACTGCAACAGACCCACCAAAAAAAAAAAAAAAAAAAAAAAGCTGGAAGCTGTGGCTGGCTTCAGCAACCCCAGCACGCTGACACTGGCTTCAGGATGGGAGGTGGAGACAAGAGAATCTCCCAGAAGCTAGTGGTGAGCACAGCCAAGAACAGCAGTGAGAGCCCCTGCCTCCAAGGAGGAGGAAAGGTGAGGACCGAGGCAAAGATCATCTTCTGATCTCCACTTGTGTGCCACGTGTGCAGGCGCACACACTCACACACAAAAAGAAAAAACCTTGAGGAAAATGAGGATTAAAATCATTTACCATCTGCCAACTATCAGCATGTCATCATAGATAACCATGAATGGTTGACTATTAATGCTGGGGAGGTGGACACAGGAAGATCCCTGGGGTTCCCTGGCCAGGCAGTGTAGCCTGAGCTCCAGACCAATGAGAAACCCTGTCTCAAAATGAGGTGTACTGCATTGCACACCTGAACACATGTGTGGGCCCACACACACATGCACACTACGAGCACTCACAAAAATCAATCAGTGGAAGTGTACCTTATTCATATAGATCATATGTTTATGAAGAAAAGAAGAAACTATTGGCAAGTAAGAGGCGACTGTCACCTCATTATCCTGAGCATTATAGACTTGGTCTTGGCTGTGAGTAGCAGAAAATTCCAGCTGTATAAGATTTTATTTCTCCCTCAACTAAATGACTGGTGGTCCACAGATGAGGTTTTTTTTCTATCATTTCATTGTTTTATATGATCGTTAGTCCTATGTCTTCCTCAAGTACAACATATGTTCTAATTCCAGTCCTTTCATCTGCATTCTGTGTGGCAGGAGGAGCGGGGAAGCAGTTACACTTTCATTTTAAGCAATACTATTGAGATTTGCATATATGACTTCTATTTGCATCCCAGTAGCTGGCACCAAGTTATGTGACCTCATTTAAGTGATGGTGGCTGGGAAGGGGGGTTGTTTTTCTTGATAGGTGTTTCCAGATGAAACAGAGAGAGGTTCTACTGAGGAAGAAAAGAGTGAACAGTATGGGAGGGAGGAGCCAGTAGTCTTTGCCATGGAACTAACAAAACTGCACAGAAAATGGGTAGTGGTAAAACATTAGTGTGCTCTAGTGTGAGGAGGAGGGCAAGAAGCAAGCAGGTTCTTGTAAACACTCCATTATAAGTTCTAGGCAGAGCAACACTTTTTTTTTAAAATTTTTTTTTTATTGACAACTTCCATAATTATAGACAATAACCCATGGTAATTCCCTCCTACCCCCCACTTTCCCCTTTAAAACTCCACTTTCATCATATCCCCTCCCCCCCAATCAGTCTCTCTTTTATTTTCATGTCAAAATATTTTGATGACCACTGTGAGGTCACGGATAGCCAGGCCATTTTGTATCTGGAGGAGCACGTTGTAAGGAGTCCTACCCTTCCTTTGCTCTTACTTTTTTCTTTTTCTTTTTCTTTTTTGTTTCTCGAGGTAGGGTCTCACTCTGGCCCAGGCTGACCTGGAATTAACTATGTAGTTTCAGGGTGGCCTCTGCCTCCCAAGTGCTGGGATTAAAGGCATGCACCATCACGCTTGGCACTCTTACATTCTTTCTGCCACTTCTTCCACAATGGAATCTAAGCCTTGGAAGGTGTGATAGAGATATTTCAGTGCTCTGCACTCCTCTGTCACTTCTTCTCAGCACCATGGTGCCTTCTGAATCATCCCAAGGTCACTGCCATCTGAAAAGAGAAACTTGTCTAAACAAAAGTGAGAGTAGCATTAATATATGGGCATGAACATTAAGAGAAGTGCTTACTGGGCAGTTTTGTGAGCATAGTATATACATTTAGCCAGACACCAGCAGATGTTACACCCCTAGGGCTCATGACTACCCCTGTTGTAGGTTTTCAGTATCAGGGATGTATTCCCTCCCATGGAGCAGGTCTCCAGTCAAATTAGAGGGTGGTTGGTTTTCCCCATAACAGACATGCCACTATTGCACTCATTGGCTCATTTGGCCTGGCTGGCCAAATTTAAGGCTTGCCATGTCCACAGTTAAATATCTCCACTGGTGATTTCTCTCTCTGCCATTGAGCTGTATGCAGTATGGCTCTTTCCAGCTTTCTGTCAGCTGGTCTACATGGAGGAGGATTTCAGCTCAGCTCCAGCAAGATTTCTCAGTGGCCTTGCAGCCCAAATATGTGAAGTCTTCAGCAATAGGGTCTTACCATTTATTCCTGGTGGGAAACCAAGAGCCTCAGCAATGGCCTGTAATGTTTTGGGGGCATCAAGGACCTCCCTGGTCAATAACTCACTGGAAGGTATCCCATCCCTGGCACTGAAAAGTTTCTAAGAACAATCAATGGCTACTGGATTTTCAGAGCAACACTTTTTAAAAGAATAAGAATCAGGGCTGCAGAGATGGCACAGCAGTTAAGCTACTTGCCTGTAAAGCCTAAGGCCCAGGGTTCAATTCCCCAGTACCCACGTGAAGCTGGATGTACAAAGTGGTGCATACATCTGGAGTTCATTTGCAGCAGCTGGAGGCCCTGGCATGCCCAATCTGTCTGTCTGTCTCTCTCTCTCCTTGGAGTTCCTTGGAGTGGCTAGAAGCCCTGGCATGCCCATTCTCATTCTCTCCTTGCAAATAAATAAAAATATAAAAAAACTAAATATATATATATATTTCATTAGACAAAAAATATCAACAATGAAAACACAATTCACAAACTGTGAAAAGTTTATTGTAATACATAATAATTTTGATTAGAATAATTAAAAATATTGCTGGGTATTAGGAGCCAGAAAAACAAAAAAAATCCCTATAAATCAATAAGAAAAACAAGTAATACCATAGAAATATTGTTAAAGGTGTCAATATTTAATTGTCAAAGGGAAACTCGGCCATAATGAGGTGCTATTTCACATCAGGAGACTGGCAACATTGGGATGTTCTGAGATGCCTAGGTTGGTAAGGATGGGGAGAGAAATAAATGGAGGGGAAAGGGGAAAGAGGTAGGGAAGGAAAGGAAAGAAAAAGAACTTTTGCACGGCTGGCTTGAATTATATTATTAATTTAATTATATTAGTATATTATCTGGATAGATGGCTTAGCAGTTAAGGCACTTGCTTGCAAAGCCTAAGGACCCAGGTTTGATTCCCCAGGACCCATATAAAGCCAGATGCACAAGGTGGCACATGTGTCTGGAGTTCATTTGTGGCTGGAGGCCCTGTTGTGCCCATTCTGTCTGTCTCTCTTTCTCTCTTTGTCTCTTAAATAAATAAACAAAGTATTGAAAAAAAAATCATGTTGGAAGCTGGGCATGGCAGCACATGCCTTTAATCCCAGCACTTGGGAGGCAGAGGTAGAAGGATCTCAGTGAGTTCTGAGGACAGCCTGAGACTACATAGTAAATTCCAGGTCAGCCTGGACTGATAGTGAAATCCTATCTTGAAAAACAAAACAAAACAAAAAAAGTCACGTTGGAAGAACATGCTACAATGTGAAATCAAGTTGGCATGTGTACCTCCTCTCCTCCTGTCATTCTGCTTGTAGATATATAGCGTTGGACACTCTCAAGCATGTACCCAAGAAGACGGGAAATGGAATGCTATTTTAGCACTGTTTTTTTGTTTTGTTTTGAGTGTGTGTGTGTTGTTTTGTTTTTTTCAGGTAGGGCTTCACTCTAGCCCAGGCTGACCTGAACATACTCTGTTGCCCAGGCTGGCCTCCAGCTCACTTCCATCCTCCTACCTCAGCCTCTGAGTGCTGGGATTGAAGGCGCCGAGCTCTTTAGCACTGTTTCTAATACAGAGAAAAGGGAATAACCTGAACATTCAAAGACGGTGCCAGAATCACCCAGTGAAATACCAATTGCATATTACTAAATACTTACAAACATGGCAAGACAAATACATGGTGATTCCGGCATCGTAATCACCTTTGGGCAGAGAGCAAAGGCACTGGTTTGGGGGAGGGGGATGGGTGTTAGTTACAATGCATCTGCAATATTCAAACAAACAAAAATCCCTAAAGCTATTACGGCAAGATGTCAACATTGGTTAAATCTGCTAAAGACAGTGAGTGTGGCTCATAAGGACATAATAAATGATTTCCAGACTTGTTGGGAAAAAAGCAGAGCTAAGGAAGAATGTGAGGGGGGCCTACTATGTGTAAGGACTAGCGGGCCCCCTGGCTCTGTGGAAGATTTCTGAATGACACAGAATTAAATTGGCAATGGTGGCAGCCTGAGGGAGGGGCTGGCTGGGGAGCTGAGGTCAGCAGTGGGAAAAGTCCTATTTATGTACTTTTCATATTATCAAACTATTTTATCACTTGCATGCATTTTCTCAATAGGAATAAAAAGCAAAAAATCTGTTTTAGTTGAAATAATTCCTACCCCCACATAAAGCCAAATTTATGATTTTGGAGAATATTTTAAGATATAAGTATACTCTTACCTTTGCTTTCTTTCCAAATGACTGTTTTTTTTTTTCCATGAGTCCTTGCTAGTAAGTCCCTTATGATCACACACCCCGCCCACTGCATCTGCCTTAACTGTTCATCTATTTATATGGGATGACCCATACTTTCCCTAATAAATCTTACTATTTCCCCCACTAAGAAACTGAGTGCTGACTAAATGGACTTTGACATGTGGGAATTATCCCTACACTTTCCTCACACAGAAAGACAAATCAACCCAATGCATAGTCCTTCTGCTATAAACACAAATAGTTTTGGGGCAGATCAGAAATGGGATCCATCTTTGTGAACTTTCCTACCAGAGATAGCCCGAGGCACTCGGAGAGCAAAGGCAGGCTTTGGGGCTCAGAGCCTCAGACATTTCATTGCTGTGAGCTACTTTACAAGCAAGAGAGCCCAGATTCTGCCAGTTCTAGAACTCAACCACTTTAAACAGTGATCTTTCCTCCTACCTTTAACATGGAATTTTTAGTGTCATGTTATTTAGAAGTTAATTAGGGCTTCAGAGATGGCCTAGCAGTTAAGGAACTTGCTTACAAAGCCAAAAGACCCAGGTTTGATTCCCCAGGACCCATGTAAGCCAGATGTACAAAGTGGTACACGTGTCTGGAGTTCTTTTGCAGTGGCTGGAGGCCCTGGTGTGCCCATTCTCTCTCTCTCCCTCAAGTAAATAAATAAATAAATATTTTTAAAAAACTAATTTAGGGGGCTGGAGAGATGGCTTAGCTGTTAATGTGCTTGCCTGCAAAGCTCCTAAGGACCAGGTTCAACTCCTCAGAACCCACATAAGCCACAGGCTCATGGAGGTGCATGCATCTGGACTTTGCAGTTGTTGGAGGTCCTGGTGCATCCATTCTCTCTCTCTCTCTGTCTCTGTCTCTCTCTCTCATAACATAAAATAAACAAATTAAGCTCCCTAGACCAGTGATCTAAACATTTACAAACCTAGGACCACTTTAGTGGACAAAACAAGCTAAAACAACTGTTACTACCCTCTGCAATCCCAAGCTAGACTGGTAGGGTCCTGCTTGGAGCAAGGTGCAAAGTTCTGGTTTCTACCGCCCTGCAGGTGTCAGGGAGGTAGGAACGGAAGACTGGGTGGTGGGGAAAGAGGAACACAGTCATCTTTTTCATGTCTCTTGTTTCACAACGTCTTCCTTTCCATGCCTACTGCTGTGCTCGCTTGCCTTGTTCCAGAGCCAAAAGACAGGTCAACTTCACTGCTTCTTATCCAAGTTGGCAGAGGTTGTGGCAGCAGGGTGGTAACTGCCCAATGTTCCCAAGCTGAGGTTGGGATGCGTCCAACAGCAAAGTCATTCAGTAAACAGCTCTCTGTTTCTTCCTTGACTTGGCTGAGACATCTCTCGGCCCTCGAACCACCCACTCTTTGATTTGAGAGAAGCCCACAGATCAGAAACTTCCAGATCTCCCTGTCATCAAAGAGTCTTTCATACCTTCTACAGCATCATCGATATTGTACAGCATTTCAACTCTCAGCCCAGTAGGGATCTTTTTTATGATTTCTATTTTCAGTAATATTTCTTGTACATCATTGTGTACAGTATTCAAAAACCTTCTTAGATATTTATTTTTCTAATATTTATTTATTTATTTATGAGAAAGAAGAAGAGAGAGAGAGAGAGAGAACAGGTGTGTCAGGGCCTCTAGCCACTGCAAATGAACTTCACATGCATGTATTCCTTTGTGCAACTGGCTAACGTGGGTCCTGGAGAGTCAAACCTGGGTCCTTAGACTTCACAGGCAAGCACCTTAACCACTAAGCCACCTCTCCAGCCCTTAGATATTTATTTTATAGCCAGCTTTGTTCCATAGTGGGGTGGAGTTAGGGAGTGATGAACAAATACTGTGCTTAGAAGTTGATTATTTTTCAAAAATAGCAGACTAATTGGAGACAGAAACATCACTGTGAAACAAGCGGAGAATAATTCAAGGCAAAATGTCTACAGGCACCAAAACAGGGTGAGGATCTGAAAGACTCTGAAAGAGAGTCATGGAGGCTTAGGAAAAGCTCAAGAATAATGGTAGCTGGAGTTGGGTTTGAAGAAGGGATGGAAAGTTAATCAGGACTTTCCATAATAGTGAGACAGTCAAGGCCAGGGACAGGCTGGTCTCAGCAGAGCAGACTATGGACGGTCAGAGGCCAGACTACTAAGGCAGCCAGGTCCCAGAAAAAAAAACAGCTAAGCAGACAAGCAAGTGAAACCGAGAATTAAATGTAGACTAATAAGTCAACACAGAATCACTTATCTTGTGACATCAGAGTTCTAGAGATCACAAGAGCCTCCTCAATCATGTCTTTCATCCTTGTGCTTTCATTTTACAGACAAGGATGTTGGGGTTAGACCTGTAAAACTATGTCACCATCTCAGGCAACAGAAAGATGCCATAGCAGAACATCTGCTTGCGGGCTGCTGGTTCCCAGGGCTTCCCACTCTGCTTCAAATGCTGCACTGTAATGCTCAGAGGCCCAAAGGCCTCTGGGACCAGAGACAGTCTAAGAGTAGAAGCATCAGCTCCAAAGGAGGAGTGTTAGCGAAAGGATGAGGCTCTTTTTGTGCACTGATGTTTCTAAGTTTTTCTTCTCTTGAATTGCATTACATATTACATCATGTTTCACCTCCTCTGTGTGACATTTAATCTCTTCCATGGCCTTTATGATCTTCTTTCCCAACACTCCCCAACCTACAACCTCCACTTCAGCCAGATGCCCCTACACAAGAGTCCTCAGCATTTGCTAGGCTCAAGCTCAGTGTTTAGACATCGCTCCTGTCATTTCCGTCTTCTCTGAGAGTGTCTTCCCCTTTTGAACTCAGTATAAAACTCAGGGTGCAGGGTCTTCAGCCACCTCAAGCCCCTTCTCTACTATTTCTTTCTTTCTTTTTTGTTTAGTATTTTCATTTATTGTTTTGAGAGAGAGACAGAGATAGAGATAGAGAGACAGAGACAAAGAGAGAGACACACATACACAGAGACAGAGAGACAGAAAGACAGATAGCATGAGTACGGGCACACCAGGACCTCCTGCCACTGCAAACAGACTCCAGTCACATGCATGATGTGTATCTGGCTTTTACATAGGTACTGGGGACCCAAACCCAGGCCGTCAGGCTTTGTAAGCAAGTGCCTTTAACTGCTGAGCCATCTCTCTAGCCTCATCTTCTCTACTATTTTTAAAAATATTTTTATTTTTATTTATTTATTTGAGAGCGACAGACAGAGAAAGAGGCAGAGAGAGAGAGAGAGAGAGAGAGAGAGAATGGGTGCACCAGGGCCTCCAGCCACTGCAAATGAACTCCAGATGTGTGCGGCCCTTGTGCATCTGGCTAACGTGGGTCCTGGGGAATCAAGCCTCAAGCCGGGGTCCTTAGGCTTCACAGGCAAGCGCTTAACCGCTAAGCCATCTCTCCAGCCCTTCTCTACCATTTTTTAATTCAGTGCACCCTAGTTCGTTTCAATAAGCTTTACTGAGACCAACTACGTGCAAGGCTCCTATTTAGCATTCAGGTTTCCAAGAGAAGTCAAGCATGGGTACTAAGAGTTTAGAAAGGGAATGGGGAAAAATGTACCCAGAATCATGCAAATAGGCACCAGAAGTCCAGACAACAGAATCTAGGGGATGGAAAGAGAGGTGTCCTCATGGAGAGAGAGCAGTGTCTGAGCTTAGTAATGGAGGAGCAGGTGCTCACCAGGGGCGAAGTTGGGAAGAAAAGAAAAGGGCCATTCCAGGCACAGAAGACCAGATATAGTGACTTCAGTTTGAATGCCCAACATTTTAACCAACTAGGTTAGAGTCTGGCCCAAGGATTGGCTTGCCTGCAATGTAGTGTGCAAGTGGAAGACTGGGAGGAGGAAAGGCAGGGGGGCTCCGCCTCAGACCCAAGCCTTGGTGCCCCTGGTCATGAGGAGCAGTGGAAGACACTTCCAAAGAGAGGCTCAGCTCGGGCAAGGAGTCTCTGGAGCAAAGCAATCACCTGTCACTTCTTGTTCCAGGTATGTGAAGACATATTATTTTTTAAGGACAGGAACTGTTTTTCTTTCTTTTTTTTTAAAAAAAATATTTTTTAATCTTTTGGTTTTTCAAGGTAGAATCTCACTGTAGCCCAGGCTGACTTGGAATTTATATGTAGTCTCAGGGTAGCCTCAAACTCATGGTGATCCTCCTACCTCTGCCTCCTGAGTGCTGGGATTAAAAGCATGTGCCACTGTGCCTGGAAATAATTTTTATTTTTATTTATTTGAGAGAGAAAGAGGCAGATTGAGAGAGAGAAAGAGAGAGAATGGGCATACCAGGGCCTCTAGCCACTGCAAACAAACCCCAGACACATGTGCCATCAGTGCATCTGGCTTATGTGGGTACTGGGGAATCAAACCTGGGTCCTTAAGCTTCACAGGCAAGCACCTTAACCGCTAAGCCATCTCTCCAGCCCAGAAACTGCTTTCAAGTGCTTTTTTTTCATAGTTCCAAGTCACTAACTCAGCCCTGGATGCAGAGTGGGTGTTCGATGAGTTATCATTAATCTTTTGGGGCATGGCAAAAACAAAAAGGGAATTTAAAAAAACAGGAAAAATTATCTTATTTGTTCATGACAGGAGCTTGTTTATATCACTAAATCTGTTGCTAAGAATGAAAATTCGCAAGTTGTATAAAAATCCATATTTGAAAGGAAGATGGTGTGTATAATTGGAAGCTTATGGTTGTCTAATAAAGGACAGAAGATTCCAATTAAAGCCAAAATTCCATCTCTAAGCAGCCTTCCTCATTGTGTGGGCACCTCAACTGCTAAGTTTGTTTAATGGATCAAATTAAATGGATGACTGCTCGTGAAGGGCATCTTAGGGACTTGGGACCTAGCCTTGCTTTGGTGCATGTTTCCCTAAGGTCGCTATAGACAGAAATATTCCATCTTGTTATTTGAAAGACGAACCACTTCCAGCCATTGAGGAGAGGAATATAAAAACTTCATACAGGACTATATATTCATACTGTTTATTTTCCTTAATGAGAAACAAAGGGAACTGAGTTTTACTGATTTTTTTCTCGCTGTTCCAAGTCTGATCAGGCTCTAAAAATGACCTGCCAAAAATATGTTTTAATCTCAAAGGGTAATTTTTAAAAAAAATATTTATTTTATTTTATTTATTTGAGAGAGAGAGGGGCATAGAGAGAGAGAGAATGGGTGCACCAGGGCCCCCAGCCACTACAAACAAACTCCAGATGAATGCACCACCTTGTGCACCTGGTTTACGTGGGTCCTGGGGAATCAAACCTGGATCCTTTGGCTTTGTAGGCAAGTGCCTTAACCACTAAGCCATGTCTCCAGCTCTCAAAGGGTAATTTCTGTTTCATAAGGAACAATGTGTTCAACAGTGCTCATCTTACCATATGTATGTTATTTTTATGGGCTGGCAGTGTGGCCCAGTGGAAGAGTGCTTTCCTAGTGTGTGCAACGTACAAGGCTCTGGTTAGATCCCCGGTGTGGTGCGTGTTCTTCGCTTCTTTTCTTTTTTTTTTTTTCTTTTTTGGTTTTTTGAGGTAGGGTCTCACTCTAGCTCAGGCTGACCTAGAGTGTACTATGTAGTCTCAGGCTGGCCTTGAACTCAATGCAATCCTCCTACTTCTGCCTCCAGAATGCTGGGATTAAAGGCGTGCACCAGCACGTGTTCTTTTGAACTCATTACCAGCAAGATATTGTCATGCACAGATATTCCAGACAGTTAATAATAGCACAGTATTACTTTGGCCTTTCTGAAGAACCCCTGAGCAACCTGGATGGAGACCAGCTGGTTCATCAAGCCCACACGCACAAACGCCGGGCTGGTTCTGTGTCACAGGCTGCTAAACCGCCTTTGTTCAGCTAGCTCCCCCAAGCCACGCCCGCACATTGTCCTTTGGAGGACAACCCTCCCCAGAGAAGAGAGCCATCCTGGGACAGCACCCTTGCTGACCCACCACACAGAGGCATTCTATCTAGAGTTAGCAATCAGCTAACCAAAATGTCCTGTCCCCTTCATCACAGCCATTGACTGAGGGAGGAGCGAAGCCATTTAAGCCAGAATGGGACATCTCTCTCCTTGGGACACTGCTGAAGTTGAGGGATGTGAACTTGAGACATAGGCAGACCATCTTGCAGCTATAGAGGAGAAACTCTAACTGAAGCCTGAAGTTAAGGGACAATCATAGAGTCTGAAAGAGGTCCCACCCACTATCTTTTGAGGCTCTGAAACTAGCGATACCTGCAGTTAGCTACCATCTCCTGGACTTCCCAGCTCATCAAAGAATTTTTTCCTTTTTTTTTTTTTTTTTTTTTTTTAAGGTAGGTGTAGCAGACAGCTTCAGGTTCACTGAGATGAACTTTCAGACCACACACAGATATGGAGGAAGGGATATTTATTGAAGCTTACAGCTCCAGGGGAAGTTCCATAATGGCAGAAGAAACTGGCCTGCCTTCACAGGACCAAGCAGAGAGGGAGAGAAGCACAAGCCTAAAAGCCAAAAGCCACATAGCACACTTCAGGAACTCCAGCTAGGCACACTTTGCATATCTTTAGATTGAAATCTGAAACCCACCACCACACCTTAAGATCCACCCAGTGACACTGCCTCTAGCCAGGTGGCTACAGATGCAAACTACAAACAATAAAGAACTGAATATATTGGGGGCCATCTATTCTATTCAAACCACCACAGTAGGGTTTCACTCTAGTCCAAGCTGACCTGGAATTCACTATGTAGTCTCAGGGTGGTCTCGAACTCATGGTGATCCTCCTACCTCTGCCTCCCAAGTGCTGGTATTAAAGGAATGCACCACCATGCCCGGCTGCCTTTTTATTTTTGCTTAAATAAATGAGATTAATGGCTGGAGAAATGGCTTAGTGGTTAAGGTGCTTGCTTGTGAAGTCTAAGGACCCGGGTTCAATTCCCCAGTACCCACATAAGCCAGATGCACAAGGTGGTACATGCATCTGGAGTTCGTCTGGAGGTCATTTGCAGTGGCTGGAGTATCTGACACATCTATTCTCTCTTTCTCTATCTGCCTTTCTTTCTCTCTAATGAATAACTAAAATATTAAAAATATAAATGAGATTGAGTTGAATTTCTATCTCTAGCGTTCAAATAAAAATTGATAAATCATTATGCCCACATAATATAATTCTATATAATTTCTATTACACAATGCTTGTGAAATCTTAGACTAAATTGAAAATGCTGCTTTATATTAGATTGTCCTAAACCTCCAAATGGACATATCATCTAACCAGATGCCATCATGGGTCCTTAATTAGGGGAATAACAAAATAAAGCTGGAGTTATAGAAGAGCTTGCCTGGCAAGAGATGTGTGGAATAATCAAAACAACATATGTTCATACATGTATTCAGAAATATACATGTGTGTAAATATGTGTGTGTTCTGAATTTTCAAGGATAACAAATGCTGTTTCTGTGTTAATATAACTGAAAAGAGTATCACCACTCAGATGTTCAAAATGTTCGGAAATTATTATATTTTTTTCTTTAAGTATTTGGAATACTGGATTATAGATTTACCTCATTCATTTATCCCATAAGCATATTTTAGGAAGTTTTAACATACAGGTTACTGTTTTAGGCATTAGGGATAAAAAAGAATTAGACAGCTCTGCCCTCCAGGAGCTCATATTCCGGTAAAAGAGGGGGGAGTGTAACTGGATCCGTGGTGTGAGAGTTGGCAGGGCTTGCCTCCTCCCTCTCCATGCAGACAGTTAGTCTAGAGGTGGACAAAATGGAGCCTGAAAGGTGCACACCCACCTTCCCAGTGTCTGAGGGTAACTCAGCAGTACGTTCCAGGGACCTGGCTTTTCTGCCATTCCAGGCACAACTAACTCAGATGCTGTACTGTCGCATTAGAAATTATTTTTATTTTGTTATGTTTCGTTTTTGTTTCTCGACATAGGGTCTCACTGAAGCCCAGGCTGACCTGGAATTCACTATGTAGTCTCAGGGTGGGCTCAAATTCATGGCGATCCTCCTACCTCTGCCTCCCGAGTGCTGGGATTAAAGGCGCCACCACACCTGGCTGGAAATTTTTTTGTTACGTAAAGAACGTTCTCTTTGAAAAGGCCTTCAAGCATCAAGGCTGGCGAATGGCTTTCTTTACAGGGCAAGACATGATCTCTAAGAGATTACTTTGGTTGATTTGGATTTCAAATTGAAAATCAATTTTGCGGTGCTTGGTGATGCACACCTTTAATCCCAGCACTTGAGGGGCCAAGGTAGGAGGATAACTGTGAGTTTGAGGCCACCCTGACAGTATATAATGAATTCCAGGTCAGCCTGGGCTACAGGGAGACCCTACCTCAAAAACCACCCCCCAAAAAAAATCAATTTTAAAAGCTTAATTAAGAATAACATGTTTGAAAGACAGAGGGGAAAATATCTTCACCTTCAGTCTTCCCTGCAGCTCATTCAGGGCCATGTCTCCCTCAAGAGGCTCAGCAGCCAGGTCTTGCTTGACAGTGGACTCTTCCTTCTTTCCTTCCTTCCTTCCTTCCTTCCTTCCTTCCTTCCTTCCTTCCTTCCTTCCTTCCTTCCTCCCTCCCTCCCTCTTTCCTTCTTTCTTCCTTCTTTCCCTCCTCCCTCCCTCCTTCCTTCCTTCCTTCTTTCCCTTCCCAAGAGAGTCCTTGATGCTGTGTCATTTCCCCCTTTCCTCACTAGAAGGACGTTATGATGTCACCCACAGCTGGAATTCACTCAGACACCTACAAGACAGTGACAAGCACTTCTTTCTTTACTCGGTTCTACCTTAGTCCCTGCATCTTTTTGGGAGCGTTGTTTGGTTTTGATGGGTGAGTGGTACATTTAACAAATGAGGATTAAATCAATCTTCCACTTCTTTTCCCTTTCCATTCTAACTGGCTTTTTATTTTCCATGTGGATTTTCAAATTAGATTTAGTCCAAAATGGTCTATGCTTTCTGCTCCAGAAGCAGCTCTTATAAGGAAAAATCAGACATTTGTTGGATTAGAGGACTTATTATAAAGGATTTAGTGCTTGAGTTCTAAAGCCAGAAAGCTCTTCAGAAATTACTGAGTCCAAATTTCTCATTCTACAAATATTTGGACAGGTTAAATTACTTGCCCAATTCACAGAGCTAGTTAGCACAGCCAAGACTAGAACCCAACATTGCTAGTATATCCTTTCTCGGTTCCCGTAGCAACTATTAAACTGTTTTCATGGACCTTACCATATTTCCTCCTCATAACTCTAGGTCCTACTTTTAGTAAAGCCACCAAGACTGATTCCACCTTTATACCTCCATATAACTCATCTCAAAGGAAGATTGTTAGAACTTTTCATGGGTAAACTGGGTCACACTGTGTCCCATTTCTTCTGAAACCCTGTTCTGCTGGTTCCTTTTGTCTGTATAGAGATCCTCTATCAATACCTATCAATCTATCAATGGGAGTGGGGCTATATTAACTGACATCATTGTCCATTCCAGAAATACTCAAGAGCCAAACTTTAGAAAGCTTCCCCACTTGCAACTCCCATTCACTCCTTCAACTTCAAATTTTAAAATATTTTGACACTTTTTATTTTGTGTGTCTCATATGTGTATATGTGCATGTGTGTGGAGGCCAGAGGACAACCTCTGGTGTTGATTCTCTTAGGCCCCATCCATCTTTTCTTTTCTTTGATACAGGGTCTTTCATGGCCCTGGAGCTCACCAAGTAGTCTAGACTGGAAGGGGCTCCATCTGTTTCTACCTTCCCAGGGCTGGGGGCCTAACTCGGGTCCTCACGGTAGAAAGGCGAGAAGGCTGCCCACTGAGCCATCCCCCTGTTCCTTCCCCTTCTTGTCTTCTTGACACTAATACTTAGCACTACTCAGCTGAAAATGTTTGGGCGAGGGCCCTCTGCTTTTTGAGGACGTTTCCCAGTTTTCTACCTTTTGAGAGAGCACTTCTCATCTGCCTGGCCTGGGCTCTCCTTACCCTGTGTGTCTGCGTGCATTTCTTCATCCTTTGATGACCTCTGAGTCCCAGGGTCCTGTTCTCGGCACCTCTTCTTCTTGCTCTCCACTGTGAACAACTCAGTCCTCATACACAAATCTCTAGTCATGTACAGATGCCATTCGAAGGGAAAAATGTTTCTGCAGGCTCAGTGCTGGCTGAAATGATTATCACAATATCTTTACTTAATTATCAACTAAGTGGAAAGTCCTTATGCTTATAGTTCTGACTCAATTTTGCAACCAAACCTTTGTAAAATGGAAACAAATAAAAGTAAAAATTAAAGGATTCAGAAAGTGGAGTACATTAATTTACATGGATAGTCATTTTTTAATTTTAAAATATTTTTATTTTTATTTATTTATTTGAAAGAAAAGAGGTGGATACAGAGAGAGAGGGAAAGAGAGAGAGAGAGAGAGAGAGCGTATGGGTGCAACACGGCCTCTAGTCACTGCAGATGACCTCCAGACACATAGGCCACCATGGACATCTGGCTTATACTGGCACTGGGGATTTGAACCTGAGTCCTTAGGCTTTGCAGGCAAGCGCCTTAACCACTAAGCCATCTCTCCAGCTTGGTAGTCATGTTTTTTCAAACCAGTCTGTTAATTTAGTATGTCAAGATGGAACTGGCTATTGATGACAAAGGCTGTTTTTTTTTAAATTATTTTTTATTGACAAATTCCACAATTATAGACAATAACCTATAGTAATTCTCTCCCTCCACACCCCCCCCCCCCACTTTCCCCACTGCCACTTCACTCTCCATCATATCCCCTCCCTCTCTCAATCAGTCTCTCTTTTATTTTGATGTCATGATCTTTTCCTCCCATTATGATGGTCTTGTGTAGGTAGTGTCAGGCACTGCGAGGTCATGGATATCCAGGCCATTTTGTGTCTGGAGGAGCACGTTGTAAGCAGTCCTACCCTTCCTTTGGCTCTTACATTCTTTCTGCCACCTCTTCTGCAGTGGACCCTGAGCCTTGGAAGGTGTGATAGAGATGTTTTAGCGCTGAATACTCCTCTATCGCTTCTCAGCACAATAGTGCCTTCTGAGTCATCCCAAGGTCACCAGACACAGGCTGTTTTTAAGTGAAGCAGAGCTGCGTGGTGGCACTTCGTGATTCTGTTCTCCCACCTCTTCTCTACTCAGACCTCTGTGAAACCTTCATTCACACAGGCAGACAAACACACAGTGACTCTTGACCTTGATTGCGTCATTCACGTACTAAGCCTCATTCTGTGATACTTGGCACCAGCAGGATTATAAACAGAAATACCGATGCAAACACTAGAGTACATTGGCAATACTCACAAGATGGTCATCCTGATAATCCACATTACAGTTGCGATTAAAGCAGGACTATAAAATCCACCTAGGGTCCACACAACCCCCACCCCTGCCACAAATACTTCCAAAGTATCCCAGGGACGTAGGGACCCTGACTCTGTGCCTCTTGTGTGTGTGTGTCTGCACCCCAACCCTTCTTCTGAGCCTCTGCCCTGTGCTGCCAGCTGCCTACTAACAATCAGTCTCTCTACCTACATGACATCTTGCGCGCAGCATGTCCAAACTGAACTTGTTATCCTTCCCCACGCACACACCCACCTTAACCTCCATTCCCAATCTCAGGCGATGACATCATCCCCGACCCCGATACTCAAGCCAAAAACTTAAGTCTTATCCTAGATCCCTTCCTCTGCCTCACCTCCTACATGCAAGTCTTGTTGATCCCACTTCCTGACTCCTTTCAAATCAATAATCACTTTTCTCCTTTGACCCAGAAATCTTATCAGAAAGATCTCAAGGAAATAATCTAAACATTCATGGAAAAAGAACAACAAAATAAGAACAGAAAAAGCAAAGTTGTTCACTCTACTATTATACTCCATAAAGAAAAACAGGCTATCCTTTTCAGGAGAGAAGATTACATATCAAAAAATTTTAATGGTGCCAGGAGTGGTGTCACATGCCTTGAATCCTAGCACTCTGGAGGCAGAGGTAGGAGGATCACTGTGAGTTCAAGGCCACCCTGAGACTACATAGTGAATTCCAGGTCAGCCTGAGCTAGAGTGACACCCTACCTTGAAAAAAAAAAATTAATGCTGAGAGCAAAATGCATAAAATATACTAAAATATGCATGCATGTGTTACAGTCCACATGTGAAGAACATGTCAGAGGACAACCTCAGGCTTTGGTCCTCACCTTCCACCTTGTTCGTCTCTGGTGTTCTCTGCTGCCTTCACCAGGCTAGCTGGCTGCAGGCTTCTGGGGGCTTCTCCTGTCCCTGCCTCCCATCTCACCACAGAAGTGCTGAAACAACAGACACACTACTGTGTCTGGCTTTACACAGGTCTTGGGAATAGTCACTTAAGTTGTCACGCTTGCATGGCAAGTGCTTTTATCCACTGAATCATCTCTCTAGCCCCACTGGTTGGATATTTAGAAAAACAAAACTTAGATACATCGAGAATACAGATAGATCTGAAATCAAAATAAAGAAGAAGAAGAAGAAGTGGTGCATAAACAGAACACAAATTCTAAACCCAGCTCCAGTCTGGTGTTTCTGTCAACCTTTTGTGGTTTAGAACTTTGGTTTTAAAAGATATTGAGCATGGGAGACAAAGGCAGAATGTAGACCCAAGTAGGTAGGATAGTATAGTAGACTTTGCATACCACAAGGAATTTAAAAATAGCAATGTCCCAGGTGAGTGAACCATAGTCTATTCAGAGAATATGTTCAGAAAAATTGCCTCAGACTTGACCATAAATGAAGACCAACAATAAAAGGGATTTTTTTCTTTCTTTCTTTCTTTTTTCTTTTTTCTTTTTTGTTTTTTTCAAGGTAGGGTCTCACTCTAGTCCAGACTGACCTGAAATTCACTATGTAGCCTCAGGGTGGCCTCGAACTCTAGGTGATCCTCCTACCTCTGCCTCCCGAATGCTGGGATTAAAGATGTGTGCCACCACTCCTGGCTAAAAAAGGATTCTTTTAAAATGATAACTCAATACTATAAACCCGAGCTGGAGAGATGGCTTAGCAGTTAAGGCACTTGCCTGCAAAGCCTAAGAACTCATGTCCGACTCTCCAGATGCCAACATAAACCAGATGTACAAAGGTGAAGCAAGCGCAAGCTCACACATGTACACAAGGGGGCGCACACGTCTGTGTTCAATTGCAGTGGCTGAGACCTTGGGCCCCAATTCTCTCTCTCTCTCTCTGTCTCTCTCTCTCATTAAAAAATAAAATCCAAAGCCCGGCGTGGTAGCGCACACCTTTAATCCCAGCACTCGGGAGGCAGAGGTAGGAGGATCGCTGAGAGTTTGTGGCCACCCTGAGACTACATAGTGAATTCCAGGTCAGCCTGGACCAGTGAGACCCTACCTTGAAAAAAAAAAAGTCCAGTCTGTTGGGCTTGCCTCAAACTAAAAACAAAACAAAACAAACAAACAAACAAAACCTATAAACCCACCTCAAGAAGATTTGGTGCTAGGTTCACAGAATCTGGATGGTCCCAAAAATGCAAGCCAAATTTAATTTGCATTAGTATTGTTAGTAGTGCTCCACTCATTTATCAGAAACTAAGACAAACCTCTCAAGAATTTCAGTTTCACCTAATACCAAAAGTAAATACACTACAAAAAAAGAAAACTATAGACTAAGTCCCTTGATGAAGATAGACACAAAAATTTTCAACGAAATACTTGTGAACAGAGTTCAAGAACATAGTAAAAAGATTATACACCATGACCAAGTTGGTTTTGTTTCAGGGATATAAGGATAGTTCAACACCTGCAAATCAATAAATGTAACATAGCACATAAATAGTCTCAAAGAACAGAATTCACATAATTATATCAATAGGTGCAAAAAGTCCTTTGACACAGTTTAACAATTCATGATAAAAGCCCTGAAAAAGCTGAAAATAGAAGGCACATGCCTCAACATAATAAAGGCTATATATGACAAGCTCATGGCAACATTCTATTAAATGGGGAAAAATTGAATACATTTCCTCTAGAATCTAGAATTAGACAAATGTGTCCACTGTTTCTACTCCTTTTATTCAATAGTGTTTGAAGTTTTAGAGCAGGAAAGCAAGGGGCAGAAATAGAAGGAATACAGATAATAAAGTAAAGTAAAATTAACTTGCCCTAATGCAGACTATATGATCCTATTAAAGACCCTAAAGACACCACCTGAAAATCCTGAAATTTGGTAAGCACTTTCACCACAGAAGGTGTTGCACTCAGCTGGTAGAAGTCACCCCACCAAGATCAAGCAGCTTGTGGGAAAAAAGAGGTTTATTTTGGTTTACAGACTCGAGGGGAAACTCCATGATGGCAGGGAAAAAATGAGGGCATGAGTAGAGGGTGGGCATCACCCCCTGGCCAACATAAGGTAAACAATAGCAACAGGAGACTGTGCCAAACACTGGCAAGGGGAAACTGGCTATGGCACCCATAAGCCCGCCCCCAACAATACACTGCCCTCCTGGAGGCGTTAATTCCCAAATCTCCATCAGCTGGGAACCTGGCATTCAGAACACCTGTTTATGGGGAACACCTGACTCAAACCACCACAGCAGGATACAAAATTGACATGTGAAAATCAGTAGCTTTCCTATATACTAATAATGAACTTGTTCAGAAAGAAATCAGAGGGGTAAGAAAACAAACAACAACAAAAAATTCCCCAAAAAATAAGATACAGCTGGGAGGCAGAAGTAGGAGGATCATCATGAGTTCAAGGCCAGCCTAGGACTACAGAGTGAGTTCCAGGTCAGCCTGGGTGGGTGGTTTGATTCAGGTGTCCCCCATAAACTTAGGTGTTCTGCGTGATAGGTTCCCAGATGATGGAGATTTGGGAATTAACGCCTCCTGGAGGCAGTGTATTGTTGGAGGCGGGATTATCGGTGTTATAGCCAGTTTCTGGCACAATCTCCTGTTGTCATTGTCCACCTGATGTTGGCCAGGGAGTGATGTCCACCCTCTGCGCATGCTGTCATTTTCCCTGCCATCATGGGGCTTCCTCCTCGAGCCTGTTAGCCAAAATAAACCTCTTTCTCCCACAAGCTGCTCTTGGTTGGGTGATTTCTACCAGCAATGCAAACCTGACTGCAACACTGGGCTAGAGTGAGATCCTACCTAGAAAAAACAAACAAACAAAAAGTACAGGGCTGGAAAGATGGCTCATCAGTTAAAAGCATTTGCTTGTAAAGCCTGTCAGCCAGGGTTCAATTCCCCAGTACCCATGTAAAGCCAAATGCACAAAGTGGAGTTCGTTTGCAGCAGCAAGAGGTACTGGCATACAGCAAGATTAAAATAATGAATAATAAAATACAATACCTAGCAAAATAACTAACTAAGGAGAAGAAAGAGTTCTGTAATGAAACTTCAAAACACTGGAAGAAGAAATTAAAGAAAACACTAGAAAGTGAAAAGAACTCCATGCTCATGGATTGGCAGAGTTCATATTGTGAAAATGGGTATGTTACCAAAATTAATTTATGGGTTTGTTGTGCTTAATATAGACTGTCAGCCTGACAGGATGTAGCATCACCCGGGAGACAAATCTGCAGGTAATCCATGAAGGGGTTTCTAGATGAGATTAATGGAACTGGGGAGTCACACTGTAACTGTGGGCAGCACCGTCCCATGGGCTGATGTCCCAGACTGAATGAAACAGGGCAAGTGAGCTGTATGCCAGCATCCTCTTCCTGTCTGTGGATTACAGGTGATCATGTGCTCCTGCTGTCATGTCTCCTCCACCATATAGTTTGATATCCCATCAAACTGCAATCCAAAATAAACCCTTTCTCCTTTATTTTTTTTTAAATATTTATTTATTTATTTGACAGAGAAAGGAGGGGAGAGAGAGAGAGAATGGGCACATCAGGGTCTCCAGCCACTGCAAACGAACTCCAGACACATGTGTCCCCTTGTGCATCTGGCTAACGTGGGTCCTGGGGAATTGAACCTGGGCTCTTTGCCTTTGCAGGCAAACACCTTAGCCACAAAGCCATCCCTCTACCCCCCTTTCTCCCTTAAATTGCTTCTTGTAGGTATTTTGTCATAGCAACAAGGAAAGTAACTAACAGAAGATGTAGTGCCTTTCCCATCAACATTTCAGTGATATTCCCCACAAAACTCAACACAATCTTAAATTTGCTATGGGAACACAAAAGACCTTGAGCATGCAATGCAATCCTAAAGAGAAAGAACAATGCTGGAGGTATCACAATACCTGACCTCAAATTATACTATGGACCATAGTGACACCAACACTGGCACACAGGCCAAGTTAAGTAGAGGAGAGCACAGCACAGGAAGCAATCAGCAGCATGAAGCACGAGCCTGCAGAATGGGAGAAAGTCTGCATGTACCCAAAAGGGGGTGAACATCTAGAATATATTTTAAAAGTCAAAAAATAACCCCCAAAATATCAAGTCACTTCATGAGTAAATGGGGTAATGCACTGAATAGACAATTCTCAAAAGAAGAAATATCCCAGCACTCAGGAGGCAGAGGTAGGACCTGAGACTCCATAGTGAATTTCAGGTCAGCCTGGGCTTGAGTGAGAGCCTACCTCAAAATACCAAAAAAAAAATTATTTATATATATATATATATATATTCTCATCCTGTTTAAAACAACAAATGCTGCTGAAGATGTGAGGAAATAGGAGCCCTTATTCACAACTAATGGGACTGCAGACTGGTGCAGTCACTATGGAAGTCAGGATGAAAACACTGAAAATAGAACTATCATATGCTCCAGCCATACCACTCCTGAGTATACACTCAAAGGGATCTTGTCAGTGTTCTTGCACATCCCTGTTTATTACAGCTCTTTTCACAGTAGCCAAGATAGAGACCCAGCCTCATTGGCCATCAACAGATGGATGGATAAAGAAAATGCAGGGCTGGAGAGATGGCTTAGCAGTTAAGGCAGCTGCCTGCAAAGCCTAAGGACCCAGGTTCCACTCTCCAGACCCCACCTAAGCTACATACACAATGCTATACAAGTGCACAAGGTTGCACACATGCACAAGATGGTGTACGCATCTGGAGTTCAATTGCAGTGGCTGGAGGCCCTGGCACACCAATTCTTTCTCCAGATGTATTGTCCCACATTGTGTATATGGCTTATTTGAGTACTGGGTCCTTAGACTTTGCAGGCAAGCACCTTAACCGCTCAGCCATCTCTCCAGCCTAGAAGTGGTGATTTAAACTTGAGTTCTGCTCTCACTGCTAGCCTGACAACCTCCTTCAGGGAAATCGTGATAGACAGTGAGGAGACTCAAAACTCATCAAAGCAGAAATGAAGAGGATGCAGAGATCTCAATACTAAAGAACACTTATAACACACCAGGTAAGGCTCAGGGAGCATTGCTAAAGAGAGGGCAGAAAGATTGTAAGAGCCACAGAGTGGGAAGGAGTATTCTGAGACATTGACCTCCCTGCCACTGAGACTGACTGATGCATCATGCCCCACAGTGAATACCAACAACCCCACTGAGGAAGGCCCTCAGTGGAATGGGGGAAAGAGCAAGGGGCTACAGAAGTATAACCTGACAGGAATATGATTAATATGTAATATGTTCATACTGTAAAGTTCATAACAATAAAATATGTATTAAAAATACTAACAATACAGACTGGAGAGATGGCTTAGTGGTTAAGGCACTTACCTGTAATGCCTAAGGACCCACGTTCAACTCTTCAGATCCCACATAAGCCATATGCACAAGGTGATGCAAGCATGCAAGGTCACACATGCACACAAGGTGGCATGCACGTCTGGAGGTCAATTACAGTGGCTGGAGACAAGAAGCTGGAGAACTAGCTAAGTGGGTTAGCAGCTTACCTTATAGGCACAAGGACCTGAGTTCTATCCCAAGTACCCATGTAAAAATACTAGGCATGTCAGTGCACACCTGTACTCCCCGGGTTGGGGAGGTGGTTATAGGAGGAACCCTGGACCTGGCTGGCTAGTTAGTCTAGTTTACTTTGTGAGTTCCAGAAAGGCCAATGAGAGACTCTGTCTCAAAAAGAGGTGACTAAGAATGACACCAAGATTGTCCTCTGGCTTCCACATGCATGCATACATACATGCATGTGACCTCAACACATATGTGTGCCCTAATACAATGTACACACATACAAGGACACAAGTTAAAATTCAGAATACAGGGCTGGAGAGATGGCTTATCAGTTAAGCACTTGCCAGCAAAGCCAAAGGACCCAGGTTCGATACCCCAGTACCCACGTACCAAACGTACAAGGTGGTACATGCATCTAGAGTTCATTTGCAATGGCTAGAGACCCTGGTGCATCCATTCTCATTCTCTGTCTCTTTCTCTCTCAAATAAATAAAATATTTAAAAACTAATTCAGAATATAAAGTGAGTGTGGTGTTGCACACCTGTAAACAGCACCTGAGAGTTTGAGGATGGAGCATCATGAGTTCAAGGCCAACCTAGGCTATAGTAAGACCCTATCATACACATACACAAAATAAATATTTTCGAGGTAGGGTCTCACTCTAGCCCAGCCTGACCTGGAATTCACTATGTAGTCACAGGTGGCTCACAGTGACCCTCCTACTTCCCAAGTGGTGGGATTGAAGGCGTGTGCCACCATGTCCTACCCTGTCCCTCTCCCCTCTCCAGGGTCTAACTCTAGCTCAGGCTGACCTGGAATTGACTATGTAGTCTCAGGGTGACCTCGAACTCATGGCGATCTTCTAGAAATTCTTTACTAACATAAAGGAAAAAGTCAAAAGAAAAAAAGCTTAAATAAGGAGAAGCGGGGATAAGGGAAGAAAAACGATAACCCCAGCCTTTGAAGACTAGCTAGGTGTTGAGGCTTCCTTCAGAGCTTTGGCTGTTTACAACCGGCCTAGCTTTCATTTCCTGTTTGCACTGAGCCTAGAGATGAGCCAAAGTGGAAGTTCAGAGTTTTCTCAGGGCTTTTCTAGCACAAGCCCCACTATCACCAGGCTACACAGGGTCTCTTTCACAGGTTCTCAGCCCCACAGAGGAAAGGTCTTTTTAAAATATTTTTATTTTTATTTATTTATTTGAGAGCGACAGAGAGAGAAAGCGGGAGAGAGAGAGAGACAGAATGGGCACACCAGGGCCTCCAGCCACTGCAAACGAACTCCAGACGTGTGCGCCCCCTTGTGCATCTGGCTAACGTGGGTCCTGGGGAACTGAGCCTTGAACCGGGGTCCATAGGCTTCACAGGCAAGTGCTTAACCACTAAGCCATCTCTCCAGCCCAGAGGAAAGGTCTTAATGAACTCCGAAGGAAACTCAAGGACAATTTTATTAGACTTTGGTAGAAAGCACAGCAGGGCCGGCAAGTGACAGACGTCAGCAGCTGCCAGGAGAAGGGAGCGGGGTGCTTCCTGAGTTAGGGGTCAGGAGAGCAGGCTGAGCAGTGTCTGCGGTTAGCTGCCTGGGCCGCGAAGGCCTCACAGAGAATGCCCAGAGTCAGGCGCAAGGCTAAGGTTTCAGCCAGCGTCTGAACAAGGGTGATAGAGAAGAAAGAAAGTTATGCTTAGAACTCAGAAAGCCCCAGAAAGGCTTAGCAGGAAGGGTCAGTGGGCAAGTGCATGGAGGGCTCCTGGGGTGTGTGAGATAGGGAACCTTGCTTGATACCACATGCTGGGCACACCTCTTCCTTTCATCTTCTGAAGTTCTCTCCGGGTGCATCATGTTTCTTTTCACCATTTGGCTCCAGGCTGTTCTCTTGAGGTTGTAAAACAGGATTTTTTTCTTCTTATCTTCGGAGGTCTTGGCTTTGCCTGGGCAAGGGCTCCTATGGTCTTTATCAAAGTATGTGATCAACACTAACTGAGGGTTAACACAGTATTTCAAGTTCTGAGGAGGGGCGGTTATGATCCTTACCCCTTCCTCAAAATTAGTGTCACCAGGGACATAGGAAGTGGGGTCCAGACCTGGTAATTCCTAACTACATACCTACCTACCCTGGGCATGCATGTGTCTGAGTTCCTGACAATATGTATGCAGCGTATGAGCACTCAGGGTGGGGCCTTGTTGGCACTAAGGATCAAACACAGTGCCTCCAGCTTGCGCAGTCTAGACAAATGCTCTATTACTGAGCTGCACTCTTAGCCCCATGTGGGCAGTATTTTTTTAAATTTTTATTTTTTAAGTTTGATTTATTTGAGAGAGAGAGAGAGAGAGAAAGAAGGAAAGAAAGAAAGAAGAGGCACTCCAGGGCCTCCAGCCAATGCAAACGAACTCCAGATGCATGCATCTCCTTGTGCATCTGGCTAATGTGGGTCCTGGGGAATCGAACCTGGGTCCTTTGGCTTTGCAGGCAAACGCCTTAACCGCTAAGCCATCTCTCCAGCCCCTATGTGGGAACTTTTGAATGCCCTACTTTCCTCAAGAAATTCTCTTTCTGTCTTAATATTTTTATTTATTTATTTGAGAGAAGTAAGAGAGAAAGAGAGAGAGAGAGAGAGAAAGAATGAGTGCACCAGGGCCTCTAGCCACTGCAAACAAATTCCAGACACATGTGCCGCCTTGTGCATCTGGCTTCATGTGAGCTCTATGGAATCAAACCAGAGTCCTTAGGCTTTGCAGGTAAGTGCCTTACCTGCTGAGCCATCTCCCCATCCCTCTTTTTGTTTGTTTGTTTTGTTTTGTTTTTTGATTTTTCAAAGTAAGGTTTCTCTCTAGCCCAGCTGACCACAAACTCATGGCAATTCTCCTACCTCTGCCTCCTGAGTTCTGGGATTAAAGGTATGCACCACCATGCCTGGCTTCTTTCTGTCTTTTTATATGCTTTTTTTTTTTTTCTGCTTCCACTGAAGTCTTTAGTCCCTGTTGGCAGTGAGCTGTGAATTGATCTTACAGTGTTTTCAAGAATGCCTTATGCCAGGCGAGGTGGTACACACCTTTAATCCCAGCACTCTTTGGAGGATCGGTGTGAGTTCAAGACCAGCCTGAGACTACATAGTGAATTCTAGGTCAGCCTGGGCCACAGCGAGACCCTACCTCAAAAAAAAAAAAAATCTTTTTAAGGGCTGGAGAGATGGCTCAGCAGTTAAGACACTTGCCTGCAAAGCCAAAGAACCCAGGTTCGATTCCCCAGGACCCATGTAAGCCAAATGCACAAGGTGGCACATGGGTCTGGAGTTCATTTGCAGTGGCTAGAGGCCCTGGTATGCCTATTCTCTCTCTTTCTCTCTGTGTGTGTGTGTGTGTGTGTCTGCCTTTCTCTCTCTCAAATAAATAAATAATAAAAATTAAAACAAGTATCTGCTCTTTTACCCTGGACCCAGGGTCCCACACTGAGAACATGGCTGCGCTCTTCAAGGCCATCAACAAGCTGGAGAAGCAGTTAAGGTCTAGTAGAAGCCTGACCATCAGGATTTGCAAGCAAGCACTTTTAACCACTGAGACACATCCCCAGCCATGAATATTTTTAATTTTAAGTCCTCTTTTATACTTACTAATTATTTAAAAGATCAAGGCATAAAATCAGATCTCTTGTTGATAAAGAAATAATTTGTAACAACAACAACATAGAATAAGGAGCAGACCCTACCGTGAAAAAAAAAAACAAAACAAAACTCATGCACATATTTGCAGCAAACAAAACTCAAAAGCATATGAGGAAAATGCTGACAGAATTGAAGGTGGAAATATAGAATTTTACAACAATAACTATCAAAAGTGGTTAGGGGGCCAGAGAGATGGCTTAGCAATTAAGGCACTTTCCTACAAAGCCTAAGGACCCAGGTTTGATTCCCCAGGACCCACATAAACCAGGTGTACAAGGTGGCACATGTGTCTGGAGTTCGTTTGCAGTGGCTGGAGGCCCTGGCATGCACATTCTCTCTTTCTCTGTCTTTCTTTCTCTCTCCCTCTCTCTCAAATAAATAAAAACATATTTTTTTAAAAAGTGGTTAGGACGAGTCGGGCGTGGTGGTGCATGCCTTTAATCCCAGCACTCAGGAGGCAGAGGTAGGAGGATTGCCTTGAGTTTGAGGCCACCCTGAGACTACATAGTGAAATATTTTGAGCAACCTAAACTAAGTAGACATACCAGGCCTAACAAACACATATAGCACAGCAGTCTGGCCACTGATAGCAAGACAAGCAATCTTCTGTACAGCATAGGGAACATTCTCCAGAACAGGTCACGTGTCAGGCAACAAAACCATCTCAATCGGATTTAAAAGATTAAAATCATAGAAGGCAGTTTCTCTGACCACAGTGGAATGCAGCTAGTAATAACAAAAGGAAAGCTGGAAAATTCCCAAACACAGAAAAATTTATTTTAAAAAAAGTGAATGGGCCCAAGAAGAAATCAGAAGGGATGTTAAAAACAAAATACAGGGAAGATGCCTCAGTTTGCTTGCTTGCAAAGCCTATCAACTCAGGGTTCAATTCCCCAGTACCCATGGAAAGCAGAGTTTGTTTGCAGTAGCAAGAGGCCCTGGCATACCCATACTGTTCTCTCCCTCTTTCTGCTCAAAAATACTTTTCTTTTTCTTTTTCTTTTTCTTTTTCTTTCTTTCTTTCTTTCTTTTTTTTTTTTTTTTTTTTTTTTTTTTTTTTTTTGAGGTAGGGTCTCGCCCTAGCCCAGAGTGACCTGGAATTCACTCTGTAGTCTCAGGGTGGCCTTGAACTCTCGGCGATCTCCTACCTCTGCCTCCAGAGTGCTGGGAAAAGGCATGTGCCACCACACCCGGCTTTTAATAAACATATTTTAAAAAATATAAATGAATGAAAGTGAAAACACAACTTACATGAACTTGTGTGATTCAACAAACACATAGAATCAATAATTAAAAAAAAAAACTCCCAACAAGCCAGGCGTGGTGGTGCATACCTTTCATCCCAGCAGTCAGGAGGCAGAAGTAGGAGGATCTCCATGAGGTCGAGGCCACCTTGAGACTCTGAGACCACACAGTGAATTCTAAGTCAGCCTGGACTAGAGCAAGACCCTACCTCGAAAAAACAAAAACAAACAAGCAACCACCACCACCACCACCACCAAAAAAAAAAAGTCCAGAAGCAAAGGATTTCATTGGTAAATAACACCAATCCTCAAACTTTTCCCAAAAATGAAGACTGGAGAACGTTCCCCACTCATTCTTTGATACCTTTATTCCCTGAGACCAAGGCCACTTAAGGAGATTACAAGGGAAGAACATTACAGACCCAATACTCTCAACATAGGAATGCAAAACTCTTCCACAGAAGGGCTGGGGACATGGTTCAGCTCTGCACCACCACGGCCAGTCCGTGTGGTACTAGGGACCAGATCCAAGGTTTCCTGCACACTAGGTAATCACCCTGCCAACCGAAATGCATACGTCCTGGCCCCATCCAGCACCCTCACGTGAATATAAACGCTCAGAAAACTAGGACTGGAAGAGGAAAGTAAAAACACAATAAAGAGCATTTATGGGCTGCCCACAGCTAGCACTGAACTCTGGCAAAACCAAAGGATCCAGGTTTGGTTCTCCAGTACTCACATAAAGCCATAAGCACAAATGGCACATGCATCTGGAGTTTGTTTGCAGTGGCTAGAGGCCTTGACGTTCTCTCTCAAATAAATAAATAAAGTAAAACAAAAACTATTGTTTGTGTGTGTTCTTGTGTATGTGCGTGTGAGTGGGGCATTCATATGCCACAGTACACATGTGGGGGTCACGTCAGAAGACAGCTTTTGGATGAATTCTCACTTTCCACCTGTTTGAGGCAGGGTTTTGTGTACGAAAGATACTCGTGTGTATGCTCTGTTGAAAGATACTTAGCTTATTTACGCTGTGATGAAAAAGTTGAAATCAGCATGTTCTCAGATCTTTCACCCTTCTAAATCTCTTCCCAAGATAAATTCCCAGTATGTATGTATATGTATATATATAATTTAGTTTTTTATGCTTGGCATGGTGGCACACTTAATCCCAGTTCTTGGTAGGCTGAGGTAGGAGGATCCCTGTGAGTTCGAAGCCATCCTGAGACTACATAGTGAATTGTGAGACCCTACCTCAGAAAAAACTTTTTTTTTTTTAAAGGTAGGGTCTTGCTGTAGCCCAGGCTGACCTGGAACTCACTCTGTAGTCCCAGGCTGGCCTCAAACTCACAGCCATCCTCCTACCTCTGCCTCCTGAATGCTAGAACAAAAATTGTGTGCCACCACTTCTGGATACACAGTTGATTTCTTTCCAGGCTTAAAGTTTTTAATTACAAAAGAATAAGTAGACTTCCGGGTAAGATGTCGGTATATGAGCCACACCAAAGCAGCCTAGGGAGGATATAAGCAGAAAAACAGCAAAATATGCACTCCTGCCAAAAAGTGAAAGTGTGTAAGAAATTATCAACCACAGCAGAGAAGTAGGAGAGACACAGAGCATCTAGAGACCACAGAAGAGGCAGAAGTGGCTCCAGCACTGGCATGGCCACCAGACTGCCTGAGCCACAGGAGAAACTAGGTGAAGGTGTTTCCACTCACACCAGCTTCTTCACACAGTCAAGAACCCTGAAGAAGACAATGGGGACCAGCTGAGTGGCTTGTGAAAAGAGGATCTCAGGGACCAGCCATGCAGCTCCCCTACAACTTCAGGCACCCTCCATAGCTACCCCTCCCCCAACTAACAGCCCTGGAGACCTGGGGAAGGGAGATCAGCTATGCAGCATCCAGTACAGGCAGCCACAGAAGGGGAACCCACTGACCCAGGCGGCCTGGCTGAGCCCACAGCGTAGTAAAGAAGGACCCAAGTGGGCAGTAGCATAGATGAGACCAAAAGGTAACAGGGCCTACTACACTGAGTCAGTACTTGCCACAAAGCCTGGTATATAGGCCTGCACTGAAGTGCTAATCACACCTTCATGTCAGGGCGTATTATGTGTTAGATTTGATTGATGGCCGGTTTTGCCATTCTTAAATAAGCTGTATTTTGGAGCTGTCCTTTGTTGCTTCTTGATTTATAGTGCCTTTGTCTTCTTTTTCTATCATTCCCAGGGGCAGGGTCTCACTCAGCCCCAGGCTGACCGGGAACCCTTTACAGACCAGAAATCTCAGCCTCCCAGTTGACAGGATTAAGGATGTGGGGCAATACACACCCTTAGGGACTTTGACTTTGTTAGATTATCTGTTTTAATACCCACTCTTACATAAATACTCTGTTCTGGTTTTGACTGGATGTGTATATTGTTTAGTTGAGTTTTAGAATTTGCCTATATTTTGCTCCACCCAGCCTACTAGAACACTTGCATAGCAGACAAACCCAACACCTAGAGTCACTTCTGCTATTACTCTGGGAGTCATTTATTTTTTTTAATTTTTTTTTGTTTATTTACTTATTTCAGAGTGACAGAGAGAAGGAGGCAGAGAGAGAGAGAATGGGCGTGCCAGAGCTTCCAGCCTCTGTAAACGAACTCCAGATATGTGCGCCCCCTTGTGCATCTGGCTAACGTGGGTCCTGGGGAATTGAGCCTCGAACCGGGGTCCTTAGGCTTCACAGGCAAGCACTTCACCGCTAAGCCATCTCTCCAGCCCATCTGGGAGTCATTTATGAGCATACGTGGCACCTCAAGCTCCTACCCTAATGATTTATGACGTTGGATTCATACATCTAAGAATACTGCAGATAATTAGAAAACCCAAACATCAAATTAACCTAAGATGCAAAAATTGCTACATTATAACACAAGAAACACAAAAAAAATCAAGAAAATATACTTCCACCCAAAATGACAAATCCATCAGAAATGACTTCCAATGAAGCTGGGTGTGGTGGCGCATGTCTTTAATCCCAGCACTCCAGAGGCAGAGGTAGGAGGATTGGCATGAGTTCGAGGCCACCCTGAGACTACAAAGTGAATTTCAGGTCAGCCTGGGCTAGAGTGAGACCCTACCTTGAAAAACAAAAAACAACAATGACAAAAAGAAATGGCCTCCAGTGAGACTGATTTAGATGAAATGCCTGATAAAGATTTCAAAAAAAATTATTATAACTATGTTCAAAAGAATCAAAGAAGAAAACAAACTCCTAAATGAGAACACAGGAAACCAACTTAATGAAATAAGAAGGTCAATAAAGACATGACTAAGGAAATAGAAATATGAAGGAAAACCAACCAGAAATACTAGAAATGAAAAACATAGTAAGTTAAATAAAAATAAAAACAAAAACGAAAAAACTCTGTAGAAAATCTCGCCAGTGAAATGGATGAAGGAGAGGACAGAATATCTAAACTAGAAGAGCAGGTGGCAGATCTAATACAGTCCAGCAAAGAGAAAGACAAGCTAATAGGAAGGTATGAGTGGGAATTTCAAGATATTCAGGACACTATGAATAAATACATCAAGTATAAGAATTCAGGGCATAGTAGAAGGAGAATTTCATTCCAAAGGCATAGTAGGTGTATTCAACCAAAAATCATAGAAAATTTCCCCCAAATTGGGAAAGCGAAGCCAATTCAGATACAGGAATCCTTTAGAATACCAAACAGACAAAACCTGGAAATAACCTCTCCTCACCGTATTATAATTAAAGTACTAAACACACAAACCAAAGAAAATATATTGAAAGCAGTTAGAGAGAAAAATTAAGTTACATGGAAAGGCAAGCCCATCAGAATCACAGCAGATTACTCAACACAAACTTTAAAAGCCAAAAGGGCTTGGAATGATCTATTCCAAGTTCTGAAAGATAATAATTGTCAACTAAGGGCTGGAGAGATGGCTTAGCAGTTAAGCGCTTGCCTGAGAAGCCTAAGGACCCCGATTTGAGGCTCGATTCCCCAGGACCCAGATGCACAAGGGGGCGCACGCATCTGGAGTTCGTTTGCAGTGGCTGGAGGCCCTGGCACGCCCATTCTCTCTAGCTTCCTCTTTCTCTGTCTGTCACTCTTAAATAAATAAATAAAAATAAACAAAATAAAAAATAATAATTGTCAACTAAGATTACTTTATCCAGTGAAGCTATCTATCCAAATTGATGGAGAAATAAGGACATTCCACAACAAAAACAGGCTAAAGGAATATATGAAGACTAAGCCAGCTCTACAGAAAATACTTGAAGGATCCTCCATGCTGAGGAGAAAGGAAAGCACACACATGAGGAAACAGAAAAAAATAAGCCATACTCAAATAATAGTTAATGCAAGAGAGTAAAAGAAAAATAGGAAGCACTAAAAAACAGAAGATGGGGAGAATAACTACATACCTTTTAGTAATAACTCTTAATATCAGTGATCTCAATGCCCCAACCAAAAGACACAGGCCTGCAGACCGGATTAAAAGGCAGGATCCTGCTGTTTGTTGCCTCTAAGAAACTCACCTCTCCGTAAAAGACAGACACTATCTTAGGATGAAAGGATGGAAAATGGTATTTCAAGCAAATGGGCTAGGAAACAAGCAGATATTGTTATCCTAATATCTGACAGGGTGGACTTAAACCAACATTAGTGAGAAATGAGAAAGAAGGTCACTTTATATTGATTAAAGGAAAAATTCAACAGGAAGACAATACAATTCTAAGCATATATGCATCTAACATGGGAACTCCTAATTTCATCAAACAAACACAACTAGACTTAAGGTCACAGATAACACAAATCACAATTGTAGTGGATGACTTCAATAACCCCTCTCTCATTAACTGACAGGTCATCCCAGCAAAAAGAGAGACATCTGGATTAAATGATGTTGTAGAACAAATGGACCTAACAAGTATCTACAGAACATTCCATCAAAATGCTGCAGAATACACATTCTTTTCAGCAGCAAATGGAACATTCTCTAAAATAGACCGTATATTAGGACACAAAGCAAATCTTAATAAATACAGGAAAATTGAAATAATTCCTTGGATTCTATCTGATCATAATGGGATTAAATTAAAAATCAGCAACAAGAAAAACTACAGAGCCTACACAAAATTACGGAGACTAAACAGTAACCCTACTGAATGATGAATGGATCATTGAAGAAATCAAAAAGGATATCAAAAAATTCATAGAGTCAAATGATAATGAGAACACAACATACCAAAACCTTTGGGAAACAGTGAGGGCAGTCCTAAGAGGGAAATTTATAGCTTTAATTTTTAATATTTTTGAGGTAGGGTCTCACTCTAGCCCAGGCTGACCTGGAATTCACTATGTAGTCTCAGGGTGGCCTTAAACTCATTGTAATTCTCCTACCTCTGCCTCCCAAATTCTGGGATTGGAGGCATGTGCCACCATATCCACCTATCCACCTTTTTTTTTTTTTTAATAAATAGAACACAATTCACAAAATAATTTTAAGAGCTTAGTATATGTGTGAATAGGATTCTCAAAGGAGAGACAGGGTAACAAAAAAAGCATTTGAGGAAATAGATCTTAAAATCCTAAAAGCTTTCAAACTTGAAAATTCTAACCTCACATGGCCAAAAAGTTCAACAATCTGAGCATGGAAAACATGGGAAACCCACACCAAAGAACATCGTAATTTAATTACTGAAAATCAGAGATAAAGAGAAAATGTAAAAAATAGCTGGAGGGAAGAAAAGGAAGGGAGATAAGAGTAATAGCAGGTTTCTTATCAGACATACAGCAATAGAAAAATGGTGAAGCAACTTTGTTAAAATACTGAAAGGGAAAAAGAAACTATCAACCTAGAAGGTTATACCTAATAAGAACAGCTTTCACCAAAAAAGGTAAAGTAAAGACTATTCAAAACTTACACAAACTGAAATGTTCCTCATGAGCAGACCAGATCCATAGGAAATGGTGAAGGAGGTACTTAACGTAGAAGGGTGGAAACACAGGTCCACACAAGCCAGTGCAGAGAACAGCGGATGTGGCAAAATATAAGGCTTACAGTATCCACTGTTGAGTATCTTCACTGGTGATTTCTCTCTCTCCCATTGAACTGCATGCAGAATGGTTTCTTCCAACTTTCTGTCAGCTGGTCTACATGGAGGAGGTTATCAGCTCAGTTCCGGCAGGATTTTTCAGTGGCCTTGCAGCCCAAGTATGTGAAGTCTTCAGCAGTAGGGTCTTACCATCTATTCCTGGTGGGAAACCAAGGGCCTTGGCAATGGTCTGGAGTGTTTTGGGGGCATCAGGGACCTCTGTGGCCAAGAACTCACTGGAAGGTATCCCATCCCTGGCACTGAAAATTTTCTAGTAACGATCTATGGCTCCTGAGTGTTCCATTGTCCAAAAAAGTAGGTTTCCATATGATTTATTTATATCCTCTTAGATTGTGATTAGCCCTCCCTCTGCCTTTCCTTTACTCAATCTACAGAACCTATCTTAAAAAAAATAAAACAAAACAAAAAACAAAAAAGCTCACTAGAGCTAATTACGAATGTAGCGTACTTGCAGGCTACAACATTAATATATGCAGAACATCAGTTATATTTCTATTCACTAACAATGAATAACTCTAAGTCAAAATTATTTATCATTTATAACAGCATCCAAAATATGAACTATTTAGAGATAAATGGGACAACACGCAAATCCTTTACACTGAAGACTAGAAAGCATTTCTGAGACTTATTAGAGAGATGTGCCTTGTCCCTGCTTTAGCAGCTCCAAACTTTGGCAGTATTTGATGTTAATTATAAAAGTTATAGGGGAGGGGGCTGGAGAGATGGCTTAGTGGTTAAGGCATTTGTCTGCAAAGCCAAAGGATCCCTGTCCGATTCTCCAGGACCCACGTAAGCCAGATGCACAAGGGGGCGCGTGCATCTGGAGTTCGTTTGCAGTGGCTGGAGGCCCTGGTGTGCCCATTCTCTCTCTCTCTCTCTCTCTCTCTCTCTCTCTCTCTGACTTTTTCTCTCTCTCAAATAAATAAATAAATAAAATATATTTTAAAAAAAAGTTCCAGGGAGCCTGGCATGATGGCTCACCTTTAATCCCAGCTCTCGGGAATTAGAGGTAGGAGGATCTCCGAGAGTCCAAGGCCACACTGAGACTACATAGTGAATCCCAGGTCAGCCTGAGCTAGAGTGAACTCTGCCTCGGTGGTGGTGGTGGGGGGGCAGTTACAGGGAAACGAGAAAGACTTCCAATAGTCTAAAACAGTTTTGAACATCTGATCTCAGCGCTTATCTTAAAGCTGAAGTAGGGGCTGGGAGATGGCTTAGTAGGTGAAGTGCTTGCCTTGAAGGCACAAGCACCCAAGTTTGATTCCTAGTGCCCTGGGTATGCTGGCACACACCTGTAATCCCAGTGTGAGATAAGAGGAACCTTGGTGCTTGCTGGCTAGTTAGTTTAGCCTACTTGGTGAACTCCAGACCACTGAGAGACCCAGTCTTAAATGGTTTTCTTGAGGGTGACAGCTGAAGCTGTCCTCTGGCCTCCAATGCATGTGCATCCACACATATACATGCCCACATAGATATGAACACACACACACACACACACACATACACACACATATGCATTCTGCATACATATGTATAAGCACAAATGTATAAAGCGAAAGTAGTTAATACCGTTGTATTGGTATAAAGATTGATAAATCACTGGAGGGGCTGAAAGATGGCTTAGTAGTTAAGACACTTGCCTTCAAAGCCTAAGGACTCAGTTTCCATACCCCAGGATCCACAGAAGCCATATGCTCAAGGTGGCTCATGCATCTAGAGTTCATTTGCAGCCACTAGAGGCCCTGGCATGCCCATTCTCTCTATCTGCCTCTCTCCAATAAATAAATAAATATTTTTAAAAAGAAATCATTGGAACAGAAATAAACTCATCATGAATATATAGATAAATAATTTTGTTTGTTTTTGTTTTTTGAAGTAGGGTCACACTCTAGCCCAGGCTGACCTGAAATTCACTCTGTAGTCTCAGGATGGCCTTGAACTCACAGATATCCTCTTACCTCTGCCTCCCAAGTGCTGGGATTAAAGGCATGTGCCACCACGCCCAGCTAGACAAGTAAGTTTTAAAAATATTTTTAAATATTTTATTTATTTATTTGACAGAGAAAGAGGGAGAAAGACAGAGAGAGAGAGAGAGAGAATGGGCACACCAAAACCTCAAGCTACTGCAAATGAACTCCAGATTCGTGCTCCCCCTTGTGCATTTGGCTAACGTGGGTCCTGGGGAATTGAACCTGGGTCCTTTGGCTTTGCAGGCAAATGCCTTAACCGCTAAGCCATCCCTCCAGCCCTATTTTTATTTGTTTATAAGGAGAAAGAGAGACAGAGAGTGTCCCAGGAAATCTAGCCACCATAAACAAACTCCAGATACATGCACCACTTTATACATCTGGCTTTACGTGGGTACTGGGGATCTGAACCTACATTGTTAGGCTTTGAAGGCAAATACATTAACCACCAAATCATCTCTCCAGCCCCTAGATAAGTAATATACGTATTAATTATTTTTGACAAATGCACACAGGCAATTCAGTGGAGAAAGGCTGTCGTCTTCACATTCTGGTATTAGGATGTGTCACCTGAAGGACTCAGGAACCAGATAGATGCCATGACAGGCTTCAGAGTCCTCAGTAGGCCTAAGTTTCTGTTTCCCGGCAAGATCTCTGGTAAGGGTGAGTTTAACAGTTACTGAAAACTGACTATGCCATACATTCCTGAAGTCATAAGATAAGCTCAATTCCCCTAGCCCCAGCCCACCAACTTTGCCCGCCAAAATCCTAAGCCAACCAGAAGAGTACACTGTTTAAATCAACCAATCATGTACCCATCCCTTTCTTCTATGTTCAAATCCCTATAAAAACCTTACCCTCCCACTACTCGGGGCTCTTGTATGGATCCACTGCGTTGGTGAAGTCAAGAGACCGAGCATAAGCCCGAAATAAAGCTCCTTGCCCTTGCATATGTGTTTGGTTCTCCTTGGTGGTCACTGGGGATGCCAAGAACTGGGCATAACATCACCCCAACTTGGAGAGAACTTTACATTGCATGACAGAATTGGCAGATTGGACTACACAAATATTTAGGTTTTATGTGTGGAAAAGATAACCTAAACATGCACGCCATGGTTTGGATTGTAAAAATCCCTCAAGGGCTCCTGTGCTGAATGCTTAGTACTTACTATTGGCAGGTGGCAGGTTTTCAAAGGTAGCACCTAGTAGAGAAAGGGTGGGGCAGTGAGGGCAGGCTGTGAAGGGGCGCTGGGACTCCTGCTTCTCTCTGCTTCTGGCTACTGCACACCTTACCGAGGCCCGTGACCCTGCCAGAGCACCGAGGGAGCACAGACAGAGACTACTGGAACCGGAAGCCAAAGAAATCTTTCTTCCCTTGGGAAAAGGAATCAACAGAAAGTCGATCAACCTACTGTGCAGTCTCCGTGTGTGTGGTGTATGCCTATGTGTATGTCTGTGTGTGTAGGGGCATATTATTCCTCAAGAATGTCATCCACCTTTTTTTTTTTTTTTTTTTTTGAGACAGTGTCTCTTCACTGGCTAGGAGCTCACCAGTTAGGCTAGGCTGGCTGGCCGGCACATCCTGGGGATGTACCTGTCTCTACTTCCCCAACACTGGGATTACAAGTACATGCAGACACTCCTGGCTTTTTCATATGGATCCTGGGGATCAAATTCAGATCCTCATGCTTTACCAACTGAGCTATCTCTCTCTCTCTCTCTCTCTCTTTTTTTTTTTTTTCCAACGTAGGGTTTCACTCTAGTCCATGCTGACCTGAAATTCACTATGTAGTCTCAGGGTGGCCTCAAACTCATGGTGATCCTCCTAACTCTGTCTCCCCAGTTCTGGGATAAAGACGTGTGCCACCACACCCGGCTTGAGCTGTCTCTTCAACCCCAACAATATGTAGTCTTCTGAAGTGAAGCTATATCCATAAGACATATCAACAAAAGATTAAATTCAATAAACTGGCAAGAGCTAATGAAGATAAGTAAGAAAAAGAACATTAGCAGGCACATCACAGGAAAAAGTATAACTGGCTGATAACTCTATAAAAATTCCTCAACATAAGCCGGGCGTGGTGGCGCACGCCTTTAATCCCAGCACTCGGGAAGCAGAGGTAGGAGGATCGCCGTGAGTTCCAGGCCACCCTGAGACTCCATAGTGAATTCCAGGTCAGCCTGGGCTGGGTTAGAGTGAGACCCTACCTCGAAAAAAAAAAAAAAAAAAATTCCTCAACATAGGGCTGGAGAGATGGCTTCGTGGTTAAGGCGCTTTCCCTGCAAAGCCAAAGGACCCAGGTTCAATTCCCTAGGACCCATGTAAGCCAGATGCACAAGGTGGTGCATGCATCTAGAGTTCGTTTGCAGTGACTAGAGGCCCTAGTGTGCCCATTCTCTCTCTCTCTGCCTCTCTTTCTCAAATAAATAAAATTAATTTTTTTTAATTCCTCAAGATAATTATTGAATAAGGAGACATAAATACTTGATCTCAACCCCAGCTTTGTTGTTTTCCGTTGTTATAATTTTGGCCAAGAAGCTGAACTCTGACTTCACGGTGATCCCATCTATGCTATTTATAATTCTGTCATATTAATCATCATTTGACCTGTCTCAGACCTCATTCATGTGACCGTCCTCTCAACCGATGTATCGAGAGCTGCTGGAAGATGGTGACTTTGGTCATGACCAGCACCTCAACAGTTATTGGTCTGTAAGACTCTCACCACACACACTCATTTGATGGATATCTTTTTTTTTATTTGAATTTTTATCTTTTAATTTTAATGCTTTTGGTTTTTCAAGGTAGGGTCTCACTCTGGTCCAGGCTGACCTGGAATTCACTATATTGTCTCGGGGTGGCCTCAAACTCACAGGGATCCTCCTACCTCTGCCTCCCAAGGGCTGGGATTAAAAGTGTGCACCACCACACCCGGTTCTCACTACGTCTTTTTAAAAAATATTTTTATTTATTTATTTGCAAGATGAGAGAGAGAGAGAGAGAGAGAGAGAATGGGCCAGCCAGGACCTCCAGCCACTGCAAACGAACTCCAGATGTGTGTGCCACTTTGTGCATCTAGCTTTCCGTGGGTACTGGGGAATCAAACCTGGGTCATTAGTCTTTGCAAGCAAGTGCCTTAACTGCTGAGCCATCTCTCCAGTCCCTGACTGAGCCTTGTCTTTAAATAAACAAATAGGGGCTGGGAATATGGCACTTGCTTAAAAAGCCTGCTGGCCCAGGTTCAATTCCCAAGCTACCCACATAAGTCAGATGCAAAAAGTGGCACATGTGGAGCATTCATTTGCAGTGGATAGAGGCCCTAGCACCCGCCCCATGCATATATGTGCAAATAAATAAATTAAATTAAAAATAAATAAGTCACAAAGCAAGCAAGCTATACAGAGTAAGACCCAAGCTATGCATGATGGTGCACACTTCTAATTGCAGCAGTCAAGAGACCAAGGCAGGAGGATGGGGAGTTCCAAGACTAGTTTGGGTTACATGGTGAGACTCTATCTCAAAGAAATTAAGAATAAACCCAATGTCTGTCTTCCCTGCTTACTGAGGAATTGCAACAGTACCCTTTCACACCCAGTTCAATGTCTTCCATCACCCAGGACCGTGATGCCTTTGGATCCTTTCATTCTTTTTCCTTTGGTTTTTGAGGTAGGGTCTCATTCTAGTTCAGGCTGACCTGGAATTCACTATGTAGTCTCAGGGTGGCCTTGAACTCACAGGATCCTAGTATCTCTGCCTTCCAAGTGCTGGAATTAAGGCATGTGCCCCCACACCCGGCTCTGCTTTCAGTTCTTTGAACTGAGAGAACAACCTCTTAGAACAAGGTCTACATTTTATTATTTTCTCTCTCTCTCTCTCTCTCTCTTTTTTTTTTTTTTTTTTTTTTGAGGTAGGGTCTCGCTCTAGCTCAGGCTGACCTGGAATTCACTATGTAGTCTCAAGGTGGCCTTGAACTCACAGGATCCTCTTATCTCTGCCTCCCGAGTGCTGGGATTAAAGGCATGTGCCACTATGCCCCACTTTTTGTTTTGCTTTTTGGGGGTAGAATCTCCCTCTAGCCCAAACTGACCTGGAATTCACCAAGTAGTCTCAGAGTGGCCTCAAACTCACAGTGATCCTCATATATCTGCCCCCCTAGTGCTGGGATTAGAGGCATGTGCCACCATGCCTGGCCATTTAATTATTCGCTAGCCCATTTAATTATTTTCAAATCCCACAAAATAACATCATAACGGACGTCTGTTGATATAGACTGAAACTCATCGAGAGAAAGAAGGGTTGTTATGCACAGAGTGTTCGTCTCAAAGGTAAAGTGACAATCTTAATTTACTTCCTGTTGCGATTCTTTGGGAAATGGAGAAATTCTAAAACAAAGACAGGAAACCAAAGTGCATTATAAAACCTGGCTGAATCCACCAGGGCTGTTTGCATTTTAGCCCAGAATGCATTGAATTTAGGCGTTCCTGACTCACACGTTTCTAATGCAAATACGTCTAACCTTCAATAATTCAAAAGTGAATTATCAAGTTCGAGGATTAGCTAGGCTTTCTGCCTCTGCTCTCTCCAGCTACGCAGACCCTTGGGCGCCTTTTCCTTCTTCCTGTGCGTGAATGGCAGTGGGATTAACTCATTATGAATAAAGGAAACATCTGTGTTGTGTAAAAGGCAGCAAGCAACTCAGAGAAACCCAACAGCACCTGTACATGGTTCTATTACTGGTCGTAGATTTTACTGAAATAAAACTGTCACCATATTCACAATTCAAAGGTAGCTCTTGAAGTAGTTCATCAGAGAAGAATCTTCCCTCATGCCAACTAAAGAACTAACTAAATAAAGCATTTTATTTACAATAATAATAATAAAAAGTATTGATTTGGCTCACTGACAGTGTCTACAGACTGGACAGGAAGTGAAATGTAGGCACCACTGTCCATGCCTTCCCCAGTGGCAGGAAATCCACTGTTCACCCTTGTCATTTGGATGGCCAATTAACTGAAGAGGTTTTGTTTGTTTATTTGGTTGGTTTGGTTTTTCGAGGTAGGGTCTCACTCTAGCCCAGCCTGACCTGTAATTCACTCTGCAATCTCAGGGTGGCTTCGAACTCACGGCAATCCTCCTACCTCTACCTCCCAGAGTGCTGGCCGGGCTCCAATCGAAGGTTTTGATTCTGTTCAAATCCTTTGCTTTGGTCCAGCGGTGTTCCTCTCGTCAAAGTAAGGAAAGGCAAGTTAGGGGCATTCTCAAGCCTGGTACGTGTGATTTTTTTGTCTTTATTTCTTTGTTTTCTTTTCCTGTTGTGTGTGTGGGCGGGGGCTGCCCCATATATATGCTTGCTTGAGCAGGGGGAGGAGGGCTTGCCTATGGAAGCCAGAGCAGAATGTCTGGTGTCCCACTCCATAGCTCTTCTGCCTGCTCTTGTTTTGAGCTGGAGTCTACTGATTCCAGAGCTTGCAGGGCTCCAGTTCCCAGGTCTGGCTCCCTTTCAGGATCAGGGTCACAGGTATGCAGGGACACACCCAGGGGTTTCCGTGGCTTCTGGAGATTTGTACTCTGGTAGGCTCAGTCCTCCTTGGGCCCTCATGCTTGCCCAGGAAGTGCAATTTACTGCTGAACCGTTTCTCCAGTACTCATCTTTTATTTCTTTCATTTTTCTATCACTATTGATACATTATGACTATCAGCTTTTATGCACACAAACACACACAACTCACAGCGGAATGGCAGCACCTCTGAAAAGGGGATAAAAAGACTTTTAAAGGGAGATGGATGTGTGAAGCTTTAATCTGGGCAACTGTCCTCTCTCTCTCCCCTTGCAAATAAATAAATTATTAAAAAGGAGGAGGAGAAGAAGAAGACTTCAGGATGGAGAAATGGCTTAGCAGTTAAGACACTTCTCTCTGTGAAGCCTAAGGACCCATATTCGACTCCCTGGATCCATGTAAGCCAGATGTACAAGGTGACACATGTTCAAGGCTGCACATGCAGACAAGGTGGTACATGCATCTGGAGTTCAATTACAGTGGATGGAGGCCCTGGTGTGCCAATTCTCTCTTCTCATTAAAAAAACTAAAGGGGGTGTGTGTGAAAAGATGGCTTAGCAGTTAAGGTGCATGTCTGAGAAACCTAAGGACCCAGGTTCAACTCTCCAGGTCCCACATAGCCAGATACACATGGGTGCATGCATCTAGAGTTCATTTGCAATGGCTAGAGGCCCTGGCATGCTCATTGTCTCTCCATCTCTTTCTGTCTCTCTCCCTTTCTCTGTCTTAAATAAATAAATAAAAAATATTTTTTTTTAAAAAGGCCAGACTATTATTGGGCTTGCCTCAAAAATAGATAAATAAATAAACATTTTTAAAAGAACACTTCCAAAACAATATACAGTATGCATTGATTTGTACAATCATCATGTAGGGGTGGCCTGTCACATCAGCTATAGGATGCAGACCTGGTTACCCAGTCATCAGCTGTGGGAAATAAATTTAAGGCAAGTTGGTTATTTGGCCCAGGACAAAAAGTGCAACTGTCAAGTATTTTACCCCAATGTGTCAGCCCTGCTCTATCCCAGTGAATCCCATCGATACAAGGCCAGTCACACTGGTTCTTCTCTGCAGAACAATGAGCCAGGAGTTGATTTGTTTAAGTCCTCTGGTGAATTCTTCCACATGGTGTCTTGTCGCTCGCATCGCTGCATTGTGTTTTCACAAGCTTCTCCCGCAGCTGCGTGAGAAGGAAGGAAGTGCCACGGAAGGAGACGCGTTCTCAGACTTGCCTTTCTTTCTCCTAAATTTAGCACCTGGCCTACGGAATATTAAGCAGATGGCTCAGCAGGGACATGCTTACTTTTTTTTTTTTTTTTTTAATACCTGCCACTGGGATGTTTGACATTTTGACTTGCCAGGGAATAAGAGTTTAGAGCTCATTACTGTGTAAATGTGTGTGTGTGTTCACAGGCATGCTGAGGGATCAGTCTCTTAATGTTCTAAAATTAGGAAAAAATTATTGAGATAGAAGGGTCGCCCTGAATTAGAGGGCAGCCTGGGCAACAGTGAGAACCTGTGAAAGAGAGAAGAGAGGGAGGGAGGGGAAGAAAGAGAAAGAAAGAAAAAAGAAAGAAAAGGAAGGAAGGAAGAAGAAAAGAAGGAAAAAAGGAGGGAGAGAGGAAGGAAAGGAAGAAAGGGAAAGGAAGGGGAGGAAGGGATATTTATTGAAGAAGTAATTCAAATCCCACTAAGATGGAGGACAGGGTTGTTTCTTCTCCAGTGATGGCATCTGATAATCTGACAGGAACAGTCTTTATATTTGAAGACACCAATTTAAAGCTCACAGAGACCACTTTGACCCGTGTCAGGAGAAGCAGCTGTTGAACAAGAATCCCACATTCATAAACAGTGGGTCATCTTATAGGCAATAAATACGGCTTTAAAGAAAAAACAGTGAACATTCAAATGTGAAAGGCATTTGGGAGGTATGATAAGCTAACCTAAGACATGGGCACTGAGGGAGGCAGGATGGTCTCAAGGAACCCTGAATTTCTGGCTTGATGACAAAGCAAATGACAGCATTGCTCAGGATGTCTGACAAGAGACCACTATTTATTTGCCTAATCATTATGTCTGGAAATGAACTGTCTCCCTAAAAGGTTCACATGTTGAAGTCTTGGTTCCCAGCAACAGGATGATGAGGGCACTAACGTCATCAATGAACTAACCCATTGATGAGTTCCTAGCTGAATGGGCTATTACGAGGGGGTCACTGGGGGCGTATCTTGAGAAGTTACCTCCCTTGTCTCTTTCCTGGCTGCCACGAGCTGAGCAGGTGAGTCCAGAATTTCCTTGGACGTGGCAGCTGGAGATGCAGACTTGGGATTGGTGTGAGGGGAGGTCAGCATCCGTAGCGATCATCTCCAGCCGGCAGATCTTCTCTTTCCTCAGCCTATTGTCCTGGAAAGGCCGGCGTTTCCTTCATGAGCTCTTCACTTGCACCTTCCTTTGAACGGAGCACTGCAAAGTGCTCTTCATTACCAGTGGAAATACGACATTCTGTGACCTTTGTGATTTTTTGTTTGTTTGTTTGTTTTTCGGTAGGGTCTCACTCTAGCCCAGGCTGACCTGAAACTCACTGTGTAGTCTCAGGGTGGCCTTGAACTCACAGCGACCCTCCTACCTCTGCCTCCCAAGTGCTGGGATTAAAGGCGTGCACCACTACGCATGGCTCCTTTGCAATATTTTAAACCTTATAACTCTCTTACTATTTTTATAAATGTGTAGAGAAATGGAAAAAGATAGTAAAGCTATTATTGAATTCATGTATTGGAATTTCAGGCATTCAAATCATTGAGAATGCAAGTGTTTCTTTCTTTGTGATGTGGCGAGAGTAGTTTGCACATTTCTTACCTTCCTCCTCAGCTTACTCAGAAGGAACAAAGTTCCCTGTGGCCTGGTGAACTGCTTGGCACCTTCTCCAGTTTGGATCAACTTCCAGTGTGTTATTTGCACAAGCGTAGGAAATATTTCTGAGAGTTCAGCACAGGGTTTCTGCTGTTGTTACGTTGGGATACCTTCGTTTTTTCTGCAGTAACCAATTTCTGACTTCATGTTGCTAAGTTCAAGGTCTCATATGTTCCTCTGGTGGGTGTCTACAGTCTCCCGCACCATGGTGGTGTCAGCATCCCCACTGTAAGCTGTGGCTTCCATAATTCTTACAGGCCATTGTATTTCACTCCAGCTATATCACTTGTGAGTTATTTGCAACAATTTCTTATCAGCTAGCCAAGTCTCCCATTGATTATCCCCTTTTATAAAATGTCGTGTGGATAAAACTGTGGGAGGTGACACACACTGTGACGGCACACTTTTGGTGTCTGCACGTGAATGGAACAATAGACAGAGTGACCAATCACGGGCAGACTTTGAATGAAGTAGTGTAATTGGTCATAGATCATGATGCACAGCTTATGGTCATGTGACAACCAGGGACTGGGGAAATAGCTCAGTGAACAAGAGCACTTGCTGTGCAAACATGGAGTCCTGAGTTCAAACCCCACCACCCATGTATAGCAGTGGGCATGGATGCAAAGCCCTGGTGCTGAGGTGAAAATGTCCTCCTCCTCTGGCCTTCTCACTCATGTGCACAGGACATGCAACTGCACACATACATGCACACACCGCACCCATACTATGCTCACACACAGAATTTGTACTTTATGCAATGTCTGAATTGAACCATACCATTTGAGAACTAGGCTTTTTAACTAAGCAATATGACTGACAAATGTACAGACCAGAGCCATGAAATGTGGGCCCTATCTGTGTGCAATACCAGGTCAGAGCTATCAAGTAAAGTCAGTGCCCACAAGACATTCATTCTCTCTTATGTATTTATTTATCATTTTTGGTTTTTAGGTTTTTTGAGGTAGCAACTTTCTGTAGCCCAGGCTGACCTGGAATTCACTATGTAGTCTCAGGGTGGCCTCGAACTCACAGCGGTCCTCCTACCTCTGCCTCCTGAGAGCTGGGATTAAAGTTGCACACTTTAATTTTTTTTTTCCAAGAAGCCATTTTTATTTTTTATTTTTTTTGGTTTTTTATTTCTTTATTGACAACTTCCATAATTGTAAACAATATCCCATGGTAATTTCTTCCTTCCCCCCACTTTCCCCTTTGAAACTCTACTCTCCATCATATCTCATCCCCCTCTCAGTCAGTTTCTCTTTATTTATTTTTTTAAATTTTATTTATTTATTTGTTTATTTATTTATTTTTGGTTTTCGAGGTAGGGTCTCGCTCTAGTTCAGGCTGACCTGGAATTCACTATGTAGTTTCAGGGTGGCCTTGAACTCACAGCGGTCCTCCTACCTCTGCCTCCCGAGTGCTGGGATTAAAGGCCTGCGCCACCATGCCCAGCCAGTTTCTCTTTATTTATTGATTTTTTTGATTTTTCGAGGTAGGGTCTCACTCTAGTTCAGGCTGACCTGGAATTCACTATGTAGTCTCAGGGTGGCCTCGAACTCATGGCAATCCTCTTACCTCTGCCTCCCAAGTGCTGGGATTAAAGGCGTGCGCCACCACGCCCGGCTAGTTTCTCTTTATTTTGATGTCATGATATTTTCCTCATATTATGATGGTCTTGTGTAGGAAGTGTCAGGCACTATGAGGTCATGGATATCCAGGCTATTTTGTGTCTGGGAGGAGCACATTGCTAGGTATCCTACCCTTCCTTTGGCTCTTACATTCTTACCGCCACCTCTTCTGCAATGGAACCTGAGCCTTGGAAGGTGTGATAGAGATGTTTCAGTGCTGTGCATTCCTCTGTCACTTCTTCTCAGCACCATGGTGCCTTCTGAGTCATCCCAAGGTCACTGCCATCTGAAAAGAGAAGCTTCTCTAACCAAAAGTGAGAGTAGCATTAATATATGGGTATGGGGCTGGAGAGATGGTTAAGCAGTTAAGGCACATGCCTGAGAAGCCTAAGGACCCCAGTTCGATTCTCCAGGTCCCATGTTAGCCAGATGCACATGGTGGTGCATGCGTCTGGAATTTGTTTGCAGTGGCTAGGGGACCTGGTGTGCCCATTCTCACTTTCTCTCTCTCTCCCTCACTCTCTCTGTCTCTAATTAATAAATAAATAAAAGTAAAATCTTAATACATATAATATATGTGTGTATATATATATATATATATATATATATATATATATATATATATTAAGAGAAGTGCTTTCCTGGGCAGTTTGGTGAGCATAGTATATACTTTTAGCCAGACACCAGCAGACATTACACCCCTAGGGCTCATGACTACCCCTGTTGTAGGTTTTCAGTATCAGGGATGTATTCCCTCCCATGGAGTGGACCTACAGTCCAATTAAGGAGCAGTTGGTTTCCCCCATAACAGATGTGACACTATTGCACCTGTTGGCTCATTTGGCCTGGCTGGCCAAATATAAGGCTTGTAGTGTCTACTGTTGAGTATCTTCACTGGTGATTTCTCTCTCTCCCATTCAACTGCATGCAGGCACACTTTAATTTTTGAGACAGGATGTCATGTAGCTCAGCCTGGCCTCAAATTCACTATGTACTTAAGGATGACCTTGAGCTAAGATTTCCTTCTGCCTTCTGCTAGGATAACAAGCATATCACCTCACCCAGCTTATGCAATACTGGGGATCAAACTCAGTTTGTGCGTACTAGACAAGCACTTTACCAACCGAGATACATCCTCAGGCCCCAAAGCTTAAGGTCCAATGCTTCTCTTCACTTACTTACATCATTTGTTCACTCAGCAGCTTGGTTGGGCACCTGTTGTCTCAGTACCAAATGCTACTGAGTTTATGCATAGGTCATCTCACTCACAGGCTTATGGACATCGATCAGTGCGGCTCGTGCTGAGTTCTTACAGAGAGTTGCACTTTCTCACGGGAACAATTACCCAACGTCTTTACTGAGAAAAAGAGCTGAGGGGGCAGCTGAGGTCTCAGTTGTCTACTGGAGAGGCTTCATGGCCTCTGGCTGGAAGGAGATCTTAGAGCTTGTACTCTCTATCAGAATGAGGCATGTCTTTCTAGTTCTCTGCTCTCTTCATGGTATTTACTTTGAAAACAACAATAAGTCTGGGAATAGAAGGTCTAAATTTAAATAGTAGTCCTAGTGACTAGTAAAAACTAAAGATAATAATGTCTTACCATTACTTAGACTTTGTAACGATTTATCTATTATTATTATTATTATTATTATTATTATTTGGTTTTTCAAGGTAGGGTCTCACTCTAGCCCAGGCTGACCTGGAATTCACTATGTAGTCTCAGGGTGGCCTCAAACTCATGGTGATCCTCCCATCTCTGCCTCCTCAGTGCCGGGATTAAAGGTGTGTGCCACAATGCCTGGCTTTTTTTTTTTTTTCTTTTCTAAATGTTTTTATTGGAAAACTTCCATAATTATAGACAATAAACCATGATAATTCCCTCCCCCCTCACTTTCCCCTTCACAACTCCACTCTCCATCATATCCCTTCTCCCCCTCAACTACTCTTACTTTTATTTTGATGTCATCAACTTTTCCTTCTATTATGAGGACCTTGTGTAGGTAGTGCCAGGCACTGAGAGGTCATGGATATCCAGGCCATTCTGTGTCTGGAAGACTGCATTGTAAGTAGTCCTACCCTTCCTTTGGCTCTTACATTCTTTCTGTCACCTCTTCCACAATGGAACCTGAGCAGAGGTTTCAGGGCTGAGCACTCCTCTGTCACTTCTTCTCAGTGCCTTCTGAGTCATCCCAAGGTCACTGACATCTGAAAAGGGAAGCTTCTCTAACCAAAAGTGAGAGTAGCATTAATATATGGGAATGAACATTTAGAGAAGTGTTTACCAGGCAGTTTGGTGAGCATAATATATGCATTTAGCCAGACACTAGCAGGTGTTACACCCCTAGGGCTCATGACCTCCCCCATCATATGTTTTCAGTATCAGGCATGTATTCCCTCCCATAGAGCAGGCTTCCAGTCCAATTAGAGAGCACTTGGTTTTCCCCAAAAGAGACATGCCACTATTGCACTTGCTGGTTCATTTGGCCTGGCTGGCCAAATTTAAGGCTTGTAGTGTCCACTGTTGTTTACTCCACTGATGACTTCTCTCTCTCCCATAGAACTGCATGCAGCATAGCTTTTTCCAACTTTCTGTCAGCTGGTCTACAGGGAGGAGGTTTACAGTTCAGCTCAGCAAGATTTCTCAGTGGCCTTGTAGCCCAAGTATATGGAGTGTTCACCAATAGGGTCTTACCATCTATTCCTGGTGAGAAACCAAGAGCCTTGGCAATGGCCTGTAATGTTGTATGGGCATCAGGGACCTCCCTGGCCAAAACTCACTGGAAGGTATCCCATCCCTGACACTGAAATATTTCTAGTAATAGTCTATGGCTTCTGGGTATGCCATTGTCCAAACAAGTAGGTTACCATATGACTTAGTCATACCCCCTTAGATTTTGATTAACCCTACCCCCACTGTTGCATTCAGGTTCGCATTGCTGGTAGAAATCACCCAACCAAGAGCAGCATGTGGGAAAAAGAGGTTCATTTTGGCTTACAGGCTCAAGGGGAAGCTCCATGATGTCAGGGGAAAACAATGGTGTGAGCAGAGGGTGGACCTCACCCACTGGCCAACATCAGGTGAACAATAGCAATAGGAAAGTGTGCCAAACACTAGCAAGGGGGAGCTGGCTATAACACTCATAAGCCCGCCCCCAACAATACACTGCCTCCAAGAGGCATTAATTCCCAAATCTCAACTTCCGGTTAAGATGGGGGTGTAGGAACCACGCCAAAGCAGCCTAGGGGAGAAAAAGCCAAAAAAAAAAAAAAACAAAAAACAAAAACAAAAACAAAAAAAAACCAGCAAAATACACTCTTCTACTAAAAAGTGAGGTGTATAAGAAATTAAAATGGCAGCAGAGAAGTAGGAGAGAACCAGAGCATCCAGAGCCCACATAGGCAGGCAGAAGCGTCTCCAACAGCGGAGGCACCAGGTCTGCAGGACCACAGCTGCAAGGCTCAGCTTGAGCTGCAGGAAAAGCCAGGTGAGGGGATTTTCCACTCACACCGGAGCTCTTCGCAACTCAAGAAACATGAAGGGAGAACCGCAGTGAACAATGGAGGAGCAGATCATAAGGTAGAGGATCACATGGACCAGGGAGAGAACTAGGGCCACCATCGACAGCCTCCCCTCTAGTGCAAGCGCCAGCAAGCACCAGAGACCAGTGGAAGGGAGCTCACAGCTCCAGCACCAGCGAACAGAGCAGCGATCCAACAACCCAGCCAGCCTACTTGAATCCACAGTGCACCAAAGAGGGACCCAAGCAGGAGCGCAGCATAACTGAGACCAAAACTATCCCAAAAGGTAACTGGGATTACACCATGTCTGTACCCGCCTAATAAAACTGGTATATAGGCCTGAACCAGAACTGCTAACTGCACCTTCCATATCAGGATAAATTATATGTTAAATCTGATGGATGGTTGGATTTGCCATTCTTAAATAAGCTATATTTGGGGCTTGTTATTTGTTGCTTCTTGATTTATACTGGCTTTGTTTCCTCTTCTGTTATACATTAGGGAAGGGTCTCACTTGGTCACAAGCTGACTTGGAACACTCAACTGACCAGAAATCTTAACCTCCTTGTTGTCAGGATTAAGGGTGTGGGGCACCACACACCCTAAGGAACAGTTAGAGGATCTGGTTATCATAATACCTACTCTTGGATGAATACTCTGTGCTGTTTTTCATTGAAAGTATACATTGTTTAGTTAAATTTTAGAATCTGCCTATATTATGTTCCACTCAGCCTACTTTAATAATCTCATAGCACACAAACCCAGCACCTAGGGTCACTTTTGTAGATACTCTGAGAGTCTTGAGAGCCACACCTAGCACCTTAAGCTCCTACCCTGAAGATATATAACATCAGATTGATTGATACATCCAATAATACTGCAGCTAACTAGAAAATCCAAATCTCCATCAGCTGGGAATCTAGCATTCAGAACACCTAAGTTTATGAGGGACACCTGAATCAAACCACCACACCCACCCTTCCTTTATTCAGTCTCTTCCCTTGACCTCACTTAGGCTTTTCCACCCCCAGTAATATGTTCATCTACTTCCCTATATACAATACCATCCCCTTAAGTCCACACCTCTCCTCCCTCCCTTATAGCCCCTTTTTAGCTTACTGGCCTCTGCTGCTGAGTTTTATTCCAACTTACACACAAGTCCAAATATTTGTAGCTGGGATCCCCATATGAGACAGAACATATGGTGCTGGGCTTTCTGGGTCTGGGTTACCTCATTAAGTATCATCCTTTCCAGGTCCATCCATTTCCCTGAAAATTTCATAATTTCATTTTTCTTTGCTGCTGAATAGAACTCCATTTTATAAATGTACCACATCTTCATTATCCACTCATCAGTTGAGGGACATCTAGGCTGGTTCCATTTTCTAGCTACTGTGAACAGAGCAGCAATAAACATGGTTGAGTAAGTATCTTTAAGGTAGTGAGATGAGTCCTTAGGATATATGCTTAGGAGTGGTATATGTAGGTCATATGGTAAATCTATTTTTGGCTGTCTCAGGAACATCCATACTGATTTCCATAATGGCTGTACCAGTTTATATTCTCACCAACAGTGTAGAAGGGGTTCCTCAACAGCATTTATTGTCATTTGTTTTCTTGATAATAGCTATTCTGACAGGAGTGAGATGGAATCTCAAAGTAGTTTTAATTTGCATTTCCCTGATGGCTAAGGATATAGAACATTTCTTTTAGATGTTTATAGGCCATCTGTATTTCTTCCTTTGAGAACTTTCTATTTGGTTCCATGGCCCACTTTTAAAAAAAATATTTTTAAATTTATTTTTATTTTTTATTTGAGGGAGAGAGAAAGAGCCAGAGAGAGGTGAGAGAGAGAGAGAGAAAGAGAGAGAGAGAATTGGCAGGCCAGGGCCTTCAGCTGCTGCAAATGAACTCCAGACGCATGCGCCACGTTGTGCATCTGGGTCTTGGGGAATCTAACCTGGGTCCTTTGGCTTTGCAGGAAAATGCCTTAACTGCTAAACAATCTCTCCAACTCCACAGCCCATTTTTAAATTGGGTTGTTTGATTTCTTATTACTTAGTTTTAGAGTTCTTTGTATATCCTAGATATTAATCCTCTGTCAGATATATAGCTGGCAAAGATTTTCTCCCATTCTGTAGGTTGTCTCTTTGCTGTATTCATAGGGTCCTTTGTTGTACAAAAACTTTGTAATTTCATGAGATCCCAGCAGTTGATTAGTGGTTTTATTTCCTGAGACAATGGGGTTATATTCAGAAAGTTGTTGCTCATGCCAATATGTTGAAGGGTTTTCCCTACTTTTTCCTCTAGCAGTTTCAGAGTCTCAGAAAGGTATTTGATCCATTTGGACTTAATTCTTGTGCATGCAGAGATAAGGATCTATTTTCATCCTTCTACATATAGATATCCAGTTTTCCCAGCATCATTTGCTGAAGAGGCTGTCTTTTCTCTAATGAGTATTTTCGACATTTATGTCAAATATCAGGTGGCTATAGCTACCCAGACTTACATCTGGGTCCTCTATTCTGTTCCATTGATCTACTTGTCTGCTTTTGTGCCAGTACCATACCGTTTTTGTTACTATGGCTCTGTAATATAGGTTAAAATCTGGTATGATGATACCACCAGCCTTATTTTTTTTTTTTTTGGTTTTTCGAGGTAGGGTCTCACTCTAGCTCAGGCTGACCTGGAATTCACTCTGTAGTCTCAGGGTGGCCTCGAACTCTCAGTGATCCTCCTACCTCTGCCTCCTGAGTGCTGGGATTAAAGGCGTGCGCCACCACGCCCGGCTAACCAGCCTTATTTTTGTTGCTCAAAATTCCTTTGCATATTTGAGATTTTTTTGTGCTTCCATATGAATTTTAGAATTTTTTACATTTCTGTGAAGAATGCCATTGAAATGTTGATGGGGATTGCATTAAATGTGTAGACTGCTCTTGATAAGATTGACATTTTCACAATATTGATTTTTCCAATCCAAGAACATGGGATGTCTTTCCATTTCCTAGTGTCTTCTGCGGTTTCTTGAGTTTTTTTTTTTTTTCTTGAGAGAGAGAGAGAAGGAGAGGATTGACATGCCTGGGCCTCAGCCACTGCAGTCAAACTCCAGACACTTGTGCAACCTAGTGGGCATATGCAACCTGGCACTTGTCTCCTCTTTGTGCATCTGGCTAACGTGGGATCTAGAGAGTTGAACATGAATTCTTAAGCTTCTCAGGCAAATGCCTTAACCACTAAGCCATTTCTCCATTCCTCTCTTGAGTGTTGTAAAGTTTTCATTGTAGAGATCCTTTAATTCCTGGTTAGCTTTATTCAAGGTACTTTATTAATTGTTTTTTTAGGCAATTGTGAATGGGAGTGATTCTGTGATTTCATCTTCAGTATGGTTGTTTTTAGGATATAGAAAGACTATTGATTTCTGTGTTTATTTTGTTACATTGCTAAAAGTGTTTTATCAGCTCTAACAGTTGCTGGTAGAGCCTTTAGGGTCCTTTGTATAGAATCATATCATCTACAAATAATGATAATTTGATCTCTTCCTTTCCAATTTGTATCCTTTTATGTGTGTCTCTTGTTTTATTGTTATAGCTAAGACTTCCAGTGCTATATTAAATAAAAATGGGGACAGTAGACACCCTTGTCTTGTTTCTGATTTTAGTGGAAAATTTTCCTGTTTTTCCCCACTTAAAATTATGATGACTGTAGACTTATCATAAATAGCCTTTATTACATTGAAATATGTTCAGATTTGCTAAGGGTTTGCCAATCTTACTTATCCTTCCAAGAACCAACAAGGCCTTAAGGTGAAGCATTAAGTTGTTTACTTGTGACCTTTCTAATTTCTTTGTTGTTGTTGTTGTTGTTTTTCAAGGTAGGGTTTCACTCTAGCCCAGGCTGACCTGGAACTCACTATGTAGTCTCAGGGTGGCCTCAAACTCATGGCGAACCTCCTACCTCTGCCTCCTGAGTGCTGGGATTAAAGGCATGTGCCACCATGTCTGGCAAAATATTTTGTTTATTTATTTGTTTGATTTTTTTGTTTGTTTGTTTTTGAGGTAGAGTCTCACTGTAGCCCAGGCTGACCTGGATTTTGCTATGTAGTCTTAGGGTGGCCTCGAAATCATGGTGATCCTCCTACCTCTGCCTCCCCAGTGCTGGGATTAACGGCATACACCACCACACCTGGCTCTAATTTCTTTCTTTTAATATTTATTTATTTTTATTTATTTATGAGAGAGAGAGACAGAGAGAGAGAGAGAGAGAGAGAGAGAGAGAGAGAGAGAATGAGTGCACCAGGGAGCCCAGCCACTGCAAACAAACTCCAGGCACATGCACCACTATGTGCATTTGGCTTATGTGGGACCTGGAAAAATCAATCCTGGGTCCTTAGGCTTTGCAGGCAAGCACCTTACCCAGTAAGCCATCTTTCCACCCCTCTAATTTCTTAATTTAGGCACTTAAAGCCCTAAATTTCCCTCTTAGGACTGCCTTCATTGTGTCCCAAAGGTTTTGGTATGTTGTGTTCTCATTATCATTTGATTCTATGAATTTTTTGATTTCCTTCTTGATTTCTTCATTGACCCATTCATCATTTAGTAGTGTTTTGTTTAGCTTCCATGATTTTGTGTATGCTCTATAGCTTTCCTTGCTATTGATTTGTAGTTTAATCCCATTGTGATCAGATAGAATACAAGGAATTATTTCAGTTTTCTTGCATTTGTTAAGATTTGCTTTGTATCATAATAAATGGTCTATTTTAGAGAATGTTCCATGTGCTGCTAAAAAGAATGTGTATTCTGCAGCATTTGGATGAAATATTCTGTAGATATCTGTTAGGTCCATTTGTTCTATGACCTCATTTAATCTAGATGCTTCTTTGTTTATTTTTTGCCAGGATAACCTGTCAATTGATGATAGTGGTGTGTTGAATTCACCCACTACAACTGTGTTTGGTGTTGTCTGTGACTTTAATTCTAACAGTGTTTGATGAAATTGGGAGCCCCCATGTTAGGTGTCTATATGTTTAGAATTGTAATGTCTTCCTGTTTGAGTGTTCCTTTAATCATTATAAATTGACCTTCTTTTTCTAATGTTGGTTTGAAGTCTACCCTGTAAAATATTAGAATAGCAACACCTGCTTGTTTTCTAGGGCCATTTGCTTGAAATACCATTCTCCATCCTTTCACCCTAAGATAGTGTTCCTCTTTTATGGAAAAGTAAGTTTCTTGGTGGCAACAAATAGAAGTATTCTGCTTTTAACCCAATCTGCAAACCTGTGTCTTTTGGTTGGGGCATTGCGGCTGGTGATATTAAGAGTTATTATTGAACCAGATATGGTGGCACACACCTTTAATCCAAGCACTCAGGAGGCAGAGGTGGGAGGATTGCTGTGAGTCCAAGGCCACCCTGAGACTACATGATTAATTCCATGTCAACCTGGGTTAGAGTGAGACCCTACCAGGAAAACCAAAAAAAAAAAAAAAAAAAAAAAAAAAAAGAAAAAAAAAAGAAAAAGGGAAAAAAGAGTTATTATTGAATAGATAGTATGCATTTATTCTTACCATTCTTCTTGTTTTGTAGTTCTTCCAGTTTTTCTTTACTCTCTTGTAATAACTATTATTTCAGTATGGTTTATTTTTTCTTTTTTCCTTATGTGTGTCCTTTTCTTTCTCTTCAGCATGGAGGATCCTTTCAAGCATTTTCTGTAGAGCTGGTTTAGTGTTCATATATTCCTTTAGCCTGTTTTTGTTATGTAATATCCTTATTTCTCTGTCTATTTGGATGGCTAGCTTTACTGGATAAAGTAATATTGGTTGACAGTTGTTATCTTTCAGAATGTAGAATACATCATTCTAAGCCCTTTTGGCTTTTAAAGTTTGTATTGATTAATCTGCTGTTATCCTGATGGGTTTGCCTTTGCATGTGACTTAATTTTTCTCTCTAACTGCTTTCAATATATTTTGTTTGGCTTGTGTGTTTTGTAGTTTAATTAATAATATGATGGTGAGAGGTACTTTTCTGATTTTGTCTGTTTGGTGTTCTAAAGCCTTTATGTATCTGTATTGGCATTGCTTTCCCTGTTTGGGGGAAATTTTCTTCTATGATGTTGTTGAAAATACCTACTATACCTTCAGAGTGAAATTCTCCTTCTACTCTGCCCTGAATTCTTATGTTTGATCTCTTCATAGTGTCCCAAATGTCTTCAAATTCCCATTCATGCCTTCCTATTAGCTTCTCTTTCTCTTTGTTGGACTGTATTAGATCTGCTACATGGTCTTCTAGTTTAGATATTCTGTCCTCTCCTTGATCCATTCTGCTGGTGAGACTTTGTATAGAGTTTTCTTTTCTTATTTATTTATTTATTACTTATTATTTAAGAGCAACAGACACAGAGAAAGAGGCAGAGAGAGAGAGAGAGAGAGAGAGAGAGAGAATCAGCGCACCAGGGCCTCCAGTCACTGCATACGAACTCCAGATGCGTGCGCCCCCTTGTGCATCTGGCTAGCATGGGTCCTGGGGAATTGAGCCTCAAACCGGGGTCCTTAGGCTTCACAGGCAAGCTCCTAACTGCTAAGCCATCTTTCCAGACCTGTATAGAGTTTTCTATTTGACTTATTCTGTTATTTTCATTTCTAGTATTTCTGATTGGTATTTTTTTCATTATTTCTATTTCCTTACTCATGTCTTGTAATGACCTCATTTCATTAGGTTGGGTTTCTGTGTTCTTTTGGAATTTCTTCAGGAGTTTGTTTTCTTTTGTTGTTGTTGTTTGTTTATTTTTTTGTTTGTTTTGTTTTTCAAGGTAGGGTCTCTAGCCCAGGCTGACATGGAATTCACTATGGAGCCTCAGGGTGGCCTCGAACTCACAGAGATCCTCCTACCTCTGCCTCCCAAGTGCTGGCATTTAAGGCGTGCACCACCACACCTGGCCTAGGAGTTTGTTTTCTTCTTTGATTCTTTTTATTTCTTCGAGCATAGATACAATTATTTTTTGATATCATTTTTTTGAAATCTTTGTCAGGCATTTCATCTAAAACAATCTCTCTGGAGATCATTCTGATGGATTTATAATTTTTGGTGGGATTGTATTGTCTTGTTTTTTTATGTTTCTTGTATTATAATGTAGAGATTTTTGCATCATGAATTAATTTGATGCTTGGGTTTTCTAATTATTTGCAGTGCTCTTAACCATATAAATCTGACTTTATATATCTTCAGGGTAGGAGTTTAAGGTGCCAGGTGTAGTTCTTATACTCCCAGAAGAACATTAGAAGTGACTCCAGGTGTGTTTGCCTGCTATCCAAGTATTCTAGTAGGCTAGGTGGAGCAAATTACTGGCAAATTCTAAAATTCAACTGAGAAATATACACATTCAATCAAAACAAGCACAGAGTGTTTATGCAAGAGTGTGGATTAAAACAAACTGCTAATCTAATAAAGCCAAAGTCCCTAAGGGTGTGTGTTGCCCCAAATCCTTAATCCTATCAACTAGGAGGCTGAAATGGGTTCCAGGTCAGCCTGTGGTGAATCAGACCCTGCCCCCAAAAATGACAGAAAAAAAAAAAAAAAAAGACAAAGACTGTATGTTGCAGTCAGGTTCACATTGCTGGCAGAAATCACCTGACCAAGAGCAGCTTGTGGGAAAAAAAAGGGGGGGGGGATATTTTGGCTTGCAGACTCAAGGAGATGCTTCATGACATCAGGGGAAATCGATGATATGATCAATGACATGAGCAGAGGGTGGACATCATCTCCTGGCCAATATATGGTGAACAATAACAACAAGAGAGTGTGACAAACACTGGCAAGGGGACATTGGCTATCATACCATAAGACCACCTCCAAAAATACACTGGTTCCAGGAGGCGTTAATTCCCAACTGCCATCAGCTGGGGAGACTTGCATTCAGAATACCTAAGTTTATGGGGGAACACCTAAATCAAACCACCACACCATATAAATCAGGAAACATGAAAGGCAACAATAGCCGGGCGTGGTGGCGCACGCCTTTAATCCCAGCACTTGGGAGGCAGAGGTAGGAGGATCGCTATGAGTTCAAGGCCACCCTGAGACTCCATAGCGAATTCCAGATCAGCCTGAGCTAGAGTGAGACCCTACCTCAAAAACCAAAAAAAGAAAAAAGAGAAAGAAAGGCAACAATAGTCAACACTAGCGATGTGGCTGGATGGACAGGGCCGGACTCCTCATAGCAATGATGCTCTTGGCTGGAGATGAGAGCTACCCACATCCTTTAGTCCACCTTAGTTGTGACAGCACTGAGCAGACATTTATCAAGTACATTTTCTCCTTTTCTTTTTCTTTGAATATATTTATTTATTTATTTGCAAGCAGACAGAGGTAGAGAGAAGAGAGACAGTCAGAAAAATGAACACACCAGGGTCTACAGTAGCTGCAAACAAACTCCAGATACATGTGCCACTTTGTGCATCTGGCTTTATGTGGGAACTGGGGAATCACACCCAGGTTGTTAGGCTTTACAGGCAAATGCCTTAACTGCTGAGCCATCTCTCCAGCACAAGCCCACATTTTTTTTTTATGTATTTGATGTATTTTTGATCTATCTAAGGTACTTGGTAGGCCCCAGTAAATAATAATGGATAGGTGCAGGACTCAACATATTCCTGTTGATCATTGATAATTACCAACTACATTTCTTTTACTGCTGAGTATAACTACATTTTATAAATGTGCCATATCTTCGTTATCCACTCATCAGTTGAGGGACATCTAGGCTGGTTCCATTTCCCAGCTACTGTGAATTGAGCAGCAGTAAACATGGTTGAGCAAGTATCTCTAACATAAATAGATGAGTCCTTAGGATATATGCCTAGGAGTGCTATACCTGGGTCAAATGGTAGATCTATTTGCAGCTGTCTTAGGAACCTCCACACTGATTTCCACAATGGCTGGACCAGATTGCATTCCCACCAACAGTGTAGAAGGGTTCCTCTTTTTCTGCATCCTCGCCAGCATTTATGGTCATTTGTTTTCATGATGGAAGCCAATCTGATAGGAGTGAGATGGAATCTCAACGTAGTTTTAATCTGTATTTCCCTGATGACTAGGGATGTAGAACATTTTTTTAGATGCTTATATGCCATCTGTATTTCTTCTTTTGAGAACTCTCTATTTAGTTCCATAGCCTATTTTTTAATTGGCTTCTTTGATTTCTTATTATTTATTTTTTTGAGTTCTTTGTATATCCTAGATATTAATCCTATATCAGATGTATAGCTGGCAAAGATTTTTTTCCCATTCTGTAGGCTGCCTCTTTGCTTTATTCATGGTGTCCTTTGCCTTACAAAATCTTTGTAATTGCATGAGGTCCCAGCAGTTAATCTGTGGTTTTATTGCCTGAGCATTTGGGGTTATATTCAGAAAGTCTTTGCCAAGACCAACAAAAAAGTAGGTTTCCCTACTTTTTCCTCTAGCAGTTTCAGAGTTTCAGGTCTGATATTAAGGTCTTTAATCCATTTGGACTTAATTCTTGTGCATGAAGAGAGAGAAGAATCTACTTTCATCCTGTACAGATACATATCCAGTTTACCCAGCACCATTTGCTGAAGGGCTATCTTTTCTCCAATGAGTATTTTTGGCCTTTTCATCAAATATCAGGTGGACCTGACTACCTGGACTACCTGGACTTACATCTGGGTCCTCTATTGTGTGGCATTGATCTACATGTCTGCTTTTGTGCCAGTACCATGCTGTTTTTGTTACTATGGCTCTGTAGTACAGGTTAAAATCAGGTATGGTGATACCACCAGCCTTATTTTTGTTCTCAGTATTGTTTTAGATATTTGAGATTTTTTGTGATTCCAAGTCAATTTTTTGGATTGTTTTTTCTATTTCCATGAAGAATACATTGGAATTTTGATGGGGATTGCATTAAATGTGTAGATTACTTTTGGTAAGATTACCATTTTCACAATATTGATTCTTCCGATCCAAGAACAAGGGATGTTTTTCCATTTCCTAGTGTCTTCTGCAAGTTCTCACTTCAGAGTATTAAAGTTTTCATTGTGGAGAACCTTTACTTCCTTGGTTAGGTCTATTCGAAGGTACTTTATATATATATATATTTTTTTATGCAATTGTGAATGGGAGTGATTCTCTGATTTCATCCTCTGTGTTTTTTGTTTGTTTGTTTTGTTTTGTTTGTTTGTTTGTTTGTTTGTTTTTAGAGGTAAGGTTTCACTCTAGTCCAGGCTAACCTGAAATTCACTATGTAGTCTCAGGCTGGCCTCAAACTCATGGTGATCCTCTTACCTTTGCCTCCAGAGAGCTGGGATTAAAGGTGTGCACCACCATGCCCAGCTCTGATTTCATCCTCTTTGTGTTTGTTGTTAGCATATATAAAGGCTACTGATTTCTATGTATTTATTTGTATCCTGCTACATGGCTATAGGTGTTTATTAGCTCTAGCAGTTTGCTGGTAGAGTCTTTAGCATCGTCCTCTATGTATAGAATCATGTCATCTGAAAATAATGATAACTTGATCTCTTCCTTTCCAATTTGTATCCCTTTTATGCATGTCTCTTGCCTTATTGCTATGGCTAAAACTTCCAGTACTATATTAAATGAAAGTGGGGACAGTGGATACCCTTGCTTGTTCCTGATTTTAGTGGAAATGCTTCCAGTTTTCTGAATTTCTCTAGTATCTGTTGTGATGTTGCCTTTTTCATCTCTAATTTTATTAATTTGTGTCTCTTTTCTCTTTCTATTAGTCAGATTTGCTAAGGATTTATCAATGTTGTTTATCCTTTCAAAGAACCAACTCTTTGTTTCATTAATTCTTTGGATTGCTTTTTTTGGTTTCTATTTCATTAATTTCTGCCCTAGTCTTTATTATGTCTTCCTGTCTACTGATTTTTGGTTTGCCTTGTTCTTCTTTTTCCAAGGCTTTAAGGTGAATCATTAGGTCGTTTACTTGATGCCTTTCTAATTTCTTAATATAGGCACTTAAAGCTATAAATTTCCCTCTTAGGACTGCCTTCCTTGTGTCCCAAAGGTTTTGGTATGTTGTGTTCTCATTATCATTTGACTCTATGAACTTCTTAATTTCCTTCTTGATTTCTTTATTGACCCACTCATCATTTAGTAGTGTATTGTTTAGTTTCCATGATTTTGTGTATGCTCTCTAGCTTTTCTTGCTGTTGATTTGTAGTTTGATTCCATTGTGGTCAGATAGAATGCAAGGAATTATTTCAATTTTCCTGCATTTGTTAAGATTTGTTTGTGTCCTAATATATAGTCTATTTTAGAGAATGTTCCATGTGCTGTTGAAAAGAATGTATATTCTGCAGCATTTGGATGAAATGTCCTGTATATATCTGTTATCCATTTCTTCTATGATGTCATTTAATCCAGATGCCTCTCTGTATATTTTTTGCCAGGCTGACCTGTCAATTGATGAGAGTGGGTTGTTGAAGTCACTCACTACCACTGTGTTTGGTGTTATCTGTGATGTTAGTTCTAATAGTGTTTGTTTGATGAATTTGGGAGCCCCCATGTTAGGTGCATATATGTTTAGATTTGTATTGTCCTCCTGTTGGAGGGTGCCTTTAATAAATATATGACCTTCCTTATCTTTCCTAACTGATATTGGACTGAAGTCTACCTTGTCAGATTTAGGATAGCAGCCCCTGCTTGTTTTCTAGGCCCATTTGCTTGAAACAGTGTTTTCCAACCTTTCATCCTAAGATAGTGTCTATCCTTTGTAGAAAGGTGAGTTTCTTGGAGGCAATAAATTGAAGGATCCTGCTGTTTAACCCAGTCTGCAAATCTGTGTCTTTAGGTTGGGGGCATTGAGGCCATTGATATTAAGAGATATTATTGAAAGGTGTGTATTTACTTTTGCCATTTTTTTTTTTTTTTGTAATTCTTCCAGTTTTACCTTTGTGCTCTTGTATTAACTAGTATTTGAGTATGGTTTGTTTTTTCCAGGTTCCTTATATATGTGCTTTTCTTTCTCTTCAGCATGGAGGATTCTTTCAAGTATTTTCTGAAGAGCTGGATTTGTCTTCAAATATTCCTTTAGCCTGTTTTTGTTGTCAAATGTCCTTATTTCTCCATCTATTTGAATGGATAGCTTTGCAGCATAAAGTAACCTTGGTTGACAGTTGTTATCTTTAAGAACTTAGAATACATAACTCCAAGCCCTTCTGGCTTTTAAGGTTTGTGTTGAGTAATCTGCTGTGATCCTGATGGGCTTGTCTTTGTATGTGACTTGATTTTTCTCTCTAACTGCTTTCAATATATTTTCTTTGGTTTGTAAGTTTGGTAGTTTAATTACAATATGGAGAGGAGAGGTTCTTTCCAGTTTTTGTCTAGTTAGTGTTCTAAAGGATTCCTATACCTGCATTGGCACCTTTTCCTTAATTTGGGGGAAGTTTTCTTCTATGATTTTGTTGAAAATGCCTACTATGCCTTTGGAGTGAAATTCTTCACCTTCTACTATACCCTGAATTCTTATGTTTAATCTTTTCATAGTGTCCTGAATATCTTGAAATTCCCATTCATACTTTCCTATTAGTTTGTCTTTCTCTTTGTTGGACTGTATTAGATCTGGCACCTGGTCCTCTACTTTAGATATTCTGCCCTCTCCTTCATCCATTCTACTGGTGAGATTTTCTACAGAGTTTTTATTTCATTGACTGTGTTCTTCATTGCTAGTAATTCTGACTGGTTTTTCTTTATTATTGCTATTTCCTTATTTATGTCTTGTATTGACCTTTTATCTCATTAAATTGGTTTCCTGTGTCTTCTTTGAGTCCTTTGATTTCCTCTTTGACTTCTTTGAGCTTACTTATAATCATTCTTTTGAAATCTTTCTCAGGCATTTCCTCTAACTCATTCTCACTGGAGGTCATTTCTGATGTATTAATACTTTTTGGTGGATTTATATTGTCTTGATTTTTTGTGTTTCTTGTGTCATAATGTATATATTTTTGCATCGTGGATTAATTTAATGCTTGGATTTTCTAGTTAGCTGCAGTATTATTAGATGTATCAATCAATCTGATGTTATATATCTTCAGGGTAGGAGCTTAAGGTGCTAGGTGTGGCTCTTAAGGCTCTCAGAGAATCTACAAAAGTGACCCTAGGTGTTGGGTTTGCCTGCTATGAGAGTATTCAAGTAGGCTGAGTGGAACAAAATATAGCAGATTCTAAAATTTAACTAAACAATGTACACATTCAATGAAAAACAGCACAGAGTATTTATGCAAGAGTCGGTATTATGACAACCAGATTTTCTAACAAAGTCACTGCCCCTTAGGGTGTATGTTGCCCCACACCCTTAATCCTGACAACACGGAGGTTAAGATTTCTAGTCTGTTGAGGTTTTCAAGTCAGTTTGTGACCAAGTGTGACCCTTCCCTAATGAACAAGAGAAGAGGAAACAAAGCCACTATAAATCAGGAAGCAACAAATAACAAGCCCAAAATATATCTTATTTAAGAATGTCAAATCCAACCATCCATAAGATTTAACATGTAATTTATCCTCATATGGAGGGTGCAATTAGCACTTCTGATTCAGGCTTATATACCTGGCTTATTTGGCGGGTACTGACCAGGTGTAATCCCAGTTACCTTTGGGGATGATTTTGGTCTCAGTTATGCTGCGCTCCTGCTTGGGTCCCTCTTTGGTGCACTGTGGGTTCAAGTATGCTGGCTGGGTTGTTGGATCACTGCTTTGTTTGCCGGTGCTGGGGGCTGTGATCTCCCTCCCCCGGGTCTCTGGTGCTTGCTGGCAGTTGCGCTTGTGGTGGGGGAGGGGAGGGTGTGGATGGTGTCTCTGGTTTTCCTGGTGGTCCACGTGATCCTCTACCTGGTGATCTGCTCCTTCGTTGTTCACAGTCCTACCTTCAAGTTTCTTGAGTTTCCAAGGAGCTCCGGTGTGAGTGGAAAATCCCCTCACCTGGCTTCTTCTGTGGCTGAAGCTGAGCCGTGCAGCTGTGGACTCATGGACCTGCTGCCACTGCAGACCTGGTGTTGCTGCTGGAGCCGCTTCTGCCTGCCTATGTGGGCTCTGGATGGTCTGGATTGCTCCTACTTCTCTGCTGCTGTTGGTAATTTCTTATACACCTTACTTTTTAGTAGAGGAGTATAATTTGCTGCGTTTTTTTTTTTTTTTTTTTTTTTTGGCTTTTTCTCCCCTAGGCTGCTTTGGCGTGATTCCGACACTGCCATCTTAACCTGAAGATCCCTACATTTCTTTTAAAAATATTTTATTTATTCGTTTATTATTTTTTTTGAGAGAAAGGCAGATAGAGAGAAAGAATGGGTGTGCCAGGACCTTTTGCTACTGGCAAATGAACTGTAGATACATGCACCACCTTGTACATCTGGCTTACATAATTAATGGGGAACAGCACCTGGGTCCTTAGGATTCACATGCAAATGCCTTAACTGCTAAGCCAACTCTCCAGCCCCACCAACTACATTTCTCAAACTATGGTTCTCGTTGCTTGTGAATTCCAAGTAAGGTGCACTATAGGTTTTATTAGTTGTGTTGTAAAAATGAGGATATGAAGACACAAAGATTAATTTGCATGTCTTGCTAAGGGTCTTGCACTTTGTCATGAGTGGAGCGAGGATTAAGATCCCCACAAACTGAGATGCTAGTGGGATTCACTCATTTAATAGCCCTTGGCTCACGTCTGCTACATCCCCGTTCTCTAGCTCATATTTCAGGACCTCAAGTCTGAATTGGTTCCCTTCCACTACAGATAATGTCAGGATAAATTAGACACCAAGGGCCCATGACACCATCCGGAGCAGAGCTGCCATAAGTAGAAAATATATAAGCAGTTTCATATTTTGATTTAGCCTTGTACATTTTTGGAGAGCATATTTTCAACTTGAAAGTGGAAATAATAAACCTGAATAAATTTGGAATGCTAAAAAAATGATTAAAATTTGATCTTACTATACATCTGCAGACAAGTGTAGCTAAAGGAAAGCAGGCGATAGTAAATATTTTTATTACCTTCCAGTGCATCAATAAGCCGTTGTGCTGAATAAGGTCTGACAGGTTCCTGACTGTAAGCAGAGATAGGGTAACAAGTGTAGTGCTACATAGAGATTTGCATCAGATACAAGCTCCATTTTGCTGTAATCACCCATCCATAGCTTACCCTGCTCAGCGGACAAGGCACACTATTAATAAAGCGAATTGTACCAAAAGTGCATTGCCCTACATGGTGTTTATCTTGTTAGAAACTGTAATTGTCTGAAACAATGGCCTTAGTGAAAAGATGTGAAATGTTATGAGCTGTGTAAAGATTGAAATAATTTGCAGTTCTTCGTGGGAAATTAAAACATGGGCTCAGAGTTGTCCCACACAGAGTTAATGCTGCGTAGCACTAATGACTTGGTCTTGCTTTTACTTTTTATTTCTTCTTAGTCCCTGAAAGATAGCCTTGACTTTTTTTTTTTTTTTTTTTTTTTTTTTTTTTTTTTTTTTGAGGTAGGGTCTCACTCTAGCCCAGTCTGACTTGGAATTCACTATGTAGTCTCAGGGTGGCCTTAAACTCACGGTGATCCTTCTACCTCTGCCTCCTGAGTGCTGGGATTAATGGTGTGCACCACCACACCCAGCTGCCTTGAATTTTTTTGTTGTTGTTATTGTTTTGTTTGTGTTTTATAAGGTAGGTTCTCACTCTAGCTCAGGCTGATGCCTTGAATGCCAATCCCTAGCACATGGCACAGTACTTGGAAGGGAGACAAATTTAATATTTGTTTAATGAAAAAATGAATACGAATATGGGAGGGCTTAGGGTATCACCATGCCACTGTCAGAGTTCCCTCAGGATGCAACTCAGAAAAAAAAAAAGAGAGAGAGAGAGAGAGAATGACCCAATCTCCAGAGGACTGGGACACGTGGCAAAGGAGCGGAGGTGACATGGACACCACCTCTCCTGCTGTCATGTGGCTGACGGTGCCACATGGCAGAAGTATTGTGATCAGGTGAGGCAGTGTTGTAGTCAGCTCCACGTTGCTGGGATGAACTTCCAAACCAGACACACTTTATAGGAGGGTTTATTGCAGCTTACAGATCCAAGGCGATGTTCCATGAACAGCTGAAGAAACTGGCTCCCATTCATAAATCCAAGCAGAGATACCACTAAACAGCAACAAGAGAGCAAGCCAACATGAACCTAGAGCTCACACTTCCCCGCATACGTTAGGATGGAGTTCAGATCTGCCCCCAGTGACATGCCCCCTGTAGCCTGCTAGAGTAGAAGCTGCAAACTCAATTTTAATGACACCAGAGTCTATATGGGAACATGAGACACTGCAGGCGGGAAGGTACGAAGCATTTGCATGGCCTGTCGCCTCACCCACTAGGATCTGGAAGTGTTCTTGGATTTGTCAGTCTCTGACTCTCACCAGCGGAGACCAAGTAGATCTGTCTTGTGACCTGGGGTCCACAGTGGGGACTGGGATGAGAGCAAGGCCTCAGGCAGACCGAGGGCTAGGTCTTGAAAACAAGTTACTGGCCCACTGAGGCAGTAAACGAAGAACATGGGTAAAGACAGAGTAAGTGAGAGGTGATAAAGAAGACTAAAAAGAAAAAAAAAAAGACTAAAAAGAAATATGAGGGGCTGGGAAAATGGCTGAGATTGCTTGCTTGCATAGCCTGATGGCCCAGGTTCAGTTCCTAAGCACTCACATAAAGCCAGATGCACAAAGTGGCACATGAATCTGGAGTTTGTTTGCTGTAGGAAGAGCCCTGACATGTCTCCTCTCTCTGTCTGTCTCAAATAAATATAATATATATGTATTTATATATATTCATATATATATGTATATTTATATTTATTTCTGAGGTAGGGTCTCACTCTAGTTCAGGCTGACCTGGAATTCACTCTGTAGTCTCAGGGTGGCTTCGAACTCTTGGCAATCATCCTACCTCTGCCTCCCGAGTGCTGGAATTAAAGGCATGTGCCACTACATCTGGCTCTCATGAGTGTTTTTGTTGCTAGTTTTGTTGATACCGTGACTTTCTTTAAAAATATATATATTATTCCAGTAAACATGCTTCTGGGGTTTTCCTCATCAGTTCACAGGCATTCATGTCTGAACCCTAAGTCACAGCTTAGGTTCATATGGGGCCCACCCACCATCACCACCACCCGGGTTCTGTAACTAGTGCTGTTTTATAGAAGGCTAGTCCACAGGGACAGTAACGGGCTAAGGCATGGAAGAGGGTCTGAGAACACAGTTCTCTGGGCTTACTAGGTGTTTATTCTTACAAACGCCACGCAGCATTGAATGTGACTGAAATGACAGGCGAACGGGCAGGCTGAGTGACTTCGTTTCACTGGGCCTTCCGTTGCATCCAACAAGTACATCACCTTTCCCTCCTAAAAACTAAACCTTCCAAGGCTGGAGAGATGGCTCAGCAGTTAAGGCATTTGCCTACAAAGCCAAAGCTAAGCCAACTCTCCAGCCCCACCAACTACATTTCTCAAACTATGGTTCTCGTTGCTTGTGAATTCCAAGTAAGGTGCACTATAGGTTTTATTAGTTGTGTTGTAAAAATGAGGATATGAAGACACAAAGATTAATTTGCATGTCTTGCTAAGGTCCTTGCACTTTGTCATGAGTGGAGTGAGGATTAAGATCCCCACAAACTGAGATGCTAGTGGGATTCACTCATTTAATAGCCCTTGGCTCACGTCTGCTACATCCCCGTTCTCTAGCTCATATTTCAGGACCTCAAGTCTGAATTGGTTTCCCTTCCACTACAGATAATGTCAGGTAAATTAGACACCAAGGGCCCATGACACCATCCGGAGCAGAGCTGCCATAAGTAGAAAATATATAAGCAGTTTCATATTTTGATTTAGCCTTGTACATTTTTGGAGAGCATATTTTCAACTTGAAAGTGGAAATAATAAACCTGAATAAATTTGGAATGCTAAAAAAAATGATTAAAATTTGATCTTACTATACATCTGCAGACAAGTGTAGCTAAAGGAAAGCAGGCGATAGTAAATATTTTTATTACCTTCCAGTGCATCAATAAGCCGTTGTGTGAATAAGGTCTGACAGGTTCCTGACTGAAGCAGAGATAGGGTAACAAGTGTAGTGCTACATAGAGATTTGCATCAGATACAAGCTCCATTTTGCTGTAATCACCCATCCATAGCTACCACTGCTCTGCGGACAAGGCACACTATTAATAAAGCGAATTGTACCAAAAGGGAATTGCCCTACATGGTGTTTATCTTGTTTGGAAACTGTAATTGTCTGAAACAATGGCCTTAGTGAAAAGATGTGAAATGTTATGAGCTGTGTAAAGATTGAAATATTTGCAGTTCTTCGTGGGAAATTAAAACATGGGCTCAGAGTTGTCCCACACAGAGTTAATGCTGCGTAGCACTAATGACTTGGTCTTGCTTTTACTTTTTATTTCTTTCTTAGTCCCTGAGGAGGAGGCTCACCCTGGGCGGACACCCGCGGCGGAGATGCCCGCGGGGGGGAAGGCCGCAGCCCGCAGCCAGCTGCGCTCGCGGACGGCCATCCCGACTCAGTACTGGCCTCAAACTTCCCCGAGAGCACCGGAAGTGCCGGCCTCATGCCCAGGGTGGGTTTTGTTTTTGTTTTTGTTTGTTTGTGTTTTTGGTTTTTTTTTTTTTTTTTTGGCTTCTCCTGCCTAAATGGTAAGAATGTTCTAGGATCTTTAAATGACCAACTCGACAGCCAGCCTCTTGATATTTTTCTTTTCTTTTCATCTCACCACATCTTTACACGTTATTGACTCTGCACCAGACTCTGCGGTGTTTATATCAGGGACACATCGCTGATATTAGCAAAGTCCCTGACCCCTTGAATTTCATTACAGTTGCTCCAGGTGGGAAGATGGACAATACATTTTCAAGAACATAACACAATACAGTGCCATGTGGTGGAAGTGCAACTAGGTGGATGGATGGATAGAGCAGAGCAGGGCAGAGTGTGAGTGGCATACTTTTCTTTCCTTCTTTCTTTTGTTTTTTGCGAGGTAGGGTCTCACTTTAGCCCAGGCTGACCTGGAACTCATCTAGTCCCAGGCTGTCCTCAAACTCACAGTCATCCTCCTGCCTTTGCCTCCCGAGTGCTGGGATTAAAAGGCATGTGCCATCATGCTTGCCTATATGTTATTTAAAAAAACTCTATTTATTTATGAATTTATTTACAAGAGAGAGAATACAGGCTCACCAGAGCTTCTTGCCCCTGCAGAAGAACTCCGCTCCAGATACTTGGGCCACTTTGTTGTAGCTTTGGCTTTACATGAGTATTGGGGAATCAAACCCAGGCTGTTAGGCTTTGCAAGCCAGTGCCTTTAATCACTGACCCTGCTATCTCTGTAACTCCATTTTATATTTTAGATAAGTTGGTCTAGAAATGTCTCTTTGAGGAAATGTTCTATTTAGTTATTTATTTTTGAGGCAGGGTCTAACTCTAGCCCAGGCCGACCAGCAGCTCACTCTGTAGCTGGGCTGGCCTCAAGCTCACAGGATCCTCCTACTTCAGCTTCCTGACTTTGTTGCATGTTATCCTCTTGATGTGATCACCATTTCTAATCGGATATGCTGCCAGCTCTCCGATTTCAACAAGTCAAAAACCAATCCCAGGGCTGAGACATGGTTCAGCCTTAAAGGTGCTTGCCTACAAAGCCTAACAACCTGGGCTCGATTCCCCAGTACCCATGAAAAGCCAGATGCATAGAGTGGCATATACCTCTGGAGTTCATTTGCAGCGGCTGCAGGTCCTGGGCACTCATTCTCTCTGTCCCTTCCTGCTCATAAATAAATAAATACTTAAACAAAAAACATTTGCACTCTCCTTGCAAAATCTGTCTCCCTCCTTGGCTTGCTGTGTCTGCTACCCACACTTCAGTAGTTGGATATCATTTTTGACACATTCTTCCTGCTTATTTCTTTTATGCAGCAAGTTACCAGGACCCTTGATGAATCTTTTAAAGTACCTCATGTCAATTTCCTTTCTCTTTCTCCACTTCCTGGTATCTAAGACTTGACTATCACCAGCCAGGATACTCCCAACAGTCTCTTTTTGGTCTTTCCAACTTCCTTTTCTCTCTGTTCCAATCTAACCCTCCAGAACAATGCCACATCTCTTCATACCTAGGTGGCTTTGAAGCACAGACAGCTTCTATTCCATTTAAACTCACTCTTGGCACTGACTTTCAGGCTCTTTTCTTGTGACCCATTCCTCAGTCTATCTCTTCAGTCCTACTTTGTCTGGCTCACAAGCGCATTCATATTTATTTTCTTCTTTGTATGTTTGTTCATGCATCTACCCTCTTGTAACTTTGTGTTTTATTTACATGTGCATAGCATGTGGTGTATGTACATGTGTGTGCATAGATGCATGCACCCCATGTGCACATGCAAAGGCCAGAGAGAATGTTGAATGTCCCCTCCATTTTTCATCTGTGTGTTTCCTCAAAATAGAATCTCTCACTGATTCTAGAACTTGCTGTTTTTTACAAGCCCCAATGATTTTCCAGTCCAGACATGTGTGGCACCACCCAGCTGTTTATGTGGGTGCTAGGGAACTGAACTCAGACTGTTTCAGGCTCCCTAAGGCCCTCATGCTTGGATAGGACATGCTTACCTGTTGACCTACCTCTCCAGCTCCCTAACTTAGTATTTTTTTTTTTTTTTTATTTTGGTTTTTCGAGGAAGGGTCTCCCTCTGGTCCAAGCTGACCTGGAATTCACTATGTAGTCTCAGGGTGGCCTTGAACTCATGTTAATCCGACTACCCCTGCCTTCTGAGTTTTGGGATTAAAGGTGTGTGCCACCACGTCCGCCTCCAAATTTAGTATTTGATTCAGTAAGAATCGGTTAGTTACAGGTGACAAAATCTGTAACTTCACTTGGTTTAGGTAAAGAAAGGAATTACATTAGCTTCTGTGTTGCTGCAGTGGCATCCTGAGACAGTCTACCTCCATAAGAATGGAAGTCGATTTAGTTCATAGTGGTGGAGGTTCAAATCGTGTCACCTGCATTAGCAAAGTTCTGGTGAGAGCTGTCTTTCAGCTGTCACTCATGGCCCATGGCAGTGGTAGAAATGTGGACAGAAACAAGTGGCCACTTCTCAATTCAGGAAGCCAGACGCTGGGTATGGCCAGACTCAGGCTTTTACAGCAGTCCTTTTCAGAGAACTAATCTAGGCTCCAAGAGAAACATTTAATCTTTCAAGAAAGGACACAGCCTCAGCTGCACTAAGAACCTCCTCCTAGACCTCACCTCAAAAAGTTCTATAGCACTGAAACCACCACTTTGTGACCAAGCTTCGAGCACATGAACCTTTGGGGGGCACTCAGACCATCACAGGAATTTGATGCCTCACATAACTGAAAATTTCACGATAACCATGTTAGACATAGCTAGCTAAAGAGTTCAAATTACGTCGCCAAGATTACGTTTCTCCCTCACATGTGAGCTTCCTTCTCTGTGGCTTGCATAATTCTGAATATCCACAAATGGGCAACCATTGGCAACTAGACTCACACCACAAGTGCCTATTCCTAACCCAGTCACTGTGGCCAAAAGTGTGAGATGCTCAGATTGGCCTGGAATGACTGAATGAGCTATCCCAATCATTGAATCACTTGGCAATGAACAAATGGTACAGGATGATGTGGCTGGAAGTGGAAGTACTATTGGAAGAAGAAGGGTGGATGTGCTCTAGGTGACAGAAACAGCAGATGCCCACGTATATGCCCCTGCTTTTCTCTTGATGTCACCTATGTATGCATCCATAAATGACTCCAGCAACCCCCACAAATGTACTCCCATCTAGGTATTACAGATAACTCCACACCCATCTGTATAATTCGTTGTAGTCTGTTCACCTAAGGGCATGGGAGAAAATTGCCTTCAAACTGCTTAATATGTAGTGACAGTGAAAGAAATGACAAGTGCAATAAAAGTCATGTTTGGAAAACTGAATAATATCAAGCACACAGTGGCCTGTATACATCATGTCTTGATAGACAATAAAGCGAGAGCTTCCCAACATGGGAGGGGAGAAAGCTCTTTGATCCACCCATCTGCATGCCATATGTTCTATTCTCAGAATTTCTCTCCCCTATTGCTCCTCCACAGTCACATCTGTAATGGACAAGGGGGACAATACTTTTTTAGAAGCCACACCTCCTCAGGACTCCCTTTCCTGACACAGGGGGATTAGAAAAAGAAAAAGAAAAAGAAAAAGAAAAATCCCATGTTAGGGCTAAAATAACTAGCTTTTTACCAAAAAATAGCTGTGATCTTCTGTTGTATAGAAGTTACTTCTATGAAATATCTCTCCAGGGACCACTTTTCCAGTTTCATTATTAACAGTAGTAGAGTCCTGTGACTACCTCCATTGGGAAACAAGTGGAAGTGATGTGTCTCACTTCTAGCTAATGTGCTTAAAAAGCAGGCTCACCTCTGCTCCATCTCTTCTGGCTGCGTTGAAAGGCTGGACCACAGCTGACTAAGGGCTCTGCTGTCCAGACTTAGTGTGTCTTTTACAATACAGTCTTCTTTCATTCTTAGTAAGCTGCTCCATTCCATATGGGGGGTGGGGGAATCCCAAAGCCACATTTTTAAAGCTGTAGTGTTTTTTTTTTTTTTTAAAGCTTTTGTTACTGGTTTTACACATATACATAATGTCTTCTTAAATTTTATTTGAGAGAGAAAGAGGGAGAGAGAGAGAGAGAATGGGCACACCAGGGCCTCCAACCACTGCAAACAAACTCTAGATGCATGCGGCCTCTTGTGCATCTGCCTTACAAAGGTCCTGGAGAGTCGAATTGGAATCCTCTGGCTTTGTAGGCAAATGCCTTAACCGCTAAGCCATCTCTCCAGCCCCCATAATGTGTTTTGATCATATTGTTCCCTCTCCATTGAACCCCTTCTTTGCAACTAGTCCCTCTTCTACTTTGATACTTTGAAAAAAAATCTTTTTTATATTTCCCTCCTCCATCATCCGTGACAGAATGTTGACAGTCCCGATATTGTGTGGGTCTTGTGCAGTAATGACAGCTGCTGTGATGTCATTAATGCAATTTCCAGAAGATGGTGTTCCAAAGCACTTCTCCCTGTCTGTGGGCTCTTAAATCCTTTCTGCCTCCTCTTCTCCAGCGTTCCCTTAGCTTTGGAAGTTATGATTAAGGTGTCTCATTTGACAATGCTCATCCACCACTCACTTGTTCTCAGCACTTTGATGAGTCTCCTTGGGCGTCACCACCTGCAGGAAGAAGCTTCTTGGGCCAAAGGCTAGAGCGGCACTAATCTATGGGCATAAGCATGGATAGTTAGAGGGCTATTTGATGGACACAGCATGTGCATATAGACAACAGATAAAGCTGCTCTCAAATCTGGAAGCTGGAAGCTGGTAATGGTTGGTTTTGTCTTTTAGCAATAGGCCTTGGTAGTCTCTTTGCTTGAGTGGCCCATGTTTTGCTTTGTGCCTGAGAGCAATTTTATAGCATTCTTTTTTGGCTTTTCCATCTCTTTAGGACCTTAGATTATGGAGATCTCTGTCATTTTTATTGTATCCAGTAAGCAAAACTGGTCACTTGTTACAAATCAATTTCTTATATGTCCTAGATATATTAAGTCTAATCATAAATTTAACTTTTTCTCATGTGACAAATTAAAAGCTACTAAGGTGGGGGGGGTGGAGACATGGCTCAGTGGTTAAGGTACTTGCCTGAAAAGCCTAACGACCTGGGTTCAATTCCCCAGTACCCACATAATGCCAGATACACAAAGTGGTGCATGCATCTAGAGTTCATTTGTTGTGGCTGGAAGTCCTGGGTTGTCCATTATTTCTGTCTCTCTTCTATCTCTCTCTGCTTTCAAATAAATAAAATAGAAATAAAATATTTTTTTAAAAAACACAACAAAAAATCTGGGTGTGGTGGCACACACCTTTAATCCCATACTTGGGAGGCAGAGATAGGAGGATTGCCATGAGTTTGAGGCCACCCTGAGAATACAGAGTGAATTCCAAGTCAGTCTGGGCTAGAGTGATATCCTACCTAGAAAAACCAAAAAAAAAAAAAAAAAAAACACACAACAAAAGACCCAGCTGTGGTGGCACATGCCTTTAACCCCAGCACTCAGGAGGCAGAGGTAGGAGGATCACTGTGTGTTTGAGGCCATCCTGAGACTACATAGTGAATTTCAGGTCAGAGCTAAAGGGAAACCCTACCTCAAAATAAAATAAAATAAAATAAAAAAATAAAAGCTAACAAGTAATAATTGATGCCTTCTAGAATCTAGCCATTTTTGAAAAATGAGCTCTTTCGCATTTTATCTTATTTATTTGTTTATTTTCGTTTTTTGAGGTATGGCCTCACTCTAGCTCAGGCTGACCTGGAATTCATCTGTAGTCTCAGGGTGGCCTTGAACTCACAGTGATCCTCCTACCTCTGCCTCCTGAGTGCTGGGATTAAAGGCATGCACCACCACGCTCAGCTCACATTTTATTTTTGATAGGCAAATGTTCCGAATCCCAGTATGCAGCAGGTAGTGTTTTAACTGACTGCATTACTATTGAAGTCCCAGCCAGATAAATGGGTCTCATCTGAAGCAACTGCTTCTAGAATTTCAGATCTTTTACTTATCAGTCCCCACTCCTGGTACTAACTTATGAATGGCTATTTTAGTTACAAGTGACAAAATTTAAAAAGTAATGAAAACTGGCTTATTGGCAGAAAGAGAGAGAGATAGGGAGGAAGTTGGCTCATATAACAAAACAAAACAAAAAAACAGTGATATATTTAGCTTAAGGCATAGCTTGCTCCAAGGGCTTAAGCAATGTCATTAGAATCTTATTCCTCTTCATCCCTTGGCTCTTTCTGCCGAGTTGGCTTCACTCTTGGGCTCCATATGGTGGCTTCTGGCAGCTCCGGTTCACATAATCTTCAATGTCAGCAGTCTCCGTGGAAGACAGCATGCCTCTTTCCCCATGTGCCAGCAACAGTCTCCTTAAATGTTGTGGGCTCTGAGTAGGACACATGGCCAGGAAATCAAGTAGGTTAGTCCTGACTGACATGGTTACTTATGTTGTGTGAGAGGAATAAACACCTAGAAGACTCTGGCAATAATAAACGAGGGAAGTCAGAAAACAGTGAACAGAGATTGAGTAGCAAAAACAAGCAAACAAAAAATGTATCTCAGGCTGGTGAGATGGCTCAGTGCTTAAAGGTGTTTGCATGCAAAGGCTGCAGGTCCAGGTTTGAGTCCCCATTACACATGTAAAACCAGATACACAAAGTGATGGATGCATCTGGAGTTCATTTGCAGTGGTAAGAAGCCCTAATGCGCCCACTCTCGTTTTCTCCTCCCTCCACTCTGTGTCTCCTTGTGGATAAATAAATAAAATAAAAATAAATGTGTCTCATTAGAAACCAGTGCACAATGTTCCCTAACATGTTGATTTTATTTCCTGCATTGGACTGTAAGTGTCTCACGAGCAAGGTTATGAATTCTGAGTCTTAACCATGTCACCCCAGCAGGCAGTCCTTCGACACTGGCTGATTGATGGCCTCTTACATTCTTACAGACTCAAGGATAAAGCTAGCCTAGTAAAGGGACAGCTTACGCAGGCGTGGGAAGAGCCAACAGAACGAACAAGAAATGGCTATGCACACACGAGCTGGCAACGGTGGGGAGGGGAGCTGTGAGAGAACCCACTAGGAGTTGTCCCTTGGAAGGGAATGCCTGACAAAGGCTGTGACTATAAATAGAGAAATGCAGCTACTGCCAAATGTGGTCCTATCATATTTTATAGAGCAACTCTAAGTAAAAACAATCCCTGTTTTGTGTTCATGATATAGACTGGTTTTTATCTGGAACATAGTTTTACCGTTTTTTTTTTTTTTTACAAACTTGTTAAATACATAATTAATGTGGTTTAATTTTATTAGCGTTCTAAGATCTTAACTTTCACGAATTCACAAGTCAGACAAAGTCTTTGGAAAGCCCGTGTGGTTAAAAAGCTATTGTCTCTGTACTGATACAAAACCCAAGACTCTTCCACCTGGCAATCCATCAGAAAGTCCTAGCGCAGTGCTTGTCAAATGGTGACAAATTTGATAAATGTTTGATGACTTGCAGAATGATTGAATGAATTAATTAAAATATTTCAAGCCAGACTATAAGGAGAAAACTAGTTGGGTTTTCCTGGTTAGAGACTGAAGTTAACTACACAGCGTCTGTGAGCCCCATCTCTTAAAGTCTGACATGGGCATCTCAGTGGTGATCTGGCTTTATCTCTTATGGAAAATGGAACTGCAATAACTTGTCAATCTTTAGAAGTAGGAAGTTCTGTAATCAACTCTAATGCTAATAAATGCACTAGCAAGTCCATTTCATTTAAGGGACCATTATATTTTTAATATAAAAGTGAGTTTCCTTGTGGATTTGTCACTCAGCTATAAGCAAGATAAATATATGTGTCTCATTATATATGCAGCATTAGAAAAATGTCAGTCCAAGCTGTTTCTCTCAGAGATTTATATTATAGTTAAGAGAAAAAAAAAATACATACTCCTGTTCTTTGACAATCCTGTGTATATACCTGTGCTCTCATATGTGTCACCTTTCATCTATTCATACAACAAGTGCTCTTCTGTAACTGCCATGTGCTGTGAGGCCCTGCCCTTATGACACGGTCCACAGCAATGCTTCCAAGAGTTTAATGAGAGGATGGAATTCCTGAGGACTTTGTGAATGTGAAGATTCTAAGTCATGAAGTCTGGGCTGACCCTGAAATTCCCTTCCTAAGCATTTCCAAGATGAGGCTGGCGGTGGTCTTGGGACCACACTTTGGGTAAAAAGGATCCAACAAGCCGGGCGTGGTGGTGCACGCCTTTAATCCCAGCACTCTGGAGGCAGAGGTAGGAGGATCGCCGTGAGTTCAAGGCCACCCTGAGACTCCATAGTGAATTCCAGGTCAGCCTGGGCTAGAGTGAGACCCTACCTCGAAAAACCAAAAAAAAGGAAAAAAAAGGATCCAACAGATATATTTCATTCTTTTAGATTTATTTCATTCATCTCATAGGTATTGGTGGTTTGATGTTTGCTTTTCTTTCTTTTTTTTTTTTTTTTTTTTTTGGTTTTTCGAGGGAGGGTCTCACTCTAGCCCAGGCTGACCTGGAATTCACTATGGAGTCTCAGGGTGGCCTCGAACTCACAGCGATCCTCCTACCTCTGCCTCCCAGTGCTGGGATTAAAGGCGTGTGCCACCATGCCCGGCCTTGCTTTTCATTTTTTAAAATACTTTATTTGCAAGCAGAGTAAGACAGAGAGAGAGAGAGAGAGAGGAGAGAGAATGAGAATATGGGAGCACCAGGGCTTCCAGCTGCTGCAAACGAACTCCAAATGCAGGTGCCACTTTGTGCATCTGGCTTTATGTGGGTATTGGGGAATCAAACTGGGTCATTAGGCATAGCAGGCAAGCACCTTAACCTCAGCCATCTCTCCAGCCTGCTGTTTGCTTTTCTTGTGTCTACTATGTGCAAAACATTGTACGGGCTGGAAAGATGGCTTTAGCAGTTAAGGCACTTACCTGTGAAGCCTAAGGGCCCAAGTTGAATTCCCCAGTACCCATGTAAGCCAGAGTCTTGAGTTCATTTGTAGTGGCTAGAGACCCTGACACACTCATTTCTCTCTCTCTTTTCTTTTCTTTTCTTTCTTTCTTTTTCTTTCTTTTTTTTTTTTTTTTTTTTTTTTTTTTTTTTTTTTGGTTTTTCGAGGTATGGTCTCACTGTAGCCCAAACTGACTTGGAATTCACTATGTAGTCTCAGGATCTCAGGGTGACCTCAAACTCATGGGGAGCCTCCTACCACTGCCTCCTGAGTGATGGGATTAAAGGCATGTGCCACCATGCCTGGCTCATTTTCTCTATCTGCCCTCTTTCTTTCTCTCTCCTCTCTCAAATAAAGAAATAAATAAAATATTTTTAAAAACACCACTGTGCTATACTTTGTAAATCCAGCCCATTTGGAAACAGTAACAGAAAAACCTGGTTTAACATATAGTGATGATTATATGTGTGGTGATTTGATTCAGGTTTCCCCCATAAACTTGGGTGTTCTGAATGCTAGGTTCCCAGCTGATGGAGATAAGGGAATTAATACCTCCTAAGGGCAGTGTATTGTTGGGGGTGGGCTTATAGGTGTTATAGCCAGTTTCACCTTGCCAGTGTCTGACACATTCTCCTGTTGCTGTTGTCTACTTTATGTTGGCCAGGGGGTGATGTCCACCCTCTGCTTATGCCATCGTTTTTCCTGCCATGATGGAGCTTCCCCTCGAGTCTGTAAGCCAAAATAAACCCTTTTTTTCCCCAAAAGCTGCTCTTGGTCAGGTGATTTCTGCCAGCCATGCAAACCTGACTGCAACAGTATGATTTCAATTATATTAAATATCCAAAACAGGTAAACCTATCATGATAGAAATTAGGTTGTAGGTTGCCTGGGCTAGGGATTGGAACAGGAATATGTCATGAAGTGTCCTATTGGACTAATGAAAATATTTAAAAGTGGATTATAATAATAACTGCACATCTCAATAAACTTACTAAAATTCATGGAAATGGGTAGATTTTATGATATGTAAACTATATCCCAATATTTATGAGGTAACATGGACAAATGCAATAATAGAAACACATGGTATTCTTTGTTTTATTTTATTATTTACTTATTTATTTATTTGAGAGAGAGGGAATGAGCACACCAGGGCCTCTAGCCACTGCAAATGAACTCCAGATGCATGCACCACTTTGTGCATCTAGCTTACGTGTGTACTGGGGAATTGAACCTGGGTTCTTAGGCTTCACAGGATAGTGCCTTAACCACTAATCCACCTCTCTAGCCCCTTGGTTTTATTTTAAAAACTATGTATTTCTCCTCATAAGGAGAAAGAGAGTGTGCATAGAGAAGAGAGAGAGTATGGATGTGCTAAGGGTCTCTTGCCAGTACAAACAAACTCCAGATGTATGTGCAACTGTGCATCTGGCTTTATGAGGGTACTGGGGAATTGAACCTGGGTTGTCAGGCTTTGTAAGCAAGTGCCTTTAACCACTGAACCATCTCCCCAGCCCCTATATTTAATATATATATATATATATATATTTATGTGTGAGAGGAGAGAGAGAATGAGTGAGCATACCAGGGCCTCCTGCCGCTCCAAATGTACTCCAGGTACATGGACCACTTTCTGCATCTGGCCTTACATGTGTACTGGGGAATCGAACCTGGGCCAGCAGGCTTTACAAGCAAGCACCATTAACCATTGAGAAATCTCCCCAGCTCTTTTTTTTTTTTTTAATGCAGGGTCTCACTGTAGCCCAGGTTGACCTGGAACTCACTCTCACTCAGCTGGCCTTGGGCTCATGGCAACCCTCCTACCTCGGCCTCCTGAGTGCTAGGATACACCATCACGCTCACCAGAAATATAGTCTTAATTCCCTTTGGAAGCCAAGGAAATGCAGCTCATAGAGGCTGATGGCCCAGAGCCACAAAACTAGTTAGTGGCACAGTTAACCTATTTGATAGACAATATTCCATGATCATAATTCCCTTCCAATTTCTACTCCAAATCCCCCACTCCACTTAGTCCCTTCCGTCCAGCTAGTCTCTCTTCTTCCTCCTCCTTCTCCTCCTTCTTCTTTTCTTCTTTTTGTTGTTGTTGTTGTAGTTGGTTTTTCGAGGTAGACTCTCGTTCTAGTCCAGGTTGACCCAGAATTCACTATGTAGTCTCAGGGTGGCCTCGAACTCATGTCAGTCCTCTTACCTCTGCCTCCCAAATGCTGGGATTAAAGGTGTGCGCCACCATACCTACCTAAGTATATTTATGCTTAGGGTGGCTTGATTTACTTTGACATTTAGTAGTCTTTTATTTCAACCATCTGAATAGGTGATTTGGAGTGGTTATGAGAGTGGCTCTCCTTTCATAACTTTAAAAAATATTTTTGCCAACATGGTGGTGTTCTTTAATACCAGCCATCAGGAGGCAGAGGTAAGAGGATGACTGTGAGTTCAAGGCCACCCTGAGACTACATATTGAATTCCAGGTCAGTCTGGGCTAGAGTGAGACCCTACCTCAAAAAACAACCAAAAATAAAATTATTTACTTAAGAAGAGACAAAGGGAATCATCAGGGCCTCTTGCCACTGCAATTGAACTCCAGATGTGTGTGTCACTTTGTGTGTCTGGCTTTACGTGGGTACTGGGGAATAGAATGCTGGCTAGTAGGCTTTGAAAATAAGTGTCTTTTACAGCTGAACCATCTCTCTAGCCTGCATTTTATAGCCTTTTGTGTAGTTATAAAAATCACATCTGACACACTTTACTAATAGAAATCTTCCATTTAACATACTCCCACCAAGGCTCACCCTATGCCGTTGGCTGGTGATGAAATGTCCTCCTGTATGAAGAATTAGAATTACAAGAAGCACAATGTCCTTAGGGGCTGACAAGTGTTGCTGACTAAATACGCAGACCTTTCTCCTTGCTGCCAGCCTGGAGGTTTTATACCATGCTCGCCACCATTATTTGCAAGCTCCATGTCAGAGGCAGATGTCTGTGAGAGGTGAAGGATGTCTCCAAATTTAAGGTTAGAACATAAAAAAGCCAATTCATTAGTTTCTGCCTTCAGTATTGGAGAAATATTTATAAGCATATTAACAATCAATTATAAATGCTATTTCTGTAAAATAGCTAAGTATTTAATTTATAAAATAGAAACTATATATTGCTAGGCATGGTGGTGCACACCTTTAATACCTCACTTAGGAGGTTGAGGTAGGAGTATCACTGTGAGTTCAAGATGAGCATTGGGCTACAAAGTGAGTTCCAGGTTAGCCTGGGGTGGATAGAGACTCTGCCTTGAAAACAAAATTAAAAAACAAGCCGGGCATGGTGTATGCCTTTAATCCCAGCACTCGGGAGGCAGAGGTAGGAGGATCACCATGAGTTCAAGGCCACCCTGAGACTACATAGTGAATTCCAGGTCAGCCTGGGCTAGAGTGAGACCCTACCTCAAAAAACCAAAAAAAAAAAAAAAAAAGAAACCCTATAAGGCCTCTTACCCCAAATAGTGGTTACCTAAATAAATAATGGATAGGCATAAGATGTGGTCGTTAAATATGTCATTTTTTCAAGGTTCTTGTAGAAATGTTTGATTTGAGGCCTGGAAAAGAGAATTACAGAAAGACATTAGAATATCTGTCTTGTCACACCAGATGAAAAGTTTCAAAAACTTCAAATCCTGGCATAGTGGTGCACACCTTTAACCCCAGCACTCAGGAGGCAGAGGTATGAGGATCACTGTGAGTTTGAGGCCACCCTGAGACTACATAGTGAATTCCAGGTCAGCCTGGGCTAGAGCGAGACCCTGCCTCGAAAAACAAACAAACAAAAAAGTTCTGAGTCTTGTCAAAAGGGACTTGGGGATGAACTTGAAGATGCTCCCACTGGTCAAAGAGGTGAGATAGGATTTGATCATGAACTACGGCAACTATGATGGATGGATCCATAGTAAGATCTGTCAGCCTATTAAATGCTTTAAAACAAGAAACCGCCACTGATACTTTTGGACAATGTAAGGAAATGGGTTTATTATTTTGAATGCTGGTTAAAAAAAAATGAATGAGTCAAGGAGCTGGTGAGTTAGTTTAGTCAATAAGTGCTTGCTTCACAAGCATGAAAACTCGAGTTTGATCTTCAGTGTCCACAAAAATGCCAGGAATGGTGGGATGCACCTGTAACCCCAGCACTGGGGAGGTGGAGACAAGTGGACCCCTGAGGTTCGCTGGCCAGCCAATCCAGCCTCCTTTACACCTGCACTGGTTCTCTGGCCTCCACATGCACACACATGTATGCTCTCACACACATGGACACAGACATAGCCCCACATTAAAGGAAAGAAAAAGAATGAGTCAAATATCTAGTTCACGCCGGGCTTGGCGGCGCATGCCTTTAATCCCAGCACTCAAGAGGCTGAGGTAGGAGGATCACTGTGAGTTCAAGGCTAGCCTGAGACTACATAGTGAATTCCAGGTCAGCGTGGGCCAGAGTGAGTTCCTACCTGGAAAAACCAAAAAACGAACAAACAAACAAACTAGTTAATTTCCCATCTACAAATTGTATCTCAGGGTGATAAAAGGAGGTTTCTCTTTATGAATTATTCCACTGATAATACATAGGGAAATGACAAAGTATTTTAAGAAAATAATGTACTTAGGAAAAAAAAATCAGTGATGGCTAACTTTACAAAACAGAAAAACAGCAGGATTGTTTTTTTCAAGGTAGGGTCTCACTCTAGCCTAGGCTGACCTGGAATTCACTATGTAGTCTCAGGTTGGCCTCGAACTCATGGCGATCCTCCTACCTCTGCCTCCTGACTGCTGGGATTAAAGGCGTGCACCACCACACCCAGCTCTCTCCCTCTGGTTCTTTTTTTTTTCTTTTGGTTTTTCAAGGTAGGGTCTCACTCTAGCCCAGGCTGACCTGGAATTCACTATGTGGTCTCAGGGTGGCCTTGAACTCACAGTGATCCTCCTAACTCTGGCTCCTAAGTGCTGGGATTAAAGGCATGCGCCACCACGCCTGGCTGCTGGCATTATTTGACTCCTGTCTATAACATCACATTTGAAATATTCTTCCAAAACCAAGCTAGAATCTGACCAAGGTTTTATATCTAAATTTAAAAAAAAGGGGGGGGGGCTGGAGAGATGGCTTAGTGGTTAAGGTGTTTGCCTGCAAAGCCAAAGGATCTTGATTGGATTCCCCAGGACCCATGTAAACCAGATGCACAAGGTGGTGCATGCGGTGGAGTTCATTTGCAGTGGCTAGAGGCCTTGGTGTGCCCATTCTCTCTCTGTCTGTGTCCCTCTCCCTCCCTCCCTGTGTCTTTCCTCTCTCTCTCTCTCTCTCTCAAATAAATAAATAATAATAATATACATATTTTTTAAAAAGCATAAGGAATTAAGAAACATAGGCAGGCATGATGGCACACGCCTTGAATCCCAGCACTCAGGATGCTGAGGTAGGAGGATTGCTGTGAGTTTGAGGCCACCCTGAGACTACATAGAGAATTCCAGGTCAGCCTAGGCTAGAGACCCTACCTCTAAACAACAAAAAACAAAAAGCAAAAAAAAAAAAAAAAAAAAAAAAAGGAGAGAGGGCTGGAGAGATGGCTTAGTGGTTAAGGTACTTGCCTGTGAAGCCTAGTGTAAGGACCCAGGTTTGATACCCCTGTACCCACGTAAGCCAGATGCACAGGCAGCTGGAATTTGTTTGCAGTTGTTGGAGGCCCTGGTGTGCCCATTCTCTATCTGTCTCTCTCTCTTTCTCTAATAATAAATAAATGAGGGGCTGGAGAGATGGCTTAGAGTTTAAGGCATTTGCCTGCAGAGCCAAAGGACCCAGGTTCGATTCCCCAGGACCCACATGAGCCAGTTGCACAAGGAGTGCATATGTCTGGAGTTTGTTTTCAGTGGCTGGAGGCCCTGGCATGCCTATTCTCTCTCTCTCTCTCTCTCTCACTCCCTCTTTCTCTGTCAAATAAATAAATAAAATATTTTTTAAAAATAAATAAATGAAATATTAAAAAGAAAAAGAACATTACACGACACTATGGAGCTTGCAATCAGAAAATCCTAAGTGGAAAATTTCTAGCCATGTTTGTGTGTGCATATCACTGCAGACCACTAACATGGCCTTGAAGTCATGGTGATCTGAGTGCTGGGATTTAAGGTGTGAGCCACCACGCCAGGCTTGTTTTAATTAATTCTATTATGACTGTTTTATTACTACTACTACTATCACTACTATGACTGCTACTTTGTATAGCTCTAGGAATTTGACCCAGGGCCTTTACTTGCCAGACAAGTGCTCTATCAGTGAATTACACGTCCACTGCCATAATTATTTTTTTAAATTTATTTTATGAGAGAGGCAGATAGAAAGAGAATGAGCACAACAGCGCCTTAACTGCTAAGCCATCTCTCTAGCCCCAAGATTTATTTATTTATTTATTAGACAGAGAGAGAGAGAGAGAGAGAGAGAGAGAGAGAGATTGGGCACAGCAGGGCCTCCAGCACTGCAAATGAACTTCACATGCATGCCCCACCATGTGCATCTGGCTTACGTGGGATCTGGATAGTTGAACCTGGGTCCTTAGGTTTCCCAGGCATGTGCCTTAACCGCTAAGACATCTCTCCAGCCCTGCACCACATTTTTAATCTGTCTATATGTGTGTGGTTTAGGAATCAAATTTGCACCTGCAGCCTTTGCAAGTAAGCACCTTTAAGGGCAGAGCCATCCCCCAACCCCTATCATCATATTTTATAAATCTTGAGAACTGGTTTGGAGGTTCTAGCAGGGGAGTGCAGCTACCTGTATACCTTGACCAAAGGCTGACTCTCCTCCACTGTGGGAAGATCATTTTCTTTGACCACACAGCTTTAGGAAGTACTCACATCGAGCCATGACAGAGGAAGAGGACACCCGCTTAATGAGCCAGATCAGCCTAATCAAGCCTGGTGATCAATGGGATAACAGATGTCACAGCCAGATCACTCTCACATCCACCATTTTAAAGATAATCTTGCTGGGCATGGTGGTACATGCCTTTAATCTCAGCACTGGGAGGCAGAGGTAGGTGGGTGGCTGTGAGTTCGAGGTCACCCTGAGACTACATAGTGAATTCAAGGAAAGCCTGGGCTAGAGAGTGAGAACCTACCTCAAAAAAACCTAAAATCAAAAACAAAAACAAAAAAACAACTTGGCCTGGAGAGATGGCTCAACAGTTAAGTGCTTTCTTGCAAAGCCTAAGGACCATATTTTGATACCCCAGGACCCACAGAAAGCCAGATGCACAAAGTGGCACATGTTTCATTCATTTGCCATGGCTGGAGGCCCTCTCTCTGTCTCTCTTTCAAGTAAATATATTTTTAAAAAATTCTTGTTAAGGGCTGGAGAGATGGCTTAGCGGTTAAGTGCTTGCCTGTGAAGCCTAAGGACTCCGGTTCGAGGCTCCATTCCCCAGGACCCACATTAGCCAGATGCACAAGGGGGCGCACAAGTCTGGAGTTCGTTTATAGTGGCTGGAGGCCCTGGCGCGCCCATTCTCTCTCTCTCTCTCTCTCTCTCTCTCTCTGTCTGCCTCCTTCTCTGCCACTTTCAAATAAATAAAAATAAACAAAAAAATTAAAAAAAATTCTTGTTAACATGGGTTCTCATTTTACTTTTGTGTCTTTGGTAGATAAATATGTATATTATCCATTTCAAGTTCCTTTTTTATGATTATCCTGTGATCTACTTTATCTTAAATTGGCGGGGCATGGTGGTGCATGCCTTTAACCCCAGCACTTGGGAGGCAGAGGTAGGAGGATCACTGTGAGTTTGAGTCCATCCTGAGGCTACATAGTGCATAGTGCATTCTAGGTCAGCCTGGGCTAGAATGAGACCCTTCCTCAAAAAGCCAAAAAAAATTTTTTTTAAAGTGAATCTTTTGTAGTGCCTCCTGTGTCTGAATCTTTATCTATTTCTTTTTTCTTTTCTTTCTTTTTTTTTTTTTTTTTTTGGTTTTTCGAGATAGGGTCTCACTCTGGTCCAGGCTGACCTGGAATTAACTCTGTCATCTCAGGGTGGCCTTGAACTCATGGCAATCCTCCTACCTCTGCCTCCCAAGTGCTGGGATTAAAGGCATGCGCCACCACGCCCGGCTTCTTTATCTATTTAATTAAGAATCAACATCAAGCCGGGTGTGGTGGCGCACTCCTTTAATCCCAGCATTTGGGAGGCAGAGGTAGGAGGATCGCTGTGAGTTCAAGGCCACCCTGAGACTACATAGTGAATTCCAGGTCAGCCTGAGCTAGAGTGAGACCCTACCTCGAAAAACCAAAAGGAAAAAAAAAAAAAAAAAAAAAAAAAGAATCAACAGAGATCATAGTTGAGTGAGGCTTTAAGAACTCTGGTTCATCTTGCAGTTCTTCGTTAAGCACCTGGCCTCCACCCACCCCCAGAGACTTATGTCTTGTCTATTAGTTCATGCTAATCATCCCAAATGTTCAAATATTTCCTGTCATTCTCTGCATGTACCCACCTATAAATCAGGTCAATTCTACAGACAGAGGGAAAACAGCATCAATAATCTTATTGATGGGCTCGCTGCATTCCTGTGCTGTCCGTCCTTCTGGGACGGATGCTGTTTGAGATGATCAGGTCTAGAAGACTGATCTGTGGTGAGGAGAAGCGAAGTTAACGGATCCGCTGGGGATATGCCCATGATGCTGATTTCTCATTAGCATCACTATCTCCAGTGAAGCACGACTGACAGTTCCAGGAGCCAATGCTGAGAACATCCGGCGGAGAGCCCCATTTCAGTTTTGTCTTCCAGGTGGTGACTGTGCTCAGAGCCCCTTTCATTTAACAAGTGAGTGTAATGAAGCTACCTTTCTAAGAAAACTAGTATTTGACAAAAAGAGCAATAAAATACTAAACTAATTGATCAACAAGACGTTATTGAAGGAAATGAAAGCATATTCTAGACAATTTTATTTAGGGTGTGTGGGGTGTGGATGTTGGTGTGTTAGTGTGGGTGTAGCCGAGCCACAGTTTGTGTGTGGAGCTCAGATGACAACTTTGGGTCAGTCCTCACCTTCCACCTTGTTTTGAGGCAGGGTCTCTCGGTGCTTATCTCTCCTGACTCCACCTTTCTCTTTTTAGCTTTTTTTAAAAAAGAAATATATATATTTTTATTTCTTAGAGAAAAAGGGAGAGAGAGAGAATGGGTACACCAGGTCCTCTAACCACTACAAATGAATTCCAGACACATGCTCCACCTTGTGCATTTGGCTTACGTGGGTCCTGGGGAATTGAACCTGGGTACTTAGGCTTCACAAGCAAGTGCCTTAATTGCTAAACCATCTTTCCAGTCCCTGACCCCACCTTTTTGCCTGAAGCACACTGGGATTGCAAAAGCCCATCATAGCTTCCAGTTTTTAGTGGGTTCTGGGGATCTGAAATCAGTTACTCATGCTTGGGCCAAGCACTTTATTCACTGAACCATCACTTTAACTGTCTTTTACCTACTAATAACCATACCTTCTCTCTAATGCCAACAGTCTCTCAGTGTTATGCCTTCCAACTCCTGTCCCTTCTCTCCATAGGCCCACTAGGGTTACAGAAACCGGACACAGTGAGACCCTACCTTGAAAAACAAAATAATCCTGTAGGCTTATCATGCAAATGAAACAGAAAAAAAATTATAGTAAGATATTTTGGACTTAGGAATGTGCCAATCACCAAAACTTAATATGTAATTGCATAAAAATGCTGGTGTAGTGAAATTAGAAATTCAACAAATGGTTCCAAAATGAAATATTTCTATAGTATATGCGAAAAATTGTTCCCCAACTCCTCAAATAAAAGTGTGGATAATTAGGTGCAATTTAAATCATCTAATCCAAGTCAATCAACTCATTTTATCAGATCATTCAGGGGAATGAACCTCAATACAAAGTAGCTTTCACTGGAAATATATTTTCTCAATTAATACATCGTTTTTTTTTTTTTTTCTTTTTCTGGTTTTTCAAGGTAGGGTCTTGCTCTAGCCCAGGCTGACCTGGAATTCACTATGTAGTTTCAGGCTGACCTCGAACTCACAGTGATTCCCCCTACCTCAACCTCAGTGCTGGGATTAAAGGCATGAGCCACCATGCCCAGCAGAGAGAGAGAGACAGGGAGGGAGAGAGAGAGAGAGAGAGAGAGAGAGAGAGTGTGTGTGTGTGTGTGTGTGTGTGTGTGAGAGAGAGAGAGAGAGAGAGAGAGAGAGAGAGAGAATGGGCACACCAGGGCCTCCAGTCACTGCAAAGGAACTTCAGGCACATGTGCCATGTTGTGCCTCTGGTTTTACATGGGAATTTAGGTCGTTAGGTTTTAAGGGCAAGCACCTTAACTGCTGAGCCATCTCTCCAGCTCCAGTTAATAAATAATTCTGGTCTGGAGAGATTGCTTAGTGGTTAAGGTGCTTGCCTTTGAAGCCTAAGGACCCAGGTTCAATTCCCCAGTACCCATGTAAGCCAGATGCACATTATATTTGGAATTTTCTTGCAGTGGCCCTGGCATGCCCATTCTCTCTCTATGTCATAAATAAGTAAAAATAATAAATAAATAAGTCTGAGGGATTGTTGCATTAGAAACAAGATAGGGTTATAAGAAACAGAGATGGTTGGGCGCGGTGGTGCATGCCTTTAATTCCAGCACTCAGGAGACTGAGGTAGGAGGATCACTGTGAGTTTGAGGCTACCCTGAGACTACATAGTGAATTCCAGGTCAGCCTAGACTAGACTGAGACCCTACATGAAAAAAAAAAAAAAAGAAAAGAAAAAGAAAAAGAAAAAGAAAAAGAAACAGAGACATTGAGAAATCAAGCTGAATCTGGTCTGAGTTGCCTCCCTGTTGACTAGCTGCCATGGTGCTAGAAAGACCTATGAAACCTACTGGGGGAAGAAAGTCATCAATAGCCTTAACCAGCAGTGGACCCTGTAAGTTTTACTGCTGGCCAGCCAGGCTAAATGTACCATCTGGTACAATGATGGCATGTCTGTTATGGGGGAAACCAACTGTTCTCTGATTGGATTTGTGGCCTCTTTATGGAGTAAGTTCCTGCCTGGTACTGAAAACCTAATCAAAAGTTTATAGTTGGGGAAGTCGTAAGCTCTAGGGAGGAAGCTACTACTGTTCTTTGGCTAAATGGGTATATTATGCCAACCAGGTTGCCCTCTAAGTACTTGTTTATGCCCATATATTAATGTTATTCTCACTTTTTAAAGTAAATTTTAATCTTTTATTTATTTATTTGAGAGAGAGAGAGAGGAAGAAGGGGGCCAGAGAAAGAGAATGGGTGTGTCAGGGCTTCCAGCCGCTGCAGACAAACTCCAGATTCATGTGCCACCTTGTGCATCTGGCTTTCGTGGGCACTGGGGAATCAAACCTGGGTCCTTTGGCTTCACAAGTAAGCAACTTAACCAGTAAGCCATCATTCCAGCCCCTATTCTTGCTTTTGAAAATATTTTATTTATTTGAGAGAAAGAGGGAGACACAGAGAAAGAGAATGGGCGTGCCAGGGCCTCTAGCCACTGCAAATGAACTCCAGACACTGTACCACCTTGTGCACCCCACGAAGTCATCTCTCCAGCCTCTATTCTCACTTTTGGTTAGAGAACTTTCTCTTCCTATATGGTGGTGACCCCTGGGGAGACTTATAGCTCATCAAAGAGCTGAGAAAAATGACAGTGGAGTGTTCAGCACTGAAACGTCTTTATCACACTACCCAAAGCTCAGAGTACATTGTGGAAGAGGTGGCAGGAAAAATATGTATGAACTAAAGGAAGGGGAGGAGTCCTTCCAACACTGTCTTCCAGACACAAGTGGCCATTGAATTTGTGACCTCACAGTAGCTAATGCTACCTACACAAGACCTGCATAATATGAGGGCACAAAACCCGAGACAAAAAACAAAACATGATGACATTCAAATCAGACTAGTTGGAAAGAAGAAAAGATTCAGTGGAGGGGGGATGGAGAAGGGGGGGAGGAGAGTGTTGGGTGGAGATTATAATCAGGGTACATTGTGAATATGTATGGAGGTTGTCAATAAAAAGTTAAAAACAAAAGAAGATGGTGGGGGGAGAGGGAGATGGCTATGGATAAAGTACTTGCCTTGCAAGCATGAGTACCCAAGTTCAGATCCCCAGCACCCCCGCCCCCGTAAAAGCTGGAATCTGTGGTGTGCTTCTGTAATCCCAGTGTGCCTAGGGTTGAGACAGCATATTTTCCCTGGAAGTTCTCAGGTGGAGCCAAGAAGTGAACAGTGAGAGACACTGTCTCAAAACAAGGTGCAAGGTGAAGACCTGAAACCTATAGTGTAGCTGGGAACTGGCATGTATCCTTGCAGTGTTAGGTGGGGCGTTGAGACAGGAGGAATGGGGGTTTGAAGTTATCTTGGGCTGCATAGCTACAAGAAACCAAAACAATGAGGTGTGGCTACATTTGCTTATAACCCCAGTGCTGAGCACAGGGGGTGGAGACAAGAGAATCTCTGGATGGTTTGTCTAACCAAAATGAGGACCTGCAGGTTCAGTGAGAAATTCTGTCCCAGAGAAGTAATGTGGAAGAGCAATAGAGGAGGAAACCCTACCTCGAAAAACCAAAAAATAAAAAATAAAAAATAAAAAAAAAGAAAAATACACACACACACACACAAACACACACACACAGAGAGAGAGAGAGAGAGAGAGAGAGAGAGACAGAGAAACATTAAGCATGAAGAATAATTTCATGTCTAAACTCCTCTCTGATTCTACAATGTTAGATGCATGTCAGTCCTAACTTTCCAGGAGCTCACAATCTAATGAGAAAGACAATATATATTTGGGGCTGTTAAGGAGCTTGCCTTCACAGCCTAAGGACCTAGGATGGACTCACCAGAACTCAAGTAAGCCAGATGCCCATGGTGGCACATGTGTCTGGAGTTCGTTTACAGTGTTTAGAGGTCCTGGCACGCCCATTCTCTTTAATAAATAAATAAAAATAAAAAAATACTAAAAAAAAAAGAATGTATTTGCTGAACTAGATAGATAGGAAAATTTCACTTAGTCTTCTAAAGGAGGGAGCCCCAATGACTGTAGACTTGGGCAAGCAGCTGTTGCTTCCTCAGAAGTAGTTGTCTGAGAAGCTGGCTGTCCTTTTCTCTGGAAAACAACATACATCCCTCACAGTCTAATGGCTTCTCCTTCCAAGATTTCATTCCAGTTTTACCACAGAGCCATAGGATCTTGCCACAGGAATAAGGCCTTAAAGGTTACTTCATCACAGTTTCTTTTTTATTTTAATATTTTATTTATTTGCAAGTAGAGAAAGAGAGACAGAGAGGAGAGAGACAGCGAGAGCGAGAGAGAGAGAATGGGTGTGTCAGAGACTCCTGCCACTGCAAACAAACTCCAGACACATGTGACACTTTGTGCATCTTTCTTTATGAGGGGACTGGGGAATTGAACCCAGGTCATTAGGCTTTGCAGGCAAGTACCATAACTGCTGAGCCATCTCTCCAGTCCTCATCAGTTTTTCTATTTGGTTTTCAGGTCTTTGTTGTGTATCTGTGTGTGTGTGTGGGGGGTGGGGTGGGGAGGGAAGGCATTCACTTTGTATCACTTAGAATAGGATAGTTTACAAAGAGCAGAAATCCAAATCCTGTTGCCTAAATCAATAGACATGGGTTCAGAACTATTTCATTCAGAGACTCAGAAACAGTACCAAAGATCAGATCTCTCTCTGGGAAGGTTTTCTTCTTGTCTGCTTATTTTCACCTCACTAGACCTTGTATTTGGAAGGTGTCTGTTTTTCTTTCCGCTTGTTTTTTGAGGACATGCAAAAAAAAAAAAAAAAAAAATTGGTTGCCTCTCAAAATATAAAAGAAAAACTTCCAGAAAGAACCCAGCAAACTGCTCCTCTCTTTTCATGCCACTTGCCAACCAACCACTGTGGCAGGGAGTGGGATTATGTGTGTGTGTGTGTGTGTGTGTGTGTGTTTTAGGTTAGTATTATACATTTATTTAGCATGGAAACACATCCTCCATGAGTACTGTGGGCAGGGATGGGGCTAAGGTTTTTTTTTTTTTTTTAATCAAGATAAAGGGGAGAGAGTATTGGAGGGCAGCATCATCAGATGTCCCCTAAGTAAGTTCTGGTGGAGCCCATACCCCATCCAAACTCCACTCGCTATCGTCTACAGTTGCACAGAGAACTGCATATTTGTAGCGAATTTCCCTGCTGTTTCCACCAGGCCCACGGTCCAGGGGCTCCCCGTTACAATGTTGATCCCCGGAGCTGGCCCCTCTTCACTTTGTTACTTTGGATGTCTTCGGTCCCTCCAGCTCGGGCCTCGCAAGGTCTTCCACCACCTGATCCCATCAGAACCCGAACCCTGGCTACCATTCAAGAAAACCTGATTTTTACAAGCCCGGATGGAAAGAATCTAGTCATTCTCTCTCTCTCTGTGTTTTCTCCCTTTGGTTTTCTTCAGGCCAAGTTCAGCCCGGGCGCCAGAGCGGGGCGGGGACACTGAGGCACACAACTTCCCCGGGGCGCGTCGGTGGTACGAGGGGGTCAGGCTCGGTGCACTTCCCGGCTTCCAGTGTCCAGGGTCCCCGGAAGACACCGGGCGCGGAGGTGGCGGGGCCGTGACGCCGGGGGCGGCATGTGTGTGTGCATGCGTGTGCGGGAGCCCGAGCACCACGCGACGTGCTGAGGACGGCCCGGCTCCGGATGCACCGCTTACGGGGTGCGGGGGGACCCCCGACTGCGGCGTCCCCGGCCCCGCCGTCCCGGCTGCTCGCTCCCGCGTTCGCTCTCTCTGGGCCCGGGCTCGGGCCCTCGGCGGCCGCCCCCGGGGCTTTGTCCGGCCGCCCCGCCCCGCCCCGCCCCGTCCCGCGCGGCTCCCGGCTCCCCGCCCCTCGCCGGCCGGCCCCACTTCCTCCGCGGCGGGCGCGCGGCGGGCCCGGGGACGCACGGGTTAAGCCGACGCTCTTCCCGGCGCGGAGGGATCCGCGGTGCAGCCGAGCGCGGTGCTGAGGCCTCCTCAGCGGAAAAAAAAAAGAGAGAAAAAAAAAAAAAAAAAAAAAAAAGAAAAAGAAAAAGAAAAAAAAAATGTCCGCCTGAGGAGACCCACAAGTTCCATTCAGGGGTGGTGGTAGGGGCGGGGGGGAGGACACCGTGAACCCGCCCCGGGAGCGACGGGCCGGCCGAGCCCGACAGCCGTCTCCGTCGCGGGCCCCGAGTGCAGCGAGCAGCCCGGCGCCGCCCGCGGGCAAGCGCGGAGCCCGCTCTCGCGGCCCGAGCGAACTTTCCTCGGGCGCGTCGGATGCGGAGACCGGGCGGCAGGTAACGGCGGGCGGGGTGGCGGGCGGGCGGGAACGGCGCGGCGGGGCGCCGGGGGCTGGCGGGACGCCGCCCGGCCCCGCGCCGGAACTCCGCGTCGAGCGCCCCCGCGGCCCCCTTCAAGTTGAGGAGCGAGCGGCGAGAGAGGGGGAGAGAGGGGCGCGAGTCCGCCGCGGGCCTGGCCGGCTCGGGGCTTGCTCGGGCGCTCGGCTCGGCTCGGCCCGGCGCGGCGCGCGGGGGACGGGCGGGCTCCGGCGCCTACTAGCCTCATTGTTCCGCGGGGGGCCCTGCGGGGCCGGGGGTGGGCTGCGCGCCGGGGGAAGGCGGAGGCCGAGGCGGGCCGCGCACAGCCGAGCGTTCGGCCGCGTCTCGTGTTCCTTTCCCCGGCCGTGTCCCCCCGTCGCTCACCGTCCCCCGGCCGCGACGCCGGGTCCGAGCCTCCCCCGGGGGCGCTGCGAGGGGGCCGTCCGGGCGCCGGCGGCGGCGGGCCTGGGAGCGGCGCGCTCGCTCTCTCGCTCGCTCGCTCGCTCGCTGCAACTTGTCGGCTCCCATTGTTGCCGCGGAGTGAGCGTGAGGGAGTCGCGGCTCGTCTCGTCTGGGCGCCGCGCGCTCGGCCCCGGCCCGGGGGGCTCCCCGCGCCCCAGCACCTCTCCCGGGACCCCCGGCTGGGAAACTTGCGCGTGCATTCCGGGACCTCTGTCTCCCCCCCAGCCCCCGCCAGCCCACCCCGCCGCCGCTCCCCCTCGGGCCTCGGTGGTCTCTCGCTCAGCGCCGTTGCCTCTGTCCGCCCCCCTCCGTCCCCAGGACCGGCTAGAAGCGACTCAAGATGAATCCCCAGCAGCAACGCATGGCCGCGATAGGGACCGACAAGGAGCTGAGCGACCTGCTGGACTTCAGCGCGGTAGGAGAGCTTTCCTCGGCATCTCTCGGGGTCGTTTCTCCCGAGCTTTACCGCCCGGCTGGCCGGCTAGACAGGGGGAGGGGGGGGAAGCGGCATGGCTACGGCCGGCCCGGGCGAACTAACTCCCGTCTGCTTGCAGCAAGCAGTGCTTCTGGGAAGCTGGAGTCCAGCTCCTCCAAGTTGGACACCTGAACTTTGATGTAATGTCTAGACTTGCACATTTGAAACTTTTAATGCCAGAGGGGGGTTATTTGATTTAACCAGTTAAAAAGCAGAACAATGAGCTTGGTCTAATAACCCTGATGGTTATTAGGAATTTTAGACTTTATATGAAAGAAACAAGATGGTGTTTCCCCCCCCCCCCCCCCTTGAACACTTCTCACCATTCTCCTCCCCAAGACCTCATGTGGCTTGTGGTAACCTGGAAGATGTCAGTTACTAGACAGTGCTAGAATTTCCCAGCTTCTGATCCGAATAGTTTTATTTTCTATACATAGCCAGTATCCGTGTGTCTACAGTGTGCATAAACCTAACGTGGCAAATGACTTAAACATACAAGGTGAAACCTCAGAGCCCACTGCCCCCTCACTGCTTTCTAGTTGAATTCCATCATGAACTATGGCTATGTGGAACCAGTGCCTGATGTGTGGAACTGTATTACGTTTACCCTGTGTAGTCATGCCAGTCGGTTCTGGTTGCAAACCCGTGTTAAGTAATGTTAATGTAAAGAGATTCACTTAATTCCAAAGTGAAGGTCATGAGTAAAAACTCACTATTTAATTGTCATGGAGTCTTGCATGTGACTGGGTTTTTGGAGGAGTGTTAATAATTGCTATCTTCTGTCTGAACGTTATCTTCAGTTTTATTTTAAATCCACTATGAAAATTAAGAAACTGACTGATTATGACACTTGGTTTGCGAAGACCATCGAAGAATTTCAAGATTAACAGGGACATTTCGTTGTTGTTCTGCAGATGTTTTCTCCACCTGTTAATAGTGGGAAAACCAGACCAACCACACTGGGGAGCAGTCAGTTCAGCGGGTCAGGTAAGATGGAAATGACAAGCTCCGGTTTAGATCCATGGTTTTAGAGAGTGTGAAGCATTTGAATATATTGCATACTATTCTTTATGTGTCAAGTTAAAACCATAAGTTGAGAAAAGACTCAAACTCACGCAGTTGCACTAAGGATTCAAATGATTCAACTAAGAATTAAGAATTTCAAGCCGGGCGTGGTGGTGTAATCCCAGCACTCGGGGAGGCAGAGGTAGGAGGATTGCCGTGAGTTCGAGGCCACACTGAGAATGCAGAGTGAATTCCAGGTCAGCCTGGGCTAGGGTGAGAGCCTACCTTGAAAAAACCAAAAAAAAAAAAAAAAAAAAAAAAGTATTTAAATGTGGGTTTAAATTTGTTCTCTTTTCTCTGAATTTTGAAACTGAAAATTGTCTTGAGGATGAGGGATTGTATTGTGTCTCTATACTAGAAGCGTGCCAGAAGACAATGCTATGTAGTCTGTGGGTGGTCCCTTTATAAAAAGAAAGTCCTTATTGACTGTAACTATATACTTAGATCTTGCTGCATTTTTAGCTCATTAGTGTTATTAAACCCTAGGATCTAAAAAGTGGATAAGAGTATTGAATATATATTCATAAAAGGTAGAATTGTGTTAGGCAATAATTAGTAAGGCTTGCATACTTTAAAAAATGTCTTGTATATTGGAAATCTATAGGAAAGCAATAATTTGTGGATAGTAATTTGAAATGTTAGTATGTTAATGAATTAAATGTTAGAAATGAATAGAAACTTAGATTATTTAAATGACACCTATTCAATGACTGAATTTTTGTTCTGTAATCAAATTACATTAGGATAATATTCAGAGTGAGGTTTCTCTATCTGTGCTGTTTAAGCTGGTTTGCTTTGGAATATACAGTCACAACTATTTTGTTCCATTATTAATTTTTTTTCTAGTTTTTTAAAAAAAACTTAAAATTTAAAAAATAAGAATTTTAGGAGCCAAGTATATTCTAGTACAGAAGCTATAATATCTGCTTAACTTAAATTTATTCTTTAATGTCCAAAGAAATGGGGGAAGGAAAAAAAGCAGTTAACAGTATCCTCTTAAGAAAACTAGGTGTCAGATCTCTTGGTTGAAACTCAGTAACTCCTCTTTGACCAGTGCTTTTTATTTACCCTAGTAAAATATTTTTTACTTTAAAAAAAACTATGAGACCTTGCTGGGCCTGGTGGCACATGCCTTTAATCCCAGCACTTGGGAGGCAGTGGAAGGAGGATTGCTGTTAGTTCAAGGCCAGCCTGGGACTATAGAGTGAGTTCCAACTCAGCCTGGGCTACAGTGAGACCCTACACTGAACAAACAATAACAATAACAAAAAAAAACTTTTTGAGAGTAAGACACCTGGAAATTAGATTAATTTTATAACAAATTGTTCCACTTCACATTTTAAAAAAATGTACTTAAAATCACATACTAGTTTATTAAAATTCATTTTTAATTAAGCAGTTACACTTGCGGGAAGCTAAAATGTGTCATTTAACATTGCAAACAAGAAGAGCATCTTTGAACTTTATATTACCCAACAGCTAGTAGCATTCTTGATCAAAAGATACCTGGAATGTTAGCCAAACGCCCTTTCTTCTTGCATTTCCTTACTCCTTACTGGTAATCATTGGAAAATTTTCACTTTTTGGGGTAAGTGAAGAAAATTATTAGTATAGGAATAGCTGGATTTCTGTTACTTTGCTGGCATTTTGAATGCAGTTCCATTTTTTGCTGTCAAATATTCCTTATGAATTTTCAAATTTGTCTAAGACATGTTAGGTACTCAGTATAGTTCCTTGAATGAGTACCGATTGCTGTTTTATACTGTGGGTTCCAACTTAAGTTGTGGAAAATATATGTAATTAGACATTGATTAATAATGACAAGAACTTTGGAAACTTAAGAGCAGTTATGCCTTCTTTTAAAAATTAGAGTGGTTTATGATATGAAAGGTCTGTGAAGTTATAAAGTGGAATGTGGTTTGCAGACCTGGCATTGGACTGTCAGCCTTCTTTCAGTAGGTTGTATTACACTGAACTAGTTTTCTGTGTAGTAGAAGAGTCACACTTGAACTCTTTTTGGAATAAGGAATTTTTAGTTTTAGTTGGATTTGTTATTTGCCAGTTGAAAACTTGAACTTGAATGTTTGTATTCCAAGGACATAGCAATATTTAGCTATGTGGATTGTTTTGAAAGAATTAGAATTAAGAAAAAGCCATGACCCTCAGAAATTAGTGAGAGGATGTCAGTTTTGGGAAGAGAAAATGGCATGTGATTATTATTATTATTATTATTATTATTTTTTGTTTTTTCGAGGTAGGGTCTCACTCTGGTCCAGGCTGACCTGGAATTAACTATGTAGTCTCGGTGGCCTCGAACTCTCGGTGACCCTCCTACCTCTGCCTCCCAAGTGTTGGGATTAAAGGCGTACGCCACCACGCCCAGCGGCTTGTGATTATTTTATAACAATATTCTGGTAGATATGGCTTCCCTGTAACCGTTCATTGTAAAGGGAATGTCTAAATTAGCACAGTAGTATTTTTAGTTATGTACTGTATGCATCTTAATGACAGTTTGACACTGGCTGATTTTGAAGGATGCTATGTAATACACCCTTATGCCCATTTGCAGCACATAAGGATCTAAAGCTCTCACTTTCCTTTTGAAGAGCTGCTTGTAAAGATTAGAATGTTTTGCTTTAGGAATAAGAACCTTAGCCTTTTGCCTGGTTTCTAGTATGCAGTATTGTTTCTCTGCATTATTTGTCCTGTTAGAGGATGACACAGTTTTGTAGTGGATTGATTTTGAAATACAGTCAAAATAATGTATAATGCTTTTAGAATTTTTTTTAGATGAAAGCATAAAATAGGTGTTATAGAATGTAATTTTATTTTTATCTAATTTCTGAAGTAAAACAACTTGTATTTGACACCATCAAAAGATGAGCATGGATTTGTTGCTTATCTTTCAGAGTCTGTATAATGTAATTTCATCATCAAGGTTTTATTTTCTTTGAATGATAGAATGTAGATTGGTCCAGTAGGTGCTCTGTGGTGACCATAGGTGAGGGGGTTTTTCTGTGGAGGGGAAGGGAGGTTCTTAGTATCTAGAAGGAAAGTTTATTTGAAAGGATTGTCAAACTGAAATGATTTATTTAGGTTTTTAAGTCCCCGTTACTTTCAGGGTTTCAATGTGTAGATCTAAATTGTGTATTGTGTTTCCATTTTAGAAGATGAAGTATTTGTATGGTGACTGAAGTTTTCCTTTATTAGGTTTTAAATCCAAGTGATAAGAGATGTTGGAAAGGAGTGCTATATTGTAGTTTCATTTGCTGTCGGTATCTACTAAGAGTGTGTCTCTGGTGCTTTTGTTTATGTTATTTTAACTAGGAGGTAAAGTTTTATTTATCCAGAGCAGACTTACACAGTATACATTCATTCTTGCTCAAGATTTTTTTTTTTTGGAAAGATTTTTTAGGCAGTTTTTTCTAGTAGCATTTTAGAAAGGCTAGATGTGTTAAGTGCACACCTGAAGTCCCAGAGCTCTGGATGTTCAGCTAGGAGAATTGGGAGTGGAGAGCAGTTCCTTCTCTCCCCCTTCAGATATGTAGCTCATCATTCATTAGTTAACTGGATTGGTTGGAATAGAGATAAGCAAAATGAGTTCTCATCAGTTTTTTTTTTTTTTTTTATTAAACCTTTGTTTAGAGGTAGTTGTAAGTTTGTATATAATTATGAGAAACAATATACACAACTGGGTGTGGTGGTGCTAGCCTGTAGTCCTAGCAGTTGGGAGGAGGTACAGGCAGGAATATTAGGAGTTCACGGTTTGAGTTTGAGATCAGCTTGTGCTATGAGACCCTGTCTCAAAAACAAAACAGAACAGAACAGAACAGAATAAAACAAAACAAAACAACAACAACAACAACAAAAACCCACCCAAGATAGAAGAAAAAACAAACAAAAACAACCAACCAGCCAGCCAACCAAATAACTATACCCAGATCCCAGGTACCTTGCCCTAGCTTCCTCCAGTGGTAACATTGCTAAGCTGTCTACAGCACCACAACTAAGTTATTGGTAGTGATATAGTCAAGACATCCTAAAGCTGCCCTTTTACTATTGTATTCACTTTTCAAGTAGTCAAAAAAAATCTGTAAGATTATTACATGACTACTTATACTAATCCAAACTGCTGTAGTGTTATTTAAATTCATCAGGAAAAAAAAAATTGAGAAAAACCAGAATTTTACCAATATCTTTGAACCTGAACTGTAGTAGAAACAAGAATAGTAATATAAAATAAAAAGTAAGGAGGTTGGGCTGAGAGATGGCTTAGCAGTTAAGGCACTTGCCTGTGAAGCCTAAAAACTAGTTATTACCATTTACCATTATAAATTTCAGTATCAGCTGGTGCACAGCGTGATTCACACACCATTCATAACCTTAAACCAACTTACAAGGCAAGATTTTACAAATATTTTTGAACCTGAACTATAATAGAAACAAGATTGGTAATTTAAAATAAAAAAGTAAGGGGCTTGGACTGGAGAGATGGTTTAGTGATTAAGGTGCTTGCCTGCGATGCCAGAGTTACCCAGGTTTGATTCCCCAGGACCCACATAAGCCAGATGCATAAGGTGGCGCATGCCTCTGTAGTTCTTTTGCAGTGGCTAGAGACCTTTCCCATTTTCTTTCTATCTGCCTCTCTCTCTCTCTCAAATAAATAAAATATTTAAAAACAAAGGGGCTTGAGAGATGGTTTAGTGGTTAAAGGCACTTATTTGCAGTGCCTAAGGTTTGATTCCCTAGTACCCAGATAAAAGCCAAATGTAAAATATAGTGCATGCATCTGGAGTTTGTTTGCAGTGGTAAGAGGCCCTCATTTTCTTTTTGCTTGCAAATAAATGAACATTAAAAATAAAATAAGTATTATATTTGGTTGAGATTAAAGGCATGCCACTACCATGCCAGGCATTTGGAGTTAAAAAATAAAAATTTGATGCCGGTCATGATGGTACACGCCTTTAATCCCAGCACTCGGGAGGCAGAGATAGGAGGATCACTGTGAGTTTGAGGCCACCCTAAGACTGCACCCGGCTTAAATTTTTTTTTTTTAAGTTTTTACTTATTAGAGAGAGTTAGTTCTCATGAACTTGGCTCATGTTGTTAAAGGCACTTGTAAATGTCGCTTGAAATGGTTGCATGCTCTTCATAGAGTAGGTATGGCATAACTTAAATTAGTTCTCTTACTGCTTGAAGTTTAGGGATTTTGTTAACTTTTTTGATACTGTAATTAATGTGGTAGTGAACACTTTTTGAATGTTTTTTTTTTAAACATACATTTGGATTTCTTTTGGATAGAAGATTAAAATTTATTTTTGTGCTTCCAAGTTATAATTAAAGCTAAGTGAGTGAATGAATTCCTTAGGGGAGTGAGCTCTGAGGTAATGATGCGGCTAAGAACTGATGTTAATGATGGAGTTAGATGTATAAAATCTGACTTAGGTATATTATTATTATTATTATTTGGTTTTTCAACGTAGGGTCTCACTCTAGCCGAGGCTGACCTGGAATTTACTATGGAGTCTCAGGGTGGCCTTGAACTCACAGCGATCCTCCTACCTCTGCCTTCTGAGTGCTGGGATTAAAGGCATGTGCTACCACGCCCGGCTGACTTAGGTATATTACTTAAGGTAAAAATATAAAAGCTTATTAAAATGAGTGGTGGTCACATTTGGCACAAGTTGTTATTTGTATATAAGTAGCTTATGCAGTGGCTAGAGAGAATTTCAGTCAGTCTGTAACTGATGCTTATAGAAATGAAGAGGAATCTAAGTGTAGTCTTGTCAGAGTCCTTGAATTCCCACTTTTAGGAGAGTGACTGTGTAGAGTAGTGGCAAGAGTTAGCCTTCAGAGCCACACAACTGGGCTGTAATCAGTGCTTGGCAATTTATTAGTTGAGTGGCTCCAGCTGAGACATTGAAATTATCTGAACCATACCTTTTATTTGTGAAAAGTAGGTAATACCTGCTTTTAGAATCTTGCCACACAGCTTACTCAAAGTAGGCACTGTTGTTATTATTGTGGCTCCTTTTTCAAATAGTCTCATTCTGTAGCCCAGACTAGCCTCAAGCTCAAGGCAGTCCTCCCATCTCAGCCTCCCAAGTGCTGGGATTGTAAGCATGAACCACCATGCCCTACGTGGCACTATCTTAAGTAGTATTTATGGTAATATTGATGATGGTAATTACAGTAGTATAGCCGGTGTTTACTGAATTGCTGTTGTACCATAGGCATTGTGCTAAGTCCTTTACAGTGTTCATGTTGGGTAAAATGAAATTGTATTGCCTGTGATGGGGGGAGGTGAGGAATGCCCCACAAAGGTAATATAACAAAGGTGTTTTTAAATGCTGTAAAGATGTACATGTTGTTACAGGTATTACATACATGTCGAGAAAGTAAAGAAGAAAATATCCATAAAAGTAGCTTTGAAAGATCGTCTGGTAACTAAGAACCTTCTCTTTTCTCCCTTTTTCCTAAGTGCTTTTTTTCAACTCTTGTTACTTTGTAGAGCAGATATTACAGAGTACAGAGGGTAGACAGGGTGAACACACCTTTTGACGCTCTTGTCCCTTCTTGAGCATCATGTCACTTAGATGAAGGGTCTGCATGTTCTTCCCTCACTCTGAATTATTTATTATTATTATTATCTTTGTTTTTCAAGGTAGGGTCTCTCTCTAGACCAGGCTGACCTGGAATTCACTCTGTAGTCTCAGGGTGGCCTTGAACTTACTGCAATCTTCTACCTCAGTCTCATGAGTGCTGGGATTAAAGATGTACACCACCACACTCAGCTCCACTCTGAATTCTTTTGGAATGAGGTATACTGCTATTAAGTAATAATGTAAAAGTAATGAGATCTGGAAGCTGGGCATTGTGTTTATAATCCCAGCACTCAGGAGTCTGGAGTAGGATTGCTTTGAGTTCAAGGCCAGCCAGGACTGCAGAGTGAGTGAGTCCCAGGTCAATCTTGGCTCAATATTTGCCTCAAAACAAATGAAAACAAAAACATAAATTACATGACCTGAGATAGTAGAGTGTTTGGGAGGCAGGTGGAAGAGTCTCTAGGGTAGCACTTTTCTATTTTGCTCAAGAGTAAAGAGATAACGTAAACTCCACTGGCAGCCTGAAGTAACACGTTGCAAGTTAGCAGAAGACTTAATCTAAAAATGCATGAACATTTTACTCTCTACTTCCTGGCACAAACATACTTGTTTTCATTAATTATTGAGTAAAAATGGAGTTCTAAAGATGTATCATATTTAGCATGTGGTATTGCTTTTCTCTCACTTAGCTTTCTGTGTGGAGATAGGGCCAGGATGGATGGGGAGACTGGCCTATGCTGCAAGTCAGCAAGAAGCCCAGCTATAGTGCATGTTCTAGCTGTTTTTATTTCTGGACCTCTTCTTGTTCTCTGCAAGTCTTGTGTGGGGAAAGGATAGTTTTATAGGCAGAAAACTGTTTCATTAACTTAAGCAAAGATAGACTTGTTAATAGTGTGACTATCATTTGAACCTGTTTTCTGTTTCTGATCAGATCATTATATAACTTTTTAATATATCCTTGACAAGGGAAGAAAAAGTCTGTTTTTGTAGAGAGAATTTAATTTTTGTTCCATTGTTGAAGCAGTGTGCTCTTGTAAAGACCATGGTGTGTCATCTAAGCTATTGTTAGCTGTTTGGGTACTTAAAGATCACACAGAGATGAAAACAGAGTAGGATTGGTGTTTTTTATTGCATCCAATGGTGAATCAGAGACAAACTCTTTAAAGTAATGCAGTAAAACAATTTGAGATAACTTACAGAATAAAAATATTCCCATTAAAAACTTTATTATCATGCTTTAATTGTTTTGGTTATTAAAATTGGAGTTAAATGGGCATGATGGTGCAAACCTAGAATCCCAGCACTTGTGAGGCTGAGTCTGGAGGACTGAGTTTAAGGTTAGTCTGGTCTGTATATAATGAGCTCCAAGCCAGACAGCACTACCTAGCGAGACTCTCTTAAGAAAAAGCCGAAGAAGCAACTATTAGTGAAAATTGGTCCAATATGACATTCTATAATCTCCTCAGTTTCAGAGGAGTCTGAATTTCTCCAGGTTTGTAGTAATTAGACTGATGGAACATTTTAGTCACCAAGTAGAAGGCAGCTCCCTGAAAGTTGGTGTATTTGCTTTTGGTGGTTAGCCAGTGACCTGCTTTGAATAGGTTACCTCATAACTACTGTTCTACCTTTCCATTGGCTGCAAATAGAATGAGAGCAGGTTGGACCTAATATGATGATGGCTGTACCAGGCAATGAGCTGATGTGCTGCTGTACTCAAGAAGGGCTAGACTGTGGGTCATGGCAGGATCTCTGCTGAGAGGGAACCCTGGTTACTCAGCTTCTCAGTCCGGTAGGCATATCTGGTATTTAGGTTGTTGGAGATAAATGAAATATCGTCCCTATAAATTTTGCATAAGTTGTTTTGGTTGCAATATGTAGTTTAACCCACAGGCAGACCATTGACAGTCTGTTTTTCTAGTTTCTGTATATGACCAGGTGCTGGAGGTGATTTGTAACACATAATTTATGTTCTGTATTTTCTGGATTATACCTAGTGCCATGCATTTCAGAAAAGATAATAATAGTGGAGATACCTTTCCCTCCCCCTCAGATAGTGTTTTGAGATCACAGAAAGAATCTTCCATACTAAAAGTATGACTGGGAACTTTGTTTTAAATTAAAAAAAATTAAGGGACTTGTTGATACAAAACAAATTCTTACAATATAGGATTTTCAGGTTGAGTTTTGAGCTTTGAGTAACCTACCAAAAACATTGATTTAGGGAATCAGATTCTATTTCGAGAAATTTACCTGTCTCATCTTTTGGACCAAGGAGTATATTGCTTTTTGTTTTTCTGGTCAGTTAGACCATATTGAGGAATACTAAGGTACTCTCAGGAGAGTAGAATTTTCATTTGTTCTCCATATTATATTAACCAACTTTAGATGATCTCCTTCCAAAGGAAACCTCAGTCTTTACTGAATTTTGTTAACTGCCTGAGAGGAAAATCTTACCAATTCCCAATCAACTTCGTGAAGAAAAAGTAGAGCTGTGATACTTGTTTTTAGATGATAGACAAGACCATTCTTTGGCAAATTCTATTTCTGTTTATATTGGGGAAAAGTTTTCAGACTAATAGCATAATGCTTATCCCTATAGTGTACTCATTACAACAATCTTCATTGACCATCATAATAGGAAGAAAAGATTATGACATCAAAATAAGAGACTGATTGGGGGGATATGATGAAGAGTGGAGTTTCAAAAGGGAAAGTGGGGGGAGGGAGGGAATTACCGTGGGATATTGTTTCAAGTCATGGAAGTTGTCAATAAAAAACTAAAATAAATGTGATTCATAACTGGGTGTGGTAGTGCACGCCTTTAATCCTAGCAGAGGTAGGAGTTCAAGACTAAGTGAGTTCCAGGTCAGCCTGGGGTACAGCGAGACCCTAAACCTCAGAGAAAAAGTTTAAATAAAGTCCAAAATGAGGGTAGAAAGATGGGTTAGCAAACAAAACAAAAAAAAAATGTAATTAATTCTGGAGAGATTGCTCAGTGGTTAATGTGCTTTCTGTGTAAGCATGAGGATCTGAGGGGGCTTGAAACTACCTGAGTTCAAATCTCTAGAACCCATGTAAACAGCTGGGTGTGGCCACACCTCCAACCCCAGTCTCTCCGAGGAGCAGAGCCTTGAGAATTGCCAGTGATCTTGAAAAAAAAAAGTCAAGCTTTGGGGTAAGAGGCTCCAAGCAGCTCATAAAACAAGAACGGCTCAAAAACAAACCAGTGGAAGAGCAATGGAATGGCATACCCAGAGTGTTTCACTCTGGCTACTGTAGGCAAGTGAATAGGGGAGCTGCATGTGTATATGTCACACACACATGTACCACATAACATGCATGCATGTACACATGTGTGCAGGCACACACACACAACACACACAGGCAATGAAAAAACTGTTGTGATTCTAATTAGTGTGAAATTTTCCTCAGGAACCTTCACTAGGTCAGTCTTGCTACTGTTAGCACAGTAGTAAAAGTAGTGAGATGTGTAGCAAACAGATCTTTTGTAGAGTCTGTTTTGAAACAAAGACCAGTAGCCCATTCTGATTTCTCTGTTTGCTTTGCAAACCTATTCCAGCTAGTGTTTCAGCGTCTTTGTCCCAAGAACCATGAAACAGGGTTGTATAATTAAATCCACTTAAGGCTTATTACTGTCCTATAGAAACACCGATCAGACTACACAGCTGAGATCTCTCTTGCACTGTATTTATATAACCCCTCTTGTCCGGCCTAGGAGCAGAACTGCAGTGAGCACACTCCATTCACATGGAGTTAGACTCTAGAGACTTGCTCAGCAAGTTGTAATAGCAGTAGGACTTTGCCCGGTGAATGATTGGAGGAAGGGGAGGAGTCGTTATTGTTTAAAAAAAGTCAATAATGATGAAAGTACTTCATAAATATTTACTCATGCTGCTTACTGCATGATTCTTGTAGGGAGGTGGTAAGTGCTTACTGCACAGAGGAAACTGAAACCAGCGGCGGTGCACATCTGCTGTGGTCTCTTACTGCCCTCAGAAGTAGCAGGCTGATGGCTTGTAGTTAGTTGTATCTGCACTGATAGCAGTCTTTACTAAGCATGGTTTGTCTGCAGGAGGAACTTGATATCTCCAGAAATCTTTAACATTTGTTGTAACAAGGAATCTGAAATAGGGTAATGTTGATACCCTCCAAAAGAAAGTAGTTCCAGATTAATTTTTTGTAATTTTTTTTTTATGAGAGAGAAAGAGAGGGACAGAATTGGCGCACAGGGTTTCCAGCCGCTACAATTGAATTCCATATGCGTGTGCCACCTTGTGTGCATGTGTGACCTTGTGTGCTTGCGCTACCTTGCGTGTCTAGTTTATGTTGTACCTGGAGAGTTGTACATGGCCCCTTAGGTTTCACAGGCAAGCGCCTTAACAGCTAAACCATCTCTTCAGCCCCCAGATTTATTTTTATTAAAATGAAACTATAGTCAAAAGCCTCTCTAATATAGCAAACATTTAAAAATGTGTTTCAAGATATTAACTAGAAACAGCTACAGCCTGTAATGTCTTTGGATAACTGTCATTACTTTTGTATGTGGCCTCTTTGGGAAGATGTTAAAATTTGATAGGTGTTAGATAATGTAATATTTACAGCTGCTATTTAGTTGAGCCCATAGAAGGGACTGCATCATTTTCCATTGTAATCAATTCCTAAGTCTTTGGATGATTTGTTGTAAATGGTGATGATGAGTGTAGGTGGTAGGTAAAATTCAGAACTAAAGACTTTGGGAATGCACAGTGAGAGTTCTAAACTCAGACCACTGAGGTATTCTGTACAGTACTGTCTCTCTGTTTATTTTGTTTAGTTTTTATTGTTATTGATTGAAACTCCCTGAAAGCAAAGATAGTGTCTTGAATTTGTATTTCTGCAAAATACTTTTTTTTTTTTTTTTTTTTTTTTGAGGAAGGGTCTCGCTGTACCCCATGCTGACCTGGAATTCACTGTGAAGTCTCAGGGTGGCCTCAAACTTACGGCAATCCTCCTACTTCTGCCTCCTAAGTGCTGGGATTAAAGGTGTGCGCCACCATGCCTGGCTAAAACGTTCTATTTTAGGGTTAATACATACCTGATTTAGTTAAAGAATATGTAATAAGTTGGAAAGGAAGATTAAATTCTTCAACTTGTATTTTTCCCCTAGCACATTCTGCATGGTAAGGCTTATAGGAAGCCCCCAAGTATATGTAGAATAGCTGGCTGGAGATTTGAGTTTTACACAGTTTTTTTGGATTTTTTTTTCTACCCATCCTCTTATTCTGCAGAGATCTCAGCCAATTTTGGACTTTCCATTTAAACATCAGAGGTGAACAGGAAGTGGCCAAGTGGTAAAGCCATTGAGGTTTTATGTGACTACAGCTGGTTCTCCAGAACTCCAGCCAGCTCTGGCTCTGAAAAGTAAAGGAAGTGTCACTTTTCTAGTTGTGGTGGTGTGCACATGTGTGCACATGTTTTGCCCCTACCCTCCCTGCATGGCTGTATGGCACGCTTCTTGGTAATGTCAGATCGGGCCAGAGGAGCAGTGCTAATGAGAGCTATAGGAAATATTTCTTCACATGCTGGTAGATGGGCGGAACTTTGGAAGTTACACTTTCCCTAAAATGTCCTTGAGTTTTGCCAATTAATTTGGGCACTGGGACACAGGAGGAGAGGTTGCATGATCCTGCTTTGTGGTAGACGTGGCAAAGCCTTCTAAGAGCAGGAAGAGTCTTGTTTTATAGAACTATGGATCCATTCCCTTGTTTGCTTTGGAATAGAAAAATAAGCCTTTTGTGTACTGCTTTCATTTTTTTCAGGCCAAGGCAGCTTTTGTTGATTGTAGAAAGCATGATTTCTTCATTTGTGTGTGTGTATTATGTTATTTTGTTCAGATGTGGGATTGAACTCAGGGCTTCTTGATGGTAGGCAATTGCTCTACCACTGAGTAGTCCAAGTTAGATTGTAGATCAAGACATGTTTTGAGCAATTTTATCTTTGATTTTCTTTTTTTAAATTTATCTTTGTTTATTTTTATTTATTTATTTGAGAGTGACCGACAGAGAGAGAAAGAGGCAGTTAGAGAGAGAGAGAGAGAGAATGGGCACACCAGGGCCTCTAGCCACTGCAAACGAACTCCAGATGCATGTGCTGCCTTGTGCATCTGGCTAACGTGGGTCCTGGGGAATTGAGCTTTGAATCGGGGTCCTTAGGCTTCACAGGCAAGCGCTTAATCACTAAGCCATCTCTCCAGCCCAATTCTTTTTTTTTTTTTAATTAGATATTAGGTTGACCACTGTGATATAATTTGAAGCTAAAAGTATGATCTGTGTATTTGTAATTTGGAAAAACCACTGTTTTTGGGGAAACCTCAATTGAAAGTTAAGTAGTTTTTTTTCAGGAGAGTTCTTGGGCTCTATCAATCTGGAGATGTCCTAAGATAGTAAAAATTCTCATCTTTATAACCTTCCTCATGTTCTCTATTGGAAACTGTTTACTGATTCAAGGCCACATAATCTGTGATATTGGCTGTCAGAATAGTCTTTTGTGTTTCAATTTTCATACAGATTTCCTATACGACTATGTTTTCTTATGCAGTATGATAGAGTACACCCCCCCCCCCCCCCCGCCACCTGGCTGATCTGGCATTCACTTTGTAGTCTCAAACTAGCTTCAGAGTCATAGCTGTCCTCCTACCTTTGCCTCCAGAGTGCTGGGATTAAAGGCACGCACTACCATGCCTGGCCTAGTTTATTTATTGAATTATATTTTTTAACAAAATATACTCTTTTATTCCCTCTCCTTTGTTTCTGTTTCCCCTGTGGCCCTCCTCTGTGGGGTTATGGGCTTTACTGTGGGGTCATGAAGGCTTCAGTATGGTTGTTTTTAATTCTAGTTTATTATTATTTTTTCATTTATTTCTTTGCAAAAACTATAGATTTCTGAGAACCACCTCAGTAGCCTCAGTGTTGATTTTGGTGTTCTGGAAGTACCCATTTGCTCCCTGTGAAAGGAGCAGGTTTGTATTTATTCAGTGTCTCTACGATGAGATAATTGGTATTTTTATGATATGAATGGAAGCTTTGTGTCTTTGAAGTTTGTGAAACAAAGCTGTATTTATAAACACATTTCAAAAAATATAAATGACACTTTTTGGTGAAGATTTTCACTGAATAGCAAAAAAGTTCAGAAAAGGGATCGTTGTTAACATTTAATAATAACCTAACTGTTTTCATCAGCTATCTCATTGATGATTAGAGAATACCTGATTTTTAGACCTTTTGTATTGAAAATACTCAGACTGTGTTGTGGTAGGATATTTTCTGGCATCAAATGCTTTTTTTTTTTTTTTTAATGAATTTGTTGTGTTAAAATCATTGTTTTGTTTAAAAGAATATGCCATATGTATTACATTCCAATAGAAAAGTGTATTTCAATATAGAAAGTGATATAATTATATAATACAAACTAAAATCAGAACCTGAAACATGAAAACATTCGCATTTCTTGGTGATTTTAGGATTTTAGTTTCACCAGCAATTATCTCTCTTATTTAGAAAAGAAGCAAACAAGTCTTACTGTGATATTTTCTTTTTAAGTATGTATGTCGTATTTACAGGACATGCTTTTATGAGAGTTATTTAACATACTCCCTCTTTTTGTGGTGCTAGGGCTGAACCCAGGGCTTCAGGCAAATACTTTGTAGCTGAGCTCAGTCTCTAGTTCTTCTTTTTTTTTTTTTCTTAAAAAAAAAATTTTTTTTTTGAGGCAAGCCCAACAGACTGGCCTTTTCTTTATGTGAGAGAAGAGAATGAGAGAGAGAGAGAGAGCGCGTGCGCGCACTTGCGCGCGTGCAAATTGGCATTCCAGGGCCTCCAGCCACTGCAGTTGAACTCCAGACATGTGCACCTCCTTGTGCCTATGTGTGACCTTGGATGCTTGCATCATTGTGCATCTGGCTTGTGTGAGACCTTGAGAGTCGAACATGGGTCCTTAGGCTTCGCAGGCAAGTGTCTTAACAACAAAGCCATCTCTTCAGCCCCTTTGTGTTTTGAGATAGGGTCTCCTAGAGCTTTTGGAGTCCTCCCTTCTGAGCTTCCTCATTTGAATCAACAGTCTTCATCTAATCCTTTGAAGCTGATTCAGTTTTATTCCTGTTTATGCAGATGAGGAAATAGAAATTAGGAGGATGAGTCACAGCTACTCAATGGCAGAAACAGGAACAATTATGTAGCAATAGGTAGTTCATTTTGTAAGAGAAATAAGTTTCTGCAGGTATGGTAACATATACCTGCAGTAATTAGAAGTTCAAGGCCATCCTCAGCTACATAGATTAGCTCACTGTAAGCTACATGAGACTTTGTCTCATCCCTTTTCCAAAGTTTCATGGGCTCTTTTCTGTATCCTCCTACAAAATATTTCAGTTATTTAATATGAAAATTTGCTGAAGGCCGTATCATTATGTGTTTGTTGCAGTAGTTGATTCTAGGGAGTTGACTCCTCCTGATTTTAGAGAGGGAGAGTAGATGCTTTTTTTTTTTTTTCTTTTGGTTTTCCGAGGTAGGGTTTCCCTCTGGTCCAGGCTGACCTGGAATTAACGATGTAGTCTCAGGGTGGCCTCGAACTTATGGTGATCCTCCTACCTCTGCCTCCAAGTGCTGGGATTAAAGGCATGCACCACCACGCCTGGCAATAGATGCCTCTTGATTCTAGAGAGAGAGGGTGGGGGAGAGGGAGAGGAAGAGAGAAAGCTGACCCCTCCTGATTCTAGAGAGAGAGAGAGCTGAGCCTGTCTGATTCTAGAGAGAGAGCTGACCCCTCCTGATTCGAGAGAGAGAGAGAGAGAGCGAGAAAGCGCTGAGCCTGTCTGATTCTAGAGAGCGAGCGAGCTGACCCCTCCTGATTCTAGAGAGAGAGCGAGTGAGAGCTCTGAGCCTGTCTGATTCTAGAGAGAGAGAGAGAGAGCGAGAGCGAGCGCGAGCGAGCTGACCCCTCCTGATTCTAGAGAGAGCGCATGAGCTTAGCCTGCCTGATTCTAGAGAGAGAGAGCGAGCTGAGAACTGATTCTACAAAAAGAGGGAGAGCTGAGCCTGCCTGATTCTAGAGAGAGAGCTGAGCCTGCCTGATTCTAGAGAAAGAGAGAGAGCTGACCCCTTCCGATTTTAGAGAGAGAGCTGAGCCTGCCTGATTGGAGAGAGAGAGAGCTAGCACCACATGATTTGAAAGAGAGCTGACCCTTCCTGATTCTAGAGAGAGAGAGAGAGAGAGAGAGCTGATTCTGCCTGCCTGATTTTAGAGAGAGGGAGATTGAGAGAGAGACCGAGAGAGACCTGACCCCTCCTGATTCTGGAGAGGGAGAGTGACCCTGCCTGATTGCAAACCAGCAGTGCATGGGCATCAGTGGGAAACTTGTAGCAAATGCATGTTCTTGGCTTTCATCTCCAGGTATTCTAATTGGGTACTTTATAATGAACTGAAACTTATTGGGCCACTTTTCAAAGTTGCAAAGTCCATTTTCAAGGTGCTAGCATATGGCAAATGTTTTGTGTCATCACAAGGTGGAAGGTAAGTGATGAGAGACTTGGATCCTCATCCCCCCCCCCTTTTTGAGGTAGGGTCTCACTCTAGCTCAGACTGACTTGAAAGTCATCATGTAGTCTCAGGGTGACCTTGAACTCATAGTGATCCTCCTACCTCTGCCTCCCAATTCTGGGTTTAAAGGTGTGCACCACTTCTCCTGGTTCCCTTTTTTTAAAAAAAATTATTTATTTGAGAGATACAGAAATAGAGAGAGTGAGAGAATGGGCGCACCAGGGCCTCCAGCTGCTGCAAACAAGCTCCAGATGTGTGTGCCCCCTTGTGCATCTGGCTTACATGGGTCCTGGGGAGTTGAACCTGGGTCCTTTGGCTTTGTAGCTAAGCATCTTAACTGCTAAGCCAGCTCTCCAACCCTGGCTCCCTTTTTTAATAATAAGCATTAATTTGTCCATGAGCTAAGTACTAGGAAGTCGTGCCCTATCTACCAACATTGAGGATTAAGTTTCTAAGACATGCTTCTGGAGGACATACTCAAACTACCACAGTCTGTTCATAGCCCACAAATCCCTGTCTTTCTGACATAAAATATATTCATTTCATTCTAGCAGTAGTCCCATCAACCTTAAAGTCTTAGTCTAAGTCCAGTCTCATTTAAATATCATTTAATTCTACTCACAGTAGATTCACTCTGAGGCAAGTTTCCCCTCCACTTGTAAGCCTTTGAAATAAAAACAGATTATACATACCCAAAATAGTATTGTGGGACGGACATAGTGTGTTCATTACTTTCTTGTTGCTATGATCAAGTACCGCACAAAAACAACTTACTGAGGCAGGGTTTAATTTGGCTCACAGTTTGATGGTGAATGACGGTGGGGAAGGCATTGTGTGAGGCAGGTGGTCACATCTATAGCTGGAAAGCAGAGAAAGATGAACACAGGTGCTCAGCTCCCTATCTGCTTTTTATTCACTTTAGGGTCCCAGACCATGGAATGAGATGTGACCTACATTCAGGATGGGTCTTCCCCTTCCACTTAAGCCTTTCTGTAAATAGCATTAAATCTTAAAGATGGAGAACTGTTTATATCTGTATCTATAATCTGAGTTCTTCTGCTCTTTGGGAGTACTCAGTCCTTTTTCTTTTTTTTTTGTTTTTTTTTGTTTTTTCAAGGTAGGGCCTCATTCTAGCCCAGGCGGACCTGGAATTCACTCTGTATTCTCAGGGTGGCCTTGAACTCACCTACGTTTGCCTCCAGAGTGCTGGGATTAAAGGCGTGTGCCACCACGCCCGGCTCACTCAGTCCTTTTCTATGGCCATGCTAGCCCAGCACATGCCTTGGCTCTCCCAGGTCAGAATTTAGTGCCTGCAATTTTCCTAGAGTGATGTCACCTAGGTTCCCTGCCCCTCAGTTTTAGGGCATGGCTGTATGGGGACTCTGCATTGGTTTTGCCCTTGCAACATATGTCTAGAACCTCAGGCTGTCTGCAGCATCCTTTAAATTTAGGTGGGCATGAGAAACTGGGCCCTCAGCAGCTCTTCTGCGTGCTTGCACACTTCACACTGGGCAGATGCTTCCAGTATTTGCTGCTCTCATGTCCCAAGTGGCCATAGTTGGGTCCTTGCACCTTGCCTGGAGAGAAGAGGATTGTTGCACCAGAGTGTGGGGAGCACAGTTGAGGCAGCCTTGACCCTCCTCTCCTCTCAGAGATCTCATCAGAGTGGGTTTTCCTGTCCCTGTTTTTACCAGCTTTCTGAACATAGTCACTTACAGAATCTTTAGGACATTAGATTTTCCTCACAGTCCTCTTCATTTTCTGCCCTTAACCATAGTTCGTGGTCTATGTATGGCAGGGTAAGCTTTTCCCAGCAGTTCCCCCCCCCCCCCCCCCGCCCAAGGTAGGGTCTCACTCTAGCTTAGGCTGACCTGGAATTCACTATGTAGTCTCAGGGTGGCCTCTAACTCATGCTGGGATTAAAGGTGTGCGCCACTATGCCTGACTCCCCAGCATATATATATATATTTAAATATTTTATTTTTATTTATTTGAGAGCGACAGATAGAGGCAGAGGAGAGAATGGGCGCGCCAGAGCCTCCAGCCACTGAAAACGAACTCCAGACGCTTGCGCCCCCTTGTGCATCTGGCTAACGTGGGTCCTGGGGAATCGAGCCTCGAACCGTGGTCCTTAGGCTTCACAGGCAAGCGCTTAACCGCTAAACCATCTCTCCAGCCCTATTTTTATTTTTGTATTTTTAAAATTTAAAATGTATTTATTTGAGAGAAAGAAAGAAGTAGATTGAGGGAGGGAGGGAGGGAGGGAGGGAGAGAATATATGAATGAATGGGCATGCTTGGGCTTCCAGCCACTGCCAACGAACTCGAGATGCTTGAGCCACCTTGTGCATCTGGCTTATGTGTGTACTGGGGAAATGAACCTGGGTCCTTAGGCTTTGTAGGCAAGTGCCTTAGCTAACCAGTCAGTCATCTCTCCAGCTCCTACATTATTTTTGTGAGACAGGGTCTTCAACACAGAGTTGACTGGTTCAGTTTAGCTGGCCAGCTTGCCTGGGGTTCTCCTTAACCATTGAGTCATCTCTCCAACCTCCAGATTAATTTTAATTGATTTTTTAAAGATTAAATCATTCTATTTATTTACGGAAGTACAGAGCCTAGGAAAGACACCCATGTGGCTAGAGATCCATGTGGAGGGCCCGGGAAAACCATGGAAAGAAAAGAAAGTTCAAAGAGCTCCTGCCTTGAGGGAAGCTGCTGGAGGTAAAGAAAGCCCTTGTGGAGAGTAATGCTTAGGGACTTCCCTCTGCTCAGTCCGCTGGGAGACTCTCCAGCTGCTGGAAGTTCCCCAGTGATCAGACAGCTCCCCTCGCTGATGTATTTATAGCCTTATGGTGGCAGGCCCTGTCTTCCCGCTCAGGTGCACCAGTGTGACAGCTGGTTGGTTAGGGTTAGGGGCTGTCTCAGGAAGAGGCTAGACCTGACACCAAGTTCCAGGGGCTGAACTTGACCAACCACAATGTTTAAATCCTAGGAAAGACCTCGCTGTCAGGAGGGTTCAAGGTTGATTGTGGAAAAACAGGTCTAGGGAACTAGGCCAGCAATCAGTAGTCAGATTATCTTTGATTTCTAGCAAGTGTAAACTTTCCTGTGTTTTTACTTTGAGGGGCCCAGTCACCCCAAACTGCCTACTCCCTCTCATTCCCCCCCCCCCCTTTCTTTTTGGTTTTTCGAGGTAGGGTTTCACTCTAGTCCAGGCTGACCTGGAATTCACTATGTAGTCTCAGGGTGGCCTTGAACTCATGGTGATCCTCCTACCTCTGCTTCCTGAGAGCTGGGATTAAAGGCATGTGCCACCATGCCCAGCTTCATTTCCCCCTCTCTTGAGAAGACACTCTTAACTGCTGTTAAAGGAAAGAGGGCGACAGGTTAGTCTATCTACTTCCAGCTTAATGTAACATGTTAGACATATGGCAGTTAGAATCTCTCCCAGAGAGGGGAGCTATTCTAAAGGACCCTGAAAGTATATTGATGGAATGTAAGAAAACAGTCCTGGAAAGAAAATGTTGGGGAGAAAGAATAAAAGTAAGGAATTAATGAGAAGTGGGCACACTGTATACTGGTCACCTTCCTGGTTTTCCTTATGAACTTCTAGGCCTTGGGGAGCATTCAAGGGAGCCCAAGTAGACGGAGTAGGCTTGTCTCAGGACCATCTGAGCCTGAGCTGGCTGAGATTTCCTCCCAGCACTGTTCACCAAATGGCATAGTAGTGTCTGACATGTTCTGAATCTGTATCTATATAGCTTATAAAACAGAAGAGATATTAGCAGATTTATCAGAAATATATGCACAACATTTAACTTCGATAATGGTGAATATATCAACTTTTGTATAATAGCCTCCCAGTGTGTACTTTTTTTTTTTTTCCCCCTGAGGTAGGGTCTTATTCTGGCCAAGGCTGACATGGAATTAACTATGTAGTCTCAGGGTGGCCTTGAACTCAAGTACCTCTGCCTCCTGAGTGCTGGGATTTAAAGATGTGTGCCACCATGTCCAGCAGAGTGTACCTTTTTAAATCTATCTTGGGGGCAGCCAGGGCCAAAGGTTATGCCACAGAGCCAGTGGGTGCCATTAGGGGCTGTACACATGTATTTTTTGCTTCAGGACTTATTTAATGGTGTCCTGGCACAAGTGCGAAGGGACTCACTATTGTTCCCAGTATAAGGAAGTCTCTTGAACTAAGTGACCCTTGGTCAGAGTCATCCGTCCATATATTTGAGATTTGAAAATAACCATTTTGACATCTGTGGTTGTCTTTCCTTATTATAGAACTAGAGAGGGGGACAACATGCCTTAAGGCCTTGTTTGTTTCCCCTTTTGGAAAGATTTTGTTGTGTTACTTAATAGGCCATTTACATAATATTTGAGGTAACCTTTTATCTTTGGTTAACTGATTTCTTTGATTCTTTTGAAACCAGCCATATTTTTAAAGAGAAAATATGTAATTTTTATGATTTTCTTTTTTAACTTTGTATTGACAACTTCTGTAGCTATAGACAATATACCAGGATCATAATCTCCTCCTTACACATCCTGTTTTTCTCCTCTGAAATCAGTGAATCTCTCCTTTTAACTAATCTCTATTTTTTTAAACAAATTGTTTTTATAAAAAAGTATTTATTTATTTGAGACAGAGAGAGAGGAGAGAGAGAGAGAGAGAGAGAGACAGAGACAGAGAGAGAATGGGCACACTGGTGCATCTAGCCACTGCCAGATGCATGTGCCATGTTCATATTACATGGGCACTGGGGAATTAAACGTGGGTTCTTTGGCTTTGCAGATAAGTGCCTTAACCGCTAAGCCATCGATCTCTCCAGCCCAGGTCTCCTCTATTTTGATGTCACCTTTTTCTTTAAAGTATTTCTTTCTTAAAACCAACTGAGGGGCCTGGAGAGATGGTTTAGCGTTTAAGTGCTTGCCTGTGAAACCTAAGGAGCCTGGTTCGAGGCTCTATTCCCTAGTACCCATGTAAGCCAGATGTACAAGGTAGCACATGCATCTGGAGTTGGTTTGCAGTGGCTGGAGGCCGTGGTGCATCCATTCTGTCTCTCTCTCTCTGCCTCTTTCTCTCTCTGTCTGACAGTCTCAAATAAATAAATAAAAATAAGCAAAACAAAAAAACCAACCTTCCTTCCCTCCTACCCTTCCTCCCTCCTTTTTTTCTTCTTATTTATTTGTGAGAGGGAGAATGCCGTGCTAGGGCCTCTAGACACTGCACATGAACTCTAGACACATGTGCCACCATGTGCATCTGGGGAATCTTACCTGGGTCCTTAGGCTTCCCAGGCAAACTTCTCTCTCTCCCTCTCTCTCTCTCTCTCTTTCTTTTTTTTCCCCCGAGGTAGGATTTCACTCCAGCCCAGGCTGACCTGGAATTCACTATGTAGTCTCAGGGTGGCACCTCTTGAGTGCTGGGATTAAAGGCGTGCACCACCATGCCCGGCTTATTTCTCTCTCTCTCTCTCTCTCTCTCTCTCTCATCATATATTATTTAGTTAGCAAAGAAGTAGGTTTCCATATGGTTTATTAACCCTGTTTCCACTCCCTCCTCTACCCCATTACTTTTAAATTCAATTAACTGCTAAGCTGTCTCTTCAGCCCTGATGTCAGGTTTTTGAAAAATCTACTTATGCAGGTTTTGTGTAGGTAACATCAGAAACTGTGAGATCATGAGTGTCATGGCCACTTTGTGTCTGGAAGACAGTATTGTCAGCACTCTTCCTCTTTCTTTGGCTCCTACATTCTTTCTGCCACCTTTTCTGCAGTGGACCCTAGGTATTAAAGGATGTGATAGAGATGCCTCACTTAGTGCTAAACACTGCACTGTCACTTCTTCTCAGCACTTGGATGAGTTTTGTGTCACCCCAGTGGTCACTGCCAACTGAAAAGAGAAGTTTCTCTAACCAAAAGTGAGAGTAGCATTAATATATAGGCACAAACAGAAGTTTAGAGGGCAGTTTTAGCAGAATATCTATTTATCCAGACAACAAAAAGTAGTTTTCCCTTAGGGCTTAACGATCTCCCCAGCCATAGGCTTTTGATTATGTTTTCAGTACCAGGTATAAATTCCCTCTTGTGTAGTGGGTCTCAAGTCCAATCTGAGAGAAGTTGGATTTCCCCATAACAGACATGTCACCATTGCACCAATTTGGCACGGCCAGCAGCTGGGTAGCCAGCTTGTGTCCTCTGCTGGTTAAGACTGATGACGACTTGTCTTCCCAAACAGTCTGCGTAGCTCTCAGGCATCTAGTCAGCATGGAGGAGGTTTCCAGCTCAGCTCCAACTTGATTTCTCAGTGACCTGCATCCCAAACATGTAGAGTCTTTAACAGAAAGGTTAAGGTTCTGGTAGGAAACCAAGATCCTTGGCAATAGCTTGTAGTGTTTTGGAGAGACATCAGGGGCCTCTTAGACCAACAACTTGCTGGAAGGGTTCCTACTCCTGGCACTGAAATTTTCTTATAAAAATCTATGGCTCTGGGCACAGCATTATCCACTTCCACAGAGTACTTCTGCCCAAACTTTCTGTTTTTTAACATACGTTATTTACCTAGCAAAGTAGGTTTCCATATGGCTTGTTCATAAGATCTTTTGATTAACCCTCTCTCCTCTCGTTCTCACTCCCTTCTGTCTAGTCCATTACTCCCCCCACCCCCACAGGTAGGGTCTTAATCTAGCTCAGGCTGACCTGGAATTCGCTATGTATTCTCAAGATGGCCTCAAATTCACGGCGATCCTCCTACCTCTGCCTCCTAAGAGCTGGGATTAAAGGCGTGTGCCACCATGCCCAATTCTAGTCCATTACTTTTAAATTCAGTTTCACCCAAATTCTGAGGACATGGGCAGGAGTGTGTTGTGTGGGGGGGGCATGGCAGAAGCAGGGAACCGTAGTCATACTGTCCCATCAGCACAGAGGACGTAGGAAGTAGATAGGGCCTTTTCCTTGTGATTGTCTTCTGTGACTTTATTACTTGCTTTTTCTCCCTTCTTTTGGTTTTGGCTTTTTCTAGTTTATGGTAGATTATGAATTTATCAATTTGAGATTCCTTTTCTGATATAGTTCTTTAAATAATACTAATTTTCTCTTAAGTTGTGCTTAAGTGTCATCACACAGATATTGATATGTTGGGATTTCACTGTCACTTAGTTTGAAATGTTTAGTTTTTTTCCCTTTGAGGAATAATTTGTGGGCTATTTCCCAGTGCATTTATTATACAGGTTCCAATTATTTCAGGGGTGTTATTTTTGAGATATTTGTTGCTTACTTTTATTGCAATTGGAGTGTGATCAGAATATTGTGTGGAATGAGTCATGTTAAATGTAGAGTCTTGCTATATAGCCTGGAATATGATTTGTATTGATGTGTTCCATGGGAACTGGAAAGTGTTGTCTGTTCTGAGGTGGTGTGGCAGAATGCTTACTAAATATCAAGACACTTCAGTTCATAATATTTTTTAGGTCTTTTATAGCCTTTCCCCAGTAACCAAATGAAGCCAAATGCACACAAAGTGGTGCATGCATTTGGATTTTTTTGGCATTTTATTTGAGAGCGAGGGAAAGGAAAGGAGTGAAGAAGGGGAGAGAGAGAAGGAGAGAAAGGGAGGGAGGGAGGGAGAGAGAGAATGGGTGCACTAGGGCCTCTAGCTGCTGCAAACAAACCCCAGACACATGCTTCACCTTGTGGCTTACATGGGTCCTGGGGAATCAAACCTAGGTCCTTTGGCTTTGCAGGCAAGAGCCTTAACTGCTAAGCCATCTCTCCAGCCTGGCATTTGGATTTTGTTTGCAGTGGCAAGAGGCCCTAGTGTGTCTACACTCTTTCTCTGTTTCTCAAATAAAAAGTGTGTGTGTGTGTGTGTGTACACTGTTGTTTCATGGCCATTTTTCACTCTTTCTGGATTGCTTGTCTGAAATTGAAATGAATATTAATTACAAAAGAATAATACTTTCTGTTGTTGTTCTTTGAGGTAGGGTCTCACTCTAGCCCAGGATAACCTGGAATTCACTATGCAGTCTCAGGCTGGCCTCGAATTCACAGTGATCCTCCTACCTCTGCCTCCCATGTGCTGGGATTAAAGGAGTGCACCACCACATCCAGCAAGAAAATAATACTTTAAAGAATACTTAAGTACTTGAAAATATTTATTTGGCGGAGAGAGAAAGGGGGAGGTAGGGAGGGAGGCAGGAGAGAGAGAAGGAGAGAAAATATGAATATGAGCTTGTGCCAGGACCTCCTGTTGCTAGAAACAAACTCTAGAGGCATACACCACTTTGTGCATGTGGCTTGATATGGTTGGCAGGCTTTACAGACAAATACCTTTAACACTGAGCCATTTCTTCAGCCCTAAATACTTTTTAATTTTAGCTTTTTAATTTTTTTTGTTTTTATTTTTCGAGGTAAGGTCTCGCTTTAGCCCATGCTGACCTCTAATTCACTATGTATTCTCAGGGTGGCCTCGATCTCTCAGCAATCCTCCTACCTCTGCCTCCCGAGTGTTGGGATTAAAGGTGTATGCCACCATGCCTGGTTAATCTAGCTTTTTAATAAAAAAAAAATTATTTCTGTTTATTTGAGAGAGAGAGAGGGAGAGTGAGGCAAAGAGGCAAAAAGAGCGAGCGAGCAAGTGTGTGCATGCCAGTGACCACATCAGGGCCTGCAACCATTGTAAAGGAACTGCAGACGCCGGCACTACCTTGTGCACCTGGTTTATGTTGGTCCTAGGAAATCGAACCTGGGTCCTTTGGCTTTGCAGGCAAGAACCTTAATCACTAAGCCTTCTCTCCAGCTGCTAAATGGTATTTTGAATTTTATTGTCATGATATGTGCTGTTAACTATGGACTTGAACATACTGAAACCATATCTTATTTGTTTTCAGAGTGTGGGAGAGTTGAAGTTTTGTTGTTTGATGAAAGGCATTTTTTTTTAAGGTCAGAGTAATTTTTATCTGATAACATACTCTTGATCTCTGGCTGTGGTTCTTTTACATGTGCCAATTATGTGCTTAGAACCCACCCTTTTTCTGGTGTTGGGGATCAAAGCCATTGAGCTCTAGCTCCAGGCACCCCCACTGTGAGGCCAACCTTGATCTCAGTGTATCCCTGGCATGCCTTGAACTTTGAATCCTCTTCCTTTAGTCTCATGGTATAGCTGTGACTCTAGATATGTATCACTAGGCCTGGTGTGCTCATATATTCTCACAAAACTTAATAATGTATAGAAGTGGCTTCAGAATCTCACCATCTTCTTTCTATCACATCTTTAGTTCTAGGCAGAATCTAGCTTTGTTGCTTCTGATTAGGGTGTTAAGTTAAATCTTTAGTATACTAAATCTTCTATATGAAAATAAAAGGGTCAGAAACATTCTTGATTAAGCAACCAGGTATGGTGAGATATCTGAGAAGGGCTCAGACTTGTTGATTTCAATGTTTTATGTCATTGGCCTTCATGCTTCAGGATGTCTGCTTTGTGATGTGAAAGGAACCTCCACCCAAAACCACCCTTCACTTTTTCTGGATGCAACTGATTATTTTTAAATATTCCTTGTTCTCAATGAATTATTCAGTTTGATATCTTGTGTTACAGCAATAAAATTTGGTATGGTTATGACAGGATATGACCTCTGTGTCTAAGAAAAATTGCAATTTGGACAACATTCATATATGTTATCATAGGGTGCTGCTGACTTGGTTCCCAGGAGAACATGAGATTGCCATGGCAACATAGGCTCTTTGAAGGAAGAAATCCTGGCAGAGTGGTTGGGTCTTTTGAAGTGCTGGTGTGTTGATAGGAAAGGATCCAGACAGCAATAAGCACAGAAGTATAGGCCAGCAGTCAAGGAAAACAAGCATTTGGTTTTTAGCTTTAACTCGAGGACAAGTGTCTTTTTCCTTCAAAACAAATATTTATATAAGATTTTTCCTTCACATACATGGCTGTTTCAAGAACAAGTTTCTAAATATGTGTGGTGTAATGTTTTGGCTGGATTAAAGTTGGCTGGAGTTTTTGTAAAATTAATGTAGTGTGCATCCTGATAGTAAGAGAACAGAAAAGATCATTATAAATTAAGTCTAGAATTTGATATTATTAAAACCTAATGATAAATAGAAATCTATTCCCAAACTTTGTGAAATGCTTGCTGTTTCATGATCCTTATATTATGGTAGTAACCCTCTCTCACCACAATGGATTTTCGCCTGCATTATTGTTTTGCTTTGTACATCCTTGTTTCTGGGCCATCACTCAAGTGAACCTCTTGCCTAGCATTTTTTTTTCTGTTTCTACAAACATGCCTGAGATTTCACCTTTGTTGTTAAACTGTCAGTCATTCTTACAACATCCAGGGAATCTCTACTTCCCAAATTATTTAAAAAATTTTTAAAAATATTTTGAGAGGGCAAGAAGTGAGGGAATAAGAGGGAGGTGAGAAGGAGAGAAAGAATGGGCCCACCAAGGACTCTACCTGCTGCAAGCAAACTCTAGACTATGTGCCACCTTGTGCATCTGGTTTACATGGGTTGTGGGGAATCGAACCTGAGTCTTTAGGCTTTGCAGTCAAGCACCTTAACCACTAAGCCGTCTCTCCAGCCTTCTTTCCCAATTTTTTTTTTTTTTTTCCGAGGTACGGTCTCACTCTGGCCCAGGCTGACCTGGAATTCACTATGGAGTCTCAGGGTAGCCTTGAACTCACGGAGATCCTCCTACCTCTGCCTCCCGAGTGCTGGGATTAAAGGCGCTACCACGCCTGGCCCCAAATTCTTGATTCAAATTTAAATGCAGAATCATTTAGCAAATCATAGTATTTGCACATTTTTTTATGTGTTGTGTATTGGAATCAGTTTCTTATGACTAAGCCTTCCAAGGTTAGCAATTGTATCCTTTACTCTTCTGCCTTATGATAAAGGAACAGGCACATAGCTAGCATTTAGTAAAGCTTGTTTCTCAGTGATTTCACTTAAGTAAATATGCTAATGATAAAGCAATCATATTGAAGCAATAGATTATTTAGCTTTTTAATAAATTACATAGTAGTCTCCATAGATGGTGTTCTGAATTGAGTATATTCATAATGCTGGATTCCTGGGCTGATTGATGGTCATTTGAATAGAACTTGAGTTTCTTATCTAAACTGTGGTTCAACATGTAAAGGGAACAATCCGAGAGTCATACATAGCTTGTAACATTCCTAGTGTTCAGGTGGGAAGTCACTGTAGAGCAGTAGTACAATGGAAGACTCAGGCTGGGCAGTAGTGAGTGCTGAATCCTTGTGAACCCACAATTGATACTTTGGCATTTGCCGTCATTCTCCTTATGGTGTGTTCTTTTGTTTTTGTTTTGTCCCCGTATGTTCTTCATCTTGTTCAGTTTCCTCATATTTAAGTGGCTCACTTGACTCTTTGGATACCCAAGTTTATTCTCTTCTACTATTTTTCCAAGAAATTAATAGTGTAAAAACTTGAAAAATGTTATTGTATATGTGTGTGATTGCATGTGTGTAGGCACATGTGTATGGAGGTCAGAGGTGGTTGTTGGTGTGTCTTGCTTGATTGTTCTCCACTTACTGAAACCTAGAGCTCACTATACAGCTAATCTAGGTAGCCAGCTTGCCCTAGGGATTCCTTGTCTTTACTTATTGAGTGCTGGCATTCCAGGCAGTTCACCATACTCACCCCTGTTTACATGGATGCTGGGGATCTGAACTCCAGTCCTCACACTTGCAAGCACTTGAAAATCCATTGAGTCATCTCCCAGCCTCTCATTTTCAAGAAATTTAATTGGCATTAAAGTTCCTGCCAATTTATTTTTATTTATTTTTATTTTTATTTATTTATTTGCTAGAGAGAGAGAGAGAGAGAGAGAGAGAGAGAATGGGCGTGCCAGGGCCTCTAGCCACTGCAAACAGAACTCCAGATGCATGTGCCCCCTTGTGCATCTGGCTTATGTGGGATCGGAAGACTTGAACCTGGGACCTTAGGCTTTACAGGCAAGCACCTTAACCGCTAAGCCATCCCTCCAGCCCAGTTTTTTTGTCAGTTTTTTTTTGAAACCTACAAACGTACTGAATTTTCCATTTAATTTTTAAAAAATTAGTGTATAAAAGAATGGATTTCATCCTGGGTGTGGTAGTGCATGCTTTAATCTCAGCACTCAGGAGGCAGAGGTAGGAGGTTTACTGTGAGTTGGAGGCCAACCTGGAGCTACAGAGTGAGATGCAGGTTATCGTGGGCTAAAATGAAACCCTGCCTCCAAACTACCCTCCTGTCCAAGAAAAGAATGGATTTCATTATGGCGTTTTCACAAGGCATATATAATTGTACTTTCTCATTCCATTTCTCATCTGTACTCTTGCCCTTGTCTCTAACCCCACAACTAATAGTCCCAAACTATGTTCATGATATATTTAAGTCTGGTTTCTGCATATGAAAATGTGAAAGCATGCAATATTTATCTCTCCCCCATTACTGCTCTTGTTTTACCCTCTTCTGTGTAGTCGCCTTCCTTCCCTAAAATCTTTTTTTTTTTAAAGTCTAGGTTCTATATATTAGAGAAAACATGAGATATTTGCCTTTCTGAGTCTAGCTTATTTTGCGTAACATGATACCTTATTCTACCCATTTCCCTGAAAATGAAATGATTTTGTTCCCTATGGGTAAATACAATTTTACTGTGGGGCTGGAGATACAGATCATTGGTTAAGGAACTTGCCTGTTGCAAAGCCTAACTACCTGGGTTTGATCCCCCATTACCCAAGTAAAAAGCCAGATGCACAAGGTGGTGCATGCGTCTGGATTTTGTTTGCAGCAACTGTAGGCCTGGCCTGCCCCATTCTCTGTCTTTCTCTCCTCTCTCTGCTTGCAAATAATTAATTAAAAATACTAAAAAAAGCTCTTGTGTGCATATGTATGTCCATGCTACCTTTTCTCTATTGGCTTGTTGGTTGAGCTGATTTTGCGTCTTGGCTATTGTATGTAGTGTCCTTACAGACCATCTGTGTGTGTTCACCGAGATTCCTTCAGGTCTTCTACCAAGGAGCAGGAGAGCTGGGTCTTAGACTAGTTGTTCTGCTTCAAGGTTCTCAGACTACTACGCATCCTCCTTAGCATTTACTATTGTTTTCTTTTTATAACCAGTCTGACTTGGATGAATGGATTCGCAATGTAATTTTGCTTTGTATTTTTCTGATGGCTAAGGTTGTTGAACGTTTTTTTCCCCATATATTTATTGATTATTTTTTCTTACAACTTTGATTATTTTTAAAAATTTTGGTGTGTGTATAGTATGTGTGTGTGCATTTGTATTTTCAGATTCTTTTTGTATTAGCAATGTTCATTTGAGTAATTATACAAGTATGTGCATATATATGTATATATTGCCCTTGAGAATGAACTTTAATGTCATAATTGTGACTTAAAGGGATTTCAAGTAATTAGCTAATAGTGGATTTTTTTGGTATAAAATGACTTAAGTTAATTTCATTTCAAATTTGATCCTGATTATAAATATTTAAGTAAACTGAATGAATATACCCTGATAATATTCTATTGAATATCATCCGGCCTATACTATTATGAAAATACTACATATAAAAAATAATAAAAGCAGCCTTTAAATCATTTTATTTGAGTATTGAAAGTTGAGACACTATTGATCAGTGAAGAAAAAAGTCAAGACATTTTTTTTTGTTTGTTTCTGTTTTGTTTTTCGTCAAGGTAGGGTCTGCTCTAGTCCAGACTGACCTGGAATTCACTATGTAGTCTCAGGATGGCCTTGAACTCATAGCGATCTTCCTACCTCTGCTTCCCAAGTGCTGGGATTAAAGGCGTGCACCAATACGGCCAGACAGTTTTTGATATTGGATCGAGGCCAACTTTCTAATAAATGAGTTCGATGTAGTTCCTCAGATTCTTGGCTCTTGTATGCATCTTTCCTTAATGAGCTGCTTGCTCATTCTTCTGTGTTTGGAATTCTGTCTAGTTTATGTAGTGAAGTAGCCAAAGACAGCTGTGTCTGCTGAGGGCCAGATGTGCTACTTTCTTTGCTGTAGCTCTGATTAGGTTTGACTGTGAAATGTTCTCTGCAGGCTTCTAATTTGAACACTTGGTGCTTGCATAGTGGCCCTGTTTTGGTAGGTTGTTGCATTTAGGAAGTAGCTGGTAGAAGTAAGACACCAGGTGTGGGCTTATGAAGGTTATTTCTGCTTCTGGCCTTGTTCCTGGTCACCTGCGATGTAAGGACCCTTGCTCTAGTGCTTTCATTGTCTTGAGCTCATTGTGTCTTTCCCTACTATGGTGAATTGTATTTCCTCTGAAACTGTGAGCCAAAAGGCATCCATCTTTAAGTTGTTCCTGTCTGGTATTCTTTTAAATTTTATTTATTTTTTTCTTGTCTGGGGTTTTTGTCACAGTGTCAAAAGGTAACACAGCAACTCTTGGCCTTTTGCTTGTACATAGAGCAAATTCAAGCAAGTGTCTGTAATGCTGAGCCATCTTTCTAGCCTGAGAGCAGATTCAAAGGAAATGGAGGGAATCAGCTGATGAGGACCTGCTTTGGACTCATGAAAAATTACCAAAGAGTATGAGCAGTGCTGAAGATATGGTGGAGTTTGCTGACCTAGATTATTTTCATTGGAGTAAGTTGGAAAGTTGGAGTTTTTTTTTTGTGTGTGTGTGTGGGGGGGGGGGTGGTGATTATTGGAGATTGAACTCAGTGCCTTGTGCATGTCAGGCAAGTATGCTACCAACAAAGCTATATCCCTAACTTTTCCCGCTTTTTTATGGTACTGGTGCTTGAACCCAGAGCCTTGGGCATGTGTGGTGGTTTGATTCAGGTGTTCTCCATAAACATAGGTGTTCTGAATGCTAAGTCCCCAGCTGATGGAGATTTGGGAATTAACGCCTCTTGAAGGCAGTGTATTGTTGGGGGTGGGCTTATGGATATTATAGCCAGGTTTCCTCTTGCCAGTGTTTGGCACACACTTCTGTTCCTGTTGTCTACCTGATGTTGGCAAGGAGGTGATGTCCACCCTCTACTCATGGCACTTCCCCTCGAGTCTGTAAGCCAAAATAAACCTTTTTTCCCCCAAAGCCACTCTTGGTTGGGTGTTTCCTGCAGTAATGCGAACCTGACTGCAACAGCATGCTATGCAGTTAGTCCACCAGTGATTCATATCCCAAGTGTTAGATTGTCTGTTCCATAGAGCTTTTCTTTTCTGAGGGAACCTGCACATGCCAACGGCAGTTTAACTGCCAGAAAATTGTCTTATTTTCATTCATTTATTTGCACGTGTGTGTGTGTGTGTGTGTGCGCGTGCGCATATGGACTCATCAGGGCCCCTTGCCACTGTAAATGAATGCCTAATGGCTTTATGTGGGTGCCCAGGGAATTGAACCTAGGCCCACTTTCTTTGCAAGCAAGCACCTTGAACCACTGAGTCATTCCCCGAGCTCTGGAATGTCTTTTTTAAAAAATTTTTTTCTTCATTTTTTATTTATTTGAGAGCAACAGACACAGAGAAAGAGGCAGATAGAGAGAGAGAGGGAATGGGCGCATCAGGGCTTCCAGCCACTGCAAACGGAACTCCAGATGTGTGCGCCCCCTTGTGCATCTGGCTAACGTGGGTCCTGGGGAATCGAGCCTGGAACCGTGGTTCCTTAGGCTTCACAGGCAAGCGCTCAACTGCTAAACCATCTCTCCAGCCCTGTCTTTTTTAAAAAAATATTTATTTAACAGAGAAAGAGGGAGGGGGGGGGGAGAGAGAGAATGGTGGCACCAGGGCCTCCAGCCACTGCAAATGAACTCCAGATGCGTGTGTCCCCTTGTGCATCTGGCTAACATGTGTCTGGGGGAATCGAACCTGGGTCCTTTGGCTTTGCAGGCAAATGCCTTAACTGCTAAGCCATCCTTCCAGCCCTGGAATGTCTTATTTTTAGCTAGTCAGGTGGAGAAAGTACTCTTAAGTAGGTAAAAATGTCAGTTAGTTTAGCTATTTACTAGTTATTAATTGAATGATTATTTTTTAAAATCTATCCAGGCCAGGTATGGTGGCACATGCCTTTATAATTATTTTTATTTATTTATTTGAGAGGGACAGAGACAGAAAGAGGCAGATAGAGAGAGAGAGAGAGAATGGGCACGCCAGGGCTTCCAGCCACTGCAAACGAACTCCAGATGCATGTGCCCCCTTGTGCATCTGGCTAATGTGGGTCCTGGGGAATCGAGCCTTGAACCGAAGTCCTTAGGCTTCACATGCAAGCGCTTAACTGCTAAGCCATCTCTCCAGCCCTAATTGAATGATTCTGATCCTGTTTCTTGTTTTGTTTTTAATTGGAAGTAGTTGAAAAACTGGCTCCTGTTATTTAACTTTGGGTCCCTCTACATTGCCTTCATAGCACTGTTCTGAGCGGAATAGGATTGCTCTTCAGTTAACTTAAAACAAGTAAGAGGCTCTCTGGAAGTGACATGACATAACTTTGTTGGTAGGTTTTGCTTTTTGTTGTTTAAATTTTCATGTATTTATTTTAGAGGAAAGAAAGAGGCAGAGAGAGAGAGAGAGAGAGAGAGAGAAAATGAATGAGTGAATGAATGAAGGTGTGCCAGGGCCTCTAGCCAGTGCAAATGAACTCCAGACATATGTGCCATGTTGTGCACCTGGCTTACGTGGGTACTGGGGAATCAAACCTGGGGCCTTAGGCTTCACAGGCAAGTACCTTAACCGTTAAGCCATCTCTCCAGCCGTTGTTGTGGTTTTGAGACAAAATCTTTGCTGTAAAATGCCCTGGCTGGCCTGGAACTCATTTTGCATTCCAGGCTGGCCTCCACTTTGTAGTGATCCTTTGCCTCAGCCTCCTGAGTGCTGGAATTACACAGGTGTGAGCCAGCATGTGCAGTGAATTTGTCTTTTACTCTGAGTGAAATGTAAAGATGTTGGCTGGAATAACATCCAACTTACATCTATTTTTTTTTTTTTTTTTATGAGAGAGAGAGAATATTGACTTGCGAGGGCCTCCAGCCACTGTAGTCGCACTCCAAACATATGCCACCTTGTGTGCATGTGGGACCTTGCACACTTGTTCATCTGGCTTACGTTGGACCTGGAGAGTCGAACATGGTTCCTTAGGCATTTCAGGCAAGGGCCTTACCACTAAGCCATCTCTCCAGCCCCCAAGTTACATCTTAATAAGGTCACCCTGGCTCTCTGAATAGAGAAGAGGGTAGAGGAAGATCTTTGAAGAGGCTGTGGATAATGTGGTTAAAATTTGGACATATATTGGAGGTAGAACTTGTAGGTTTTGGGCTTATACAACAGAAATAACGAAGTTATTGTTAATTGAGAATAGGGAAAACTGAAGAGGGAATAAAATTTATCTAGTGTTTTCAATAATAAGATGTGGAATACACTTCTCACGCTTACTTAGTGAGCTGTGCGTACCAGTCAGGGATTGGATATTCTTGTCTGTGCCACCAGTAGAGATGATCCACCTGGGAACAATCTGAGTGCGCATGGGCTCTAGAGACATGAGATTGGAGTAATTGTAGATGGAGGAAAGACAAAAAACTCATGACCTTCCACAACGAGAGATTGCAGTGATCAGAAGAGACTTGTCTTCAAAGGTATATTGAGAAACATCGGTCACTTAATGCTGCTCATGGATATATATGTGTATATGTGTGTGTGCACATGTTTTGTTATTTATTTTTTTACCAGTAGATACAGAGTGGATCTCAAACTCTGGTCTATATCTCATTTTGCAGATTAGAGTTTCTGAAAATGTCTACAGATACAAAATGAAAAATTGATACATATACTCAGAAGCATATAGAAGTTTAGTGTATAGCAAATCTGACATTCCAGAGCACTTAGTAAGTGGCTAACCATTTAGACAAAAAAATAAAAATTAATCTGGGCATGGTGGTGCACACCTTTAATCCCAGCATTGGGGAGACAGAAGTAGGAGGATAGCCACAAGTTTGGTGCTACCCTGAGACTACATAGTGAATTCCAGGTTACCCTGGACTAGAGTGAGACTGTACCTTGAAACTCCCACTCCCCCCCCCCCAAAATGCCTTTCATAAACAGAAAAATAAACTAAGTGGACCAGAAATCTTACTATCAAGTGCAAAAGTAAACAAAAATGAGGAGACATGGATGAGTTTTTTTCTGTCATCAGGGTGTAAAGAATATTTTCTCTTAGGATTCCAGATGCAACTGAAGGAAAAACCAATAAAAAAATTTTGTATGCAAAACCCCCATGAATGATAATGTCAAAAGGCAGATTGAAAAACTGGGGGAAAACTGTGGAAAACCGCAGACAAAGTGCTAAAATCCTCTTGTATAAAAAAGTCTTTTAAATTGGGGGTAAAAAAAGACCAAATAGAAAGAGATACAAGTAATTGTTATAAAAAACATAAAGCCTATAAAACAAACAAACAAAACCCATAGAACCTGCTGGGAAGGTGAGGTAGGATTGCTGTGAGTTTGAGGCCAGCCTGAGACTACATAGTGAATTCCAGGTCAGCCTGGGCAAGGCCCTACCTTGGAAAACAAAATAAAACAAAAAGACCCCATAAACATGCTCTTATACTAGTGAAAATACTTTTATTCGTAACAGGAGAAATCCAAATCAGTACTGCAGTAAGATACCTGATTTCATTTATCAATTTGGTAGTAATTTATAAGTATATGTAAATATTATATTGTGAGATGGCAGTACACATTAGAAGTTTGGTACATCCATCCCCAGATGCAAGCGGCACCACTTGACTGGTGGTCTCTGAGCATGAAACGGAACATCACACTGACCATCCGACGCCTTCCAGGCAAATCCCCTATTGCTTCATTTGTTCCCTTTGCTCACAAATCCAAGAGGTCAGGAAAAAAAAAAACCAAAAAACTAGTGATTTTCTGCTCCCTCTTTTTCTTTTTTGGTCCCTTTAATCAAGGCTGGCCTCTGAGATTCTTAACAATCCTATTTCCAGACAGCAGCAAGAGTGCAATGTGAAAAATCTTGTTTTTCATGTTAGGAAATTGGATACCCAGTGGCTCTGTCTTCTTCGGTTCTTTTGGCATGGAGTCAATCTCTCTGGAGGTACATGGATTCATGGGGAGAGGGCAGGAGTGAAGATCAGGTGACTGGAAAGTCCAAAATAATTTTAGTAATTAAATGAAATCATCTTCACTATGGCTTTGCTAAAACATGCATTTCATACATGAGAGGAGAGACATGCTTTGACAGGCATTTATTCTGTGCAGACTATTGAAAAGAGTATGACTTAGAGTGATTACAAACTCACAAAGCTTCCACCTTAACCCACCCTGGCTGTTGTTATACCAACACTCTTATGCATAAGCTCTGGTGGTTGATAGATTACTGCAAGGATTCTCCATATTGTTCTGATTACTCATCAAATACTTACGATGTGCAGGCTCCTAGAACTGCAGTAGAAGGTGATGTGTGAGTGTCTAGTAACATTAAGTCAAGTGAGAAGGTGAGTTAGTTCATTGATGGGAATGTAAAATGATATTGGTACTTTGAAAAACAGTGCAATGTTTCTTGAAAGGTTAATTACAGAGTTGACATGTGACCTGGCAGTTCTACTCCTAAGCATACACCCAAGAGAGTGTGAAAGCATGTCCACTTAAAAACATGAGTTGGGTTGGAGAGATGGCTCAGTGGTTCAAGGCACTTGCTTGCAAAGCCTGATGGCCTGGGTTCAATTCCCCAGTTCTCACATAAAGCCAGATGCACAAAGTAGCACATGTGTCTGGAGTTTATTTGCATTGTGCCCTGGTGTACGTACCCATTCTTTCCTCTGCTTTTAAGTAAATAAAAATAAAACAAAATAAACGAATTGTTTATGGTAGCCTTACTCATAATAGCCAGAAATACCCCCAAAATTCCCACCCAAATGTTCATAAACTGTTGAACATATGACTATAAAGTCTCTAGCTGTACAATTGAGTGTTAGCCTTATAGAAGGAGAAAATGGGGATGATTCTTGAGACTATAAAGAAGATGTCACAAAGGACCACATGTTTTATGATTGCATTCATTTGAAATGTCCCAGTGATAAGAATCTATAGAGGAACTAACTTAGGCTAGTGGTTGCTTAGGGCTAGTCCATTAATTTCCTGACCTCTAATATTTATTATTATTTTTTTTAAATTTTTTTTTAAAATTTGAGAGTGACAGAGAGAGAAAGAGGCAGATAGATAGACAATGGGCATACTAGGGCCTCCAGCCACTGCAAACAAACTCCAGATGTGTGTGCCCCCTTGTGCATCTGGCTTAAGTGGGTCCTGGGGAATTGAGCCTCGAACTGGGGTCCTTAGGCTTCACAGGCAAGCGCTTAACCGCTAAGCCATCTCTCCAGCCCAATATTTATTATTTTTAAATAGGGGTATAAAATGTTCTAAAGTGGACTGTGGAGTTTTGATGATTGTCCACAAGTCTGTGAATACACTAAAATAAATCCCTGAATGACACACTTTAAATAAGTGGATTATGTGTTATGTTATAAAGGACGTGAGTTAAGCTTAGTGGTAGTGATACATGGTTTTCTCCATTCACTAGATTGTGTGACTCACTGATGGCTGCCTACAGTGTGAAGTGGTGTGCCTCTTTGGGAGAAGGTGTTGGCAGTGTCCAACAGAGCTATAGACACAGCTCTGCTTCTGGGAATTTACCCTAGTTATCTACCACTAACCTAAATGTATCTGCAAAATGCTGACAGCATACAGAGGAGGTCACACAAACTATGACACAACACATGATGCAGGTGTGGAAATAAGGAGAATCCTGTATGAATTACCATAACGTGACTGTTAGTATCATATGGTTAAGTTCCAGCAAAGTACAAAATGATAGTCCTTTATGCAGGAAAGATGGTGACAAAGCTAATGTACCCATAGATGCAGCTGAGACAGAGGAGAGCAAACCAGGCAGCATGAACACAGTGGATGGGAGGGGATGAGAAGGTACAGTTTTATGCCTCCTGACTGACTTTTTCTATAGTTCTGGTTTTCAGAAACATGTTAATATGTCACTTATATTAAAATAATTTTTAAAATTAGAAAGAAACACATTAAAACGAGTCCAAACAATAACATAAGTCACTTGTATTTCAAATGAATGATAGTTATAAGGGGAGGGAAGGGCATATTAATACCCTGATTTGAGAAGTGCTTGATTGTTTCTGATAGTCTCAAGTCTGAAGACAAAGCCAGCTCTTCACAATGCTGACCTCTAGTTTTTAGGCTTTCCTGTTCCTGCAGAGGTATAGGTTAGCAAATCCAAAGCTACTTTGTATGTATACTAGGATTTAGCAAATAAGTAAATATTTTTTTGAGCCAGGCTTATATTTTGAAGAGGGAGTTTTAAGTATGGAGAGTGGAAAGATAACATGTCTGCTATTTAACAACAGTTTAAAATCACCTCCACCCATCTGTTTTTCTGACCTATCTCCCACCCAGTGGTCTTTTTATTAAAAAGTTATACATGAGACAGTTGTGTACATGTGTATGAATTTGTTTGACTGCATGTATATACAACAACTTATTTCCCAGCTTTGTCTTGTAAGAAGTCCATAAAGCATGGATGTGAGTGAGTGAGGAAGTGCCCAGAGAATAGTAGGGCCAGCAGAAGGACACAGGATAGACAAACTTTAAGGCTCTTAACTGCCTAATCTTTCATAGTGCTAAGCATCAAAATCCATGGCAGTAATGGCTTATAATATAGTAAGGATCCATGTGTATGTGTAGATAGAGGTAATTAGGTAGAGAATGTTAACTACTAGATGTAGAGTGATTTAAAGAAATCAACATTTTGTAACCATGGTAATAATTGATCAAGCAAGTGTCATTAATAGATCTTTAAACACAGCACACTGAAAGTGTGATTAGTAATAAGATGACTTATGCAGGTTCAGATTATACTCTCAGTAGATACTTACTAATTACAGAGAAAAAAAATATTGTTGACAGTACCATAGCCCATGTGACTAAAGTTCTACCAGCAGGACAGCGACAGCTGACATTCAATACTGAGAACACCATCCGTCTGTGTTATTCCTTCTAAAAATATAGAATTCGAACCAAATCAAACTCATGGTAATGGAAAATTTTACTAAATAGTGATGGTAGGTCTTAAGATCTGTAAATACCTTGAAAGATAAAAATGTAAAGGCTCTTCAGGATAAAAGTGCTGTAATGTAAATAAATTAATGAATGTTCTGGGTTTCCTTTTCAAAAGTAAAAAAAAAAATTGATACATGAGCACATATGTGTGTGTATTCTTCTATTTACATATATACAATACCATCCTATTCAGTACATCTCTCTCTTTCTATTCCTTTTATATCTCCTTTCTAGCTTACTAGCCTCTGCTACTGAGTTTTCTTCCTACTCACACAGAAGTCCAATTATCTGCAGCTAGGATCCACATATGAGAGAGAACATGTGACGTTTAGCTTTCTGTACTTGGGTTACCTCACTTAGTATAATCCTTTCAAGATCCATCCATTTTCCTGCAAATTTCATAATTTTATTTTCCTTTACTGCTATGTAGTACTCCATTGTGTAAGTGTGCCATATTTTCATTATCCACTCATCAGTTGAGGGACATCTAGGCTGCTTCCATTTCCCAGCTATTGTGAATTGAGCAGCAATAACCATGGTTGAGCAAGTATCTCTAAGGTAATGAGATGAGTCTTTAGGATATATATCTAGGAGTGCTATAGCTGGGTCATATGGTAGATCTATTTGTAGCTGTCTTAGGAACCTCCACACTGATTTCCACAATGGCTGGATCAGATTGCATTCCCACCAACAGTGTAGAAAGGTTCCTCTTTTTCCACATCCTTGCCAGCATTTATGGTCATTTGTTTTCATGATGGTAGCCAATCAGACAGGAGTGAGATAGAATCTCAATGTAGTTTTAATCTGCATTTCCCTGATGACTAGGGATGTAGAACATTTTGTTTATATGCCATCTGTATTTCTTCTTTTGAGAACTCTCTAGTTCCGTAGCCCATTTTTTAATTGGCTTGTTTGATGTCTTATTATTTAATTTTTTGAGTATTTTTTGTGTATCCTAGATATTAATCCTCTATCAGATGTATAGCTGGCAAAGATTTTCTCCTATTCTGTAGGTTGCCTCTTTGCTCTATTCACGGTGTCCTTTGCTGTACAAAATGTTTGTAATTTCATGAGGTCCCAGCGGTTAATCTGTGGCTTTATTGCCTGAGCAATTGGGCTTATGTTGAGAAAGTCTTTGCCAAGACCAACTCTATGTTTCATTGATTCTTTGGATTGCTTTTTTTGGTTTCTATTTCATTAATTTCTGCCCTAATCTTTATTATGTCTTCCTGTCTACTGATTTTCGGTTTGCCTTGTTCTTCTTTTTCCAGGGCTTTAAGGTGAAACATTAGGTCGTTTGCTTGATGCTTTTCTAATTTCTTGATATAGGTACTTAAAACTATAAATTTCCCTCTTAGGATTGCCTTCATTGTGTCCCTAAGGTTTTGGTATGTTGTGTTCTCATTATCATTTGACTCTGAATTTTTTGATTTCCTTCTTGATTTCTTCATTGACCCACTCATCATTTAGTAGTGTATTGTTTAGTTTCCATGATTTTGTGTATGCTCACTAGCCTTTCTTGCTATTGATTTGTAGTTTGATTCCATTGTGGTCAGATAGAATGCAAGGAATTATTTCAATTTTCCTGCATTTGTTAAGATTTGTTTGTGTCCTAATATATGGTCTGTTTTAGAGAATGTTCCATGTGCTGCTGAAAAGAATGTATATTCTGCAGCATTTGGATGAAATGTCCTGTATATATCTGTTAGGTCTATTTATTCTATGACGTCATTTAATCCAGATGCCTCTCTTTTTATTATTTGCCAGGCTGACCTGTCAATTGATGGTGGGGTGTTGAAGTCCCCAATACCACTGTGTTTGGTGTTATCTGTGACCATTGAGTTTGCAGTGTGTTTTTGTAGTTATATTGAAACATGGTCATAACTATATATATATATATGTATGTATATATATGTGTATATATATATATATATATATATGGCTTGTGGGTACTTTGGCAATACAAAGACAAAATTGAGTAACTGGAACAGAAGCAATTGGGTCTTGTAAAGGCTAAAACTAATGCTTTCTAGCTCTTTGCAGAAAGTTTGCTTACCCTTGATATATATGAAGCAGGGTAGACCATGAGTGGACAATAAGCTGTGTCTTTAAAAGATTTCTTCTAACAGCCTGGATTTAGTTGCTGAATACCTATGTAAAATCAGATGTACAAAGTGGCACATGTGTCTGGAATTCCTGTGCAGTGGCAAGAGGTGCACAATTACTTAACTTCCTCTCAATATTCACAAATAAAAATGTTTATTTTTTTCATTTCAGCTTTAATGTTTCTAAAATATATTTTTGGGTATAGAGAAAAACTAGGAAACACTATATCTAAAAGGAAAGAAAAACCTTAATGAAATAGAAACAGAAATTTCTGTATAAAAAGTTTCATTATCAGTATACTTTTGTTTTTAAAAGGTCTGATGTTAGTACGGTAAGCTGTTAACAATTGTTAATAATTTGGGTGATGGATTTATCAATATCATTATTTTGTACTAAATTGTTAAAAATATTCTTAGTTGTTTTTTTTTTTTTTTAGCTAAAAACCTGTATTTTGAATTCTAATGTAATGTTTAACAACCTACAGTTAATCAAACACTAATTTAGGTAGCTTATCCAAATGGATTTCGCAGATGTACTGGTGATGGAAACCCATCAGGGTATCACTCGACCACTGAGCACACAGCCAGCCTTTCCCCTCCTTTTCCATCAGGGTTTCCACAGACTGCCTGCCAAGGGTGGTTTATACAGACCCGAGTCACTGCCAAAATATTTGGTTTCAAGTTAGTTTGGGCTGGAGAGGTGGCTTTACAGTTAAGACACTTGCCGGCAAAGCCAAGGGACCTAGGTTCAATTCCCCAGTACCCAGGTAAAGCCAGACACACAAGGTGGCAAATGCATCTGGAGTGAGTTTGTAGACCTAAGGCCCTGGCGTGTCCATTCTCCATGTGCCTCTTTCTCTTTCAAATAAGTATATGCAGCTTCAAGTCCAAGCCATCTCCTGTCCATTCCAACTGCCAACCTGATTGCACATCCCACAGTTGGGTTGAAAATCACCAAGGACGGCGGACATGCTGTGGAAGGGAAAAGCGTGGGGATGCGTGGGGGGGGGCGGCTTCGCGCAGGCCCTGGGGCACTTCAGCCTTGAGTGAACACCGCCTGCCTCTCTCTAGGCCTGCGAATGGTGATGTGGCTCGCGGTTAAAGGGGCTGCCCGCTGTGGGCCAAGCAGCCCCAGTTTTGCGTGTGCCTGTACTGTGGCGCCGCAGCTAGACCCCCGCGGCTACGTTTTTAGTTTTTAAAGGCTAATAGTGTTTGTAATCTGTGAAGCAGATTGAAAGCCTTAATAGTGAGCATGTGGGTGCTGGAGAAATGGCTCAGTGGTTAAGGGACTTGCCTCCAAAGCCTAATGACCCAGGTTCAATTCCCCAGTACCTGTGTAAAGTCAGATGCACAGTGTGGCATATGCATTTGGAGTTCACTTGTAGCAACTGGAGGTCTTGGTTTGCCCACTCTGTGTGTTGATCTTTTTTCTCTCTCTGCTTGCAAACAAACAAGTAAATAAATAAATCAAAGCGGGGCGTGGTGGCGCATGCCTTTAATCCCAGCACTGGGGAAGCAGATGTAGTAGAATTGCGGTGAGTTGGAGGCCACCCTGAGAATACAGAGTGAATTCCAGGTCAGCCTAGACTAGAGTGAAACCCTACCGGGAAAAACCAAAAAAAAAAAAAAAAAAAAAAAAAAAAAATTCAAATAGCATGTAAGAAGCCTCCATGAATCATCAAAACTATTAGCTTTGAAAAATTGGGAAGAGATGTACGATATTTTGATAGAAAGACAACTGGCAAAGGTACAAATAGGGACAAAACTAAAAATTTATCATAATTAAAAATGGTTGCTGGGCATGGTGGTGCATGCCTTTAATCCCAGCACTCGGGAGGCAGACATAGGAGGATCACTGAGAGTTCGAGGCCACCCTGAGACTACATAGTGAATTCCAGTTCAGCCTGGACCAGAGTGAGACCCTAACTTGAAAAAAAAAAAAATTCAGGGCTGGAGAGATGGTTTAGTAGTTGGCTAAGGCGCTTGTCTGCAAGCCTAATTACCTGGGTTTGATTCCCCAGTACCCATGTAAAGCCGATGCACAAGGTGATGCATGTGTTTGGTGTTCATTTGCAGCAGTTGGAGGTCCTGACATGCCTATTCTCCCTCTGTCTGTCTCATAAATAAATAAAATATTTTTAAAAAGGTTAATTTAAACACTTGATGCCTGTAGAGGTATAATCCACTGCTCTATGCCATTTGCCTGATGAAGTTGTCTGGAGTAATTGACTCTGAAATTAGTAAAGCTGAGCAAAAGGTCAAAGGGTAATCATGTGTGCTGGTTACATGTCTGAGGTCTGTGCTGTGCATGTCATCTCTGACACACGGCTGCTGCATCATTCTGCAGAGGTCTTCACATGCTAGCGTGCACCAGAACCACCTGCAGGTCTCCTGCACCTCTCTTCCCGAGGGCTTCTGGTTCATTGGGTTTGAGATGGGGCAGGGAAGTAGAATTGATGTTTTCTGACAAGTGCCCCTGTGAGCTGCTGCTTGAGGGACTACACTTTGACCATCACTGTTGAACAGTATAAAGAGAAAACATAAAAGTCACATGTATGTGCAATGGTGCAGTTCTGTCTGTTGTGCCCAAACGAACACTCCTCATTTTGGCTGACGATGAGCCCAATGTGAATTTAAAAGACGGTGTTTGTTTTATTTGTAGCCTGTACAGCTTTGGCAGTGATTTTCCGTTTTCTCAATAAAACTGGATTCTTTGTACTATAATTTTGTTTTATATATATTTTTGTTTTTGTGAGGTAGAATCTCACTCAAGCTCAGGCTGACCTGGAATTCCCTATGTAGTCTCAGCATGGCCTCGAACTCATGGCGATCCTCCAACTCTGCCTCCTGAGTGCTGGGACTAAAGGCTTGCGCCACCATACCTGGCTATAATATTACCTGTATGGATCAAAATAGACCAGAGTAAGTGAAACTTTAAAAATAATGCAAAGAAAAGCTGATTTTACTGATACAAAATTAAGCTCAAGATAAAAATTTTTGGGTAATATATTATTTGGTTAGAATTATTTTAAGAAGCAAATAAATGAAGAAACTAAATTCAACACTGTGGTTCCAACCTGTATAAGGAGTATTTATATTCTCTTATTTGTTTCACTCATATAAGTAATTCTTTATAACATCCAGTAACACTGGTTAGATACTAGGACAAAATACTGTTCCCTTTCTCAGAAGAAAAACAAAATCTTGTGAGAATGAAATTTCCTTTGGCTCTTTAGTTGCTGAGTACATGGAGTGCACTGTCGGTAGACTTTCTGCAGGGATGAAAAGTTTATTTGTATATTTGTTTTAAATCTGTGCTGTCAAATTAATGTGGTTATTGAGTACATAAAATGTCATCAGTGTGACTGAGCAACTGAATTTTAATTTTAGTCATTTAAGATTTGTGTTTGAGTAGCACTTGTCTGGAGGCACCTCAGTGCACAGTACAGCTCTGGGCATTCTATATATGTTGTAATTCTGTTGTAGAATACGCAGTGCTTGGTTTGCTGACATTTAGCTTAGGTTAGTCATTTATGATTGCTGTCTTATTGCTGTGATGCCACTTGTGCTCCTTTTGTTCAATGATAGTTCTTGTTGCTTGCTTGTACTTTATATTGCTGAAATTGAGTCTTTATAATCATGTGATACTGGGTTAAAGTTTATTGACAGCAGCCCTGATATTTTACTCATAATGTCTTTTGAAATTCTCAGATTATTTTTTGTGTTTTAGTTCTATTATATTTCTATTTGAATTTGTTATAAGTATTAGTACTATTCTCTTTGTCTGTATCAGGGGTTATACTAAGAGTCTCATACAACTAGGCAAATGCTCTACCATTGGGCTACACTTTCAGCTCTAATGTCATTTAAACCTGGGTCCTTAGACCTTGCGGTCGAGTACCCTAACCGCTAAGCTCTCTTGAGCCCTCACAGTACCAATATTTTAAAAGGAGGGTGGGATACGACTATATTGTATAACCCTACATAATGTACATGCAAATTGCCTTGTATGAAAATGTTAAATATAACCAAAATACCAGTTTCTGTATTACAATTGCCAGTTTCATTGCCTTTCAATTTTTGTGCAGCTTTATTGTAATCAGATTGTTTTCTTCTTGCTGCCTAGGAGACTTTATCAGCTCTTCCTAAGACCTGACCTTTGTTTTCTTTTCATGTACACACTGATTTTGTTTTGATTTTTTTCTACTCTATTTTTCTTTCTAAATATTACTGCTTTCTTAGTTTTTGTAATAGGATTGTTGACATTTTTAAAATTTTTTATTTTTATTTATTTGAGAACGACAGACGCAGAGAGGAAAAGAGAGAGAGAGAGAGAATGGTCGTGCCAGGGCCTCCAGCCACTGCAAAGGAATTCCAGACGTGTGCGCTCCCTTGTGCATCTGGCTAACATGGGTCCTGGGGAATCAAGCCTTGAACCGGGGTCCTTAGGCTTCACAAGGCAAGTGCTTAACTGCTAAGCCATCTCTCCAGCCCCCTGTTGACATTTTTAAAGAAGATTTTATTTTTATTTATTTATTACAGTGACAGAGAGAGAGAGAGAAAGAGAGGGAGGGAGGGAGAAAAAGAGATTATGAATAGGTGTGCCAGGGCTTCTAGCCACTGCAAAGGAACTCCAGATGCATGAGCCACCATGTACATCTGGCTTACGTGGGACTTGGAATCAAACCTGTCTTTAGGCTTCACAGGCATGCGCCTTAACCGCTAAGCCTTCTCTCCAGCCCACATTGTTGACATTTTATGTCATTCTTTGTTTTAATTATTCTCTTCCCTTTTTGTATTTTTATTTTCTCTTGGAATTTATATAAAAATGGAATTTTCTTATAAATATTTGGATCAATCTCTATATATGTATCTTATTTTTGTAGCAAAGTGCTTTAAAAATTTTTAAAAATCATTTTATTTATTAAATTAGATACAGAGGGACAGTGGGAGAGAGAAATGGGCACACCAGGGCATCTAGCTACTGTGCCACCTTGTTCATCTGGCTAACCTGTGCATATGGATCCTGGAGAATAGAACCTGGGTCTTTGGTCTTCACAGGCAAGCGCCTTTACTGCTAAGCCATCTCTCCAGCCCCAAGTTGTTTTTTTAAAAAGTCTATTTTGTTGATGGTATTTTGTATTAGCATTATATTGCTAATATCATTATGTATCCATTTTTGTGTGTGTATGTGTGTGGTGTGCATGCATGTGTGGGGTTGTTTGTGCATGCATGAGAAGACCAGAGGCCAGCTTCAGCTGTGGTTCCTCAGGTTAATGGTCTACCCCCTTTTTGTCAGGGTCTCTGATTGGTCTGTAGCTCACCAGTTAGGCTAGATTGACTTGTCAGTGAGCTCCACAGATCCTTGTCTTTGCGTCCCCAGTGTTGGATCTATGGCATGTACCATAGATACTTTTATATGTGTATGGGGATCAAACTCAGGTCCTCAGGTTTGTGAGACAAGCACTTTATTGGCAGTTATCTCTACAGCCTAGATGCCATTATTTATTTATTTATTTATTTTTATGTATTTACGGGAGGGGAGGGAGAGGGAGAGAGGGAGAGGGAATGGGCATGCCAAGGCCTCCAGATGCTGCAAGTGAACTCCAGATCTATGTGCCACCTTGCACCTCTGGCTTATGTGAGTCCTGGGGGAATCAAACCTGGATCCTTTTGGCTTTGCAGGCCAAGCACCTTAATCAGTAAGCCATCTCACCAGCTCTAATGTCATTTAAATGATTATCTGGAGTATAAGTACCTGTCCCTTGTGTGATCATGAGTAAATAGCTATTATTTTTCCTATCTCAGGTGCAGAGTTTAAGAGCTTTAAAGTTACTTTGCTTCCTTGAACTTAATATTCTTGGTAAACGAAAATGACGTTTATTTTGCTTCCTGCCTTAAGCATATACATGCCTTTGACCAGTGAGTAATGTGCTCTTAGGTAGTCACTCACATTGGGATGACATGGATGAGTGAGTGCCATTATCCAAGTCAGCTCTTCAAAAAGGCGGCTGGCAAGTACTTATTAATATATGTCTTATATCATGGATAAAAGTGTAGTTATGGATCTAGAATTTAAAAACTAGCATTCCTGGGCTGTTGAGATAGGTGCCTCAGTGAAGTAAGAGTGCTTGCTGCTCAAGCATTGAGGCCTGAGTTTGAGCCCCAGCATCCATGTAAAAAGCCACCCATGCCTATAACCCCAGTCGTTAAGGAGGGATAGAGGCAAGAGAATCTCTGGGATTCACTGCTCAGCTAGTTTGAAGAAAATGACCATTCTAGGTTCTGTGACAGACTCTGTCTCACGGAAATAATATGCAAGAGTGATAGAGGAGGGCACCTGCTGTTTTCCTCTGTCCTGTATGTTTAAAGGGACATGTATATCTGCACACATGTATGTACTCTACGTATACACTACCCACACCACATGTATGAGTATGTGCCAAAATGACATTCCTTTTAATTATTTAGAAGAAGTTTATTTAGAAGAAGTCATGTTTATTTTTTCAGATTTTATTTTCATTATTATAAAATCAGTATAGGGCTGGAGAGATGGCTTAGAAGTTAAGACACTTGCTTGCAAAGCCAAAGGACCCAAGTTCAGTTCTCCAGGACCCATGTAAGCCAGATGCACCAAGGGGCACATGTGTCTGGAGTTTGTTTGCAGTGACTGAAGGTCCCCGTGTGCCCATTCATTCTCATTCTCTCTCTCTCAAATTAAAAAGAAAAAAAGGATTAAAGAAAAGAGAAAGGGAGGAGGAGAATAAGAAACAAAGAAATCTCAAAAAAGTATAAAATACACAGACAACAGGCACAAACATACTAAAATTAGCATGAGTTGGGAAACATAAAAATATACCATGTTCCCTTGAGATGGAACCATTATTACTTTAGTACATATCTTAGATCTTTCTTGATGCATTTGTATTTACATATATTAACTTTCTTTACCAGAATTATACTATTGTACAAATTTAAGTACTTGGAGGGTTTGTTTTTCCTGTTCTTTTTCAAGGTATGGTCTCCTTCTAGTCCAGGCTGACCTGGAATTCACTATGTAGTTCTCAGGGTGGCTTCAAATTCAAGGTGATCCTCGTATATCTGCCAGTGCTGGGGTTAAAGGTATGCACCACCCCAGTTGGAGTTTATGTTATCATTTTCTGTGTTTCTATGCCACCAGATTTTCATCTTAGATAACACCAATTTCAAACTTAGGTGTTGTGTTATTTTTCTCATAGCTGTGATACAGTACCCAGCAGAAACAAATTAAGGGAAGAATGATTTACATTGGTTCATGATTTGAGAAGATGCAGTCCAGCATGGTAGGGGAAGCCTTTTGAAGTTGATGGTAGCTAGGACTCCTTACATATTGGAAGACTAGGAAGCAAAGAAAGTCTGACCTGAAGCTAGTTGGGCTATATAATTCTCAAAGTCTGCCCTCCAGTGGTCCACATCCCCCATAAAGGCTACACCTTCTAAAGATTCTGCAGTCTTCCTCAAGTACTGTCACCAGCTGCAAATCAAGTATTCAAACAAATGAGCCTGAGTTGGTAGTTCATAGTCAAGCCATGACACATCTTCTGTGTGCTAAGAAACAGTATTTGCAGTTGTGCTATTTAAACTAGATCCACTCCAGAATGCCTCATTGTATTTAATACTGCCTCTGGGGCTGAGGACGAAGCTTAGTAGAAATCTTTCCTAGAGTCAGTAAACCTTGGTTTCAATCTCCAGCACAAAACTAGGCAACACAGGAGGATCAGCAAGAAATTCATGGTCATCTTCAGCTACATAGTGAGTTCAAGGCCACGATACATGAAGCCCTACCCTCTGTCTTGTAAGCCTGGCATAGTACCCTCTATTTTTCTCATGATTTTTTTTTTTTTTTTTTTTGGCTTTTTGAGGTAGGGTCTCACTCTAGCCTAGGGTGACCTTAAATTGACTATGTAGTCTCAGGGTGGCCTTGAACTCACAGCAATCCTCCTACCTCTGCCTCCTGAGTGCTGGGGTTTAAGGCATGTGCCACCACACCCAGCTATGATACTGTTTTTGAAAATTAAATCCTGGGCTGGAAAGATGGCTCATCAGTTAAGGTGCTTGCATGCAAAGCCTAACGACCTGGGTTTAATTCCCCAGTACCCATGTAAGACCAGAGATGCACAAAGTGATCATGTATCTGGAGGCCCTGGTATGCCCATTCTGTTTGTCTCTATGCTCTTTATCTCTCCCTGCTTGCAAATAAATAAATAAAAATATTTTTAAAAATTTGGTTCTGCCTTTGGTTTCCTGTCTGTTTCAGAGGTATGGGTGGAGCAGGTTTGTCTACTTGCTTCCTATTGGTGCCATCTCGCTCATGTCTCTGTATAATACCTTTTATTTTAAGTAAGCAATCAATACAGTTAAATATAAATGCTCACCCTATTGCATTAATCTCAACCTAATCACTATGGAGATGCAACTATTAGACAATTTTAGTCCTCATCTTTTAATTTGAAAGAAAATTTGGAAGAAAAATATATTTTTAGGAATTACTTGTAGATAGCTTCCTTTAGGATACCCCAAAATAGTCTACATTTGGTTATCTCAAGAAATGGTTTTATCGCCTTGTGCTTATCTCACGTTTGTGTGTCTGGCTTACATGGAACTTGAAGAGTGAAACATGGGTCCTTAAAGGCTTCACAGGCAAGCACCTTTACTGCAAAGCCATTTCTCCAGCCCCATGATTGGCTTTTTATGTGGGTGCTGGGGATCAAACTCAGGTGCTCTTCCGTGCTGAGCCATCTCCCCAGCCCCCTCATCTTACATTTTCTTTAGTTTTATGATAATAGAATTATGAAGTATAAATATGTCTAAACTTGAGACTTTCATGATGTAGTTTAAAATGTCTGCTTAATGTGTGTACTTGGGTTTGCAGATACCCTTCCATAGTTGCAGTGAATAAGTTGGTTGAGACTTAATGCTAGAGCACGACGACAAGGTGCAGATTAACTAAAAGTAATTTTTTTGGAGATATAGGGTCTTATGTAGTGGCTGGCCTCACTTTGTAGCTGAGGATGACCTTGAACTTCTGATCCTCCTGTCTCTACCTCCTTAGTGTTATAAAATTTTTTCAAGAGGGCTGGAGAGATGGCTTAGCGGTTAAGACACTTGCCTGCAAAGCCAAAGAACCCAGGTTCGATGCCCCAGGACCCACATAAGCCAGATGCATAAGGTAGTACATACATGTGGAGTTCGTTTGCAGTGGGTGGAGGCCCTGATGCACTCATTTTCTCCTCCTTCCTTCTCTCCCCCCTCTTCCTATCAAATAAATAAAAAAATTCTTCAAGAGTGTAGTTCTGACCTATGTTCTATTTTTTTGATCAAGTAGAATGAAACCCGCAAACTATCTACCTACCTATCTGCCTGCCTCTCTACCAAGAAGGCAAGAACCCTAAACCCAAACAATTAGTCAGTGCATATTCAGTTGAAAATGTATTATCTTTCTAGATCTGTGTGCAGACAACATGAACATTGGAGTTGTCTGCCCTTGAGATACTGTGTTCCACCTTGGAGAGACAAGATTAATAGCCATGAAAAGATTAAAATTCTGGAGTTTGAGAGTGACTGATGAAAGGGTCATAAATGTGCTAAAAAGGAGAAGTAAGAATTTGAAGCAAATACTCATGTAATTTTTAGTTGAAGCTTCAAGGAAAATGATGTCAGATTTGCTCTTACACAGCAGAGTGAGCACTTGTAAATTTTACATTCTAGATAATTCAGTTGCTTAAGAGAATGCTATTTAGTTTGTGTTAAAGGATGTGAAGCTTTTTTGTGTGTATATGTACATGTGGTATGTGTGAGTTGTCTGCATGTTCATATGTGTGGAGGCCAGAGGTCAATGTCTGTGTCTTTCCTTATCACGTTCCCCATTATTCTTTGAGATAGGTTTTCAGAGTTAAAATTTAATTGCCACTACAATGGTGAACTGAGATTTGGAGGAATTAGGGCATTGATGCAACCAATGTCATTATAAAAGGGTGAGTTTGGCCCCTTTGTGGTCCTTCTGCCTTGTGGGGATTCTGTGCTAGGTGAGGGTTGCTCACTAAGCAGTATGAAAGAAAACCTTAATGGCATCTTCACAGCTATAATTGCACTGCAGCTGATCACTAACCACTTCTCTTGATGGAGATCAAACCTGGACATTCCAGGTCTGTGGAAGGTCATAAACAAGCAGAATTGTCTGTGTGCTGTGTGACGTAATCCTCCCCATAGAATGTAGTTTAAACTACCTCTTACTAGTTTTGAAATAATGAGCAATGTTTGCTGTCTTATGTAGGCACCCAAAGAAGCCATTTCACTTTATCTGCTTAATAAGTAGGACTGTGCTTCAAGACAAGGAACGGAAGACTTTCTGAGTCAATTGAATAGACAGTAGGAACTTGGGAAAGCAGACACTAACGATCCAAATTGGAAAAAGACCAGTCCACAGGGAATTTATCCCCCACCATTATGAAAGTCCCATAGGATCTCCCATGGCCTCAAGAGTCTTGTACTTTTGTTTGTCAAGAACCTCAGACTGTGTTGTGGCAGGCGTTATGAAAATCACTGGGGCTCTAGTATTGCTTACCTACTGATTATAATTATCAAAGAAGCTTCTATCTGAAGTTTTTACCCAATTCTGGTAAAGGTTTAATCAGTCCTGAATCAGTCAGATGAAATGAACTCATGCATTGGAATGCATGTGTATTTATTTTAAATATGGAAAAGGTCGGTATTTTCTGGATCTGCAGAAAGTCTGATGTATGAGAAGAAGCATCTTTCCACCCTTCCTCAGAACTTTCTCTCCAGCCCTGTGTTCTTTGCTGGCAGCATGATGTCTCTGTGAAGTCTTCAGTGAAAGCTAGCGCTTGCAGGAAGGAACCTAGGAAGAGATCATAGACCCTGGCAGGAGGAAGCACAATGCTTAAGGCAGTTGAATGAACATTGCAAGTGCTGTCAAAAAGTGCAAGTCAGAGGCAGATTAATGTGGCTTCCCACAGATTTCCAGCCTTCATATTTATACCATAGTTGATGTTACTTTTGGCTAATTTATTCATGTAGATGGATGGAAACAAGTTGGCATTATCACATTACATTATCTTTTTTTTAAAGATTAAAAAAATTATTGTGAGAGAGAGAGAAAGAGAGGGAGGAGAGAGGGGATGGGTGTGCTAGGGCCTATAGATGCTGCAAATGAACTCCTGACACTTGCACCACTTTGTGCCCCTGGCTTATGTGGATCCTGGAGAATTGAACCTAGGTCCTTTCGCTTTGCAGGCAAGTGCCTTAACTGCTAAGCCATCTCTCTATCCCATCCCATTATCTTGTATCTTGCCAAAAACATAATGAATATGGATATGGCTGTAACCATAGTTTTTGTCCTTTTTAAAATAGGCACTAATAAATTTGAACTGTGGCACTTGAGGTCATATAATAGATGGCAGCAGTGAAGGACTGATGATCTGTACATCTTCACTTACCTTTGCACCGTCCTTGGTGACATCACTTTAGTGCTGTCTTTCATTTTTTGTTTTTGTGGCAAGTCCCACAGACTGGTCTCTCTCTCTCTCTCTCTCTCTCTCTTTTTTTTTTTTTTTGGTTTTTCGAGGTAGGGTCTCACTCTGGCTCAGGCTGACCTGGAATTCACTATGTAGTCTCAGGGTGGCCTCGAACTCTCGGCGATCCTCCTACCTCTGCCTCCCGAGTGCTGGGATTAAAGGCGTGCGCCACCACGCCCAGCTCTCTCTTTCTTTAATGTAAGAGAATGAGAGAGAAGGGGTGAGAGAGAGAGAATTGGCATGCCAGGGCCTCCGCCACTGTAATTGACCTCGACATGTGTGTCACCTTGTGTACATGTGCAATCTTGCATGCTTGTGTCATCTTGTGCATCTAGCTTACATGGGACCTGGAGAATTGAACATGGGTCCTTAGGCTTCGCAGGTAAGCACCTTAACTGCTAAACCATCTCTCCAGCCCTAGCGCTCTCTTTCAAGACACCAAAGTTTATGAACACTGCTACAATAATATGCTTAATTCTAAAGTAATAGATTTTTTTCCAGTTTAATGTTTTTGAACACTGCCACACTAACCTCCTTAATTCTGAATAAATTTTTTTCGAGTTAAATGGGAACTCAGTACCTAAATAACTACCTCCCATAGTGATGAGATTTTGAAGTTATATGTGATAAAGCCAGTAGGAACAAGAGTGAAGCTGAGGAAATTTCTGAAAAGCAGTCTACAGGTCTTGGAAAAAACGGTGCGTGCTCGCTCTCTGTCTTTCTCTATCTATCTTCTATCTATTAATGATTTATTTTTTATTTTTTGCCACCTTGTGCACCTGGCTTACGTGGATACTGGGGCATCAAACCCAGGTCCTTAGGCTTTGCAGGCAAGTGCCTCAACCACCAAGCTGTCCGTCCATCCGTCCGTCCGTCCGTCCGTCCGTCCGTCCGTCCGTCCATCCATCCATCCATCCATCCATCTATCTATCTATCTATCTATCTATCTATATCGAGAGAGAAGGGGGAGAGAGAGAGAATAAGAATGAGAATGTGTTTGCCGCCTTGTGCATCTGACTTATGTACTTGGGGAATCGAAACTGGGTCCTTAGGCTTCCCAGGCAAGTGCCTTAATCACTAAGCCATCTCTCCAGCCCAGCAATGTATATTTAAAAAAACATGAAGGTATGGTTTTACTTAACATTATAAATACATTGGCATATTGCTGCTTACATTCTGATTTTGGAGTACATATTATTTTTGACTAAAATATACTGTGCATGTTTGCAGGCCAGAAAAAAAAAAAAAAACGCTTGTGTTGCTAAATAAAATTTTAAGTGCCACTTTTAAAAATGAAACTTTACCCTTATAGACTGTTATGTAGGATTTGTGTTTCCATAAGGAAATGTTGATTAAGTAGTTTCCATTTTGGTATTACAGTGTGTTCAGTTGCAACTTGCTGACTATGTAACAATCTTTTAAGGTAAAAAACAGCTCAAGCTTAACCCTCTACTATTCATTATGGTAGAAACTAGAAATAGAAACCTACCAAGAGTTTGTAATGTACTGAATTCCTTTTTGAGTAAATTTACTGAATATCTTTTGCAGCAAGCTAATTGAAGTTTCTTAAAGTAAGTTGACTATAGAACTAAGTACTTTATATATTCCTTTGTATAAAGAGTCTTTACTGCTTGATGTACTAAATTCATGTCTGCCAGAGGGTGTGTGTGTGTGTGTGTGTGTATGTGATATGCAGGTGTGTGTGCAGATGTGTGTACCCCACGTACCCATGTGCAGAAGCAAGCATGTGTGTGCAGATCAGAGAGGACCTCAGGCTCCCTCCTCTATTGCTCCTTTGCTTTTCTTCCTTGAGATAAAGTCTCTCCTTGTCTCAGAGCTCATGCCATATTTTAGTTAGACTGGGTGACCAGGGTGTTCCAGTGATCGTCCTGTCTCTGTCCTCCTTAGCACTTGGGGTCACAGGCTTAGTATGTAGCCCTAGCTGGCTTTGTGCTCACGATCCAGTTATCCTGTCTCAGCCTTTTTGTCAGAAGTATGAGGTGCACTAGCCTGAAAATTAGGCTATATAGTGTAATTCTGATGACACTTATTTATATCTAATACTTTAGCAGAATATAGTTACTTCAGATAAAACAAAATGTCATTGAAATGCATTTACTGTTGAGTAAATAATTCACTTTTGGTTTTATTGAAGGTATTTGACTGTTCAATATTTGAGGCTATAATTAGTACTTGAATTGTGCTGTCTATTGCAGAGTGTGGTAATTCAGTATTAAGTGAGATTAATTCTTTTCCTTTATATGTTACTAGTGGCGGAGTGTGATATATATCTTCTGGATAAATGTATGTATGTATGTATGTATGTATGTTTGTTTGTTTGTTTGTTTCTATCTATCTATCTGTCTGTCTGTCTCTTTCTTTCTTTTTGGTGTTTTGAGGCAGGGTCTCACTCTAGCCCAGGTTGACCTGGAAATCACTATGTAGTCTCAGGGTGGCCTTGAACTCACTGTGATCCTCCTACCTCAGCCTCAGGAGTGCTGGGATTAAAGGTGTGTGCCACCACACCCAGCTGAATAAATCTTTATTTCTTTGTGCCTGCTTCTACCACCATGAAGAGGGAAAGAAAGAAAACTCAGGTGCTGTTGCTCTTCTCTATGAATTTATACTCTGTCAGTGTTAACTGGCTATGGAATCTTTACTCTTTAGTAGTTTCAGTATGTGGCGTGAACAAATCCCTTTATTCTGAAAAAGTTATTTTTGTGTTCTAATGAGGTTAATTTATTTACTAATTAACAACTATAAACAGAACAGAATATGAATGGCGCATGCAAAGAAAATCTGTCATTTATAGTCATATGTGATATTCTAATTTAAATTGGTGTTTGAGAGGATTCAGTTTGAGTTTTAACATCATATAGAAGTAAGACATATATTCATTTTAAATCAAACTTAGGAAATGCACTACAAAGCAAAAACTGCCCCCCCCCCAAAAAAAAGTGCAGTGAAGATATGACATTTACTTACTGACTTTTGAGACAGGGTCTCATGTACCCAGGCTGGCCTTTTGCTCACTGTGACATTTCTTTGCTTGCTTACTTTTGAGAGAGGTTCTCATGTAGCTCAGGCTGGCCCTTATTTGCCTTATTGTGTAGCTGTTACTTGGGTGAACTCCTGATTTTCCTGCCTCCACCTGCATGCTGGGATTACAAATCTGCCACTATCTCTTGTTAAGATGTGGCTTATCAAATTGCGTATATGGTACCCCATGTTTCATTTATACTGATATTTTGTTTTGTGATTACAAAGTTAATGTCAAAATAATCACTGAAATGTATAGGCATTGACTATTAAACAAGAAAATTATAATGTTCACAAAAGCAACCAGGACTTTTTAATTTAAGTTTTTAATCTCAGTTCTATCAGAATGCCTTTTAAGGAATGATACCATTTTCTGTTAAGAAAGGTTTATTTTTCTTGAACAAGAAATTGGCCAGGCATGATGGCACATGCTTTTAATCCCAGCACTTGGGAGGCAGAGGTAGCAGGATCACTGTGTGTTTAAGGCCATCTGAGCCTGGGCTAGAGCAAAACCCTACCTTAGCCCCCCCCCCCAAAAAATAAGAAATTGTTAAAAATAAAAAAAGAAAAGAAAAAGAAATAAGAAATTGTTCTTTTTGCCGGATGTGGTGGTGCACTCCTTTAATCCCAGCACTTGGGAGGCAGAGGTAGGAGGATCACTGTTCAGTTCGAGGCCACCCTGAGACTACATAGTGAATAATTCCAGGTCAGCCTGGGCCAGAGTGAGGAGACCCTACCTCGGGGGAAAAAAAAAAAAAAAGGTAAAATGTAAAATGTTCATGGACAGTTTGTGTCTGGTCACAGTGTATTTTGAAAGAAACATTGAAATTAACATGAATGTATTATATAACTTTTGAATTAGATTTTTATTATCTTATAGTATTTGAGCTGTTTAAACCATTAACCTTGAACAGTCCAGATCAACAGCTCTTGCTAAAAGCATTCAAAAAGAGAGGACCTTCTCGGGCTGGAGAGATGGCTTGGTGGTTAAGAGAGGACCTTTTCTTTTTTATGTGTTGTAAAAATAGTTTTAATTCTTAACAATGTGAACCTTGTATTTAAACTCAACTGGTTGATATTTTTATCTTTGTTTTATTTTACCTTTTTTTTTTTTTTTGTTTTTTGAGATAGGGTCCCACTCTAGCCCAGGCTGACCTGGAATTCATTATGTAGTCTCAGGGTGGCCTCGAACTCACAGCGATCCCCCTACCTCTGCCTCTCGAGTGTTGGGATTAAAGGCGTGTGCCACCACGACTGGCTCTGTTACTAAGAATTATAACTATTGATTGACTTGCACATGTTGACTTCCTCCCTTCCTGGTTCTTATGTTATGCACCAGTATTTAGCTTTTGATCCTGCTGCATCTACAGTAGGATTGGATGTTAATATTCAAAAATATTCCTTTTGTTCATAGTCACATTGCTAGAATTTGTAAGGGACATATTTTGTACTTTAGAGAGAGTGAAATTAATTTTGTGTGAAAGTTCCATATCTTTTCAGGCCAAGAGAGAAAATGAAGGTAGAGTGTAAGTTTTCATACATTTAAACCATAGCTAAATGTGAAAACTAGCTAGGCATGGTGGTGCATACCTTTAATCTCTGGAGGCCAAGGTATGAGGATCCCTGTGAGTTTGAGGCCACAGTGAGACTACATAGTGAATTCCAGTTCAGCCTGGGCCAGAGCGAGGCCCTACCTCAAGAAACCAGAAAACCAAAAAACCAAAAAAAAACCCAACCAACCAAACAAAAAACACCCAAAACAAAAAACAACAACAACAAAACCAACCAACCACCAACCAAAAAAAATGTCAACCATTCTAAAACAAAACAAAAAAAAGGGCTCTGGCTGGATTTGCCCCATGGCTTTCATTAATTAACTCCTGCTTTGGAAGATTATTTGCATATCTTTCATTTATGTTTCAACATTGTGGTATGTGTGCATGTATGTGCCATAATCTTTAACACTTCTTGACATGATTACCTCAGAGGCATTGAGCCGGCTTGTGTGTTAAAACTCAGTGACCCTTACTGTGATTCCAGTCTTGCTGCAGGAATCCATTTGTTGGCTCCTCAAAGGGAGGGCTGACCTTAGTAATGTGTGGTACTTGCAGTCCCCCCACTAGAGATGCACACTGAGTTTGGAAGTACCCTTCACTCAGCTTTCATAGGAGTCAGGAACCTGTTTTTCTGATGTTGGTAAATGAGCATATTGTGGAGATGGAGTTTGATCTTTCTGTAAGCATCATCTGGGCATACAATGTCAAGGCTGCTGTCACAAATCAAGTTTTGCTTGGCCTAACTGCTATGTTTTAGTATCCATTTTTGGAGCACTAGAGATGAACTTAAGCAGTAACTATTATGTGTTGATACAAAGTATAAATGAATAAAAATTTAAAAGGAGAAAGAGTGAAGTAGCAAAAAATACATGCCATCAGTCACTTTCCTTTTTGTTTTAAAATGAAAATTTGTGTCTTGAAATGTGTTCAGTGTGGAAACTACCATCGTTTTGGTATTGGCATGATACTGTTTGTTTAAAGCATAGTTTATTCATGTTTGTGTGTGTGTGTGTGTGTGTGTGTGAGAGAGAGAGAGAGAGAGAGAGAGAGAGAAAGAAAGAGAAAGAAAGAGAGAGAGAGAGAGAGACAGAGTGAAGGAGAGAGAGAACAGGTATGTGTGTAAATACTATAATTCTCATTTTCAACTTAAGTTCAAAGCTTTTCTAGTTAACCTTGGAAGAAGTGCATTTAAAGCAGCAATAGCAGAGTAACTTAAGATGACACAGTTACTTTTAAGTCATGCTTGACTCCTGTTTGAAGACATTGGCAAACATGTTTTGTGATTTTTTTTTTTTTTTTTTTTTTTTTTTGCTGGGCAGATCTCCCCATTACTCACATAGCTCTCTAAGGTGGTTCTCCATTCTGCTTATATTTCATAGGAAAATTTCAAGGAATAGAGTGCATGTGTTTTCTTTGATTTCAGCATCAGCAGATTAGATATTAGACACACAGGATTAAGTGGTAAATTCTAGCTTGTTTGTCATAGAGTGTACTGTCTTTCCTATTTTAAGTACTTTAACGTCAGGAAGGGATGGGAGTGAGACTGAAGCCCACAGACTTGTTTTGTTAACACTAATGTGTGTGTTTGTTGGCTTGTATCTTCTTCTTCAGTATGAATCTTGGTAGGTCAGTGTCCTTCAAGTATGGTCCTGAAATGTGGTGAACTTTGTTTGTGGCTGGGTGTGGTGGGGCACTTGGGAGGCAGAGGTAGGAGGACCACCTTAAGTTTGAGGTCACCCTGAGACAACATAATGTATTCCTGGTCAGCCTGGGTTAGAACAAGACCGTTCCTCCAAAAACCTAAAAACAAAACAACAAAACTTTGTTTGCTGTCAGTTTTATCAGAGCACCTCAATTTAACACCCTTATAAATTCTTCATATTTTTAACTCATTCTCAGATGTTTGCTTGAATTTCCCAGGTCCCTTGTTTGGGAACATCTTAGAATGAAAGTTAGTATTCCTTGACCATCATTTCATTCATTGAGATGTTTTTCCACTGATGATAAGGAATTTGTCCTTATTTAATCTTCATTCTTTCTTGATTCCTTTGCCTTTTTTCTCTCCTTTCTCCATTGTCCTAGTTGACAAGAGATGGGTGACCAGATCTAAAGTCATAGGGAAAGGTTGAACATTAAACTTAACACAGAAAGGGTTGAACTAGTGACCTTGCTATCTTCCTTTTTTTTTTTTTTTGTTGTTTGGCCTATATTGTAGTATGTGTGATGTGTGGTATGATGTGGTGGTGGTGGTGGTGGTGTGTGTGTGTGTGTGTGTGTGCGTATACAGTGTCCCATGCTCCTGCATGAAGGCCAAAGGAGGATGGCCGGTATCCCCCTCTGTTGTTTATCCACTTATTTCCTTGAGACAGAGTCTGTTCACTGACTCTAGAGGTTGGAGAATTTGCTCTCAGCTTTCCACAGGACTGGGGTAACAGATGTTCATGGACACACCCAGCTATTTATGTGGGTGCTGAGAGAATCAATCTCTGTAGACTCTGGCCCTCATGTTTATATGGGAAGCACTCCTGACTGCTGAGCTTTCTCTAGTCCCCTCTCCTGTATAATTCTAATTGACACACTATAGTGTCTCAATTAACTTACTCAGTTCAGACTTTTAATTGGTTAACAATTATGGACCCATTAAATAAATCTGGAGGAGATATAATTTCATCAGTATGCAGTATGTAAATTATATATATTTTTTCCGAGGTAGGGTTTCACTCTAGTCCGGGCTGACCTGGAATTCACTGTGTAGTCTCAGGATGGCATCGAACTCATGTGATCCTCTTAACTCTGACTCCCGAATGCTGGGATTAAAGGCTCTGTAAACTATTTTTAATCTGGGTGTAAAGACATAACTATTTTACCAGTGAAGATGGTCTAAAGATTTAAAAGACATTTAGGGTTAGTTTTTTTAATGGCAAAGTATTTAGTGTTTATTTCATTTAAAAAATTTTGTTATGTATTTAAAAAATTGTTTGCAAGGAGAGAGAGAGAGGGAGAAAGAAAAAGTGAGAATGTGCACACCAGGGCCTAGTGCCACTGCAAACCAGCTCCAGACACTTGTGCCACTTTTTGCATCTGGCTTTATATGGGTACTGGGGAATTGAATCCAGACCTTCAGGCTTTGAAGGCAAATACCTTTAACTCATGACCCATCTCTGCAGCCCTGATTTGATCTTTTCTTTTCTTTTCTTTTCTTTCTTTTTTTTTTTGGTTTTTCAAGGTAGGGTCTCACTCTAGCCCAGGCTGACCTGGAATTCACTATGTACTCTCAGGCTGGCCTCAAACTCACAGCGATCCTCCTACCTCTGCCTTCCGAGTGCTGGGATTAAAGGCGTGTGCCACCACATCCGGCTCCTGATTTTATTATTATTATTTTTTTTTAAGAAATGAAACCAGGGCTGGAGAGGTGCCTGAGTGAGTAAAGGTGCTTGCTAGCAAAACCTAGGCCTGGGTTCATTCCCCAGGACCCATGTAAAGCTAGATGCACAAAACAGCATGCATCTGGAGCTCATTTGCAATGGCAGGAGGCCCAGGTGCACTCATTTCCCCCTTGCTCCTTGCAAATAAATAAACAAATATGTATATATATATATATATATATATATATATATATATATATATGTATGTGATGAAACCAATGAGTAATTTTTTTTTCTTAATAAAATATCAAATCAGAGTAGGCTTGAGATACTCTGGATAATGAGTAAAATTGTCAAGACAGCAGAATTGAAAAATGCATGAAGTAGAAATTGACAACCCCCTAAAGGAAAAATAGAAATAGTTAAGTTGGAGACTTCAACACTTTCCTTAGGAATAGACAGAACTAGTGAAGTGAATGGAATTCATGGACAATACAACTATCTAATTCACATTGTAGTTTTTTTTTTTTGATACATCATGTTGTGATACCCTCTTTTCCTTTGTTCTTGCCCCCATTCTATTGGGGATGTGCCTCAGTGGGGTTGCAGGTATTCCCTATGGGGTTGTGGGTTATGCATTGTGGGAGCAGCAGTCAGTTATTTTGGGGGGGGGGAGGCAATACTCTGGGCATGGTATCTCAACCTGTGGCTCTTACAATCTTTCCGCCCATACTTCCGCAAAATTCCGAGTCGTGGTCTGTGACTTTTTTTTTTTTTGGTTATTTATTTATTTATTTGAGAGGGACAGACAGAGAAAGAGGCCGATAGATAGATAAGAGAATGGGCACGCCAGGGCCTCTAGCCACTGCAAAGGACCTCCAGACATGTGCGCCCCTTGTGCATCTGGCTAACGTGGGTCTTGGGGAATCAAGCCTGGAACCGGGGTCCTTAGGCTTGATAGGCAAGCGCTTAACCACTAAGCCTGTCTCCAGCCCGTCTGACTTTTAAGTCTACTTTAGTGATGGGCTTCTAGGAGCCTCTGGATCTCTGCTTTGGTAGGTGTCGAATGCCCTCAGGGTCTGTCTCCTTCACCCTGGTGCTGATTATCAGGTTCAGTATGGAAGCAGCACTCAGGCTTGTCTCACCAATTCCTCTGTTATTTCAACTGTGGCTTGGCTGAAGTGTGAGGGGACATTGTAGTTTTTTTTTTTTTTTTTTCCGAGGTAGGGTTTCACTCTAGCCCAGGCTGACTTGGGATTCACTATGGAATTTCAGGGCGGCCTCGAACTCCTACTTCTGCCTCCCGAGTGCTGGGGTTAAAGGTGTGCACCACCACGCCCAGCTGACATTGTAGTTTTTAAAAACTACTTATTCATGTGTAAGTGTGGATGCATATGTGCCACAATGCACAAATGGAGGTCAGAGGATCACTTTTGGGTCTGTCCTCACCTGTCTATCTCATTTGAAGTAGTCTTTTCTTGTTTTCTTCTTTTTAAAACTATTATTTATTTATTTATTTGAGAGAGAGAGAGAGAGAGAGAGAGAGAGAGATCGGGATCGAGGGCGGGCGGGGGGAGGTTAATATGGGCACACCGGGGCCTGTAGCCACTGCAAACAAACTCCAGAGGCAAGCGCCACCTTGTGCGTCTGGCTTATGTGGGTGCTGGGGAATTGAACCTGGGTCCTTATAGGCTTCACAGGCAAGCACCTTAACCTCTAAATCATCTCTCCAGCTCCTCTTTTTTTTTTTTTAAACTTTTTCTTTCAGAGGTAGTGTTTCACTCTACCCCAGACTGGCCTGGAATTCACTATATAGACTCAGGCTGGCCTCTGACCTTGCGAGTGCTGAGACTAAAGGTGTGCACCACCACGCCTGGCTGAAGTAGGCTTCTTGCTCTAGGTTCCAGCGAGCGCTCATCTTTGCTGTGCTTCCCATGAGCTTCCTGCTGTCTTGCCCTCAGTATCAATGCTCAGGGATTACAGAAGGCTGCCATGGTTTTCTGCTTTTTCCGAGGAGCCTGGGGATGAATTTTGGGTATTCCAGCTTCAACGGCAAGAGCTATGTCCACTGAACCATCTCACCCCCATCCCTACATTGTAAAAACATTTTATGCAGTGTTTTTGTAATTATGTGTTGAATATTTATTAAGGTAAACCATATGTAGCTTGATTTTAATATAAACCTCTACAAATTGAAAACAATTGAACTCCTATAAAACTCACAGCGATCCTCCTACCTCTGCCTCCCAAGTGCTGGGATTAAAGATGGGCACCATCATGCCTGTCTTCAACAGCAGATTTTTAAATAATCCATTTGGTAGTAGGAAAGCTTATAGGGAAAGTGAGAAATTTCTTTTCTTCAAGGCACACCTTACTCTAGCCCAGGCTGACCTGGAAATTACTATGCAGTCCCAGGCTGATGTCAAAACTCACAGAATCTATCTCTGCCTCGCTGGGATTGGGATTAAAAGGCATGGCCACCATTCCCGGTGAGAAATTGATTTTTTTTTTGGCTGGTAATATTGCTATTTATTCTCATCTTCGTGTGTACATTTAAAAAGTCACTAACCAAAAAGGACTTAAAATGCTATGTTAAGTCTTAAGCTTTATTTGAAAAATAATGAAGGCAGGGCATGGTGGCGCACATCTTTAATCCCAGCACTTTCAAGGAGGATTGCAATGATTTTGAGGCCACCCTGACCTGACATAGGTCAGCCTGGGCTAGAGCAAGACCCTACCATGAAAAACAAACAATAAAAACAGGAAAAAGAAAAGAAAAACAATGAATAGTTTCTGTAGATACATGAATTACAAATGTGTCATCAAAACCTTCTTATTTTAGTGGTTTTGTTCAACACTGGGGATTGAACCCAGGGCCTTGAGCATACTAAACAAACATGCCCCCTGAGCCAGTAAAACTGCAAAAAATAAAAAAAAGTTTTTTTAAAGGTAAATTTAAAGGTTTTTGCTGCACAGTGCAGCAGTGACAGAGGGATCATATTCCAGACTCCAGGAACACAAAAAGCAACAAAGTATAAAAACAGCATCAGAAACTCTTTGTGCATAAGTTTGACACTTTGGGTGAAATGGAGTAATTTCTTAGAAATAGAGAAATATCCAGTCTTAATTAGGATAAATTACATATGTGGACATATCCACTCAAGAGTAGATACAAGTAATGACAGGGAAAACCAGAGAGTTCCTAAGTAGGGAAATACAGGTTTGAGGTGCTTTATTCAATGTGGTTGGTATATACTTGACATAAATTTATTAACAAGTTCCCATTGTTTGTCCATCGTATTTTATTTCCTTTAACATACACTGTCGTTTTAGTCAGTTCTCCCATCTCAACTCCTCCATCTTCTTTTTAGATTGCTTGACAATAAGCAAAAATGAGGAACGTCTCAACAGCTAAAATTTGGATTCAAGCAGAAACATTGTTAATTGTTTAATTTGCTGGCAGAGAGGCAGAAGTGTGGTAACAGGACCCAGTATAGTTAGTAAAATCTGAGATTTTAAATGGCTAACTTTTTAGTGAAAACAAAAAGTTTCAACAAATTCTGTACAAAGCAAGATTTTAAAGTAGTTCTCCATGACAGTCAACTCTGCTGCCTGTAGGAGGAGACATTCCCAACACAGAGTTGGTCAAAGTTTACCCTTTTTATGATATGAAGTCTTTTTTTTCTCCTTAAAGCAAAAACTAGGAAAATAATATTTCTGGATTTTCTGTTCATAAACAGCCTGAGTAGATCAGACACACACAGCACTGAAATACTAGGATTGTTTGCAGCAGGGCTGACATAGTCTTGTAGCTTAAGATGATTGTGGAGCTGTCTTCATCTCAGAGGATGTTAACAACCATTTTTCTGTATAAGTCACCAGGTGTTCTTGATATTTGCTGTAGTCAGCTTCATGCTGCTAGGATGAACCTCTAAATCAGACATAGTTTATGGAAGGAATGACATTTATTTCAGGCTTATAGATCCAGGGGAAGTTCCATAATGGTGAAAAAGAGAAAACCTACCACTAAAAGCAAGAGCAACCAGCAACTGAACAGCAGGGAACCCAGGCAGAAGTCAGATTGCTCTCAGCATACCTCAGGCTGGACTTTCAGATTGGGCCCCAGTAACAACTGAGGGCTAGACCCCAGGATCTGCCCACAGTGACACCTCAGCCAGGTTGTTGAAGAACCAAGTTACAAGCTTCAGCAAACCCCTGAATCTTTTGGGGGACATCCATTCAAACTGCCACAGCATTGTATTCCTTAAAGGTTTTGTCAGCTCTGTATGTTAGCAAGCTGAGCAGGAAGAGACTCCAGCTGCTTTTTAAAGACGATAGGAGTTGCAAGCGCATGGGTATCTTTGGTTAAGGGAGTAGGCCTTTAGAATCTATACTAGCTTTCTTCTTAACTGAGTGGAATACCATTAATTTAGACCCTGTATTAGATGGCCAATAATTGTTATGTTCACTGTGGGTATTCATTTTGAGTTTCTGAAATGATTAAATGTTAAAGAAACACACCATCTTTGTTTTCCCAAAGTATCACACCCCTTCAGTATTAACTGCATTTTCTTATTTCTTGTATTGACAGAAATGAATTTGTAGTTCAGGTATTTACAAACGTCTGGGAATTTGCTACAAAATTTAAAAGAAGGATTTGTAAGAGAAGGGATTACAAGTTGAGAGCCACCTCCAGACATGGGCATGGAAGGGTTGAGAGCTTCCCGGGCTGTTGGTATAAAAACCATCACTGGCCTATGGACATGGATGAGTTGGGGTTGTGTCCTGAGTTCTCTATGTAATTAATTCATGATCTAATGTTACAGCTTGAGATGAAGTCCATGTGAAGCCAGGCCTTGCTGCTAGTATGCTAAGTGATTTCTAACTGTATGTAGTCTGCTGTTGCTTTTCCGGAAACTTCTTTATTCTTAAGCAGGAACCTTAGCTGGAAGAGTATCTTAATAAATTGGCTAAAAATTTACTTTTCTTTCTAGTTTTAATTTGCTTAGAGAAAATTAAATAATTCCATGAGAAAGGTTTATTATGATTAGAAATTAAAACAGGAAAATCACACAAACATAATCCCATGTATAACCTAACTTAAAAAAATAACATATTTTATTTATTTATTTGAGAGAGAGAATGGGCACACCAGGGCTTCCAGACACTGCAAATGAACTCCAGATGCATGCACCCCCTTGTGCATCTGGCTTACATGGGTCCTGGACAGTCGAACCAGGATCCTTTGGCTTTGCAGGCAGACACCTTAACTGCTAAGCCATCTCTCCAGCCCCCCCCCCCCCCCCCCGTTTTAATGTAGGTTTTCATTCTAGCCCAGGCTGACCTGGAGTTCACTATGTAGTCTCAGGGTGCCCTTAAACGCATGGTGCTCCTCCTACCTCTGCCTCCTGAGTGCTGGGATTAAAGGCATGTGCCACCATGCCCAGCAGATAACCTAACACTTTGTACGTTTAATATGTCAAATAAGTTTTATTTGGATTTAGAAGAAAAAAAAGTGGTGTGCTAACTCCTCTATACTGAGATCTCTAATATGTTTACAACTTGTTAAGTATTGCCATGTATTGATTTGATAGAACTATCAGAGAAGTAGGAGACTGATGGCTTATTCATTCTGAAGTGTTGTTTCCTTGTGATTAGAATATACAAGTAGACTCTGCTACAGGTTTTGTAATGTTGTATACTTTATGACTCAAGAATTGTTGCAGCTGGGCAGGCTCACACCTTTAATCCCAGCACTGGGGAGGCAGAGGTAGGAGGATTGCTGTGATTTCTAGGCCACTCTGAGTCTACGTAGTGAATTCCAAGTCAGCCTGAACTAGAGTGAAACCCTACATTAAAAAAGAAAAAAAAAAAAAAAAGAATTGGTATGGATTGGATTTCATAGGGAGTCTGAGCTAGAGATGGTCACTGAGTGCTCTTGAGATCTGCATCTGAACCTGAGAGGAGGAGGGAGGCAGAATTGGGCAGATGCAAAAGTTGAGTTGTTGAAGCCCAGTGACATCTTTGACTTGAGGAGCTAGAATTTCCCTTCATAGTTTTCCTGAGTTGGACTGAGATCTTTAGGCCAGTGTAACTCCTTGTGGATCTGTATTTGGGTGTGGGTTGCTGTTGGAGGAACTATAATCTTGTACAAATCTGTCTAGGCACTCCCACAGTCAGGGCAGTGGATCCTTCCTAAGAGGAATTAGATGGTAAATCCCCACATCATCCATAGGGATAGTTTATTAAATCTAGATTGATTTCTTTGCTGCTGCTTTTTGTTCTAGTGTCCATTGGGCCTCTGGGAAAAGTTATATCTTTTTTCTTCTTTTCTAAGAAAAGGCTAATATTTGGCTTTAGATTGTCATTTATTCAGGAAATATTTATTGACTGCCTGCTGTGTTATAGGCAAGATTATATAAACTCTGAGGAAAATAGAATTTATGCAGCCAGAAAATGTGCTTGCTAGCAGTGTCAAGCCAGCTAAGGAGTTTTTTTTTTTTTAAATAAAATAATTTGTTTATGAGAGAGGGAGAGAGAGAAAGAATGGGTGTATTAGGGCCTCTAACCACTGCAAACGAACTCCAAACACACACAGCACCTTGTCTGTCTGGCTTATGTGGGTACTGGGGAATCAAACCTGGGTCCTTAGGCTTTGCAGGCAAGCGCCTTAACTGCTAAGCCATCTCTCCAGCCCTTAAGAGTATTTTTAAAGTCTTATTAGGAACCAATCCTGTGAAATACTCAAATGACAAGATTTTCTTCCATAGGGCATAAGGGTGTCATTGTATAGAAAACTTCTTCATACCCTTTTAAAAAAAATATTTTTATTTATTTGCAAGCAGAGAGAGAAGAAGAGGAGAAGAGAGACAGAGAAGATGAGCGTGCCAGGGCTTTCAGCCACAGCAAACACCCTTTAGATGCATGTGTCACTTTGTGCATCTGGCTTTACATGGGTTACTGGGGAATTGAACCAGGTTGTTATGCTTTGCAGGCAATCATCTGAACTGCTGAGCTCTCTTAGCCCCTTCATGCTTTTTTTTTTTAATCTGAAGGAACTTGTATCTTTTTAAGTAGACATCTAAACTTTAAGTTATTGTGTGTCAATAATAATAAAGGTTATAATTTGGGTTTTTGATATTGACATTTAAAAATAAAATCACTCCAGTGGATCTCAGTGCTATAATAGTTTGACTCCTGCCATCATCCCTCTAAAGCAGTGTGCAGGGTTCAGGTGTTGGGAAACACTCAGTGTTGCTGATAGCGAACACACTTATGGCTTCTGTCAGAAATGATAGGCACTTTTGTTTTCCTTCAATAAAGATCACTTAGCATAGGTTGCTGTCCTTACCCACTTTTGACATCTTGGAGCTATCAGCAATGCCACACCTGCAAAGGCTACAGTGTTGTTGCTCTGGTTCCATCAGTCCCACACATAACATTGTGACCTGGAAAGTAATCTGTGCATGTGTTCAGTTGATAGAACCATTTGCTTCATGATGGTGTTACTCCTTTGGTTCCAGAAACCACTCAGAAACCACATTCTTTTTCTGTTTTTTTTTTTTTTTTTTTTTGTTGTTGTTGTTAGTCCATTCACTAACAACAACAACAACAACAACATCTGACCTTCTCACTTCTTCCTCATAAGCTGTAAGCAGTAGGTAGAGATCCCTAGAAAGGGGACATCTCAGCTGCTCCTGGGTAGTGATAAGAACAAAAGGCTTCAGGCCAGCAGATTTACTTTGAACACTTCTAGACATATCTTTTCTCCTTTCTTTCTAGTTTTTTTTTCTCCTAAAGAATGTATTTGTATGTGTGTGAGTATGCATGTATGCATGCATGCATGTGTGCCACCATGTATTTGTGGAGGTCAGAGGACAACCTTGAGTTTTTGGTCCTGTCTTTCCACTTTGTTTGAGTCAGGGTCTTATTTTGATACTGGCCCATGAATTTTGGGATTTTTCTGACTCTTACCTTTCATTGCCACAAGCATGTTGGGATTATATACCTATGAGCAATTGTGTATTGCTTTTTACATCAGTGCTAGGGCTCCGAATTCTGGTGGGCAATCTTGAAGAGTTAACCACTGGGCCATCTCCAGCCTCTACTTTTCTTTTAAAAATTTACCCTAATAGTAGCTCCAGGTCAGCCTGCTCAGTGCATTGACCAGGTGGTAAACTACCTAAAAGGTTGCCACTCCCTAACTTAACATTTCATGTCTCCTGGAAACAGGTCCCAGTGTGTGTGCCTCCCATGCAGAACACCTGCCAACACCTCCAGATGTCTTTCCTTCCCATTCCTTTAGGTACTGCTCAGTCATCTCAAAGTAGCTCGATACCACCTGGCAGTGTGTGGATAAACAGAACAAGTTGGACTTTCTTTTCTTAGGCAGTCTCTTCAAAAAACATGGATGTAGAGTCCATTATTTGAACAACATAGTAATCTTTAGGCACTCATCCTGTTGGAAGGTGACTTTTAAAACAGCCTCCTTGCTCTGCATCCCTTTTGTGGAGAGCCAGTTGTTGTAAAAAGAGTGCCGTCTTTCCAGAGTTGCTTCACACACTCCTGTTCCTGCTTGCATGGGAGCCAGACATTAACTTTATTCTTTTCCAGAAACATATTGCCTTGCACCATAATTGGGGGTGGCATAAAAGAGATCTTTACCATTATACATTTAAAAATTTGAAGAGGGCTTCTCAAAGTGAGGCTAACCTAAATGACTTGTCTTAGAAGACCAATTTTATGTTTTCCATTCATCCTCTAGGATGGGCTCATCCACTTAAGGTGAATATTATGAAATTAGGCCCTGACTGTGGCTGAAGTGATTGGTGGTGCCACTTGACCCCTAAAAGGTGTTCAGACCCATCAATTCCACTGACCGTAGTTGTTATGGCAAGTAGAATTCTTTTAGACTTCTTTATGGGCCAGGCAGACTGTAAAGTAGATTCAGTGTATTGCTAAAACATGCTACAATTCCTGGATGAATGCTTTGTTCTCAGAGGGAATGTGTAAGTAGAAAGCCACTCAGGCTTCTCAGGTGGTAGGCCCTCATGATTTATGGTATTTGTTCACCTGAGTTGGTGTAGGACCCTGATGGTCCTGGTAGAAGTCAGTAGTTTTGGTGCTTGGAGTCCTGTTTATAATAGTATTTGTTATATGATAAACACCTTTGATTGCTCCTTCCTCATTCACAGTAATCTTCATACTTGATAGGCATACATTTGATCTTTCTTGTTTGTCAGACTAATCACCTTGATTGAAAAATACATGGGAAAATTTACCAGAGCCTAAAACTATGCTGATCCAAAGGGATCATATTACTGGAAGTAATTTTCCTTGAGCCTCTTATTTTTCTACTTGTTTTATTAGCAGAGGTATTGTTGATGTTTTGGATTACTTTTTCAAGGATGCTTGTGTACTAAACAGTCTTTGAAACAGAATGCTATCTCTTTCCAGATCAAAGGTTAGAAATCTTTACTGTTTAATGTCACCCCCAGAATAAGAGGTGTACCTGCATTATAGAAGACCAGGGCTTCCTTGCCTGTGACCTGAGTGTATAGACATCCACTTCTTGCCCTGGCCCGTGGGGAAAGGGGAGCTGATGTGCGTGTGCTGGTGCTCATGCTATCTGCTGGGGAGGAGGCACTGCACTCTGACTCAGCAGTCTTATATCTTTTTGCCTCCATCCATGGACGAGTGGCCATCTCCTTTGTTAGCTTACATTGGGCCTAATCTAGGACCTTTCTTAGTTTTTGACATAGATTACTCTAATGTCCATGGCAGAGGATATCCTATATTTCCAGGTTAAAAATAAGCATCTATTTGAGGAGACTGAATAAAAAATTTAAATATATGTACAGTATTATTCCTTATACATGATTTCACTTTCCATTTCCAGTTTCATATGCAATACAAAAGTAGTAAATGGAAAATTCCAGAAATAAACCATTTATAAGTTTTAAGTAACTTTATTATTGCAGGTAGTTAATTGTTCTACTTTATTATATTGTTCCTATTCTCTTAATATGCTTCATATATTAATTTCATCAGTGATGCATGTTTAGGAAAGAAAGAGATAGCAAACATAGTATAGTTGTAGTCACAATTTTAGGCATATGTAGAATGTCTTGAAAATGATGTCCCTTGAAAAAGTATCCCTGTAGGTTGGAAGTGTTTATGCTACTAGGTTGTCATCCCAAAAAGGCCATTTACACACACACATGTTTATTTTTATTTATTTATTTGAGAGTGACAGACAAAGAGAGAGAAAGAGGCACATAGAGAGAGAATGGGCGTGCCAGGGCCTCCCGCCACTGCAAATGAACTCCAAACATGTGCGCCCCCTTGTGCATCTGGCTAATGTGGGTCCTGGGGAATCAAGCCTCAAACCAGGGCTACTGCCCTGTAGTGGAGTCTGGTGCTCTGGTTGTTGCTTGTAAATAAAGTTTTACATTATTCTAGTTTATGTTTTCTTTTGTCTGCTTGCTTTTCACAATAAGGTGGAGTTGGTATCTGTTTTGTTTGTTTTCCTTTGTAACTAAACAGAAGCTAAAACATACAGCTTTTTTTTTTTGGACAACTTCCATAATTGTAAACAATACCTCATGGCAATTCCCTCCCTCCCCCCACTTTTCCCTTTGAAAGTTTACTCTCCATCATATCCCCTCCCCCTCTTTTATTTTGATGTCATGATCTTTTCCTCCTGTATGTATGATGGTCTTGTGCATGTAGTGTCAGGTACAGTGAGGTCATGAATATTCAGACCATTTGGCTCTTACATTCTTTCTAACACCTCTTCTGCAATGGACCCTGAGCCTTGGAAGGTGTGATAGAGATATTGCAGTGCTAAGCACTCCTCTGTCACTTCTTCTCATCACCATGGTGCCTTCTGAGTCATCCCAAGGTCACTGCCATCTGAAAAGAGAAGCTTCTCTAACCAAAAGTGAGAGTAGCATTAATATATGAGTATATGAGTATGAACATTAAGAGAAGTGCTTACTGGGCAGTTTTGTGAGCATAGTATATATATTTAGCCAGACACCAGCAGATGTTACACCCCTAGGGCTCATGACTACCCCTGTTGTAGGCTTTCAGTATCAGGGACATATTCCCTCCCATGGAGTGAGCCTCCAGTCCAATTGGAGGGCAGTTGGTTTCCACCATGACAGACGTGCCACTGTTGGACCTGTTGGCTCATTTGGCCAAATGTAAGGCTTGTAGTCCACTCCTAAGTGTCTTCACTGGTGATTTCTCTCTCTCCCATTGAACTGCATGCAGGATGGCTTCTTCCAGATTTCTGTCAGCTGGTCTACATGGAGGAGGTTATCAGCTCAGTTCCAGTAGGATTTCTCAGTGGCTTTTCAGCCCAAGTATGTGGAGTCTTCAGCAGTAGGGTCTTACTATCTATTGCTGGTGGGAAACCAAGGGCCTTGGCAATGGCCTGTAATGTTTTAGGGGCATCAGGAACCTCCCTGGCCAACAAGTCACTGAAAATTTTCTAGTAACAATCTATGGCTCCTGAGTGTTCCATTGTCCAAAAAAATATGTTTCCATATGATTTATTTATGTCCTCTTATATTTTGATTAGCCCTCACTCCACCTTTCTTTTACTCAACAGCTTTTTATTTTTATGCTTAACACATAATTCTGCACATTTCTGTGATAAAATGTGAAGTTTTAATATACTTAGAAATTGTGCAGTAACCAAATGAGGGTAATGTTTGTCACTTTAAACCTTTGTCATTACTTTGTGATAAGAACATTCCAAGTCATCTCTTCTAATTATTGTGAAGCAGGCCTGAAAAGGTAGAGTTGAGTAGCTGTGGCAGAGAACACTTAGTAATTATTATTAGATGTTCCTTGAAGGGAAAGGTTTATAAAACCTTGCTCTACCCAGCATTGTTTCCAGAAAATATATTTGCAAGTGTGTCAAGATAGACACATAGAGAATGTTCAATTTAGAATTGTTGGAAATAGTCAAAAAGTAACCAGCAATCAAAAGTTGGAAGAAACCTCAGGAAGTGTGAGATCTAGGGTCCCCCCCCCCCCCCCCCCGCTTAATGTTGCCACAGGTTATCCTTTGGACTGAACTGGTAAAACTGCGATAAAGCATTATACACCAGGACTTAAACAGGAATACCCTTCAACCAGTTTTCGTTGAAAAGAAGAGCTGGTCATAGAATTTCAGAGATAAAGTAATGGATACCAGATCAATTTGACAAGCCTCTGTATAACTGAAACTCTAGCAAGTGTGAGAAACATCCAGTGAATATTTGAAGTATTGTTATTAAGTTTTACATTAGCCCAAAATCTTGAAAAACAAAACAAAATCAAAAGAGAGAGATAGTAGCAACAACTGAAGACATTGCTTTTGATTTTGATGGACCATACTTAGAGTTGGGGAAAGTCCTTTCTGCTCCTGTGTGAGGTTGGAATGTGGTGGAAGGTCTAACCTGATTGAGGCTTAGTAGATAATTAAATTTAATGAGAAACTAATTTTAATGAATTAGTGAAGAACTCAAGATCATACTGTTTTAAAATTTAGTTGCCTATGTAGGGGAGGAGTTGATGGGCAGGTAGGAAATTGAGCTTTAAGAATCTGCCTGAGAGTCAGGTGTGGTGGGTGCAAGCCTTTAATTGTAACCCTCCAGCAGAGATGGGAGGATCACCATGAATTCCAGGCCACCCTGAAACTACATAATGAATTCAGGTCAGCCTGGGCTAGAGTGAGACCCTACCTCAAAAAACCAACCAACCAACCAACCAACCAACCAACCAACAAACAAAAGAATCTGTCTGAGAAGTGAGGAAATGGTCGAACATTACAATAGATAGCCAGCACTGACCAGGCAGCATAGAAGGTGTTTTAGAATTATTTTGCTCATTATCTTATAGGATAAATGTTGTGGCTGTTTTTTTTTTTTTTGGGGGGGGGGTGGGGTGGGGTTGAGATAGGGTTTCACTCTAGCCCAGGCTGACCTGGAATTCACTATGTAGTCTGAGGGTGGCTTGGAATTCACGGTGATCCACCTACCTCTGCCTCCCTAGTGCTGGGATTAAAGGCGTGTGCTACCACGCCCGGCTTGTGGCTGTGTTTTTTAAACAGCAAATTAATGTTATTTAATTCCTTTAGGCAAATGAGTTATACTTTTTTCATTACTACATGTTTAGATATGTAAGAATGCAGTCATGTCTAAGTATACATTTGACAACCTCATACAAAAGAAGAGTATTTGAGAGAAGTTTTGAGAAATGTGAGAACTCTATTTAACAAGCATAGCATTAGTACATGTGCTATGGAGTGGGCGCCTGATCACAGGAGCCGAGGCAGATGCGCAGAGCTCATCTTGAGATACAGTTTCAGAGATTCCGTGTTGTTTCCCTGGTGGAGCTGGAAAAGCAGTGTCTTCCAAGGCAGCACCTGGCATTGTTAGTAGGAATACCTTTTCAAAAAGGTACTTTATTTTTTTCTTGGTAAACATGTTGAAGTAGTGGGGACACTTTTTTTCTTAAACTTGTTGCCTGATCTACATATAATAATTGGTCTCACACATTAAGTTCTGTGACTGTTTAGGCTATCTAAGTTAATCAGCAGTATAGAGAACCATTGTGTTCTCCCAGAAGCCAATACCAGCAGCTGCATGTATAATAGCACTTGGAAAATTTGTTCAACTAAATAAACACATTGTTAAAGTAGTTTGTTTTTCTGCCTGCACAGTCAGGTAAGCATGTTAGTTCAGGTGGAAGACTTTGGGCATATATGTAGGTTGGACAAAGCTAAACTTTCTTTTATTAGTCATGGAAGACTTCATGGAAGAGGGTGAGTAAGTGGATAAGCAGCTGAGGATGGTGTAGTTATCTTTATGAAGAGCTTCAAAATAAAGGTAGCACCATATGCTTGAAATCAAGGTTAGTAAGTCTTAACTCTTTAATATATAAAGTAGATGGGGAGTGTCAGATATCACTTAGTAGTTTTTAGAGCTTAATGTATATTACATTAATTTTTTTATTTACTTTTTTTGATGTCCCAGATAGAAAATGATGCACTAACAAAATCTCAGCTAACGGGAGGGGGAAAAATTTTTTTTAGACATGGAAGAAGAAGGAGGGCTTGCAATCCAGAATTTGGGCAGAACTTACACAGTACTCTTAGCTTTTGAGGGGAGTGTGTCATGCTGAAATGAGAGACCTCTATAAGCTCTTGAACTGTGGCAGGAGGCTAATGACTTAAGCAGTGGCTTGGCATCCAGGAGTAGACTCTGGGTATTGCTGGTCATGAGGAAGCAGTTTTGAGAATGCTTTTCCAAACAGGAACAGAGAATTGAAATTAGAAGCCATAATAGGAAGACACAAGAGAGTGACATATGAAGATAAAATGTCACTTTTTTTCCCCTTTTCTCGAGGTAGAGTGTCACACTTGCCTAGGCTGACCTGGAATTCACTATGTAGTCTCAGGGTGGCTTCGAACTTATGGCGATCCTCCTTCCTCTGCCTCCCAAGTGCTGGGATTAAAGGTGTGTGCCACCATGCCTGGCAGATGTCACTTTTTATTAATGATAAAATGATTGGTTTTAGAACTTTTGCAGCCAAACTGGGCCCAAGCCAAAAGAAATTCTTCCTAGTTAGGAGGGGGGAGAGGAGACAGAGAGATATACATACGTGTAACAAGAAGGAACCAGAAGAAGATCTTTACACATACGTTCCAGGTCCATTTATGGATCAAACATCCAGTTATGATGAGCCTCATCATCAGACACAGGCGTGTAAGGGAGAAATTTGATTGGTTGGTGGGTTTAAGAAACTGACTCTACAGAGGCCAGTATATAGTTGTGCTAAACCTGGGAAAATCTGAAGAAAAAGAAAGAAGATCTGCTGAGTTGTTGCTTGCCGCCAGTTTGAAAGAGACTAGCTCAGACACAGGTTCTAGTCCTGCCATGGCAGGCAAGGTCACGTGACATCCATGTTCTCCTTGGGCCTTGGTGCCTGGCTGACTGCCTTTAAAAAAAGCTACCTTAAGCCGGGCGTGGTGGCACATGCCTTTAATCCCAGAACCTGGGAGGCGGAGGTAGGAGGATTGCCATGAGTTCGAGGCCACCCTGAGACTCCATAGTGAATTCCAGGTCAGCTTAAGCTAGAGTGAGACCCTACCTCGGGGGGAAAAAAAAAAGCTACCTTATTCTTATTGTGTATCAAGATGGTAGAGCATGCAAGAGGTTAGTGAGACCTTCCTCTAAGTCAATGGGAGCATGGCGCCAGAGCCAAACACACTGTAGCAGACAGCTGCAGGTTCACTGAGATGAACTTTCAGACCAGGCACAGTTATGGAGGAAGGGATATTTATTGAAGCTTACAGATCCAGGGGAAGTTCCATAATGGCAGAAGAAACTGACCTGTCTTCACAGGATCAAGCAGAGAGAGAGGAGTACAAGCCTAAAGGTCAAAAGCTGCAGTACACTTCAGGAACTCCAGCTAGGCACATTTTGGATATCTTTAGATTGAAATCTGAAACCTACCACCACACCTTAAGATCCACCCAGTGACATTGCCTCCAGCCAGGTGTCTTCAGATGCAAGCTACAAACAAATAAACAACTGAAATATATTGGGGGCCATCTATTCAAACCACCACACACACCAACCTTCCATTAAGCTCTTAGCTGGGATGATGCTCTCACTTCCACACGTGGAGACCACTTGTCAACTCTAGTGCCCAGAGCTGGGGCATGTCTAGGACTTGAGCTATTGAAAGTCATTTTGTAGAAGGAATAGTTAAGAAATAGGGACGGAAAGCCAGGCGTGGTGGCGCACGCCTTTAATCTCAGCACTTGGGAGGCAGAGGTAGGAGGATCGCCTTGAGTTCGGTGCCACCCTGAGACTCCATAGTGAATTCCAGGTCAGTCTGGGCTAGAGTGAGACCCTACCTCGGGTAACCAAAAAAAAAAAAAAAAAAAAAAAAAGGGGGGGGGGATGGAAAGGTGAAAGGTGAATGGAATATCTAGGTCTTTGAATGTAAACCTTTAAAAAAGGATGTAGATTTCTCTGGCATTCCTCTGGAATTCAGGCAGGAAAACCTTTTCTATGTAGAGGACCAGATAAACACTATTAGTTGTGTGTTGCAGTGATTGAACCTTGTCATCATTGTAGTGTATACAAAGAAACATGGCAAATAAATGTATATGGCTTCATTCCCATTGTAAAGATAGGCAGTAAGTAGCATGTCACCCAGAGGTGACAACATGCCAACCTCTGTTCTGGAATAGGACAGTTTTTATCTCAGTATTAGAGAGACCAGGAGAGGACAAGTTTCTGTGGTAGAAGATCTTGACTCTAGAGACACAGTGCCCTGTTGCTGATTTATTGTAAATACCTGAATTGCCTGCTGTTGGTAGAAGTCTTGACCTACTATAAAATGGGACCAACAACTCCTGATATCCATGCTATCTCCTCACCACCTTTTTCATGTTTCCTGTAGTGTTTACTTTTCTCATTGTTGTGCCCTGTTGAGGGAGGAGGGTTTTACTTTGTCTGGAGTCTTAGGGCATAAGGCTCATCATGGTAGGGAAGGTATGGTATGAGGAGCTTGAGGGCCATTGGTCACATTGCATCCCTAGTCAGAAAGCAAAGCATAGATAGAAAGTAGGGCTGTTTTAAGAAGCCTTGAGACCCTTCTCTAGTGACGCACTTCCTCAAGCTGAGTTCCACCTCAAGCTAAGGCTTGTCCCCAGTAGGGCACAAAATATTCACACAAGTGTAAGAGCCTAGGATGAACATTTTGCATTCAAACCACAGCATTCCCTAACTGATGAAAGTTATCCAGTCTAGGTTGGGTGTGGTGGCACATGCCTTTACTTTAATCCCAGCACTCAGAGATAGGAGGATCTTAGTGAGTTCAAGGCCACCCTGAGACTACAGAGTGAATTCCAGGTCAGCCTGAACTAGAATGAAACCCTACCTCGAAAAACAAAAACGAAACAAAAAAGTTAATCCAGTCTACTAATTAAGTAAAGAGTAATGGGAAAAAATTCAACCCAGTTTTATCAAATTTCATTGAAAATTTTATTGTATATAGGCTTCATAGTATGTTTACATTTCTATGTGGTATAAAAACATGCATTTTGTTCTGAAAATACACTATTCATATTTATAATAACATGCAAGTTGTAAATGTATGATTCAGTTAGTTTTGAGACCGATTTTGACAGCTTTGTGCATCCATATGCCATTCCCTAATCAGGATACAGAAGATATCCATTCCTCTGAAAAGCTTCCTTAAATACTTCCAGCCAGATTTATTTAATGAACCTCTCTTGAAACCACTCGTCTAATTTCATTCATTGACACTTAGCTTTAGCCTGTCCTGGAAGTAGTTTCATAGTGAAAAGTTATGTAGAGCAAACCTTGTATCAGAAATCATTTGTCTTTATTGCTGAATCACAGTTCTTTTTTTTAAAGGTCAGGGTTTTTTTTTTTTTTGCATGTATGTATATATTTATTTATTTGACAGAGAAAGGGGGGGAGAGGGGGGAGATGAGAATGGGCACACCAGGGCCTCCAGCCACTGCAAACGAACTTCAGATGTTTGCATCCCCTTGTGCATCTGGTTAACATGGATCCTGGGGAGTTGAACCTGGGTCCTTTGGCTTTGCAGGCATATGCCTTAATCGCTAAGCCATCCCTCCAGTCCCCTGAATCACAGTTCTTTACATACCAGTGTTTTCTCATTTATCTGATATATATATTTGGATTTCTTACATTTTTTTTATGACTAAAACTGTTATAATTTTGATGAAATTCTTATTTTGGACATTTATCATTTTTCTCAGGTAAATGCAGCAACTAAAATTACTGGGTACATTTTAAGTATATGGTTAATATTTTAAGAGAGCAGAAAACTACTTTTATTTTAAATATTTATTTATGTGCCAGCAGAGAGAGAGAGAGAGAGAGAGAGAGAGCGAGCGAGAGCGAGCGAGCGCGCGCTTGTGAGAGTGAGCATGCATGCACACCAGGGCCATTGCAAACAAACTCCAGATGCATGCCACCTTGTGCATCTGGCTTTATGTGGGTACTGGGGAGTTGAAATAGGGTTGTTAGGCTTTGCAGGCAAATTTTGGGCTCTCCAGCCCAAAAACTACTTTTAAAAGAGATGCTATAGTCTTGTGTTCCAAAAAGTGGTGCATGATGGCTTCTGTTGATGTGTGTTTGTGTACTTGTGGTTTTAACTTGTGTTCTGGGGACTGCTGGTGCTGACCATCTTTTCCTGTTCAAATTACCTATTTTTTTTGTTTTTTGTTTTTTGTTTTTTCAATGTAGGGTCTCACTGTAGCTCAGGCGGACCTGGAATTATTATGTAGTCTCAGGGTGGCCTCGAACTCACGGGGATCCTCCTACCTCTGCCTCCCAAGTGCTGGGATTAAAGGCATGTGCCACCATGCCCGGATGAAATTATTTTTTTATGTTTTATTGCCTATTTAAATAATATTTGTGTGTGGGGGGAGGGGAAAGAATCAATATGGGTGTGCCAGGGCCTCCTGTCACTGCAGATGAACTCCAGGTGCATGCACCACTTTGTGCGTCTTGCTTTGTGTGGGTACTGGGGAACTAAACCCAGGTTGGCAGCTTTGCAAGTAAGTGCTTTTAATGGCTGAGCTGTCTCTGCAGCCTGTTTTTAAGTTGGGTTGCCAAACATTTGTTTTCATCATGGTAACCAGTCTGACAGGAGTGAGATGGAATCTCAACATAGTTTTAATCTGCATTTCTCTGATGACTAGGGATGAAGAACATTTTTTTTTGATGCTTATATGCTGTCTTTATTTCTTCTTTTGAGAACTCTCTATTTAGTTCCATAGCCCATTTTTAATAGGCTTGTTTGATTTCTGATTGTTTAATTTTTTGAGTTCTTCGTATATCCTAGATATTAATCCTCTATCAGATGTATAGCTGGCAGAGATTTTCTCATTCTGTAGCTTGCCTCTTGCCTTTATTCACAGTGTCCTTTGCTTTACAAAATCTTTGTAATTTCATGAGGTCCCAGCGGTTAATCCTTCTCTTATTGCCTGAGCAATTGGGGTTATATTCACAAAGTTTTGCCAAGACCAATACATTGAAGGCTTTCCCCTACTTTTTCCTATAACAGTTTCAGAGTTTCAGGTCTGATGTTAAGGTCTTTAATCCATTTGGACCTAATTTGTGCATGGAGAGAAAGAAGAATCAATCTATTTTCATCCTTCTATAGATACATATCCAGTTTTCCCAGTATCATTTGCTGAAGAGGCTAGGCTGTCTTTTCTCCAATGAGTATTTTTGGCATTTTTATCGAATATCAGGTGGCTATAGCTACCCAGACTTACCCAGACACCTGGGTCCTCTGTTCTGTTCCATTGATCTGTGTGTGTGCTTTTGTGCCAGTACCATGCTGTTTTTGTTACTATGGCTCTGTAGTATAGGTTAAAATCAGGTATGGTGATATCACCAGCCTTATTTTTATTGCTCAGTATTGTTTTAGATATTCGAGATTTTTTTTTGTGCTTCCAAATGAATTTTTGGATTGTTTTTTCTATTTCCATGGTGATTACCATTGGAATTTTGATGGGGATTACATTAAATGTGTAGATTGCTTTTGGTAAGATTGCCATTTTCACAATATTGTTTCTTCCTATCCAGGAACAAGGGATGTTTTTCCATTTCCTATTGTTTTCTGCAATTTCTCACTTGAGAGTTTTAAAGTTTTCATTGTAGAGACCCTTTACTTCCTTGGATAGGTTTATTCCAAGGTACTTTCTTTTCTTTGATGCAGTTGCGAATGGGAGTGATTCTCTGATTTCATCCTCTGTGTGTTTGTTGTTAGCATATAGGAAGGCTACTGATTTCTGTGTATTTATTTTATGTCCTGCTTCATGGCTATAGGTGTTTATCAGCTCTAACAGTTTGCTGGTAGAGTCTTTAGGGACCTTTATGTATAGAATCATGTCATCTGCAAATAATGATAACTTGATCTCTTCCTTTCCAGTTTGTATCCCTTTTATGTGCGTCTCTTGCCTTATTGCTATGGCTAAGACTTCCAGTACTATATTAAATAAAAGTGGGGACAGTGGACACCCTTGTCTTGTTCCTGATTTTAGTGGAAAAGCTTCCAGTTTTTCCCCATTTAGTAATGTGTTGGCTGTAGGCTTGTCATAAATAGCCTTTATTATGTTGAGATATGTTCCTTCTATTCCCAGTCTCTGTAGGACTTTTATCATGAAGGGATGTTGGATTTTGTCGAATGCTTTCTCTGCTTCTAATGAGATGATCATGTGAGTTTTGTTCTTCAATCCATTTATATAATGTATTACATTTATCGTTTTGTATATGTTGAACCATCCCTGCATCTCTGGGATAAAGCCTGCTTGGTCGGGGTGAATGATCTTTCTGATATATTCTTGTATTCTGTTTGCCAATATTTTGTTGAGGACTTTTGCATCTATGTTCATGAGGGAGATTGGTCTATAGCTTTCTTTTTTCTATCTTTGCCTGGTTTTGATATCAGGGTGAGGCTGGCTTCATAGAAGGAGTTTGGTAGGATTCCTTCTTTTTCTGTTTTATGGAAAAGTTTAAGAAGCAATGGTGTTAGTTCTTTCCTGAAGGTCTGGTAAAATTCAGCAGTCAATCCATCTAGGCCTGGACTTTTCTTAGTTGGGAGATTTTTGATAACTGCTTGGATCTCCATCCTTGTTATAGGTCTATTTAAGTGATTAATCTCATCTTAATTAAATTTTGGTAGGTCATATAAATCAAGGAAATCATCCATTCCTTTCAGATTTTCATACTTAGTGGAGTATGTGTTTTTATAGTATGTCTGTATAATTTTTTGAATTTCTCTGGTATCTGTGGTGATGTTGCCTTTTTCATCTCTAATTTTATTAATTTGTGTCTCTTCTCTCTTTCTTTTGGTCAGATTTGCTAAGGGTTTATCAATCTTGTTTATCCTTTCAAAGAACCAAGTCTGTGTTTCATTGATTCTTTGGATTGTTGTTTTGGTTTCTATTTCATTGATTTCTGCCCTAATCCTTATTACTTCTTCCCGTCTACTGAGTTTCGGTTTGTTTGTTCTTTTTTTTTTCCCCAAGGCTTTAAGGTGAAGCATTAGGTTGTTTACTTGAGGCCTTTCTAATTTCATAATATAGGCACTTAAAGCTATAAATTTCCCTCTTAGGACTGCCTTCCTTGTGTCCTAAGGCTTGATTTTTTAGTGACTTTGCTGTCCAGGCGGTAGGGTCTTACCATCTGTTTCTCAAGGGAAACCAAGGGCCTTGGCAATAGCCTGTTATGTTTTGGAGGCAACAGGGACCTCCCTGGCCAATAACTCACTGGAACGTATCCCATCATACTTTTTACCTTTATTTTTAAATGCTGTTTCTCTTGCCAAGGCCTTGGTAGTGCCTTGAGGAATGTATATTAGCCCATTTCCTCTCTGCAGTTGGCTGAAGTTCTTTACAGTGTCTTTCATGTCTGAGCTAGGACTTGCTAAAGGATTCTTTGGCTTTGTGTTTAGGGGAATCAAGGTATTTTTAAAAGTTTTTATTTTTATTTATTTATTTTTTTCCAATTTTTCAAATATCTACCATGTGTCTATACCTTTCTGAGAGAGAGGGCAGGGGGAGGGGCAGGCAGGTAGAAAGAGAGAATGGATGTGCCAGGTCCTCTCATCAGTGCAAATGAACTCCAGATGCATGTGCCACCTCGTGCATTTTCCTTATGTGTGTCCTGGAGAGTTGAACTGAGATTCATAGACTTCACAGGCAAGCACCTTAACCATTAAGCCATCTCTCCAGCTTGCAATCAGATACATTTTTATGGGTCTTTCTTACCTGGCTTCTCATCATGTTTGGAAATGATAGAATATCATTAAGCTAATGGTCAGATACCTTAACTCAGGATCCTGTAATTCAGAATTTAGAAATGAGGGAAAGTAGCTTTCTACTTAATTAAAAGGGGTAATGTTCTTTGCTTCTGAGTAGTATAGTATAAACACACTCTTCTATCCTTTCTTTTTTTTAAATTTATTTTTATTTATTTGAGAGCGACAGACAGAGAGAAAGAGGCAGATAGAGAGAGGGAGAGAATGGGTGCGCCAGGGCCTCCGGCCATTGCAAACGAACTCCCTACGCATGCGCCCCCTTGTGCATCTGGCTAACGTGGGTCCTGGGGAGTTGAGCCTCGAACCTGGGTCCTCAGGCTTCACAGGCAAGCGCTTAACCACTAAGCCATCTCTCTAGCCCCTTCTATCCTTTCTTTAAACTGAATGTAAGTATAAACTTGGACAGAAACCATGGCAAACGGTAACAGGTAGATTGGAGTATATCACATTTCAAAATACCATCAGACCTCCAGAATTCCCTGGTTGAAACTCAGGGCAGCCAGAAATCAGGAAGCAGGCACTGTGGTATTAACATAGTAAGACTATGGTTCTAGTGTGAGGAAACCAAGGATGAATGGCTGAAAGAGAGTAGACCTAATTCCCTGTTCCCCTTACCCCGCATTTCTCACCTCCAAGCAGAAGACCTGGTGATGACATCAGCTTCAATGGCTTCATGTGGGAGCCAAACTTAGAGGGAGAGAACCTTCTTCCTGATCAGCTGGCCTTCCAGAAGGCAGAGCAAATCCAGTTGCTTTTTTTTCCATTTGTTCTCTCAACTTTCAACACCAAGCAAAGGCTGTAGTTATAGAAGTGGACTGTACTAGGTTGCAGGACAGAAAAAATATATCTACAGGAAATTGGTGGTGGGGGTGAGGAGAGATGAAATATCTTGGAACAGAGATCTTAGGTTAATATACATGTGCTAGGTTTATGGATCTGAGATAATAAGTATACCAGTGACTTTACAAATGTGGTTATGGGACAGAACACATAAATTGCAGACTGACATGGTTGCCTGTGGGAATAATCCAAAGGCTTTAAGCAATCCAAATAAATTTCATTAATCCTGAGTTAAGGCTTGGAAAACTCAGTTTATACTGACACTAAAATGTAAGGAAGTTCGGATCTAACGAGGTTGACTACCTGCTAAATAAAAATGTGAGTTTATTACATGGTATTTAAGAAGATAATGTATCATAAAGATCTTAATGATTTTATCCAAAATTTCCTGCTGTGCCAATAATCACCAATAACTCACATTAGGGAATGCAGTAACAGACACCTGTGACAAGATAACATTGATGCTGGAATTATCTGACAGACTACACCTGCCATTATAAAAATGCTTAATGAAGCAATTGCAAACACACCAGCAATAAACGTTAGGCTAAAAATACCAGCAAATACATAAAAGATAAGAAATAAGTGGAATTTTGAAACTGAAAAATGTGATCAATTTAATAAGCTCACTGGATAGACTCGGTAACAGAATGGAAGAAAATTTCCTGCCTGGACAGTAGATCTCTGGGTCACAGCTTGCAGGATACATTTGTATCCTTCAATTTCTATCTAAAAAGTCAGGAGTAGTAATGAAATGTAAAAAAAAAAAAAAATTGAAGAAATAATAGCTGAAAACTGTTATAATATTCATAGGAATACATACCAAAGTGGAAGTTTTAGTGTATGAAAGTTTAATAAGTACAATATTTAAAAAACATTGGTATTACATTGAGATAGTAACACAATTTCCATTTCATAGTAGTAATTTTTGGACTCTTTCAATCTTGAGAATTATTCTTTTAGTTTTTCCTGACTTTATTACCATCAAGTTACTAATTTGCTCTTAGTAGTGGAGAGATCTTTGCTGTGTGTAGTAGTGTGGCTTGTTACATTTGTTACATTCTAACCCGTACAACTTCCTACTTGAAAGGAATTGGCTGAACATGAACATTCCTGAGAATGGTTTCTTAAAGACTTATATGTTTCAGAAATAAAAATTGACAGCTATGTTTATTTAATTCCATTGCTGTTTTGTTAACTAAAGACTCCCTAATTTCTTGACTTATCAGGAATTGTATAGGCTCACAAGGAAAATATATGCCAGAGTAGATAAGAGAAAGGAAGAAATGCATGGTTTACAAGAGGAAGTCATGAACTGACTTATAGGAATTAATGTAAATGCTATTTACTCTGACAAAGAATGTTTACCTGGTCTATTCATCTTACTGAGTTACTTTGGAGAAACGTACAGTGGTGAACTTCAGGCGTAAATAGGATATGTTCCAACTTGTTGAGCTACTTTGGATCATTGATCTGCACATGCGTTTTGATAGTTTATATTTGGGTTGGCGTGTGTAATTTTAACTTTTTTTTATTTGTTTATGTTTGTTCATATGTGCATGGGTACATGTGTATACAGGCCAGAGGGCAACCTTGGGTGTCATTCCTGAGGAATGCTGTCAACTACTTTTTGAGACAGTCTCTTATTGGCCTGAAGCTCAAAAATTAGACTAGGTTGACTGGACAGTGAATGTACTTTATGAACTGAGCTATCTCCATGGTTCTGGCTGGAATTAAAGGTGTGCACTACCACATTCGGCTCTACAATTTTGGATTTTCCTCAAGTCTCTGAGGAACTTTTGTTGTTGGTTGGTGTATAAATTATACTATGAAGAGAAGAATCATGAGGCTTTTTTTTTTTCTTTTCTGGCTAGTTGATTGCTTATTTTTCTTTCTTTGTCATGGTTTCTGTCATTATTTAACATTTCTTTGTTAAGTTAGGAAAGCTTGGTTTTTGAGTTGAATTGAATATGTTGTTGCCTTTGTGAAAGGGATTGCAATATTGTGTGTAGAAGCAGAAGTAAGGTGACAGTGTGTGAATGAAGATCAGTTATGGTTTCATCTTTCAGCTTTGTTTCTGTGGTTGGGAGTAGGCTCATAAGTAGTGATAGCTAATTTGACAGTAAATGTATATGAATTTATAGAGGTACATGTGTAGTTCACCAAGCCTGTTTTCATGTAGGTGTACTTCACTTCAAGTTTATAATACAGTGAATTTAATATTAAATACTAGTAGCCATGTGGGTATTAAAATAGATACCACTTTTGAATTAACATGCTTTAAAACAGCACTTCTCTAACAGCACTTCTTAAAGCATTAGGGATTCAAAGAAATGGAACATGTGTTTATATTAATTTTCTAAGGCACTGAAGACTGCTATCAAGATCTGTTGCAGTTAGATTCACATTGCTGCCAGAAGTCACCCAACCAAGATCAGCTTGTGGGGGAGAAAAGGTTCATTTTGACTTACAGACTCCATGATGACAAGGGGAAACGATGGCATGAGCAGAGGGTGTACATGGCCTCCTGGCCAACATCAGGCAGACAACATCAGCAGGAGACTGTGACAAACACTGGAGAGAGGAAAGTGGCTCTAATACCCATGAGCCCACCCCCAACAATACACTGCCTCCAAACTGCCAGCAGCTGGGGACCCCGCAGTCAGAACACCTAAGTTTATGGGGGACACCTGAATCAAGCCACCACAACACCTAGCAAGATCATAAGAATACAACAACCTGGATTAGCCTCCTCTTCCTCCACCCATGCTCACTGGGTCTCCAGGCCCTTCTTCTGTCCCTCTAGAGTAAAGTAACTCAGTTTTGTGATTCTCCTCCCTCAGGTCCCCAGTGCTGGGATTATATGCATGTATTTATATACTCTTTTTAAAACCTATAAAGAAATTTATTTTCCAGTCAGTTCTGGTTTTACTGCTTTACATTTTATCATTTGACAAAATTGTAACAAAAATGCTATTTAAAACTCCTTTATCCAGGGGAAAATGACTCACCTTTCCCCTTACAGTTCTGTGCAGCTGCCCAAATCCTGTGACTAAAGAAAACCTCAAGACACCAAAACACCTTGTCTATACAGGTTAATGGGATTGAATTGGGGAATGGTAATCTTAATGAGCACAAAACTTAATTTTAGCTTAATATGTAGGAGAAAATAAGTTTAAATTGAATTGCATCTTTTGAAATAAACAAGTCTGTTCTAGAGTTCTAAAGTTTGTACTTCAACTTGGGATGAAAAAATGGACATTAGGGTCACCCTGGTTCTACAAAGAGAAGTCTGTTTAAAATGACCATGTCATTGTTGTCAAGATGTATGGACACTATGCTACAGTTACAGACTGCCCATACACAGTGTGCCATTCCTCATGTCGTTTTTAGAGAGAGAATGCTACCTGAAGTCAGCAGTGACTACTCCAGTGCTAGAGGAGTTAATGAGCCCTTCCTTTCTCTCCATGTGATGTTCTCTTCATCTTCAGCAGCGAGTGGCAGTTGGATTGTCATTCCTATCTGAAGTACATAGTTCAAACGAGGTGCTGACTATAAATGAACAGTGAAGGAAGGATGGCCCCTGCCGTGTTGGGGATGAGTGAGAGATGAACACAGGACATTCATAGAGACTGTATTTTGAGAGAGAGAGAGAGAGAGAGAGAGAGAGAGAGAGAGAGAGAATGGGCGTGCCAGGGCTGCAAATGAACTCCAGATGCATGCGCCCCCTCCTTATGCATCTGGCTAACATGGGTCCTAGGGAATCAATCCATCCTGGGTCCTTTGGCTTTGCAGGCAAATGGCTTAACCTCTAAGCCATCCCTCCAGCCCGGAAAGTCTTTCTTTAATGTCTTCTTTGAGCTACAGACAGGGCTACGAGTAGCTTTGATGCCTCAGGGCAGGGCTACAGTGCAAGGGCAGCAGAGGCATTCAGATACTATAGACAGGTCAGTTCCTGTGAAAGAGCAAACACAGGAGAGAGGCTTTTTGGGGGCGGGGGTCGGCGGTGGTTGGGTCTTTTTCTAGCCCTGGCTGACTGGACTTCACTATGTAGTCTCAGGCTGGGCTTGAACTCACAGCAATCCTCCCATCTCAGCCTCCTGAGTGCTGAGATTAAAGGTATGCGCCACAATGTCTGGTGTGAGGGGCTTTTAAAACCCATGCTGCATGGACATAAATGCTAATGTCCATGAAAGAATGAGCAGCATCTAAGTGGACCAGGTGGGACCTCACAGTCCCTGCTGTTGGACAGTTTCCACACCGTCTCCTTCCAGGATTGAGAGCAATGCTTAGTTCAAGTGACAGATTTTCCCTAGCACTTTCTCCTTCTCTGAGAAATTCTTTTTATTTGCTGCAAGTTTTGCAGGTATTTTCTGTTGAGTAAGCCATTGTATCCATTGGCCAGATGGAGTCAGGGGACACTTCTTTCTGGCCAGGACCCATACTTTCATTTTCAAGTCAGTCCAACTGTATACCTTTGACCACCTCTTTTCACTTCTCATTGAATAGAGAAGGTGTCATTGTTTTAGCAGCTCTAGAGAGTTGTCTGACTTCCAGATTCTGCTCATCCACTCAGACTCCCTCCGATCCTTAGTGTGTCCATCTGACATTTCTGAGAACTATGATGTTCTCAAAGCTATAGGAGGGACTGAGTTTCCATGCCTGCCCTCATAAGCTCTGTACCTCTCTTTCCTCCTTTTGAACAACCTATGTCCAGTAGTCTGTAGGTTATGTTTTCTTGTGTGTTTCATAGGCACCTAAAAATGTGTCAACTGAAGTCATAATTTCCCCCTTCTTGCCTTTTTTTCTTCTCTGGAAGGAATCTGAGGAGAGCTCACCTTGCCAGTGAAGAAATACCTGTTTTTAAAGTGATACTCATCAGATAATAAACACCCTTTCAAACGGGGTCCTAATGAGTTTTGAGGAGCCAGGAGTTTTCAGAACATTAAGGAGATTTTGTGGTTAGATATAAGTACAAAAAAATAGTTCAAACCATTATGATAATTTCCTTGAAATTTTCCCAGTGATATTGCTCCTTTGATTAGGGTGAAAAAATGCAGCTAACTTATGAGAGTTAAGGAACTAGGTTTATTCCTGACTACAGAGCTGGTATTGTGAAGGTTCATAGAGTCCAAAATCTTTGCTTATATGCACACAGGCTGTTCATGTACATTTTAATTTTTTGTTGTTAGGCTTAGAGGTCAATGAAGGAAGTACCACAGTTTCCCTGGTAACATTAGAAAGGGAAGAGCCACTTCCTCAGTCTGTCACGTGTCAGTCAGTCATCTGGTCAAGAGATCATTTCTCACACTCTTCCAAGGTGGGAGGAATAGCTGTCCCCTTAATGTGATCATGTACTATACCTACCAAGAAGCCTTTCCTTCTGGACAGTGCTCGCAGACCCTCACTATAGACCCTTACTTGCTTTTCTGAGCTCCAGTTCTAAAGGTGTAACTCACTGTCCCCTTTCTTTCTCTTCTTTGGATATCAGTGAAAATCCTAAGCATGCTTGCCTGATACTCTGTGCTTTCTTCACCTTTATATTCCCCCCCTCTCTTTTAGGGAACCTTCCCACTCTTTGAGGAGTCTTTTTCTATATTGTCTTCAATAATACCTACTTTTGACCTCCTCATCTCCTTGTCTCCATTTCTCTGTTTCTCTTTGGTATGCAACATGGACTCAAGAGCCATAGCCTTTGAGTCCAGCCTATCTAGGGCAAGAAGGACCCTGGTGCTCTCAAAAGTCTGTAAATGTTCACCCTAGGACAGGATGCTGCAGATCAAGTCCTGTATGCCTTCCTTTCTCATTACTGACCCATTATGTGATCTCCTTCTGTGGGTGTGTAACAAGCCTCTGACATTAACAAGTTAAGCTATATTTCCATAATATCATGAAGAATTTGAGAAAGAATGTACTAACCGAACATAAAACTGAAAATGCCCAGGTAGACATACTGGAAAATAGAGAGTATAGCACATAAGAAGGATGGACATTCTGTGAGCTAAACAAATTTAATCGCGACTGCTGGAGGAATCTTTGATTTCTAATTAGTTAAGCTCTTAATACATTGATACCAAGTATAATTTGTGTGATGAACCTTTGTGTGTACACTGAAGCAAAATAGTCCAGGAGTCACTTGTCTAGTCCATCTTAAGGTAGAAAAGCAGATGTTTGTGTGTCTTTGTGTTTTTGCCTTTTGCATCATCTGAGCATAATTCACAAGCTTTTACCACAGTGTGAACTAATTGTGGTGAGAGAAGCTAAAGTGTTGCTGCATGCTAATTTTATAATGTGTATGTACTGCAGAAGTTAGACAAAGGAACCGAGTTAAACAAAGATCTAGAGCTGCTGCCAAAGCTAAAAACAACAATGGCTCAGAGAATATAGCAGAATTCAGGTCCAAAGCCAACAAAATTCAAAATAAATTTGCTGGGTGACAGGCATCACATGTAAATGGACTTATTTTGGCAACTCTTGAAGTTAAAAATACAAAAGACATCACTTATACAAAGCAAAAGTAATTGAACTTTTTTTATTAAAGAAAATGGTCATGAAATTTATAGTAGCCACTTAGTTTGCATGAAGAATGCTGTCTCTTGCTTTTGTTAAATTTCATTTATTGTTTACTTAATCCCATTACTAGTGTCTGTCTTTCCTCATATTCATGGTAGTTATTTTTGGTGGCATAAGACCTCACCATTACATCAAGAGCTTACTGAATATATTCTTGTCCAAGCCTTGGCTTGTGGCCCACAGTTACAATCCTTTCTTGGTGTACTTGCAGTTTCTTTCACGTTGTGACTGTAATTGACAATTGACATCCCTACTCTCTTTTTTTTTTGGCAAGCCTAACAGACTGGCTTTTCGTTATGAGTGTGACCTTGTGTGCATGTGTGACCTTGTGCACTTGCATCACCTTGTGTGTCTGGCTTATGTGGGATCTGAAGAGTTGAACATAGGTCCTTAGGCCTCACAGGAAATTGCCTTAACTGCTATGTTGTCTCTCCAGCCCCTCACTCTTTCTTGTATGGCCATTTTAAATGGTACCATATCCAAATACTTTTGACTTATTATTTTTAAAATAATAGTCATCCTGAACTCTACAGGAAGTTATGTTATTCAATATTCTTCTCGTGTACACATCTTCACACATATACATATATACATCACACCACACATGATGTAAAAAGGAAAAAAAACCAGGCTTGAGGCTATGTCTCATTGTGTTTTTAATTTGTATTTCCATGGTGAATATCAATGTTGAGATCTTATCATATAACTCTTGGCTATTTGTCTTACTTGTAGAAATTAGGTGTCCTTAATTCATTTAAAGTGATATTTAAATCATTCAAATGAGGTGAAAATACTAACTTTCTAAAGTTTTTATAATTGTGAATTATTGAGAATAAACATTTCAGTGAAATAATGTAGGCATTGTTAAGCTAGATTTAGCTGTATATTTGTCCAGTGATTGCTTTTGGTTTCAATAATTACAGGTTAGTCTGGGCTAGAGCAAGACCCTACCTTGAACCCCCCCCCCCAAAAAAAAAAGTGTTGGCAAGATTTAGAGAAATAGAACCCTTTCTTTTTCACTGTTAATAGAAGTTAAAATTCTACCTTTGAGCCACAGTCAAAAAAGACAGCCTTGGGCTGGAGAGATGGCTTAGCAGTTAAGTTCTTGCCTGTGAAGCCTATGGACCCCGGTTTGAGGCTCGATTCCCCAGGACCCATGTTAGCCAGATGCACAAGGGGCACACGCATCTGGAGTTCGTTTGCAGTGGCTGAAGGCCCTGGTACGTCCATTCTCTCTCTCTCTCTCTGCCTCTTTCTTTCTCTGTCACTCTCACATAAATAAGAATAAACAAAAATATTAAAAAATAAGACAGCCTTCACAGAAAATAATAGAAGTTCCTTAAACACTTAAGATCAGAACTACAATATGATACACAAAGCCATGTGTGGACGTCAGTCTAAGATGACTGAACTTAGAAGCAGACACTATACCATAATCATATTCCGCTTCCACTACTCCCCCCCATCCCTGCTCCACTGAATCCCTTCTTCTTGCCAACAAGTCTCCTGTTCTGATGTCAAAAGCCCTCCTCCCCTCTAGTATTCAGGTCTTGTGTTGGTAGCATCAGCCACTGTGAGGTCATGAATACCCTACCTTTTTGTTTGAAAGACAGTATTTTGCAAAGCATTCCTCCACTTCTTTGGCCTCTTTTGCAATGGTTCTGAGCCTTGGAGGGTGGTATTGAGATGTCTCACTTTAGTGCTGAATATAACACTGTCATTTCTTCTCAGCACCTTGATGAGTTACAGTCTCCCCAGACTTCCATCTGAAACAGCTGTAAGTCTTACAGGCTCCACTACTGGTTAAAACTGTTGATGATGTCTGTCCCCCCAACAGGCTGCATAGCTCTTCATTTAGCATCCTGACAGTCAGCAGGGAGGAGGTTTGTAGCTCAGCTCCAGCTTGATTTCTCAGTGACCTGCAGACCAACCATGTGGAGTCCTTTGCAATAAGGTCTTACTATCTTGTTCTGGTGTGAAACCAAGAGCCTTGGCAATGGCCTGTCTGTCATGTTTTTGGCATCAGTGGCCTTCTTGACCAACAACTATTTGGAAGGTACCCCTCCCTTGACACTGAAGTTTTCTTGTAGCAGTCTATGGCTTCTGGATACAACATTATTTACATCCATGGGCTACTTCTGTGCGCGTGTGCGCACACACCCCATGGGCTACTTCTGTGTACCTGCGCGCGCACACACACATATACACACACACACACACTCTCTCTCTCTCTCTCTTTTAATATATATATATATATCATTTAACTAGCAAGAGGAAGTAGGCTTCCACATGGCTTATTCATAACATTTAAAAATTTCTTTTTGAGGCAAGCCCAACAGACTGGCTTTTTTTTTTTTAATTGCAAAGGGGGTTGGGGAATTGCCAGAGCCTTCAGCCACTATAGTCATACTCCAGATGCGTGTGCCACATTGAATGTATGTGCGACCTTGTGCACTTGCATCACCTTGTGTGTCTGGCTTACATGGGATCTGAACAGTTGGACATGAGTCTTTAGGCTTCGTAGGCAAATGCCTTCACCGCTAAGCCATCGCTTCAGCCCAATTTAAAATTTTTGAATAATCCTTCTACCACCTCTTCCTCTTTTTCAGACCCCACTTAGACAATTTTATCATCAGTATTCTGCTCTTCTACTTAAGTATTTATGTTATCTTCTCCTTAAGCTCTACCTTCTCATCTGTCCTTCATGGGTCCTTTTTTGCTTTTTAAATTAAAATATTGGTACAAAGTTTCTTTTAAATTTAGTTTTATTTATTTGAGGGAGGGAGGGAAAGAGAGAGAGACGGGGGGGGGGAAGGGAGGGAGGGAGAGAATGGGTGTGCTAGTGCCTCTAGCAACTGCAAATGAACTCCAGGTACATGTGCCACTTTGTGCATCTAGCTTATGTGGGTACTGGGGAAGTGAACCTGGGTCCTTAGGCTTTTAAGGCAAACACCTTAACCTCTAACCCATCTCTCCAACCTGATAGAAAGGCCTTTTTTTTTTTTTTTTTAAAAAGAAGCCTTATAAACAAGAGAAAAATAAGAATGACTTTGTTGTATATTCAGACTGTAAATTTTCAAACTGAAAGCAAAGGAAAAGATTTAAGTTAAAAGTGTAAATAACAGGAGTGCCAGATGCTGTTGTACACATGTAAACGTGGTGTTAGAGCACAGTGGATATATACCATAGCATGCCCATGGCTTTATTGTGCACTCTACTGTTTGAATCTAAAACCTTCTTAAGAATTTACCTGTGAGGCCGAGGTAGGAGGATTGCCGTGAGTTTGAGGCCACCCTGAGACTACATAGTAAATTCCAGGTCAGCCTGGGCTAGAGTGAGACCCTACCTTGAAAAACAAAAACAAAAAAAAAATTACCTGTGGATTCTTTCAGTTTAGTACTACCTACACTGTCTCAGTCATTGTGTGAAAATAAACTAATCAGAGTTCTTACAGGGCATGTGTTCTCCTGTGGACTGGTTGCTCCTTTTCAGAGAGCAGGCCAGATTTGTGCCTGATTTACTGCAGTAGTTTTTTCTGTTTTGTCCTGTTTTTTTTTTTTTTTTTTTTTTTTTTTTTTTGTTGTTCCTAATTCTCTACACTTGTGGTTGTTCTTTTTTTTCTTTTTTGAGGCAAGCCCAACAGAGTGGCCTTTTTTTTTTTTTTTTTTTTAAATGCACATGTGCGAGAGAGGGGAGAGGGGAGAGAGGGAGAGGGAGAATTGGTGTGCCAGGGCATACAGCCAACTGTACTTGAACTCTAGACACGTGTGTCTCCTTATATGCATGTGTGACCTTGAGTGCTTGTGTCACTGTGTGTCTGGCTTATGTGAGACCTGAAGAATCGAACATGAGTCCTTAGGATTCGCAGGCAAGTGCCTTAACTGCTAAGCCATCTCTCTAGTCATGTAGCAGTTCTAAGTTCTAAGGCTTGTGTGATTTTTCAGATTAGTTTCTTATAGGACTGTTTTCAGGATCATATCTTTTGCTTAGAAGAAACAAGTTGTTACTTTTTTTTTTTTTTTTTTTTCCTGTTTTGTTTCTTGGGTTTTTGAGGTAGGGTCTCGCTCTACTTGACCTGGAATTCACTATGTAGTCTTTTGGTGGCATCCTTGAACTCAAGCCAATCCTCCTACCTCTCTGTCTTCCCAACTGCTGGGATTAAAGGTGTGCACTGCCATGCCACACCATACCTGGAACAAGTTATTATTTTTAAATATATTTTTTAAATTTTGATTTATTTATTTGCAAGCAGAGAGAGAGAAAGATAGGAGACAGAAAGAGAGAGGACGAGCACACCAGGGCCTGTAGCCACTGCTAATGAACTCCAGATGCATGTGCGCCTTGTGCATTTGGCTTGCGTGGGTCCTGGGGAATAGAACTTGGGTCTCTTGGTTTTACAGGCAAATGCCTTAACTGCTAAGCCATCTCTCCATCCCCAAGTTACTATTTTAAAAGGCTAATAGATTTCTTAATGTTTTCAACACAAATATAGGTTGGCCATCTTTTGCCTGAAAATTTTAGGACAATAAAGTGGTTCAGATTTTGGAATTTTTTGAAAATTTTAAATATTTGATAGATTTTACTAGCTGAATATCCATAATCTAACACCCCAAATCTTTTAGTGTTCTGTTTCAAATTTCAGGTATTTCGAATTTCCAGATCAAAGATCGAACCCTTGTATATGTGAGGCTTCATACAAAGTGGAAGGGGTCATATTGTGAGAAAATTTCATCTGTTTTATCCACTTTAAGTTTTTGCTTAATCTTTGTGGTGCTGATGAAATACCATATAGAACATGTAAAAAGGAGAAAAATTAAAAAGGAGAGATATCTGGGCTAGGGAGATGGCTTAGTGGTTAAGGCGATTGCCTGCGAAGCCTAAGGAAGGACCCATGTTTCACTCTCCAGATTCCACATGAGCCAGACACACAAAGGTGAGGCAAGAGCAAGGTTGCACATGCCCAATGGTGGCACAAATGTCTGGAGTTTGATTGCAGTGGCTGAGGCTGTGGCTGGCATGCCAGCTTGCTCGCTCACTCTCTCTCTCTCTCTCCCTCTCTCAATAAAAATAAAGTAAAATAAAGGAGATATACTTATTGTTGGGGAGAAAATGACAAAAGCATTTTGACTTAAAGTGCTCCGATCAGGTCTTTACTAATACTTACTGAATGGAAATTAAGTTGTAGACAATGGTGACAAAATGATGACTTTTTTCATGTTTTGCTTTACTCTTATAAAGTGATTTCTTTGAAACAGTACAGGTAGCAGTTTTATGAAGATGAGGAATTATATATAGAAATAACTATTTAAAAGATCCTTTCCAGATTCTTTATATGCTGTCCCATTTGGGAGTAGGCATTGCCAGTGTCATCTGTATTTCAAAAGCTGCTTTATTTGGGCTGGAGGGATGGCTTAGCGGTTAAAGCATTGTTTGCCTGCAAAGCCAAAGGACCCAGTTTAAATTTCCCAGAACCCATGTACGGCAGCTGCACAAGGGGGCACATATGTCTGGAGTTCTTTTGCAGTGTCTGGAGGCCCTGGTGCACCTATTCTCTCACTCCCTCTTTCTCTGTCAAATAAATAAATAAAAATATTAAAAATATTATATATATATATATATATATATTATTTATATATATTTATTTGAGGTGGGGCAAAGAGAGAATGGGTGTGTCAGGGTCTCTAGCCACTGCAAATGAACTCCAGATGCATGTGGAGATGCATCTTGTGCATCTGCCTTACGTGGTACTAGGGAATTGAACCTGGGTACTTAGGCTTTGTAAGCAAACACCTTAACCACTAAGCCATCTCTGTAGCCCACTGTCATCTGCTTTTGATGAATGAGGAGAATGAAGCAAAAACAATGTAGCATTGACACCATACAACTTAAGCTATCTAGACTATTTTGAATCCCTTAATCTAAATTTTCTTTGCTAGGTTTAAGTTCTCATATAAATTGGGAACTTGATTTGAGACAAACATGAGTATCTTCGCAGAGTCTGACTGGGTGTCTGAAGAATCATGGGCCCAGGATTGTCAGTGTTGTACTCTAGGAACTTTGAGGGACAACAGTCCTATGTATTATTTACACAAGTAAACTTTCTCCAGTAGGCTACTGACTGGAAAGTCAGAAAGGAGCTGATATTTGAAGAGACAGGACCACAGATGGGGATCCATCTTAGTCCCCGCCACTTCATTAAGCAGCAGGTGGTCACCTTCTATCATTTTCCTCATTGGATGAGTTGTCATGACAGGAATGAAAAGGGCCTTCCATGCAGTTTCACATGGACTACATTTATTGAGCATTTGCTGTTGGACATCTACTATATAAGTGCTTTACAAATTTAATTTCCAATCTCACTCTTCAAGCTGTATACTATATATAGTTGAACCCCAGTTTATAGAGGAAGAAATAGGGTCTTCACGTAGCTAATAAGTATTACAGTCAGGTATTGTAACTGTGAACCATATTTCTTAAAAGTACTAGAGTGAATATATTAAATAGTACTATGTCAAATTTCCTTCACAATCTCCATAAATAACTTACCCGTGACAATAAGAACACCAGTCAACATTTGTGAGACAGGTTAAACATTCAACCATTAGAGATTTACTCTCTTGACAATGAGGTGCTTGAAAAATGCTTACTTTTAAATCTTAAGGTAATGGGTTTTGGAAGAGTATTTTAGGAAGATTACACTAGCAGCACTTTGTAAGCAGGTATTGTTTTATGAAATACTGTTTTATTATGCTCAAGAAAGGCCCTAGAGTCTAAATGTATATAAGGAGGCATTAGTAAGAAAAACTCCTTGTAGGGAGAATAGAGCAAGGGGAGGGGAAGATGAAGAAGATGCCAGTGTGCAAATCTGATTTACACTGACTATTATAACATTGTTTATGGTATTAGAAATAGTCACAGTAGGGCTGGGCTGGAGAGATGGCTTAGCAGTTCAGGTGCTTGCCTGCAAAGTCTAAGTACCCAGGTTCAATTCCCCAGAACCCGTGTAAGCCAGACACAGGTGGTACATGTGCCTCTCTCTCATAAAAAATAAAACATGTAATGTTGGCACATGCTTTTAATCCCAACACTTGAGAGGCAGAGATAGGAGTTTCTATAAGTTCAAGGCCAGCCTGAGACTACATAGTGAATTCCAAGTCAGGCCTGAGCTACAGCAAGACTTTACCTCCAAAAATAAACAAAGAAATAAAAAGACTCAAAATAGAGTCATAGAGGAAGAGACAAAAAATATTTGAAGAATTTTTCTTAAACATGATGGATTTTACATGTCAAGGTGTCAGTCAGGTGAAAGGTTTCAGCAGGAATACGGAGAGTGCAGATCCAAAGCACAGAACTGGGTTTCAGGGACTGGAATGTGCAGCTGGAAGCTGATCATAGGGAGCAAAAATGATAAAGTCAAAGAGCAGTTCAAGAGCAGAGCAGAGAAGGCCAGCATGGGATGAAGGGCGGTGCTTCACATTTCTTCTCATCAGAGACCATGGTAAGAGACAGGAAAGAAAGAGAGGCCCAAGGTTAGATCAGCAAATCTTACACAGGCCACTATGGCTGATGAGGTTTGGTACTATAGAACAGAAGAGGACAGACTACAGCCTATAGCTAATCCCTTTGCTTTTATAAGTACCTTTTTTGGGCGGGTTTTGTTTTTTGTTTTTTGACTATCCCTATTTGTGAGTTTACACAGTGCTCACGACTGCTTTTGTGCTGTAATGGTCTAGTTGAGTGTTTAGTATGGAGATTGGTCCCCATCACCAAAATTTTTACAATTGGCCTTTTGTAGTGAAAGCTTGCTGTGTTGTGCTGAGGAGACCTAAGCAAAGAAGACCAGGAGGCTACCTGGTGTGTTTTATTACCACAATGCTATCGATGTCCTGAAAGCAATAGTCTTTATTCTGTGAATGAATGGCAAGAGCCTACTTGCTGTGTGCTTGCATTCACTTTGGTGTGGTCTAGAAAGAGGCTGGATAGCATGGGATTAAGTAGTAAATTGTCAGGAATGAAAGTGGTTCCTTTTTTTTTTTAGGTTTTAAAATTTTTATTTATTTACTTATAAGCAGAGAGAGAGGTAGAGAAAATAGTGACAGAGAGAATGGGTGCACCAGGACCTCCAGCCACTACAAACAAACTCTAGATGCATGCACCACTCTGGCTTTTTATGTGGGTACTGGGGAATCGAACTCAGGTCCTTAAGCCTTGCAGGCAAGTGCCTTAACCATTAAGCCATCTCTCCAGCCTGAAAGTGGTTTCTGTTTTTTTAATTATTATTTTTTATTAATTAGAAACTTTGTTGTATGGATAAATCATATGTTGGACCCATTCCTTCCTGCTTCCAGTCCACTGAGGGCCTTCCTCAGTGGGGTTATTGGTTTCTATAAAAATATCTTTTGTGAGTATGGAGAGTTTGGTAGTTTAAAGGGAGGTTTTTTTTTTCTTTTAGTATAGGAAGAATATGAAAGGGAAAATTTTTTACAGAATTCTTTTGGAGAGGCAATGTGTGTTGCAATTATAGGAATTAATGGTCTAAGACTTGAACACAGGGAGTACATGGGCCTCATTACAGGAAATGAATAGAATTGTTTGTGGAATTAAGTTAAGAATAGTAATTGCTCACACAGCTATTTTTAAATAGCAAATTATGTTAGGTAATCAGCAAAACATCCACAAAAATGTACTGGATAGTTCTGCAGAAACTGCTTTATCCTTACTGACTTATGATCCTAAGGGGCACTATAAAAACAGGCAGACTAAAACCTTTGTATGCAGTTTCTCAACTACTGTTTGATTGTTGTTATATTTACATCTTCTCACCACCAAACCCAAATGTACTTACTGTCCTCAAGAGCAGCAGGAACCTCCTGAGCTCACAGAGCAGTTAGTGCCCTCCCTGACTGAGCGGCACATGATGTGTCTTCCCTTCTGTCGTACACAGTGCAGTGTGTGCTTGGGCTGGACTTAGGTCTCCTGTCTTTTCTGTTTGCTGTGTTTATATTTTGTTCAGATGTGCTTCCATTCTTTGTTGGGGATCTTTATTTTCTTAGGGCCAAGTCTTCGCTTACTAGCAGGTACTCTTGCTTCTTTCCCTTGTAGCTTCTCTAGGGAAGTTAGAATACACCATTAACTTCTCACAGGCTATTTAGACAGTACCATTTCATGTACAATGCAGCAGCTTAAGACCTTAAGGGTCTGTTGACTGCTTTTTATGCTGTAGTTTTCTTGTGTATTACGTCCAAATGTATTGTGCTTCCTCCAGGAGAGGCTGTTTTTGCTTTAAATAGCTGCATTTTAAAGACATTAAAAGGTGAAAATCCTTTTCTGTTGATGTGAGGCTCTTCTCTCCTTCCTTAGGATCCAAGTTTCCCTTTGATGACATATTCCTTGAGCATGAAGAACTACTTTGAAGCTGGGCATGGTAGCTCATGCCTACAACACCAGCGACAGTTACATTTTGGTGACTGGTTGTCCTGACTGTCTTTTTCTTCAGGTCAGAATGACAGCAGGTTTTCTATTGGGATTTTCCTTGCTCACATTATATGGATGCCTGCCTGCTGGACAAACTTTCTGAATTGAACATAATTGTGTGCTGGTCCCAGCAAGGTATTCAGAAGAGAAACTCCTCCAGTCGGACTTTGTTTTTCAGCGTCCAGTATCTTGTCTAACTTGTACTTCATAATAAACACTGACCCCAGATTCAAGTACAGGTCTAAAAAAAAAAAATCCTTAACAATTCAAACAGAAATTGTATTTGAAATTTAAAAGATGACCCGAGAAGACGTTAACTCTATTTTTGTATAAGGCTTAATTTCTTATATGTTTTAAAATTAGGCTTTTATTTAACAAGTCATTGCATAGGATTCATTATAAGTAAAACAAGGGCTGGAGAGATGGCTTAGCGGTAAAGTGCTTGCCTGTGAAGCCTAAGGACCCCTGTTTGAGGCTTGAATCCCTAGGGGCCACGCTAGCCAGATGCACAAGGGGGCACACACATCTGGAGTTCGTTTGCAGTGGCTGGAGGCCCTGGAGTGCCCATCTCTCTCCCTCTCTCTGTGCTTCTTTCTCTGTCACTTTCAAATAAATAAATAAAAATAATTAAAAAAATTTAAAAAAATAAGTTAAACGAAACAAAATCTAAAACCTTATAACTAATTTTACATATTTCATATGAGGAAACATATTTTAACATCTTAAATTCCCATGTGATATTAGTATATCACTAACTTTCCCCCTTTGTTTTTACATTAATATGTATAATAAAAATTCATTGGTAGATTTTATATGTATGTAAACTCTGAAAATACAATGAAAAATGTTGGTAGGTTTTTAGATGTATATTAACTTAGAATTGATTTCAGCCTTGGAGTTTTATCTAAATCTAATCTTTATTTAAAGAATATCGTTACTCCACAAGTAAAATTGGAAGCTATTGAAGTGCCATACATTCATAGCTTTTTTATTTGATATACCTATTTCCAATTAGATTTCTTCACAAAATCATTTATTGAATCTCCCTATAGCATATGGCAATCCTTCAAGGTATATTATCTTTTTTCAATTAAAAAAATTTTGTATTTATTTACTTATTTTGGTTTTCCGAGGTAGGGTCTCACTCTAGCTGAGGCTGACCTGGAATTAATTCACTATGTACTCTCAGGGTGGCCTTGAACTCATGGCGATCCATCTACGTCTGCCTCCCAAGTACTGTGTGTGTGCCACCATGCCTGGCTGCAAGTTATATTATCTTTTATTTATGATGACAGATAGGACTCCTTTTATTGTTAGGAAAGGCTCTGTGTGGGGACTGGAGTGTTAAGCCTCCCTCCCTCCCTGTAAGTAAGTCTCTTTCCATAGGAATGTACTGTCCAGTGTGATACCTGCTTAGATACCTTAGAACCACATTGACTTTCTATTCTCACTGCCTGTGCTATTGGGATATACCCACTAGTCCCTTCTACTTCTCATTCTCACTTTTGAGACTTTGCTACTACCTGAAATTAAAAAAAAATTTTTTTGTATTTATTTATTTGACAGAGAAAGGGGGAGGGAGAGACAGAGACAGACAGACAGACAATGGGCACGCCAGGGCCTCCAGCCACTGCAAACAAACTCCAGACGCGTGCACTCCCTTGTGCATCTGGCTAACATGGGTGCTGGGGAATCGAATTGGCTTTGCAGGCAAACGTCTTAACTGCTAAACCATCCCTCCTGCCCCTGCTACCTGAAATATTTTTATGGATCCAGACCTACTTCACGATTTACCTACCCAGGTTTAGTTCAAGAAGGCAGGGTTTTTGGTGGTAGGTGTGTTCACCTAGTGAAGGGAGAAGAAATTTGTCTTCAGTGTCTTGACCTGGTCAACCTTAATCTCAGGCAAATCTTGCCTGAGCCTTACCAAGTCTTAAAACACCTTAGACACTCAAATTCTGTCCTTTCTAGGGCATAAAAAGGTCACTCTCTTCAAAATGAATGCTTGCAGTATTTGCTAGTGGAGGAAAACCTCTGGACGCCCACAGGACTGTTAGCAAGATAAAGGCGAGGAGTGAATAGAAGCTGTGGTGGTTTTATGATGGAATCTAGAGGGTGCTCAGTACACGTGGCGGCGGTAGTGAAGCAGCAGGGAAACTACTTTTTTGGTTTTCAAGGTAGGGTCTTGTTATAGCCCAGACTGACCTGGAATTCACTATGTGGTCTTAGGGTTGGCCCCGAACTCATAGCAATCCCCATACTTCAGCCTCTCGAAGGCAGGGATTAAAGGCATGTGCTACCACACCTGGCCGGTTTTTGTTATTTATTTATTTATTTGCTGTAAATGTATTTCAAATATGTTACTCATTTATTTATTTATTTTTATTTTAAATTGTTTTTAAAAACGGTTATGTATATAGTGTGTATACAGCCATGATGGTACCATTGTTAGCCTTCTTCCTGTCGTCACACCCCTGAGGATTGTGGGCATTGCATTGGCCTTCAGTTATGGGGGAGAGGCAATGTTTCTGTGCATAATGACCCAACTTATGGCTCTAACAATCTTTCCGCCCCCTCCTCTGTGAATTTCCGTAAGCCATGTTGGGTACATTTTAGGTCTATTTCAGTGACGGGAGCCTCTGTGTCTCTGGATATCTGATTTGGTAGGAGTTAAGTGTTCTCTGTGTCTGTCTCCTTCACTCTTGTGCTGATACCAGGTTCACTGAGAAAGCAGTTCTTGCTCATTACCCCACTAACTCTATTAAAAAATTTTTTTCTTCATTATTTATTTATTTATTTGAGAGTGACAGACACAGAGAAAGAGGCAAATAGAGAGAGAGAGAGAGAGAGAGAGAGAGGGAATGGGCACGCTAGAGCTTCCAGCCACTGCAAACAGAACTCCAGATGCATGCGCCCCCTTGTGCATCTGGCTAACATGGGTCCTGGGGAATCGAGCCTCGAACCGGGGTCCTTAGGCTTCACAGGCAAGCGCTTAACCGCTAAGCCATCTCTCCAGCCCACTAACTCTATTTTTTAATGTTTGTTTATTTATTTAAGAGAGAGGGAGAAAGAGGTGGGGGGGGGGAGAGAGAGAGAGAGAGAGAGAGAGAGAGGGAGAGAGGGAGAGAGGGAGGGAGGGAGGGAGAATGGGAACGACAGGGCCTCAAGCCACTGCAAACGAACTCTAGATGCATGCACCACCTTGTATGTATGGCTTACATGGTTACTGGGGAATTGAACCTGCGTCCTTAGGCTTCACCAGCAAGTGCTTTAACTGCTTTATTTGTTTATGTATGAGAGAAAGAATGGGCACATCAGGGCCTCTAGCCACATGTACACCTGGCTTAATTTGGGTTCTAGGGATTGGAACCTAGGTCTTTAGGCTTCTCAAGTAAGAGCCTTAACTGCTAAGCCAACTCTGCAGCCCTGTTATTTATTATTGTTGTTATTATTATTATCATTTTTGTTTTTTGGATGTATGCAGCCCTATTATTTATTGTTATTATTATTATCATTTTTGTTTTTTGAGGTATGCTCTTACTCTGGCCCAGGCTGATGTGGAATTAACTATGTAATCTCAGGATGGCCTTGAACTCACAGTGATCCTCCTACCTCTGCCTCCCGAGTGCTGGGATTAAAGGTGCGCAGCCTGTTATTTATTATTTATTATTAAAAATTTTTTATTTGCAAGCAGAGAGAGAGAGAGAGACAGACAGACAGACAGAGGGGGAGGGAGGATAAAGGAGAGAGAAATGAACATAAATTAATATGAATGGGTGCGCCAGGGCTTCCAGCTGCATGCGTTACTGTGCATCTGGCTTTATGTAGGTGCTGGGGAGTCAAACCCGGGCAGGCAGGATTTGCAAGCAAGCAGCTTTATCTGCTGAGCCATCTTCCCAGCCCTGCATTTGAAATAAATAAATATACATATATGTGCAAGCAGAGAGAGAGAGAAGAGAGACAGACAGGAAAAATGGACACACCAGGGCCTTTAACCACTGCAAATGGACTCCAGATGCATACGCCACTGTGCATCTGGCTTTATGTAGGTACTGAGGAATCAAACCTGGGTCCTGAGGCTTTGTAGGCAAGTACTGCAATTGCTGAGCCATCTCTATTTGTTAAGGTATGGTCTCAGGCTAATCCAGGCTGACATGAAATTCATTATGTAATCCCAGGGTGACCTCAAACTCATGGTGATCCTCCTACCTCTGCCTCTCAAGTGCTAGAATTAAAGATGTGTGCCATCATGGCTGGCAAACATTTGTTTTAATGAATTTTTTACTTTATTTTTATATTTTTATTGAGAATTTTAATATATGAACATATTATAATTTGACCCCTTCCCCATCCTATTACCCTCTCTTGCCCCATCCCTACAACTGTTCCACTGAGTGCCCTCCTCTTCTTTTCAATAGTCTTTCTGTTTTGATGTCTCATTCATTTTAAAAAATATTATTTATTTGAGAGTAAAGACAGAGTATGGACAAACCAAGACCTTTTGCCCACTGCAAACAAACTCCAGATGCATGTACCACTTTGTGCATCTACGTTTACATGGGTACTGGGGAATTGAACCCTGGCCAGCAGGCTTTGCAAACTAGTGCTTTTAACTGCTGAGCCATATTTCAGTCCACTGATGTCTCATTCTTCTTGTTCTTCTCTGTCCTCTGTGTTAAAATGTTGGTGGGCTCAGAAATGCACAGGTGTTGTGGGGGTAACAGCAAGCACTGTGAGATCATGAATATGCTAGTAAGTCCTGTCCTGGGACATGCTCCAAAGTACTTCTTCCCACCCAATGGCTCTTAAATTCTTTCCATCTCCTATTCTTCAGTGTTCAGTCTTGGAGGATGTGACAGAGATGATTCATTTAGTGTTGAACTCTCAACAGCCTCTAATTTTCAGCTTTGATAAGTTTTTGAGTGTCCTTAGTGTCTACCACCATCTTCATAGAAAACTTTTCTAGTGCAGAATGAGAGCAGCTTTAATATTCAGTGTTCCCTGAGCCCCGATGGGTGTGGTAGAGATGATTAGTGGAGTGCTGAGGTCTGGACTTTGTCTTCTTCCTGAGTCACCTTGCTAAGTTTGGGTCTGGTGCAGTCCCGTTCACATTGCTGGTAGAAATCACCCAACCAAGAGCAGCTTCTGGGAAAAAGAGATTTATTTTGGCTTACAGGCTCGAGAGGAAGCTCCATGATGGCAGGGGAAAACGATGGCATGAGCAGAGGGTGGACATTACCGCCTGGCCAACATAAGGTGGATCATAGCAACAGGAGAGTGTGCCAGACACTGGCAAGGGAAACTGGCTATAACACCCACAAGCCCGCCCCCAACAATACACTCCCTGTAGGAGGCATTAATTCTCAAATCTCCATCATCTGGGAACCTAGCATTCAAAACACCTAAGTTTATGGGGAACACCTGAATCAAACACCATAGGGTCTTTGCAGAGTTTATCACCATCTGTAAAAAGAAGCTTTTCCAGCCAGAAGTGAGAACAGCATATGTATTAATGTAAATTGTATTATTATTTATCTTTATCTTTAGGAAACGAAACAAAATTTATAGTATTTCTACCCTTTGGTTAGTGTTAAGCTTTCTGTTGAAATCTGTCTTTAAATCTGTGGATCAAGGAAGTAACTCTTCAAGATTGTTGAATTACCCATGTATATACTAAAACTGGGAATGAAAGAAAATATAATGAATGATATATTTATTGCACTTCATGTTATTTTCTTTTCTACTTTTAAAATCTGTTTAGTACCTTTCTTAATTCTATCTTCTGGTATAATTTCTCTTCTTTCTTACTTTGTGTTATGGCTGAAGCTTTGGATGTTTTAATACCACTGTCATATTTCTGTACAGCCATTGTCTTCAGCAGAAAGGAGTCATTGATACAAAAAGATGACTTTGCCTTTGTCAGTGCCAGCCACGACCTTTAGTCAGAGTCTGGATATGTTGACAATCAGACTACAGAGCTTGGAGTTTTAAACCTAGGCAGATTCTTGTTCCATAACATCCTCTGAGCAACTTTCTGTTTCTGTAGCAGTGGTCTTGGTATTTAGTTATTGCCTCAATCACATGACTATCATCTTATTTAACCAATCTTTGCCGCCTTTCTCTTCATCTTTCAAAAGGAATTAAGAGTCACTGGATGAAAAACTGAGTATGTAGTTTCTACTACCTGAGATGTTGTTTGTAACAAGCACCTAGCCTGTTTTTTCCCCCAAAATACATTTGAAATAACATAGAAGCTTCACAATTATTAATCATTTGGTATAAAAATTTGATCATTAAAACAAGTTATTTATCAAAATAAGGTTCCAGGGTTGGAGAAGATGGGTTAGTGGTTAAGGTGCTTGCATATGAAGCCTAAGGCTCCAGGTTCAATTCCCCAGTACCCATGTAAAGCCAGATGTACAAGGTGGTGCATGTGTGTGGAGTTTGTTTGCAGTGGCTAGAGACCCTTGCATGCCCATTTTCTTTCTCTTAGATAAATAATAAGTAAAATATTTAAATAAAAGTTCCATTATTTGATCGATGAAAATTTTATTTTTTGATTATAATTGTTTATAATATTCTTTTTAGTTTTATATATCTCATAGTTGGTTTTATGGGTTTTTTAGAAATCCTTTCTGTTGTTCTACAGTAATGATTAAAGAAAATAGCTCACAGGTAACTAGTGAGATTGCAGAGATTACAACAAAGTGTGGGTATTTTTTTTTTTTTTTTGAGGTAGGGTCTCACTGGCTGACTTGAAATACACTATGTAGTCTCAGGGTGACCTTGAACTCACAGCAATCTTCCTACCTCTGCTTCCTCAGTGCTAGAATTAAAGGCATGCACCACCATGCCCAGTCTTAAAGTGTGGATTTTACATGACATGTCCCCACACTTGTAGAATCTTTACTAAATTTGGAATTTTAATGACAGTTATCTCTAAATGAATATGACATTTTATGTTTTTATATACTATCTATGTATTTTTGTTGTTGTTGTTGTTTCGAGGTAGGGTCTCTCTTTAGCTCAGGCTGACCTGGAATTTACTATGTAGTCTCAGGGTGGCCTCAAACTCACAACAATCCTCCTACCTCTGCCTCCTGATTGCTGGGATTAAAGGCGTGCCACTCTGCCCAGCTCAATCTACATATTTCTAAAGTTGGTTCATTTAATTATGCCTGGAATACCCTCTTATAGCAATTTCTTCTTGTCTTCTGGGGATACCTTTCAAGGTATACTGCAAATGCCTAAAATTAAGGACAGTATTTAAACCTTTATAGCTTAGTTCTATATGTTTAGGTACTGTCCTTAGTTTTAGGCATCTGCTGTGTATACACATACTTGTGATAAACTTGTATTTACAAATAAGACAGAGTTAGAAATTAATAATAAGTAATAGTTAAAATCAAGTGGTTATGACAGCATGCTATAATAAGAGATATTTGAAATGTTTGCATTGTTTATTTGTAGACTATCCTATTAAACATCTTCCAACTATAGCTGATGATGAGTAAGTGAAACAGCAGACAAGACAGACTACTGAATACTATCTTCTCCCAGTTTTATGAAACCTAGTAAAGTATACATTCACTACTTGAGAAGAAGGTCAGATTCATCAAAACAACACTAGGCCCTAATTGTGCAGAACATTCTGATCTGGGAACTAATACATCTTTTTCTTGATATGTCTCCCATCCTTTCTGCAAGCCCTGGGAATCATGGCAAGTGACTGGAGAACTTCAGCATTTTATTTATCATTTCTCACCTCAATCTGAAAGAATTTTTAAACTTAGCCAAGTAGTTGTCATAGCAGCTAGGTTCTTCTCATGCACAAATGAAGGAAGCTAACATTTCTCATTTATCATGGGAATTGGCTCAAAAAGCTTTGGGAAAAAATACCTTCCTAAGAACCAAGGGTGAAAATAAAATCTGGAATCTTTAAAAGAGGAAAGTTGAAAAATTGGATTGAGGCAGAATAAATGACATGGGTGACTAGATTGAGAGATTTCCAGCCTTTCCTGGGGCTGATGGGAGAAGAAAGTAACGGTGAAAGCTGCAGGAAGTTCATGTGACCAACAGCAGAGTGCTCTGGTACTTGGTTACTGTTCTTTGACTTTTCCTTTGCAACTTTGATAAGGGTGCATCCAGGTAATTTGCAGTAAAACATGGATAACAATTTCAGAAGAGTTTGAAGTGTTGTTTTCAAATTGCTAGAGCGAGTTGTCTTGCCATTTTAGTATTACTAAGTTGGTTTGATATATTCACTTTAGAATGATCCCTATTCTGACAGAAACATTTAAGTTGAATAGTTGTTTGGCCTCCTTTGGGATAGTTTTGGAGCTGAAGCCTTACTGTTTTCAGAAGTGTACTGCTAAAGAAGAGGTTTCTGGTTTCATCTACTCAGACAGCAATGAATGGGAACAGAATTAGAGAGACTGAGATTAGAACCCTCTGACAAGTCTCCAAAAAATACTTACGTAATGAAAGTCATAATGTATAGGACATTGTTTGGGGACATACTGGAAAGGGATAAAGGTACTCTGAGGTGACTTAGTTTTTACCTATGTCTGAACAAGGGTGATAGAAGCCTCTTCCACAAATGCAAGTACCATTTATGAATTGCACTCTGCTGTGTCACACTGAAAATGTTTACCAAAAGTATTTTTTTAATATATATTGTATGTTCTTCACTGTCTAATTTTTGTAGGTATGGATGAACGGGGAAGTGCAACATCTTGGGGAACAAGTGGCCAACCAAGTCCATCCTATGATTCATCTAGAGTAAGTCTTATCTACTACTTATAACTGTGAAGTTAATTTGGCTAAACAATTTCTTACATATATGAACTGTTTCATAAGAAAAAGGAAAATAAATTTGTTTTCATGAAAATGTAATATAACATACCTTCTTAGCACATTTAATTCTCTTTATAACTTGGGGATGTCCTGCACTTAATTACTCCTGGTGTCACTTCTGCACCTGGACTGCCTTCAGTCTTCGCTCTAAGGTATGACATGCCCACAGTATCATCGTAGTGCATTAAAATACTCCTGGTGTCACTTGTGCACCTGGACCGCCTTCAGCCCTACCTCTGATGCAGGACACACTCACAGTACCACGTTAGGTACGATGACGTCCATAGCCGTTTGTGTATTACTTGCTTTCAGAGACAACAGTGACTTTCAGAGACCTGGCCTCAGCCTTTCCCCTCCAGCTGTGCTCCAGTGGTCATCAATAGGAACTCTGTAGCCTCATCTCTTGAAAACATGTTAAATTGAGTATAAGAGGTGCTGTTTCTGGGTTGACACAGGAAATAGGAGCAGGCTTGTGCCAAATACACTGATAGGGCTAAAGGGTCAAGTCTTTCCAACCCCCCCCCCCCGAAAGTAAACAGAAATTCCTGGTAACTTAAAACACTTTTTTCATTTATTTGTTTGCACACACAGACAGACAGAGTGCACCTGCATGCAAGAATGAGTACGCCAGGGCCTCTAGCTGCTGCAAATGAACTCTAGATGCATGTGCCACTTTGTGCATCTGGCTTTACATGGGTACTGGGAATTTGAACTCAGGTTGTTAGATTTTGCAGGCCATCTCCTTAACCACTGAGCCATCTTTCCAGCTCCCACCCCCAATAACTTTTTAAAGATGAGACCAGGAAATAGAAAATTAAAGAATTATAATAAAATCAAACATTAATAACCTAATGGGATTGATAGATACTTCTCTGAAAGACCACATGTTCTGAGTCGCTTTCCTCGTTCCTGTGACAAAAGACATGACAGAAGCAACTCAGGTTACAGGAAGGATTTACTTTGGTTCCCACTTTCCTGATAGGGCATGCCTGGCAGCATTCATGTCAGTGAGAGTGATGGGAGTGTTAGGCAGCTAGCATACATCTCAGCAGACCTTAAGCAGAAAACCTGGGCAGCAGCTGCAGCTGGACTGTAACACATAAGACTTACCTCCCAGGAAACCACCCTCTCCAGCTAGTCCCTATCTTCTAGAGGGTCCACAGCCTCCAAATCCAGTGGCACCTACTGGAATGGTCAAAAGCACGAGCCCACGAGACATTTCACATTCTTTTTTTTTTTTTTAAGGTTTTTGTTTATTTATTTATTAAGACAGGGAGGGAGGGGGGAGAGAGAGAGAGGGAGAGAATGGGCACGCCAAGGCCTCTAGCCACTGCAAACAAACTTCAGACGCATGCGCCACCTTGTGCATCTGGCTTATATGGGACTTGGGGAATCGAACTGGGGTCCGTAGGCTTTGCACACATGCATCTTAACTGCTAAGCCATCTCTCCAGCCCCATTTCACATTCTTAACTATGCCAGTAAACATTGAATGAGTAATGAACTTTTTCTTATTTCTGTGAGTAAACCAAGAGAAGATAGACAAACATAAAATTTATAGATTCTTAAGTCTGGAAGCACATTGGTTTAAAAAGGGAATACATGAGATTGCAGCTTATAGTTTCAGTATAGTTTGCATTCTTTTACATCAAAATGCTGAATTAAAGGACTTTGGAAAATATGAGGTTCTGCTGTTATATATATATATATATATATATATATTAATTTTTTTTATTTATTTGAGAGCAACAGAGAGAAGGAGGCAGAGAGAGAGAGAGAGAGAGAGAGAGAGAGAGAGAGAGAGAGAGAGAATGGGCACGCCAGAGTGTCCAGCCTCTGTAAACGAACTCCAGATGCATGCGCCCCCTTGTGCATCTGGCTAACGTGGGTCCTGGGGAATTGAGCCTCGAACCGGGGTCCTTAGGCTTCACAGGCGAGCGCTTAACCTCTAAGCCATCTCTCCAGCCCTGCTGTTATATTTAGCCATAACCTATGTTTAGTTTTTAAAAAATATTTTGGGAAGGGACTAGGATTATCATAGGGAGAGAGGGAGGGAGGGAGGTGCATATGGTGGGAGGGATGGAGAAAGGGAGAGAGGATGGGACAGATGGACAGACAGAGATAGAGAGGCACTGTTAACCTAGCAGGAATCAGTGATGGAGCAAACTATATTGTGGTTTACAGAGCCCTTCATGGGCATCTTGTTAATTGAGAATGTACCACTAACTCCTGACATTTTATCTTGGGGATGTTTAAACTGGTTTGTGATCAGAGTTTGAAATTTTCCCCCTAACATTTAAAGTTCATGGTTCTTCTAATAATAATGTAAGTAGGAAAGGTATCTTTCCTGGTTAGGGTTTATGTATTAGAGACTTACAGTATCCTGTGCTTTAGTATTCAATGTCTTCTTTCCAGACCTGGGTTACTATGTGGGAGAATGTTGTTACTTGAATTAAATAGGAATTAAATAGGACTTTCGTGTTCATGTTTACTTCATGTTCAAGCTTTTGAGTTTTTGCTATTAGCATATCATGTAGGATTTTAGGAGTAAAAACATTCTTGTTTAGGACTAAAAAACAAAAATATGTACCCAGATACGTTTATGACCCTGAAGTTTAAGTTTGCCCCCAGACATGGAATCTAAAGAAAATCCTGCTTTTCTTCCTGATGTTTGATCTATAGACCAGAAGTGAAAGATTGTCTTTTATTCTTACTTTATTAAAAAAAATATTTATTTATTTGGCAAAGGGGGAGAGAGAATGAGTACACTAGAGCCTCTAGTTGCTGCCGATGAACTCCAGACACATGGGCCACCTTGTGCATCTGGCTTACGTGGGTCCTGGGAATTTGAACCTTTGCAAGCGAGCGCCTTAAGTGCTAATCCCTATCTCCAGCCCAACTTTATACTTTTTGAATATACATCGTAATCAGATAAAAATTAAGTCGATTCTGTGTTAAAATTGGTTTAAGTTTTAAAAACCCAGATAAATCTCTAGATGCTTCTAGCTTATCAGAAGCACATTCTTGCCTACCCACCCAGAGGTCAGAGAGGTGATGCTGTTCCTCTTCCTTGTGTCATACTCCCAACCACTCTGCCATCATCTCCTTGTGTCCTAGTCACAGTTGAATGGAAAATGGTTTAGTGAACTGGGTCAGAAGTTACCTTATTGGTTAGGGTTTTTGTTTCAATATTTTATTATTTAGTTAGTTATTTGATGGAGAAAGAGGGGGAGATTTTATACACACGGGGGGGGGGGGGGAATGGGTGCACCAGGGCCTCCAGCCAGTGCAAACGAACTCCAGAACTCCAGACGTGTGCACCTTGTTGTGCATCTGGCTAACATGGGTCCTGGGGAATCAAACTTGGGTCCTTTGGCTTTGCAGGGCCTAACCGCTAAGCCATCCCTCCAACCCTAGGGTTTTTGTTTCAAATATGGGTCTGATTTTAAACTGTTTTTTGCCTTAAATCCTCCTGACCAGGGACATTTATGGTTACCCATAGGGTCTTTTCTGTAGGAAGATTGTTGCCTCTTAAGGACTTAATTGTTTAAGACTATTTATTGTTTTGACCATATTCCCATAATCATAAGTGTAAATGGTCATAATCATATTAATAAGAGTCGTGTTTGGCTAAAGTACTTCATTCTCCTATGGTAGTGTATTGAAGTTCTCAAATTCCTGTTATAGGTCACTGAGATCTTGACTTCAGAAATAAATACTGAAGTTGGATAAAAACCAGTCTTGACATCTTAGAAATCAAATGAGTCAATTTAAACTTTAATGAAATTGCAGATAACTTCTGTAGAAATTATGTAAATTGAGTTTATTTATACTTTACCAATTGTATAAATTTTATCTTTTCATTCTAGCGAGTTGCATTATTTAAAAATAGTTTTATTTTCAGTGGCATAACTTAGTAGAAAATCTTTGGTTTTTTAAGGTAGGGTTTTACTCTAACTCATGCTGACCTGGAATTCACTGTGTATTCTCAGGCTGGCCTTGAACTCATGGTGATCCTTCTACCTCTGTTTTACTTTTTATAAAACTTGAAAAGACTAACATGTCACAAAAAGTTGGTATTGGAAAACTGTAAAATTAATGTTTTGCTTCATAAAGTTGTCATGAGGATTAAAGGTGACAATATATGTAAAGTGCGTTGGATCAGGGTCTGGTACACAGTAATATGTGAGTGTAGACTTTTAGCCATTTCTCAGAGTTCATTTATTAGATCTTATACTATAATTACATAAGTATAAATGTGATAGATAGTAAATCTAACAAATGAGAATTATTTGCTGAGACAGTCACTAATAATTTCTTTTTATTTGTTGAGGGGAGTAATGACAATGGGCACGCCAGGGCCCCTAGCCATTGCAAACAAACTCTAAACACATGCATCACCTTGTGCATTTGGGTTTATGTGGGTACTGGGGAATAAAACTGTGGTTGTTAGTCTTTGCAGGCAAGTACCTTAACAGCTGACCCATCCTTCCAGCCCCATTTGCCAGTTTATATACACATATATAATGTATTTTGATTATATTCACCTGATTACCCTTGATTGTCCCTCTTCCTTTCCTGCTGAACCCTTCAATCCAACTAGTCCACCATTTCTATTTGTACATCTTTAAAAAAAACATTTTTGTTTATTTAACTGCAAGCTAAGAGAGACAAAAAGAGGGGGCAGAGAATGGGTATATCAGGGCCTCCTGTGACTGCAAACAAAGTACAGATACATGTGCCACTTTGTGTACCTGGCTTACATGGGTACTGAGGAATTGAATGTAAGCTTTTTGTGCAAGCTCCTGTAACTACTGGACCATCACTCTAGCCCCTCACATCTTTTTTTTTTTTTTTAATTGTAACCCATTGAATTTAATTAGGATTGCTTGTAGTAGCATGAGTTGGGAGTTATTTAGCATTACATGGGTAGTTTACCAGTGGCTACACTAATGAAAATATTTATTTCCCTCTCCCAGCAAATGTGTACCCTTCAGGGTGTGGCAGGGTCCTCATGAGCCTCTCCAGCATCCATGATGGAATATTTATTGGTGCAAATGTAGGCAGCTCTTGTTGAGGTAGTCACAGCTGCTTTGAGTTCATGAGTGTGACAGCCATGTCATGTGTATAAGACTGTGTTCTACAGCACTCCCCCCCCCCCCCACTTCTCTGCAGAGCTCTCTGAGCCTTGGAGGGTGCTAGAGATGTCTCAGAGCTAAGCACTTAACTTACTGTCAGCACTTGCATGAGTTGAAGCTTCTCTGATCAAAGCTGAGAACAGCACTCATATATGGTCATGAATATTTAGAAGAATATCATTTTCCCTTCCCTTTCAATTGTTCATCCCCCCCCCCATGGGAAAGCAAAATTCTTTTCCTGTCACTTGATGATTTTAAAATGTTTTTGTCTGCATGATACAATGCTTTCTACATAATGGGTGCTCTGGTTTTGTTGGGAATAATCGCTAGATTTATTAGGTTATTGGGACTTAGAGGCTGCAGAAGAAAAGAGCATTGATTTATGACTGAGACTTGAGGTAGATGGTAGTGGTATTAATGGTAAAAAAGTTTCTTTCAGTGCTTACACATGTGTTTTCCTGATGGATGAGGAGTCTACTTAGACATTTTACTTAAGGTCATAGGCTTTGGAAAGTTGAACTGTGTGATCTTAGACAAGTTATTTTACCTCCAAAATTATGATAGTTTAACACGTATCTTACAGGACTTAGATGAAGATGAATATAGAAGCTGTGAAATAATTGTTTCACTTATTGATACAAGTGGAAGCTATTACTGTTGTTGCCCCCATTATCTCCAAATGCCTAATAATGGGCGTATTTCTTGATACACACATTCTGTTCTCTACAGATACCTGATCGTCCTGGTGTGCATATCTCAAGTATGCATGTTGTCTTAGATTTTTTCTGTTCTTTTGAGATCTGTTACTTATCCTAGACCTAGCTTTGAGGTGAGCTACTAAGGTACACTTGAGGATTGCTCCTGACAGAGCTCACAAGAGACAGGAGAACTTTGTTGACACTCTTTTAAGGTAACAAAGATTTTCCCCCCCTTTGTTTTAAAGGTAAATGTGAGCTCACTAGTAGCAAACAACTAGTAAGGAAGGTGTTACGGTGACTAGGCTGGTCATTTTTCAGTTTACACATGACTGTTGGCAGTTATTTTTCAGTAAGAAATAGCATGCAGTTGAGAAGAGTTTGGATGCTGCTTTAAAACAAAAGCTATTTCTGGGCTGGAGAGATGGTTTAGTGGTTAAGCACTTGCCTGTGAAGCCTAAAGACCCCAGTTTGAGGTTCAGTTTCCCCAGGACCCACGCTAGCCAGATGCACAAGGGGCTGCATGCGTTTGAAGTTTGTTTGCAGTGGCTGGAAGCCCTGGCACGTCCATATTCTCTCTCTCTCTCTCTCTCTCTCTCTCTCTCTCTCTGTCACTCTCAAGTAAATAAATTAATGAACAAATTTTTTTTTAAAAAAAGCTATTTCCACTATGATTTCTTTTCTTTTTGTAATAAGATTTGCAGAATTAAATAGTCGTTTGTCTCCCCTCATCTTCTCATGCTGGGTATTAAGGTTAGGGGCTGGGTCACCGGAGTCCTAGCTTGGAACTCTGACACTATTATGCATAGATTTTTGACCTGTAGGTGATATCCAAATTTTAGACTTCAACTTCAGGCTTGAGTATCATATCCAGCTAAGTTTTTCTCTTCCTTCCTTCCTCATTCTGTGAATCATGAACTTTTCACAGCTGAAAGATGTGTCAGTTGTCACTTGCTTCCAGTTCTTTTGTTTCATGGATGAGGAAACAGAATTGAAGAGTTTAAAATTTGGCCAAGTTTAGCTTTGTTTGTACTATCTCCACAGAATGCACTTGAGCTCTTCCCAGTTTGGTAAATGGTAGTATCAGCCTGGAATTCAGGCATTCTGAATATGATGCTTGTGCATGCTAATCCCCTTACCTTAAAATTTCCTGACTCTCAGAAAAACTATTCTAATTTCTGTTACATTCAGAAGGAGTAAGAATGTACAAAAAGAAGAGACAGCAGGTTGCAGGTGATTTAAGAGAACATGAGACATCAGAAGAGAGAAACATTGACTGAGGAAGTTGAGTGGGTTGTATAGTAGAGCCCTACACATGGCGTGTTGAGCCTCAAAGTCCATCCAGCTGGCTGATGCAGTGTCAGTCTGTCTCTGGCACTCTTGATTTATCTGTCTGCACATCTGAGCGAATTATTTTTCTTTACTTCATACTTATCTCCCCCAGCCCCCACCTTCGTTTCTTCTTTGGTAAAGCTCCATACTTTGGCTGATTGTGAAGAGGAAGGCCGTTATGTGGTGACAAGTTGATGTTTAACAGACTTTTTAGCTGCTGTGTCTGGCTCAGCACAAATTGACTTGAGGGACTTTTCAGGAAGGGATAAGTGATAGATGCCCATGAGACTTTGCCGCGACTGCTTACCTATGCACAGTGCATGAGGAGAAGGTTCATTCAGTTCATTTAAAAAGGACTAGCAGTGTTATTTCACAGAACATTTGTCAAGAATATGCATGGATAGTAACCTTATAGACTAGGTCAGGCAGAACATGATCATCTGGGGTCTAGGGAGATGGCTCAGATGATAAGAGGGCTTGTTACAAACATGAAGACCTGAGCCTTATCTCCAGTACCCATGTATGATAGCCTCACATACCTATAACCCTAGCACTCTCTGGGGTGGAAACAGGAGGGTTGTTGGGGCCTTCCTGGTTCGCCAGTCTTATACAAAAATGATGAGTTCCAGGTTCAACAAGAAACTCTGTCTCCTCTTCCTCCAGCCTCTGTACTCATGCACAACCCCCACACAAACCACATGTAATACACACAAACCACATAAAGAAAAAGAGGACAAAAGCCCAAACTTGAGGGTATAAGGACTTTGGAATTGTACAATGTTCTTAATTTTATGTACAAAATTAACATATTATAAAATTGGTATAAAATGATAAGAGCTCAAAGTAAGAATATAGTTTTCACTTTTTTTGTGTGAAAACTACAGTCCATCTATAAGGTTTCGTGGATAAGACTGATGTCATTTTTTCTCTCTGCTCCTGGACCATTGCTGCCAGATGTGGCTTAAAGGGAACTTTAATTTAGTTTGGTGCTCTCTCCATTCTTTTTTTTTTTTTTAAGTTTAAAAAACTTTAAAAATTTAGTCATTTTTGTGTGTGTGTCTGAGAGAGAGAGAGAGAGAGAGAGAGAGAAAATTGGCACTCCAGGGCCTCCAGCCAGTGCAGTTGAACTCCAGACCCGTGTTGCACCTTCTAGCATGTGCAACCTTGCATGCTTGTATCACCATGTGCACCTGGCTTATGTAGGGCCTGGAGAGTCGAACATGGGTCCTTAGGCTTCTTAGGCAAGCACCTTATCCACTAAGCCATCTCTCCATGCCCCCCCCCCCCATTTTTAGCAGGTATTGAATATCTTTTCATTCATGTGGAAGAGTTTGGCTAAGTGCCACTTTGTAGGTAGTGAGTCATATGTGAGCTTTAGTTTCCTTCATGTGCTGTGTGTACTAAGCACAGAGCCCATTCTGACCTCATTGAGGCTTTATACTGGGTGCAGTTTTGGATGGATTTGGTCAGGTAGCTCGTTTACATTTGACAGCAAAGGCCTGTTTGCTGCCAGGCAGGTGGGACCATGCTTTCCTCTCCCACTGGAAGCCCAGTAGCATGAAGAGAGATCTGGTAAATAAGGATGCCGTGATGTACTAAACCTAGGGTTTCACATAACACTAGGTACATGCTCTATCCCAGCTCTCTTTTCTTAGTTTTTTTATTTTAGAAGAGGCTTATTAAATGCCCAACCTGGCAGTCTTCTTGCCTCAGCACTCCCCCACCCCCAGCAGCTGGGATTACAGACTTGTGCCCACCAGGCCTCACTTCGCTTGACTGCTTTTGAGAAATTTTTGCTTATTATACTTACACAACCTAAAAATCCTGAGATTGATAACAGTAGATCTATTTGTCTGAAATAAGTTTATAAGTTTAATACATGAGCATTTTAGAGTTAAAAAAATATACTTAGAAATATGTCCTATTTAACTGAAAATTTACATTTTAGAGTTGGGGCAATGGCTCAGTGGATAAAAACACTTGCTGAGAAACTCTCAAGTATTCTATTCAAATTCTCAGACCCCACGTGAAAAACCGGAAGCTATGGTTGGGTTTGTATAATCCCATTGTACCTGTATCAAAGGAGGGAAGTGTAGACAGAAGACTTAGCTGGAAGCTCCAAAGGGAGTGGTGAGTAAAAGTGAACCCTGCCCCCCCAAACTGTGTGGAAGGTGAGGACCTGCCCAAAAGTTGACCTAAGACAGCAATGCAGGAACTATAATTAGCTATCAAATAATTAATTGACAAAATAGTTGCATTGGCTACTCAAGGGAGGGAGAAGTGCCTTTGGGTGGATATACTGACCAGCAAGTACTTATATGACGAGTTGAAAAAGAAACAACTTTCTTGAAATACAGAATAATAGGAACATAAGGACCAAGGCTCCCTCAGCCCAAGATCATTAATTCACCAGATAGTAAGTAAAGCATTTTATATTGTAGGTGAATACTATGAGGTGAGATGGGCAATCTTTCTCTAGGGGAAATATATCCTATCACTCTTGGACTAGAAAGCCAATTAAAAATAGACTTTTATACAGGGATGATACAGTGCTTTATAAAGATTAATTTATTGTGATATGAAGGATGGATTTATAGGTAAGAGTGACAGGAACTAGAATGTTCTAGAAAGATAGACTACATAGATCCACTTATGATGAAATTAGACTTGGATTAGGGTGAGAGGAGCCAGATTGCAAAGTAATGGAAAGCAGAGAACTTTTAAGAAGTGTGGTGGTAAGAAGAAAGAGAGCAAGCTGGCACCATAGGCGAGTGGCTGGGGAAGAAACAAAGTCCTACAGTTTCACTCCTCCCAGAGGTGGGGGGCTTCTGTGAGATTTTTAGTCAGCAGTAGGCTAGCTGTGGTGGTTTGCTGTTGAAAATTGAAGTGTGTGAGTGAAAAGCTAAAACAGCTTTGACTTGTCAGTGCTCCTGGGTAGTTAGTTCATCGTGCTTTCTCTCCTGTAGCACACTTGTTTGTTATTTGTTGCTTTTATTTTTGAGAGGGGGTAAAGGGTATTAGTCACTAGGAGTTCTAATGCACAAATTAGAAAGGACACACAAATTTTGAAATAGTATTTTATGCCTCTTGATCTCAGGTACAAAACACGAGATGAAGCAGTTAAATAGCAAAGCAAGACAGAAGGGCAGAGCATTAAAGTAAGTGTTTTCTGTGTATTGATTATGTTCCCATTGACCTCTGTTTTGTTATGCAACTGCTCCTTCAGAATGTTCTAATGTGAAAAATACCATGAGTGAGAAAAGGGTGTATTTTAAAGTTAGGCTTAAATAAATCTTGAGAACAAATGTGACTTGTTACTTTTAGTGGTATTCAAAACAGTGCCTGCCTATAAAACTGTATCTATATGTTCTAGAATAAGATAAAACAGAATGTGGTGATATAAGTACCTTTAAATCTCTGCCAATAGGTCTGTAAGGTGAAAGAGATCACACTGATTAACTGTCCATTGCTTTAAGGCCATTTCTGTTTTTCAGTCTAGCCACTCTTCCTGAAGATAGCCTGCTGGGATATTCTACCATAGGTCCATCTCTCACCTCACTTTGGGTCTCACTTCATTTTTCATGCCTATGACATCTTTATCAGGGCTGACCTGACCTTCACAACTCTACCCCTTATTTCCTCATTGTTCAAGCTTTAACATTAACAAGTACCGGGCTGAGGACACAGCCCCGTAATAGAGCCTAGCATGCTCAAAGACCTAGCATCAGTCCCTCATTGTCACCATAAAAATACATGGTACCAAGTCGGGCATGGTGGTACATGCTTTTAATCCCAGGACTTGGAAGGCGGAGGTAGGAGGATCACTATGAGTTCCAGGCCACCCTGAGACTCCATAGTGAATTCCAGGTCAGCCTGAGCTAGAGTGAGACCCTACCTCAAAAAAATTAAGGGGAAAAAAAGGCACCAAACAAGTTTTTGGAGTCTACATCTTTTGACAGAGTTTAGATTCCTAACTCTAAGCAAACAAGAAACCTTAGTTCTGCAGATCTATTTAAAAGTCTTATATACTTAGCAAAGTAGTTAGGAGACCTAAATGAGTCTAATATCAAGGACTTACTCATGTCTGACCTATTCATGTCACTTTCCTTTGTGATCTACTTATGTTGTCACACATTCTTGTGGTTATTCTGAGAATAAGAGCTTCAAATATTTCCCTTCAACATATTAAACCAATGGTGCTTCAGCCTTCCTCTCATCAGAGGAAGTAGTTACCTTACCTGTGGTCCATGTACTGGTCAGCCTTTGCTGACCTCTTAGTTATGTAACATAATAAGGCATCCGTGTGATATTCCATACATAGAGCAGAGTATGTTCTTGCTGTTTAAGAACTTATTTTTGTGGCGAAGCAATAAAATACCAGCTGTCCTGGTGGTGTATTTCTGAGGACTGTGTCATTAGGTGATTTCATCCTTGTGCAAGCATCATTGAATGTATTTACACGAACCTTATGTTATGGCCGACTACAAAGCTAAGCTATGTAGCCCATCCTATTGTGCTTATAGGCTTCAAGGCTGGACAGCATATTACTACATCAGAACTGTAGGCAAATTTAGCATAATGGTCAGAATTGTGTATTTACACATGTCTAAACATAAAAAAGGTACAACAAAAATACATGTAAAAGACAAAAATGGTACATCTGCTTAGGCATTGACTGTGATTGGAGCTCATAGGGTTAGAAGTTGCTCGGAGTGAATCAGTGAGGAGTGAGTAATCATGAAGGCCTAGGGCTTTATCATGCAGTACTGTAGACTTTATAAATCTGTATACTTAGACTGCAGCAAATTGACTTTATATATATATATATATAGTTTTTTTTGTTCATTTTTATTTATTTATTTGAGAGTGACACAGAGAGAGAAAGAGGCAGAGAGAGAGGGAGAAAGAGAGAATGGGCGCATCCAGGGCCTCCAGCCACTGCAAACGAACTCCAGAGGCGTGCACCCCCTTGTGGGTCCTGGGGAATCGAGCCTTGAACCGGGGTCCTTAGGCTTCACAGGCAAGCGCTTAACCACTAAGCCATCTCTCCAGCCCTAAAATATTTTTTTTTAAAAAACATTTTTATTTATTTATGTGGGAGAGGCAGATAGAAAGAGAATGGGCGTGCCAGGGCCTTAAGCTGTGCAAAGGAACTCCAGATGCATGTGCTACCATGTGCATCTGGCTTTACGTGGGTCCTGGGGAAATTGAACCTTGGTCCTTTGACTTTGCAGACAAGGGCCTTAACAGCTAAACCATCTCTCCAGCCTCTAAAATATTTTTCTTTAATAGTAAATTCATCTTTGCTTACTGCAAGCTAATTTTTAAAAATTTAAAACATTCTTTATCTTTTTGACGTATAATGCTTAGCTCAAAACAAAGTTGCTGTGCAACTATGCAAAATGTTGTCTTTATAGTTTTATTCTGCATTTTTTTGTGTTTGTAACAATCTATATTTTTTACTTTTTAAACTTTTTTTTTAAACATAAGACACACATAACACCTTACCCAAGGCCTCCTTAGGGGTCAGATTGTCAGTGTCACTGTCTTCCATTTCTGTCCTGGTCTACTGGAAGGTGTTCAAGGAAGTAGCATGCATGGGCTTTCTTCTACTTTGGGGTGGAGGCTACATTCTGGACCCTTCTAAGCACCTGGCAGAGGCTTTTACTGAGAAGGGCTCCTACATGAAAGCTGTATACTTGATGCTTCCTTCCTTGTAGTTTTCACTCCTGTGGTGGTTTGAATAGATGGCCCCCAATATATTCAGTTTTTTATTTGTTTTTAGTTTGCGTCTGCAGCCACCTGGCTGGAGGCAGTGTCACTGGGTGGATCTTAAGGTGTGGTGGTGGGTTTCAGATTTCAATCTAAAGGTATGCAAAGTGTACCGAGCTGGAGTTCCTGACATGTGCTGTGGCTTTTGGCTTTAGGCTTGTGCTTCTCTCTCCCCACTTGGGCTTGTGAAGGCAGGCCAGCTTCTTCTGCCATTATGGAACTTCCCCTGGGTCTGTAAGCTTCAATAAATATCCCTTCCTCCATAACTGTGTGTGGTCTGGAAGTTTATCTCAGTGAACCTGAAGCTGACTGCTACAACTCCTAAGCACACAATACAGTGGGACACACATTCCTTTCCGTTGGTGTTGCAGTCCAGGCTTTCAAACATTTTTAGAACTTAGGGAGTTCTGCAAAAGCTTAATGAACAATATGTAGAGTCCTGTGCTCCAAAACATTTCTGTATTTTTAAAATTTTTTAAAAATTTATTTGAGAGAGAAGGAGGAAAGTGAGTGAGAGAATAGGTACACCAGGGCCTCCGACCACTGCAAACAGACTCCAGTTGCATGTACCATTGTGTGCATCTGGCTTACCTGTGTCCTGGGAATCAAACCTGGGTCCTTTGGCTTTGTAGGCAAATGCTGTAACTACTAAGCCATCTCACCAGGCCCTCAAGTAATGTTTTTTTTTTTTTTTTTAAACGTATTTTATTATTTGAGAGAAAGAGGCAGAGAGAAGAAGAGAGGAAGAGAATAGGCATGCCAGGGCCTCCAGCCACTGCAAATGAACTCCAGATGCATGTGCTCCCTTGTGCATCTGGCTTACATGGGTCCTAGAGAATTGAACCAGGATCCTTTGGCTTTGCAGGCAAACGCCTTAACTGCTAAGCCATCTCTCCAGCCCCAAGTAATTTTTTTTTAACTAGACTAGTCGTCTTGTGTGATTTAAGTTTTACATAATTTGTCCATTGCATTTAGTTTTTTTTCATGCCTTTGTTCATAATACAACCTTTTAAATATTTGCATTAGTTATTTGTGTTACAGTGCCACAAACCTAGCAGTTTAAAATACCACATTTGTTTCTAACCATTTCTGTGAGTGAGGAATCTGTTATAGCTTAACCTGCTTCAAGATGTTGCATAGTACTGTAGACTGGGGTTTCATTTGAAGGGCTGTGGAACTCACAGCGTTGCTGACAGGTTTCATTTCCTTTTGAGTTGTTGAACTGAAATTCTCAATCTTCCAGGACTTGTTCTATTTTGTGGCAGACTATAAATTTCGTTTACTCAGTAGATCCTTGGGATTCTCATACCGCTTTTGCTGTCGTGCAATATCCAAGCTGTCTCCAGATTTTAAGATGTGGACATTTTGTAATAGTAGCCCAAAACCTGTTATTTAGCATGATGAAAGTAGGTAACTTCCACTTATGAGGTGTTACTTCCAGCATGCCTCGTAGATTGGGCAAGTTCTTCCCTGACTTCTGAAATGAGGATAATAGTTTTCATCCAACCAGAATCCAGATTCTGCCAAAATAGTGGTTTTGAGGTTTCATGAAGTATAACCGATCATCTGAGTCAGCACTTTGCCTTGTCTAGAGACTTGTGGTTGTCCCTGTGATCCTCTGAGAGTATTCACAGGTTAACGTAACTTTCATGATACTACGGAAGGAGACACAGTCTGCCCTGGTAGAATTAGAACTTGCATCTGATCCAGTCTCATCCAACATGGCTGCAAGCAACACTCCCTTGCAGCAACTTAGTGCTGCTTCCTCATCTCAGCACACCTGCTGGGCTGGCCCCTCCTGAGTCAGCCTTTTGAGTCTATCAACCAGGCCGGGCTCTCTCCCTTTCACACCTGAGTCTGATGATGAGGCTCATACTAATTGGAAGTCTCATCCATATAAAGGAACCTAACCAGTGTGTAGGTCTTTCCCTCCCCCTTCTAGCCAGGCTCGAAGGTGGAGGGTTGGGGGTGACACTTCTGCCTGGGTATTTTCTCCTTGCCTCCTACATGTGTCCTGCTTGGAGGAGCCCTCGTGCTTTGTTACATGTATGAACTTTATTTGATCTCTGTGTCCGTCACCCTTCTTAATCCTCTGGTCTTTCCTGTGAAGGGGGTCTTTTGGTTCTTATGCTTGTCTTCCATGTGTGGGTGTGTGTGCCTCCTGCAGAGTCCTGTTACCGAGAGATTTCTCTGTGGAGATTCTCTGTCTCCCCTCTCCCTTTCCAGCCGGGCAGTGAGGAGAATTCTTTGGCTTGAGCTCCTCCCTAGATGTTAATTCCCCCTATAATAAACCTCATAATTCATAATTTACCTCTCTCAGAGTCTGTTTTATCAATTCTTTGCTAAAAGATAAAGACCCCACATTTGGGGTTCACAGGTCCTCACTGAACCCCCAAGTCCTGCATCACTACTAAAACTTTATTTTTTGATTTCAACCTTGTTCTTTCTTAACTGTACTGTGGAGTTGTCAAGGGATCTATGGAATATATCCACTTATGTTTCTGTGATTTTGAATTTTTCATGTTAAATTTCTATCATCGTAGTAAATATCAGTGGATATATTCTTCATAACATATTAAGGTCTAGGTGGTTTTTGTTTTAAACTTAAAGGGGTTTCTGTGAGCTAAGGTGTTCTTGGCCTAGTGGAAACAATCCTGTATTAACATGTGTGGTGGTTAAGTTTTGTTGTAAACTTGAAATTTCTCTTTTAATACAATTCTTTCTATCGCTTCTGTTTCTCTAGAAAACCCTAACACAACATGTTTACCCTATTATCAGATTTCTTGGTGCCAGAGCTCAAAAAATTTGTGATTAACATTAACTAACCTGCTATTATACTACCTGAAGTTACATTTTTTTTAAAAAATTGTATTATTCATTTATTCATTCCCTCCCTCCTTCAGATGAGAGGGAGAGAGAAAGAAAGAGGGAGCACATGACAGAGAGAGAGAGAGAGTGAGTGTGTGTGTGTGTGTGTGTGTGTGTGTGTGTGTATGGGTGTGCCAGGGTGTGCGCCACTGGGCCCAGTTTATTGTTTTTTTTTTAATTTTAAAAATATATTTTATTTATTCATTTATTTATTTGAGAGAGAGAGAGAGAGAGAGAGGGAGGGAGGGAGGGAGAGAATGGGCACACCAGGGCATCTAGCTGCTGTAAACAAACTCCAGATACATGCACCCCCTTGTGTATCTGGCTTATGTGAGTCCTGGAGAATTGAACTGGGAACCTTTTGCTTTGCAGGCAAATGTCTTAACTGCTAAGCCATCTCTCCAACCCCTGTCCTCTGTGTTTTTTTTTTTTTTTTGTATTATGTGCAAATGTAATTAGTTTTATGTTTTCATAACTATCTGCAGTCTTTTTATTAAGTTCATATAATGTAAAACAAAACCAATTTGGACTTGGTCTCTGGATTAATGAGTAGGTTTTTAAAAGAAAATAGTTGACTTCTATTGTTACTGTTAATTGTATATGTGTTAGCTAAAACTGTTAAAATAAAGTATTGCCACTTAAACTTGTTGGACGCTTTCACTTTCCTAGACAGTTCAGATAAATACACTATAGAGCAGTTTGCATCTGAGGAAGGATTGCTGGATTGAGTTTTATTGCCATATTGTCTGAATAATACTATGTTTAAACACTAGAACCATGGTCATGGAGGGTAGTAAGTCATTGAGAGTCATGGAGAAGTCCTTCCTGAGAGAACTGTAGATTCCAAGTCCAGCTCTTATGCATTCCAGGGGACATGCTAGTAGAAGACTAGAGTGACTTGATTGTAACTTTCTCTTTCTGTTTTAATTTCTATGAATTGACATAATTAGTTAGATAAATGTATGATTGAGTGAAGTATAATCTTAACTCACAAATGCCCTTCTAAAACCTAATTTATTTTTTTAATCATGATTAAACTTTTATTGACAGTTTCCATCGTTACAGACAATAAACCATGATAACTTCCTTTACTCCCCCACTTTCCTCTTCACAAATCCATATGCATGGGCCACTTTGTGCATCTGGCTTTATGTGGGTACTGGGTAATTGAACTCAGGCTTTGCAGGCATGGACCTTAACTGCTGAGTCATCTCTCCAATCCTTTTCATTTCCTGTTTGATGGAAAAGCTTGAGAGGCACTGGTGTTAGTTCTTCCATGAAGGTCTGGTAAAATTCACCAGTGAATACATCTGGGCCAGGACTTTTTTTAGTTGGGAGATTAAAACCTGATTTTTAAGTTCACATTCTAGTCTGTATTCTTCATTTTGGTGAATGCGAGTCCCTGGTGGTCACTTCCTGCCGTTGTGTTTGTAACTGTTGTTTTGTCCTCTATCCCAGGTGGAGAAGGAAACATCTTCCCTTAATGACACATCTAGAAGAAAGTCAAGTGCTAAGAACATGGGAGAGGAATGCATTTAGAACTCAGTTCCTTTGATCTTTGTAGTAATACAGAGTAACTGGAAAAGTTTCTTTTAAATACGAGCAGTTTCCTTTGACCCTCAGTGTTTTGCTATCTGGGTGTATGCTTCAGTTTGCAGTACATTACAAGGCTGTTGTATGTTATGCATTGGAATGGAATTACATAGCTGTTTCCATTTCAGTGATACCATTTTTAAAGTATTTTATTTATTTGTTTTATTTATTTATTTGAGATGGGGCTGGTGGGGTGGGGAGACAGTCAGTGAGAATGGGTGTACCAGGGCCTCCAGCTACTGCAAGCGAAGTACAGATGCATGTTCCACCTTGTGCATCTAGGCTTACATGGGTACTGGGGAATCGAACCTGGGTTGTTAGGCTTCATAGGCATACACCTTAACCACTAAGACATCTCCAGCCCAGTGATACTATTTTTAATTCCCAAGTCCATATCATAGACTTTGTATGACATGGAGACACTCAGTTCTGGAGGTGTGAAGACATTTGGTTTCAGGTTTCTTGGGCTGCAGTCTTCTCTGCAGGAGGTATCCTACAAGACTGCTTCAGCTTGCTCCCACCTCCCAACAGGAAGAAGATACCCCTCCACCCCCCTCAGTTATGGTCTCACTGTAGCTCAGGCTGACCTGGAATTCACTGTATAGTCTCCAGGTGGCCACGAACTCACAGTGATCCTACCTTTGCCTCCCGAGTGCTGGGATTAAAAGCGTGTGCCACCATGTCTGGCTGGAAGGAGTTTTAAGGAGACACTGTAATCTGTACTTGATGTTCATTTACTACTAAAAAGATTCTCCCCTTGCATTTTGTTTACTTACTTTCCCCCTGAGGCTACCTGTCCAAGAACATCTAAGCACTTGTTGACTGTCTGCTCTTTAAGTCACTGTGTTCCAAAGTGTGTAGTCTTAACACCTGGAGTTGTTTTTTATTGCCCTTTCCAGCCCTTCTGTCTCATCTCCTGGGCATTTCTGTTTCAGGACATATGTTCTTCACTTTGTATAGATCTATCATTGATCATTTCAAGTTAAGGTAATTTTAGAGAGATGCAGTCACCACCACAGAGATAGCATTGCCTGGTGGGTTCTAGAGTTAGACTATATGGATTCAAATCCCCACCTTACTGTTTCTTTGAGTTAGAAGCATTCAGTGCTTTTTCCTCATCTGTGGAATGGGAATGATAACTAATTCATGGGGGTTGTATGTTTTGAGTAATATCTTCTGTTCAAATTCTGTCATATAGTAGCAATTGTATGAGAGAATGAGGGACATTTTGGAAAATACAAGTAAAATAAAAATATCTGAAATTTATTTCAGAGAGGGAGAGAAAATTGGCCAGGGCCTCAGCCATTGCAGTTTAACTCCAGACGCTTGGGCCACCTAGTGGGCATGTGTGACTTTGTGCTTGTCTCATCTTTCTGTGTCTGGCTTACATGGGATTTGGAGAGTCAAACATGGTCCTTAGGATTGACAGGCAAATGCCTTAACCATTAATCCATCTCTGCAGCCCTGAACATTTTTTTTTTGAACAGGTGTTGTATCATGTTTCCCATTCTGGTTTTGAACGCCTGATCCTCCTGCCTTAGCCTCCAGAGTGGGTTAATAGGCTGTGCCATTGTACTTAGCTCTGAACACTTAAAAAAATTTCATTTATTAATTTTTTTTGAGAGAGAGAGAATGAGAATGAGAATGGGCTTGTCAGGGACTCCAGCTATTGCAAACAAACTCCAGACACATGCATCATGTTGTGCATCTAGCTTACGTGGATATTGAGGAATTGAACCTAGGCTTTGCTGGCAAATGCCTGAACTGCTAAGCCATCTCTCTAGGCCTGAACACTTTTTTAAATTAATTTTCTTTTGTTTTAAAAATAAACTATATGCCAGGTGTGGTGGCACACACCTTTAATCCCAGTACTTGGGAGGCAGAGGTAGGAAGATTGCCAAGAGAGGCCACCCTGAGACTACATAGTGAATTCCAGGTCAGCCTGGGCTAGAGCGAGACACTACCTCAAAAAACCAAATTAAAAATAAATTTTACGAAGCTTAAACCACATACTAACTTTTTGCTCCTATTTTCTCCACTTATTTTTAAATAAATTAACATTTGGATATTTAAAAAATTATTTTCAAATGTTATCTTCCTTTAAGAATATGGGTTTGCTCTTTAGCTGTTGTTTCTCTTCCTTAGTGAGTGAAGTTACTTATGCTTCTTTTAATTGATTTCATAAATATCAGCCAGTATTTAGTCATACTGGTGACTGGTAGTAGAAGATAAAAAGTTTCTAATTTTAATTTTTAAAACCATTTTATTTTATTTTATTTATTTTTTATTTTATTTTTTTATTTTATTTTATGAGAGAGAGAGAATATATGAGTGTGCTAGGGCCTTTTGCCCCTGCAAATGAATTCCAGATGCATACCTCATGTTGTGCATCTGGCTTTATGTTGGTACTGGGGAATTTAACTCTGCAGGTTTGCAGGTAATTGCCTTTAACCTCTGAGCCACCTCCCCATCCTTATATTTTTTTAAATACAATATTTTTTGGTGGGTGGGGTCCATAATAGTTTAATTCGTGTTTTTCTTTTGTTTGATTTTACCTGGTCAGATGCAGTATGTGAGGTGCAGGTTTATGAGTGAGGCTGTGGAATCACTATTGTAAAATATGAGTTTCTCAGGGTGCAATGAGTGCTAGTGAGTTTAGAATGACCAATAGAGCTGATGCTGTCCTTGTCGTGCCTGGATCCACATGGTAATATGAGCTAGTTGTCACACTTTCATTTGCTTTTTCTCTTGAACTCTTTGGAAAATGCAGGCTTTGATTAAGCTTCTGCCATAGATGGCAGTTAGACTTAACTCCTCATGTTGTGTGTGTATATTTAAGTGTAGATTCCATATGTGAGAGAAAACAAAATACTTGTTTTTGTGAGTCTGACTTAATTTCACTGAACATGATGATCTCCAGTTCTTTCCATTTTTCTGCTGGTGTGTAACATAATTTTATTACTTTTAAAAATTTATTTATGAGAAAGAGAGAAAGAGGGAGAGAAAGGATAGAGGGATGGGTGTACCATGGCCTCTAGCCACTGCAAACTCTAGATGCACGTGCTACCTTGTGCATCTGGCTTTACATGGATACTAGGAAATTGAACCTGGGTCCTGAGGTTTTGCAGGCAAGTACTTTAACCACTCAGCCATCTCTCCAGCCCTAATTTTATTCTTTTCAGAGCTGAAATAGATGTTTACAGGTAAAAATCATAATATTAGTTTAGTATTAAACTAGTCTTGTTTTCCCAAAAAAACTTATGTTGCATTTTTAGTACAGTATTTATAGTAGTTAATTTTATAAGCTATAGATTTGATTTTTTTTGTAATTGTACAAGAGCCAGCTGAAAATTGTTCTACCAAGCTCTTTACGCCATTTATAAATGCATCCGCTTTATAATTTTTCTTACCTGCTGTTTATATGTTAGACATTGTGCTAAAGACTTAATTGTGGGTGAAAACCAGACATGGTCCTTGCCTCACAGAAATTATAAGTCATCACAGTCTCCAATGCAGTTCTGATATGAATGGCAAAGATTTATTGTGTGTTTACTGTGTGCTGGGAGTTACACATATATTGAGTCATTTAGGCCTTTTATGTGCTCCAAGTCACAGATTAGTATGTGACAAAGATGAAATTTAGATCTGCCAACCTGGCCCCAAAAGTTTCACGTTTATCCACTGTCCTAAACTGTGCAATTACAATAGATAATTACGGCCTAATTTAAATGGATTATTAATAGGCAACTTTCTGTAAGTGTGAGCATGGATGGAATGAAAATGCTCATTTCTATGGTAGCACAGAATGCTCACCTGGCTTGGTCATGGTAGGGTCGGTAAAAGTGATTCCAAGAAAGTAAAATTTTATTGAAACAGCTTTCACTGCCTTTTCAGAGTTAAAAATTGGCATTTATTTGCAAGGAGGAAGAGAGAGAGAATATGAATGAATATTAATGAAAGAATGAGAGAGAATGGGCACAACAGGGCCACTTGCTACTGCAAACAAACTCCAGAAACATTTGTCTCTTTAGGCATATGGCTTTATGTGGGTACTGGGGATTGAACCTGGGCCATCAGGTGCTCTTAACCATTGAGCAATCTCTCCAGCCATACAAAGTAACGGATGTTTTCATGGCCTCTTTGTTCATTTGTGTCGCTATATTCTGTTCTTATTTTTTCTCCTTCCCCACTATCCTTCCTGACTGTCCCTCCAGCTGTCCCCCTTTGCTTCTCCTATCTAGTCCCCCCTTCTGCCTTCTTTTTACATGTAACAAGCTGGTGTGGTGACTTGGCCCTGGTAAAATTCAGGAAGTGGAAAATTCTTGAGCCTGAAGCCAAGAGTGAAACTTTGTCACAAAACAAGACAGAGAGAGGAAAGACACTTTAGCAAGCCCCCCCCCCCCCAATTTTTGTTGTGGAATGCTGCCCTCTAGACATGACCTGGCCTTTCCCTCTGGAACTGTGACCATATGTGATTACCTGCCCAAGATTGGGTCCATTAACATCCTGCCACTGAGCAGGAAGGAGCTCACAATGTTTTCCCAATCTCCAAGCATGTATAGATAGTTTATCTGTTGTTAGGAGAGGGCTTATAAGCCACACTACTTCCCAAAGATTTGTAGACATTGAATGATTCCTAGGGAAGGGTCTCATGAGGCCACACCTCTTCTCAAGGATCTATAGACATGCTAACAGTTACTAGGAGAGGGTCACATGAAGCTGTGACTCTTCCTAAGGATGTTATATTTCACGTGGTTAATGATTGTTGCAACAGTGAGGGGCTCATGAGCTCTCCCCCAGGATTTATAGGAGATGAATGATTTCTAAGAGAAGGAGCTTGTAAGACCTTGGCTCTCCCAAGGATATATAGACAGTTAATAGTAGCTGGGAGAGAATTTTTTTCTTCAGTGGTATAGCTGCTGTAAGTTGCTTTGCTCCTATAAATAACTCCAGTTAAACTCATTGATTCACTTTTTTTTTCTGCCACTGATGCTTATGTGAGGTGAGGAGACATTTGTTTACATCGCCTCAAAAGTCCAGACAACAGCCAATTATCAAAATATTCTTTAAAATTAAATTCAGATTTTAAGATTTAAATGAAGGGTGGTGGTGGGCATTCACTTGCAACATTCCTAGTTACTCTAGAGGCTAAGACAGGAGGATCATTTGAGCCTGGTAGTGAGACCTTGTCAGTGGATGGATGAAAGAAAGGAAGAGAGGGGGAGGGGAAGATTAGGTTGGTCCACCTTGTCTACTAAGGTTATTATATAGAAAGACTTAACTGATTCTGTGCTACTTGGATGAGTTTAAGTGTAGAAGCAGCTTTGTTGATCATTTTTATTTGTTATCATAGTGTAGCAGTAATTAATATTTCTAAATTCCTGCAACATAAAATGAGCATAAATTAAGAAAAAAGGATGTTTTATAGTCTACATTTTATAATATTAAGGCTTTAATGAAGTATTCTGTATTCAGATGAAAGTAAGATTTATAAATCAAATAATAACTTAGATAGAAAGTACAGAATTGAACAGTTTTTGTAATCTCTCCATGATTCAACTTTTAGTAATTATTTTTAAAAATTATTAATTGTGAGTGCTTTGCATCTTTCATCACATGGGAACACTTACTTTTTAAACATCTTTTTTTGGAAATATTTCCATGATCAATAATGTAGTATGGCTAAAAAGTTAGTATAATGATTCTGGTGATATTGTTTTATCTATATAATGTATATCATCTCAGTTTTCATTGTTATTTTTATGGTTGTATCATTTTATAGAGTTCAAAACTTTCTGTCTTGTTTTAATTGTTAATTTGTTTGAGTGCTAGATAACAGGCATGTACCACTTTACCTGGCCAGAATTCACATCTTAATCAGGAGTTTCAAAGGGTCAGTCAGGTTTAATTGCTTTTACTAGTATGATAATTTTTTTTTGTGGCACACACCTTTATTTTTTAAAATATTTTATTAACTATTAAGGATATTATATTATCTGTGGTTAATGATTGTTGCAACAGCAAGGGGCTACCTTGTGCATCTGGCTTATGTGCGTAGTAGGGAATTGTACTTGGTCCTCAGGCTTTAGTTAGCAAATGCCATCTCTCCAGCACACGCCTTTAACCCTAGCACTCAGGAGACAGAGATAGGAGGATCGTTGTCAGAGTGAGTTCCAGGTTAGCCTGGACTAGAATGAAATCATTCGTGTGTGTGTGCACATGTGTGTGTGTGTGTGTGTGTGTGTAAAACTCTACAACAAACAGTGGAGGAGAGACAGAGCAGGAAGAAGGTGCAAGGAGTGCTGGAAGGCTGTGAGGAGATGAAAGGTTAAGAAGCTGGTCATGGGAGTCACCCACAAAGGTTAAAAGAGAAGAGTGGTCATCGAGTTAGTGGCTTTTCTACCCATTCCCTCCCTCTTCTGTATATGGAGATGGGGAGCATGTGTCTTTGTAACCAGCCTCTAGCACTAAGTACAAACATGAAGTTAAGTCCTTCCTGACTTGGTTCCCTGTGACTTCCAGCCCATAGGCTTAGTCACTTCCTTAGCCACACTCCTGCTTTGTGACCAGTGGAGGTGGTGTTTCTGAATTTGAACTCTTGGTTAAACCCTTTCTTCCAGTCACGGTGAACATGTGACCACAAATGCGATGATTTAACCTAGACCTTGGTTCCTTAGCCTGGTCCCGGAAAATGCAGATGTCACTTGTCCCTTCAGTCTATCATTTTTATGAACTCTGCTGTGGGCGGGGAAGCTCCTGCAGAGGGGTGCGGCACGGCAGGGCCAAGCGGGAGGGGATGCTCTCACAGGGCCCAGTGGAGAAAGTGGAGTTCTTATTGCCACGAGCAATTGCAAGGCTTGGTGCGTCCTTCCCAGGAAGCTGGAGTCTGCCCCCTCCCCCTTCACCTGTAGTTTTGGAGGTGGGTTCCGAGGTCCAGGCCTGGCGCAGTGACTGCATCTGGAAGGGCAGAGGCCTTCGAGCTCAGCGCACGTGCAAGGCATGCTGCTTTTCGCGGCCCTCCGCGATCACGAGTGGATCTGGGCTAGAGGTGGAAGGGACCCGTGCAGAGGACCCCCCCCCCCAGCATGCAGAGCCCCCGCAGGCTGGTTGCTGGCACAGTTGGCCTGGCATAGTGGAGTAGGTGGCAGGGGGTTTATTGGCACTCACCCAACCCAGCGCAACTGATGAGGGGTCCCCCCCAACTCATGCTTCTCCTCCCCACACCCACACCCTTCCAGCTCACGGAGTACCACTTTCACTGGTGCTCTCAAAGCTCCAGAATAATTCTTTTTATTTATTCCTTCCTGGTATAAGGAATTAAACCCAGAGGCCTGCATAGTGGCAAGTGCTTCACCATTGAGTCACACCCTCAGGTCCTGTTATAATAACTTAATGTTAATTTAAATATTCAGAGTGAGGGCTGGAGAGATGGCTTAGCAGTTAAGGTGCTTGCCTGTGAAGCCTAAAGACCCAGTTTTGATTCTCCAGGTCCCATGTAAGCCAGATGTACATGGTGGTGCATGCGTTTGTTTGCAGTGGCTAGAGGCCCTGACATGCCCATTTTTTTCTCTCTTTCTCTCCCTGTCTCTAATAAGTAAATAAAATTAAAAGAATACATCTTAAATATTCAGAGTGATAGTTTTATTTATATTTTATGATCTCACTGGTTTATTTCCTTTATATTACAAACTTGAAACAGCTTTTATTACCATCCTATTTGATGAGATCTATCTTAACCCTTGCTTGCTTGGTGACATTTCTTTTCTCTCATTATAATCACTCTTTTAAGCCAGTATCCTTGTGCATCTGTTCCTCAACCCTTTGGAGGTTAATGCATTCTTCTGCTTTTTGTTCCTTGCTGTTATTATTCTCTTTGTCCTTTTCTGTACTCATTGCCAAATTCTGTGTGTAGTTCAGGAGTCTGCTTTGAAACCTCTTATCAACCACACTGTTCCTTTCATCAGTGCTCTGACACACACCTCCTACTAATCATATAGGTGAATGTGTGCAGAGAAAATATTTTTTAGCTCTAGTTGCATGGAATTTGCCCTAATCTTCATGTATTTCTCACATGTATTCATGTTTATTTATTCATTCCGCTGTTGTGTATTGTGTAAACAATATGGCTAACCTGCAAACGCATTGCAGTTAATATTTCTCCAGACTAATATTGCTTCATGATCAAAAATATTTCAATGACTGCTTCTAGGCTGTAATACCTTGTTTGACCCTATGCCTAAGAATGGCAGTGGGAAGGATTGGCAGAAACAGTATCCAGATGTATATGAGATAGGTATGTCCCATAGCTCTTTACAATATCACTATTAAGAATAAAAGTAAACTTCATGGAGTTACCTTTTACAACAGAAGCAGTTGCAGGGTTTGGACAACTATTTAGCTTGGTTGCTAGTCCTTTAGTTGAAGTGACAGCCTGACTCCATTTAGACCCATTACTCTCCTTGAATGGTACCCCACAGCCTGGGTAATGATAAATGTTTAGTGATTAATGATTTATAGTTCCAGGGGATTCTGGGTGGTTTCTGGTTTCTTTGAGGAAGGACAGTTTTCTGTCTTACTGGGCTTCTTAATTCTTCATCTTTACTGTGATGGTTTTAAATTAGCAGAATACTAGGTATCACATGGAATTTTAATTAACTAAGGTTGAATGTCTTGTTTTGAAGCAGTGTGATTTTGGAGGCAATGCAGTACTGTGTGTAAGAATCTGAGAAGCCAAACAGCTTTTAACCATCTTTTGTAAAGTTTATACTCCTCCCCCTTTCTCTTTCTTGTGTTAAGCTGTAAGGAAAAATACATGAAGAGCTATTTTGAAAAATTGTTAGCTTTGTTATTTTCATTTTTCATACTTAAAAATTTAAATGAACTATTTCATTGATTTACTTTTCATGTGGCTTGGTTTCTACCAGTTCTAACAGAAATATAAGTAGATCTTTTTGTTAAATATTTGCCATTTATCAAAGGATTTGTTTCCAGTGTATTGATTGTGGCTAATGATAGTATCAATAAATATTATTATTATGAGGATTTTTTTGAGACCAGCACTCATTCTTGCCTAGGCTGACATGAAACTCACTTTGTAGCCCAGACTGGCTTCAAACTCACAGCAGTCCTCCTTCCTCAGTCTCCAAAGTGCTGGGATTAAAGGCACATGTCACTGTGCTTGGCTTCATCATGAATTAAAAAAAAAAAAACTTGTGTTAATTTGCAAGCAGAGAGAGATAGAAGAGAGATAGATAGAAAGATGGGTGGGACAGGGCCTCTAGCTGCTGCAGATGAACTCCAGATGCATGTACTACTTTGTACATCTGGCTTTATGTGGTATTAGAGAACTGAATTTGGTTCATTAAACTTTGCAGGCAAGCGCCTTAACTCCCGAGCCATCTAACCTGAATTTTTTTTTTAAATTTAAAACCGTTAAAAGAATAAACAGAACACTCTGATGTTTAATCATTAGAAGTAACGATGAAAGAACTGGTCAGGAATGACCATCTACTTGTGTTTAGTTAGCAGGACTTCTGAATAACCTCTCTAATGCTCTGTTCTATCCCCCTTCCCCAGGGTTTTACAGACAGCCCTCATTACAGTGACCACCTGAACGACAGCCGATTAGGGGCCCATGAAGGCTTGTCCCCAACGCCTTTCATGAACTCAAATCTGATGGGTAAGTTGGTGATTCTGTTCTCAGATACCTTTGTTTATCCCTTTGTCCAAGAAGGACACATAAGTATCGGGAAGGTGGCTCTGGAGTTGCTCGAGGTATTCCGACTGTTCTTGCTCCCTCATCTTGAGTGACGATCTTGAGTGGGGCTTTTTTTTCTTGCTGTCGGAAGGAAGTTTCAGCGTCTAACTCCTCTTTGGCAGTGTCTATGATCACACAGGCATTATGTTTGCTGAGCCCAAGAGCCTTCTTCAGAGGTGGTTATGATTCACTGTTTGTTTCACAGGTGTATGTATATGGCATTCAAAAATACAGGACAGTAAATTTAGGCAATTTTTACTTGCATTGGACCATACTTCTTTTGACCCTATTTAATACAAACACTATTACCATTTGATCCTGTATAGAATTTATTTTAAACATGTGGGTTCTTATTAAGGGTGTTTGGAAGCTATGGTTTGTTTAGTGAAATGTAATTCAGAGGGGAAGCCCTCACCTAAACCTGATCTGTACGTTTTGTGAAGACAGTCCTGTGTATTCAGTCTCTCTCTCTCTCTCTCTCTATTTACTTACTTACTTACTTATTTATTTATTTATTTATTTGTTTGTTTATTTATTTATTTATGAGAATGGGCACACCAGGGCCTCCTGCTACTGTAGATGATCATCAGACACATGTGCCACCTTGTGCATCTGCCTTATGTAGGTACTGGGGAATTGAACTTGGGCCCTTAGGCTTCGCAGGCAAGTGCCTTAACCTCTAAGCCATCTCTCTAGCCCCATTTTTTTTTTCTCTTAACCACATGAAGAAGTGTCTTTCTTCCCATCTTTCTCAAGTGTAAGTTGAAAGTACTTCAGCTTGAAATAAGCTCATGTTTTATTTTTTTAAATTTCTCCCAGTTTAGATGTCATTCATATTTATTTTTAAAATTACTTCTTAAAATTTTTACGTGTGCGTGTGCATGCGTGCACACATTCCTCGCCCCTCCCTAGTCTCTTGCTGCTGCAAACAAATGCCAGGTAATTGGACTACTTTTTGCATCTGGCTTTCATGGCTTTAGCAGCCTTTGTAAATAGGCTTCATTAACTGTGGTGCCATCTTCACAGCCCCGCTTTTTATATACAGAACACATACACATACCCATTCACTCACTCTCACTTAGGCTCTTACAAAATATGATTGTAAAGAATCTTTGCTTTGTAGCATTTTTCTTTTTTATTCTCAAGTTAAGCACCTTGTACAAAGCTTTATTTAATCTGTTGTATAATTGCCATTATGTTCTTTAAACATAGAAGTTTTGCATCATTAACATTGATTTCATTACTCTGTTTCTCAAGGTCACATGTATTGTGACCTTAGAATTGTTCCTTTGAGACACAGTCATGCTAACTTCAGTGGGTTACCCAAATCCAAACTCCTGGTAGCCAGATTTTTATAATGGACTTTCCACAGTCTTTGTTTTTTCTCTTTTCTTCTATAGTTTTGAGGAGTCAGAGTTTAATATTCTGGTATGGATTTTGTCTATGGTATTTGACAGTTTACAGCCAGAATCATGACACCGGAGGGGAAAAATATCTAATCAGCAGTAAACATTGCATTTATCATCAGAAGAGGTGCAATACAAGTGACCTTGAGAAACTCCAATAAAACTTGGAATTTCGTTTAGAATGAAGAAGTTATTTGGCCAAGGAAAATTCATTAATTGATTAAAAAACAATTTCTGTTGAGTTTACTATCAATGTAAAATTGACTAAATACGCCTATATGGCTTAGCAGTTAAGATGCTTGCCTGCTAAGCCTAAGGACTCACATTTGATTCCATAGTACCCACGTAAGCCAGATGCATATGATGGCGTATGCTTCTGGAGTTCATTTGCAGTGGCTAGAGACACCCATTATCTCTATCTGCCTCTACACACACACTCTCTCTTTCTCTCTTTCTCTCTCTCTCTCTCTCATGAAATGCATGTTATTGAAATTAAGCCATATAGATTTCTTTTTCATTATAACTTTCCCAAGTAGCATTTAATTTATATACAAGAGTAATCGGGCAGTGAAAGTCAGTGCTTTGTAGCTTTGGGTGGAGCTCAGACTTGTTACAGCTCAGACTTGTTACTTGAAACTGTCATTCTAAACTCTGAAGTATCTGAAGCTGCCTGTTTGGTATTTCTGTTCTTACCTTTGGTCTTAGCTTACATGGTGACTCAAGCTCAGTGGAACTACATCCTTACTACTGCTTTGAGCCAGGATGACCATTAAAGTTGTGGGAGACAGATCAGGAATTACTTGACATCTAGGAGATATGCATGCTAGTCACTTGTTCTGAGCAGCTGTTAACTAAAATTGTTTCTGTGATTCAATTTGGGGTAAAATTTTCTCCTTAGAAGCAGTCATGAGCATGTGCTTGCTGGACTCTTTAATTTTCAGAGAATTATTGGAATACTTTTATACGCATTCATATTCTGTAAAACCCATATCTAACCTTTAAATAAGATGATTTGTAAATTGTACATTTCCTCACTGGCAAATGAAAGAGACTATATTCATCTGAACTACCTTGTGTAATGAGTCAGGAGAGCTACTTAGTCCATATGTTCTTAATTAAATTGTTTTTATTTCATTTTATTATTATTTTTTTTTTTACGTTTGATCTTAGCCAAAAGGCCAAGAAGTAATTTAAAAGAAAATGAGGGCTAGAGAGATGGCTTAATGATTAAGGCGCTTACCTGTGAGGCCTAAGAACACATGTTCAAATTTCCAGGTCCCACATAAGCCAGTCACAAAGTGACACAAGTGTGCAGTGTTGCACATGCACCACAAGGGGGTGCACGTGTCTGGAGTTCGGTCACATCGGCTGAAAGGCCCAGGCACCCCATTTCCCCCCAGCCCTCTCTTTCTCTGCCTCATTCTCTCTGTCTCTCTCTCATAAATAAAATAATAAAAAACATTTGAAACAGAGTATCATGTAGTCCAGGCTGGCCTCAAACTCCCTATGAAGCTGAGGATGATCTCGGACTTCGTTCTTCCTGTCTCCATCCTCTCAAGTGCTAGCATTATAGGAAAGCAGCACCATGAGGTGCTTAGAATCAGACTTTGGGCTTCATGCATGCTTCAAGCATTGATCAACTGAGCGCAGTCCTCAGTCTCAGTCATTGAATTTTTAATCACCTAATTTAAAGGAGGGAGAAATGACTTAGAGATCATTATGCTCAAAAGGGATTTACAAACCATTGGCAGTATGTGATTTACCATACTGCCCTTTATTGTCAGTAAAAATGATTAAATGAGGCATCTCCATATGGTAACTTTCTCTAAATAATGTGCATGACAGTGGCATTTCTTTTGGAAATGAATGTCTCTAAAATTGTAGTGCAGTTTCATAGAGCAACAGGCAGCTCAACTTGATGTGAGAGAAAATGTTTCTACTGTTAGATGCCCAAATATATGGATTTTTATAGCACTAGATGGAGTTGCAATGGAGAATTTGCTTTTCTAGCTTAAACTCCTTTAGGGGTGTTTCAGTTGGGAAACTGAAACTGCTAAAGCTCTGCTGATAGCATTTGGAAATTTTAGAAGCATTTGAACCATCAGTACCTAACTAGCCGCCAGAGTAGGTACACATGGGTTGGTGCCAGGTGTGGCGAGTGCTCAAAAGCAGTAAGGCTAATAGGAGAGTGGTATCAAACATTTTTGTCTTTGCTGTCAACATTTCAGAACACCATTAAACAGGGGAGGGATCGTACATCTAGGGAATGTTGTTGTTTTGAGTATTCAGCCATAAGCACATTTGCCTGGCAGCACTGTTTGTGATGGAGCTTTCAAACACTTTAATGCTTGCAAAAATAGAAAATTTTGTCTAATAAGGGCAGATAATAATTCAATAATGAGCACTTTGTCACAGAAAGTTCAGTTCTGTATATTTGAACTTTTATATAGGAAGTAAAGCAGTTATTCTGTGTCAGTGTTTCTTTTTATGAATTTCAGAATTATCCTGTTGATTTGTCCGTTTCAAGTGAAATACATATGTTTTTGGGGGCACATAACTAAATAGTTAGCTTCAAACACCTCTGTATTCTATTAAAGCTTTGAACAAAACTTTGTCCATAGTGAGCTGTAGTAGTGTTACCATATAGCTTTGGCTGTTTTCAGGCCTCCCTGTTTTGGTTCATTTTTCCACTCCTGGGTCCCTTGTTAATTTCAGTAACTTATTTTTCTTTACTTATTGGTAATTGGTCATATTTTTGGTGATGACAGGACTATCTTATTAATTGACCATAGAAATGAATTATTTCATGGAAGTACAGACTTCTCATTCCTCAAACAATTTCTACTCTTTGCTTGTCACTGCTTATATTCATTGTTGGAAAGGGAATATATGTGGTTAAAAACAGAGGAAATAAAACATTACATCATCTTGAATTTTTCTTTTCTCTGAGACTCTCAATTACTATCTCTCTGAGAGCCCATTTTGCCTCTAGAGCTATTCTGTGAATAACTCTTGAATGGCAATAGCATGTGGAGTAATGGGGGAAGTGGAGGCTGAGAGGACTAGAAAGCAGTCTTTACCTTTCTGACAGGTAATACTGGCTATACTCAAGGTATTTGGTAGCTCTAGAATTTTATAACTCTATAATGTCATAAAGTATCTTTTATTTAGCCTTGGAAAAAGCCTCAATTTAGAGTTACAATTGCTATTTTGCAGTTTTTGAAAACAAAGGCAGAGGAAAAGTATGTGTTTTTTCCTGAAGTCACAGAGCCAGTAAGTCATACAACTGAATGTAGAGAAACCTATGTCTCTTGCTTCTTTGGTTCAGTGCTTTTTCATTCATATAAGATAATCATTCTACCTGTGTAGTACTTCTAGGTTTTGTTTTTTGTTTTTTGTTTTTTTTTTAATCAGACTAGCATTTTCCTAGCCACAGTTACGGAGATCTAGTCTAGAGAGATGGCCATGAAGGAAGGTTTCATAATGAAACTTTAGTCAGTATTGTAGATCCATTGTTCCTATTAGAGGAACAGCTTATAGTTCTGTATGTTAAAGATTTTCAGGAAACCTTGTTTATCCTAATACATCCCAGATTCACAGGCTATATTGAAGACTTTTTATAGAAAGTACCATTAGCTCCTAGGAAACTAGTTTTCCATGGGACACATGCTGGAAAGTGCTTTCCATATAAGTGAAAAGTAATCTTGCTATAAATTTTTCTACTCATAGTAGACATCATAGTTAATTTATTTCTAGTTTAAGTACATTGTTGTTGAGCCCATGTGTGTTGGCTTGAATGTAAAATGTCCCCTGTAGACTCATGTGTTTAAATACTTAACCCCAGTTGGTGGCTCTATTTGGGAAGTTTGTGGAACCTTTAGGAGATAGGTAGGGCCTGTTGGAGGAAATGTGTCACTGAGGATGGGTCTTGAGTAGTTACAGCCCAGCCCCACTTACATTCATTTTCTCTCTACTTCTTCCCTGTTGCTGTGATGATGTGAATTGCCTTCCTTCTCCTGCCATGGTGGAACTTTCCCTTGAAACTTTTAAGCCAAAGGTAAACCCTTTCCTTCCTTAAGCTGCTTCTGGTTGTCTGTTTTGTCCCAGCAACAAGAAAGTAACTAATATACTGTGCTTATACATTGACGTGTTGGTGAACCAGCTGTTCTTCTATTGATGCTGTTATCTTTTTGTCTAGCTGCACCCTTCTCTACCCCAGGATTTAAAGCACTCTTCTGGTACGAATAACTATATGTTATTTCCCCTCCATTGCAACAGAGGTTTCTGTGAGCTCTTTTGGGTGTTTAAGCCCTGGTTCATCCCCCCCCCCCAATGCATTAAGTATTCAGACAACCAGATTTCAAGGAACACCCTTTTGTAGAGTTTATTGCCTGCACTATAGTTTGTGTCAAACCCAGAAGTCCCCTGCCCAACAAACCTCTGCCCTTAATGACATCTAACTTTGACATATGCCATCTAACTTTGATGTATGTGAAGTTCCTTCTGCTAGATGAGGTGATGAATATGATAACAATTATGCTTGCGGGAACCAGTTTGGTTTAAAGTGTGACCTTGACAGTATTGTGTAAGGATGAGTCTTTCATATTTTCTCCATGTTACATTAACCCTATATCTCATAAAAGGATATAATCTTCATTGATCTGCATCCTTGGAGTTTGGCTGCTTGTAAACATGAAATGTCAGCTTCAAGAGAAACTTAACTGAGAGAGACCTAGTTGCAGTAGAAGCCATGAAAACCAGAATGACTATTCAGCAAATACGGCCATGACCCTCTTGTTTCTAATTTTAGCTCATAGTTCCTTTCAACTATACTGCCCCCAACCCTGCTGTCTATGTGTTTATGTAATGCCTTTGATACCTTTTTCCTCATTATAACTCTTTCCTCCTGCTGCTGTTGTCTAGACCCTGGTTAGTGAGTTCAACTTATTGCCTATATCCATATTTTTCATGGATCTAATAATCAGTTTATGCTGCCATTCAGTGTGTGAAAAGAACTATGCTGGGCAGGAGGGGAATCTAAAATAATAACTTGTCTTTAAGATTTGGCTCCTTTAGTATAGTAAGGGAGGTAAATTCAGAATTTCAATAATTATTGTACATGGGACAGTGTGATTGATACACAGAAATTCTTACAGACGTTAGAGATGAAGATTAAGTATAACCATAAGTCAGGAACCTTTAAAGGTGGATAATTCCCTGAATTGCTCAGAAGTATTTTTATTACAAGTGACAAAAGCTAGGTGAAGCAAAAGTTGTCACTTACTAACTTGTATGTTCAAAGAAGGCTAGACATAGACTGATTTGGGTGTGGAGGATCCAGCAGTTGAAACTTTGTTAGGTTTCTTGACCTGTGTTCATTGAATGAATTGAAACTTTAGCAACGTAAAGTGGGCCACAGAGAAAGGATTTGAAAAATTGGGAAGAGTAGGAGTATAGTGCCCTGATCTTGGTTTCTCTTCCTTTGTTCTTCCTATCCTTCATCCCTCTTAACTTTCTTTTCCCTCTCCTTCCCCCTTCTCTTTTCTCCCTCCACTTCCCCTTTCTCATTTCTTCCTAAAATGGATCCCACAGCCTTGTCTCAGATAAGGCAAGCACTGTACCACTGACCTATGCTCAGCCTCATTCTTTGTTTCTCCTTTTTATTTTCATCTCAGGAAAATATGTGGTTTAAATATGTCCGTCAGTTCACATTTGAATCTTCCTGATTTTTCTCCTCGGTTATTAGTGGACTGGCTTAGATCTTAAAATTATCAAGTGGCTGTGTCCTTGATTAATTGGTTCTTTAACATCATATTCATGGGCTTCTTGAAAATTTGAATCTCTTGGATAATAATTTAGCTTACCAACTTACAGTGTATTTTTGATATTTCCTTTGTATTAAGAGATATTTAATGGGCTGGAGAGATGGCTTAGCAGTTAAGGTGTTTGCCTGCGAAGCCTAAGGACTCATGTTCAACTCTCCAGGTCCCATATAAGCCTGACACACCAAGTGATGCAAAGTTGCATGTACACACAATCTGGAGTTCAGTTGCAGTGGCTGAAGGCCCTGCCATGCCAATTCTCTCTCTCTCTCACTTGCTCTCCTGCATTACAAAAAATGAGATATTTAATAGTAATAATATTGGTTCTGGCTTAAGTCAGTCACAGTGTTCTGAATGACATTTTATGTGCTTGTGCTTCTGCTCATGTAAGATGCAAGGGGAAAAGTGGGTGGAAGAAACATAGGCCTGTGTATTAAATATCATATATTTGGGAATGAGTTTTTCCATTTCACAGTTTTGTCCCATTTTTAAAGTTTCTAGCTTAATGACTATTTTTAATGTTTATACTTTTCTAGTGGTCCATAGGCATCAGTCTGAGAAATGGTTCTTCATGAGTTTTCACATTGCTTGGGTCTAGCCAACTCTACACTGAAGCTGTTCTTGGTTCTCTATATAATAGAATAGATGACGGTGGCTGAGGATATTTGGTTACAAGATATTTGGAGAATTAAACTAAGGAATTTTTGTAAACTAAATGCATGTAATTTGAGAAGTGCACCTTTGCATGCAGTTTGGAGTTTGGGAACTAGAGCATAATTATTAGATCACACCTCCTACATAGTAATATTTTAGCATAATTCATTGCTTGTAGTTATAGTGATGATAATAACGGTTTTCCTGAGTGCTTTATTAAAAACAAGTACTCCTTGGTGTTGGAAGTAGAATAGGCCTAAGAGGTGGGAGCTCAGCTGCGAATGCTGATAAATAAAATGGTTATCACTAAGTCGAGAAATAGGGAATTGTCCCTGGCATTCTCCCCTGCTGTTTCCAAGTACAAAGTTAGACTAGCTTAATTAGTGGCCACAGTCTTTTTGCATAAAAATTTAAAAATTTGAAATGATATGCCGAATTGGTTTTGTTTCAGTTGTACAGTGTTATTTGAAAGTATTGTACTCTTACCTTTCAGTTGGGTAGGTTTTGGTCTCTGTTATAAGTGAAGTCCTTCCAGTGACTTCTGCTTTCTGTGAAGTGTCACTTCAGTAATTCTTTTTGTTAGAAAATTCATCCTTTGTTTCTCATAACTCTTATGTTTTGTAACTTCCTGGGTTTTTTGTGGTTTTAGGTTTTTATGTATACTAGAAGTTGCCATTCTACCTATATTTAAAGCACACACATAATATATATTTGCACATACATATATACACATATATATATGTACATGTATTATATATATATTTGGGATTGAGTTCATATGTAGTCATTTCCTTTTGGAAAGTGGCTGGGGAGGGGCTACTGCCTTGTGGTGTGGTGTGGTGATTTTTTTCCTGTCTTTCTTGTGTTACATACTTGTTTTTCATTTTGAGAATACCTCTGGAGGATTGTCAGACTCTTCAGGTTCTAAAAATATCTAGGGAGTCACAATTAAATGGAAGTTAGAATACAAGGACATTTCATAGCAAATTAAGTCAGTTATTTTTTTTTACAGTTAATTATAAATTTTAGTATCTTTTGCATACTGTCTTATCTCTGAGATCAGCTGTCAGCAAACCTTGACAAAGAGCTGGACAATAAATATTATAGGGATTGTGATCGATAGCTAAAATCAATGATAATATAATAACCGTTTAAAACTGGTTCCTGATTAGGGCCAAATCTGCTTGCAGTCATGTGAATAATAACATCTAGGGCTGGAGAGATTGCTTAGTGGTTAAGGTGCTTGCCTGCAAAGCCTAAGGACTCATGGTCGATTCCCCAATACCCACATAAGCTAGTTGTACATGATAGGGCATGCATCTGAGTTCATTTGAAGTGGTTGGAGGCCCTGGCATACCCATTCTTCTCCCCCCAACCACCCTGTCCCACTTCTTTGTCTTTCTCAAATACATAAATAAGTAAAAATAGTTTAAAAAAAAAAAGAAGAATGACAGCATCTGTAGAGGCTACATTGTGCAGGCACCAGAATCATATCCTTAGGCACTGATAGGAAGATGTTAGAAACAAAGAAAACCCATATACGAAGCATCCAGAGAAGTACACAAAATTTGTTCTGGTTTATGTTTAGAAATGTTATCTAAATACAGTGATTGGCTTGGGTCACTTTTAAAAAATATTTATTTATCATTTAAAACATATTTATTTATTTGAGAGTGACAGAGAAAGAAGCAGAATAGAGAGAGAGAATGGGCACACCAGGGCCTCCAGCCACTGCAAATGAACTTCAGACACATGCGTCACCTCGTCATCTGGGTTATGTGGGTCCTGGGGAGTGGAGCCTCGAACCAAACCGGGGTCCTTAAGCTTTACAGGCAAGCACTTAATGACCAAGCCATCTATCTTACTGGCCATGGCTACTGAGTTTTCTTCCTACTCACACAGAAGCCCAATCATCTGCAGATAGGATCCAAATATGAGAGAGAACATATGACACTTGGCTTTATGCGCCTGGGTTACCTCACTTAGTATAATCCTTTCCAGATCCATCCATTTTCCTGCAAATTTCATAACTTCAATTTTCTTTACCGCAGAGTAGAACTCCATTGTATAAATGTGGCATATCTTCATTATCCATTCATCAGTTGAGGGACATCTAGGCTGGTTCCATTTCCCAGCTATTGTGAATTGAGCAGCAAGAAACATGGTAAAGCATGTACTTCTAAGGAAATGAGATGAGTCCTTAGGATATATGCCTAGGAGTGCTGTAGATGGGTCATATGGTAGATCAATTTTTGCCTGTCTTAAGAACCTCCACACTGATTTCCACAATGGCTGGATCAGATTGCATTCCCACCAACAGTGTAGAAGGTTTCCTCTTTTTCCACATCCTCGCCAGCATTTATGGTCATTTGTTTTCATGATGGTAGCCAATCTGACGGGAGTGAGATAGAATCTCAATGTAGTTTTAATCTGCATTTCCCTGATGACTAGGGATGTAGAACATTTTTTTTAGATGCTTATATGCCATCTGTATTTCTTCTTTTGAGAACTCACTATTTAGTTCCATATCGCATTTTTTAATTGGCTTCTTTGATTTCTTATTATTTTAAGTTTTTATGTTCTTTGTATATCTTAGATATTAATCATCTATCAGATGTATAGCTGGGAAAGATTTTTTCCCATTCTGTAGGTTGCCTCTTTGCTCTATTCACAGTGTCCTTTGCCATACAAAATCTTTGTAATTTCATGAGGTCCCAGCAGTTAATTTGTGGTTTTAGTGCCTGAGCAATTGGGGTTATATTCAGAAAGTCTTTGCCAAGACCAACTTGTTGAAGGGTTTCTCCTACTTTTTCCTCTAGCAGTTTCAGAGTTTCAGGTCTGATATTAAGGTCCTTAATCCATTTGGACTTTAATTCTTGTGCATGGAGAGAAAGAAGAATCAATCTATTTTCATCCTTCTACAGATACATATCCAGTTTTCCCAGCACCATTTGCTGAAGAGGTTGTGTTTTTTCCAATGAGTATTTTTTCGCATTTTTACCGAATATCAGGTGGCTATAGCTACCCAGACTTCATTCCTGTATTCTGTTGCATTGATCTACATGTCTGCTTTTGTGCCAGTACCATGCTGTTTTTGTTACTATGGCTCTGTAGTATAGATTAAAATCAGGTATGGTGATATCACCAGCCTTATTTTTGTTGCTCAGTATTGTTTTAGATATTCGAGATTTTTTTGTGCTTCCAAATGAATTTTTGAATTTTTTTTCTATTTCCATGAAGAATGCCATTGGAATTTTGATGGGGATTGCATTAAATGTGTCGATTGCTTTTGGTAAGGTTGCCATTTTCACAATATTGATTCTTGTGATCCAAGAACAAGGGATGTTTTTCCATTTCTTAGTGTCTTCTGCAATTTCTTACTTGAGTGTTTTAAAGTTTGAATTGTAGAGAGCCTTCACTTCCTTAGTTAGGTTTATTCCAAGATACTTTATTTATTTATTTATTTTTTGATGTAGTTGTGAATGGGGGTGATTCTGTGTTTTCATCCTCTGTGTGTTTGCTCTTAGCATATAGGAATACTACTGATTTACGTCCGTCCGTCCGTCCGTCCGTCCTTCCTTCCTTCCTTCCTTCCTTCCTTCCTCCCTCCCTCCCTCCCTCCCTCCCTCCCTCCTTCCTCCTTCCTCCCTCCCTCCCTCCCTCCTTCCTCCTTCCTCCTCCTCCTCCTTCTTCTCTCCCTTTCTGTCTCTTTCTTTCTTTCTTTCTTTCTTTCTCTTTCTTTCTTTCTTTCTCTTTCTTTCTTTTCTTTCTTTTCTTTCTCTTCCTTCCTTCCTTCCTTCCTTCCTTCCTTCCTTCCTTCCTTCCTTCCTTCCTTCCTTCCTTCCTTCCTTCCCTCCCTCCCTCCCTCCCTCCCTCCCTCCCTCCCCCCCCCCCCCCAAGGTAGGGTCTCACTCTAGTTCAGGCTGACCTGGAATTCGCTTTGTAGTCTCAGAGTGAACTCGTGGTGTCCGCCTACCTTTGCCTTCTCGAGGGCTGGGATTAAAGGTGTGTGCCACCACACCTGGCCTGTGTGTTTATTTTTTATCCTGCTACATGGCTATAGGTGTTTATTAGCTCTAAGTGTTTGCTGGTAGAGTCTTTAGGGTCCTTTATGTATAGAATCATGTCCTCTACAAATAATGATAACTTGATCTCTTCCTTTCCAATTTGTATCCCTTTTATGTGTGTCTCTTGCCTTATTGCTATGGCTACGACTTCCAGTACTATATTAAATAAAAGTGGGGACAGTGGACACCCTTGTCTTGTTCCTGATTTTAGTGGAAAAGCTTCCAGTTTTTCCCCATTTTGAAATATGTTGCTGTCGGCTTGTCATAAATAGCCTTTATTATATTGAGATATGTTCCTTCTATTCCCAGTCTCTGTAGGACTTTTATCATGAAGGGATGTTGGATTTTGTCAAATACTTTCTCTGCATCTAATGAGATGATCATATGATTTTTGTCTTTCACTCCATTATAATGTACTATGTTTATCAATTTGCATATGTTTAACTATCCCTGCATCTCTGGGATAAAGCCTGTTTGGTCGGGGTGAATAATGTTCTTGTATTCTGTTTGCCAATATTTTGTTGAGAATTTTTGCATCTATGCTCATGAGGGAGATTGGTCTATAATTTTCTTTTTTGTTGTATCTTTGCCTGGTTTTATTATCAGGGTGGTGCCGGCTTTGTTGAGGGAGTTTGGTAGGATTCCTTCTTTTTCTATTTTATGGAAAAGTGTAAGAAGCAATGGTGTTAGTTCTTTCCTGAAGGTCTGGTAAAATTCAGCAGTGAATCCGTCTGGGCCTGGACTTTTTTCAGTTGGGAGATTTTTGATAACTGCTTGGATCTCCATCCTTGTTATAGGTCTATTTAAGTGATTAATCTCATCTTGATTTAATTTAGGTAGGTCATATGAATCAAGGAATTCATCTATTTCTTTCAGATTTTCATACTTAGTGGAGTATATGTGTTCATAGTATGTCCCTATGATTTTTAAAATTTCTCTGGTATCTGTTGTGATGGTACCTTTTTCATCTCTAATTTTATTAATTTGTGTCAGCTCTGAGGAAGAAACCTAGGTGGACAATGGGCAAGGTTCATGCACATAGTTCCCTAAAGAGGGTTTGCAGATGGCAGGTGAGGACAGGAAAAAGATGCTTAATGTCATTGGTCATTAACGGAATGCAAGTCAAATCAGTGGTACATGGGTATATAACCCCAGAATGTCTCAGGTATTAAATAGCCTAAATCCCAAATCCAGTGAAGAAGTGGAGGATCCAAATTACTTAAATCTACTGTGAATGTAAAATGCTGCACCTATTGTGGGAAACAGGTTAGCAGTTTATTATAAAACTAAGCACTCAGATACCATTTATGTCAGCAGTTGCACTCTTGGACATTTGTTCCAGAGTAATGAAATTTTTCCCAAGATAAAAAAAAAATAATTACTTGAGAGAGAGAGAGAATATGAGAGCGGGGTGGTGTGGGGGTCTTCTGCCATTGCACATGAACTCCGGATACATTCACCACTTTGTGTGTGGCTGCTGGGGATTTGAACCCAGGCTGTCAGGCTTTGAAAACATGTGCCTTTAACCACTGAGCTATCTCTCCAGCCCCAAAATTTTCAGTATGAATGTTTATAATGTCTTCATTATAGCCAGTCCTTTAAGCAGCCCAAATGTTCTTCATTAGATCAATGATTGCACAAGCTGTGGAGCTCCTATACCATGGCATACTATTCAGAAATGCAGGAATCTTTTTTTTCGGGGTGGCTCGGTTTTCGAGGTAGGGTCTCACTCTAGCTCAGGCTCACCTGGAATTCACTATGAAGTCTCAGGGTGGCCTCGAACTCATGATGATCCTTCTACCTCTGCCTCCTGATTGCTGGGATTAATGGCGTGCGCTACCACTCCTGGCTTAGGAATCAATTCTTAATCAGTGCAGTTGGTAGGGTTCATTTCAAGTGAATTAAGCTGATTAAAAAAGTCATACTCGAAAACGTTTGTTGTATAATTCTGTTTAGGTGTCACTCCTGAATTAACAAAATAATAGAAGTGAGCAGATTGTTGGTTGTCAGGGATTTATGTAATTAGAAAAGGGCAACATGAGAGATATTGTTGATGGTAGAACAGTTTAGGTATTGTGATGGTGGTGGATGCATGGACATACCCTTGATAAAACTCTCTGGAACTAAATATACACAGGCATGTAAGTGCAAACATCCGTGTAATGTAAGTCTGGTGGATTGCATCATTGTTGATATTCTAGCTGTGATATTGGAAGGTAAGAGAGCCCTAGTAAAGGCTATGCAAGATCTTCCTGTTCTCCATGATTTTTTTACATTTGCATGTAAATCAAAAGTTTATTTAAGCCTAGTGTGGTGGTGCATGCCTTTATTCCCACTGCTCGTTTATCTGGGCAGAGGTAGGAGGATTTCTGTGAGTTCAAAGCCAGCCTGAGAATATAGAGTGAGTTCTAAGTCAGCCTGGGCTAGATTGAGACCCAACCTCAAAACCCTTCCTCCCCCCTCCAAAGAAAAAGTTTATTTAAGAGAAGTTGGACATGGTAGCTCACACCTATAATCCCAGCACTCAGAAGGCTGGTGTAAGATTAGCATGAGTTTGAAGCCAGCCTGGGCTATAAAAATGAGTTCCAAGTCAGTCTGGGTGAAGAGTAGGACTACCTCATTAAAAACAAATGTTTAATTATAAAGCAAATAAATGAATGGATAGCTAAATATATAAATACAACTATGAATAATTGTGGGAGAAAAGGTTAGGGGAGGGTGGGGAGAAGAAAATGGTCAAGTAGAAGTCCCATAGGTTATTAAAGGAAAATCCCAGTACCAGGGATGGGATACATTCAAGTAAGTTATTGGTTAGGAGATGCCACAGGCTATTACCAGTGTTCTTGGTTGCCCACCGGAGCTAGATGTGAGATCCTTTTGCTGAAGACACCATCTGCGTTTGGTTGCAGGACTCTGAGAAATTAAGCTGGAACTGAGTTGGACTTCCCTGTTGGCTAGCTGTGATAGCACTGGAAAGTGCTAAACGTACTGCTCCAGGAGAAAAATCAACAGCCTAAACCAGTTGTGGGCCTGATGAACTTTGTAACTAGTCAATAATGACATGACTGTTTTGAGGATACCCAACTGTTCTGTGATTTGAGGTCTACTCCATGGGGGAATTCATTCCTGATACTGAAAATCTAGTCAGAAGTCCAGTGCTGGGAAGGCCTTAGGAGGAAGCTACTACTGCTTGGCTAAGTGGATATGTTGTCCCTATCAAACTGCCTCTAAATACTTCTGTTTATGCCTATAGATTAGCGCTACAGATGGTGGTCACTGCTGGGACACTCAAAGTTCATCAAAGTATGGAGAAGGCATAGTTAAGTTCTGAGTGCCAAATGAGATATGTCTTTCATACCCACTGGGCTCAGGGAACATTGCAGAAGAGGGTGGAAAGAGTGTAAGAGCAGAGGATGGGGAGCAGTGCTTTGGAACACTGTCTTCTGGACGTGAAGTAGTGGCTGCAGGATCTCACAGTGGCTGTCGTTACCTGCATAGCATTGGGTTCATCATCATGTCATCATGGATGACAGAGGAGGAAGGGGCGGGAAGAGAGGGAGCCACAGGGACTGACAGACTTACAGAGGCATTAACATTAATAAGGCATCAAAATAGAAGGGGGGGGGGGGCTGAGGAGATGACTCACCAGTTAAAGGTGCTTACAAGCTAGAAGAGGGACTAGATGGATAGGGGAAGGAAAGAGGGATAGAGGTTAAAAGTAAATAATGAGAGGTAATTATGATTAAAATATATTATGTATATTCATGAAAGTTGTTGATAAGTTTTTAAAAAGGGACAGGCGGCTGGGGAAGCTCAGTGGTTAAAGGTACTTGCTTGCAAAGCCTACCAGTCTAGGTTCAATTTCCCAGTATCCACATAAAGCCAGGTGTGTATTGTGGTGCATGCATCTGGGGTTTGTTTGCCGTGGCAAGAGGCCCTGGCATGGCCATATTCGTTCATTTATTCTCTCTAATAAAAAATAAAAATAATTTTTATAAGGGTCAGGGAAGCCCAGAGCAAATTTTTATTTCAGCAACATATCTAATGGAAATTTAAGAAAAGAAAATAGTCACCTTATCTCTTATATCTCTGAATATCCATGAGTTTCTAAGTCAGAAATATCCCTTGCACTTTTTGTTTAAGAAAAACATTCTTCTACTAGGTGATACCAGAAGTAAGAGTCTTTTTTTTTCTTTTCCTTTAGAGAGAGAGAGAGAGACAGACAGACAGACAGAGACAGACAGTGGGGGAGAGAGAATTTGCATGCCAGGGCCTCAGTCACTATAGTCGAACTCCAGACGCTTGTGCCACGTAGTGGGCATGTGCGACCTTGAGCTTGCCTCATCTTTGTGCATCTGGCTTATGTGGGAACTGGAGAGTCGAACATGGGTCTTTAGGCTTCACAGGCAAGCACCTTAACTGCTAAGCCTAGTCTCTAGCCTAGAAATAAGAGTCTTTTTGGCAAACTTTTCTTCTTTCCTTTGAGGACATCAGATTGTCCTATCTTTACATGGTAAAGAGTTGAGCGGGACGTGGTGGTGCACACCTTTAATCCCAGCCTTTGGGAGGCAGAGGTAGGAGGATCACCATGAGTTCGAGGCCACCCTGAGACTACATAGTGAATTGCAGGTCAGCCTGATCTAGAGCGAGAGCCTACCTCGGAAAACTAAACCAAAAAAAAAAAAAAAAAAAAAAAAAAAAAAAAAAAGAGTTGAAAGCATCCAAGACCAGATGCCTTCTGTGTGCTCGGTAGTGTGTTTGCAGCTGGAATGTGCTCAGAGAGTTAGATGACCTGTGTTTAGGAACTGAGAATTTACATTGAAAATATTAGTACTGCTGGGGAAGAGGGAAGGATGCATAGAAGAAAACTAACTGTAGGTCCTGATGTCAGTTTAGTGGTGAACTTTACCTGATCCCTGTCGGCTCTCCCTGCTACACAGAACAGAAAAATACTAAAATAGTTTTTGTCTGGATTGTCAGTACTTTTACTTCGGTGAGAAATTAAGTTTGAAAACTACGTGCCCTGTAAAGAGCTCCCTCCCTCCCATACTGCTCCTACACCAGGAATCTCTTCTGTGGTCAGAGCTGGCTCCTCAGAAAGGTAAGGCTGTTCTGGTTGTCCCCAGGGTTAGGCATTTTAGGCAAACAACTCCTCAGAGTTCTGGCTTGGAGCCTCTTGAGGCAACTGGGGAAAAAACAGGATGAGTTCTTGGAAGTGGAGTTGAGAAAAACATCAGTAAGCTAATTAATAATTTCCCTTGGATGTTTAAGGGTTCTTCTCACTTGGTCAAAAATGTCCTGAACTTGGTTAGTAGTACTTTTGAATATATAATGAGCCAATAATTAAATCGTGCTTAGTGATGTCAATATTTTTGTCTTTAGGAAGAATGAAGACTATAATTATGGATATTTAGATATGTATATATGCACATACGTACACGAACATATACTGTGATATACATTACAAGTTCAGGATTCTTACAAACATGTTCAAATGATATGAGTATGAATGAGTCCTTGGGTAGAGTTGTGAAAGCAGGCCACCCTTACTTACACAGAGGGTGAGGATGAAGGCCTGTGACTTTACTTTCCTGCCTGGCTTCCATGCGTCAGTGATCTGGCTGTGGGGTTTATTATCTGTTGTAACGTCCACTGATGCATGCACAACCAAGCAAGATTAAGTTTCCCAGTGGGTCTGCTTCCCTGGATATCTGTCATTGTGCTGCACTGTGGGGGTGAGTGGGGAGAAGATGGAAGGGCTAAGATGTCAGCTATTATAGAGAAACTAAAACGCTTTTTTTGGGAAGGAATATCAAGCTTTATGTATATACACCCAAACTTTTTTGTGTTCTATAAGGCAGTTGGCAGAATGCATAATCGTTTGCTTATATTGTGTACAGGAAAATATATTACGTTCTGTGAACTTCACATTAAAAAGTTGGTCATTCTTAGCCGGTTGTGGTGGCTAGTGGCACACACCTTTAATCCCAGTACTCGGGAGGCAGAGGCAGAGGCAGAGGCAGAAAGATCGCCGTGAGTTCAAGGCTACCCTGAGACTGCATAGTGAATTCCAGGTCAGCCTGGGCTAGAGGGAGACTTCACCTCGAAAAACAACAACAACAAAAAAGTTGGTCATTCTTTGTATTTTGCTTTATAACAAAGAGACTTCCCTTGCCTTAACATCGGTGAGTTTTTGTTTTGCTTAGTTTAGCTGATTCCTAAGATATTTTTATTTTAAAGGATCCTGTTTTGTAACATTGTATTGTCTTCCAAAGCTGAAGCACTGGCAGGTTCCAGTTGTGAAAGTCTGAGTCCCAGAACCCTCCTGGTTATGTTGACAGGTTCTGGCTCCATGTGTATCACATGTTTAGTTAGGTAGTTAGTTTATTTATTTATTTATTTTTGTGAGAGAGAGAGAGACAGACAGACAGACAGACAGACACACACACACACACACACACACACACACACACACACACAGAGAGAGAGAGAGAATGGGCATGCCAGGGCCTTTCAGCTGCTGTGAACAAACTCGAGATATGTATGCCCTGTTGTGCACATGTGCACCGTTGCATGCTTGTGTCACTGTGCATCTGGCTACATGGGACCTGGAGATTTGAACAAGCACCTCAGCCACTAAGCCATCTCTCTAGCCCACACTTTTAGTTTTAATACAGAAACTAACCAGATGATTTTCTACTTAAATCCCAAGTTCTCTTTTCATAGTAACTTAATTTCTTCTAGTACTAAATTATTATGAATTTGGATGAATTTTTCTTTTTCTGTTCGTGTGTGTGTGTGTGTGTGTATGCATCTGTGTGTGGAGGCCTGAGATCAACTCCATTTGTTTTCCTCTATTTCTCCCTACTTTCCCCTTTCCCCTTCCCCCCTCCCTTCCTCTCTTCCTCCCTTCCTTCCATAGGGTCTCTCACTGAAGCTGAGGCTCTCATCCAGTTGGCTAGACTGGCTTGCCAGCATGCCCCCAGTTGTCCTTCTGTCTTTGATTTTTCTGAGAAGTGGTAGTGCTCTTGAGTGTGTTCTCCTTTAGGATGAAGGGAATAGAGATGTTATCAACAGACTTGGGTAGTTTCTTGTTTTACCTGTATGGAGGCAGGGTTAGATACGTGTGGTTTGTGTACCTTGAAAAGAATAAGCAGTAAATGGGAGAGGCCAAAGGAGAAGTGGTCAACCCTCCCACTCCACGTTCTTTCCCTGCCATTGACAGACTAATAACAGTAAGATACCTAGAGAATATGGTTTATATTTTCCATAATGGGATTTAGAAAGAAAGGAAATCCTCTGACTCCCCCCAACCCTTAAAACCATAACAATGAGAATTGTTGTGAAGTTCTGAGTGTAGAAACATGAGCCTCTGACAGCTGATGATTATTAGCCCTCTAGACTGGGAAGAGGGAGCCCCAGGGCTGGAAGTATGCTCAGTTCCTCACTAGCCCCATGGTGTGAACTCTGGAAGTGAAGGAGCCATGCCTCAGGTGGCATTTTCAGAGACCAAGCCCTAAGTCAGCTCTGCCTGCAGGTGGATGGCTGCTTTAGCAGATAACTTGGAGGAATGAATGTGACCACATGGAATGCTGTCAGCTGTCTGCTGACATCTTAGCCAAGCTGCAACTTGATCTTCACAGCTGTCTGGATGGAGGAGTTTTGGTCAGGCAGCTGAGATTGCAGTCCTTTAGGAGTATAACACTTGAGGTTCCATTTGGTCATAAAGTTCTAGGTGGCTTTGATTTTCTTACCAGTAGGCAGGAGATTTATTTTTATGAAATTGATCTGCTGTAGTATAAGTTGCAGTAATTTTTCCTGTATGAGTTTAAATATGCCCCCTGCTTCTCCATATTTATTGAGTGCTTTCTTTGTGGTAAACACTGTTCAAATGTGGGAAAGCAAAAACTAATTACTAAAGCTTCACACTGTGCCTAGTAAGCTTATGGTGTACATAAAACACCATACTGTCGAGTGTTTGTGTTCCTGTTCAACTTGTAGGAATATATTTAATTTGAAATGATAAAATGTAAACTTGTTGAAGTTAGCAGTGTTTTCATTTTAAAAACGGAGTTTTCAGTACTATATTTCACTTTTCATAGCAAGTAGCCACCCTAGATCAGCAGGACAGTCTGAGGTGCTTTGCTTGACAGTTAAGGATGCTCATTTTCTGACTGAGACACCAACATTTTCCCACCCCATCTGTCGTGAGTTCTTTAGTCATATTCTGGTGATTCCCTGTCTCTAGACTATCACTCATTTCTACAAGTTTTTGCTTTTGTTTGCTGACATCACCTTTTTTTAGTCAGCCAAAAGGATGAGCTCACACTTGACACCTGTGACTGTACATAAAGACCTTGAGTATCCTTGTTATTTGCTGGCATCCATGTCCTCTAGCATATGCCTGGGATCGAGTGGTACTCAGGAAATAATAGTTAGTGGCACTTTGAGTGGCCTCGCTTACCTCTAAAGAAAGAGTACTGCAGTTCAGCTTCTTGTCCGCTAAAAGACAGAATTACTTTTGAAAAGTGAATCTAGAGGAGAACCTGGCTGCCTGTGTTCCCAGTCCTGAAGCAATCTTTGGCTTTGATAATGACATCAGTAGGAATGAAAGACTTCAGGTAGTGGCTGATAAGTTAAGAACCTGAGTTTAGCTTATGAGTAATTCTGTTTTGTGATGTTTTGAAAATGTTTTTACTCTAGTAATGAGTGACTATTTATTGCTTCTTCTATTGCTACAGTTTGTAGTGGAAGTGGTGGCAGGATGGGTGGTGGGACAACGGTTAGTCTCTGTGAGTGTTTTCAGAATTCATGGACTCTAAAAATTGGTTCTAATTTGACAAAATGCCAAAGCTTATATTTCCCACTTTCCAAATAGGCATTAGTAGCTTCATAGGACAGTTGGTTGACTAAATTGTTTTATATCTTTGATAACTAGCCTAATGCTTCCTATAAAGCAGGCATTAATCTATATCTTGAATAAATAAATGTAAGGAATAACCTTGTTCAGTTCAAAGTGAGGGTTTTATGAGACTCCTTTGTTTCTGGTCTCTGCTTACATAATGACTGCTATTACTAAGCAGCCCTCAGAATTAAATGTCAGATTGAGCTTCAGTTTAGGCTAACAGTATTTTAAACTTTATTTTTGGCTTGTGAATATGTATGTATGTGTGTGTGTGGGGGGGAGTTGTGCCACACAGTGGGGGGTGGTCACTCACCTACTGTGACAAGAGCAGAGAATTGGATGTCCTTCTCCATTGCTCTCCTTCCCAGTCTTGTTTTGAGCCAGAGTCTCTTGACTGATTCTGGGGCTTGCAGGACTCAGATGGCTTCCCCTGTGTCACTGGTGTTACAGATGCATGTGGCCACACTTAGCTCTTTACATGGGATACAGAGATTTGGTCTTTATCACTCTCAGGTCCTCATGCTTGTGTAAGAGGGGCACTTAATTGCTTACCCATGTCTGTACCTCTAATTTGGACTTTATTTATTTTATTTTTTCCCCTGAGGTAGGGTCTCATTCTAGCCTAAGCTGACCTGGAATGCACTGTGCACTCTCAGGCTGGCCTCGAGCTCCCTGCGATTCTCCTACCTCTGCCTCCTGAGCGCTGAGACTAAAGGCATGCGCCACCACACCCGGCTAATAATTTTATTTCTAATCCAGGATTGCTTTGAGAATAAAGCACATTCCATACATAGAGCTTAATGTATGCCTGGCACATTGTTTGTTCTGAATAGACAGGTTCTATTCCTGATTAAGTTTATTGAGTATTGGGTACAGTGATCAATGTGTTTGATCGAGTGTTCAGTATAGTGATCAATGCGTTTGTCTGTGGTGTTAGATGTGAGGTTGCTTGGCCAGGATACATTTTGGCATGGAGAAGGCACGCTTCAGTGTTGACAAGGCTCTGCCTTGTCTCCATTATGTTTTTTCAAAGCATAGACAGACACAGCTTGATCCCCTGGCAGTGACATCCAGCAAACATAAAGAACAACCTCAGTCAATGTTAAATAAAAGAGCAAATTGAAGGGCAGTGATTCATTAGGAAAAAAAAATTGTCTCAGCAAATTAACTCCTATTCCCTTTAACCCATGTTAAACAATAGCAGGCTGTCTCTAGAGTCTTGGACTCGTTGAAGTAGACGCTTTAGATAAAGGTTCTCTCTTCCCTTTCATGAGAATCTGTGGAGAAATGTTTATTCTAGGGTTTTAGCTCATTGTCACATAGTACACATGTGTGTTAATTTCTTAGACCTTCATGTTCTTAGGCGAACAAGAAGCCAGTGTATTTGTTGATTTTGTATCTGTTGTGTTTTCCATTTCATTTCCAGTTGTACTTCTCTTAACCAGGACAAAAGCATTCTGTCTAGCCTTAAGTGTTGCTAGCTTTCTGGAAAGTAATTTTTCATTTACTTGCCAAAACTTGAATTTAACTATTTTTGCATGCACATATTGTCTTGAAAATCCCGGTTCGCCTCTCCAGGACCCACGTAAGCCAGATGCACAAGGGGATCATGTGTCTGGAGTTTGTTTGCAGTGGCTGGAGGCCCTGGTGCATCCATATTCTCTCTCTCTCTCAAATAAATAAATAAATTTTTTTTTATAAAAAAATAATGCAGCTTTTCAAAGCTGGCAGCTTCTCCTTTAGTAAAAATGTGGCTTGTTTTCTCAGAATGACACATTTGTTTGATCCATGCATTGATACATGGGTTCATCATGAATGTGCACTTAGTGGAGGGCTGTTACTGCACACACGCCTTCACAAGTTTTATAGCATCCTCAGTATACTAGACTAGTGGCTGTCTGTGACACCGCATAATCAAATTTTAGTATAAACTAGTCTGGTGTAAATTCCGTATTTGTAGTATTTGGACATAAAATCAGAAATAGATTTTCTTTTCTTGTTTCTAATATTTGATGTACAGCAGGTGCTGTTGTTAGACTATATATCAAATGTAGGTTCTCTGTTGTATAAATTTTGATTTGTTATAATTATTTGCCTCTGGCTGCCTATTCATTAGAAGGCCAGCTTCTTGAAGAATCATTGTTTTATTGTATCTGGATTACTGTGCTCCATTCTACATAAAACCTAGACATAGAAACTGCGAGATTGACAGTTTTCTTTTGTCACTTAAGTGAACAATTAGTGTATGGACTTTTTTTTTTTTTTTTTTTTTTTGCTTTTCTGAGATAGGGTCTTGCTCTTGCTCAGGCTGACCTGGAATTCACTATGTAGTCTCAGGGTGGCCTCGAACTCTTGGTGATCCTCCTACCTCTGCCTCCCAAGTTCTGGGATTAAAGGCGTGCACCACTATGCCTAGCTAGTGTATGGACTTTTAATCTGGTTTTTAAGTGGGCTCAGAAAATGTCTGTTGTTTCTCATCTGCTGATGTGCTGATCATTGTGCAATAATTCTGAACAGGAGTTTTGTGGGTTTCAATCTTTGAAATTGCCAACAGTGACATTGTTCAAGGCATGGTCTGCAGGTCACCAGCAGCCTAGAGTCTGTGATGACATCTACCACTGAGGTTGTGTGACTCTCAGAGACACTGAAGTCCTATTGTTAGTTTAGGATAAGGATTTTGACTTCACTGATGGGTAGAGCCAGAATTATTACTTATTGAATACATTTCTGTTAACTAAATACGAATTTATTTCATTCTGAAATTACAGCCTACCAAATTTATCTGAATAGTAGTTTTTGTTATGGTTTGAATGCTATCTTGTCCAATATTCATGAGAAACAATCCCCAAGGGCAGCAGTGTTAGGAGGTGTAGCCTTGGAAGATGAATTGTCAAGAAGGCTGTACCCTCATAAGTGGATCAAGTACCCTTGAAAAAGGACTTGAGATTGAAGGAAGAACTCCTTGGCTTTTCTGCTTTTCCACCCTGAGAGAATGGTTTCCCCTGCTGTGAGGGCATAGTATTCCATCCAGAGGATTCAGTCCTCTTGGAAGCAGAGCGTAGCCTTCACCTGACACCAGTCCTGCCATCACCTTAGTCTTGGACATCTCAGCATAAGTCATACAGCCTGTATTAGTTTGTTAGAACAGCACAAATAGAGTGAGAGGGCCACGTACGGGCTAGGCAATGATCTACAGCCTCAGTCCAAGACAGTGTGTATGTGTGTGTGTGAGTTTTTCAAGGTAAGGTCTTGATCTACTCCGGGCTGACCTGGAATTCACTATGTAGTCTCAGGGTGGCCTTGAACTAATGATAATCCTCTTACTTCTGCTGGAACTAAAGATGTGCTTTTTTTTTTTTAGTTTAGTTTAGTTTTGTTTTTTTATTTTTATTTATTTACTTGAGAGAGAGCGAATAAATGAGAATAGGCCACTGCAAATGAGCTCCAGACACATGCGCCACCTTGTACATTTGGCTCACATGGGTCCTGGGGAATCAAACCAAGGTCCTTTGGCTTTGCAGGCAAGCCCCTTAACCACTAAGCCATCTCTGCAGCCCCTAGTTTTGTTTTGTTTTTTTAAAAACAATAATGTCCATAGATAAAGCTCCATCATTCCTAGAATGATTCTTGAGGAATTGTTGGAATTTTATGGAGTTACTGTAACTAGCCAGATTGTCTTCAGTATATTTTCATCATAATAAATGGACACATTATGTCCATGGGTGAGTTCAGAGTAAAGCAGTAATTTGTATTCATGTATTATACACTTAGCCAACACTTAAAGTCTAGTACATGTTATTTTGTTTAAGATGTTACATATTTTTTGCTTCTCATTTCTGTTTCCTTAGCAAAAAATAAACTAGTCATGTTTCATAATCCTGTTCAAGTATCACTTATTTTAAAATGCCTTGGCTTCATTTTTTCCTGACTTGTTTTTTTCATTCCCGTGACAGCATCCTGAAGGAAATGTGCAGTTGTTTTGCAATGTAGCTTTGAGTCCTTTTTGTGACATCTTAAGCCATCTGAAAGGAGATGCATGTTAGATTTCTAACTAACCACCAGAGTTTTGTCTTGTTTATGATGGAAAGAGTAATGAGAGAGAAATACTCACGATCATGATGACATGCAATATAGCTTGTCTCCCACATGCTTGTGTGCCAGGTGCAGTGATAAGTATAGACTCACTAGTTCATGCATAAAGGAATAAGCTTTGAGAGGTCAATTGCAGGCTGCCTGTGTAGTTACTAAGTTGACAGCCAGGTGTTAGAGCTCTGCTGTCTGTCTTCAGAATCCACAGTTTTAGGTACCTAACCTGTTTGTGCTGCTGTCCAGCTTCCCCCACAGCTAGTGTGCTTTACCATTTCCTGTCTCGAGTATACTTTTGGGGAAAAAAAATTTACGCCTTTTATCCCAGTACTTGGGAGGCAGAGGTAGGAGGATCACCATGAGTTCGAGGCTACCCTGAGACTACATAGTGAATTCCAGGTCAGCCTGGGGCTAGAGCGAGACCCTATCTCGAAAAACCAAACCAAACCAAACCAACCAACCAAACAAACAAACAAACAAAAAACATCAAAAATTTACTTATTTGTCTAAGCAGGGGAGGCAAATAGAGAGAATGGATGTGCCAGGACCTCTAGCCACTACAAATGAACTCCAGATGCATGTACCACCTTATGCATCTGGCTCATGTGAGTACTGGGAAATTTGAACCTGGGTCCTTTGGCTTCGCAGGCAAGTGCCTTAACCACTAAGCAATCTCTCCAGCCTTATACTCTAAGTGCTTTTGAAAAAGGTTTATTAATGAAATTAAATTTAGAATTCAATTCTCAGAAAAAACTGTATATTTCGTAGGTCTCTTACAAGCCATTCATAAACTCAGCTTTGTGAAAGTAATGTTCATAAATTTGAGGATATTTATTAGTTTGGGAAACCTAGAGACTACATAAATAAAAATGTCTGTTTGGAAGAATTTCCAACTGAATAAAAGCAATACTAGTGGAATATTATTGTATACATTTAAGCAAGTCAGAGTCACTTTAAGTAATGATTTAATGGAGCCAGGTGGTAAACCTAGCTAGCATTCAGAAAGTTGAGGCAAGAGGATTGCTGCTAGTTTGAGACCAGCGTAGATGTCAGTAGTGAATTCCAGGGTAGCCTGGGCTGCAGAAACCTTGTCTTGAATTTTTTTTTTTTAAATCAATCAACTACCCCTCCTTAAAAGAAAAAGGAGTGATTGAATGGACAGGACAAGGATCTCATTTTTTTAGAGAGGCATTGGGCAGATGAGAAAATCAAACATTTGCTCTAAAAACTAACAAAATGACAGTATTCTAGCACACCTGCCAGAAGAAATACTGGACCCTGTGCATGCTATAAAGCCTGCTTTTTATCAACACTTGTCCCTATTAGATTTAACTTTCATACTTTGCTATGTCAGAAAAATTTTGATATACATGGCCTTGGCAATTCAAATGAAGGAATGAATGATTGTTGAGTTGATTTTGCAGGATGGAGCCTTAAGCATGCTAGACAGGCAACCTGCATCCCAGCCCCATAAGGAACTTCTTCAGTGAATAAAAGGCCAAGGCTTTTACTGTAGCATTTTTGGAAATGAAATTCCCTTTGATGCTGAAACTACTGCTAAAGATTTTTAATTTCTTAACTCTTAAAATGATCTATTTGCGATACTGACCCATAGATAAATAATGTTCTGAATACCATAGCAAGATTCTTTGTAGTCTCTTTTTAACCTCTCCTTCCGATTCCATGGTCTCCATTTGCTGGTAATTTAATGTCCCGCTTTGCTTACTCTTGAGCCTTTTATGTACAGGAGAGAGAAGCAGGCCTCATGCTGTAGAGTAGGAAGCTTCTATTTATGGCCTAGGAAGCTGACTTTCCATTACGTTCTATTGAAGCTTCTCAAGTACTCCAGTTTCCATGTTTCTGTTCCCACTTTGTTCCATGAGGACTTAACATTTTTTTTTCCAGTGAATTGATTTAAGGAAGGAAAAAAACTATGAAGAACATATTAATTAGTAAGGACACCTATAACAGTGCCAAAAGTGATCCAGAACTGACTGGGGTCACAGTAGAAGGAATGCACTCTAGGTGTAGGAAACTGGGTGTAGAGGCATGTATCAGACCTCTGGTCATAGCACTTGGAAGGCTGAGGCTCCCATCCTGGACAGCACAATGACATTTGCAAAGGAGAAGTTTAGATTAGAAAACACAAACACGTAACACAGTTTATTATCATTACTAAGTATTATAGGCTGCCCATAATTTTGCATGCTATGCTTTTATATGACTGACAGCACAGTAGATTTGATTAAACACATGAGTACTGCACTGCATGACAGTATTAGGAGGGCCCTGGCCTCATTGAGGGTGGGAAGTTGTCCCCTTCACTGAAACCTTATGAAGCCCTGCAGTACACATGAAACGTACTCTGTGGCTCAGGACTGAGCCTAAGGGAACTACTTAGCTAGTTGAGGAACTGCCATACTGTTTTCCAAAATGGGTTCCAGTTCTTTGCATGTTTGCCAAAATTTGTCTCTTATTTTATCCATCCTCCTCAGTGTGCAAACCTCACTGAGGTGGTGATCTGCATCCCTGATGGTTAGTGATATGAGTAACATTTCATGTGCTTGTTGGCTACTTGCATTTCTAGTTTGAAGAAATGTCTATTTGAGAGCCTACCTTGCTCTCTGAACTGATTTGAGCATTCTGACATGACTGTCCTTAGAAGGATGCATTGAGGCAGTGTGCCTGATGCTTAGCACTGGGTTCCAACACTTGGAAGTTTCACTTCTACTTCTTTCGCATGCCACCTGCGCTTTCTAAGATGAAACCAGCCCAATATGGGAGGAGGAGCTGTGTAGTTCATTAGTGTTTTTGTGATGGTGTCTGAGTACTGCATTCAAATCCACCACACCTCTCACATTGCTTCTAGATCCAGCACTGCTCTCCTTGCCAGAGCACCCCTTTTGCCTGTGCTCACAGCTCTCCTCTGTTGTGCAGTGGCTGCTGTCATCTCAGCAGGGAACCTTAGTTGCCTGTTTGTCATTTCTATCTTTGCAGTAGAAGCAAATGTAACTGGTGGTGTAAGACTTCAGAGCTGAGTTTACTAATTCTTTGGAATAACTTGAACTTAAGTAACTCAGACCCCCTTCTCATACACTTCCACCCTGGATGGAATGTCTGCATCGGGGGGAGGCTCAGTGTGGACGGAGCTCCTCAGGTCTACTGGGGCTGCTTCATTTCGAGTGACTGAGGAGTTCTGGTGTCCAGATGAAGCTGCGACTTTAAGCCTGTGTGAGCATGTAATTCACGGTAAGCTGGATAGCTGGCATGTTTTATTTGTCAGTTTGACTCTTTGTGGAGTTTAGAGAAATGGCATCTATACACTACATATAAATTGACTTACTTGTATTTTGAGCTTTGCACAACTCTAGAAAAAGAAAACGTGGAAGCTTTCTAGACAATAGGAACTTAAGGCTGTTTTCCTAAGATTTTACCAATTCTGGCTCTCTAGGGTGTGTTACCAAGGCCTCATTGAAGAGTTGATTGCCCAGCATCTGCAGTTAATTGTTGGTAACCATAAGAGAGCCATCGATTTCATTGTGAATTGCTAATGTATTGGGATTGGCACTGTTATGAACTGGGATTCAAGAGATTCCTCTGGTTAATGCTAAATGACAGTGAAAACAGTAGTGTTTACTGTGAGGTGCTTGCTGCACTCCTCAACTCCTGACCTGTGCTGGCTGTCTGAATTATTATTTGTGTTTGTTTATTTATGAGAGAGGGAGGGAGAGAGAATGGGCACACCAGGGCCTCCAGCCACTGCAAATGAATTCCAGATGCACGTGCCACCATGTGCATCTGGCTTATGTGGGAACTGGAGAATCGAACCTGGGTCCTTAGGCTTCACAGGCATGTGCATTAACCACTAAGCCATCTCTCCAGCCTAGTTATTTGTGTTTTTCAGATCAAGATATGGAAGCTTAGAAAGCTTAAGTAGTTGATCTGAAAGTCACAAAATTAGTAAGTTAATGAAGTGATTTTCTGACTCCAGAGTTCTTCTGTTGCATTCTTTCTGTATTACCTTTGAATAGCATTTTACATCAATCCTGGTTAAAAAGTAAAAGTTCAGTTTTGCATTCACTTTTCAAAGCATTATTAGGCTTGTGGACATGCTGCACACATGCATGTGGAGGCTGAAGGACAACTTCAGGCATTATCCTCAGGAACACCATCTACCTGTTTTGAGAAAGGGAGTCAAATACCTGACTAGCTTTTGAGCCCTATGAATCCTCCTGTTTCTTCCTGCCCAGCACTGGGATTAGATTACAAGTATAGCCCCACACCTTGGTATTTTTACATGGCTGTGGCGTTCAAATTTAGGTCCTCATGCTTGTAACAAAAGTATTTAAACAACTGAGCTACTTAAAACAGTCCCCAGGCATGTGTAAATAATGTATGTCCTATAACTTTGGGATTCAATCATGAATGCTTTCATTAGGTTTGAATTGGAGTCAAGGAGAATTCCATCTTGCCTTTAAAAAAATATTATTTGCGGCTGGAGAGATGGCTTAGTGGTTAAGGCTGTTGTCTGCAAAGCCAAAGGACCCCTAGGACCCATGTTAGCCAAATGCACAAGGTGTTGCATGCATCTGGATTTTGTTTACAGTGGCTGAAGGCCCTGGCATAGCCATTCTCTATCTGCCTCCCCGCAAATAAATTTTTTAAAATGCTATTTATTTATTTATTTATTTATGAGAGAAGATGGGAGAGAAAGAGACTCCTCGGTCCTTTCTGATGCGCAGTTATTTAACAGATTCATAAATAGAAGTGATTGGCTTCATCTAATATAATGAAAGTTACACAGTTACCATCCCTGACCTTTGAGGTAGCTTGGCTTATAATTTTTTGACCGTGGGATGGTATAAGTGTGTTCAGGAGGAACTGTCCTTTGAAATTCTAGTTGATGTTTTCCTAGGCTTGTATGGTAGGATTGTGCTGAGCAGGGGCTGCAAGATCACAAGGGTAAACATTTAATACTCTTAAGTCTTACTATCTTGGTGGGTTTTTTGATAACAGTAAATACTGTGACATAATCAATGTTTTTATTATAAAATGGGCTTTGTGTTAAATGACTTTTTCCAGTGACAGGCTAATGTAAGTGCTGTGAGCACGTTTAAGGTAGATAGGCTGAATTATGTTCAGTAAGTTAGACATCTCAGCGCATTTTTTTTTTTTGGCCTGGGCAAAGTGACTTTATTAGGAAAAGCCAAGATTACATAGGACTTAAGAGTTAGCATTGGGGCCCTTCTTCTTGCCAAAGGTGGGCACAACATTGATTAAGCACCGGTTGTACTGCATCCGCATCTTAGTGCATTTTTATCTTAAAATATTTGATTTTTTTTTTTTTCGATGTAGGCTCTCACTCTAGCCCAGGCTGACCTGGAATTCACTATGCAGTCTCAGGGTGGCCTTAAACTCACAGTGATCCTCCTACCTCTGCCTCCCGAGTGCTGGGATTAAAGGCATGCACCACCACGCCCGGCCATCAATATTTTGATTTTTGATGGGTTTATTAGGATGTAACCTCATCATAAACCAAGCACCTGCAGTTATTAAGAGCAACATAGAAAGTCTAAGTATACAGACTTGAGTCTTCCAATTGTTTCTAGTCTACGATATCTCCACTTGGAAAGACATTAGATACACTTTTCTTTAAAAAAATAAATAATACGCAATAATCTACCAGTGAGATTATTTTCCTAGTTATCTTTTAAAATATTTTATTTTTATTTATTTATTTATTTGACAGAGAGAGGAGGAGAGAAAGAATGGGTGTGCCAGGGCCTCCAGCCACTGCAAACAAACTCCAGATGCTTGCATCCCCTTGTGCATCTGGCTAATGTGGGTCCTGGGGAATTGAACCTGGGTCCTTTGGCTTTGCAGGCAAATACCTTAACTGCTAAGCCATCCCTCCAGCCCCCTGGTTATCTTTTTATAGGCTAATCATCATAATATCTTCATTTGACTAATCACCACATTCATTTCCCAAAGGGAAATTCTGGTAAATATATTTTTATTGAATATGTGCATTGTTTGCCTTTGGACTATACAATATATTTAAGTTTTATTTGCCTTATACAGACAATATGGTATATGTATCAATGACTAACTAAATGCTTATGTGTTCAAAATTCAAATCTAAATATAAACTGGATTTTCTGTGGCCTGCTTTTATGAGAGTTAAAATACCTGCTATATTAGTGTCAAAAGTTCAGTACCTTGGGCTGGAGAGATGGCTCAGTGGTTAAGGCGCTTGCCTGCAAAACCTAAGGACCCGAGTTTGATTCCCCAGGACCCACGTAAAGCCAGATGCACAAGGTGGCACGTGTCTGGAATTTGTTTGCAGTGGCTAGAGGCCTTGGCATTCCCTTTGTCATTCTCTCTCTCTCTCTCTCTCTCTCAGATAAATAAATAAAATATTTTTTAAAAAGTTAATCACCTAGGTCAACTTTTAGACTTGTTAGAGGGTAGTGTAGGCTCAGCTATATGCCTTGCACTCATTCATGGACCCCAGCGCTGGTGATTAATGCTCCTAATGCCTTCTAAGGATCCATACAGTTCTAAATTGCCCTCTGAATTGGCAAAGAAATGGCTGTTTAAAAACAGTTGTATACCCAGTTTTGTCCCACCAAGGATTTGAACTGGCTAGTTTTTTTTTTTTTTTTTCTAAAAAGTGAAGCATGTATTTTCTGGTTTTTCTTCCTAAATTAGGTCATTTGTTTATGGTATACAGTGATTCAGTTATTCATAGTACTCAGTCATCTCAGCCCATCCAATAGCCTCTTTGAGTAAAAAGAACCAGCGGGAGCTCCCTGTGTACTACCTACCAGACCATGGAGCTAGTCCTTGTAGAGTTACCACAGTGCTAAAAATTACTCTATTTATCATCTGATGTATGCACTATACAGTCACCTCCCAGCATTGGAAAAATAAAGGGAAATGATACAACTCATGTATGTTTTCCTTTTTTATTTTTTGTGGTTCTGAGGTTTTATTTGCATTTCACTTCTGGTGAGGTTGTATGAGCCTTTTGCCCTTCATGCAGACTACCCTCTTCAATGCCTTTCTCCTTTGTCCTTTAAGCACACTGTTGTTTAACAGTACTATGTAAGATACAAGCCTTGCATGCCACCTCAGACATGGCAGGATGAATCATGTTGCTGTTGATCTTAGCCTGAACAAAATAGCCATCTTTTAACTAGGAAGTTGGGAGTTTCAGGTTGTGGCGTCTGCACACCTTGCTTGTCTGCGCACACCTAGCTGCCTCTTTCAAACAGCTCTGTATTAATATGCACAACATGGCCATTTTCAGTAGAAGGTTATTAGAATGCTAGTTTGTATCCTCTAGTGAATGAAATGATGTGTGATTATGAAGTCATCAGGCATGGACCAGTAAGACTCCAGAGAGCCTGCTCCCTCCGAGGTCCTCGGGGTGCCATTGATTGGTGGCCATGTGTTTGTGCCCGATAGACTGTGAAATGGTGTGTTGCTACACGGCTGTGTTGCACCTGCGCCCCACCGAGGTGATTGATTGGTTTGGTCATGTGGAATGTTCCCATCTGGTCTGCAGTAATGTGTTTTTTTTTTTTTTTTAAACTGTGAATAGCAAGTACTGGCTGGATAGTTACATCAAACTGTTTCAGGGGCTGAATAACCTTTTCCTCCAAGCGCAGATCAGGATGGGAAGGAGTTTGTTTTTGTGAAGACAGTCATTTTCCATCAGGCTTCTGCCCCCTATCCCTAGGGTGGATTTGTGTGCCTCTTTCTTTTAACCCCTCCTACTACTCCCTCCTCATACTAGATTAAGATATTTTGTATATTTCAAATTTGTGCCGTTTTAAAACAGACTCTGTTCTTGCTGCTTGTTTTTCTGACATTGCCACTTGTAGTGGCTTGCAATGGTTTTTAAAAAGATAGTCTGTGATCATAATTGGATTATCAAGGCACTGATGTATTTTTAAGCCTTTATTTAACCTCACAAAAGTAGTGGTTTATTTATTGAAAACTACTGATGTTGCAGTTTAAATGTCAAGGAATTATTTATTAAGTTCCTTTTAAAAAAGATTCTATAGTTGTATTGGGCGTTCTTGTTTGATATTTCTTAATCTTAGTCCTTTTTCATAATTGATCTATTCATTCCACCTAATGACTAATTACATATCAGAGCACATCATCAGCCACATTCATCATAGTAGAATGTAATAATCAATGACATTTCAACAAAGGAAAAAATAAATATGCAAATAAGGCCTCATTAACATTTGCATGAGTTGTTTGAATAATCACGTTGCTGACAAGGCTGTAATTAACAGAAATTGATGCTGAGTTCAGTATTTGATAGTGTGTTTTCTCAGCATTTTATTGTTGTCACTGCGGGGGCTGAAATGAAGTTCTGCTCTACTTGTACCTTGACTGGAGTTTGATGTGCTGGGTTGTGCCAGGTACCAAAGGCTTCTGGGAGCCCTTGATTCATCTGTGACCTATACTTAATGCATACAAAGATACTTTATTTAAATTGCTTTGTTTTTTTTTTAAATAAAGCACTGTTAGATTTTGGCAATTATGAGACAACCATAAAAAGAAAACAAACATTCAAATCATTCACTATTTTTTCAGGGCTGGTTTATCTGAATCGGATTCTATTAAAATTTCAAGGGTTATATTTCCTCATACCATGGAAAATTGATGTCATTAAATTTTTCTCTTAAATCTGGCCCAGTAGGTCACTGTGGAAAGGTTGGTGTGCTCACAGTAATTGAAAACCCCTTGTTAGGGCCCCTAACAAAACAAAACAAACAAAAAGCTGAGATCTCCTAAACATGAGATGTATAGTTTGAGGGTGTGTGTGTGTGTTGAGTTTTAATAACTCAGCTCCCCATATTCCTCCTCCTCCTTTTCCTGTCCTGCTTCCTGTTTCTGCCATGGATATTAACTGAAATGCACTAAACACAATAAAGCTGTTTATGTCAGTTTTTTGGATGACTGCAAGTGCTGATTATAACAAGTTTAAGGAATTTCCTTTGTTGAATATGTACCCGTGCCATATGGCTCAACATGGAACATTAACTTGACAGGGATAATGGATTGTGGTATATGGAGACCATTTTGCCTGCAGCTTTCCTATAACTCATTCTGGTTGGGATCACAGGTTTATAGTATGGGATAGAGCAAACACCCAGATGGATTTACTTTACATAAAAGAGTTGCATTTCTTTTTATTTCCTCCCTGTAATTGGAAAAAGACCATTTGTAAAGAAGTAAAATATTTAAAAGTAAACAAAGAAAAGATTGTTCAAAAAAAAAAGGAAACATGGATTCTATGTAATCTTTTTATAAAATACTTTGAAAGAGACATTCAATATATTTAATGCATTACTTTAAAATTTAGGTTAACATAAGCTTATTTATTATCTTTAAAGCAGTGTCTGAATTAAATTTTTGTTCTGTTAAGATGAAGGATGTCTGTCATCAGCCTTCTCACATGCAGGTGCTTCAGTTTTGTGGACAGGAGGAGTCCAGCAGTATCACCCCTGACATTCACTCGTGCTTTGCTATTACCATCGCTATTACCTTGAGGTGGGCAGGGTCTATAAGACTCAAGGTAGAAAAGTTACAAATGTGCTCCCTTTGTCAGCTACACTGTATTACAAATAATAGAAGGTTTGTTGTTTTTAAAACAGTAATGAAACAAAATTGCTGTTAGCTCTGTGATTAATTGTGTATTCCTAATGAGAGTTACTTTAATCTAGAGAGAATAGGAAAACCAAAAGCTACTCTGACAAATCAGTGTAACCAAAGGATAGTTAACCTAGAGAATGCTTCACAACATTGTTGTTAAGAATTCACATATAACATAGCTCTGAAGGGAAAACACATAGAATATTTTCTTCACAACATATTCTTCCTCTGAGAAACTGGATTGGTTGTTGTTTTCCACTCTTAAGATTTAGGGGAGATAGAATATTTTATAGAGAACTTTCTTCATCAATTAAATTGTATTGACTTCTACACTTTTTTGATCATACATAAATATTTTGATCCCATACATAAATATAAATTTGATTATATGTAAGTGTATAGATACTTTTTCAGTGCTGAAGCTCAGTGTGGGGCCTTGCACATGCAAAACACGTGTTGTACTACTGAGCCCCACCTCTTGGTTTTTTGAAACAGTCTCACACTGCGTAGTCCAAGCTGGCCATAAATAAGCGCACAATCCTCCTGCTTCAGCCTCCAAAGCGCTGGGATCATAGGTGTGTGCCAGTGTGCCATTTGATCCAGAATCTTCTCTTTTGAGCATAGTGGGCATCATTAAAACTCACCTGCCAGCTGCTGGTGTCTTTGAAAGTTCATTTTGAGTATCTGGGACATAACCAAAAATAAAAGGCCAGGTTTTTTATCCATCTTTGCTGGTTTGTGAGGCCATGTGGAAAACCATGCCCCTTCCCTTTTTTTCTCCTGTCTTTGTGCCTTTTCATAAGTCACAGTAGGCCATCATCACTTGACTATGGATTGAAGACTAGAATATAAAGACAATAATGTCCTTATGGCAAAATATAAGTAACAACTTTTAACAGGTCAGTAGGTACTTTTTATCACTACATCTGAAAGTATACAAGATAAATCTAAATGTTTAACACATACAAAGGAAGTAGAAAATTTGTCCTCAAAGAAGTAAAAGTTTCAGGCATCAAAACAATTTATTTCACTTCTGAGGGCTCTCCTCCTTCATTTATATTTTATTTATTTATTTGAGAGAGTAAGGAAGGGGGGGAGATGGAGGGAGGGAGGGAAGGAGAGGGAGAGAGAGAGAGAAAGAAAGAATATGAATATGGGGATGCCAGGGCCTCTAGCCATTGCAAATGAGCTCCAGATGCATGTGCCATCTTGTGTATCTGCCTCACGTGGGTCCTGGGGAATGGAACCTGGATCCTTAGGCTTTGCAGGCAAACGCCTGTTCCTCTAAGCCATCTCTCCAGCCCACCTCCTTCATTTTATAGTAGAATTTTCTTAGTATAGTGAGATTCCAGCATATGCTTATGTGGTTTCCATTTTTTGTGTGTGTGTGTAGTATGTGTGTGCACCTGTAGTGTAAGCATATGTGTGCACAGATATATGCACCTATGGGCCATGTTCAGAGGCCAGAGAAGAACATTGGGCATATTCCTTTTTTATCCTTCTGCCTTATTTCCCTGAGACAGAATTTCTCACTGAACTAGAGCCTACCATTTTTTGGCTACACTGGTTGACAAGTGAGATCCACTAATCCTCCTGTCTTAGCCCCCTTCAGAGCTGGTGATACAGGTGCATGCTACCATGTCTTGCTTTTTTTCTTTCCTTTTTTATGTTTTGAGATAAGGTTTCCCCATAGCCCAGGCTACCCTCACACTTGTGGTGATCTGCCATCCTCAGCCTCCCAAGTGCTAGGATTAAAGGCCTGAGCTGTCACGCCTGGCTCTGCCTTTTCTTTTTTATAAACAAAGGTACTGTGAATTGAACTCAGGCCCTCACGCTTGCACAAGTGCTTTTACCAGCTATCTCACCAGACCCTTTATATTTGTGTGTGTGTGTGGTGCGTGTATATGTGTGTGCTTATTTACAAGCAAGTGGGGGCAAATGTATGTGTAGGTGTATGTGCTTGTCTGTGTGTGCGCATGTGTAGAGGCCAGATATTGACATCAAGAGTTTTCTTCTGTCTCTTTCCACCTTATTTTCAGACAGAGATTATTAAACCCAGACCTCACAGATTCCGCTAAGTAAGCTGGCCTGTGAACTCCAGGGATCCTCCTGACCTTACTACCACCTTCTAGCTCTGTCAGAGGTGGGATTATATGTGCATACCATCACACCCACCATTTTTGTGAGTGTTAGGGATCCCAACTCAGCCCCCCCCCCCCCCCCCGTTGTATTGGAATCACTTTACCTGCAAAGGCATATCCCCCAGACACCTCACCTTTTTTAAGTACTGTAGTTTACAAAGGATATATGTCTGAATATTTGATGCTTAGGTATAAAGAGCTTGTATTATTTGCAGTTCTGAAGCACTGTTTTCTCCAAGAATCACAGTGTTTGTGATGAGAAACATTGAATTTTTGAAGGCTACTACCACCAGTTCTATTTTTTCCTGTCTTTTCAGCAGGCCTCAGTCAATTGTCAGTAGTGCTCCATCAAAGAGACGACAGGGAGAGGAGCTGAATTTCTGAGTTTTCCATTTTCCCTTTACTGTTCGTGTCAGTGTGTGATGCGTGTGTTTAAATGATGCATCAGCATTCTCTGAGGGTTTCTAGTTTTCATATTGTTTTTCCTTAACATTGTTTCTCTGCATTTTGAACTGGCTGTCAGTGTTTAAATCTAGCAAGAACTGTTCCTGGAATAGGCCTTCTATTTGCTAGCCATTCCTCTCTCACACAAATCTTTGGGAGGTGATCCATGAGGGTTGATTGCTTGTGGGTCTTCTACTGAATACAAACTAGCCAGCTGTTGCTCTTACTCTGGACAGGCAGTTCTGCGTTCTTCATAGATCCAAATCATAGGGATGTGATGTTGCTCATCTCCGTCGACTGACAAGCCACTCTAGTAGTCAGTTGTAGGAAAAGGGCAGCTTGTTTTAGAAATAACTCCTCGCCATACAGTTCATCTCCATACCTGGGATGAGGGCCTTGTAGGCAGAAGTGGACTACAGGAAGCTACCCAGGTAGGTTTCCTGGGGCTAATGATAAAAAGCAATGGCCAAGTGTTTCAGTTCCATGTAAACAAATTATAAGCTATAAAGAAATTATTTTTCAGGTGTATATTATCAGCAGATGCCTTAGATTTCTAGGAGTTGGGCCATAATTTAAGCAACCAGAATTTAAGGTTAAGAATAATATCTTTGAAATTGGGCAAGTCTTAGGTAGTGAATTCACTATATTAACTAGCAGTTTAGCTCACTTTCCTCATGTCTATTAAGAATTTGAGTTCAGATTCAGCTATAAAGTGTTCCTCCCGCATCATTACTAGATCTTGAAGGACGTCTTCCGTGTATCTAGCCATCCTCCTTATTTGCAAACACTAAAATACTCTAATGTCTATTTCTTAAAGAAATGTCTTTTCTTAAAGAAAAGAAAATAGGGCTGGACAGATGGCTCAGCAGTTAAAGGCACTTGCATACATAGCCTGGCAGCTCAGGTTCAAATCCCCAGTATCCATGTAAAGCCAGATGCACAAAGTGGTGCATACATGTGGAGTTGGTTTGTAGTGGCAGGAAGTCCTGGTTCTCCCATTTCCTGTCTCTCTCTCTCTCTCAGCCTCTTGTCCTCTTATTTGCCCTCCTGTCTGCTTACAAATAAATAAAACATTTAAACAACTGAAAAGAAAGGAACACAGTGAGCTGCATTGTAGAGGAAATATACTTGCCCTTATATTGAGAGGCCAGGAATATAGAGCCTGTGTGAAACATACAGTTACAGCACCAAAAGTTTCGTGTTTGTCATAATGCATACTGTAGGAAATCTGCAACTGCAATAAGGGAGAATGAAAACTGAACTTTTTTCATTCCATCTTACTAGTGATGGTCAGCACTAACATTTAGAGTATATTCTGGAGGGTGTTTCAGCCAACTACAGTTTAAAAATACTCAGAAAAAAATAAGAAAGCAAAATAATATAGGTAAATTGTATAACCTCTTCTCTAGGATTTACGTTGTGTTCAACATTATAAGTAATACAGAAATTATTAAAATAGACAGGAGGCTGTGATTTTTGTTGTTGTTGTTTTTTTGAGGCAGGGTTTCACTCTAGCCCAGGCTGACCTGGAATTCACCATGTAGTCTCAGGGTGGCCTCGAACTCACAGTGATCCTCCTTCCTCTGCCTCCCAAGTGCTGGCATTAAAGGTGTGCACCACCATGCCCCGCTGAGTATGTTTTATATACATACTGTGCTGTATTCTACAAGGTGCTTGATCAGTTTAGTATCCCTGGGGTGAGGGAGTCCTGGAACCAATCTCCAGTGGACACTATGGACACCTGCATAAAAGAAGCCTCTCTTCCACAGCAGTACAACAGGTAGTTTGTTACTTAGTTAGAGGCAAACAATGTGGAATATGCATACAGTAAAATATCATTAAGCCTTAAAAAGAAAGGCTAAGGGGCTGGAGAGATGGCTTAGCGGTTAAGCGCTTGCCTGTGAAGCCTGAGGACTCCGGTTCGAGGCTTGATTCTCCAGGACCCATGTTAGCCAGATGCACAAGGGGGCGCAAGCGTCTGGAGTTCGTTTGCAGTGGTTGGAGGCCCTGGCGCGCGCCCATTCTCTCTGTCTATATCTGCCCCCTCTCTCTCTCTCTCTCTCTCTCTCGCTTTCAAATAAATAAAAATAAACAAAAAAAATTAAAAAAAAAAGAAAGGCTAAGCCAGGTATGGTTCCTCGTTCGTACCTCCCAGCAATCTGTAGCAGTATCACAGTGAGTTTGAGACCACCCTGTGTTAAGGTAAGACCCTGCCAAAAGAATAAAAAAAGGGGAGGAAGGACAGATATTTTGCCACATGCGGAATTTGGACAGGCCTTGTGTAGGCCCTTATTGAGTGAGTATGCTTGAAATAAACCCAACATAAGAAGACAAATGCTGTATAGTTCGATTATGAAGTGTCTAGAGAGCTGGGATTCCCAGATATGGAAAGTGGAGTGTGGTTATTACAAGCCAAGGGAGGGAAAAATGGAGTTGCTTGCGCGTTAGTTTTTCAAGATGAGAGAACTCTAGGGATTGGTGGTATAATAGCAGCTTAACCCTCACAAAGGGTTAGTCATAAGTACTTTGCTGTATGCATTCTGCACATACTGAGAAATTCTATTGAGGCAAAGGGAGTAGCCTGCAAATTAGGATCAAGGCCTGCCTTTAATGTATGAGGCAGTTTGGGTTCTAGATTGCTTTTATGATTAATCTACACCTGTACTAGGCTGACCTGGAATTCACTATGTAGCCTCAGGGTGTCCTCGAACTCATGGTGATCCTCCTGCCGCTGCCTCCCAAGTGCTGGGATTAAAGGCGTGCGCCACCATGCCCGGCACTGTTGTACTATTTTTTTAAAAAAAAGCACAGATGGTGCATTATAGTTCTAGATTAAGCATGATAAATAATCTATGAAGGCATAGTAAAACCTAAATTTTTTGGATTAATTTTATGCATTTTTCATAATATTTCACATATATATACACACAAACATAAACATGCACATATACATACACAGAGAGAGCAAAATAATTAGCTAAGAGAGAATGGAAGAATGTTGGTTAATCCAGAGAGCTAATTTACCTAGCATATTTCTTTAGTATTTTTCCTTTTCATACTCTTTCATAGACAGCTCTTCATGGTCTGCTGTTTCACCTAATATTGTGATAGACTGACTGATCATGTCTTTCCAAAATACGTATGTTGAAGCCTAATTCTCAGTGCGACATTAGGAGTTGGGTCTTTGGGGAAGTTACTAAATCCTGAGGACATTAGTGTCCTTTATAATAGACACTCTGTGAAGCAAGCTCCCTTGTCCCTTTCCACCCTGTAAGGATGCTCAAGACAGTCACCCCTGAACCTAAAAGCAGCTCTTGGACACTAAACGTTCCAGCATCTGCTCCTGGGCTTCCACCTTCTAGAACTGAGGGAAGTCAGTGTTGTTGCCACCCAGCCTATCTGATTATTGCACCTCACAGAATAAGACTGCTGTGTAAGAAGCACTGTCCATACGTGTGAGTCTGAAAGACTTTGTAAGATGCCCCATCATATAGATAGAATGAAATTTTCACCTATAAGCAGTTTCATATTGAAGAACTTTTATAAATAAAGTTGTATCTGGGTTAATTTTATTATTTACTTAGAATGAATTTCTAGTAATTGAGTTATGTGGTCAATAGTTAGAAGGCTTAAAAAAAGATTCTTAATATACATAATGGTATTTATTGAGACCTGGTGCCAATGAAAGAATTCATTATCTTCTCCTCAATACTTGGGTTTGGGTAGAATCCAGTGCCTAATTATACTCAGTGGGTTCTAAGCAGAAATGTGTTGAGCCTACACAGTGCTCTCTGGACCCTAGTTTAGCATCCACACAAATGCACTTTTCTGCTTGTGTCTTCTGTTTTGATTCATCTCTTATTAATGCAGTTTGGTCTCTCCTAATATGTAAATAACAGTATGGTGACACAAATCTGTGACCCCTGTGCTGGGGAGGCAGAAGCAAGGAATCCCTGGGGCTCACTGACTAGCTGATCTAAGTGAATCGGTGAGCTCCAGAATCAGGGGAGATATTTGACATCTACCTTTGGCGTTCTCCACACATGTGAACGAATACTCCAAGCACACCACACACATACATGCACACACAAAAATCAGTCAGCCTACATTTGTGCTCATAATTTGCAGGGGAATACAGTGAATGGTTAGATAGGAACAGAAAGATGAAAAGGTGGACAAAAATGTAGCAACTCAGGCTGGAGAGATGGAAGGACCCAGGTTTGATTCCCTACTGCCCATATAAGCCAGATATACAAGGTAGCCCATGTGTCTGGAGATTGTTTGCAGAGGCACACCCATTCATATTCTCTCTCTCTCTCTCATATCTGATTTGCTCTGTGTTAAATAAATAAATATTTTTAAAAATGTAGCAACTCCAGTTTGAAGAATGTCTCAGGCTTCAGAATCGTCAAGAGAAGAAACACAAACCGGAAGGAAAACTAGTTAGTTATTAAGCAGTGTGAAGGAGAAGTCAGAGAAGCTTCAGTCCTACTTGGTTTATATGGCGCTGTCTGAAAGCCATCATCACAAGCTTTGTGCAGGAGGCTATCAGTAGAGACAGTGGGGCACACAGCCCCAGATTACACTATAATCAGGTAAGTGATATTGCTGAAGGATGGTTGGTGTCCTTACGTTGAAGAAGGAAACCATATGTTTGGGAAGGAGGAAAACTAGAATGAATCATCCAGTGGTGGATGGGAGTTGGAGATCAGTTTGAAATCATAATTCACAACTCATAATAAGAGACACAGAGATAACTGTGGCATGTGTGCATATGTACACATAGATTTCCTCAGTTCTGTCCATGCAGAGAGCCTCACTACCTGCGTGCATTCCTGGTGTCCAGATCTCAGCACTGCATCCCCTTCTCTAAAAGGAAGCAGTGCTCCTCAGAAGTGCACAAGACAGGTAGGAATATCGTAACATGGTGCAAAGTGGGAATGTGCTCAAGAGCAGGGCAGCTTGTTAGAAGGTCACAGATATTGGGTGGCCTAATCTGATACATTTTCAGAAAAATTTACTGTTGGTAATGGCAAAGCCACACATCTGTGCTGATACAAGTAAATTGAAAGCATTGTGAGAAACCCTCCCACAAAATATTTACTGATTGCAGCAGGGCATGGTAACTTCTTGGTTGGGAGGCATCCACATATCCCACCTTGATGCTGTGCACAAAGTGAATGGAGTTGCTGGCAAGGTCATTATGATTTGGGCACTACCTGACAGGTGCATGGGGAAAGCGTCATCACTTCTGTGTACACCTGCCAAAGATGCATGATCTGAACTCATTGCGAGAGGCCATCTGAAAGAAACAAACTGAGGGATATCTTGATCTATAGTATCAAGGATACAGAGGTTTAAAAAGAGTGGTTCTCACTGTGGTCTGTTTGCCATAGAGCATTGTTGAGACCCTGCAGGTGATGTCAGAAGGCTTAAGTTACTTTTAAGGCTGAGTTGTGAGTCGGGCGGTAAGCATCAGCACATGCGAACTAGAAGTATTGTGGTGGTAGAATGTTGTCCACAACTTACGGCCAGAAATCTGCAGGAAGTAAAATTCCCTTTAACTTTTAATTGTGTGTGTGTCCATGTGTATGAGTGTGGGCATGTGGCTTCCTCCTTTTATATGGGATCTGGGTATCTGAACTTGGGCATGCAGAGTGTGTGCAAGTGCTTTATCCACTGAGCCATATCCCATTACCTGCACTGCAGTCGCTACTGAAAACATTTTGTTAGCTTAGTGCTTTATTCAAGATTAAAACAGCAGCCAAAAGAATTGATTAGAACTCAAATGTGGAAATCTTAGACTGTCAGGACTTTTAGCATAGATTTTGTTTTCCATGTATAGGGAAAGTAAAAAAAAATTTTTTCTTTTCCATCTATAGGTTCTCCTTCCAGGGCCTATAGATGGACAAAGGATAGGCTAATGGGACTAGGGGTGCATAATGCATATGCCCTGCAAGCATGGTGATCCGAGTTCAGATCCTCAGAACTTGTATAAGGCTGCCTGCAAGCATCTATAATTGCAGCACTATGTTGAAATGCGAGGTGAAAACAGAAGAATCCCTGGAAGCTGGTCAGCCAGCCTGGCATACTCAGTGGCACATAAGAACCTGTCTCAAAACATGGTAGAGTATGAGGATCAACTCCGAAGGTTGTTATCCAGCCTTGACATGCTTGTGGCTGTACTCATTCCCATACACCAGAGGGTTACCCAGAGATGATTAGCTCAAAGATGTAGCTAGAACTGGGATCCAGTGTTCCTGATTAGAGGAAAGATGAATGTGTGCTTTGTAGGGTACCTGAAATATGATGTGTGTGCCAGTTTCCATCTGGCTGTGGTGCCACCTTCTGTCTCCAGGAGGCAGCTAAGTGTTGTTCTTGGGGAGCATTTAGGCAGATGAAGGGTTCCAAGAACCTGACACCTTCACAGAATGTTGTTTGTTTGTTTGTCTATGGTGGGGTCTTACTTTGCAACCCAGACTCACCTCAAACTCTGAATCTTCCTTCCTTAGCCTGCCAAGTTCCAGGATTGCATGAGTATAACCCCTCCCATACCCAATACAAATTATTCTTCTGCCAAGGTAACCTACCTTGGAGTGCCATATGCTGACCCCTTTGTATGCACTGGGAAGCTTTTGTCTGTTTCTGAACAGGGGATTGTGATGGTGAAAGTACTCTTAGAATATGAGTTTATTGGGATCAAAGAGAGATTAGATGTCAGTTGGAAACTGCTTATGTGTTTGTAGAAACCAAAGAGCTGGTGTAGGTGTTGGTGGGAAGAAAGAGATGGACTGTAAAGTATGTCCAAAGGTTTATGTACTTGAGTTTTGAAAGTCATTTGATGTCATAGTTCTACTTGATGTTTTGTTTTATTTTGCGTCACATTACACTTTGGATGACGAGGATTGAACCCAAGGGCCTCACATATGTTAAGCATAGCTCTCTTAGTAAGCTGCACCTCTAGTCCCTCTTGGCTGACTTAATATAAATGCTTATTCTCTAAACAGACAGCATTACCAGTAACAGCATAAGTAGCTCAGGGTTTGCAGTACCTCACATGCTCTGGTTTCCCATACTTTGTTCATGTTGTCTGTTCTGTATGATGATTGGTTACATAACATATCTTTTGCTTTCACACAGTATATTTAATACCCTGCATGTAAGAATTGTTTTAAAGATCTTAACATAGCTTATCTATAAGGAATATATTATGTTCATTTTAAATTGCTTTTTCTACATTAATAAGTTTTATTGTAGAAAGTCAAGTTATAGATAAGTCAAAGGAAACAAGAACATCTCTGTAGTATCTCCAGAGATACACTGATTCTTACTTCTTAAATCCAAGATTGTGGTACTAACTGTTGAAGTGAGTCTCCCCCCCGCCCCCCGCCAAGCTGTTTGATTCTGAATCCATTTTGAAAATCTCATTTAATTTTTATTTTACTTTTTTTTTTTTTTTTTTTTTTTTTTTTTTTTTTTGTTTCTCAAGGTAGGGTCTCACTGTAGCCCAGGTTGACCTGGAATTCACCATGTAGTCTCAGGGTGGTCTTGAACTCATGGCGATCCTCCTACCTCTGCCTCCTGAGTGCTGCGATACCACACCCAGCTCCCATTTAATTGTTAATTACATATCACCTACTTCTCATTAGTACATTTCTGTCTGATTGGCAAGGTAGGCATGACACTTGAATGATGTGTAAGCATGTGTATTGTGTAAGCTAGTTTGCCAGTCTGGGAATTTTGTACTTCTTTCCTCAAGGACTGAGCTGTGGAAGGTAGTAGGAGTAACTACTGTTAACCAGTCTTTAAAAACGTGACCCATGATATTAAGCTAAACTTAAATTCAGAAAGAGGATTGTTGTAATAAAGGGTGAAAAGTAAAAGGAGTGTCTAGAAGAAAGAGTTCCTTTTTTTTTTTTCCCTTTCTTTTGCCCAACAGGGTCAGGAATACATATAAACTTCAGCATTATCTTTCTTTGTGCCTACAGCCCCTTCTCTCCTCCCAGCATCCCTCAGTCCAGGTTTCCAGATGCTCTGCACTGTCATGTTGCTCTGGTGCTCTGGCACAGCCCCTCTTTTCTCCACATGTGTATGTTACCCAGCTGATGTCAAGAGCCATCACATGTGTGTGAGTAGTGGCAGTGTGGAGTAGTTCAGGATACCCCAGTCTTAGCATTCTGCTGACCTTTGGGTAATTTAGCTGACTTCAATGGGAGCAAAGAAACTGGTGTCAAGTGTGTTAATGTATACTAAGTGTGGTTTGTGACCTGGGAAAAGTACATGTATTGTGTAAATATCATTGATAGTTAAACTTAATTATTTTTTATTTGCTTTGTTTTTGTTTTTCGAGGTAGGGTCTCACTCTAGCCCAGGCTGACCTGGAATTAACTATGTAGTCTTAGGGTGACCTTGAACACACAGCAATCCTCCTACCTCTGCCTCCCTAGTGAGTGTGGGATTAAAGGCATGTGTCACCACACCTGGCTAAGACTTTTTTTTTTTTCTTTTTAATTGAGGTAGGGTCTCACTCCAGCCCAGGATGACTTGAAACTCACTCTGTAGTCTCATATGGCAACCACGCCAGGCCACTCCCCCCCCCTTGGAGTGGGGGGACAAAGTCTTACTGAGTTATCTAGAGGAACTCACTCTGTAGGTCAGACAGGCCTTGAACTTATGATCCTCTGTCTCAGCCTCCCAAGTAGAAAACTGCCTTAGAGACTAGGTGGAGTTACAGAGACGAGAACCAGGAGAAGCTAAGTATCCCTGAGCCATTGGGCTATGCACCTAAGTGACTTCTACCTATTTCAACTGTTTTCCACTTGCTGAAATAATGTTTTTAAAACAAGTAACAACTAAAATTCTGCCAATTACAGAATAATTTGAGTCACTGAGGAACTTTTAAAACTGCAAATAAGAGCTGGACGTGGTGGGCTAGAGTGAGACCCTACCTTGAAAAACCAGAAATAAAAAATAAAAATAAAAAGGCTAGGGAGAAACAATTCAGTTCAAGGCCATGGGTTTAATGTGCTGTACTGCAGAAATGAGTGAGTGAGCGAGCAAATACGAGTGAGCAAAGGAGCCAGTAAGCCAGCAGACAAATTTGGTGCCAGAAAGGCAGTTCAGACTTCTCTTGGTCTTGTCTTACAGCTTCTGTGTGGAAGGTGGGATGGGTGTACTGCATTGGGAGCAGAGCTTCTCTCATGCTCATAGAACTATCTGGGGATCTTGCAAAAATGCAGATTCTCATTCAGATCCTGTGAATGGGCCTGAGCTTCTGTTATTCTTTCACACTCTAGTTTGAGTGTTACACTTTGAGTAGAGTTGAAACATGGATATCTTTCCTGTAATTCTCAAACTATTTTAATTTAGAAAGTTACTCATATCATTAGTAAAGATACCTTTTAAGACTACGTTTCTGTTCTCTATGTGTTGCCCATGTGAGTAAGCTGGGAGTTCATTAAACACCTGTAAGTGACAATGAGAGTGAGCAGTGCTACTAGTGTCAAGGGTCAGAGGGAAACCAGCACCAATTGAAGCAGAAAACTTTCTCTTGATAGCAAGTTCTTCTTCATTTTTAAGCCTCTCAACATGTTTTACTGCTAGGTGTGACATTTACATAAAATTAACTGTTATATCTGTAAATCTATTTTGTTTGCTCATTGCAGAGAATTCATTTTAAAATTACAAATACAACTAATATATTTATAATAAATTGGTATTTTCTCTTAGAAGAACTAATTATCAAGCTCTCTTAGTTTCTATGCTATAAAATATTTTAATCCATATAAGGAGATAATATCAACTTTAGTCAAGACAGAATATCAAGACACAAGGGGGCACTGTCTTCCCGTTATCTTATTGCATTTTATTTAGTTTTATTTGAGAGAGAGAGAGAGACAGAGAGAGTGAATGGGTGCACCAGAACTTACCTAGCTTTTTGTCTCCTGTGAATGTCATTCTCTCCCCAAATCTGTCTTCTCCATAGTTAGTTACACAAGCTAGAATATTTTCTAGTTGTCTAATGTGCTTAAATCAACCAAACTTCTGTAGTTAGCTATTCTAATGTACCTTTATCAGGAAGCAAGAGTTTTCATTGCGTTTGGCATGGAGTTGAGAAGAGTGGAGGATTTTAAGATTGGAGATGGTTAACATAGTCATTGGTGTTTAGAGTTGTGATTGGGGAAGATTCTATAAAAAAGGCTCAGTTGCCTTTTCTGTAGATAAGGTCTAGGGTGTAGACTCAATGTTTAAATTGCAGCTGCATTCTCCATCACACTCCAAGCTGGTGCTGATGACTATTTTGTTCTTATTGTCATGGAAACTTGGAGCTGGAGAATGGATAGTCTATTCATCTGGGGAAATAGCAGGCCCTTACATAAAACATTGGGGCTTCCCGAGCAGTTCCTAAAATAAACACTACCCGAAGGTAACCTGAAAGTTGAGGAAGCAAAAGTAGAATAATTGATCATTTCTGCATCACTTCACAATAAAATAGTTCAGCTGACTTATTAAGGTTATTGCTTTCCCATAGAAAGTAGAATTCCAGTGAGTGTGGACTTTGTTAATGGTAATAGTCAATGTAATAGTCACCCCACACATTAGGAGCTATCTTTGTATTTCTTCCTGATCTTAAGATATGTGTTGGAAAGTATAAACATATGTCTTATGAAACAATTGCTTATAATCCCCAGTTGTTTTACAGTTCATACTATTTATGTGTTATAATCTTCGTTCAGTATTTTTAGGTATTTCATAATTTGCAAAAAAAAACAAAACACCCCAAATGAAGAACTGTTACTGAAGAACAATGTGAAGTCATGGTATGGTGTGGGAATAAAAAGAAAGTACAGAATTAACAAGTATAAAGATGTAGTAAATCCTGTGCATGGTTTATAAAGTTGTGATTAGAAAGTCACAGGAACATTTTCTGTGTGGTACAAAGGAGTACTTTGTTTTGCATAAAGGTGATATAGCAAAATACAAATATGTTAGTAATTGATAGTAAGATGTAGATAATGTGGCAATATATTTTAAAACAATCCCCAAACTTCACATTAAGAAAAGTGAATAATTGTGCTATGATAGTTTCCAAAAAGTTACTGGCCACATTTTCTCTCTGAAAGAAAAGGCAATTTTTTTTTTAACATCATAAAGGATGATAGAGAAAAGAAAGATTAGAGTTGGCAGCGTTTCAAGCAGGATAGTCACAAGGGCTTCTAAAGAAGTAAGTAACATTAGCAAAGATCTGAGTGCAGAGGGCTGGGTGACCGCAGCAGCCTTTCAGTAGGAAAAAAATTGAGTTTATGTTGTAAAAATACACTTTAAAAGCTGGGCGTGGTGGTGCACATCTTTAATCCCAACACTGGGGAAGCAAAGGGAGGTGAATGACTGTGAGTTCAGGGCCAGCCTGGGACTACATAGTGAATTCCAAATCAGCCTGAGCTAGAGTGAGACACTATCTTGAAAAACCAAACCAAATAAAATAAAATAAAATAATTTTTTTTCTGAAATTACATGGACCTAGGATTAAAAGTCCTGGATCTAGTTAGGCTGCCAAGATATAGAAAGTCCTCAAACAAAAACTAGGATTGGTTTAATATTATTTTTAAGACAAGGTTTTGTTATGTAGCTCAAACTAGCTTCAACCTTGGATCATCCTGCTTTAGTCTTCTGAATGTTGGGATCAGAGGTATGTTACCACCACATTCTAAAATTTATTCTTAAATATAAGCTTTTATGTTACTTTTTCAGAATACTTTAAAAGGATTAGTGGGTCTAATTGACTATAATCTGGTGTAGGTAAGAAGCAATTCAGAAAACATGTCATGTGTAATTATGGTCTAACACGAGTGATATGCTGTAAGAAGTAATGACTTTTAAAATAATATAATTCAATACCAATTTAGACAAATGCCTATACAAAATAGCGAATTTATAGCATAAATAAGAGTATATGTGTATATGCCATGCACATATGTACATATTATACATACATCATATCACAGACAAAAAGAAGAATTTTTAAGACCTTTATAGGTATTTGAGATTGAAGTTTTGAGCTAGCTAACATGCCAAAAGCTAATAGCAGAGACCTGACAACTAGACAATGTATTCTATAACTGAAATGATGTGAGAGAACTGGATGGTTGCCAGTTGTGTAACCTTTGAGAAGTACCGGTGCAGTTCATGCAGGAGACAGAGTATTCATACATCAGTTTGTTCCAAGTTCAAATATGTCAGCTACTCAGTGGATTCATGGTATCAGAAATAAAAGATCTGATGTTGGAAACAGAGAATCTTTTTATTATAATATTGCAAAAAGAGAAGTAGCTAAGTACATTATTTAGATTAAAAACATTATCAGAGAGAGGGAGAGAGAAACACTAACAGAGGGTGGGAGGGGGGGAGGAGAGAAAGAATGGACACACCAGGGCCTCTAGCCATGGCAAATGAACTCCAGACACGTGTCCCTTTGTGCATCTGGCTTTATGCTGGTACTGTGGAATCAAACCTGTGTCCTTTGGCTTTATTAGCAAGCACCTTAACTGCTAAGCCATCTCTCCAGCCCATGTTCAGGTTTTTGAGATAGACTTAACTAGATGAGGAGAGAGCATGAAGAGCTCCTGCCCAGGATGAGGCAGGTAGGAAGCCCCAGTATAGATGTTGTACAGTTTATTGGCTCCACTTATCTATTATGTATAGTGAAGTAGAATGTTTTTAGTTTAGAATGTTTTAAAATGGAGATACTAACAAAATTGGAATTTGTTATTTTAGCTGTCTCCTATTTTTATAAATTACTCTGAGCAGTTTTTGTTTTTTTTTAAGCAAAACTTCTGGTTATTTACAGGAGTCAAGTCTTACCATGTTCTAGTTTCCTGATCTATAAACATAGGGGAATGCCTCATGCCCTATACAGTTTTGGAATTATGTATAGAAAGATCTCCCAGAAATAGAAAATGCACAGGAAGTTTCATGTATTCCCATTCAACATTAGATTTTAAGAACCTGAACAGCCGGTTGTGGTGGCGCATGTCGGTAGGATATTGCTGAAGAGGCGGAGGCAGGAGGATCAGGAGTTCGAGGCCAGCCTGGGCTACACATAAAAAAAAAAAAAAAGAACCTGAACAATTGATAATCTGAGAGGAGGGAAACAACTGCAGCTGTCCTCGCTGACTTCCTAGGGAAAGGGAAAACTCCCATGGAGCCCAGACTCCCTTGATGACTTCTTAGAGGGAATACTCCAAGGACCCTGGTCTCCCTCGCTGACTTCCTAGGGAGAGGGAACACTCCCATGGAGCTCAGGCTTCCTGAGTTAAAGAAGCAGAGGTCAGAATTCAAGCAAGTCAATATAGCTAGAATTTGCAAAGCAGAGAGAAGAGAGGGATTTAGAGCCAGCAAGGTAGTGCTCTGGGTCTGCAAGTCTGCTCCCTGGAGTGTTTGGCTTAGTGCCTGTCTATGTGTGCATGGAAGAAAAGATAGTTAACTTGAGACCAGGCATAGAATCTCCTAGAAGGAATAAGAACAATTCTTGAGGCGCACAAAACTGAGAATAGTTCTAGCCACCCCAAGTTAAGGGCTCATGGTAAACAGGTCTATGTGGAGTCCTCAGAAGGACTGAGTTGTTAGTGCACATGTGCTTATGGGTGCTGTGAGCACCCACAGTCAAGAGTCAAGGCCTGGGATGATCAGAATGCTTCCAAGTCATTCACTGCTTGCCAGAATAAAGTTTGGTAATTTAAAAGAAATATAATAAGATGGGGGCTGGAGAGATGGCTCAGTTGTTAAGGTGCTTGCCTCTGAAGCCTAAGGACCCAAGGTTCAATTCCCCAGTAACCCCATAAGCCAGATGCACAAAGTGGCACATGCCTCTGTTCATTTGCAGCAGGTAGAGGAACTGGGCACACCCATTCTGTCTTCTCTCTCTGCTTGCAGAAACATATATATATGAATTATAGCAAAACCTAGCCCCTTAAAATACAAAATACTTTGCAAGATCTAGCATTTAGTTAAAAATCACTAGACATAAAGAGAAATAGGAAAACTACCCCATAGTAGTAGTAACTGGGAGAGAAACTGACCAGTAGAAACAGTAAAGCAGGAAATGATAGAGGCGATGGAATCAGCAGGAAAGGATGTTACCATGGCTGTTACAAATATGCTCTCCAAGGCTTAGGAGATAGTTCAGTGATTGAAAGCGTTTGCTTGCAAAGCCTGAAGGCCTGGGTTTAATTCCCCAGTACTCACATAATGCCTGGTGCACAAAGTGATACATGCAATTGTACTTCATTTGCAGTGGCAAGAGGCCCTAGCACACCCCTTCTCTCCCTATCTTGATGTCTTCCCCTATCTTCCTCCTTTCTCTCCCTCTCTCCCTCTCTCCCCTTTTGTGTGTCTCCCTCTCTCCCTCTGTCTGCTTACAAATAAATAAAATATTCTTTAAAAAACAAATATGCTCTCCAGCTGAAGTGTGTAGAAGAGTGCATGAGTGTATTATAGGGAAAAACAAATGCTATGGAAAAGAACAAGCAAACAAATTTTCTACAAGTGGAAAAAATACATGATCTGGGATGAAAATGTACAGACTGAGAGTAACTATGGATTATTAACAGCAGAAGAAACTTTTGAGCTATCATAGAGAGCTGAGATCACAAAATGGCCATGTAACCACAACTCCAAGGAGAAGCCAGGCACAGTGACTCCTGTTGGTACTCAAGAAAAAGAAATGATGTTAGTGATAGGTCAGCCTGTGCTACAAAGTGAGTTCTAAGCCATGCTGGTGTATAGACAAAAAAAAAAAAAAAAAGTAAAGGCAGCAGATGGGTTGAATGAGGTATTTTACCTGTGGCAGAGTAGTATGGAAGGAAACAGCTTCATACCAGCTGTGGTGGTTTGATTCAGGTGGCCCCCATAAACATATGTGTCTGAATGCTAGGTCCTTAGCTGGTGGCAGTTTTGGAATTGGAGCTCCCTGGAAGTGATGTGTTGTTGGGGGTGATTTATGGGCGTATAGCCAGCTTCCTCTTGTCAGTGTTTGGTGCACTCTCCTGTTGCTGTTGTCCACCTGATGTTGGCCAGGAAGTGATGTCCACCCTCTGCTTATGCCATTGTTTTTCCCTGACACCATGAAGCTTCCCCTTGAGTCTGTCAGCCAAAATAAACCCTTTCCTCCCACAAGCTGCTCTTGGTTGGGTGTTTTCTGTCAGCAATGTGAAGCTGACTGTAATACCAGGCTTAACAAAAGCAAAAAGAGGAGGCAGCAAGACTTTAAGTTTTGCAGCAGACTAGGCATGAGTTGGCAGTGCATTGGTGGGAAAGAGCTGGGGCAGTCTAATATAAACAAACTTCAAGAGGGGATTTCATCATTACTCAAGCTTTCCCCCTCAAGTCTTAACTGGGAGGTTCTAAGAAAGATTATTAGAAAGAGATTAGATGGAGGAAGAGACAGAGTTCCCACTGGTGCTTGGGAAAGGTGCTTCTTAGCTGTTACATGGGGTGGGCAGAAACACCACCCTTTCGAGACCACAGGGTGCAAAGCATCTTGACCACAGGGCACAGGAACTGGGAAAGACAGGGGCTTATCTTGTCTTCGACTGACATACCGAGCAGTTCTTTCTCAGGGAATGTAGGGGTGAGAACTTGAACCCAGAGTCAGCTTCAAGTTTAATGCAGAGGAATGAAAAGCCTGGGAAAGGAAAGACTTAATAATCTCACAGGTTCTGTAGGAGCTGAGCCTGAACCACAACAGAGAAGTACTACCTCCATCAGATCCTAATTCTCCCTGTGGGGCAGTAGCAAAGGAAGGAGAGAGAGAACTTGGTTTCCTATGCTCACACTGTATGGGAGGAAGCATGTTCACTTCTAGGATGACACATTCTGTTCTGCACATGGATCTGTCAGTCCAAACTACAGGATAGGCACATAAGCAAGAAAATAATTGTCAGAAGGCAAAAGAGTAAACAGAACAAGGCTCATGTTGGAACTGCCAGACAAGAATTTTATTTATTTTTTCTTATTTTATTTTTAACTAGATCAAATTGGTGCGCCAGGGCCTCAGCCGCTGAAATTGAACTCCAGATGCTTGTGCTATATAGTGGGCATGTGCTACCTTGTGCTTGCCTCACCTTTGTGCATCTGGCTAACAAGGGATCTGGAGAGTGGAACATGGGTCCTTAGCTGCTTGCCTTAACTGCTAAGCCATCTCTCCAGCCCCAGACAAGGATTTTAAAGTAACTGAAGAACATACTTAAGGATCTAGTGGCAAAGGTAGACATCATGCAGGAGCAGTTCTTAACAGATAGGAATAACAAAGAGTCAACTGGCAATGATGGAAATAAGAGAAAAGATCAAAAGTGAGTAAGACCTTTGGGGACATGAATAGATAATACAGTTCCAAAACCAGTGAAAACCATCAAACCATTGATTTAAGATTTTAAAAGCAATACACAAGGCTGGAGAGATGGCTCACTGGAATATACAGTTGACCATACAACTCTGAGTGCCTGAGTTTGATTCCCCAGACCACATGTAGAAGCTGAAAGGTGTAGTGAGCTTCTGTAATCCTGTGCATCTGTAGCAAGAATGGAAACAGTGAGCCTTGAGAGACTCTGCCTTAAACAAGGTACCGGGAGAGGACTGACCAGAAAGTTGTCAACTGACTTCACACATGTGCCATGGTGTGCATACACCTACACTCAAACACGTGCATACACACTAAATAAATGAAATTTATTTTAAAAATGTAATTAAAACCTGCAGCGGAATCACTAAGCATAAACCAAAGTCAAACAGACAAGAAACAGAGGCTATGGTGCTGAGCAGCAGAAGTGAACTGTGGTAACTTTACCTTATAGGCATCTAAGCAAAGGACAAGCACAGATGCATATCTCAAAAATCCAAAACCTGTCAACTCAGGATTATGTAGCCACTGAAAATATTTCTGTAAAAAGTAGGCTAACACTCAGATATGTGGAAAGCTGAGAGAATGTACTTCATGCTAACATGTGCTGCAGTAACTGTTAGAGGAAGTTCGTTCTTCAGGCAGAGAGAATGGGGATCCAGACAGAAACCTGGACTCACACCAGACTCTGCACACTTTCTGTAGTCAGACATGACATATTTTAGGCTTTGTGGGTCAGTCGCTGTCACAAGTCCTCTGCCATTTCAGCACAAGAGCAACATTAAAGGGTACCTCAGTAGTGTGCACAGCTGCATTCCAGTCACAATGTACTTATAAAAACAGGAAGCAGACTAGCTTTGGTCCCTGAGTGTACCAACTCTTGTTCCAGACAAAGAGATGGGAGCTGTAGTAGTGCTAAAATGAGAGCAAATACAAAAGGCTTGTGTTCCTGCCTTTGAAAAATCTAAATGTCTAAAACAAAAATAGTATCACTACACTGTGGGATTTACAATGCATGTAAAAGTGAATTATGATAATGGTAGGTGGTGAGAGAAGAAACAATTTTGAAGGATAGACTAAGCTAAAGATGGATATTGTAGGGGCTGAGGAGGTTGCTCAATGGTTAGAGGTGCTTCTTTGCAAAGCCATCCTGCCTGCCCCGGTCTTCAATTCCCCCGCACCCAGTTAAAGGCAGATGCAAAAAGTGGCCCAAGCCTCTGATGTTCATTTGCAAGAGACCCTGGTGTACATATACACACAAATACTGTATTCATTTACTTATTTGAGAGAGAGGGAGGGAAAAAAAGGCAGACAGACAAAGAATGGGTGTGCCAGGTCCTCTATCTGCTGCAAATGAATTCCAGATGCATGTCCCACCTTGTATATCTGGCCTACGTTGGTACTGGGGAATCGAATCTGGGTCCTTAGACTTTGCAGGAAAGCACCTTAACTGCTCACCTTTACAGCCCACAAGTAAATATTTTAAAGTATAAATATTGTAGACTGATAGCCAGTCCATAAGGAGGCTGAAAAAGATAGAAAAAAAGTTTTTAAACACATGAAAAGCTGGGTGTAGCAGCTTATGTCTGTAATCCCAGAACTCGGGAGGCTGAAAAAGGATTGCTACAATTCAAAGGATACCTGTACTACACAGTGAATACCAGCCTTGGTTACAAAGTGAGACTTGTTCACCAAACCAAACCAAATAAAAAGCAAATCAGGTGAAAGAGCAAAACAAAATATCTAGCAAAATGTCAGTCGTGCACCCACCCGTGTCGGTAATGTCATACTAAATGTACATTATCAACATGAAGCCCAGAGAGAAACCATTGTTTTATGAAGCTTGTGTATATATTTTAAGAATATCATTGCATTTCCATATTCCTTTATACTAAGCTAGACCAAAACTAGACCACAGCCAGACTGCACCAAGCCAGTGATTTGGAGCCCAAAGACCCCTGTGCTGTCCTATAACCTCTTCTCCTGCACATTTGGAAAAGGGGAATGAGCAGATTTACACCCATGCCTTCTGTCCTGTTTCCTTTATGTTACACAATCTGTAATCTCTTCAAAACTGGCTGTATACTATCTGTCATTTTATACTTCCTACTCAATGCATTTTATTTCAAAAGTAATTATAGTGCTCGGCATGTATATTCCAGTAGGTGGAATGCTTGTCTGGCATACACAAAGTCCTGGGTTCAGTCTTCAACATTGCATAAATTGGGCACAGTGGTACATGTCTAATCTCAGTATTCAGAAAGTAGAGGCAGAAGTATCATGACCCAGGGTCATCCCCAACCTACACAGTGAGCTTGAGGCCAGCTTAGGATACATGAGACCTTATTTTGTAATAATTAATATTTATATAACTTTTAGTTTATCATTGTTGTAAGCATTTTATATATCACTGCATTTTACTTTTACAAAATCAGGTGGCTTTCTTTTCTTTCCTTTCCTTTTCCTTTTCCTTTTCTTTTCTTTTCTTTTCTTTTCTTTTCTTTTCTTTTCTTTTCTTTTCTTTTCTTTTCTTTTCTTTTCTTTTCTTTTCTTTCTTTTGTTTGTTTATTTGCTTGAGGTATAGTATTTCACTTTAGTACAGGCTGACCTGAAATCCACTGTGTAGTCTCAGGGTGGCTTCTAACTCATGACGATCCTCCTACCTCTGCCTCCAGAGTGCTAGGATTAAAGGTGTGCACCACCACACCCAGCCAAAATAATTTTTTTTTGTTTGTTTGTTTTTTGAAGTAGGGTCTCACTCTATCCCTGGCTGACCTGGAATTCACTATGGAGTCTCAGGGTGTCCTCGAACTCACGGCAATCATCCTACCTCTGCCTCCCTAGTGCTGGGATTAAAGGCGTGCTCCACCACGCCCGGCCAAAATCAGTTTTTAACCCCATTTCACATTTGAGGCAACTGAGAGAGATGCTAGGTAACTGAAGACTGGGAATGTAGACAAGCTAGTCATACCCAGTCTGCCCAGAACCCCTGTGTCCCTCTACCACCTCCTCCTCTTCCTTCTCCTTCCTTCCTTCCCTCATCTTTCTCCTCGTCACTCTCTTTAGCAGATGCTATTCTTTCCTTCCTCTTCCATCAACAAATAATCTACTCAACCATTCTATTTCCTAAGTTGTTTTGATTGATTTGTGTAGCTGTTTATATTACGTATTTTTCCTCACACTTATAAGTTTTTATTTATTTACAAGTATAGAAAGAAATGTGGGTACACTATGACCTTTTACAACTGCAAACAAACTCCGGATGCATGCTCCACTTTGTGCATCTGGTTTTATGTGGGTACTGTGGAATTAAACCCAGGCCATTAGTCTTTGCAAGCAAGTGCCTTTAACTACTGAACCATGTCTCCAACCCCCCTCTTCATTTTGAGGTGGAATCTCTGAGTAGCCCAGACTGGCCTCAAATTTGTGACTCTTCTGCCTCAACTTCCCCAGTGCTGAGATTACAGGCTTGCCCTACCATGTCTGGCTTTATATAGCCATTTCACTTGGCATGAAAATCTTTTTTTTTTTTTTTTTTTTTGGTTTTTCAAGGTAGGGTCTCACTATAGCCCAGGCTGACCTGGAATTCACTATGGAGTCTCAGGGTGGCATCGAACTCATGGCAATCCTTCTACCTCTGCCTCCGAGTGCTGGGATTAAAGGCGTGCGCCACCACGCCCGGCTGAAAATCTTACTTAAGCCAGACATGGTGGCTTATGCCTGTCATCCCAATACTCAGGAAACTGAGGTAGGAGGATCATTGTGAGTTTGAGACCAGCCTGGGCTAGAATGAGACCCAGATAGTAGACCAAAAAAATCTTATTTTGTGAAATGCCTCCTTACAAAATGGACTTTGAATTTGACCCAGTGAGAAATCAAGACTAGTTTTCCGTTTTCAGACTACACAGATAAGGCAGCAATAAGTTGTAGTGCTCGACACCCCTCAACAAGAACCGCATGTCTCACACTTTCCCTTGGAGTACTTGGTCTCATGCTTGTACTCAGAGCACTCATCACTCAATGAGCACCGCACATCTCACGCTTACCCTCGGAGTTCTCGTCACCCAGCTGGAACCGCACGTCTCACGCTTACCCTCGGAGTACTTGTCACCCAACAGAAACTGCACATCTTATGTTTACCCTTGGGGCTCTTGTTCTGCAGCAACACAACACCCTTATTTCAAGTTCAGCAAACCCGACTTTGGCCTTATCCCTGGACTTCTCCATCTGTTTCAACAAAAGTGGAATAGCCCTGCGATGATTCTGGGTCTGTGTGTCTCTGGGGTAGAAAGAATGCTACATTTCTACATGATACATGTTGAGTTCATGTGAGAAATTTTATTAGCATTTAGCATTTTTCTTGTGAGTGGAATGAAGTCATGGTGTTTTTAAGTATGCTGACTTAGATTTTACTATATGCTGTCAGAATGCCTCGCTCCCAGTTGAACATCTCAGTGTATAGAGTCGACACATGATCATCTGGTCAAACATCATTTTCATAACTGCACATCATGGTTTTCCTACATTTCTTCATCTTTAGCAATGTGTCCTTCCCTTTTACTTCCTGCTGTGCCCAAATTTCCATTCCATCAGATGTGGGGTGTTTGATTCAAGCAATGTAAATGTGGTTAATGTGGTTATCAAATTTGCAGGACATTAAAAAAAAAAAAACATACGTACAGGGCTGGAGAGATGGTATAGCAGCGAAGGTGCTTGTCTGTGAAGCCTAAGGACCCAGGTTTGATTCCCCAAATCCCATGTAAGCTAGAGGCACATGGTGATACATGCTTCTGGAGTTCTTTTGCAGTAGCTAGAGGCCCTGGCACACTTGTTCTCTCTCGCTCGCTCTTTCTCTCTCATAAGTAAACAAATGAATACATGACAGTAAATTTTAATTTAAAAAAATCCAGTCCAAACTTGTCCTATTTTTTTCAGGAAATGAAATCGAGGCTCAGAACAATTTAATAATGTACCCACATCATACAGCTGTCTCCCAGCAAAGACGAAGTACACCCTGTTTATGGCAGATCGGGATGAGTGGTAGCAGTTCCATTGACTAGTTCCTTACTTCTGTTCCAGTGCTCACTGTCAAGGGAACTCACTAATTAACAATCATTTATTATCCACTAGTTTTGAGCACAGTTCTTCTAAGTTGTTCTGCTTCCAGGTGGCCAAATGCCCTAGATAGAGCCTTGGAAGAGAATCTGTCCCTGGCATGCAAACAAGCAAGTCTAGGATTGCAGGCCCATGTTCTGAACAAGTGTCACCTGCCTTCTGGTCCTTGGGCAATAAACAAACTTAGATGCTGACTTTGCTGCTAAGGTCATGATCCAAATCAAACAGTCAAGTGACAAAAAGACGTGAGGAAATCATTGAGTTGGCAATAGCAAGTTTAATGAATGTTAAAAGAAATTCCTGAGAGGAACATTGATCACACTGACTTGAATAGGAACAGCCAGTCAGAGGAGTAGCTTGTTTGTGTGTGATTGCTGTGATATGCTCATGCCAGAAAAGAATGAGGTGCGAAAAGGAGATGCATTTAGTAACTTGCTCCTTTCTCTGCCCCACCCAAACTTTTTTCTTTCTTTTCCTGTGAATGTGGGTAAGGTTTTGAGAACTGGTTCCGTTTACTTATTCCTTAGCTAATTGAAAACCATTATTAAATTATCCCAAATCCTTTGTTATTTAAGAATAGCATAAATAGGCTGGAGAGATGGCTTAGTGCTTATGGCACTAGACTGAGAAGCTTAAGGACTCAGACAGAATCCCCAGATCCCACATAAGCCAGACACACAAGGTGATACATGCACAAGGCGGCACATATGTTTGGAGTTCAATTGCAGTGGCTGGAGACCCTGGCATGCCAATGCATTCTGTCTGTCTCATAAAAAGGAGTAGCATAATCATTAAAGTACAAAAGTTGCTTTATTACTTCAAAGAATGCACACTCAAGACATTTTCTTCTGACATGCAGCCAAAAGATGCTTCCTAGTTTTTAAATTTGTTGGGTTGCTCTAAAAAGGGAAATGGTTTTGTTTTTTAATTTTAAACATCTGTTTGGAGAAGCATAGAGATTTAAGTGAGAAAATACATCTAAATTCTAATCTTTTGGTATAGTAACAATGCAATATTGATATAAATGTTTTCAAAGATAACACACTTGTGTGTGTGTATATGTGTATATATATATATATTTCTCTTTCTTTTTCTTTTCTTTTTCTTTTTCTTTTTCTTTTTTCTTTTGGTTTTTAGAGGTAGGGTCTCACTCTAGCCCAGGCTGACCTGGGATTCACTATGGAGTCTCAGGGTGGCCTCGAACTCACAGCAATCCTCCTACCTCTGCCTCCCGAGTGCTGGGATTAAAGGTGTGCGCCACCACGCCCGTTGATTACACTTGTATATTTGATGTAATGAGAAGGGTAGAAAATGTAGCAAAGTATAGCTTGATTGATGAATGCTTGCTTCTTGGACTGCTTCATCACTGGTTTAAGTATCCAGACGTCATTTCTGAAGTCCATTCAAATTACCCTAGTCTGAGTGTATACTCCTGTCAGGAGTAGTTTACAGGAACTATTGACTATGAAGCTCTTTATAGTCCTGATGCCTGTCATGGGAAGTTAGATGGCATATGTGATGAGATAAATAAAGGCTGGGTTAGAAAGGTGGTTACAACTGGGAAACTGCTAATTACTGACCTCTGTAGGGACCACTCATCTCGTCCACACTGGTCTATCACTCATCTCGTCCATGTTGTCTTATCACTCATCTCGTCCACACTGGTCTATCACTCATCTCGTCCACGTGGTCTATCACTCATCTCGTCCATGTTGTCTTATCACTCATCTCGTCCACACTGGTCTATCACTCATCTCGTCCACACTGGTCTATCACTCATCTCGTCCACACTGGTCGGTCACTCATCTCGTCCACGTGGTCTATCACTCTTCTCATCCACACTGGTCTATCACTCATCTCACTCACACTGGCATTTTCCAAGGCTGTGGCCTCATTATTGAGAACTGTGTGAATAATTTGGCACAGAGTGAACAAGAGGAGGGTACCGAGTCCAGCAGCTGTGCTTGTTGGCACAAGATACTTAAATGTCTCCAGTGTAGCCAGCAGCGTGCTTGGCACAAATCTTAGCCGATAATACTTAAGCAAATTGTTGTGAAGAAAATAGGCAGGCATTTATTTTAAAACCGTCTCAGCTTTTTATTTTTTAAAGAAAATCTGTTAGAGTGAATCCCTTAGATTCTTGTTCTGTAAGTTCGAGCAACTTACTATCCAAATGAAGTCTATAATTCTAGCTATAGCACTGGCTTTATGTTCTGTTGAGTAAGAATTTTCAAATGCTTTATAAATATTAATTAAACTGTGTTGGTCTATGTGAGATGTGTTACTGACTTGATTTTCCCAACAGTGTCAGTGGGGCCAGTGATGTGCAACTTGCCTAGTTCACTCAATGAGTGAGAAGCAAAAGTCAGATTAAAAAAATTTAATAATCAGGATTCCATGGTCTTGGGCAGAGGGTGTGACTCAGTAGTACAACACTTGCCTAGCAGTTTAAAAGTCTTTGGTTCAACCCCAGCACTATGGAAAGGTTAATAGCACCTTTGAAAAAGCTTTCTAAGCCAGGCATGGTAGCACACACCTTAATCCTAGCACTCAGGCGGCAGAGGTAGAAGGATTGCTGTGACTTTAATGTCAGCCTGGGACTACGGAGTGAGTTCCAGGTCAGCCTGTGCTATAGTGAAAGCCTACCTCAAAAAGACGAAAAACAAAACAAAAGAAAAGAAAAAGAAAAAACCCTAGTTTTCTGCTGTGTTATACCCAGAACTACATTTGTTCACTTTTCTCTATTTTGTGACATTTTCATACATACATATTTTGATCATATGTACCCCATTTACCAGTGATTATACCACAGAAAAGTATGATTGTCCCTCCCCCAACCATTAGCTGTCAGTTGCTCATCAATAAGGGGCTAGTGCTCCAAGCCCCTCCCTTCTCCATGACAGAATATATAGACCCTGTCATGTACAGGGCTTAATGCAGGTGCCCACAGCTGCTGTGACTTAATGACTGCAATAGCCTTTCCATATCCGGATGGTTCCACAGCACTTCTCTCCATCCTCAAGCTCTTAGATTCTTTCTATCTCCCACCCTGTTCTCTGAGCCCTTGAGGGGATGATGTTTATATCTTGTCTAGGCCAGAGCATCTATCAGTCATTTATTTTCAGCACTTAACCAGTTAGGATTCTCTGCATTAGCCCCCCCCCCCCAAAAAAAAAGCTTTTCTGACTGGGGCTGAGAGCAAAACAGGAGAGAGATCTTCTTAGGGTATGAAAATAAATATTTAGGAGACAAATTTTTCCCTGGTGCCAACATTCCCCCCAGCTAGGGGCTTTTACCTGCATTGCAAAAGCAATAATAACCTCCTGAAGTAAGCGTTCTACAAAGTGCCTTCTCATGGCTACCAAAGTGATTTTTTTTTTCTCTGTCCGATAGATTGAAGATAGGGCCCCTTACATGTTAAGCACCTGCTCTTCCATTGAGCTATCCTGTCCTAATATTTTATTAATTATTTTAAGTTTTGTTTTTGGAAACAGGGCTTACTGTATAGCACCAGATGGCCTTGAACTCAAACTTTCCAGGTGCTAGGACTATAGGCATGGCTACCACACTGGCTTTAATTGTTTCACATTTACACACAGGAAGCAAATTCATGCCCTGGTCACATGAACCCTCCTTAGATGCCATTATACAAGTTCTCATCTTGTTGATTGGAGTGCACTACTGCAGATAGGGAGACAAACCCAGGGTGGTATCTTTTTAATAAGTCTTTGAAGCAAGAGTAACATTCTCATTTGTCATGGCAAACCTAGCATAGCTGATGACTGGAGCAGCTACTATGTTAGTCGGTTGGCTGGCTCTGTTACCCAATGCTTCCATCTAGTTTATTTCAATAGCCTCCTCATTGGCCAAATTATATTTGTTCCCTGTTGTTTCTTCTCTATATAGGAGCCACAGAATTTTAAAGATGTAGGCTGTCTTGGGCTGGAGAGATGGCTTAGCGGTTAAGTGCTTGCCTGTGAAGCCTGAGGACCCCAGTTCGAGGCTCGGTTCCCCAGGACCCACATTAGCCAGATGCACAAGGGTGCACACACGTCTGGAGTTCCTTTGCAGTGGCTGGAGGCCCTGGTGCACCCATTCTCTTTCTCTCTCTCTCTCTCTCTCTCTCTGTCTCTCTCTCTCTCTCAAATAAATAAATAAATAAAAATACCCCCCCCCCAAAGATGTAGGCTGTCTTTTCAATAAACATTGCTAAAGTTAATTGGATATCCATATAAAAAAGAATGTAATGCCGGGCCTGGTGGCGCACGCCTTTAATCCCAGCACTCGGGAGGCAGAGGTAGGAGGATCACTGTGAGTTCAAGGCCACCCTGAGACTATGTAGTGAGTTCCAGGTCAGCCTGGACCAGAATAAGACCCTGCCTCAACCCCCCCCCAAAAAAAGAATGTACCAGGACCCCTTTACCAAAATACACAAAAACCAAATTCGTTTGTGTGTGTATATATATTCGTGTGTGTATATATATTCATGTGTGTCTATATAATCCCAGGTACTGGGATTAAAGGCATGTACCACCGTGACTGGCCCAAATTAATTTTTTTTTGTTTTGTTTTTCGAGGTAGGGTCTCACTCTTGCTGACCTTGCTGTAGAGAGCTACTTTGACTTATATTTGCATGTAAAGGTAAAACTGATCATCATTTCAAGGTCAGACGTGTCCAGCCTGTGGACCACATATATCCCCCAATAGCTATGAATGTGGCCCAGTACACTTGTAGAAAACAATGCCATGTTGCAATATCAAAAGGTTGGACACCCTTGAATGCAGCTGTTTTACTTGTGGATTTAAAAACCATATAGACTATAATCTTTATCTGAAAGAGCCAGCTGTGTTTCAAATAAGCACAGCAGTACTTGGAAACCTTGGCTTTCTGGTAGGGTGTAACCTTTCCCACAAGTTGGCATTGAGGGCTTACACTTATGTCCTATTCATGTCATAGCTTATCATAATGAGTAGCTCACAAATGTTTGATGGAAGGTATCTGCTTTTGTAACATGTCCCGACAGACTTATGTGTTTTGAACATGTGGTGCTCAGCTGGTGGGAGTGTTTGGGTGGCTATAGAACCTTTGGGACATGGACCCTAGTTGGAAGATGGAAGCCTCCAGAGGCAGAGCCTTGAAGGATATGCCATTCTGTGTTCCAGTCTCATGTCTGCTTCCTGGTTCACTAAGTTGTGAAGTGCTGGTGCTTCCCACACCAGCCTTTACTGACAGAGCCATCTTCAGCCCTTATGCCTTTCCAGCCATGATACACTGTATGCTTGGAAACTTCCAAAATAACCCTCTCCTCCTTTAAGCTGATTTATTTAGTATTTGGTCACATAGAGGAAAACAGTAACTAGTATTAAACTCAGATCCTTCTATTCTTCTAGCCAGGTGCAGAGTACTTGCCTAAAACTACGTCCTACTACTCCTAGCTTCATTTTGAGTGCATTTCTTTCCTATTTCAAAAGAACACAGGCAAATTATCTTTTAATAATTTATTTTGTGTGTTTGTGTGTGTGTGTGTATGTGTGTATGTGTGTCTGTCTGTCTGTCTGTCTTCTGTCTATGGGTGTTCACATGTCATGATGCTCATGTGCAAATCAAAGGAGTTTGTCTGTGCTCCACCTTCTTTGAAACAGGCTCTCTCCCTGCTGGAACAAATGTGGTCTGTGCTTCATATTCTCTTGTATCTACCTCCCATTGTTATCCTGCTGTAGTATCACAGATACATGCAGCACTCAGCATCTGGCTCTATATGGATGCTGGGAATTGAGCCTGGGCTGTCAGGCTTTGCAGGCAAGTGCCTTTAACTGCTGAGCCATTTCCCCAGCTCCCAAATTATCTTTTTTGTTTTGTTTTTCAAGGTAGGGTCTCACTCTAGCCCAGGCTGGCCTTGAACTGACTCAGGCAATCCTCCTACCTCTGCCTCCCGAGTGCTGGGATTAAAGATGTGCGCCACCATGCCCAGCTTTCAAATTATCTTTTGAAGAGTTCTTCATAATACTGAAATGAGTTTATATTTCTGGAGCTTATCTGAGCAGTAGAGAGTTAATAATTCAAATTATGTTAGCGGTCTTAATTCTGTACATTGGCTGAAAAAGATAACTTCGTTTTTTAATTTTATGTATTGAAGGGTATCTTTTGCCTCTTTACGTGTCTTTTAGAAAGACTTGGAAATAATTTCTTTGACCTGAATAATTGTTTTAAAAACTGTACGCATCTTAATTACCATTTTTGTAAAGTTACAGTTTTATCTGCTGGCATCACTTCACCAGAAACCCGTACGTCATCATAATAGCTAAGAGGCCTTCCTTAGAGCATATGATGCTGCTGTAGCCTTAGCTCAAAAGCAGTCTCTTTACCTTGTAATAACTAGGCTTTCTACAATAAGGGTTGTTGCTCATCTGATAGGTGAATAGATGCCAGGGTTAGAGTTGTCATCTTTCTATCATCTGTTTCTCTGATCCATGTGTGGTGGGGCTTTTGTTGCTTTGTTTTCTATTGTTGTTTTGAGGTAGGGTCTCACTGTAGTCCAGGCTGACCTGGAATTTACTATATAGTCTCAGGGTGGCCTCGAACTAACAGCAATCCTCCTACCTCTGCTTCCCAAGTGCTGGAATTAAAGGCGTGCAACACCATGCCTAGACATGTGTCATGTTTTAATTAGCAAACTATCCATTTTGTATAACATCAAGCGAATAATCTAGTATAATGTGTGGAATCATGGTGACGTTCACATAGTATCAATAATTTTAAATCATTTGGGCAAATTTTTTGTCAGACTGATTTACATGATAAGTATTTTAATCTTGGGATGGAGAAAAACAGCTTGACATTGTTTTCCCTCCATATTTTACATCATCCTCAAATTCTGTCGTCTTTGCAGGACATCTTAAGTAGCATGTTTTATTAATGATTATTTAGTGAAAACTATATAACAGTAGGGTAAAAGGGATATGGGAGGGGAGTATGATCATGGTATATTGTCGATATATACAGAGGTTTTCAATGAAAAGTTTCAAAAATTATAGAATATTTGCAAATTCATTTTACTAACTCTTGAACTGTTACAAATAAACAAATGAACTGCTCTGAGGGTCATCAGTGCTATGGAGGTGTGTGTCCCACTCTCCCTTGGGAACTCTGTCCTGCCCTGACATCTGAGTGACTCCAGCAGGAACTTCTAGAAGAACATGTACCACAGCAAGAACTTCAGAGAGGAGTAAGACAGAGCCTGAAGAAATGAGTGCATCTTTTTTGTCTACCATACTGCTTTGTGTCTATCCCAGAGAAACATTTGCATACCAAGAATTGTGCAAGAATATTTGTTTGATTGCTTTATGGTAACAAAAATGTAAACTGTCTTATCATGGGGGAAAGAAGACCGCTTTCATTTGTATGATGTTTTATAGCAATAAAAATGAACTGGTATCTGTTTTCAACTTGTGCCTATAAATACAGTGTTATAGTACAGAGAGGCAAAGTTCCAAAAAAAAAGTAGATATCACATAATCTATTTGTTTCAAAGTACTAAATTCAAACAGTAATGTATATTATTTGAATATAATATATATATATATATATATGTATGTATATATATATATATATATGTATATATATATTTACAGAATGTACACGAGAGAATATACACTAACTCTGCAATGGTACATTATATGTGGGTGTGGATTAAGCTATATATGCACTGTTTTTCTCAGAGGAAGGAAAGGAGTTCCATTTGAAGCAGACATGGGAACATGTCACTCTCTTGCAGGGTGCATGGGTCATGTTATTTACTATCTAAATGTTTATTGTTGATTCTTGGAGTGCATTTTCATTGTGACATATTGACAGTGTTGTCAGAATTTACACAGTAGAATAAAAACAGGCTTTAAATTCTCTTTTATTATCCTGTTTGTAATTTTTTTTTCTACTTCCAAACCTCAGTATAATTAGCATGAGCAGTCTAGAGGTTGACTTGAATGTCTATCAATAAATGAAGTTTTTAAATAAAGTTATATTTTTTCATTTTATAGGTAAAACATCAGAAAGAGGCTCATTTTCCTTGTATAGCAGAGACTCCGGATTACCAGGCTGTCAAGTAAGTTTAGTGAATAAGAAAACAACAAGATGATTTTTTTTGAGTATGTGTGTTTGTATGTATGTGGGTGCACACCTTCAATCCCAGCACTTGGGAGGCAGAGGTAGGAGAATCACTATGGTTTGAGGCCAGCCTGGGACTACAGAATGAGGTCCAGGTCAGCCTGAGCTAGAGTGAAACCCTACCTTACAAAAAAATAAAACAAACAAACAACAAAAAGAATACAAAGGAAATACAGAACATTACATTTGTTTTCTGCCATTTGAAATCTTTTCTTGAGACTTACTGTAATTTCAGACTGACCATGAATCATCCTACTTCTCATTCTACTAATGATGTTCCATGTAATACATTTCCTAAGTATAGAGGTGTCTCTAAGAGGCTTTCCCCTAAGATTCTCTTTTATTGTGTGCTGTCCCATTAGAAAGTAATATATTATAAAAATGAGATCACTTATTCACATCCCCTGACTGGAAAACAAATAAGCATGGTCTGAATGAACGGGCCCTTAAGTGTAATAATTCCCCCATGAGTCAGGTGTGTGGCACGTACTTGTGAGGCCAGCCTAGGTTGCACAGTGAGACTCTGTTTCAAAACAAAACAAAACAAAAAAAAACCCTCCCTTATTATAGTTGTACTTTCTGTGCTTTCAGTTTCATGTGTTAACTCTTTGAATATATGAAGTGGAAAATAAGTGATTGATATAATTTAGATTGCATTGCATACCATCTAATTAGTGTGATGAGTTGTCCCCCTTGGAGTATGAGCTACTCCTCTGTTCAGTGTATCTATCCATACTGTACACATTGCCTGTCCATTAGTCACTTAGTAGTCATCAACTTGGATATTGTGACATCACAGTATTTATGGTCAAGAAACTCTTGTTTTACTTACTAATACCCTCCAAGTGCAAAAGTAGTGAAGCTGCCAACTGCAGTATGCCAGACATGCTATAAAATGCTTTCTTTAAGTGATTAAGGAAAAAATGTTGTATTGTGACATTGTGAAATAGTACCTAGAAGTGTTTTGAGAGATTATATTCACGTAAGCTCATCAGCATGTTTTTATGTTGTTCTAGTTTATTATTAGTTATGGCTTGCCTCTTATGGTATCTGACTTGTAGTAAGATTTATCATAAGTTTTTATATGGAGAGAAACATAGTATGTGTAGGCATCTGTACCATTTGTTATTTTAGGTTTCCATTGGGGATTTTAGAATGTTCTCTGGACAGGGCAGGTCTTGAATATCATTGATCTGATGGACAGTGACTGGACTAGCTGAGCTTCTCTCCAGCTAGTCCATACTTTGTTCTCATCCAAGTGACTTACCAAAAGGTTATTATTGGGCTGGAGAGATGGTTTAGCAGTTAAGACACTTGCCTGCAAAGCCTAAGGACGCATGTTTGACTCTCTGGATCCCCCGTAAGCCAGATGCACTGTGAGTGGTGAGGCAAGCAGAAGGTTGCACATGTCCACTAGGTGTTGCAGGTGTCTGGAGTTCAATTGCAGTGGTTGAGGCCCTGGCGCACCAATTCTCATTCTGTCTTAACTTTAAAAAATAAAAGCAGTTGTTTATTACTATTTGCAAGGGGCAGGGAAAGAATGAGGGGGGGGGAGGGAGGGAGGGAGAGAATGAATATGAATGAGAATGAATGACACTCCAGGGTCTTTTGCCACTGCAAACAAATTTGAGGTGCAAGAATCACTGTGTGTCTGGCTTTATGTGGGTATATGGGATTTGAACCTAGATTGTCAGGCTTGCAAGCAGGCACCTTTTCTGCTACACTATCTCTCTAGCATAACTTCTTAAAAGTTTTTTTTTAATGTACAATTTTTTTATTGACAACTTCTGTACTTACAGACAATAAACCATGATAATTCCTTCCCCTCCCCACTTTCCCCTTCACAACTCCACTCTCCATCATATCCCCTCCCTCTCTGTTAGTCTCTCTTTTATTTTGATAACATCATCTTTTTCTCTGATTATGAGGGTACTGTGAAGGTATTGCTAGGCACTGTGAGGTTGTGGATATCAAGGCTAATTTCTGTATGGATAGTTGCATTGTAAGGAGTTGTACCCTTCCTTTGGCTCTTACATTCTTCCCGTCAGCTCTTCCGCAGTGGACCCTTAGCCTTGGAGGGTGTGATAGAGATGTTTCAGTTCTTGACACACTTCGTCACTTCTTCTCAACACTTTTTTCCTTTTGGGTTATCCTAGTAGTCACCACCATCTGAAAAGAGAAGGTTCTCTAACCAAAAGTGAGAGTAGCATTAACATATGAATATGAAAGTTAAGTGTAGAGCTTTCAGGGCAGTTTGGTAAGAATAATATATGCATTTATCCAGACAAGAGCAGGCTTTATACCTCTAAGGCTCATGACCTCCCTGGACATAGGCAATTGATTAGGTTTTCAGTCCCAGGCATGCATTCCCTCCCATAGAGTGGGCCTTCAGTCCAATTAGGGAGCAGTTGGTTTCTCCCAAAGCAAACATGCCACTGTTGCTCCCCGTTCTATCATTTGGCCTGTCTGGCAAAACTTGAGGCTTCCAGTGTCCACTGTTTTCACCACTGATGACTTCTGTCTCCCATGGGGCTACATGCAGTACAGCTTTTTCCAGCTTTCCTTTGGTTGGTCTACAGGGAGGAGGTTTTTAGCTCAACCCCAGCTTGATTTCTCAGTGACTTTTCTATCCAAGCCATCTGTTACTCATGGGAAACCAAGGGCCTTGGCAATAGCCTGTAATGTTTTGGAGACAACAGGGACCTTCCTGGCCAACAACTCACTGGAAGGTATCTATCTCATCTCTGGCACTGAAATTTTTTGTAGTAACAATCTTTGGCTTCTGGATGTGCCATTATCCAAAAATTAGGCTTTCATATATCTTATTCAGAATATCTTGAAAGTCGATTGACCCTCCTCCCATCCTTCTTTATTTTATTTTATTTATTTGAGAAAGGGGTGGGGGAGAGTCAGAGAGAGAGACAGGGAGAGAGAGAATGGTTATGCTGGGGTATCTGGCTTACATGGGTCCTGGGGAATTGAACCTGGGTCCTTTGGCTTTGCAGGTAAATTTCCTAACCATTAAGCCACCTCTCTAGCCCCCATCCTTCTCTCATTCAATCTCTTCCCCTGGCCTTACTTAGGTCATTCCACTACCTGTAATCTGCTATTCTGCTTATGTATATGCAATACCATCCCCTTAAGTCCTTCCCTTTCCTCCCTCCCTTGTAGCCTTTTTCTAGCTTACTGGCCTCTGCTACCGATTTTTGATTCCAGCTGACACACAAGTCTAAGCATTTGTAGCTAGGATCCACATATGAGAAAGAACATGCGACGTTTGCCTTTCTGGGCCTGAGTTACCTTAGTATAATCCTTTCCAGATCCGTTCATTTCCCTACAAATTTCATAATTTTATTTTTATTTACTGCTGAATAGAACTCCATTGTGTTAATGTACCACATCTTTACTATCCATTAATCTGTTGAGGGACATCTAGGCTGGTTCCATTTCCTAGCTATTGTGAATAGAGCAGCAATAAACATGGTTGTGCAAGTATCTCTAAGGTAGTAAGAAGAGTCATTAGGGAATATGCTTAGGGGTGCTATAGCTGGATCATATGGTAAATCTATTTTTAGCTGTCTCGAGAACCTCCACCCCGATTTCCACAATGACTGTACCAGACTACATTCCCACCAACAGTGTAGAAGGGTTCCTCTTTTTCTGCATCCTTGCCAACATTTATCATCATTTGTTTTCTTGATGATAACCATTCTGTGACAGGAGTGAGATGGAATCTCAAAGTAATTTGCATTTTGCTGATGGCTAAGGATGTAGAATAATTTTAGGTGTTTGTATGCCATCTTTATTTCTTCTTTTGAGAACTCTCTATTTAGTTCCGTAGCCCATTTTTTAATTGGGTTGTTTGACTTGTTAATGTTCTGTTTTTTGAGTCCTTTGTATATTCTGGATATTAATCCTCTGTCAGATGTATAGCTGGCAAAGATTTTCTCCCATTCTGTAGGTTGCCTGTTTGTTCTATTCACAGTATCCTTTGCTGTATAAAAACTTCGTGATTTCATGAGATTCCAGTGGTTGATTAGTGGTTTTATTTCCTGAGCAATTGGAGTTATATTCAGAAAGTCATTGCCTATGCCAATATGTTGAAGGGTTTCCCCTAATTTTTCCTCTAGCAGTTTCACTTTCAGTTCTGATATTAAGGTCCCTGATCCATTTGGACTTGATGGTTGTACATGGTGACAGACAAGAATCTATTTTCATCCTTCTACATATAGATAGCCAGTTTTCCCACCACCACTTGTTGAGGAGGCTGTCTTTTCTGTAGTGAATATTTTTGGCATTTTTGTCAAAAATCAGGTGGCAGTAGCTGCCTGGATTAACATGCAGATCCTCTATTCTGTTCCATTGATTTACACGTCTGTCTTTGTGCCAGTACCATGCTATTTTTGTTACTATGGCCTTGTAATATAGCTTAAAAGCGGGTATGGTGATACACCAGCCTTATTTTTGTTGCTCAAAACTGTGTTAGCTATTCGAGGCATTTTTTTTGTGTGTTTCCAAATGAATTTTAAGATTGATGTTTCTATTTCTGTGAAGAATGCCATTGGAATGTTAATGGGGATTGCATTAAATGTGTAGATTGCTTTTGATAAGGTTGACATTTTCACAATATTGATTCTTACAATCCAAGAACATGGGATGACTTTCCATTTCCTAGTGTCTTCTGCAATTTCTCGCTTGAGTGTTTTAAAGTTCTCATTGCAGAGATCCTTGACTTCCTTGGTTAGATTTATTCCAAGGTACTTTTTTTTTTTTTTAAGGTAATTGTGAATGGAAAAGATTCCCTGAGTTCATCCTTCGTATGATTGTTATTAGTAGGAAAGCTACTGATTTCTGTGTGTTTATTTTGTATCCTGCTACATTGCTAAAAGTGTTCATCAGCTCTAACAGTTTGATGGTAGAGTCTTTAGGGTCCTTTATGTATAGAATCATATCATTTGCAAATGATGTTAATTTGATCTCTTCCTTTCCAATTTGTATCATTTTTATGAGTGTCTCTCGCCTTATTGCTATAGCTAAGACTTCCAGTACTATATTAAATAAAAGTGGGATAGTGAACTCCCTTGTCTTATTCCTGAATTTAGTGGAAAAGCTTCATGTTATTCCCCATTTAGTATTATGTTGGCTGTAGGTTTGTCATAAATAGCTTTCATTATGTTGAGGTATGTTGCTTCTATTCCCAACTTTTTTGAATATTATTTATTTATTTGACAGAGAAAGAGGGAGAGAAAGAGACACACAAAGAGAGAGAGAGAGAGAGAGGGAGGGAGGGAAGGAGGGAGGGAGAGTGTGCGGCAGGGCCTCCAGCCACTGCAGACAAACTCCACACACGTGCACCCCCTTGTGCATCTGGCTAATGTGGGTCCTGGGGAATCGAACATGGGTCCTTTGGCTTTGCAGGCAAACACCTTAACTGCTAAGCCATACCTCCAGTCCTATTCCCAGTTTTTATAGGACTTTTACCATGAAGGGATGTTGGATTTTGTCAAATACCTTTTCTGCGTCTATTGAGATGATCATATGATTTTTGTCCTTCTGTTCATTTATAATAGTGTATTACATTTATTGATTTTCATATGTTGAACCATCCCCTGCATCTCTGGGATAAAGCTGACTTGATTGCATTGAATATTCTTTCTGATATATTTTTGTATTCTGTTTGCCAATATTTTGTTGAGAATTTTTGCATCTATGTTCATAAGGGAGATTGGTCTATAATTTTCTTTTCTTTTGTTCTTTGTCTGGTTTGGTATCAGGGTGATGCTGGCTTTGTAGAAGGAGTTTGGTAGAATTCCTTCCTTTTCTATTTTATGGAAATTTTTGAGAAGCAGTGGTGTTATTTCTTCCATGAGGGTCTGGTAAAATTCAGCAGTGAATCCATCTAGGCCGGGACTTTTTTTAGTTTTTGTCTCTTTTGGTCAGATTTGCTAAGGGCTTATCAATGTTGTTTATCCATTCAAAGAACCAACTCTTTGTTCCATTGATTCTGTGGATTTTTTTTTGTTGTTGTTGTTGTTTTTATTTCATTAACTTCTGCCCTAATCTTTATTATTTCTTTCCGTCTACTGACTTTTGTTTGTCCTTGTTCTTCTTTTTCTAAGCCCTTAAGGTAAAGCATTAAATTGTTTACTTGTGAACTCTCTAAATTCTTAGTATAGGCAATTAGAGCTATAAATTTCCCTGTTAGGACTGCCTTCATTGTGTCCCAAAGGTTTTGGTGTTGTATTCTCATCGTCATTTGATTCTGTGAATTTATTAATTTCCTTTTTGATTTCTTCAATGACCTATTCATCATCCAATAGTGTATTGTTTAGTTGCCATAAATTTGTATATGCTCTGTAGTTTTCTTTTTGCTGATTTATAGTTTAATCTCATTGTGGTCAGATAAGAGTACAGGGTATTATTTTCAATTTTCCTGTATTTGTTAAGATTTGCTTTGTGTCCTAATACATGGTCTATTTTGGAGAATGTTTCATGTGCTGCTGAGAAAAATTTATATTCTGCAGCATTTGGATGGAATGTTCTGTAGATATCTTTTAGGTCCATTTGTTCCATGACATCATTTAATCCAAATGGCTTTCTGTTTATTTTTTGCCAGGATGATCTGTCAATTGATGACAGTGGGGTATTGAAGTCACCCACTACAATTGTGTTTGGTGTTATCTGTGTCCTTAAGTATAATAGTATTTGTTTAATGAAATTGGAAGCCCCCATGTTAGGTGCATATATGTTTAGGATTGTAATGACCTCCTGTTGGAGTGTTCCTTTAATCCGTATAAAGTGACCTTCTTTATCTTTCCTCACTAATGTTGGTTTGAAGTCTATCCTGTCAGATATTAGGACAGAAACCCCTGGTTGTTTCTTAGGCTCATTTGCTTGAACTACTGTTTTCCGTCCTTTCACCCTAAGACAGTGTCTATCTTTTATTGAGAGATTAGTTTCCTGAAGGCAACAAATGGCAGGATCCTTTTAATCCAGTCTGCAAGCCTGTGACTTTTGGTTGGGGCATCAAGGCCATTGATATTAAGAGTTATTATTGAAAGGTATGTGTTTATTCTCGCCATTCTTCTTGTTTTGTAGTGCTTCCTGTTTTCCCTTTACTCTCTTGTTTTAACTGTTTTGAGTATGTTTGTTTGTTTGTTTGTTTGTTTTTTTCCAGTTTCCACGTGTGTGTCTTTTCTCTTCAGCGTGAAGGATTCCTTCAAGTATTTTCTGTAGAGCTAGCTTAGTTGTCATAAATTCCTTTAGCCTGTTTTTGTTGTGGAATGTCCTTATTTCTCCATCAATTTGGGTAGATAGCTTTGCTGGATAAAGTAATCTTGGTTGACAGTTGTTATTTTTCAGAATTTGGAATGCATCATTCCAAGCCCTTCTGTCTTTTAAAGTTTGTGTTGAATTATCTGCTGTTATCCAGATGGGCTTGCCTTTACAGGTGACTTGCTTTTTCTCTCTAACTGCTTTCAATATATTTTCTTTAGTTTGCATGTTTAGTAGTTTAATTATAACATGGCAAGGAGAGGTTCTTTCCAGGTATTGTCTGTTTGTTGTTCTAAAAGCTTCCTGTGTCTGCATTGGCATTTCTTTCCCAATTTGGGGAAATTTTTCTTTTATGATTTTTTTTTTGAAAACACCTAGTATGCCTTTGAAGTGAAATTCTTCTTCTACTATACCCTGAATTCTTATGTTTTATCTTTTCATAGTGTCCCGAACATCTTGAAATTCCCATTCATACCTTCCTATTAGCTTGTCTTTCTCTTTGTCGCACTATATTATATTAGATCTGCCACCTGGTCTTCTAGTTTAGTTATTCTGTTCTCTCCTTTATCCATTCTACTCATGAAACTTTCCACAGAGTTTTTTATTTGACTTACTGTATTTTTCAGTGCTAGTATTTCTGCCTGATATTTCTTCAATATTTCTATTTCCTTACTCATGTCTTTTAATGATCTCTTTATTTCATTAAGCTGGATTCCTGTTTTCTCTTGGAATTCCTTCAGGAGTTTGTCTTCTTGAATTCCTTTGTTTTCTTCTCTGATTCCTTTGATTATAGATGAAATCATTTTTGTTTGAAATCTTTGTCAGGCATTTCATCTAAAGTAATCTTATTGAGGGTCATTTCTGGTGGATTGATAATTTTGGGTGGGATTGTATTGTGTTGATTCTTTGTGTTTCTTATATTATAATGTAGCAATTTTTGCATCCTGAGATAATTTGATGCTTGGGTTTTCTAATTATCTGCAGTGTTTCTAGACTTGAAAATTCAAGTTTATGTACCTTCAGAGTAGGAGTTTAAGGTTCCAAGTATAGCTCTTGTCCTCCAATCCAACCATAGAGGTAATCCTAGGTGTTGAGTTTGCCTGCTATAAGTATTCTAGAGGGCTGGGTGGATCAATTTACTGGCAAAATTCTATATTCAACTGAGCAATGTACACATTTAATAAAAAGCAGCACAGAGTATGCAAGTGTGGGGATTGAAACACAGGTACCCTTATATAAAAAATAAAAGCCAAAATCCCTAATGTGCATGTTGCTGTACACTCTTAATCCTGTCAGCTGGGAGATTGAGATTTCTGCTCTGAAATGAGTTCCATGTCAGCCTGGGTCTGAGTCAGACCCTGCCCCCAATAATGACAGAAGAAAAAGACAAAGGCCCTATGAATCTCAAAGCATCAAAGACAACAATAGTCAACCTCCAAATACAGCTTAATTGAGAATGGTAAAGCCAGCCATGAATATGTAACCCATAACCTGCCCTGACATGGAAGGAGAGATTAGCACTTACAGTGCAGGTCTGTGTACCTGCTTTTTTGTCAGTAGGCCTTGTTACCTTTTGGGGTGGCTTCCAGTCTTACAATGCTGAGTGCCCACCTCGATCCCTTCATGTGGTTCTGTGAGTCTGGTGTTCTGATAGCTGTGCTGGATGCCCTGCCGCTAGGAGCTGGATGTGTTCTCCAGAGACTCGCAGTTCTGATGGTTGGGGGATGAGGGAGTGCAGGAAGCCTGGAGTTGTACTGGAACTGCTCAGCTGGTCTCTGCTGTCTCTTCTTCAAGTTTCTTGACTTTGCAAGGAGACTGATGAGGTTGGAAAATACACTTGTTTTGGCTCTGTTCCTGCAGCTCAGCGCCAGGCTGGGCGGGCATGTGGATTCGTGTGGATTGGGGCTGCGAGCACCTTGTTGGGATTCTGGCCAGTTTCCTCCTTTCCGATAGACCTTGGTTTCCTCTGCTTCTTTGCTTTGGGCGATAAAAACCTATACACCTTCACTTTTCAGAATTAAGAGTGTATTTTGCTGTGTTTTTGCTTAAATCCCTGCCTAGGCTGGTTTTGCATGACTCCTATGTAGCCATCCTACCCAGAAGTCCTGCCCTTCTTAAAAGTTTTGTTGGTGCTAATAATAATGACTTTATTTTCCATGGTTTTTATTAATTTTCTACCATGTCAGTCATTTAAAGCATGTAGATTTTTTTTGTCTTCTCTTTTTTTAATTTTTTAATTTTTATTTTTTTATAATAGCTAGTAGCATTAACATATGGGTATGAACATTAAGAAAATTGCTTACTGGACAGGTTGGGATTTTAACAACCAGGTAGGGTCATGCACACCTTTAATCCCAGCACTTGGGAAGCAATGGTAGGCAGATCACTATGAGTTCAACGCCACCCTGGGACTGCCGAGTGAATTCCACGTCAGCCTGGGCTAGAGAGAGACCCTACCTTGAAAAACAAAATATAAATAAATATAATAAAAAGATTTCTGATATAGCCCATTAGCAGCTCTTGCCAACTCACAAGATCTAAATTTTTTAAAATTGCAGACATTTCGTAAGGTGGTTGACATCACATTGATATATTAAAACTGGGTGTGCATAAAAATATTTACACTGTAGGGGCTGAAGAGATGGCTTAGTGGTTAAGGCATTTGCTTGCAAAGCCAAAGTATCCCAGTTCAACTCTCCAGGACCCATTTTAGCCAGATACACGAGGGGGTCGTATGCATCTGGAGGTCGTTTGCAGTGGCTGGAGGCCCTGAGATGCCCATCCTCATTCTTTCTCTCTCTCTCAAATACATACATAAATAAAGTAAAAAATATTTACACTGTGGAAATCCAAAAATATTGTACATTAGGTCTTTAAAATTTTTTTAAATCAAATTCCTCAAAATTTACCATCATACCACTTGTTGTCAGTCAAAAGTTACAGGGAACTAAAAAGTATATGGGCTTATTCAGCTTCTAATAGATAATACAAAACAGCAGTTGAACTGGTGGCTTCTGCTAAGGTACTTTTCTGATCTTTTTGGAAAACAGAAAATCTACCTAAGCTGGTACTTGATGTTTGTAAGTGCTGCGACTATTGCAGCATAAGAGTCTGTGCCCCTATTTGCCTCTATATTAATGTCTTTGCTTGAGGAGGGACTGGGAGCTTATCTTCACCAAGTACCTTAGGAGACTTAAATGCACATGAATTAAGATTCATGCTTTGAGAAACCAGCTCCACCATTTATTCCTGGTCAAAGATGCATGGAGTTGGCCTGGAGGGATGGCTTAACAGTTAAGGTGTTTGCCTGCAAAGCCAAAGGACCCAGATTTGATTCCCCAGGGCCCATGTTAGGCAGATGTACAAGGTAGCGCATGTTTCTGGAGTTTGTTTGCAATGGCTGGAGGCCCTGGTGCACCCGTTTTCTCTCTCTCTCTCTCTCTCTCTCTCTGTCAAATAAATAAATAAAAACAAAATATTTTTTAAAAAGATGTGTGGAGTATAGAACAAAAAGAATTAGTAAGATCTTGTACAACTGTGCATAATATTTTAGAGATCCAGAAGTCCTACAGAATAGAAACCCACAAAGTTACTGGTGTGATGTTGTACAGTAACAGTACTTGAAGATAGAAGCCATCCATGACCCTAGAGAAACTTAGCAGAGAGAATGTTATATTGTAGCAAGAACTGCTAGTACCAGTGAAGACAACAGAGCTTTTAAAGCAAGTAAAAGGATCCATCACTGTGCAAAGAACAATGGCTTTGTTGTTTGTTATTTGTTGTAATTTAGCTTTGACTTTGCTGTGATTGTTGGAGGAATAATGGATGAAATCAACTGGATTTGGGTCCTGTATTAGTTACTTTTTTTGTTACTGGACAAAATACCTGACTAGAAGCAACTTTAGGAGGAAAGGTTTATTTTAGATTGCTCTCAACATTATAGCCCATCATTGTAGGAATGCATGGTGGCAGAAGTTTGAGGCACTTGATCTCATTCAGTCCCTAGTGAGTGAGGAAGCAGAGAGTGAGTTTGCTGGTGCTCTGCCAGCTTACTCCTTGTTATACAGTCAGGGTCCCCAGCCCATGTAATGGTGTCACCCTCAGTTAAGATGAGTCTTCCCATGTCAGTTAACCTAATCAAGATCATCCCTCACAGTCCTGCCCAGAGACTTGTCTCCTCTGTGGCTCTGTGTCTTGCCAAATTGACAATCCCATCACAGGGCCTGAGTAAGTAAACTCAGAAACTTGAAAAGCTGTAAAGAAGGCTAGGATATTGGTCAGTGGTTACAAGCAATTTCTTGTGAAATCTGCCACCTCAGTTCTCCAACATCCACATAAAGCTGGATACACTGGTGATCCCAGTGTGTGATGGGAAGTGGAGCCAGGGGAGCCCATAGCTCATGGGTTAGCTACTTCCTTTTCAGTCTGGTAGTGACAAGCGACCCTATGCCAGAGAGGGTAGAGCACAGGTAACTCGAAGCTGTCCTCTGACTTTTTCCTGGAGATCTATGTCATGTACTCCTATACACACTACACTTTTTAAAGAGAGTTTAAAAAAAAAAATCTGCTGAGCTTGTAATCCCAACTCTCAGAAAGCTAAAGCAGGAGGAACTCAAGTTTGAGTCCCGCCTGGGCTTCTTGGAGAGACACAATCGCAATGATAATAGTACCAAGAACAGCTAATAAATTAGAAGGAAAAACATGTCTTACTTTGTGTTCAGATGATATAATACATTGCTAAATCACTTTCCTAATATTGCCTTCAGTCACATAACTGATGGTCCATTAAGTGGAAACACATGTAGCAGTATTACTGGAAGTACTGACATTATCCTTCCCTTGAATCTTTAAATTGATCCAACAGGGTGTATTCAAGTGGTCTTTATTAATGATAGGTACACTACTTTAAAAACTGCTCATTTAAGTGAAAAATTCTTTTTTCATGATGAGTTTTTCACTGATTCTTCTTACACAGGTATTCATTCAAGTAGCTTGAATAAGTTTCCCAAAACAGTCAAACCAAGAAAATAGAGCCCTGTTTTTCCAGAAGTTTAAAGGTTCATTCATCTGCACTCAGATATTATGCCCTTGAGAAAACAGCAACTTTAAAGAAAGTTAAGTCTGCTACTTAGAAATATACCTGTGTCACTTGTTCTGTTGCTATTATTTTCAGTTTCCTTATATACAAGCATTTGTATTGATACCAAGATAAAAGAATCATTACATCAGGAAAACATAAGTAATAAGTGTATGTACATCTACTGAGAATTTCATAATAAATGAGGCAAAAAATCATAGAATTATAAAAATCACAATCATAGTGAAAATTTGAATACTTCCTTCTCAACAGTTGATAGAATTATTAAACAAAAACCTTAGTAATGGCACACAATAAAATGAAGTATCAATCACCTTGATTTCCTTGGTATTTTCTGAACTGTATGTACAACAACTGAAGAATATAAATTTCTCCCAAGAGCACAAGTTATTTACATTCAACAGGCCTGAATCATGTGCTAAACCATAAAATCACTGTTATCACATTGCAGAGTTTGACAATGCACAGAGTATGTTCAAGAGAAGTCAGTCAGAAACCTGGAAAAGGCTAGATATTTGAAAATAAGCAGCATGTGTTTACATAACCCATGGTTTTGTAAAGCTCAGTCAGGGACTTAGAGAGTGTTTCTTACTCAATGATAATAAAAACAGGACCTAACAAATTGTGGTGCTGCCCTGAAATGATGCCTTTCAAGATAGTTGTGGCTTTGAATGCTAAAGATTCTTCCCTGAGAAACTGTAAAAACAAAGTAAGCCCTGATTCAGGGGAAAGAAGGAGTTGCTAAACAACATCATCAATGTGGTTTAAAAAAAACAAAAAACTAACATAGCCCCAAATCAGGTTTTTTAAAAAACTTTCTTAAAATTTTATTTATTTATTTATTTATTTATTTGTGAGAGAGAGCGAGAGAGGGAGAATAAATATGAATATGGGAATGCCAGGGCTTCCTGTCACGGCTAACAAACTCCAGGGGCATGTGCCAACTTGTGCATCTGACTTATGTGGGTCCTGGGGAATCAAGCCGAGGTCCTTTGGCTTTGCAGGCAAGTGCCTTAACATTCAAGCCAAATTTTTAAAAAGTGGGGATAAGAGAGAACAGAAATTACCAATATCAGGAATGAAAGAATATGAATGAGTCAGTATAAATACTTCTTACATTAAGATAATAAGGAACTCCTGGGCATGGTAGCACATAGGGCTGCACTTAGCTTTTTAGGAAGCATCTGAGGTAGGATGATTTCAAATTTGAGCCCAGGCTGTATAACTTAGTGAGATCTTGTCTCAAAATAACAACAGGACTGGGGATGTATTTCAGAGACAGAACACTTGCTACATGTAGAACAAGGCCCTGGGTTCAAGTATAGCATCAATAAGGTGGGAGGACAGAACAAGACAGACAATAAGGAAATACTAACTTAATTCACTACATTTGACAACTAGATAATCAAAATCTTTAAAAAAAATTCCTCAAATGGAGGCAAGGTAAAATTTCAGTGAATATGTATATTAATGCAAGTCATTTCCTCTCACAGATCTTCCCACACAGAATGCTTTAGTATCATACATTTTCACAGGTGAGTTCTTCCCCCAGCCACCCAAGGTAGTTGTCTCACTGTAGCCCAGGCTGGCTTGGAACTGGAAGAGATCCTCCTACGTCTGCTGAGATTAAAGTGAAGGACCACCATGGCCGACTGAGTTCTTTATTTTCTAATGGGTACAGGAAAGACATGTCCATATCCATGCAGTTACCATCTTTCACACTAAACACATTACTTCAGATGTAAACATAAATGCTAATACCTAATGAGTCTTCAAAAAGGAAACATAAAAGAATGTCTCCTCAATGTGAAGGTAAGTAGATGGTTCTTTCACAGAATGCCAAAATTAAAAGATTGTGCTGATCAAAGGGCATAGATCATAGGACATACGCAGTGGCTAAACCCCAGTCTCAAAGTCAAGATTCCCCCTTACATCCATAAGCACTAATATGTAAAAAATGTAATATGTAAAAAACTCATACCACTCCATATGATCATCCAAGGCTTCTACAGTTTGACCAGTAGAGTGTGTTATTGATGTATGTTTGTTTGGTCTTGAGGCAGCACCTCTACCCTAGACTGACTTTGAACCCATGTTGATCCTCCTGCCTTAGTCTCCAGGGTGCTAAGATTAAAGATATATGCCATCATACTTGACTTAACAAGAGTTTTAAAGGCAATGGATTAACAAGTTTACAGTCCCTTCTATACTTGTGTTCTGTGGTATTTGAGAACAGAGTCATTTCTAATTGGGAACATGATTACATACTGTGCATTATTTCAGTAATTTAAGTAATTGCTTAATTCTGCACGTATCTTTGAGGTTATTCTGTTATAAATTTCTATAAATTTTAAATAAATTACTTCATAATTATACAAAATTATTTTTCTTTATTAATTATTTATCCTTTCTCTAACCCTTTTTTCTTATTTGGTGAAAAAGGCCAAGAAAATAACTCCATGTATATTAGATTTGTGTAGAAAATAACTGAATCTGAGACTGAAGAGATGGCTCAGTGGTTAACGGTGCTGGCTTGAAAAGCCTGACAGCCTGTGTTTCCCATTCCCCAGCACCCATGTAAAGCCAGATGCACAAAGTGGTACATATGTTAGGAGTTTGTTCGTAGCAGCAAGATGCCCTGGCATAACCATATGTCCATTCCAACCGTCCCCCACACACTCATTCATCCTCCCTCCCCCCTTCCTTCCTCTCAAATTATATAAATAAATAGAAAGAACTGAATATAAATATCATCTTCTTTTACTATATGTCTAAAAATCTGGGCCCAGGCGACAGGATACAAAGGGATTGGTGCTCAAGTCTTCACATTTGCATGACAGCTTACTCACATGAAGCTTGCATACTTGCTGACAGAGACAAGCTGTGCACACAGAAGATTAATTAAAATTATTGAGTGATATGTAATTTCAAGTAGCAAAGGTATAATTTGATACTCAGAAGAAAGAAAAATGATCACGATTTTGATGTAGAGCAAATTTTGCAGAGGATGTATAAAAATCCAGGCCCATAGAAATGGTTAAACTTTACATAGTGGAGAGGAGGCCTCCCTGGGGAGAGAAGGCATGTGCTAACCAAAGGGAGACAGCAGTACTTGAACATCTTGTTGTGCTGCCTGAAGCCTCTCCCACCAGATCTATCATCACCTGCTGATGCTTGTTAGTTGTCTTTCTGCCACCTTGTTCATATCCACACATCAGTATTTGATGGGAAAAAATAACTGAATGTATATTCTAGCCATAATAACATTTTAATTTGGCTTTAATGGAATATTTACGTAATAGTATGAGATGTTTGGTGTCTAAGGAAGGAGCTTTGGTTCCTAGCCAGTGTTTACATCCTGTCCTGTAAGTTTGGCCTAGGAAGGTGGCATGATGAAAGTAAGAGCTCCCAACATAGTGCAGCTGTGGTTGTAGATATGAGACTTACTGGGAATGTGGCAGGTGTTTGAGCTTGTGTTGCCATGGAACAGAACAATGAGGTGGAGACAACTTAGTTACAGAACAGCACCCTGTAGGTATTAGGCAGTTATTTTTTTTGCACATGTGTATATGCATGTTTGTATGTGAGTATGCATGAGTGTGTATACCCATATTTGCTCATGCATGTGGAGACCAGAGGTAGACATAGGGTATCTTACTTAATCACTGTCTACTTTTATTCTTTCGGACAGAGTCTGGCTGAATGGAGAGCTCATCTACTGGGCTAAACCTTGAGCCCCAGGGCTTACTGTCTTCCCTTGTCATCGGTGATGAGTTTAGAGGCTTATAGCCCAAAGCCCAGCATTTTACATGGTTACTGGGGGTCCAAACTTGGGTCTTCATGCTTGCATGACAAGGACCTTGTTCACTGAGATATTTCAAGGCAGAGAATAGTTTTCCATAATGGGTAAGGACAAATAATCACGTATGGCGTATGTACTGTAGTTGTAGCACTTCAGAGGCAGAGGCAGTAGGATCAGTATGTGTTCTTCATAGTCAGTGCAGGCCAGCAGGGGCGACACTGGGTAACTATGTCTCAAAAACAGACTAAATAAATAGAGGGTAAAATCATCACTCTATAAAAGTCAAATTATATAATTTTATCTCATCAAGGAAGACATTTGTCGTTAAAGCCAGTGCAGACAAGACTCAGAAGACATTTGCATTCATAAAACAAAGACAAGGGGGCTGGAGAGATGGCTTAGCGGTTAAGGCACTTGCCTGAGAATACTAAGGACCCATGTTCTACTCTCTAGATCCCATGTTAGCCAGATGTACAAAGGTGAGGCAAGCACAAGGTTGCACATGCCCACTAGGTGGCACAAGCATCTGGAGTTCTATTGCTGTGGCTGAGGCCCTGGTGCATGAGTTTTCACTGTCGCTATTGAAAAAAGGAAAAACAAGGAAATGCCAGGCGTGGTGGTGCACACCTTTAATCCCAGCACTTCAGAGGCTGAGGTAGGAGGATCTTTGAGTTGAAGGCCAGCCTGGAGCTATAAAGTAAGTTCCAGGTCAGCCTGGACTTGAGTGTGACCCTACCTCAAAAAACAAACAACAAAAAAAAAGATGTCATGGAAATGAATGTAGAGACAAAGCATTCTCTCCTGTGAATGTGGATATACAGGTACTCCAGAAGAAGTAGCTTGTTCATCATCGCCTTCATTGACAGATTTGTTTCAAGTCTTTGGGAAATTATTTTACATAACTTTCAGCAGTCGATGATTTATGAACTTATGAATACTGTCATAGAATGAGAATAAGGAAGTATGCCATAGAGCACAATTTGCAGGCTTCCAGCACCTTTATAGCTAGAATATAGCCTTGTCCATTTGCATACAGACTAGCTAAACCAAAAGGATACCATGTTAGGAGTTGTGTGATTGTAGCTGAGACAGTTCAGCCTGTCCAGAGCCATTCCTCCTCTCCATCAGTTATATGTTTCTGGTAATTAAGATAATCAGAGGCTTTCATATGGGGCCTGCGGCTTCCCAAGAGAATTAAAGACAGTGGTTTTAAAGAGCAGTTTGGATTTTTCTTTTTGTAACAGACAACCTAATACTGGCACCATAGCCATGGACTGAACTATTAGAATATTGTTAGAATGATTAGAATATTAGAAAGTTGATACTATGTATCTTTCTGGGTCAAAATAATTTGAAACAGACATACGTGAACCAAAACTCAGAGAAATACAGAAAGTACAGTAACTTGAAACTATTACTATATGGAGAATGGTTTTAAGAAGCAATATGAAAACAGTCTTCGAGTGTTCCTTGACTTTTTCTTGACTCAGGGTTAAAGTGTCAGATGGAAGGAAGAAGCAGAAGCCATCCTTAGTCTCATTTCATGTGAGAAAGATCTGCTTGTAGGGAGCTATTCCGAGTGTGGAGTAGATATTTAGTTACTCCTCTCCCGCCAGAGGCTCTCAAGCAGAGGCTAGACATCCACCTAACTGAGATGTAATAAAGGGATTAGAGCACATGTTGCTTAATAGAAATAAAGGACTTAAAATGCTCTTCAATTCATGAGCCTTTTTGTGGCACATAAGAGGCTTTCTGAGTGATCGGTCTGAGGCTGAACACCTGAATTACTATTGAATCGAAATTATATTTATATTTTAATTTTTATTCCAGCAGTACCCAAAAGATGAAATGCCTAAAAAACAACAAATGGTTGGACTAATACAGTGATCAGGTTTGTAGGTCTGTTGGTAAACCAATGTATATCAGAGAGTTGACGTTACAAGCATTCTGTCTTTTGGTCCCTTGCAATACTCTATGACAGAAGTGTTGCTGGTGTTATTGCCCCTATTTCATAGTGAGGGACCCAAAGGTTAAAGGAGCCTTACAATTTACCCAAGACACACAGCCAGTGAATTCAGAGGGAGAGACGATATCAAAGTATTTATGAGAGAATGATTGAAACAATAGACTCTGTTCCAGGGTTCAAAGGAAGGGAATGAAACCATTATTAAACTTTGGGATTGCACAAAAGGTCAACATGTCATGAGAGAAAGAACAAGGGCAGTAAGGCAGTAGGTCCTAAGGGTGTGGTGGTGTTCCAAAAAGAAATCATGTGGGTGATGGTATAAGTAGAATAATATATTGAGGATAATATTGGGCTTAAAATTTCAGACATCAAGTGGTTCCCAGGGCTGCCACCTGCTCTTTGGGGGTGTAGACTTTTATATGGTGGCTTAGGGAATTGTTAGAGCTAGGAAGCTTGAATAGACAAAACCAGCTCTTAGATTAGTGCTGAAGTGCCCAGACAATGCTGTCCTGTGGTAGCATTTGAAAGGGCCATGCACTGTGACTAGCATAGTAGGCATTCAGAAAAATTTTGAAAACCTAATCTTCAGACAGATGTGCCTACATAATGAATATTTCAAAATAAGAGGTCATTGACATTTTAAGGTTATTGTTGGTTTGAAGCACTGGGAAGTGGCAAAATAAAGCAGTGTATTATTGACTTTCTCATTGCTATGGCCAATTACCTGACAAGAAGCAAGTTACAGGAAGAAGAATTTCCAAGCTCACAGTTTGGGGGCACAGGGCCAATTTTGGTGGGCAGCATGGAGGAAAGCGCATGTGGCAGCTTGCCACGTTGAGTGCTAGTGCTCAGCTCACTTCTTCCTTTTGCATCAGTGTGGGACCCCATTGTGTGTCTTATGCAGGTGGGTCCTCCCTGAGTTAGACCTTTCTAGAAACACCCTCGTAGGTACACTCACAGGGGTGTTCCCATGATGACTTATAGTCCAACACAGTGTATGTTTGTCAGCTGGAGAAAGGGATCATGGGTATGTGAAGGCTCATCATGGTCTGTAGATGAAATTTCCCAAAGTAATGATTTCAGTGGTATGAAGTTGTCCAATTGAAATAGTGTAGTTCATAAAGTACCTCATGCCTAATGCTGTGTTGGGTTATGTGTTAAGTCTTACATATGTATAGAGAAAGTCCATTACTTGTGAAGCCTTAAAGACAAAGGATGTAGCTCTAAACACTAGAGCTCTTTTAGAAGTATTAAGACCATTTTACACAGTTCCACAAAAGCAAAGAGCAACAACACTGCTGTGTCTCTTCTTCTAATCTTAGTCTCTCCAATGGCTGGCCCTTTGTATTCATTAAAGAAAAGGCTCAAAAGTATACTACATGAATGCATTCACAGAACTCTTTCTTTTTTTTTTTTTAATAGAAAGTTTTAGATTCAGGTATTCAGGAAAACTCACTTTGGAGAAGATGTGTGTTTGGGGGTAGGAGGTGGTGAGACAAGGTTTGATCTGGGTTGACCAAGAGCCATCTATAACCAGAAGTCATGCTTTTATAATATGCTCACGACTGATCCTATTCGAGTCAGCTGTTATGAAATCTCCTATAATGCTTTCTATGAAGTGGAGGGACAAACACTTAAGCAAACCTTTAAGACCCTGAAAGTTATTTTTATCTTATGCTTGTACTTATTTAAATACTGGGTACATTCAAATGGATTTTGCTAGTCCTAATATTGCTTTATTTCCAAGAAGTCTTTGCTGATCTGTGTCCCAGATATTATTCCATGTTTTGTTTTTTTAAACTTTCCTTTTTGCTTGTGTGGTGTGTGCACATGTGTGTATGTGTCCATACAGCACCCCATGTGCTTGCCTTTGCTGGCTAGAGTGGAATGTTGGTGTCCCGTTGCATTGCTCATCCACCCATTCTTATTTGAGCTGGAGTCTTACTGACTCTTTGCCCCCCCCCCCCTTGTTTTTCATGAACTCCAGTGATTCTCAGGTTTCTGCTCCACTATGGGACTGAGGTTACAAACCCAAACCCAGCTGTTTATGTGGGTCCTGGGGATCGAACTGTCTCTTGGGCCTTCATACTGCACAAGAAATGTTCTCAGCTGCTGAGCCAACTCTTTGGTCCCTTTTAAACATTTTTGTTGACAATTTCATACATGTACTTAGTATATATTTATCATAATCCCATTTGATTGCCTTCTTTTATTCCTGTCCCCCATTCTCTTTCCACTGAGCCATTTCTTTCCAACTAGTCCTTCTATGAAATTTTCTTTTTGCTATGATACTTAGAGGTTGAAAAACTTAAACTACTGGGTTGCTGTGTTTCATTAGTGGGGTGGCACATAGGTAGTTCATTTTCTTTTTTTCAGCCAGAAAAATTGAGTTGATGGTGTTGGCAGGATGGGTGTGATGGATGACTGCTATTATCTTCCCCAACTTGTATGACACTTTTGAGTGTAGATAGTAATTAAATTTTCAAGAAGCCATGTTGACATGATAAGATTTGGGACATGTGAAAGAGCCAGTTTAACAGTTGGCCAATGGTGGCTAGTGTGTTGTTACTGGCCCAGGAAAGGATTAAGAGCATCTCAGGTTTTTTTAACCTTGTTTCCCTGTACATTCTCCTTTCCCAGCCCCCACCCTTGAATTCATGCATTGTCTTGAGTGTAGGTAATGACTTGGAACTATTCAGGTTGCACAAAGCATTTAATGAAATCTTGTCTTAGACAAAACACTGGAGAGGATCATAATTAATGCCTCATTTTCTGCCAGTTGCTATTGATTACTCATTCACGATCCCTTTGTTCTCAGAATGATAACAACTGTAGTTTGCATCCCTATCTAATGAGATTCTCAGGGTAGAATCTTTAACAGCATGTGCATAATTGCTAACATATCCCTGAAATTTCAATGTAAATGAATTAGCATCATAATACAATTATTTCACAAATGTCAGTGTTTTCCAAATTTAAAGTTTATTATAGTCTGTTTAGTGATCACGTGTATCATTAAAGCCCCCAACATTTATTGTTTGCTCTGAGTCTCCTCGCGCTTTTGGAGTTTGATGTGATTGTGACTTGGTCTGATAGGTTCTTTGTCACTCTTTATTTCTTCTGTAACTTCAGATGGACCTACTTTTTTTCTGAAAGTAAAATGATTGCAAATAAAAGAAAAATAACAAAAACAACACTAATTTTGCTCTGAGTACAATTTTGTATCTTCATTCATCAGTGACAGAAGACTAGAACATAAGGAATTGAACTGAAAATTTTTACATCTTGAGATTTTTCTCCCATCATGTCATGACTGTTTTATGTCTTTCTTTCCCCTTAATTGCAGCACACTTCTTCCTTGGAAAAAAAATAATCCTTTTGAACAGCTTTTTTTTAATATAATAATACAGTATACCATTTCATGAATGGAAAATGGTCATGAAAAAGTAATTTTGCAAGATATATACACAGCAGAAATTCTATGAATCCCTAATAAGTATTTTAAATTTTGAAATGTAATATTACTTATTAGACAGATTAAGAATAAGTGGTTAATTAGTTAAAAAAATTTTTTTTGTTTTATGAGAGAATTGGTATGCCAGGGCCTGTAGCCACTGCAGTCAGATTCCAGGCACATGAGTCACCTTGTGCATGTGTGTCTTCCTTATGTGGATTCTAGGGAGTCAAACCTGGGTCCTTAGGCTTCAAAGGGAAGTGCCTTAACTGCTAAGCCATTTCTCTAGCACAATAGTCCAAATTTTTTAATTGTATCCTGTTGCTTACTTTTTTATTTGTTTTTAAGATAAGGTCTCACTCTGTAGCCCAGGCTGGCCTCAAACTTCCTGCATTCCTTCTATCTCATTTGACCAAATACTGGGATTTCAGTTCTAAGCCACCACTCCAACTTTATGCTTACATTTTTTTAAACATTTTTATTTCTTTAATTGCACGGGGAGAGAGAGAGAGAGATAATGGGCATGCTAGGTCCTCCAGCCACAGCAGACAAACTCCAGACACATGAACCACCTTGTGCATCTGGCTAATGTACATGAGTACTTGGGAATAACACCAGGTTGTTAGGCTTTATAGGCCAGTGCATTAACCGCTGAGCCATCTCCCCAGCCCATGCTTACAATTTTTGACATGAGGTTAATTAGGCCCTTATTTAATGTGATGTTATAAATAGCTATCAAAGTACATGCAATAAATGTTTGAATTAGTCCATATAATGTTTTTTTTTTTTTAAAGCAGTTCTCAAAAAGCAAACATATATTTCTCACCACTGCAGGCAAGTTCCTTCTTTTTGTGTGATTCTGACTCTTTCTATCTTCTGAACAGCACCATTTTCCAGAGGCTGTTTCTCCCATAAGACTACTTTTAGAGTACCGTGCACAATAACTAACAGGAGTTAACCTTAACAAGTGATGTTGGGCAAACTTAATACTCAGTTCCTTTAATTTGCTTTTGGGACATGCTTGTACTAAATGGATTTTTCAAGTTCACATTTAGAACCAAGAAAAATCTTGCCCATGAAGAGAATTATAAATAAATGAGTATTTTTGCTTACTGGCCAGAATTTCTCATATGTATTAGAAGTGTTACCTCTGTAAGTTTAACTATAATCTGGACCAGTAGTTTAGTCTGTTTTGGTTAGCGTTTCAAGGAATAATCTTTTCATTGATTCGTATTCAGTATTAGACACATTTTTCACAACTAAGGTTCTATATGACTCTGAAGAGATTAGTTTCTAACAGTATATTATGAAATAAGTAGCGTATCATTTCCAAATATTCTGCCTTGAACAAGACTGCTTGGAAGACTTACACTGCTTTGTCTAGTTGTATGTCCTTTGGGACATTAGTATTCCTTTTGCCTGAGATCCCTCCAGGACAAGATCAGCAGTGATCAATAGTGCCTCTCATTTGTTTTAGGCAGACAGAAAAATCAATAGTAGGCCTGATATCTAATTTTATTTTAGGAAAAGAAAAATCAGATAGCTTATTATCTCCACTTTGGTGTTAGTTAAATGTTTAAAGAAACAGCAAAATAGTATGATTTTATTACCGGAATATTTTATATATAAATACAAGGCTTTTATCATTTCTCCCTCAGTTTTAGTGGTAATTTTCAGTGATTAATTGGACATTCCATATATTGTCAAGTCCTTTCAGACAAAACTATACTCTAACTTCGTTTTTATTTCCTTAATTGCTAAACAGTTTGTTTCCATTGCAGGACAAACTGTAATCTGTTATTACAGAAGAGATGATGTCTGCTGTGTCACTTTGTTGTACTTGTCTGTATACTGTGCTCTTTCTTCCTGTGGCTCATAGTGTCATGTACACAGGGGAAGTTGTTATGACTATGATTTGAACAGCTGAGTGAAATACCACCTCTTTTTTCACATTGATATGCACATTGAATCAAATAGAGCATTTCCTATCTAGATTTGTCTATAATGAAGAAAAATATTAACATTAAACTTAATTTTTCTAACAAGTTTGTTGTCTTTTTAATCCTGTGGTATATGTACACATGCAAAACCTACAAACATTTCTCTATATAGTAGCTTTAGGATTGTAATCTACACAGTTACTTCTCAGTTACTGTACTTTTAGATTGTTGGACTGACACTAGAGTCTTATAATAAGGAAAAGACTTTTTGAAGACTTACATAAGATTTGGGTAAACGTTTACCAAGAATGTATATTTGAAAATGTACTGAGTCTTCAATGTTCCTTATAATCTCTAAGATTTTTATTTTAAAAATACAAACCACAGAAAAGTTGTGAAAAGAAAATAATTGCCCATGTACTCTTAAAGATTCACCAAATAATATTTCACATTTGTGTATACATATTCCTTTGCTTTTAGTATGTGTGTATATATGTATGCATGCTATTGCACTTTGTGCACACAAGAGAGCACATTTCACTGAACCATCTGAGAAGAGTTGACATTCTAGTCTTGTTTTATACTGTTATGCCCTCTTCAGGTTTGGTGTCTTAATTGTCACCCATCTCCAGGGCTTTGTCACTTCTGCCTCTTTCTCTTGACTGTTTCCAGCATTCGGCTTTACCACAGCCATTGGGAGTTGTAACCCAGCCAGCTTGACGTGGGGGTAGGCAAAGTCTCCTGATACCTCAGGCTACTTATATAAGACCAAAATCTTTTGACCCAAGAAATAGAAATAAAAATTACCATTTATCTTCATTCTATTTTTAAATGTATTTAGAATGTTGTATTTATAGGGAAGAGAGGAAATGAGGTTTTTTTGTATAACTAAGTCTACACTCATTCTATTATGCTTCGTTTTAAGCTTTGCTGTTCCCAGCAACTGTGTGAGCTAATTAGTAATGTGTACAGTTAATTAAGAGAAAACAGACTCATTAATGCTAACTTTCTTGCCCAAGATCACAGTCGACATTTGAACACAGGCCTCCTAATTACAAAACTCATACTCTTTCTAGGACATCTGTTTTTTGTTTAATCCATTTTTAGAAATATAAAAGGTCTGCACTTTCTTATTCATCACTGAGATTATTTCTTGCCCTTTTGTTCTTTCTGATTATTTCTTGACATCTTTGAACCTGACCAAATTCCATTCATCTGAATGTTTACCTTTATTACCTAAGTAAACAAATTTCTCTAAACAATGCTGTGGACTCAGTCTTTTATCCCACCACCCGATTACAGTCAGAGACTGTTTTCCAGGGCTAGGGGTGTGGCTTATGCTCACCTAGCAGGCACTAAGCCCTGGATTCAGTTCCTAGCATTGCACAAACTAGGCATGGTGGGGTGCATCTTCAATCCTAGCACTTTAGGGCTGGATGCAGGATGATAGAAGGTCAAGGCCATTGTCAGCTGCAGGAGACCAGATTTTGAGATTGCATGTTATATGGTATAACACTCAACTCTCCCATGTAGCATGAAAACAGCACAAGCCCACACATCAGTGAATGAGAGAGACTGTTTCAAGAACAGGATTTCCAGAAACAAGTCTGATTTAATGTACAGGCTCTCATTTGTTGACACCTAATATAAACCATTATCTTATATAATTTGTATACCAGGGAATGGCATAAAGGGTACTGACTGATAAGAGACATATTAGGACCGGGTGTGGTGGTGCACACCTTTAATTCCAGCACTCGGGAGGCAGAGGTAGGAGGATTGCCATGAGTTCAAGGCCACCCTGAGACTACATAGTGAATTCCAGGTCAGCCTGAGCTTAGAGTGAGACCCTACCTCGGAACCCCCCCCCCACAAAAAAGGAGAGAGAGAGATATTAATGTTAATGTCTTTCTTTGCTCCTATATTTATTTACATGTGTATAGCAAATAGCACCATATGTCTTCCATGTGAGAAAATGTAGATGAAGTAAAAAATACAGCAGGTGCCTAAAATATTATTAATGGAAATCAGTTTGTCAGTGAGGAAGGAATATCCTTTGGAAAGACTCCTAATGCCCTCAAGCACATGGTAGTAATACCTCCAGATAACATACTGTGATCTTGCTATTTGAGGAATGTTTTGTGGGCCTATTATCACAGACAAAGTTTAAAAATGGAAAACAGATGTGGTCATTAAGATTTCTGCATAAAATCTGTAGGAGACTTAATAGGGATTCATAGCTTACTACTCTCTCACAAGTGGAAAGACCATCATTAGAAGATCCATAGTTCAGGGTTTGGTATATAACATATTCAAAGAAAAAATATGTGTGTGATGCTTACATTTATATTGATCATTTTCTTCCTGTAAGCATTTCTTACGGAGTTTATAATAAGTAAGACTATTTCTCCTTTATATCTGGGATTGACACTTTTCTCTCCAAATCTGGCATACATTTTATCTGTTGTAATTTCATGATCAATGCTAAATGTTTACACTGATGTTATGTAGTCTTTCATGTCTGTATAGTATCTGAGAATTGAAAACCTCTTATTCTATTTCTATTTAGTAAAGAAATAGATCATCTCTGTCTAAAAAAGATTTTTCCTTTTAAGAAATACTGTGTTCTTAGTTATAAGTATTTTTGAATGATAGAAAGGCTCTGTGCAGGTTTCACATTGCTGAGTAAGCTTTTAAGAAGCCGAGATGGCAGGAAAAAGTGAAAAGATAGCACAGCAAAAGTTAGAGCAAGAGAGAGCTTATAGTTGTAAATACTTGCTTTGAAAAAGAGACAAGCTAGCTGGCTTGGTGGTGTGTACATGTACATGTAATGGCCACTGGTCAGACAGAGGAAAAAGGATCACAAGTTTGAGGCTTCTCTTGGCATATAATAATATCTCACCTCAAAAACAGCAAAGCAAGCTTTCAAGTCAGTTAGCTAATTTATAGTTTAAGAAACTAGGGGCTGAGGAGGTGGTTCAGTGAGTAAAGTTCTTGCTGTACACATTTGAAAACCAGACCTGAATTTGGATTCCCAGAACCCATGTGACAATGCCACATAAGAAAAAAAGACATGATAGCCTTTACCTGTAATCCCAGAGCCACACAGAATGCCCTAAGGTGAAAAAGAAAATCTGCAGAATGAGAAAAACAGTGCTTTCAAATCATTTACCTGTTAATGGTTCAACATCCAAAACATTAAAAAGGAGCTCATATAAGCCAGCTGTGAGAGGACAGCACATTTTTACAATATGGCAAAAGATAGAAGGTTTTCAAATAGGACGTGTTATATAGCCATTGAGCCTATAAAAATGTGCTCAGTGTAGTCAGTAGGAAAATGCAAATTGAAACCACCCCGAGCTTCATTTCAGCTCAGAAGAATGTTATAAAGAAAGCACATGCTGCCGGGCGTGGTGGCGCACGCCTTTAATCCCAGCACTTGGGAGGCAGAGGTAGGAGGATCACCATGTGTTCAAGGCCACCCTGAGGCTACTTAGTGAATTCCAGGTCAGCCTGGGCTAGAGTGAGACCCTACCTTAAAAAAAAAAAAAAAAAAAAAAAAAAAAAGAAAGCACATGCTGACAGTGATGTGAAGAAATTAGAACTCATTGCATTGCTTGCGAAGAATTGAAAATGGTCCTGTCCCTGTGGAAGATAGGTTAAGTATTTCTTTAAAAGGTTATGCATGCAATATTCTCCTAGGAAGGCACCTGAGAGTATTAAAAACAAGTAAAACTCAATAAATACTTACACATGAATATTTACTACAGCACTATACCCAATAGTTCAAAGGTGGAGTCATCTGAAATGTCCATCAGATGAATAAACACATTGTGAGATGTTCATACACTGAAATACATTGAGCCCTGTGGAGTGAAGACTGACACATTTGAGAACAGAGATGAACTACAAAAACACTTGCTAATAAGTGAAAGAAGCAAGGTACAAAAGGTAACATTGAGGAGTTAGTTGCATTATCTAAAATATTCAGGATAGGTAAATCTATATAGACAGAAAGTAGACTGGTGGTTGTTGGGAGCTGGGAGAGACTATTAAACGGGCAATTACTGGGCTATAGAGATGGCTTAGCAGTTAAAGCACTTGCCTGTAAAGCCCAGGGACCCAAGTTCGATTCCCCAGTACCCATGTAAAGCCAGATGTACAAGGTGCTGCATGTTTCTGGAGTTTGGTTGCAGTAGCTGGAGGCCCTGGCACACCAAAAAATAAAAATAAAAATAAAATAAAACAGGGAATTACTGATTAGTATGCAACTAAGGAAGGAGAGAAATAGCAGTGACTGCTTAAAAGTGTATAGGGTTTCCTTATGGGGTGAAACAGTGTTCTGAAACAATCATGATTATGGTTGTACAGCATTATAAATATATTTAAATTCTACTGATTGAAAACTGATGACAGTCTCCAAGGCTCAGCAGTCATTTCAGAAGAGGTGGTAGAAAGAGTGTAAGAGCCAAAAGGGAGGAGTTCTTTGTAATAATGTTTGCCTGATACTCATGACACTACCTACACAAGACCTGCATAATAGTAAAGGGGGGGGGGGGAATGACAACATCAAAATAGAAGAGAGGCTAGTTGGAAAGAAGAAGTGAGTCCATAGAGTAGGGAGGGGACTTAGGAGGGAAAAGAAAAGGAAGGGAAGTAGGATCATGGTATATTGTCTATATGGATGGAGGCTGTCAAAACATTAAATGTGAAAAAACTTAATTGGCTAATTTTATGTTATATTGAATTTCATCTCTTTTTTTTCTTTCAAGGTAGGGCCTCTCTGTAGTCCAGGCTAACCTGGGATTTATTATGTATTCTCAGGGTGGCCTTGAATTCATGGTGATCCTCCTACCTTTGCCTCCTGAGTGTTGGGATTAAATGTGTGTGCCACCATGCCTAGCTTCAACTCAGTTTTTTTTAAATGCTAAAATATGAACATAAGGTCCTATAATTTAGTTTTCTTGAGTTAAAAAAAAGGGGGCTGTCAGCAACTAGGATACTATGGCTAGTGTGCCAGGGTTCTACTGTTCCTTCAGATCAGAGGTGAGGCTTACTTCTCAGTGTTTGCAGTGCTCAGTAGCTGGGAGAAGTGTCAGGTATTGTTGACAGCAGTAGGAGAGGAGCAGTAGATGTGCACTAGAGGAATTATGTCTTTCCCTGAGTGTTCTTTGAGGTATATAACACCTTTGCCCTTTGAAGTCTTTCTGTTCTGTCTCACATTGATACATTCCCTTTTCATCTCAGGTACCATAAATCTCAGAGCCAGGGGCTTAGTGGTTAAGATGAAGTCTAAGGACCCAGGTTCGATTGCTCAGTACCCACGTAAGCCAGATGCACATGGTGGTGCATGTGTCTGGAATTTGCAGTGGCTAGAGGCCCTGGTGTGCCCATTCTTCCCTCCCTCCCTCTCCCATCCATCCATCCATCTATCTATCTGTCTATCAAACTTCTCTCTGTCTCACACAAATAAATATTTAGAAAGCTCAGAGCCAAATTCTGCTGGTGAACCTCATTTACTTTACAATAGGGTCACTGGTTGGTGGGTAAGAGATACTGAGTGCCTGAATTCATTTATTTTTATTTTATTTATTTTTTTTTTTTTTTGAGGTAGAGTCTCACTCTAGCCCAGGCTGATCTAGAATTCACTATGTAGTCTCAGGCTGCCTCCCAAGTGCTGGAATTAAAGGCATGTGCCACCACACCTGGCTGAGTCCCTGAATTTCTTCAGAGCATTTGGAAAAGTCTCGTGATGTCCCCATTTACACCTCACAGTTCTTTCCTTAACTTTTGTCAACTTAAAATTTTTTTATTACAGCTTCTATAAGTATAGACAATGTTCCATGATTGTAACCTCATACACACCATCCCCAATTCTCCCCTCCCAGTTTGCCCTCCACTGAATCCCTTTTTTCCATTTAGGTTCTCGTCTATTTAGATATCATCATTTTTTGTTCTTCCTGTTATGCATGTTTTGCGTAGGTAACAACAGCCACTGTGAGGTCATGAATATCAAGGCTACTTTGTGTCTGGAAGACAGCCTTGTAAGCACTCCTTCTCTTCCTTTGGTTCTTACATTCTTTCCACACCTTTTTTTTTTTTTTTTTTTTTTTCCGAGGCAGGGTCTTGCTTTGTAGCTCAGGCTGACCTTGAATTCACTATGTAGCCTCAGGTTGGCCACGAACTCATGGCAATCCTCCTACCTCTGCCTCCCGAGTGCTGGCATTAAAGGCATGCGCCACCACACCCAGCCTTTCTGCACCTCTCCCAATGGTTCCTGAGCCTTGGAGAGCGTGATAGAGATGTCTCACTTAGTGTTGAATACAAAACTTTTACTTATTCTGAGAACTATGGTAAGTTTGAAGCAGCCCCAGTGATCACCACAATCTGAAAAGAGAAGCTGCTCTAACCAAAAGTGAGAGTAGCATTAATATATGGGTATTAACGTTAAGAAAAGGTCTTAAAAAGGACAGTTTGGTGACATAATATATGCATTTAGCCAGACATAGTTTATGCCCCTAGGGCTTATGACCTCCCCAGCCATATGCTACTAGGTTTTCAGTACGGGGCATGCATTCCATTCATGGAGTGGGCCTCTAGTCCAATCAAAGAGCTGTTGGTTTCCCACATAACACACATGCTGCCATTGCATCAGTTGATACATTTGGCCTGGCCAACCATTTGTAAGGCTTGCAGGGTCCACTGCTAGTTAAGACCACTGATGACTTCTCTCTCCCAAAAGGCAGCATTTACCAATAGCTTGTAATGTTTTGGGGGCTCCGGGGGTCTTCCTGGCCGATAACTCATTGGAAAGTATCCTACCCCTGGCACTGAAATTTTTTTTCTAATAGCAATCTATGGTTTTGGAGCATGCCATTATTCATCTCCACAGTCTACTTCTGCTCAAATGCTCTGTTTCCCTTCCTCCCTCCCTCCCTTCCCTCCTCCTCTTTCTTTCTTGCAAGCCCAACAGAGTGGCCTTTTCTTATTAGAGAGAGAGAGAGAGAGAGAGAGAGAATTGGTGTGCCAGGGTCTTCAGCCACTGTAATCGAACTCCAGACACATGTGCAATCTTGCGCATACATCATCTGTGTGTCTGGCTTATGTGGGATCTGGGGAGTCTAGCTTGGGTTCCTTAGGCTTTGCAGGCAAGCACCTTAACTGCTAAGCCATCTCTCCAGCTCTTTTTTTTTAATCTTTTCAAATTTTTTTTTATTAACAACTTCCATGGTTATAAAAAAAATCCCATGATAATAGCCTTCCTCCCCCTACTTTCCCCTTTGAAACTCCATTCTCCACCATATCCCCTCCCCATCTCAATCAGTCTCTCTTTTATTTTGATGTCATAATCTTTTCCTCCTATTATGATGGTCGTGTGTAGGTAATGTCAGGCGCTGTGAGGTTATGGATACCCAGGCCATTTTGTGTCTGGGGGGAGCATGTTGTAAGGAGTCCTACCCTTCCTTTGGCTCTTACATTCTTTCCACCACCTATTCCATAATAGACCCTGAGACTTATAAGGTGTGATAGAGATAATGCAGTACTGAGCACTCCTATCACGTCTTTCCAGCACCATGATGCCTTCTGAGTCATCCCAAGGTCACTGCCATCTGAAAAGAGAAGATTCTCTACCAAAAGTGAGAGTAGCATTAATATAAGGGTATGAACATTAAGAGAAGTGCTTACTGGGCAGTTTGATAAGCTTAGTATATACATTTAGCCGGACAGCAGCAGACGTTACACCCCTAGGGCTCATGACTACCCCTATTTTAAGTTTTCAGTATCTCCCTCACATGGGCCTCCAGTCCAATTAGAGGGCTGTTGGTTTCCACCATGACAGATGTGCCAGTATTGCACCTGTTGGCTCATTCAGCCCTTTCTTTTTTAACATAAGTATTATTAGTTAGTGAAGAGGCAGGTTTTCATATGGTTTATGCATAACATCTTAAATTTTGATTAACTGTCTTCCCTCCTCTTCTCCATTCCCTCCCCTTGGTGGATATATTTTAATCACATTTTTGATGCCTACACATTAGGAAGCCTAGCAAATACTTTTGTTAATCTAAAAAAGATAGAAATGAATATTTACTATGGACAAATAGAGCAACATGAGCTTAATTAGAGAACCAGGTGCATGTTCATTCTTTTATTTGAGACCAAGAAGCACAGAATGAACAAGCATGACCTGAGGCCAAAGCAGTAGCACATGCAGAGGATGGAGAGCTGCCGAGCAAGAGCTACCTAGCTCTCGGCATGTGCTCACACCGTGGTGTTTGACTGTCCCTCCCTTCATCAAGCCACATGTGCAGCCTTGCCCTCCATTCCATTTTGTTTTGTTCTTTGATTCCAAGGTAGGGTCTCACTCTATTCCAGGCTGACCTGGAATTCACTATGTAGTCTCAGGTTGGCCTCAAACTCATGATGACCTTCCTACCTCTGCTTTCCAAGTGCTAGTACTAGAGGCATGTGCCGCCATGCCTGGCTTCCATTGCATTTTATTTTTTATGATTTTATTTATTTATTTATTATTTGAGGGAGAGAGAGAGAGAGAGGAGGCAAATATATATAGAGAGAATGGGCATGCCAGGGCCACTAGCCACTGAAAATGAACTCCAGATGCATGCGCCCCCTTGTGCATGTGGCTTACGTGGGTCCTGGGGAATCGAACCAGGGTTCTTAGGCTTTGGAGGCAAATGCCTTAACTGCTAAGCCATTTCCCCAGTCCACCATTGCATTTTATAAGAGACTTTGCAAACTGAAAATAAGTGCTGAGGACCTTATCAGGGATGAAGAGGGACATTTCTTCCCATGTCGTGAGACAAGTGAAGGAAACATGAGGGGCTAGTCTTCATTATTGAGACTCATCAAACAGTGAGCATTGTTCAAAGCCTAAAGGGGGAAGAAGAAAACTACCACTCTCATCTGTGATCATGAAATCCTTCAGACTAAGTAAGACCCAAGAGCACTTTCAAAATATCTTACCATGTCACTGAGACATCCTTAAGCCTAGGGTCAGTGAATCTACAAAAGTACTTTTTTAAAAACCAAGCAAGGGCACTGGAGAGATGGCTTAGCGGTTAAGGTAGGTACTTGCCTGTGAAGCTTAAGGGCCCAGGTTCAACTCTTCCAGGTCCCACAGAAGCCAGATGCACAAAATCATGCAAGTGTGCAAGGTCACAATGTGCACAAGGTGGCACATGTGTCTGGACTTTGTTGCAGTGGCTGGATTTTGTTGCAGTGGCTGGAGGCCATGGTGCTCCAATATTCATTCTCTCCCTCTCTCTCTCTCTCTCTCACTTAAAAAAAATGCCAGTCTGTTGGGCTTGCCTCAAAAAAAATTTTTTTTAATTAAAAAAAAAAAAAAAAGCAAGGCAAGGGTGAAGAAAGAGAAAATACAGGTTTCAGCCACTGGTCAGAGTGAATTCAGAGAGTAGTGACTGGATATTTCTTGTGTTGAAAGCATGTTAAAGATACTGTAAATAACTCAGAAGTGGTGGATGGACTTTCAGGTTTGGTGCAGCAGCTGCAGCAGCAAGATGACTTGTTTCCTTGGCCTTGTTTTATAGTCTAGTCTCCTGAGACAAGATCTAGGACTCGGGAGCCCAGCACAGCTGTCTTCTTCAGGAAAGCCTGGAACACCATACTACTCATTCTCTGCCACAAGTTCTAGGAGAAGACCACTCCATGACTCTGTAGCTCTAGGTGAGTGGACCACACAGCAAACCCTGTTCCCACATGCACGCCTTTACTTAGCTTGTACTTCTCTGGCTGTCTCTTAGTTAGAAAAATATTAGTCTCTTATCATTTTGCAGTAATACACAATTTCAGATTCCTGATACACAAAAATCTAAGACACAAAAAGCTAAGACACAAAAAGCTCTAAAATATGAAAATTTGTAAATGCTGACATGATACCACAAATAGAAAATCCATACCAACCTTATATCAAAAACACAACATAGTCACACTAGATATATAAAATTACCTTGGGGTTGGGGATATGGTTCAACAGTTAAAGGTACTTGCTTGCAAAGCCTGTTCCCTAGACTCAATTCCATAGAATCCACATAAACCCAGAATCAGATAGTAGTGCATGTGCTTGTGATGGCAACAGACCCTGGCATGCCCTCCCAACACACACACACACCCTTCAGGCTATGTCTGTGGAAAGCATAAATGAATTTAGTGTTTAGGGTTGAGTTCTACTCCAAACTGAACTTCAGTAAGTATATTCATATATTCCAAAACCTAAACTATCTGAAATCTAAGATACTCTGGCCACAAGAATTTCAGGTAAAGGGATATTTTACTTGTACCCATCATATATGTGAAAATAATCGGAATTCTTGCTTTGGGCAGGGAAGGTAATTGGTAGAGTGCTTGCCCAGCTACTATACAGACCTGGGTTCAGTCCCCAGACCAGGTGCAGTGGAACATGCCTGCAGTCCCAGTACTCAGAGAGAGAGACCGAACGGTCTTCAAGTTTAGCTGTGCATAATTTTAGTTGTTGTTTTCTAAGTTATTTTAACAGGCTTTAAAGAACTATTCTAATTCTTTGTTTGGTCCTGCATATAAGGAATTAATCAATTTTTCTTAAAATTAATAAGTGTTTCTCCATATAATAAAAAATCAATGCTTTCTTACTAACACCTAGTTATAGTAATTTTTATTGGAAGTTTTAATATATAAACATGTTACAAATTGGTCATATTCCTATTAGGTTATCCTCTTTTTTTTCCCTCCCCTCCACCCCCATTCCACTGAGGGTCCTCCTCAGGAGGGGAATTGGTAACCACTGTAGGGTCACGAATGCACCAGTCAATTCCTTTTGAGAGGGCATTAACCCTTTTTTTTATGAGAGAGAATTGGCATGCCAGGACCTCTAGCCACTACAGTCGAACTCTAGATGTGTGTACCACCTGGTGGGCATGTGTCACCTTATGTGTCTGGCTTATGTAGGCTTTGGGGAGTTGAACCTTTGTTCATGGCCTTCACAAACAAGCGCCTTAACCGCTAACCCATCTCTCCAGCCTATTTTTTAAATCAATGTGAAATAATACTGAATAGTTTACAAAATCATCTTATATATTTCTTATCTCAAGTGTACAATGGGCCTATAATTATTAGATATAATCCCAAATTTAACATAAAAATTAAGGCTTAAAAGAATACATACATACAATTTGTAGGTAGCTTGCCTGGGAAAATTTTCAAGATTTTCTGACTCTTAAGTCCCAGTTTTTATATATTGTTGGCTTCTGTTCTCTACTTTAATTGAGATGGAATTAACAGAACATACTCTTATCCACCTTACAGTATACAACATTTCAGTGTTGGCTAGTTCTAAACAGCATTCAGAAAGAAACATTGTACACAGTAAGCATTCATATTCCCCCACCTTTAACTTCGCTTACATCACACATTTCTGTCTCTCCTAAGGAGCCAGGCTATTTTATGATGTTATTTAGAGCAAGCTTTGGTATTCTATTGCACTTTATCCAATCTATGTTGACTGTCATAAGTTTTGGGTTTTTTATATAAGAAAATTGAGTTGTAAAGCATGTTTATATTAGCCTAGCTTCTAAAATAAATATACCCTATTAAAATAAAGCATCTCATATTCATTGTTGACTGCCTCTAGCCTATGTTAAGCCTATCTATATTGTAGCAGAATGTTTGTAGTATCTAGGTGTGTAGAAGGAACACAGTGGTGGCTCATCACATCTACAGAGAACTCTGGTTGTCGTGTCTGCCTCTCATTAGTGTGGTGATTTAATGTGTGTGCACTGTTGGAGTGGGCCTGATGATTTAGACCAGGCTACTTACTGAAGAAATTAGAGGGTGGGAGATGGCTCAGTGGGTAAAGTGCTTACCATGTAAGCATGGGTACCTGGGTTCAAACCCCCAGCACCTATGTAAAAAATCCAGGTGTTGTGGAGTGTGCCTGTAATCCTAGCACTGGATATCAACCTCTAACCTACACATGTACATATGCATGCACACACACACACACACGCATACATATATACACCACACACAGACACACACAAAAGTTTAAGTTACAAAATGAAATGATAAATTGTAAACACCTCTCTTTGCTGCACTTACTCCCCAGACTAATGAGTTCATCAGAATAACAGCATTGGTTTGATTTAGATGTTGGTGTTATGCTAGAAAAATATCTTCTTCCTCATAGGCCATGTGAGCACATACTGTCACAAACAGTACTGATACCTGCTAGTGTATATTATTACTAAAACTCAAAGAGAAAATTGACTGCTGAAATTACTAGGAAGAAATAGGGCCAGATTTCATAAGAATCCAGACTTAAAACCCATATTTTCCATAAATTAAAGCTTCATTTTCATTTTTAATATGATATAAATATTGTTGATTATCTCCTCCCTTCTAGGTGGTACTCTATATATCTTTTTTTAAATGGGGAGCTGGGTATGGGGACACACATCTTTAGTTCCAGCCCTCAGGAACTAAGGTAGGAGGATTGCTAAGAGTTTGAGGCCAGCTAGAGTGTGACCATGCCTGGAAAGAAAGAAAGAAGAGGGAGGGAAAAAAAGAAAGAAAGAAGGGAGGGAAGGAAAAGAAGAAAGAGAAATTCTGTGGGATTATAATGTTAACCTTAGGTTCCAGACAAAGAGCCAAGCCTGAGTGGAGAATGATGGTTCTCTGGATGTTTAGTCAGAGGAACCCTACACATCACTTGTGTGGATCAGGTGAAGGTTTATTATTACATTTCCATGTCACTCTCAGTCACTCTTGGCCATTACAGTTCTGGAAAGATCTTGGTGTGTTTAAGAAGTGCGGAGGACAGCACCAGCCTTAGCAAATTATCTAATTTGTCATCATTTCAATCTACACTTTCATACAAACCTGATGATAAGATCTAAAATGTATTAGTGCCCTTACTGGTAGGCTCTGCAAGTAGTGTATTTCATATGTTACCACAGTACACAAGATACACAGCAGAAGGGGCTCACCCCTTAAGCATAGTAAGGACCTGAAGCACCAAGAGGTTTGAAGTAACCTGTCTTTTGTGACTAAGCTGAAAATCAGATCCAGCCAGCTTACACCCTCCCAAAACTGAATTGTGACCCATCAGGTGCATGATTTTAAATGAGACACTGTGAGTGTGTGTCTTTTATTTATTTCCAAGGAGAGAGAGAATATATGAATAAATGAGAATGAATGGGTGCTCCAAGGCTTCTACTTACTGCAGATGATTCCAGATGCATATACCACTTTGTGTATCTGCCTTTACGTGGGTACTGGGGAATTGAACCCTGGTCATTAGGCTTTTCAGGCAAGCATCTTAACCTCTGAGCCATCTTTTCAACCCTCTACATGGTATTGATAATGTTGCTTTCTTAGCTTTACAGACTCCTGGGTTATTCCTTCTAGAGAATTCCCAGCTCAAATTTTAAAAATTCATGCTTTCTAAAACTGAATGCTTTATTTTATGTCATTTATGTCCCAGGAAAATACCAGTCTTTTCTAATTCTCATTTTTATGAAGATGGTTCATGGTTAAACATGTTTGCTTGCAAAGCCTGGCAGCCCAAGTTCAATTCCCTAGTCACCCACTTAAGCCAAATGCAAAAAGTGACACAGGTGATTGATGCTTGTTAGCAGGAGCAAGATGCCCTGATGCATATTACACACACAAATAAATAAATAAAATTTAAAATGTACTGGACTTTATACCTTATCCCATGTGTCTTCTCTTCCTCCTAGTGAACCTCTGAGAATCTTCAGTTTTAATCATTTGTGTGGGATTGGAAAGCTATACTTGGTCACTTTGATTTTCAACAAATACGATGGACAAACTATAAAATTTACACATGAGTGAAATTAGAATACGAAGTTAGACATATGTAAATACAATGTTTTCATTTATATTGAAAACTTATATCTCAGAAAGAGATACACTTTCTCTGTCTAGTTCTTTCCTGGAAAGAAGTACGAACATTCAAAGCCGAATTACATATTCAGTGCTGATGTAGTATTAGCCATACACTACTAAAGTAAATGTTCTTTTTTTAATTAAAAAATTATTTTTATTTATTTGAGAGAGAATATGGTTACACAGGGATCTATTACTACTGTAAACAAACTCCAGATGCATGTGCCACTTTGTGAATCTGGCTTTATGTGGATTCTATGGAATTAAACCCATGCTGACAGACATTGCAGGCAAGCACCTTTAACCACTGAGCCATCTTCCAGCCCTAAAGGAAATGTTCTTAATAGTAGGTGTGCATGATAGGGTTCTCTAGAGGAACAGGACCAATAAGATGAAGGTATTTTTTCTAATATTAAGAATAAGCAATTTCAAAGGGACTTACTAGATTGACTTAGTACAGGTTGAGCAGTCCAGCAATGGCTGTCTGCAGGCTGGAGAATCTGAGAACCCCATAGCTGCTCAGTCCATGAGGCTGGATGCCTCAGCAGCCCCAATGTGGTACTGAAGGCCTGCAGGATTCCTGCAGAGAGGCTGTCTTTGTCAAGTTGAAAGCTGGAGATGCTGGGTTCTGGTGTCAGCGAAGGATGGTAACAACAGGGTGGATGTACTCACCAATGAGTAACATAGCCAGCCTGGGAAAAGGTTTGTATTTTCCTGGAGTTTGTTTGTGTATATTCCACTAGGAAGTCTTCCTCCCTCTGTTCATCCTTCCTGGAAGCACCTTCACAGACCTGCCAAAAGGCATGTCTCTTCTTGATTCCTGATCTGATTGATCAAGTTGACATACTTCATAGTCTATGTGGCATGTCTTGATACTATTATGACCTGAATTTTTCATTCCTTAAATTTTGTTTTAAGTGTTTAGCACAGTAAGTTGCAATTTGGCTTTAGCTTTTAGTTACTTTAGTTTTAAGTATGCCTTTGTCTCTTTGTTAAGGAAGTGTATTGTGACCTGTTGCACCAGGTGCCCCTCTCCAGTGATACTGAGATACATGGTGTAAAATACCTACTATAGCATCTGGCCCATAGTAGGTTCTTAAGAAATGTTAGTTCTCCTTCCTTATTCATGCTTATTGGGTTGTTGTTTTCTTCTTGTCTTATTTACTGTTTTCTCCCCAAACTTACAGGATATGCATTTCAGAATGTATCACTTGATTAGAAGAACCTGTCTTGTACTGAAACTAGCAAAAGGAATGAGGCTTCCAGTCCTGTATTCCCTTGTTTATTGTCAATATTAGGAAAAGAAAAAAGAAAGGCACTAAGAGAAAACTTATTTCCTATTGATTTGAAGTTTGATTTTTTAATGTATATTTGATTTTTTTCTAATGAAATGCATTGTTTTCCATGTATAGATCCTTTGCAAGCAAAAAAAGTCAGAAAGGTGCCTCCTGGTCTGCCTTCTTCTGTAAGTAACCCTCTCTTTTGACTTGATGTTAAATAAATTGGTGTCAAGTGTTAGGTATTTGCTTGCTGCAAGAGTATATTCAGTTGGTGCCAGTGGGCATACTGTACATAGTAAGTGTTCACTGCTTAACAAAGTCATTGATTGAGATGAATCCTCTCTTAATGTTCGGCTTTTAGATCTCTCTGCAACGATTTGTAGCTTACTCATGTGCTGTTACTATGTCCCTGTCATTTCAATTCCCCTCTTGGGAAGTGAATGAGGCCCTAGCTGTCAAAGAAGATCTCCTTTGCAGGTCTTTTGATGTTTAATTAGTCATTATGTTGCTGAGCAGGAGGACAGACAAAGATTAATAGCTGAGAATCTTAGAAATTTACATTTGTAATAATCCCAGTGGAGCTAAAGACATTAAGATTCGAGGACATGTTTGGCTCAGCTTGCCTCAGTAGAACTGAGGTTATTAATATGCATAAATCACCAAGTCAGATGTTCATTGTGAAGCCCTTGTGGGTTTTAAAGCCTTCATTAAGCCTTTCCTAGCTTCAGTTTAGCATCAGGAAAGCTCTCAAGCAACTAGTTTGTTGATCCCTCTTTGCTCAAAACTGTATCCTTTGAGAATAAAAAAGCTTTGATGCAGGAGGTTGGGAAGGTTTGTGAAGCAATCATTAATGGCTGTAATAATCTAATACTGTAGGGTTGTTTGTGCTATTAAGTACACGTGTTCTTTAAAGCAGTAAGATATTTGTAAATGGACATACATCATAACCCACCTATTATTTAAAAACTTCTTATGTAAGGAAAGAACCCCCCCTCCTTTCCTTCCTCCCTCTCTTTCCCTAGGACAAATTGAGAGTAAAGCTGTTGGATTGAGGTCCTATGCCATGCAGGGTACATCTCTTTGTTGTGTAAATGGATGTTGGCCCTTTTATTTGGCAGCACTTAACACATGGGCGCAGGTGCTACTGGAGGAGTCCCTGTTCCTGAAGTACAGACTGAATGGAATATCTGGCTTGGCAACTAGTAACTAGAAGGAGCAGCATGGGCCTGAGATTTTTGCTCTTTTACTATTACTAAAGCTAACATAGAGAGATCTTCTTTTTTGTTGTTTTGCTTTCTTTCTCTTTCTGTTCATCCTGTTCTTTCCCTGCCTTTCCTTGCATGAGACACATGAGATGTTGAATTTGAAGGTCAGTTCCAGATGGATGTGAGTCTTAAGCAGCTGTCCTCTGAACCTACCTGCAAGGTGATGCAGCTGCAGCGTTCATTCCTAAGGCTTCACTTGCCTCAGCACCTGGGCCCTGGAGGCTGAATAGAGAATGCACACCATGCTCGAATCAGTCTTCGCAGAGACAGGAGTGTGCTTTCAGCAGCAGCTAAAAATATGTGCACAATTTACATTTTAACAGTTGTGTACTATGCAAGGGTAGGTGGTTTGACAGTATCACACATAATTTCCATTAGATTAACAGGCATTGGATTAAAACAGACAACTGCTAAAAATGTAATGGTATAATTAGTTGTTATTTATTACAATAATTTTGTGAAAGTAATCAAAGTTAAATTACAAATTACAAATATTAATAGAACTACACAAATTATAAAACAGATTAAGGGCTGGAGGAATGATTTAGTGGTTAAGGCACTTGCCTGCAAAGGCCCCAGGTTTGATTCCCCAGGACACAAATAAGCCAGCTGCACAAGGTGGCACATGCATCTGGAGTTCGTTTGCAGTGGCTAGAGGCCCTGGTGTGCCCATTCTCTTTCTTTCTCTCTCTCACTCAAATAAATCAATAAAAATAAAATATTTCTTAAAAACATTAATATTTGGGGAAAAGTCTTATTAATCTGACATTTGTTTTAAGAAGTGAGATATTGTTGGTGTTTCATAATTATTTTAGTTTTAAAACAAATGATCACAATGGCAGAACACCTTGAAAAGAGACACTGGGGTTACATCCCTAATTATAATAGCATTCATTACTTGGAATCGGTTCTCTGGATTGTTTCAAGCATGCAGGGAAGAAAAAAACACAGAATTTTGATGAACTTTGGGAGCCATCAGGAAATTTTATAAGCCAGGCCTACTTAAATAGTTCCTCTTCTTACCCTCATAGTACACACCAAGAATCAAGAATATATGCTATTAAGAATATATAATTAGGGCTGAAGAGATGGCTTAGCGGTTAAGGCACTTGCCTGTGAAGCCAAAGGACCTCAGTTCAATTTCCCCAGGACCCACATAAGCCAAATGCACAACATGGCGCATTCATCTGGGGTTCGTTTGCAGTGGCTGGAAGCCCTGGCGCACTCATTCTTTCTATGTCTCTCTCTCTCCCCCTATTTTCCTCTGTCAAATAAATATAAATATATTTTTTTAAAAAGAATATATAAGTAACCCAGGCATGGTGATGCACGCCTTTAATCCTAGCACTTGGCAGGTAGGAGGATTGCTGTGAGTTTGAGAGCAACCTGGGACTACAGAGCAAGTTTCTAGGATAACCTGGGCTAGAGTGAGATCCTACCTCAAACGGCTTCCTTCACCCCCTGAGAAAGATATATAAGAAGGGAATGCCTGTTGGCACAAGTTTGTAATCCTAACACTAGAGGTGCTGAGGCAGGAGGATTGCTTTGAGTTTGATCTCAGCCTAAAATATATAGCATAACCGTTAAAGAATAAAGTTGTGGTTTCCTTTTGGACTGTTTATCCTGAAAACTGTGATTTACAGACCTTTGACAATGTGGATTGTAAGAAGAGAAAGGGTACAGCAGTGAAGACAGAGTAAGTGTCCTACTTCGTGATAACTTCCAAAAGTGAACATTGGACAGAGACATTAAGGTCTCAGTAGGCAGTCTCGGCACTCTTTATAAAGTGATAACTGACAAGCAGCAAGTCCTCGGGTGCCACTGCAGAGCATGAGGCAGAAGTTCCATGCACGGCACTGAACATCTGGCTCCTGCAAATGTTCTGCAGACTTGCAATGGTAGCTTCTGTTTGTGATCAAAGGACCAATGAGTGTGTTGCACATCCTCAGAATATCATGACCAACAAGATAAAGGAATAGTCTACTCAGACCTGCCTGACTCAGTTACTGATTGTTTTGTATGACGAATGGCTTGTGAGTTAGCCCCTTAGGAAGTTTGGAGTGGAACATACGAAGGTTGTTTAATGATTAAAATGCTGTGTTGTTGTGTTTGAAACATGATATGTTCAGTGTGGAGTGCTTGCCTCATGTGTGAACCCCTGGGTTTGATTCCCAGCAACACAAGAAAATAATTCAATAAACAACTCACTAATGCTCTCAGTGCACTTCATGTTCCTCCCCATTATAAAGAACTGGGTTTTGTTGTAGTGCACAGACTAAAATAAACCCAGGACTTCTTTGGTTTGGTTTTTTGTTGTTTGTTTGTTTGTTTTGTTTTTCCTAGGTAAGGTCTTACTCTATCCCAGACTGGCCTGGAACTCATAAAGATCCTCCTACCTCTCAGCCTTTCAAATGCTGGGATTAAAGGCTTATACCAACATACCTGTCTTGAAATGGTGGGGTGTGTGTGTTTTGTTTCTTTTCATTTTAAGCATGACATTTTCCACTTGCTTCCTAGGCAGGTTAAAATAGTGGACAAATTGGACTTTCGTAGCAACAATTCTAGAATGATGCTTTGACAGAATCCAAATGCGTTCAGGCATAGTCACTGCCAAAGGAGCTCAACATGAGTTCAAATTCAGTGAGGTTATATATTGAGGAGTAGACATTCAGTGAGACCAGTAAAGGTATGGACCAAGTGCTCCAGTAACTAGGGGGCTGAATATAACCTCTTCGGAAGGACTGATGGCATCAAGAAAAGGGACATTTAAGCTGTATCTGGAAAGATAAGTAGCAGATCATCCTTGAAGAAGAGGACATGGACTTAAAGGTGAGAAGGAAAAGGGTATGAAAAAAACCAAACACACTCTGGCCAAATCTAGAAGTATAGCATCACTAGATTTTATCCAGGTGCAACTTTTGTAGTTGTCCTATAGCAGACCTGCTCTCAACCCCAGAGGAGGATTGGGGAACAGCTGAGATCAGTGCAGTTATTGTTGTAGCCTGCTCTGGGTGAGGTGCCATTGGTAGCTGGAGTTTGCAAGGGCATGGGTGGTGCTTTGACTCTGCAGAGTGTTTTCCTTCCCTTTAGGGGTCCTGACCCTTTCTCCTGTATATATATCAACTCTAGGTTTTGTTCTTAAGATGGTTTTCATCTTTATCAGATCTTTACTAAGATATAAAGGTTGAGAGAGTTTTTAAAAATAGTTAATTTTTTATTTGCATGTGTATGTGGTGTGTGTTTGTACACAGGTGTGCTTGTGCATGTGGGCTCATGTGTACACTTGCATTTGGAGGACAAGTTGATGTTGGATATCTTCCTCAATCACTTTCCACTTTATTTATAGAGTCATGGTCTCTCATTGATTCTTGAGTATCAGAGATATATTTCTTCCTTTATTTTTATCTTTGGTTAAACATCTTTTTAAAAATATTTTTATAGCTCTTTCATAGAATTTATTTATTTACTTATTTGAGAGAAGGAAAGAGAGAAAGAGAAAATGGGCACATTCTCTCTCTCTATCTCAAATAAATAAATAAAAATAAAAACAAAAAAATGGGAAGAAGCCAAATGTGGTGGCTCACTCCTTAAAATAAAATAAAATATTAAAAAAAGGAATAAAGAACAAACACCTATTTATCTGAGAATGCTCTAGCAGATCATAAAGATATATAATTTGAGAGAGAGAGAATGGGTGCACCAAGGCCTCCAGCCACTGCAAACAAACTCCAGATGCATGCACCTCCTTGTGCATCTGGCTAACGTGGGTCTTGGGGAATTGAGCCTTGAACTGGGGTCGTTAGGCTTCACAGACAAGTGCTTAACTGCTAAGCCATCTCTCCAGCCCCTTATTTTTAATTATTTATGTGTTTGTGAGAGGGAGAGAGAAAATGTGTGCGCCAGAGTCTCCAGCCACTGCAAACGAACTCCAGATGAATGTGCCACCTTGTGCATCTGGCTTACTTGGGTTCTGGGAAATCAAACCTGGGTCCTTAGATTTCACAGGCAAGTGCCCTAACTGCTAAGCCATCTCTCTATCCCTTGTTCTTTATTTCTTAGCTTGGTGTTTGTATTTTCAAACATAAAGAATTTCCCTAGTATGGTACAGAGGATGCAGAACTCTAAAATATGTAAGAATTGAGATTACCATGTCTTTCACAGAAAATGACCATGTAGATAAGTTCCAGAATGCCTTCCTCTAGTTGTCCTAAATACCTAAACTTGTCTTTCTACCCTAGAGCACTTGAGATGTATTTGTCACACATATCACTACATACCTACAGGGTATCTTTTTTGGTTTTGAGTGTACTGCTTTGCAAGCTTAGTGCACAGACCAATGACAAAGTTACCTGCTTCTTAATCAAATGTCATGTTCTCTTATGTCAACTGCTAAAACATCTCTCTAGCCCAAGTTTTTCTTATTTTTGAAGGTTCCTTTTCTGTAAATGAATGTTTCTGAACAACACAGCAACTATAATTTAGCATGCATTCATTGTGTGTCAAGCATGTACATATATAAATGTAGGCAATGTAATTTTAACATAAAAAAATTTAGCCTTTTATTCTCAGACTTTTTTGTCAACAAAATACAGTCACTGGCTATATGTGGAATATCCCTGAATACAGTGAAATGAGCACTGCAGGGTCAGCATTTCTCAGGGCCCAAGTGTCACATTGGTCACCCTTGCCTAACCTTAGATATGTGTGCACTCAGCCACTATCTTTGTCACAGCCCTACTATCTGCTAACACCTAGCCTGTATGTAGAGCTCCATCATGTATATGTTATTTATTTATTAGAGAAAGAGAGAGGAGAGAATGAGTATGCCAGGGCCTCCATCCGTTGCAAATGAACCCCAGATACATGTGACACCGTGTGTATCTGGTTTACGTGGGTACTGGGGAATTGAACCTGGGTCCTTAGGCTTTGCAGGCAAGTGCCTTAACTGCTAAGTGCCTTCTCCAGCCCAAGCTTCATCATCTTTGTCATAGCCCTGCTGTCTGCTAACACCTGGACTGCATGTAGAGCCAAGTGTAATGGTGGAACAGACTTCTGAGTCAAATATAAGTGTCCAAAAACTGATAATTTCCCCTTCCTTAAAAAGTATTTATTTCAGTGTGAATCTCTGTGAATTAGAGCAAATTTAGGTAGTTGTTATATAGTTCCTTTTTTAAAAAAGTTTTATGCTATATTTAGTATTAAGTAAATTTTTCATTTTAACTTGTGCTTGATAATGTTGTACTTGACACTGTTTGAAATCAAAAGATGTCATTTTCCCCCATTACCAACTATAATTAATATAAAAAATATAGAACTAGGAATATAGCTCACTGTTAGAGTGCTCCCTATGTTCAGTCTCCAGCACTCCAAGTAAAATAAAAGGCTGAGGAGATGCCTCAGCAGTTAAAGGTGCTTGCTTACAAAGCTTGCTAGGCCAGGCTCCATTCTGCAGTTACTCAGGTGAGTCTGGGATGGTGTTCATTGCAATAGCAAGAGACCCTGGCCCACATTCATAAATGCACATATCAATAAACACAATTATTTTTAAACATTAAAACTAAGTAATGTGAGAATAAGAAACCCTTTGCTAGCAGAATGGCTCCTTCTATTGAAGTCAGTAAGCACAGTGCAAGTAGTTACTGTGAATAAAGACCTTTGTTAGGCCTTAGGTACTTAAATATAAATAAAACATTGACCTTAACTTCAACATGCTTGTTGTTAAAAGATAACTTAGGGCTGGGCATGATAGCACACACCTTTAACCCACCACTCGGGAGGCAGAGGTAGGAGGATCTCCGTGAGTTCGAGGCCACCCTGAAACTGCATAGTTAATTCCAGGTCAGCCTGGGCCAGAGTGAGACGCTACCTCAGCAAAAAGGGGGGGCTGGAGAGATGGCTTAGCAGTTCAGGCGTTTGCCTGCAAAGCCAAAAGACCTAGGTTCGATTCTCTAGGAGCCATGTTAGCCAGATGCACAAGCGGGCGCATGCGTCTGGAATTCGTTTGCAGTGGCTAGAGGCCCTGGCATGCCTGTTATGTCCCTCTCTCTGCCTCTTTCTATCTCTCTCTCAAATAAATAAATAAAACTGAAGTTTTTTTTAAAAGAAAGTTAACCTAGGGGGCTAGAACGACATTTCAGTCATTGAAGGTGCTGGCTTGCAAAGAATTGTGGCCTGGGTTCAGTTCCTTGGCACCCACATAAAGCTGGATATGAAGAAGTTCATGCATGTCATGTCCCCTATACACATACACATTAGCAATTTTCTTTTTAAAGATAACTATGGGCTGGAGAGATGGCTTAGCAGTTAAGGCGCTTTTCTGAGAAGCCTAAGAATGCCTGTTTGAATCTCCAGGTCCCACGTAGCCAGACGCACAGTGATGCAAGCGTGTATTGTCACACATGCACACAAGGGGGATACACAGGTCTGGAGTTCATTCACAGTGGCTGAAAGGCCCTGGCATGCCTATTCTCTCTCTCTCCCTTTCTCTCAAAAATTAAAAAAGAAACTTTTTAATCTTTTTTCTGTTGACCACTTATTTTTCAGTCATATAATTTACTTCCCAGGATTTTTTTTAATTAATCAATTTATTTATTGTTTATCTTGCAGAATAAGGGATTGACCCTAGGACTTCATACGTACCAGTCCAGTTCTCTACCACTGAGTTATATCTCAACCCTAGGAAGTTTTTATCTTGGGGATAAGAATAAAGACTGTTGGAGGCTGGAGGGATGGTCAGCACTCGAAGGCACTTGCTTGCAAAGCTTGGCATCCCAGGTTCAGTTCCCCAGTATCCATGTAAAGCCAGACACACAAAGTATCACATGGGCCTAGAATTTGTGTTTGTAGCAGTGGGAGGATGGTACACCCAATTTTCTCTTTTGTAAATAAACAAATATTATTAAATAAATAAAAATAGAGACTGGATATTATTTAGAATATCTAGAATAGGGGACATCATCTGCTTTAAACTGTAGTTTTCAACTTCCTTCTCTGGTGTTCAACACACCAAAAATAAGCTAACTTGCTTTCTTTATATAAGTAAAAGAATTTGGGCTGAAGAAATGACTTAGAGATCAAGGGTACCTGCTCACAAAGCCTGCGAGCCCAAATTCGGTTCTCCAGAACTTATGTAAAGCCAAATGCACAAAGTAGCGCATATGTCTGTAGTTTGTTGACAGCTCCAAGAAGCTATGGCATACCCTTATATTTTTTTTCTCCCTCTCTCCAAAAATAAAATATTTTTAAGTACTTTGTTTTTAAATTTTTAAATATTTACTTGAGAGAGAGAGAAAGACACAGGGAGAGAGAGAGTATGTGAGAATGGTCTCTAGCCACTGCAAATGAACTCTAGATGCATGCACCACCTTATGCATCTAGCTTACGTGGGTCCTGGGGGATCGAACCTAGGTCCTTTGCCTTTGCAGGTGTGGTGGTTTGAATAGAATAGATGGCCCCCAATATATTTAGTTGTTTGTTTATAGTTTGCATCTGCAGCCACCTGGCTGGAGTCAGTGCCATTGTGTGGATCTTAAGGTGTGGTGATGGGTTTCAGATTTCAATCTAAAGATATGCAAAGTGTGCCTAGCTGGAGTTCCTGAAGTGTGCTGTGGCTTTTGATCTTTAGGCTTGTGCTTCTCTCTTTCTCTCTCTCTGCTTGGTCCTGTGAAGGCAGGCCAGTTTCTTCTGCCATTTATGGAACTTCCCCTGATCTGTGAGCTTCAATAAATATCCCTTCCTCCATAACTGTGTCTGGTCTGGAAGTTCATCTCAGTGAACCTGAAGCTGTCTGATACAGAATTTGGTACCAGGAGTGGGGTGAGATGAACCTGACCATGTGGACGTTGATCTTTTGGAACCTTTGTTTTGGAGGAATAGGCATGGACTTGGTGCTTGCAACTGAAGATGTCTTCTGGAGTGGTAAGCCAAGTTTTATGGACTATTCTGATGAGAGTCTGAAAATGCTAAACGCAGACAGCATTGAACTTCAAGGCTTGGCTTATGAGCTTTCTAAGGGGAAGGAAAGACTGCGGAGGACTTTGTTGGAACTGGGCTACTGGCATAAGGGCTGGCTGCGTCCTGCTGCCCAGGCCCACAGAGTTTGATCAAGGTTAAATTTGCAATGGACTGATGTGCTTGGCTAAAGATATTGGACTGAGAGATTTAAGATTTCAAGCTAAAAAACCTCAAGCAAGTTAAAAATACAGGCACTGAGACTGGTTTTAGGTTACTGAATCTGCTATTGTCAAACACATTAGCAATCTTAAAGGAAGATGGTCCAATTGCTTTACAATGAAAAGGATGCTTGAGGAAAGACTATCATAGAAATGCAAACACTTTTGGAAAGAGTTGACTGGAGAGGAACCTGCTTTTCAAGGCTATGATTTGTTTCGTCCCTGAATTAAGAATATGGCTGTAGCCGGGCGTGGTGGCGCATGCCTTTAATCCTAGCACTCGGGAGGCTGAGGTAGGAGGATCATCATGAGTTCGAGGCCACCCTGAGACTCCATAGTGAATTCCAGGTCATCCTGAGCCACAGTGAGACCCTACCTCAAAAAACCAAAAAAAAAAAAAAAAAAAAAAAAAAAAAAAAAAAAAAGAATATGGCTGTGTCCTAAATAACTGGTATCAGTTTCAGAAGCATGAAAAATGCATGGAGTGGCCATGAATTGCACATGCTTCCAGGAGCTGCCGCTGAGATACTGCATGAGGTAGGGCCTGATGCCCTGATAGGCTGAAAGAGCCTTTGGAAAATGTGAGGAGTGGTCATGAATTGCACATGGTTCCAGGAGCTGCTGCTGAGATGCAGCATGAAGCAGGGCATGATGCCTGATAGGCTGAAAGAGCCTTAGGAAGATGGACCGTGGTTTGCATGAAGACCTGAAGATGTTTTGTATATACCAGGACTGTGCAAGGGCTACCATAGAGCGCATTGTTGGCCTGGGATGGAAGTGTTCCCCGGCTACTCTGCCCAGCTGGAGGGGCGGAATTGAAAAGTCTGGAGACTGTTAGTCTCTGGATATATTGAACTTGAACTGCAGAAGTTTGATGTTTGTTTGATGGTGGTTGAGTTTGCATTGTTTTGGTCTCTCCTTGCTATGCCTTATACCAGTTGAAAATATTTTCTCTGTGTCTTTATATGTTAGAAGTGTTTAACTTGTTTATTTTACAGGTCTTAATATCTTAAATTGGTCAAGACTGTGGGGACCTTTGAAATTGAACTGAGTACAATTTACAATGTGTGATGGTTAAAAATCTATTGGGGGCCAGGGGTGGAATGTGGTGGTTTGAATAGAATAGATGGCCCCCAATATATTCAGTTGTTTGTTTATAGTTTGCATCTGCAGCCACCTGGCTGGAGTCAGTGCCATTGTGTGGATCTTAAGGTGTGGTGGTGGGTTTCAGATTTCAATCTAAAGATATGCAAAGTGTGCCTAGCTGGAGTTCCTGAAGTGTGCTGTGGCTTTTGATCTTTAGGCTTGTGCTTCTCTCTCTCTCTCTCTCTCTCTCTCTCTCTCTCTCTGCTTGGTCCTGTGAAGGCAGGCCAGTTTCTTCTGCCATTTATGGAACTTCCCCTGATCTGTGAGCTTCAATAAATATCCCTTCCTCCATAACTGTGTCTGGCCTGGAAGTTCATCTCAGAGAACCTGAAGCTGTCTGATACAGCAGGCAAGTGTCTTAACCACTAAGCCATCTCTCCAGCCCAAATAGAATATTTAAAAAAAAAAAAAATTTGGGGGCCAGATGTGGTGGTGCACGCCTTTAATCCCAGCACTTGGGAGGCAGAGGTCGGAGGATTGCAGAGAGTTCTAGGCCACCCTGAGACTACATATTGAATTGCAAGTCAGTCTGAGCTAGAGTGAGACCCTACCTCAAAAACAAAACAAAAAAAGAAAGGGGGGAAAAAAAGAATTTTGGGGCTGGAGAGGTGGCTTAGCAGTTAAGGTGCTTGCCTGAGAAGCCTAAGGACCCATGTTGTATTCTCCAGATACCACGTTAGCCAGATGCACAAAGGTGAGACAACTGCAAGCTTGCACATGCCCACTAGGTGGTGCAAGCATCTGGAGTTTAACTTCAGTGGCTGAGGCCCTGGCACACCAATTCTCTCTTTGTGTGTGTCTCTCTCTTTCTCTCTCACTTTCTAAAAAAAGAAAAAGAATTTGGGGGAGGGGTCGCCTGGAGAGATGGCTCAGTTGTTCAAGGTGCTTGCTTGCAAAGCCTGACAGCCCAGGTTTGATGCCCCAGTACCCACATAAAGACAGATACACAGAGTGGTGCATGTATCTGGAGTTGATTTGAAATGACTAGAGGCCCTCATGTGCCTCCTCCCTTGCAAATAAATAAATAGTACTTTATTTTTAAAAATCCCCCCCTTAATTATACAATTAATTTCTAAGGCATGTATGAAGAAAAGTGTTCTTGTAACATCCATCAAATATAACTCAGCCATTAGCTCTGGCTCTGCATCCCCAGAATTTACCTCAGGAGAGAAATAAATAAGGGCATGGTCCAGCAGACAAATATGGAAACTAGAATGCAAGAGACATTTTCCTAAAGAAGGAAAAACAGGTCATGTATTCACTGGTAGATAGAAGTCAGTGATGCAACTCCTCCAAGACTGACGTTCTCATGCCAAGATAATGGCAGGAGTTAACCACTTGTCCACATGGTGTTGCTGTCATCTTGTCCAAGCCACCTTTTTCTGTTGCTGGGGTTGCAGAATAGCTTCCCAGCTGATCTTCCAGTTTTCTTTCAATAATTTTTTCCCCCATTCAGAAAGATCCTTTTAAAAATGTAATTCAGCCGGGCATGGTGGCACATGCCTTTAACCCCAGCACTCAGGAGTTAGAGGTAGGAGGATCGCCAGGAGTTCGAGGCCACCCTGAGACTACATAGTGAATTCCAGGTCAGCCTGGGGTAGAGTGAGACCCTACCTCGGAAAATAAAATAAATAAAAATGTAATTCAGATTATACCGTTCCTCTGCTCCAAATTATCTAACAGTTTTTCTTGATTTTTTTTTAGAGGGGGTCGTCGGTTTTAAGGTAGAGTCTCACTTTCTATCCCACGCTGATGTGGAATTCACTATGGAGTCTCAGGGTGGCTTCAAACTCATGGCGATCCTCCTACCTCTGCCTCCCGAGTGCTGGGATTAAAGGTGTGTGCTACCATGCCCAGCTTTAAACCAAAGTTTTTAAAATGGCTTATAATACCCTTCATGGCTATGCCCTGCTGCCTGTCAGTCGTCCTTCCACCAATCCTGCCCTCCTGCTCTGAGCTCCAGCTACACTGAGCTCTTTACCACCTCCTAAAGATATCAAGCACGGTCCAGCCTGCTGACTTACTATTCTCTCTGCTGGAGCACACTTCTCTTTGCAACCACATGGCTAGTTTTCTCTTTCATCACCAAATGATGTGATCAGTGGGAATTATCATGACCATCCTATATAAAACACCCTCCTCTGCTGTACTGTTCCCCATAGCCCTCAAGCCTGTCGGCTGCACCATGATTGCATCCTTCCTCCATGTCCTTTAAAGAAGCACTAGTAGTTATGTTGTGCTCCTGTGTCTGCCATCCCAGAGTTCAGTGACTTTGTTAAAGACATCAGCAAATCTATGTCATGCGCACTACAGCTCTAACTCTTCTCCTGGACTATGTTCACTTGACTCAGAGAAGGTATGAAGTACATAGGGGGTGATCTGAGCTAGCTCCAGAAGAAGGAAGACTATAGTCATATTCTCCCTTATGTTGCAGAACATGACAAAATAAGGGGGAAAGGGCTCCCTTTTCCCCCAGAAAAGTAAGTCCTTTCTAAAGGAAAGATCACTAAAGTTATTCCCATTTATGCAAACATAGACTCTCTCTCTTTAGATACATAAGAGCTAGGAATTCATGCATTTGGTTTCCAACATGAAGTCTCTGCATTATAAAATTAGTTTTGGGGAACTAGAGAGATGGTTCAGTGGTTAAAGGCCCTTGCTTAGAAAGCCTGACAGCTCAGATCTGAATCACTAGTACCCACATAAAGCCAGATGAACAAAGTGTCTCATGCATCTGGAGTTCATTTGTAGAGGCAGGGGACCCTGACATGCCCATGCTCATTTTTCTCATTCTCATTCTCTGTCTCTCTCTCTGTACCCCCTTTCATATTCATATATATATATACACACGCACATATATATCTCAAATAAATATATTAAAAAAAGAAAATTGTGTTTTTATGCTCACAGATCTTTATTCCAGTTTTAACATTAATGTCATCTGTTGGGTCTTTATAATGTGTCAGTCATTTCAGTCTGAAAGTCAAGGTTTATGCAGGTCTTCTTATATCAAACTCCTTGAAGTTACTGTGCTGTGATGACTTGTTTTCATCCTGTCCTCTCTCTCCTTGCACTCTGTAAAGTCCAGTCTGTTCATTACATCTACCTGTGTCTATAGTCCACATCACATTCCCTTTGACACACTTGTCAGTTCCACAGCCAAAAAGCACAAAGAAGCAAATCCTGAGCCTGCACCCTGATTAATGGACAGCCTGGTTTTCATGTCAGTTGTCACTGTCTGTGGAAGCTTGGTGTTTATTTGAAGTATATGGCTACAAATATTCTGTTTTCTAGATGATGCTGTATTAAGCAACCTATCTGACCTGTACATCAAATTGCACATTACTAGAACACCAGAGTTATTATTGAGTAAAACGATGACCGTTAATTAAGAGTTTTCACCTTGGTAAGATGACAACTCTTATTTTTATCATTTTGTTCAAGCTACTATAGTACATAGCTTTTAAGAAAGATAGTTTTAAATGAACAGTAGAAATACATCACTAGCCTCTTGCTTTGTGTGCCATGCTGGCACAAACAAAAGTATAGAGCTTTTGGATGCTTGGCTTACAATGAGGAGTTGTAATTAGGTTTGGAATTTCTTTCTTGTATCCCTTCATTTCACGTGAAGCTTTAGGCTATCAATTGTGCCACTTGTAAGTATGATTGTAAAAAATACAACTTACTGTTGTTTTGGACACTGGATGCATAGATGACAGTTGGTGACAGCTCTAGGTCTTCAGAAATATTTGACAAGATTTAAAGTATTTCTTGGGGCTAGCGGGATGGTTTAATGGTTAAGGTATTTGCCTGCAAAGCCAAAGGACCCAGGTTTGATTCCTCAGGACCCACATTAGCCAGATGCACAAGGGGGCACATGTGTCTGGAGTTTGCCTGCAGTGGGTGGAGGCCCTGGCACACCCATTTTTTTCTCTCTTCCCCCTTTCTCTGTCAAATAAATAAATAAAAGTAAAATATTTCACAATAACTAACAAGTTATGTAGCTTGCCAAAATAAACTATGCTAACCATAACAAAGCAAAATCCTGCACAACTCACTGATGGTTGCTCAGCTCAGCAGCTGGAGTACAGGTCCATGGCTTTGAGTTCAATAGGAAGATAGAGCATGGAAGACAGAAGTCTTTCAAAGTAAGAATGCAGAGATTTGGGGTGCAGTAGATAAAAAGTTAGTTTGTTGGTTGGTTTTTGAGACAAGGTCTCAATTTGTAATCTAGGCTGATCTGGAATTTACTATGTATCCCAGACTGCTCTTGAATTCATGGCCATCCTTTTGCCTGAGGCACTCATGTGTTGGGATTACAGGCATGAGCAACCACACCTGACTTACAAAAGTCTGTTCACTAGTGGTGAAATGCTAGAAAACCTTCAGCATAATTTTAATGCCTGCATTTTATAGGAGTGATTGATGGCCCTACCTTGAGACTCATCTCTCCTTAGAGACAAGCTGGAGCTTGCATCCTTTACTCCTTTTGCAATACATTTTATGACTCCGTAGTCCCTTGGGACATGTTACATAGAGTAGTAGTGCATGGGAGGAAGAGTACTTGTGCTCTGGTGCATGTGTGTGTGGTATAGACATCTAGAACAAGTAGCCTAACAGATTTCTGCTACATTTTGTATCTTTTCTGCAGTTTGTCTGAGAGGGGATATTTGTTGTTGTTGGGGTGACATATCATTTTCATTGGTGACTATGTGTTAGTGTCTCTTTGCCTTTTTCCAAGAGGAAAAGGCACCTCTGACACAGTTTCCATCTCCCCTGCTTATTAGACGTTTCTGGAATGTGTTTTCAAAATTAAATGCTAGTTTGCTTTTTCAGGGTGGTCAGCAGGATTCTTTCTGTGTGTGGGGGAGAGCACTAGGGTCTCTTGCCACTACAGAGGAACTCCAGATACATGGACCACTTTGTACATCTGTTTTTATATGGGTGGCTGGGGAATTGAACCCAGACTGGCAGTCTTTGCAAGCAAGTGCCTTTAACTACTGAGCCATCTCCCCAGTCCAGAGTTCTTCCATGATGAGGAGTCTGTTCATAAACTTAGATCTGCATGGTTTCTTCCAGTAAGTATGACAAAAATTGGGTTTGCTTTGTTACTAGATCATTGCAAGATGTGTTGGAAGTTTGTCAATATTATTCAGTAGATAAGTATTAAAAGTCATTACACTAAGCAAGAATTCCTATTGAAACAAAAATAGATTATAGACCAGAAATAACTGTAGGTAAGTTCTATAGACCTTTGGATTTCAGGTACTTGAATGGATAACTTATGGGCAGATGTTGCTTCTAGACTCTAAAATACACATTTAAAATGTGTATTAAAATGGAATAGAATATCTTGGGGCTATTCTATTTATCTGGAATTGAAAGAATATGGCACTTTATAGCTTAAAATGAAAAAAAAATTATAGGTTTTTTTTTTTATTTTTTATTTTTTTAGTTGGCTTAGCAAGTTCAAAGCTTGGTGCCAGTCTTGAAAGCTCTCAGAAGTGCTGGTTTGTTGAGGAGGTCAGGACCTATGGGTGTTTTGTATTTGGTTGTGTGCACACACACACCAGGAGGCAGTCCTGTGCTTATAGAGCCATCTGCAGGAAAATGATCAAGTTGCAGTTGAGTTGATGATTTTCTTATCATGTTATTCCAGTGATAAATGAGAAGTGACAAGCTACAGTTCACAGGGGAAGGAATGGACAGCCAAGAAAGAAGCGGGAATTACTCCTTACTTTTAAAGAAAGCTGTTTTGTCCTTGTGGACATGGGGTTCAGAGAAGCCTGTGCTTTGCTTCACGTTTCTCTTAACCTCAGTAGTGGTAGTTCTTTGGCCAAAGGCTTTGTGTGATATCACAGGAATACTATTTGTTTACTTCCTGAGGAGATGGTCTGTTTTTAAACATCCTCACATAGTCATATAGTTTTCAAGAAGAATTAAACTAGCATTCTGTGGCCTTAAAAATGCAGGTCATATAGCTAATTGTTTCTATTGGCTATTCAGATTGATATTTTCTATTTCATTAGTCACTGAGCATTTCTAAAACTCATGTTAAACTGCTGAAATATTTGTAAAGAAACAATAGAAAACTTGATGGTCCTCAACATGACTTTTATGATGTATCTTTGTTCTGTTTGGAAAAGTTGTTTTGGGGATGGGGTCTGTTTGTTTTGCATTGTTTCCCCGTGGCTCTGGTGTTGAAGTGAGGGCTGTGCTCATGCTGAGCACACAGTGTACCACTGATCAGCCTTGTCATTCTCATTCAGCTTCTAAATAGCATGCAGCAGCACTTAGTCCAACCCTAGCATTCAGGATTCAGTGTAAGGAAGATGTAGTAGACAGCCATATGTCACTGGGATGAACTTCCAAACCAGGTACAGTTATGGGAGGAAGGAAATTTATTTGAAGCTTACAGATCTAGGGGAAGTGCCATAATGACCAAAAATGTTGGCCCCTTTTACAGGACCAAGCAGAAATAGAGAAAAGCCATCACCAACACACCAGCACAAGCAAGCAAGCACACTCAGGAACTCCAGGCAAAGCTCAGGCACTTTGCATATCTTTAGACTGGAATTCCAAATCCATCCCCACATCCTAGTGTCCAGCCCAGTGGCACCTCCTCCAGCCAGGTGGCTGCAGATCTAAATTACAAATTTTAATAAAATCCTGAATATATTGGGGGCCATCCATTCAAACTTCCATAGATGATACTGGTTAAAATTTAGAAATTCATAATGAAAGCTTAAATTGATTTTTTTTTCTATAGAATCACCTAAGTAAAGGTGACAAAATCAGGTTTCTGATTTTTAAGATATTCATACAGTGGCAAGAGTTTGGAGGGCTTCTTACTGATGAATTAAGTATCAGTAAGATGAGAACTGTTGTTGATTTACAAGGCACACTATATGATTTCAGGTGAATAACTGTTTTCTTCCATATGCATTGAATGTTCATGGATTGGTTTGGGAGGGCTGCCTTATTTCACTGGAGGTTTATATTTTTATTTTCTTTGTTAGAAAGTTTCTAAAATGTGAGGCTATTAGAAAAATGCCACTTCTTCAACACTTTTAATTACCGTATATATAGAGTATCACATACTGGAAAAAATCTACAATTATGATGATCAGGTACAAAACCTGAAAGTTTGGGTTTTTTGTTGGGTGTCTGATGTAGTTAGTGCTAACCAAAATATGCACACTTGGGAGACTGCGCCCCCATCATTCATTTCCACCCAAGATAAATCAGAAAGAGGAATTTGAGCATTTGACGATTCTAACCCCCACCCTTTTTGAGACAGGGTTTCACACTGTAGCACAAGCTGTCCTCAAACTCCTGAATGTTCTCCTGCCTCATCCTCCTAAATGCTGGGTGGGCTGTTTTACTTATCCTCTTCAATCTAGTCTCAGCCTTACTTCCTTTGCACCCAATAATTATTTATTTACTGAATTTCCTCCTTCAGGGATTGTGGAATTTTATGTGAACTTTCAAGTTTGGCTTCATTCATTAATCTTAAAAATATTTATTTGCCTGGGTGTGGTGGTGCTCGCCTTTAATCCCAGCACTCAAGAGGCAGAGGTAGGAGGTGAGTTCGAGACCATGCTGAGGCTATATAGTGAATTCTAGGTCAGTTTGGGCTAGAGTGAGAGCCTACCTTGAAAAACCAAAATTATTTATATATATATATATACACACACACACGCATACATACATACATACATACATACATACATACATACATATATATACATACACACACACACACGATGGGGGGGGTGGCACACGCCTTTAATCCCAGTACTCCAGAGGCAGAGGTAAGAGGATCGCTGTGAATTCGAGGCCAGCCTGAAACTTCATAGTGAATTCCAGGTCAGCAAGGCTAGAATGAGACCCCTACTTTAAAAAACCAAAAAATTATTGGTATGTGTGTGTGTGTGTACACACACCACGGTCTCTTGTCAGTGCAAATGAATGCCAGATGTTTGTGTCACATTTTGCATCTGGCTTTACATGGGTGCTTGGCAGTCAAACCCGTGTGGGCAGACTTTGCAAGTAAGACCACTGAGCTGTCTCCCCAGCCCCTCCTTCATTACTCTTAGAATCTTATCTTCAATGAATTAATTTATATAAAAGTAATGTTCAAATTTTTAATGAGGAATTCTAAGTGTAGGTATTAGGTTGACTTTTTCAGCCACATCATCTGGTTTAAGAGACAATGGAATGTGCCTTGCTTTTATCAGGATGTATAGTAGTATTAACTACTAACTAGCTTTAATTCATTAATTCAACCTATGTAAATCAGCTTAAGTATCATTTTCTTTGGAAAATTGCTTAGAATTTTATGTCACTTGAGACGTTCTTCCTTATAAGGGTAGTTTAACAAGCACGTCAATAACAAGAGAAGACCTACTTAATCCAAATTGAAGGGATAAAGATGAGAAAATAAAACAGATCTTTAAAAAATACATAGCATAGATAAATCCAGGATATTTTGCATGTATCTTCAAGGAAAATTCATTTCCCTGTCAACAGAGCATAAGAAGGAAGATGAAAATGTTTGGCAGAGAAGCCTGGAAGTTAAACTGGTTTCCAGAAAGTTCTTATCCTTCTAGACATATGAAAACATTTTTCCTATATCTTTCAAAAAGAAAGTGCACAGTCTAGCCTTTTCTTATCTATTGTAAGTCTCTGCCTGGTGACTATTGTAATAGCAGTGAACATTCCATCCCACGACGTTCGAGGAAAAAGCATATGTGAAAACTTGGTGGGAGGCATTGCTCCTCAACCAGGAACCAGCAGTTTGCTCAGCAGATGAATGGTTCCAAGTCATAGCATTTCATGCTGGTACTGCCTGTGTGAACAATAATGCCCATCTTGTGATAAGGCTTGTTGCTTATTTTAGGTTGTTGGGCTCAATGTGAGTAGTGAGTCAGGATCACATCATCTTAGAACATCAGGGTCCAAAGTACATGGCAGCTCAAGAGCTCCTGCGCAGGCTACATGCCTGTCTGAAATCAGGTTTGAAACTTGGCCCTGTCTCCACCTGACTCATTTTTGTCAGACTGAGTCGCAGGATTAACCCTTGACATGGTCCTTTAAAAAAAAAAAAAAAAAAAACGCAAAGCTTAAACAAGTGCAGTGAGTCCCAGCAGCTCTTGGTCCAGCCGGGTGCTTTTTCCTGTAACATGACTCTCTGTAGGAAAAGTGTCCTGCAGCTGTTGCACAGATTAGTTTTAAAAAAAAGAAAAGAAAAGAAAGAAAAAGTTATGAGCAGTAGTAAAAGGCCTTATCATAGACAACAGTTTTATCACTGCAGTCAAGCAAATGTCTGTCCACTCCTGTCTCAGTTTTCCGTGGGTAAGGCACACTTCCAAAAGGTGGTATTTCGTAATGACAAACTTAAAATCTTTGGTATAGCAAGCAAGTAGAATTTTGAAACATTTAAATTATCATTAGATTTCTTAGTGATTTCTTAGTGGTTTTATATTTTTGAGGATGATTTTAATAGCATGTAGACAGGTCCAGATACCATGTAAGCTTCTGTACCTGTTCTCAGTTGAGGTAGTAGTATATACCAGATGATCATGGCATTCTGTTGGAGAGGAGTTCTTACCTGTATCCGTATAGATTTTGTATCTGTTTTTGAGATGAGGAATGAAAAGTAGAGGCAAGATTTTTTTTTTTTCCCGACGTAGGGTCTCACTCTAGTCCAGGCCGACCTGCAACTCACTATGTAGACTCAGTGTGGCCTCGAACTCACGGCAATCCACCTACCTCTGCTTCCCAAGTACTGGGATTAAAGGCGCCCGGCAAGAATTTTTAATTAGTTACTCAACTTAGTTCGGAAACAATTACACTTCACATTCAGGTTTAATGGAAAATCTTACCCAGGTGCTTAATAAACTGATTTTGGGAACCATAAAAGAAGTTTGATGTTACTGTTAGGCTTTACTCTTTACTTTCCGTTTGTCAGAATGTTCATTTATTCTCTTTTGATTGTTACGCTCTTGACCCTAAATTTTTTTTTTTTTTTTCGAGGTAGGGTTTCACTCTAGCTGAGGCTGACGTGGCATTCACTATGTCATCTCAGGGTGGTCTCAAACTCATGGTGATCCTCCTACCTCTGCCTCTCCAGTGCTGGGATTAAAGGCATGCGCCACCACGCCCAGCCTTAAAATACAATTTTTCATTGTGCTTTAGTAGCTGAAGTTGCACAAGAGGAATAAGCTTAACTATTGGAGGCTGATTTTTTTTTTTCTTAACCAATATAAAAGTTTTCTCAGTTTGAACTAATGATTTTAGAAAGAAAATGTTGATTATCCATACAGCTTGGCTTTTCTTATTCTTCAATTTCTATTGAAAATTAACTTACTTTAATAATTAATAGAAAAGATAATTTTTTATCTTAAGTGGTTGATTTTTTTTTCTCAAAGTAGCTGTTCTGTCAATAAAGACTAAAATTTACTTGAAAGGTTTTAGGACCTGGCATTGTTAATTGTAAATCAAAGCTTTTTACACAGTTCTGGGAGGTTTAAATGGGCCTTTGTGGTGTCCCAGGAGGGAGGAAGCTGCCGTGTGCGGCCCAGGCCGGGTTACCAGTCACCACCGCTATGCGATGCGCTTTTGCAGCTGCTCTTCTGGGGCGGGAGCATGGGGCGGGGGTGAGGGGTATTGTCCCCATGCCATCAGGGTTAAGACGCTAGGAAGTCAGGTGGCCTTATTGCCCAATTCTGTTGTATTAGTATGCTTTGATCAATATGCTTCGTAAGAGTGGGCTTTGTTTGGGTTTTTGTCTGTTTTGTGTCTTACAGACTATGGCTAAGTATTTCTTAGAAGTTGTTTTATGAAAGGCACCTTTAACAAAGTGATGTGTGTTTACTGTTGGAACCTATGAAAAACAGAAAAAGGTGGTATAAAGAGGTTTGGGTGGGGGGAAATGAGAAAGAGGAAAGTTGCTATTCTGGCTTTCTGGGCTAGAATCTACACAAAAAGAAAATTGTGTAAAATTATTAGATAGAAGAATGTGTTTGTGTGAGAGAAACATACTTAGAGACAAAGTTTGACTTAAGTATTAGAATGGACTAGAGAAATCTGAGACATTCCCATTTTTTTCTGAAAAATTTGATCATCAACATAAAATGTGAATAAAGTATTCTTAATAGGGGAAGATCAATTTCTAGGAAACCTTATTTTGTTTACTAGCCTAACAGTCTTTGATGCTTTATATTAAGCCCTGTTTGACCTATTTGATATACATGTTAGATATTCTGCAAAACTGCATTCTATTATAGGTACAGTGAGCGAAAATTCTAGGAACTCTATAACCAAAAATACATATTATTAAAATTTATGTTTCTAACATAGGTAATTATAGATATGGCTTATTTGTTAAGATAATTTTCATCAGCCGGGCATGGTGCTACATGCCTTTAATCCCAGCACTCGGGAGGTAGAGGTAGGATTGCCATGAGTTTGAGGCCATCCTAAGACTCCATAGTGAATTCCCGGTCAGCCTGGGCTACAGTGAGACCCTACCTCGAAAAACCAAAAAAAAGATAATTTTCATGTTTTTTCCCAGTATGATGTTTGTAATGTAAAAAAAAAAAAAAATCTTGATCTGTTCTATCTCATTCTAACTCTTAAGGAGAAGCTGTGTATACATGGCAGAACTATCTAGATCCCTCTGTTAGGCACGAATCAGTGTTTTCAGTTCCTGATTGCTCGATCATGTGTTTATCAAGTTGGAAGCAACTTTAGACCATGTCACATGGTCATGTTGCTGGAGGTGTAGCAAGCAAGATTTCCTACCACACACGCTCTAATCGAGTTAAAACTAACAGCAGATTAGCAGAAGGTCTTTCTGTTTGTCTTCCTCCGCGCGCGCGCGCGCGCGCGCGTGTGTGTGTGTGTGTGTGTGTGTGTGTGTGTGTGTGTAAAAGTGACAAAATCAGTTCTTCCTTGGTATATTTAGTTTTAAGGTGCTATGTTGATTTTCTTTATCTAAAGTGTGTGGCTGAGATTTCCTTTTAGTACCCCAGTTTGCCTATTTGGTATCCTCCACCAATGTAAGGACTTGTGGAAATTTGGAAGACATTACTTAAAGCATAAAGCCTCCCCTGTGCTCCATGAGTTGGTTCAGTCCTATTTTGCATAAGTTCCTTTTGAGTAGATCCATGTGTGGATGCATAGTACTGGGGACTCACTGACTGTGTGGGTGCATGTCTCGGAGAGAAGCTGTGTGCATCAGCTGCAAACAGTAACATCTTCAAAATCAACATGTACTGTGCTTATCCTGTCCCTGGGGTGGGCAGCAGTTCTTTGATGTATTACTACAATGGAAAAACGGTAAGCTTTTTTTCTTCCTGGAGCATCTAACCTGTTTAATGGGAAGCAGTGTGGTTTAGTAGCTTTTCAGTAAAATCTATGAGGTTCTGTTTTTTTCTTTCTATAGTGAAGTAGATTGTGTATTTATGTTCACGTAATGTTGGTTAAGTCGTGTCTTCAGTTACTCAGTAGTTTGGCTTTTATTTTTAAGTAGTATAGAAAATAAGCTTGAGTTTGTGAGTTATTTTTAGCCTGATATTTTTACAAGTTATAAATTTTAAAGCCATTTGTTTTTGTATTTTTATATATTATAAATGCATGATTTATACACAAGACATATATACATATAGAGTATTATGTGATGCTTTGTAGATGGAAGGAAAAGATGAAAGTCATCTTGGAGATTCATAAAAAAGTATGCAGCTCTGGAAATGATTAGGGAAGCAGTCGGCTAGTGAGGGCCGTGTTTCCTGTTTGGAGTTCCAGGTCCAGAGCTGACTTTCTGGGACCACATCTGCTTCCAATCATACAAGAATTTTGACCCTGTGCAGATTCATAACATAAATCACTGTTTGTAAAAGAATATGTTCTTGGTCAGTTTATAGGGCATGCTTAGGTATTTTTAAATAATACTTTTCTGTGCTGTTAAGGGCAACTTTTCTAATCTTTAAATTAGTTAGCATATTCCTGCAGAAAGTATTATAAAAGCCATGGGTTTTGTGTTTTCCTGAAGGAAAGTAGACTTTCCTGAGTTTCAGTAGAAGCTGCTTTTGTGAAATATTTGAACATTATAGAATAACAGCCCTGGAACATATGGGACACTTAGTAATTGCCTTCTCAGTATTTAAACTAGTCCCTTACATCTTATGAAATCCAATGAAAAATGCATATGTACCTTCAGTTATCTGGGAGAGGCATTTTTAATGTTAGGATTTGAAGTTACAAGAAATTATGATTACATTTCCTAAAATAGTACAAAATTGAGTACATTTGTCCTTTCACTTTAGACTCCTTGAAACTTTTCAAGTAGCAGATGGCAGCAGCCAGGGTTCTGGACTGATAATCTTTTTGTGGACTGCTGGCTGGAAGTCCCTTTGGATCTGACCAGGGGTTTGATCGTAAACTTTGGAGTAAACTTTCATAGTAGATAATAGTAAAACCAAAATATCTTTAAACTCATTAAAAGTATATGTTAAGGTTGCCCTTACTAAAAAGCTTTGGAAAATGTGAGGGGTAGATTTAGGTAAGTAAAATTACTTTATTTCTAGTAATTTCCTTGCCAGTTGCCTTTCACATGTGAAAATCTTTTTCTTTGTGTCCATTTCTAAGTAAAGCAGTCTGTTGTTTGAAGATGGTAAGTAGATATGTGTGAGAGTGCACATATGCATAAGTTCAGTAAAATTAATTATATGGAGCCCTGAAGCAGTGAGACTAACCCAGATTGGGTTTAGATTTTATTTCCAGAACACAGAACACTCTATTACAACATTCCCCTTTGTTCTACACTGAAGTGCTGGCGGGGCAGCTTTGATAGTATTAAGTATTTCCAGGCTTATGGTGGATGGCATAGCTGGTATGGTCAGGAACTGCAGCCTGGAAATTGATACCCTGTGCCTGATGTAGGTCAAAGGTGACTAACATGTTCCTAAAGAATATATAAAGCCCTCTGAATCATCACTAAACATATATCTTTTTTCCCATCTAGTTTTAAAGTATATTCTAATAATTATGAGAAATTTTACAAATAAAACTATGAGAAGTGTTCTCTAATCTCAGTTTTCTTTAATAAGAGAAGTATGTGGTATGTACTCGTGTCTAAAGACTATAAATTGGTCATCCTTAGTATAATCTACCTATCGATGCCTTACTCCTAAAAGTAGCAGTTTTATTACTATTTCTTACTGATAAGGTGGAATGCACTTTACTTGAGTTACAAATTTTTATTAAATTCTCACGGTAAACAGATTAAATTTATGCTTATTACTCCCATTTTATTGATATTAAGATGATAGAACAGATTAGTATTTTAAATGCTAGTAAGTTCACAATTACTCATTTATAACAGGCCCTCACAGGTGCTGTGTGAGTGAGAAATCTCAAGCAGTTCTGGTCTGGAACACAGTGCCTTTCCTTACTTTTGTTTTACATATTTAAAAATTTTGTGTATTCTTTTTTAGATAAAACTGTTAGGGTCTAGGAAAAGTCAGATTAACCAGAGAGGAAGATCCTTGAATATGTGGTCAGTATTGCTAATAAATATTATATTGGAAATAGAATAGATAGCTGTATGTAGAAGAGAAAAGCCAGAAATGTTAGCTCTGTTTTTTATTACTATTTGAAACCAGGAATTAATGCCATTTGTCATATGTAACTTTTGTGTGATTATATTACAATGATGTTGTGGGGTGTTAATGTATGTGACATAGGGCAGTTAGAGTTTTGAACATTTATACCTTTGAGATTTCAAACAAATAGCAAGGAACAGTGAATTTCTGAGGTTCCATTTTAAGAGCTTAGCCTCTTGTTGACATAAATCTTTTAGGCAAAACACAGGAAGTTTAGAGGTTAAGAATAGAGAGAGAAGGGAAGGAAATGACTAGTAATTTTTTTTATTATTATTATTTTAAAGACTGGGATTTCCATCTGTTCTGCCTTCAGCAGTCTTCCTTTCCTAGGCCTCACACTGGGGAGGATGTTTCAGCCTGTTTGAGGTATAAGGACTGTCACCAGTACAGACAGGAGTGCTTTTCCAGTGTATTTAATCTTGTGTGCGACAGAGCAGAAATCCAAGTCTCAAACTCAACCTAGAAACATTGTGAAAGTTGAGCTTCTTTAAATGGCATTCAGGAAAGAGACAGAAACCAACATGTCTGCAAGGGCTGCTTCCTGCCGAGAACTCCGCTGAGAGTATTGCCCATGCGTGTTGGAAGCTGTCCTCATAAATAAGGAAAATGGAGATGCAGGGACGTGAACTCTATTTGCTCAAGTCCATCCCTAAGATCAGGTTTTTTCCTTTCTGTCATCGGGATACAGATACACTAGTGCCCATAATAAACTGAACTGGTCTTTACTACCTTTTGTATTCAACAGTCCGCGCTGGGAAAAAAAAAGGTAACTGGACAAAAGCACTATACTAGTTTTACAGATAGATTTTGCTTAGGTGATCATGATGCCAATTGGTCTAGTTGGTGTGGTTAAGTAACGTTTTAGTGTTTTTTTGTTGTTGTTGTTGTTTGGTTTTTCGAGGTAGGGTCTCGCTCTAACCTAGGCTGACCCGGAATTCACTGTGTAGTCTCAGGCTGGCCTCAAACTCACAGTGATCCTCTTACCTTGGCCTCCCTGGTGCTGTGATTAAAGGTATACTCCACCATGCCCAGCAGTTGAGTAATTTTTTTAAAGTTTTTTAAATGTATTACTGTTATTTGGTGGTGATAGTGCATGGGGATGGAACCCAGGGCCTCATGCACAGCTAGCAAGCACTTTACCACTGAACTACATCCTTAGCCAAGTCAAGCAGTGTTTTTCAGTTTTTGTTTAAGATGAAGACCTAAAAACTATTAAAGCTTTATTTTAAAGCTCAGAAATTTAGACTACAGGCCCTCCTTTCAAGTAGAATTCATAATACTGGAGATTTGGTTAGCCATGGTTTGGCAACTCTGTCCATGTTATTGGTTTCTTCATAAGAATGAGAGTAGCAAGTAACTCAAATTACATTGTGAGCTATTCAAAGGCTTACTTTTCAAATGAATCTTCTGAGTTAATAAAAATACACAAGTCAACATGAGAGTATCTATAACTAAAGCTTTTGTTCTGTTGGAAGATTTAGTAAAAGTACACAATTAAGTTAATTCAAATTTCCAGACTGTCTGTGGGCCCAGTATATTAAATGTAGCATGTTTATGACAGGGAAGCATGAAGTCATGCAAAAATCTCCTGAACAAACAATGCTAAAGACATTAAATGATAAGGACTTTGGCATAAATCTACTCTGGGTGCCTCGCCTCCATTGCCAAAAATATAAGAGACAGTATATGTGCTCAGGAACGTTCTTTTCTTGACTCAAGTGGGTGCACACACCAGGGAGTTAAAGCCATGGGCCTTGCCAGGAGTGTGTGTTGTCTCTGGTCAGCTTTATGCATGCTTCAGAGAGAAATAAACGTTGATGAACATCTTGAAGAAAAGGGATCAGGTACTCTTTATTGGATATAAATTTTTAATGTAGATAACTAAGAGTTGGTACACATTGGTCTGTTCAGTATGTCATCTTAGAAAACAAGTTTCATACCCTGTCCCTTAGAAACTCCAGTTTCTCAAGGAAATTCTGATTATGTAGCATTTACAGCATAAAACCAATGAAACATGTCCAGTGATGAAATTAAATTAATGAAATATGTCTGGTGATAATAACAATTTAAACCAATGAATTATATATCCAGTGATGATAACATTGATTCTTAAAATGTACCTGGATTATCTTGGGAAATTTCCTTAGCATCAAAAATCAGTAATGTAAACTTTGCTTGTTGCACAACACAACCAGTAATTTTAAGCGTTTTATCCTATAAAGTAAAAGTATTTATTGTTCCTAGAGATAGTTTATCTTACCCTGAACATGTTTGTAAAGAGTTTTGGGAAAAGATACACAGGTCCTTTTGTTTAGGAAACTGTTAAAAGTATAAACATGGGCTGGAGAAATGGCTCAGTGGCTAAAAACGCTTGCTTGCAAAACCTACTGGCCCAGGTTTGATTCCCCAGTACCCACATAAAGCCAGATGCACAATGTCACTTATGTGACTGGAGTGTATTTTCAGCAGAAAGAAGCCCTGGTGTGCCCTTTCTCTCCCTTTCTCTCTCTCTCTCCCTCTCTTGCAAATAAATGTATTTTATTGTTTTAAAAAATAAGTATAAATAATTTCTTCCTGCAGGAATTCTACTTGAGTTTTCTTTCTCCTAGCAGAAATTACAGTTGTGTTTTCAGCTAAAGAATCATAGGTATAGGTACCTTGTGTATCGCTGAGTCAGTCCTTGCAGTCAGACCTCCTTGTGGGTCAGCACTTGTACTTTTATTGAAACTGTCCCTTTCCTCTTTAGCCATGGAACTGCCATAAAACTTTATTAACAGGTAGATGCTATGGCAAATACTAAAATACTGGGAGCATTAAAATATTTGTCTAATCTATCATTTGTTTAAATATTCTTAGATATTGGGGAATTATTAAATTGAGCTGCCATTTTTAGATTTATTTTAACATTTTATGTCATTTTCTTTGAAGATATATTTAAATTTTGATTTGAGAGGAAACAAGGAAAGTAGAAAACCCTTTTAAGTTTCAGTAACTTCAAAATTTTACCATTTAAGGTCTATGTTTTTAATTCTAGAGTATGCATAAGATCTGCATTCATGCAAAAAAAAAGGATTCAAAATAGTCATTAAAAAAACAATAGGAAATGGAGCCAGAGAGATGGCTCAGTCAGTGGTTGGTTAAAGGCACTTGTTTGCCAGGCCTGACAGCCCTGGTTCAATTCCCCAGTACCCACATAAAGCCACATGCACTAAGTGGCACATGCATCTGGGGTTTGTTTGCAGTAGCAGCAAGCCCTGATGCACCCATACTTTCTCTCTGCCTCTTCGTCTCTCTCTCTCATAAATAAATTAATAAATATTTTTTTAAATATATAAGAATTGCCCAGTGTGGTAGCACATACCTTTAATTCCATCATCCAGGAGGCTAAGATAGGATTGCTATGAGTTCAAGGCTTTCTTGGACTAGAGAGAGTTCCAGGTCAGCCTGGGATATAGTGAGACTTTGCTTCGAAATAGGAAATTGTATTGTGAGAATGTTCAATATTTTCAGCCTCTTTTAATAAAATTTAGAAATAGAAGAGAACTTCTGTGTATTATTGTATGCTGGATGCACATCGATTAATTAGCAGTAATTTATTTGAAAAGTAAATTTGTATAAGAATTATTTACCCCCATTTGAGAGGCAGAAGTAGGATTGCCGAGAGTTCAAGGCCACCCTGAGAATGCAGAGTGCATTCCGGGTCAGCATGAGCTAGAGCGAGACACTACCTTGAAAAGCTTTAAAAAAATTATTTAGATTTTTCTTCTTTACTTCTGGAGTTCTGACTCTTAAATGTCTCTTTAAAAATTGTGCACCCAGGGCTGGAGGGATGGCTTAGTGGTTAAGACCTGCAAAGCCAAAGGACCCAGGACCCTCATTAGCCTGGTGCACCCATTCTCTCTCTCTCTCCCTTCCTCTCCCTCTCCCTCTTTCTCTGTCAAATAAATAAATAAAATAAAAATATTTAAAAATTGCACACCCACAGGCTTAATTGCAGTTTTTTTTTTTTTAATACAGGGTTTGACTTGGGTTGGAATTTTCTTTTTTTCTTTGACCTGGATTTTTTTTTCTTTTAGCTTTTAAGTAGTCAGCTAGATCATGTAAATTTGCGTTGTTTAATAGATTGTTTCATTACCCAAAACATCAGATAAAAGATGAATATTTTTACATAATGTACCTTATTTTCACTTTAAACTTGTGCCACATGATTTTGTTTTGTTTTATTGTTCTGGTGGTTGATAAGAACTGTACTGAAAATAGTTGCAGTGACTAACACTGGCTGGTAAAGTGTGGACGGTCTGTGTGAGCATGTGGCAAAGTGTTTCATGAGACTGAGCATTACTGAAACCTAAAGAGAACTGTTATTCAGACCATCCTGACAAAGAAGCCCAAACACAGAATGTTCAGAGAAATGAGCAGGCTTGTCTACCCCAGGCCCCTCCCCCACCCCAGCAGACTGGGATCCAACCCAGAGCCTCCAATGTGCTTAGGCAAGTGCTCTGCCACGGAGCCACGCCCTTCCTTATTGTGTATTTCATATTAGATGACAGTGCTCCCAAAATATCTGAAAATTTAGGCTAGAGTTTTCATAGGGCTTGGAACTTAAAAGAATTCAAAATACTTCTTTCAAAAAACTTTATGTAATCCTAAATTTCTGTATAAGGGAGAGTGATCTAAGTCTGCCTTTTCTAATATAGTGACTGTTAGCCACGTGTGTCTGCTTAAGTTAAGAAAGTAAAATTTTAAATTCTGTTGTGGTGGTGCACACTTTTAATCCCAGCACTCAGGGGGCAGTGGTAGGCAATCACCGTGAGTTCAAGGCCATCCTGAGACTACATAGTAAATTCCAGGTCAGCCTGGGCTAGAGCATGACCCTACCTTCAAAAACCAAAAATAAGTAAATAAAATAAAATAAAATAATATTCTCTTTCTCAGTTGTAACAGCTGCTGGCTGCTTCGTTGTGCAGTACAAATGAAGAATGTTTCCACTCTCCCTGAAACCTACAGCAAAGCTGTGTGGAGGATGTATAGTTACATACACTCCAGAAAATTCTCACCTTGTCGTCATTTGGGTTACTTGGAACTATCAGCCATCACACAGGCTATGGATTTTTTTTTTTTTTTTTTTTTTTTTTTTTTTTTTTTTTTTTTTTTTTTTGCTAAGGTTTTACTTCCCTGCATCTTTTCTCAGAAAGTCATTATGCTCCCTTGCCCCACACAGCTGCTTGCAGTAGGAATTACTGGAAGGAAACATTGAAAGCAGCCCCTGAGCTCTGAACAGAGTAGTCTGCCTGGATTTGGGGGTCATCTGTATGTCTAAAACAAGCAAAGGAAAAATTATGTCTTTGCCAATTTAGTTGCAGTCGATGGCAAGAACTGAAACATTCTGAGCATCGTTGCACAATTACTGTGAGCAGTGACTGCAAATACACCGCACTGTGCTGTCTTTGGGGTGGGTAGGACAAGGACATCTGAGATACTGATGTGGGTGTGTTCTTTTCAGCCAGACTTTATAACAATGGGGGGGAGTATGTGTTATATTTTTAGTTATGTTCTTTTAAGTTAGGAGTGTCTGTTTAGCAGGCACTCAAAAAATATCCTTCATCACCATATTTGAAGAGGAAAATGTGTTTATGGGAAATGGACAGTATCATTCTAGCTTCCTGAGCCTGTATTGCTGAGACAGAAGCTGGAATTCTAAAGCAAATTTTTACTACACTTGATAGAGCATCTTAAAATGTTTTATTTTCTCTTTTTCTAATATCTTTCAAATAGTTTGATAGATTTTAAGCATCTGGAATCATATGTAGGTCTTTCTCCTAATTATAAGGTTGGCTTCTGGGATACAAAATCATCCTTGAGATTTAAAGTATGATTAGATCATTAACTAGGAAAAAATTGGTATCTATTTACAGGTGATCAGATGACATAAGCAATCTGGATTTAATTTGTGGCCAGCACTGATTGTAACTAGGAGAGACTTGCTCTTTTTGTGGAATTGGCTGACTATTTCCCCACATCTGGAACTAATAAAACTCGTTGAGACCACATCAGTTGCTCTTTGCAGCAAAAACTCTTTGATCTGAAAAATTGAGACTGGCACAGCCACTGCTTCGTAACACAGCATCTGTGTTTTTGTAAGTGCTGGCGAGGATACCAAAAGTCGAGTTAGGAAGTATGTGAAATGGGCCCCTGAGAACCTTGTATTTCAAAGCATTTTTATTATGATAAAAATTGGAACTTGTGGGCTATTAATGATAATAGTTTAGAATTTTATTTACTATTATTATTTGTAAGATCTGTCTTTTAAAGACCCCATTTTTTTCAAAGTCTGAGTATATAGACTATTAAAAATAAACGCCACCTCCCATACAAGGCCTGTGTTTTCCATACAAGCTTCAAAATTTTCAAGATGGGTAAGCAAGTATCTTACTCTGACTTATCTCCTTGCTTCATAACAGCCATCAGTTAATGAGCATCTGATCGGTGTGCTCTCTATGTAACAGTACTTTGTAAACCAGCAAAGTAAGTATATCCCTTGACTTTCGTAATTATAAACAGTTTTTAAATTTTAAGTATGCCATCTCTGGAACATGAATTGAGTGGTTTAAGAACAAAGAAATATAAATAGGCAAATTAGGTAGAAATTTAAGATAGTCTCTTTTCTTGAATGAAGGGACACATCCTAAGTGAAATATCTTCATAATAATGATGAAGTGTGAGGTTCATGTGTTGTTTGGCCCTGAGTAGAGTTAAAGAAATTAGAAAATTGCATTTCCTACTCTCTGATAGAGGATGTGTACAGTAAATATGTATTTGCAGTGAAAGGCATGTGTTTTGGTACTGTCTTCTAAATGGGCCTCACTTTGTTTCCAGCAAGGCTGATGCTGTTTTCTGTCCTTCATGGTTTAGCTTGTGAGCTCTCTGGAGAGGAGAGGACCTCTAGCCGTGGCTGAGATTCAAAACTGAGACTCTGTTATTGTGAGATAACTTTTCACTGTAGTCCATGCCAGCCAGTGCTCCTGCATTAGTCTCCCATGTGCTGGGATTATAGGTGTGAGCCACCACCCTAGGCTCTAGAAACTGAAACTTGATTAGAAGTACGTAGTCCAGAATTTCTTTCCTGAGCAGTTTACCGGCCTGTTGGCTTGTGTAATGCATTTCAAACACACGTATATGTACTCAGTTATTTAATTTGAACACAGTCTTTTATGAGCTAGCTTTAAGCTAGAAAACTATGCTTAATGTATTGCTAAGTGAAGCATTTATCTGCCTTATTCCCCCTTCTGGGTTCCTTCTGTGTGATTCTTAGGAATATATCTGAGGGATCACAGGTATGTGTGCTTCCTTCAGGGACATAAAAGTTAAAGACCCACCTATGCTCATGTTAGCAGGACTAGCAAAAATACATAGCAATTTTCTGACCTCTTATGTAGAGTAAATTGTAAGTAGAGCCAGACACATGGAAACTGAAAGACGGCGTTTGAGAGCTGAACGGGAGCAGTATTCAGCATTGTAACTACTAATGTCAGAGTGTGGGAAGATGGTCATAGTGGTGCTTCTTCCCAACTGCCACATTGTCAGACGCACTGTACTAAACCCTGCTGTGTGTATTGTCCTGTCTCCTCTTCCCACAGCCCTGGTGTGCAGCTTAGCCCCATTTTATGAATGAGGAAATTGAGCTCTGGACAGTTTACCTGAGGTCTTTATGGCTAGTGCCCCAAAGGAAAAGTAACTTCCTGATAGTGTATGAATATACGATTGAGAGTTTATGTAAATGCTAAAATAGTTCCCATTTTAATCTTAGAAGAACCCAGAGCCTTATACATGCTACTACTGAGCTATGTCCCCAGCCCCTACTTTTATTTTTTGTTAATGTTTAAATGTGTATGCTTGGGGTAAAAAATACCACATTATAGACTAAAAGTCCTTCCTGGAGTTATTGCTGTCTCTTCTGTATAATTTCAAAAATATTCTATAAATATACAAACAAATGGTTATGATTTTTGTATATGTTCCAATAATTTTCATGCTACCCTTTTCCAGTTACATGAACTTTGAGAATTTTGAATTTTTATTTTACAGTGAAATTTTAATAGATACTCCCTTAACTAATGAAAACAAAAAAATTCATAGCTGCTTATAATAACTTACTTTCCTTTCCCTCCCTTCTTACTGATGGCTTACTTTTACAAACTATATATACATGGCTTCTTTGGGGGTGGGAACAGGGTAGCCCAAGCTATCTTTAAACTCAGAAGTCCTGCCTCAGCCTCCAAAGTTACTAGGATTACAAACATGAGCCACCAAGCCTGTCTTTATACATAGCTTTAAATGATATTTATTTTGTCTTCCTTCTTGGTTTCAGTAGTTAAAAGAATGGTATGATCTTGTTTTATCATTGATGTTATTAAACTGACCATTTAGTTTTCCCAAGAAATGCAAATGGCCACTTGCTAATTCAAACTGTGTATAGCTTCCTTATCTGAAGCAAAGACTTATTAAGGAAATTAAGACTGTTCTAACACAGTAAATATTGTCAGACTTGAAAGTAGACTTGAAATTAACGACCTAAGACACATCTCAAAAAAACTGAGTTAAAGAAGTTCTTTAATGACCATAGTTATCTTCAGTAAAAACAAAGGGTAGGGATGCTGAATGTAACTTATTTCATGAGCCCAGATTTCATTGCTCCATCATATTTTGAATATGAAATTGTATTTCTCTATCCAAGTCTCTTAAGACTTCTTTCAACTACCTAAATACCAAGATGGATTGCATAGGTATTTGAGGTAATATTTTTTCTCATAACCAGCAAAAAAAGAAGCATTCATTTTAACTAAATTTAACATTATGTAGATGTAAGCAGTATTCTTTGTGCTGAGGACAGGCCATTACAGAGGTGATAAGTCTTTTTAAAGGCCCTTTATGGGATCTGGAATTCACTTTATATAAGTAATATGATAGTCATTGGTGTATTAATTGAATTTTCTACTTCATTTTAAGGTATATGCACCGTCCCCAAATTCTGATGATTTCAACCGTGAATCCCCTAGTTATCCATCTCCTAAGCCACCAACCAGTATGTTTGCTAGCACTTTCTTTATGCAAGGTGAGTACTACATCAGTTGTCATCTATAACCAAAGTCATCTATTTATTAGTCAGTATTTGAAAGAGTAAGGAGAGAGAATTCTGTCTATTAGGAATTCAGACAGTACTTTCCTTGCTGTTTTTTTGACTGAATAAATTTTCTAGTGGTGTTTACTTCTAATTGCCATTTAGGTGAATTATCAATCACTACTGATTGAATTTGTGAAGGATTTAAACTGAGAAAAGCAACCCAAGCTGGTCTGGGTTTAGAAATGTGAAAGGTACTGATAATTCTGGTTTCTGTTTGAATTACAGATTCATATCACACCTAAAATTACCAGTATACTTTTAGAAGGTGTTACATTTCCCTTAATTCATGGCTAGCAAATCAGTTTTATTTGGTCTCCTGTGGTCTGTGGTTATGCGAAGCCTATATATGTGGGAGCAGTCAGTCACTGCATAAAAGGCTCCTGGAGCGTGACGACGAGACTATGGTCACCACTGGCTTATGTTTACTACTATACAAACTTCACCTCCCACTCTCTGATCACATGTGTGTGCGATGGCTGTTATCAATATATTTATTACTATTAAATTTAAACAAAAACTAGATCCAACTTGTCCTCAAATGAGGAGTTTTTATTACCTCTCTATAAAATTTGTACCTGAGGATTTTTTTTTTAAATGACTAACCTATATCAGTTTGGATTGATTTCTTTTTTTGGTTTTTTGAGGTAGGGTCTTGCTCTAGCACAGGTTGACCTGGAACTCACTATGTGGTCTCAGGATGGCCTGGAACTCATGGCGATCCTCCTACCTCTGCCTCCTGAGTGCTGGGATTAAAGGCATGAGCCACCACGCCCGGGTTGAATTGATTTTTTTTTTAACCTTCTACAAACCCTATTTTTTTAAATAGTAATTTAATAGTTGGAGGAGAAAAAACTTAGAATATTAGGTTGAAAGTGGGGGTTATCTGAGGAGTACCCTTTGAATTTTTATATACATCATCAAAACAAAAGGAAAAATGAGTATTTTATTTTTTTCTTAGATGGGACCCACAATTCTTCTGACCTTTGGAGTTCATCAAATGGGATGAGCCAGCCTGGCTTTGGTGGAGTTCTAGGGACCTCCACTTCCCACATGTCTCAGTCCAGTAGTTATGGCAGCCTCCATTCACATGACCGCCTGGTAGGTACCATACATGAGCAGTTGACCTCACTGTTTCCAAGGGGAACTAAAGGGTACTTCTAGGCTTCCTGTATTTACCATCACTTTTTAACATGTGACATTAGTAGCCCTTTTTAACTGCGAACTTGTAATGTTCCTTTTGACCTGTTACCAAAGTTGTCCAGTGTACATACATATTATTCAGAAAATGTGTTTTATTTATCTCATTGTTACTTAACTTTTAATTATTATTGTGTGTGACAAGAGATTGAAACTAAGGCAACTGTGGTACCACTGAGCAATATCCCTAGTACTCAGAAAATGTATTTAATCATGTTTCTTTCCCTCTGTGTCTAGAGCTACCCTCCACACTCAGTTTCACCAGCAGACATGGGCACAAGTCTCCCACCCATGTCCAGCTTCCACCGTGGCAGCACTAGCAGCTCCCCATATGTCGCCGCTTCTCACACTCCTCCCATCAATGGGTCGGATGGCATTCTAGGTGAGTACTGCCTACACTCTCATTTGGGAGTTTTCACTGAATCCCAGTTCAGTATTTTTTTAGTATTTAAAGAGAGAACAAAATGAACAGTGCAGTACTAGCTCCTCATGTACTGCATAGATGTGAGATAGTGCTAGGGAATGCTCTTGAAATAATGGGGAAGTGCTTTAAAAATACATTCCTGCTAAACTTCTGGTGTGGTTCCCTATTTAAAACATTCAGGCACCAGAGGGAATGCTGCCGGAAGCTCACAAACAGGAGACGCCCTTGGAAAGGCTTTGGCATCTGTGAGTATTGCTTTACCATTTCATCAAAACCTGCACTGTTGAGTGCAGTGATTAGATTGTTCAGGCAATAAATGTCATAGTAAAAGTGTGATTATAACACTGTCACCTTTAGGACTCATTTCAGAGCTGTTCTCAGTTTATATTGGTGCATGTTATAAAGTAGTACTTGAGAACGCCTTCCTAACCCCCGCCCACCAGAATGGCCTTGCTATGTTGCAAACATCTGCCTTCCTAGGAGTAGAACAGGTGTAAGTAGAAGGGAGAGGAATTTGGACATTTTAAAATATAAAGCAGAAGTTGCTGAGCTGAATCATTAGGTCCATGTATTTGTTTTATTATTGTTTTAGATATTTTTATTTGTTTATTTGAGAGAGTATAGGCACACCAGGGCCTCATTGCAAATGAAGCCCAGCCGCATGTGCCACTTTGTGCATCTGGCTTTATGTAGGTGCTGGGGACTCAAGTCCAGACCAGCAGACTTTGCAAGCCAGCATTTTCAGCCACTGAACCACCTTTCCAGCCCCATGTATGTGCTTTGAATACAGCCCTAGTGGCCATTAAAGTAAATCAAGTAGAACCAAGAAAGGAAATTCAAGTAATTTCTTTAGATCCAAAGAATAAAATGCCTTTATAAAAGCTCTTCAAAGATAGATGTTTTATCTGTATTTTTAAGGGACAAAACAATGTTATCATCTTAATTTTTAAAAGGCCAGTGCTGGAGAGATGACTTAGTGGTTAAGGCACTTACCTGCAAAGCCAAAGGACCCAGGTTTGATTCCCCAAGACCCATGCAAGTCAGATGCACAAGGTGGTACATGCATCTGGAATTCATTTGCAACAGCTGGAGGCTGTGGCACTCCCATTCTCTCCCTTTCTCTCTCAAATAAAATTTAAAAAATTAAAGTGCTAAAAGGTCCGAATTATTTAAAAAAACACAACTCATGTTAAAATGAGCAAACTGATAAGACTGATTTGAAGAAATCTTATAATATTATGCATCTAGTCTGTGTCTGTTGCAGCCAGGTTCACATTGCTGGCAGAAATCACCTGACCAAGAGTAGCTTGTGGGAGAAAAGGGTTTATTTTGGCTTACAGACTTGAGGGGAAGCTCCACGATTTCAGGAGAAAACGGATGGCATAAGCAGAAGGTGGTCAATACCCCCTGGCCAACATAAGGTGGACAATAGCAACAGGAGAATATGCCAGGCACTGGCTTGGGTAAACTGGCTATAATACCCATAAACCTGCCCTCAACAATACACTGCCTCCAGGAGGCATTAATTCCCAAATCTCCCATCAGCTGGTAACCTAGCTTTCAGAACACCTAAGTTTATGAGGGACACCTGAATCAAACCACCACATTGTCCTACCCAGGCATTAGGGACAAAAAGATGATTGCCTTGTTATTTAGTCTGTTAAAAACTTAAAATTAATGTGGAATGCTAAAACAAGAAAAGAGAGGATTGGCTAGGTATGGTGGCGCACGCCTTTAATCCCAGCACTCAGGAGGCAGAGGTAGGAGGATCACCATGAGTTCAAGGCCACCCTGAGACTACATGGTGAATTCCAGGTCAGCCTGAGCTAGAGTGAGACCCTACGTTGAAAAACCAAAAAAGAAAAAAAAGAGAGAGAGAGAGAAAGAGGATTTGTCGGTTATCTACAAAGACTTCAGCCCTAGCAACTGAAGGTTCTGCTTTGTACTTGCCGTTTCCTCCTCCCTTCTGGAGCACTGGGCCCCGCAGAATCCCCAGGGTTGCCTTCTGCTTTCTGTGCAGTGCAATGCAGTCAACTCTGTGGCTGTTCATGGGGAAGAGTACTTTATTCTTTGAGCTGTTTTTGAACACTTAGAAATAAACCTCTGTATGTATAGTTTGTGTAAATAAACCTTTCTCTGTAGCTAAGTATTAGTTTCTGTGAGAAGTAAAGCTAAGTCAGAAATCTTCTACACAGTGGGGCCCTGTACAAAATGGAGCTTCCTCAGTGTTTGTTGGATTTAGACTTGAAACATACGTATAACAGTTGTGATATTAACAAGACCCAGAGACATGATCAGCTAAAGAGATTGTTTTTGAGCTGCTTGGCACCATACTAAGCGTTTACATGGCCTATTTTGTTTAATCCTCAAGAAAACCCTGTAAAGTTGGCATTATTATCCCCATATTACAGATGAGGAACTAAGGTTTAAAAGGTTAAGTAACTTGAGCTCAGAAAGATTAAGTAGTTTGCCCTTGGGATTTCACAGCTAGTAAGGGCAGAGCTGGTATATAGCATTGAACCCTGAGCTAATGAGCCTCAGACTATTGCCTGTACCACTTTGCATGTCAAGGAAAAGTAGTGCTAAGGTGACTGTGTTTTGCAAAGGTGCGAGGAGAATTAAAGAGAATTGTCCCACCTTCTTAGAATTTATTCCCACCTGAACAAAGTTGTTTGTATAGGAAGAAAATTATTCAGGTGTTCCACTAGCATGGCATATTCCTTCTGCTGATTCTAGAAGACCAGTCACAGATATTCCACATGTAAGAGGACAAATAAAATTTGGACTTTTAATATTAGGCAACTTTAAAAAATATAACCTATATTTTGAGGGCTTTTTTTCTTACAGGTATTTTGTTTGCCTATTTACTCAAGGAAAGCTTGTATAAAGTAACCTTGGCATATAGGCAGGAACGTGAGATGTTCCCAGTTGCCCTGCAAGCTCCTTTTTAATTTCTTCTCATACTACGATCAGCAAACTAGCCACAGCAGGCTGGTATTTTGGGAATAAAAATACCCAAATTCACTCTGATTGGAGCCAGGGAAGAGGTGTTTAATCTAGTTAGTGGGTGGGCTTTGGTTGTCATGGAAATTCAGCTCTGTCATCCTGTGTTGTTACTAGGCAGGACAGCCAGGTCATTCCATAAATCATTTCTGTCACAGCTGACGGGTGATGTGTTCCATCTGCTCCATCACTGCATGCTCTGGTCTGCATCCTCCTTCTGTCCCCACACCCCTCTAAGTGCATTGTTCCTGGAACTTTCCTTACAGACTCACATTTACATCAGTACATGGGTCCTGCTTGAAATGTGCCGAAAAACAGAAACAACCCATTGTGTGGGGATTGGAAGGATTAGAAGAGATGAGAAAAAGGAACTTAATGAGGATTACATTGGAGAGTCTGACATGCATATTAGAGTTTTATGTTAACTATTGTAGATCTTTGGAAGTGGTGATCATGGCTATTTTGAAATTTTAAGTTTTTAGAATGTGACATCTTTAATATAGCCTCTACTTTTAGATGGAAAAACACCGTGCTGTTGTCATTAGAAGTTAAGTCTAGTTCTCCAATTGCCTAATATATGTCTTAGAAGATCTTTCATGTGTGAAACACCAGAGGGTACAACCTTTGTTCTTCAGTTTAGATATTAAAGAGCACACAGAATACTGTGTGATTAAACATGTAAGGCCAGATAATGCATTTGCAAAGGTTCCTTTATTTCAGGTTTAAGCCTGGATAATTGTGGTCTTAATCTCAGGATAGGAAGAAAGAGAATTGTACATGAAAGTATTTACACAAAGTTCCCAAAGCCCTGTGGATTATGCATTAGTTTAGATAATAAACTAGGGTAGATAGAAGGAAAGGAAAATCTGTGTGTTCTGCCATTTCTAATGTGTTTTCCTGAACATTTGCCAGACAATAACCCTTTAAGATTGTGCCCATGGAGAGTTCCACAGAGGAAGAAACATCTGGTTTATTTCAGTGCCTAATACCATATCAAAACATTCAGTCTTTAATTTAGAAGAGATCAAACAAGAGGACTGTTTAACTTTGTTGATTATATCAGACTTCTTTGTGATAATTTATATTTTGATTTCTACCTCAGAGTAAAGGAGGGAGGGAAGGAAAAGAGAGAGAGAGGCGTGTGTGTGTGTGTGTGTGTGTGTGTTTTAATCTTGATAGTAAATGGTCAGTAGTCTCTAACAAAAGAAAAGAAAATCCAGGGAAGTTGACGTTTAAAAGTAATTCATAAAATAAGTTTCTTTGTTCCTTAGACTCAATAACATTAACATAATAAAGATTAACTGAAATGTGCACTGTAGTGTTCAAAAAATTGGCCTCAGAGTCCAGGGCTGGACCTAGGAGCACTCCATTGTTCTTTTTTGTCTGAGGCCTTTTCATTAGCCTCTGGCTTTATTGGCACCCTGCTGATTGGGATGGACCATGACTGATAGGAGGAGGGACCTCATTTGTTGCAGTCAAATGAGGAATATTGCCATTTAAGCCTGGCAGAAGGTGTTGGGAGTTATTCATCATTGGTCATTTAACAGTGGGAGGACCATGGGCTGCCTGCAGAATGAGTTCTTACTTTGTATTGATGGTTTAGACTTTAAATCACTCCTACCCTCATTTTTAAGTGACTTCTCCCCCTTAAACATCAATGTTAGAGTCCTTTAAAGCCAGAAAATACAAAAATATATGATTTTCTTTTCCAGGGTAGGGTTTCACTCTAGTCCATGCTGACCTGGAACTCACTCTGTAGCTCATGGCAGTCCTCCTGCCTCACCCAGTGTTGGAATTAAAGGTGTGACCATCATACCTAGCTGAAGTTTTAGAGAAAATATCAAGAACCTACTTATATACAAAAAAATAATAATAATAATAATAATGGCAGCCAGTTATGGATTCATTGTTGAGTTGTGTCAAGTTCCTACCTTCAAAGAATTTACAGTCAAGGGGCGATGATATGATAGGTACACAAATACCGTTAAATATCATTTGACACAAAGGGCTCAAGAGAAGTTTGGAGATTTTGCTAGAAGCATAAAGGGGGAAATGGCATGTAAATGGTGACAATTGGACTAAGCTTTGATATGCTATAGAGTTCCATCAGAGAGATATTTAGAAGTAGGCATCTTGAAAGCAGCAGTGTTCAGAAAATGAAAATCATGTTTAGCTAATCAAGATTTATAAATTATTTATAAAGCCACATTATAAAAGATGTCAAACATCATTCTGTTTTATATGGTAGACAGGAAGCATGGGAGTTGATTGTTTAAAATTGTGTTCAGGGCCTGGAGAGATGGTCTAGTGATTAAAGTGTTTGCCTGCAAAGCCCAAGGACTCATGTTCAACTCTCCAGACCCCACGTAAGCCAGACGCATAAGGTTGCACATATGCACAAGAAGGCTCACACATCTGGAGTTCAATTGTAGTGGCTAGAGGCCCTAGCATGCCAATTCTCTCCCTCTCTCTCTCTTGCTCTTTCTCATAAAAAAATAAATGAATGATGAATGAATAATATTTTGTTCAAGGACAATAACTCAGGCAATTATATATGGTGTAAAGAAAGAATAACTAGATATATAGACTTAAATTGTAGTAAAGACTTAAAGTGGCTTCATGGCTATGAGAATCTTTCCCAGAAATTGAGAATTATGAATGAGGTCTCCAGAGGGAAGAGTGGAAGGAAAGAGGAAAAGCAAGGAAAATGATAGTGCTTTTTAAACTGAAACAGAAGAACAGAAGAAAGGTAGGCAGGATGCAAGCAGAGAGTGGTACTACAAAGTATGAGAAGACAGAAGAGCTTGTCTAGTAAGGAGGTCCAGCACCCAGTGTGAGCAGAGAGAGGCCATTTAGAATTACCCACCACGACATGTGACAGAAGACACTTGACAGAGAGCAGTACTGCCAAGACATGGTGAAAAAGATGTAGCCAGAACCCTGGAAAACTACATCCATGGGGACTGGGAGAGTAAGAGAGATGGAGCCCAGGTGTATTGGTTACTTTCTCATTGCTGTTCCCTGTCAAAAGCAACTTAAAAAGGAAGGGTTTATTTCATCTTACAATGCAAAGTTACAGTTCATGGTTAAGAAGGCATGATAGCAGGAATGTGAAGCAGCTCATCATGTATGTCCATAATCAGGAAAGCAGAGAGGTGATGGATGCTGATGTTCAGTGAGCTCTCTTCTTTCTATCCAGTCCAAGACCCCAGCCTGTGGATTGGTACTACCCACATTTCAGGTGGGTCTTCCCCACTCAGCCTAACCGTGACAACCCCTCCCAGACAGGCCCAGAGGCATGTTCCCTAGGTGATCCTGTCAGGTTGACAATCATTATAAACCATCACAACAGGTAACCCTGAGTGAAAAGTCACATTCATTTTCATTTATCAGCACTGCTATGGAATCAGAAGCTGCAGCAGTGAATGAAACTTCCTTGCCTTTGGAGCTCACATGAGCTCCACTGCTAGAGAGTGAGCGAAGTCAGGAAGACAGTGTGTATAAGTGCCAGGAAGACAGGAGGAGCCGCGGGCCAAAGCTGGCTCCTCCTCAGTGCTGTATGCTGTCAGTTCTGATCAGTAAGGATTCAACATCAGCACAGAATCATCATATTTTTAAACAGTAACTTGCCAACAGCCAGACCTGGAAGTTGTATATTGAAGATAAAACCCATTTTGGAAAAGCTAAGCTATGGAAAAGCATTCAAGACCCAAGGGAAAGCTTAGCTGCAAGAAAGAAGCTCAGGAGCCACAGTGCTGTCTCACAGAGGTCAGTGAGGAGTAGGCACACAAGCACAGCTTGATGGCTCTTCTCCCGGCCCGTTCTGCCATGCCCCATGTTCCTTTTAAATGTGTTACCTATCTTTCAAAATATTGTTAAGCTTGAGCACAATACTGCACGTATATCATCTTATAACTGGGTGGATGAGGCAGGAAGACTGCCTAGTTGAGGCTAGCCGACTTAGTGAAACTGTCTCAAAACAATCAGCCAACCAAACCAAAAATAAAACACAAATAAACATTAGCTACAGGTCTCATTTTGGTTTCCAGTGGTTCACATATGTAAGCTGACTTATTTCCATTGTGTGAGTAAATTATGTAAGGTCACCAAACCCTAAGAACACACGTCTCAACATACCTCTTTATTATTGTGAATCACTGTTTATGTTCAAGATTCAAATAATTATACCTTTTATGAGCAACTAATGCTAACTTGTATAAAATATGTCTGAAATACAGAATTAAGGGCGGGGAGGCTCGTGTCATTGATGACAAAAGCTTCCACACATTTTAGCCATAGAGCTTGTCTTCCCTAAGTTAAGTGTTGATAAGCCTTTAATAAAAGTAGGTTGAGGGCTGGAGAGATGGCTTAGCTATTAAGGCACTTGCCTGCGAAGCCTAAGGACCCAGGTTTGATTCTCCAGGTCCCACGTAAACCAGATGCACAAGGTGGTGCATGTGTTTGCAGTTTGTTTGCAGTGTCTAGAGACCTTGGTATGCCCATTCTCTCTCCCTCTCTCTCTCTCTCTCTCTCTCTTCCTCCTTCCCCCCCCCCCATCTCAAATAAAAAATAATTTTTTTAAAAAATGTAGGTTGATGTAGAAGAGACCTCTTAGGGACTTTTAAAATATCATTTGGGGCCTGGAGAGATGGCTTAGTGGTTAAGGTGCTTGCCTGCAAAGTCTAAGGACCCAGGTTCAATTGCCCAGTACCCACATAAGCCAGATGCACAAGGTGGCACATGCATCTGGAGTTCATTTGCAGTGGCTGAAGTCCCTGGCACGTCCATATTCATATTCATGCTTTCTCTCTCTCAAAAAAGTAAATAAATAAAAATTTTAAAATATCTGCTGGTTAACTAGGTAAACGAATTAATCTCCATCACTATGTTTAGCAATATGAAATATGTATAAAAAGTATAGCAATAAAGTTTTTACTTGGATCAGAATACCAAAATTTATGCATCTGAGTTAGCAGTTCTCTTGAAGTAGATCTGTTTGGAAACCTTCAGATAATGCTGTGAACAGTTTCTGAAGCACTTCAGGTCTTTATGCTTTCTCCAAGGGTGAAAAAGTATCATGTAAAAGGACTTTAATTTTCACAGTGCTTAAAAATCATTGAAGCTACAATGGACAAAATTTTGGTTGATGAAACTAGTTACTTTTTAAAGGAGAGCTAATTATTTTTAAAATATTGTCTGGAGAGGTGCTTGCTTATAAAGCCTGCCTGCCCGCTCAGGTTTGATTCCCCAGTAACCTTGTAAAGCCTAATGCACAAAGTGATGTGTGCATCTTGAATTTGTTTGCAATGGCAAGAGGCCCTGTCAAACACATATCCTCTCCCCCTCCTCCTGCCTTTTCTAGCTCTTCAAGTAAAGTAATAAAATATCTTTTCTTTGGTTGTTGTTTTTTTTTCTTTTAACCTGGTTTTTAAAAATCATCACAAAATATGACAGCCAAGTTTGGTGGGACACAAGTAATCCCAGCTCTTACATGCTGATGCAGGAAGATTGCAAATTCAAGGCCAGTCTGAGCTAAACACTAAGACCCCGTCCCAGTACTTGGGAGGCTTAGACAAGTAGAATCATGAGTTCCATAGTGAAGCCCTGATTCAAACACCAAAAAAGCTAGCAAACCACCCAAAGGACCCTACCTTTAGAAAAAAAAATAATGCAGTTTTGTCAGGTGATTATTTTTGAAGGATATCTGTTAATCTTTAAAGATTGTTTGTGGGGCTGGAGAAATGGTTTAGTGGTTAAGCTCTTGCCTGTGAAGCCTAAGGACCCCAGATCGAGGTTCGATTCCCCAGGACCCACGTTAGCCAGATGCACAAGGGGACGCATGCATCTGGAGTTCGTTTGCAGTGGCTGGAGGCTGGCGCGCCCATTCTCTCTCTCTTTCTCTCTTTCCGTCTGTCGCTCTCAAACAAATAAATAAAAAAACAACAAAAATTTTAAATATTGTTTACTTTTCGTGTATTTTAACCTTACAGTCTTATTTGTTTTGTTTTGAGACACATCTGAACTGGCCTTAAACCCATTGAGAATCCCAGACTTGCCTTAATATCACATGTTCCTGCCTCAGCCTCCCAAGTGCTATGATCACAAGTATATATCACTATACCTGGCCTTCTTGTTTTTTTTTGGGGGGGGGGGGGACTCCACGGATGAAACAAGGTCTTGCTCACTAGTCCTGGTTGTCGTGGAGCTCTCTATGTAGACCACATTGCCTTTGAACTTGTAACATTGCCTCTGCTCCCCACCCAGGCCCCGGGATTACAGGCATGTGACACACACCTTTTCACTTCTCGATTCTATTAGAAACTTTAGTGATTTCCAACTACAATAATAAAGAAGAACCTATTTTATTCCCCTTGTATTAGAATCTATGTAATACTTTTTGTTGTAGTTTAAAGACTGAAACCTCTTTGGCCTTTAGTTATAATCATCCTTTTTTTTTTTTTTTTTTTTTTTTGGTCTTTCAAGGTGGGGGTCTCACTGTGGTCCAGGCTGACCTGGAATTAACTATATAGTCTCAGGGTGGCCTTGAACTCATGGTGATCATCCTACCTCTCAAGTGCTGGGATTAAAGGTGTGTGCCACCACGCCTGGCATAAACATTCTTAAGTGTGATGAAAACCCTTTACCCTGTGTGCCTTCCCTCGGGGTGCTGATGTAGATGACAAAGCAGCTCTTGTAAGTGAATTTGTATTTCTGCCCTGCCACATGGTAACGTGGATGTCTCTTGTTTCTGGTTAGATTTATTCTCCTGACCATACAAGCAGTAGTTTTCCATCAAACCCATCAACACCAGTTGGATCTCCTTCACCGCTTACAGGTAGGTTTCATTATCATTATAAACATGTGTAGGTCTACTTGAAAATATTTCTAATTCAAAAGTATTTCAGCAAAACTCAGTTTAAAAAATAATGAAAAGCTCACATGAGACATCTGAAGCTACATCTGGAGTTCAATTTGGAGAATATTGAAATGTTTGCTAATTTTTAATTATCTATTCATACCTTCCTAGATTCTGAAGATAATTTGTGATAATTTCCTGTAACATTTATAATATATGGAACTTCTTTAAATCCTCTGAGATGTTATTTCACTTATACATAACATTTATTGAGTGGTTATGTGGGTTTTCTGCTAAGGAATAATGTAGATGAGTATTGTAAGAGGGGATGCCTGAGTGGGGTGAGTACTGTAAGAGGGGAGTCTCGGTGGGTGAGTACCGTAAGAGGAGATGCCTGGGAGGGGTGAGTATTGTAAGAAGAGATGCCTGGGTGGGGTGAGTACTGTAAGTGGAGTTGCCTAGTGGCTCATGTTTTCTTCACTTCCTTCTGTTTTTTTTTTTAAACTTTATTGACAACTTCCATACACATAGACAATATACCATAATCATAGTCCCCTCCCACAATCCTCCTCTTTTCTCCTTCCTAAATCCCCCCTCTACTGAATGCCTTCTTTGCAACTAGTCTCTCTTCTATTTTGATGTCATCATTTTTTTCCCTCCAATTATACGTGTCTTGTGTAGGTCGGGTCAGCCACTGTGAGGTCATGAAGGTCATAGCCACTTTGTGTCTGGAAGACAGCATTTTAAGCACTCTTTGCTTTCCTTTGGTTCTTATATTCTTTCTAGTACCTCTTTCACAATGGTTCCTGAGCCTTGGAGGGTGTGATAGAGATGTCTCACTTAGTACTGACCACTCCTCTATCATTTCTCAGTATTTTGATGTGTTTTGAGTTACTGCCATCTGAAAAGAAAGATTCTCTAAACAAAATTAACGGTAACATTATATATGGGTATAAACATAAGTATTTAGAGGGCAGGTTTTTGTTGTTGTGAGGTAGGATCTCACTCTAGCCTAGGCTGACCTGTAATTCACTATGTAGTCTTAGGGTGGTCTCAGAATCACTGCGCTCCTCCTACCTCTACGTCCTAAGTGCTGGGATTAAAGGCATGCACCACCATGCCTGACTTAGAAAGAAGTTTGGTGGGCATATATAGCTACTTGGCCAGACAACAATAGTATTTTCCCCCTAGGGCTTATGACCTCCTCAGCCACAGGCTTTTGATTAGGTTTTCAATCCCAGGTATGAATTGCCTCCCATGGAGCCAGCCTCAAGTACCATCAATGCAGTTGGTTTCCACATAGCAGATGTGCACAATTGCACCAGTTGTCACTTTTGGCCTAGGTCCTCCTGATTTTTAACTTTAATAAATTATAGATACTATTCTATATTATGAATTTGTTGAAAAACATTATTATTATAAATCTTTTTACTTACTAGGATTAAGTAAAATTGCATGGAAGTGTTAAGCTTATCTTTTAAGCTACTGTTTTAAAAGTTGACCTATGTACCTATATTGTCTATGCAACATTTAAAGAAAAACCTTACTGAAATGTATCAGTGTGAAGAAGAGGCTTTGTCAGACAACTGAGTAAAATTGCCATGTTTTTGCATCACCAACTCACCTCAGAAATAACTGCTCTACTAGTCAAACCACTAGTTAGATTCAAGTGTTTTTGTTGTTGGCATTGAGCCCTTTTGTATTGGTCAGAGTTTCCTTCAGGGCCCTTGCTGTCACCTGTGCTGGTGACCACCGCCCGCCCCCCCGCCCCATGGCTCTGCTCACAGTGCTCCAGTGTGGAGATGACAAGCTGCCGCAGCTGCATCAGCTCAGAGCAGGCTCTGTGGCTCTCAGACGCTGTGGCTCCAGCTGTCTGGTAAAGGTGGACAGCTGTTCCCATAGACAAGACGATGAAAGACCCATTGACTTGGAACTGTTGCTTTATAAAGCTGAAATTACAGGAAGAGTGATGTCACTCTAACCATACTTCACCCTCTTAGCACAGTTTTACGAAGATTATCAGTGTCTTCCCCCCCTCCCCACATTCTGTTTTACTTCGTCATCTGAGGTGTCTATATCTGCCCTCTACATTCTTGCTCCCTTTCCTCTTTTTTTTTTTAAGCTTTTTATTATCCCTCTCCTCTTCTGCCAAAGGGTCCCTGTAGTTTAAGTTAACACATTGGAGAGGAAGGCCATAGTGGAGAAGGGGCATGAGCAAAACCAAGATCCATCGGCTTTCCAAAACACAGCACTGTCTGATCCTTATTTAATGTTTTTTTCCTTATAACTCAAGTGACTAATCAACAAGCAGCTGCTGAGCTGTATAAGGCTGTGTTAGTAGTAGAGAAAACACTTTCCCAAACTTTTACTGAGGTTCATATCTACCATCTTCTCTGTTTAGTGCTTCTTACCTCCAAGTAGCCTGCACACACATGTACATGCCTGTGTGTGCACACACCATGGAAAGAAAGAAAAGCACTATATCATAAAGTATTCATAATCAAAGAGGAAAGTATGAATAAGTATGTAGAATTTACTGTGTTCCTAATGTACCATTGATGTGCTACTTAAGATGGAAAATCCTGCACTGTTAAAGTAGTCTTCTCCAGCTAATCCATTCCTTCTTTCTGAGCATCACTCAGACTTGGCATGAGGTCTGTGAGAACAGATACAAGACAGCCAGAGGTTGCAAGGCTCTATTATTCTTGGTTAGATCCACCTCATTTTCCTTGGGAACTTCCCAGGCTAAGAGCAAACATTTCTACCTAAAAAGTGCTTTTGAGGAAGTTTCCAAGACATGGTCCTAATTAGAGTATCTGAGGACAGAAGGAAAAGAAGCTGTGATCCAAACTAATTTGAACAGTAGGAGCACAGCCCTGCTTGTCAGAGTTGTATTCTACCACCTCGCAGTTATGCTGGCTTTGAATGTCATATGCGGACACGGCTGTATCCAGTAGAAGGAAAGGACCTTTCTTGTCTCTTTAAGAAGCCTCTTGTGCCAGGCGTGATGGCGTGCACCTTTAATCCCAGCACTCAGGAGGCAGAGGTAGGAGGATCACAGTGATTTCGAGGCCACCCTGAGACTACATAGTGAATTCCAGGTCAGCCTGAGCTAGAGTGAGACCCTACCTCAAAAAAATTTTTAAAGAAGAAGAAGAAGCCTCTTGTTTGGTTGCGCAGTGCTGGGCCTAATGCAGCTACCTGCGTGCATTAGAGCCCATATTTCCCAGGAGCTGGGAATAGAAGTACTGTCTCATGTTCCATACCAGGAAAAAAACAAGCCCACCCTGCACCCCACTAGGAATAAAATCAGGGCTGTACCTACTGTAGTTGTCATTAGGAAATGACATAGCATTTGTGTTACGAGAGCATGTTTGGTAAGGAGGTGGAAGGCAGACAAGCAGAACTACCCTTCTTCACCATCTTCTGGGATGTAAACAGTAATGCTGAGTGATCGTGGTGCCCTCAGCAATCCTCAGCACCTTCAGTAAGGATGAAATTGTGCTTTGGCCTCACTGAATCAAGATAGTTCTCTTCAGTCGTCTGTTGCCCAATCTCAGCAGATTTCCAGTCTTACTGAGAAGCTGAGATGAAATACAGGCACAGGATTCACTCAAGTAATGTCAGCCTAGGGCATTGGTTTATGAAGAAGGGTATGATCTAAGTATAAAGGGAGGAGAGCACAATAAAGACAGAAAGATTCCATGGTGAGAAAGTAATTGAGATGACTGGTGTGTGTATGTGTGTGTGTATCTGTGAGCCACAGATGGAGCACGTGGCTGATGTGGAACTGTGTATGGATGTGTGAGTCACAGATGGAGCACGTGGCTGATGTGGAACTGTGTTTGGATGTGTGAGCCACAGATGGAGCACATGGCTGGTGTGGAACTGTGTGTGGATGTGTGAGCCACAGATGGAGCACATGGCTGGTGTGGAACTGTGTGTGGATGTGTGAGCCACAGATGGAGCACATGGCTGGTGTGGAACTGTGTGTGGATGTGTGAGCCACAGATGGAGCATGTGCCTGGGGCCGTGTATTGGAGAGCGTTCAGTGCTCCTTTTAGCATTAGCATGGTTAACTTTTCCAGGCATGGAGGAACTCATGAAAGTTTACACCTAGGATATGATTAGCAAGAGAAACAATTAACATAATAAGAAAATATGTGATGAGACCACCGGTGTTTGCATTGTTCTTCCATATTAATGTATTAATGCTGCAGGTGCTGATCACAAGATCAACACCAGTCTGATTCTAAATTTAATGTGTTTCATTCACTCTCAGGTTACACAGAGATGAAACCATAACCTGTCTAGTGTCAAATGCATGCCGGTATTGTTGTCCGTATCTAGAGTTTGAATCCTCTGCACATTCCATAGGTCTCATGCACAGCTAATAAGGCACCAGTGCTCCAAGATTACAAAAATCTTGGGATATTTACTTTTTTCTTTACTTACTGCATTATAAATCTATAATCAGAAAAGATGGGTTAGTTTCCTGTCACTAGTGGAACTTAAATGTGTGCTCTCGTGTCTCTTGAGATTATCTCTGTAAGGCTGATTCAAAACAAGCTCTACATCTAATTTCATACCCTACTCACAGGATTGTGATGATATGGGTCAGTCAGATTAAGATACATGGAATCAGGCTGGAGAGATGGCTTAGCCGTTAAGTGCTTGCCTGTGAAGCCTAAGGACCCCGGTTCAAGGCTCCATTCCCCAGGACCCACGTTAGCCAGATGCACAAAGGGGTGCACGCATCTGGATTTTGTTTGCAGTGGCTGGAAGCCCTGGCGCGCCCATTCTCTCTCTCCATCTGCCTCTTTCTCTCTCTGTCTGTCGCTCTCAAATAAATAAAATTTAAAAAAAAATTTTTTTAAAGATACATGGAATCCTGCCACCTCTGTCTTTCCCCTCCTTCTTCCTCTGTCTTCATCCTCCTCCTCCTTCCTCTGCCTCCCTCCTGCTGCTTCCTCCTCCTCTTTGGCTTTTTTTAAAAATTTATTTTGTTTTCATTTATTTGAGAGAGAAAGAAGAAGATAGAGAGAATGGGCACTGCAGGGCCTCTAGTCACTGCAAACAAACTCCAGACACTTGCGCCACATTGTGTATCTGGCTTACATGGGTACTAGGGAGTTGAACCTGGGTCCTTAGGCTTTGTAGGCAAGCACCTTAAACACTAAGCCATCTCTCTAGCCTGCAGGTGGATGAAGTCTCAGGAATATGCAAACATAAAGGTAACTGTATTTTAGAGTTTGTTTGTTTCCCCAGCTCCCTACATTGCTGTATTCATCATGATTTTTTTTTAATGTCTTGGGTTTATATGCAACAAACTCTCTTATATGGGCTGAATAAAATTTTTCATGTAAATTGTAACAACTTAGTATCTTAACTAAAGAACATTATCAAGATTACTGAATTAACCCTGCTGTGGGTGGTTTTTGGTTTTAACAGGTGCCAGTCAATGGCCCAGAGCTGGAGGGCAAGCTCCTTCATCCCCAAGCTATGAAAACTCACTCCATTCCTTGGTAAGAGCTCCTGGTCTTCATGGGTGCTTACAGACCTCAGAACATCACAGAGGGTGGGAGGCTTTTTCTTTTTCTTTTCTTTCTTTCTTTTTTCTTTTTTTTTTTTCTTTTGGTTAGTGGTACTCTTGTTGTTTTAGTAAATTTTGTGTAACAATGAAGGAACAGTAGGATAGCATTACACACGAATTCTTTGCTGACAAGTGGCCTACTTTATTGAGCAGTGTGACACTTTGTGTGTCTTTTCTGCCATCTGTTCTCTGGGACATCAGACTTCTGGTGTCAAAACAACTGGTATTAAGAGTATTGTAAGATTTTTGTTTCTTGGAAGAATCCAGGGCGTACTATTTCTCTCCTGTTACATTTATGTACGTATAAGAGGAAACTCACAAGTAAGAAATCAAATCCCTCAGTGCAAGCTCATGATAATACTGTTCATAGTTTACTACATTTGCCTTAAGATGTTTACATTAACGTCAATTAAATTTGTTACACAGCATTTTATGTTTTCTTATAACAAAAAATATACCAAGCAAACCACTTTAAGCAAACTCTTACTTACCAGACAAACAGGGCGATAAGGGGCCCTTAGGTACTTCAGCATGAGGCACTTGTGGTGGGATGTCAGCTGCTGTCGCTTTTGTCGGCTTACTTTTGTAGCCCAGAATTACAGAGTATAAGAGTAAGTAAGCATGATCAGATGGGCTGCTAAGTCATGCTATCATTCCATAATTCCAGGTTGCAATTAGAAATGTTCTTTTTTATGGTTAACTACATTTTAAATTGAAGGGAAGTTTTCTTCTCAAGTATTTTGCAAGCGAATACAAAGCAATGTGTTGCTGTTTAGATGCTAACCTTGTAACGTCGTTGAATCCCAGCTTCCTCACTCTTTAATACAAGTAGATCTCACAGGCTTAACTTTACTAACATGTTATGCCAACCTGCACATCAGCTGTTCCCTCACCTCTTTTGGAGTTAATCTTAACCTGTGCTTTGCCTCCTGTTCTGTCTTGACTTTGCCAGAAAAATCGAGTTGAGCAGCAGCTTCACGAGCATTTGCAGGATGCAATGTCCTTCTTAAAGGACGTCTGTGAGGTACTACTTCTTTTAGATGGTGCCTTTTGTGTGTGTTTCAATTACTCATACGACCCATTATCCATTTAAGTCCTCAAGCTGTACAGACTCCATAGTTCTTGAAATCAAACAGTTGAGCATTCCAGTTTTTGCAGTAGTATGTAAGAATATACTCCTGTTTTTCATGTTGACAGTGATTCTTTCTTAAATGAGCTCTATTGGCATGTGCTTTAGATTTTTAAAATTCTAATACATTTGTGTATAAGGCATGTGTGATCCACAGCCAACCAACACCATTTCTTCAGTTTTGTTACAGAGCGTATCTGGATGTATACAGCATTTAAGATAGGTGTGTTTGCTCACCCAAGACACAATTACAACTTAACTTGATGGATATGAAGACTGTTCCCCAAATTGACATCTTTCAAACACCATTATTAAAGTACACTTTATCCTTTTCCATCAGCTATAGTTGAGTATTGACAGAGTAGCCTTCATAGCCTTCATCTTTTGTAGAAGCTAAAAGAAATAACCTCATGGCATATTGGTAAATTTCCATAGCCTTCAGAGAGCCTTTCCATGTTGATGTTGATCTGTAGTGCAGGTAGCTGGCTTTGAAGCTACCTGATAGCATTGCACTCCCTGTCATCCGTGTATCTCAAGTAGGAAGCATAGCAGCTTTCTAGCTGAACAGCACCAACAGTGACCTCCCTGCTCTCTTCCATCCTTACAGCAATCTCGAATGGAGGACCGTTTAGACAGATTGGATGATGCCATCCATGTGCTGCGGAACCATGCTGTGGGGCCTTCCACCAGTTTGCCTCCTGGCCACAGTGACATACAAAGCTTATTGGGACCATCCCATAATGCATCAATTGGAAGCCTCAATTCAAACTATGGAGGGTCAAGCCTCGTTACAAACAGTCGATCAGCTTCGATGGTAATATATAGTACCCATCTTATAAGCAATAATTCCTAAATCCTATTACACTAAATGTTTTCTTCATGAAATTTCTGGGCAAGAAAGTCTCTCTTCTTGGAAGGCATGTAAAGGGAGACTTCTAAGCATTACCTTTATTGTCTTGAGAAAGGGTATTATTGGCTCAGAAAATCTTGCTGTGGCCGCATATGAAAAGAAACTTTGTACAGAGATAGCTTAGCTTAGACGTGGACTTTTTTGCAGATGTGTTTTAAGTGCACGACATTTTGTACCTTGAAATAGTGAGCAGGAAGTGTGAGTAGCAAAATCTGTAATCACATGAGAATTTTAAAGATACTAGTATAGCCAGGCCTGGTAATGTAGGCCTGCAATTGCAGCTACTCAGGGTGCTAATTCAGGAGGATCACAAGTTCATAGCCAGCCTGAGTAATTTAGTGAGACCTGTCTCAGTATGAAAAATAAAAAAGAGGCTAGGGATGAGCTCAAGTGGTAGAGTGCTTACATAATACAGAGGGGGGGAGTTCGGGTTCAATCCCCAGGACCACAGGGGGGAATTATTTATCATAATTAAATTTAATTTGAAAATGTGCTCTAATTTGTAAATCCCCAAATTTAAACTCTTTTCCCAAATGAATGAGAAAATGGGGAAAGTTAAGAATGGATGTTAGGTGTTTTTTTTTTTTTTTTTTTTTTTTTTTGGTGGGGGGGTTTCGAGGTAGGGTCTCACTCTAGACCAGGCTGGCCTGGAATTCTCTAGTCTCAGACTGGCGTCAAACTCACATCCTCCTACCTCTGCCTTCCGTGTGCTGGGATTAAAGGCATGTGTCACCACGCCCAGCTTGGTTTTGTTTTTTCAAAGGGAACATTTTTAGATTTATCCCCACAGAGAGCAAAGTAATTAAGTCCATCTTTTAAACTCTGTGGTCATTCTTTTTTTTTTTTTTTTTAAATTTGAGAGAGAGAAAGAGGTAGATAGAGAATGGGTGGACCAGGACCTTTAGCCACTGCAAACTAACTACAGATGCGTGCACCACCTTGTGCATCTGGCTTACATGGGTCCTGGGGAATCAAACCTGGGTCCTTTGGCTTTATAGGCATGCACCTTAACCACTAAGCCATCTCTCCAGCACCCCTCCGCATGGTCATTTTTTTAGGGGGAAAGAATAGACTTCTATATCCATGCACATCAAAATCTCCCTGTTGGGTGTTACGCATTATTTTACCCACACTGTCTCTGAGGGTGTGGCATTGATCTTGAACCTGTTATTTAGCTGATGCCACATGTGTATGTTTACTGTGTGATGTTTAAAGCTCCATGCATATGGCCACAAAGTTTCCTGTGAAAGATTTCAGCTGTGAGCCATGTGATCAGCTTTTAGGTCTCATGTCACAGAAGAGCTAGGTGCCCCTAATGCTGAATGCTTGTGCTCCATAAAGTAACATTGGTCCAGATCTCCACATTCTCCTGTCAGACAGCCTCCTCCCCTTAGATTCTTTTCTTTTCTTTTTGAAATGTGTTTATTTGAGAGAGAGGGAAAGAGATACGCAGATAGAAAGGGAGAATGGGCATGCCAAGGCCTTCAGCCACTGCAAACGAACTCCAGACTCATGTGCCACCTTGTGCATCTGGCTTACATGGGTTCTAGGGAGTCCTTTGGCTTTTCAGGAAAGCACCCTAGCCACTAAGCCATCCCTCCAGCCCATGCCTCCTCCCTTCAGAGCATCCAAAGTCAACATCAGTCATAGCTGCATGGTTTCTGAGAACAGTGTTTTCCATAGCATGGGTGACATGATATCTGATTATTTTAAAAGCTGAGGATTTTTTGTTGTCTTTTTGGGGTGTTTTTGTTTTCAATGTGAGGAACTTCGAATTCATGCTCCTTTTAAATTAGTTTTTATTGTTGATAAGGTAATAAAAGAAAACACATAGGAATATGACAAGGTATTATCTGTATTAGTAGTAAAATTATTGTAATTATATGGTAAGGCTAATAGGATGGCACTTTGCAAATATGTATATAGAATACCAAGTCATGAATAGTTTATGAAAGATGATGCTTTATCCTTACTTAGAATATCAATTTACTTGAGTCCCAGCAACACTACAATTCATATTCCTCACCGTTACACTGTTACTAGCTGATGGCCTGTATTCCAACTTATCTGCTACACTATTTGGTATATCTCTGTCTCCTTCCATCTAAATGTGGGGTTTGTATAAAATGTAACCCAGTCTTGGAGGAAGTTTTTCATAGTCCTCCAAAGCCACAAGAAACTCAGTACATTTGAGAAGGACTGTTGAGAAGGGGTGGTGGTTTTACTAATATTGTCCTGAAACTTTTAACTAAAAAAATAGCTCTTGCTACACTCTGAGAGATTGGGTTGCCTACTTCCTACTCCAGAACAGCAACAAGGGGACTGCCAGACATAATCTTCAGCAGGAAGGAAGGGTCTGAAATTTCCTGAGAATCTGGCCTGATGAGAGCAGTGCCAAGAGCACAGCAGGAAAGCCCAAGCCCCTGCTCGGGTGGGCCGGGGTCGTCTTCTGCCCAGTCCTTGGTCCCCCACAGAGCCGCTCAGAATCTTGCACACTGCTCCTGTTGTCGCTGTGTCCTCAGTCACAGTCAGTATTCCTTCCAGCAGAGGAGATCCTTGCTCTGACCACCCTTACACTTAGAGAGTGACTAGGTGACCAAGTCTGACACCCTCCCATGAATCAGTGTCCATCTCCATCCAAGGAAAGCTTTTAAGCTGTGTGTCCAATTTCTGCTTCAGGAACAGGACCAACAGATGGAGTGAGATGAAAATTAGTATGACTATCACTTTCCCCACCCGCTGAGGCAGGCCTGTTGAGGAAGACTCAGCCTTGCTTCGTGTGCTCAAAACCCACCTGTGTCGTCATCTTTCATAGCCTGTCAGGGGTTTATGTTTTGGGAGGGGAGCAACTTTGTGACAGCTTTATCCATCTTCAAGAGTTACTCTCTTTTCTCCATCTCCATTACCTTAAATTCTAACTGTGGAAAAAAGTACGCATTTGTATGTTCTAGGATCACTTACCTTTAACTTTACAGAAATTTATATACTTTTTCCTCCATTAACATAAATTGGTATTTGTTTTACTAAGTTACACTTTTAAATGACCACAGAAATAGATCAACTTCTACAAACACATTTCATTTTCATATCTCCATTTATGTATTGCAGAAATTAGAATGATTTTAATAATAATAAATATTTTAGGAACTCCACAGAACATTCAGATATGAGGGAATTTTGTTCTAATGGTTATTACTATAGATGAATATCCTAACTGTAGTATTTAAATATGATACTACTTTATAACTAGTAAATATTTCCAGTATGGCAGATGTATCATCTCTTACAACTACTTATTTCAATGTAGCAGGGATGGAGATACATGGTGGCATTTAGGATTGAACCCAGGACCTCGTACATGTTAGGAAGGCACTCTTAACACTGAGCTTCATCCCCAAACTCATAGTTACTAAATTTTAACATTGTAACATAAAAGCAGCCACTTACAGTATACAGTGTGGAAGCAAATGGGCATGGCTATATTCCAGTGTCACTTGCAAGTAGAAATTTTCTTATTTAAATTTTAAAAAGACAAGATTTAGCCACATGCCATAATTTCGGAACAAAAACCTAAATTTCCACATAGATAATGAGAGTTGGCATGGTTTAGATTTTTTTTTCTTTCTTGTAACCTATAACTTAAAAAAAAAAAGTTATTTTTTTTTGTTTATTTTTATTTATTTGAGAGTGAGAGACAGAGGAAAAGAGAGAGAGAGAGAGAATGGGCACGCCAGGGCTTCCAGCCACTGCAAATGAACTCCAGATGCATGCACCCCTTATGCATCTGGCTTACGTGGGTCCTGGGGAGTCGAGCCTCGAACCAGGGTCCTTAGGCTTCACAGGCAAGTGCTTAACCGCTAAGCCATCTCTCCAGCCCAAAAATTTTTTATTTATTTGAGAGAAAGGCAAATAGAGAATGGGCATGCCAGGGCCTTCAGCTGTTGTAAACAAACTCCAGATGTGCACACCACCCTGTGCATCTGGCTTCCATGGGTCCTGGGGAATGGAACCTGGTTTTTTGGCTTTGCAGGCAAGCACCTTAACCACTAAGCCACTCTCCAGCCTGGAACCTATAACTTTTGCTTATTTTATTTTAATGATTAGTTTGTTTTTAATTTTTTTATTTATTTAAGAGAGGGAGGGGGCTTGAGAGATGGCTTAGCGGTTAAGGTGCATGCCTGTGAAGCCTAAAGCAACCCGGTTCGATTCTCCAGGTAAGCCAGATGCTCATGATGGTGCATGCGTCTCGAGTTTGTTTGCAGTGGCTAGAGGCCCTGGCACGCCCATTCTCTCTCTCTCTCTCTCTCTCTCTCTCTCTCTCTCTCCTGTCTCTAATAAATAAATAAAAATAAAATCTTTAAAAAGAGAGAGAGGCAGATAGAGAATGGGTACGCCAGAGCCTCAAGCCAATGCAAATGAACACCAGATGCATGTGCCACCTTGTGCGTCTGATTTACATGGGTACTAGGGAATTGAACCTGGGTCCTTAGGCTTCATAGGCAAGTGCCTTAACTCCTAAACTATTTCCCAGCCTGTTTTTTTTTTTTAAGTGGTTGAAATATTTAAGGTGAACCATTATGTACTGAAAATATAAGAAAAGAAGTTGCTGACAGGATAAGAGTGATAACACTTAGCCAGGCATTGTAGGATGTGCCAGGAGGCTGAAGCAGAAGGATGCCTGAGCTCAACAGTGTCAAGTCCGCCTGGACAACAGAACAAGTCCCCATCACAAAAACAAAGTGATGTCAGTAGCTCAGCTTCCAGCCTGTAAGCCAGCTAGTCAGTGACCTTGCCTCCTGCATGACAGGTTAGCTGAGCCAGTGTCCTAGGCTAATGAAATGGTCCTGTTGTTAAGTATTTTTTCCCTTTTATGTACTTTTTTCAGTGCTTCCAGATGCAGCCTGTGATCTTATATATGCCAGTAAGCCACGCCCCTGCTTCTCTGCATTAGTCTTAGTTATAGCAGGGCTATGCCAGAGGTTGCCTTTGATTTGTAGGAGACCCATCTTCTTGTCATAGATGAAATAATTGGTATGTTTTAAACTGCTTCAGGAAACATTTGTTTCATACCAAGGTCAGAAGATTTTTGTTGGCCAAAATATATGTTAATTGGAGTCAATATCAAAATGCTTTTGTTGGACATACTTGACTAGCACTGAGTTCAGAATTAAATGAAGTTTCAGACACTGACAGCTTTTAAACACTGGAGTGATGGCTCAGCTGTTAAAGGTGCTTCCTTGCAAAATCTTGCCCCCTTGGCTTCAATTCCCCAGTGCCCCCACATAAAGCCAGATTTCTGGAGTGCCTTTGCAATGGCTAGAAGCCCTGGAACACCCATTCTCATTATTTTTCTCTCCCTCTCTCTATTTGCAGGCACATGTTGTGGTGGGGGCGGGCATGCCAGGGTCTCTTGTTGCAAATGAACACCCCTCTGACTTTACATGGGTGGCTAGGGAATTGAACCCCGGTTTGCAGACTTTGTAAGCAAGCACCTTTAAGCATTTAGCATCTCCCAAACTCTCCATTAAATCTGCTACCCAGGAAGCCAAGTGAGACAAGATGAGTATCACTGTGAGTTCCAGGTCAGCCTGGGCTAGAGTAAGACCTTGCCTCAAAAAAACCAATTTATTTTTTGCCGGACGTGGTGATGCACACCTTTAATACCAACACTTGGGAGGCAGAGGTAGGAGGATCGCCATGAGTTAGAGGCCACCCTGAGACTACATAGTGAGTTCCAGGTCAGCCTGGACTAGAGTGAAACTCTACCTTGAAAAACAACAACAACAAAAATTTATTTTTGCTACATAATATATATATAAAAACCAGGGGCCAGAGAGATGGTTCAATGGTTAAGATGCTTACTTACAAAGCATAATGGCCTGGGTTCATTTCCTCAGTACCCACATAAAGCCAAATGTGCAAAGTGGCTCATGCATCTGAAATTCGTTTGCATTGGCTAGAGGCCCTGATACCCCCATTCCCATTCTCCCTTCCTGCCTCACGCTTGCAAATAAATAAAAAAATATTTTTTTAAATACTAAATTTCCTGAAAGATAATTGTATCAGAAAGAAATTGGGAAAAGAGTAATTCCTCCTTCTCTTTGCATAAACATGCCAGGCATCTTTAATACTTGCTTTGATTTTTACATGAGGTTAATATTTTCATTTACTTAATTTCCTACTCCTTTTAATGTTTTTGTTTGTTTCTCCATATTTGCCTAAAGCAAATATAAATAAAACAGTAGTCTCTGACAAGCTCTCTCATTAGTGTGTGATATTGATACCTTGTTTAAATCTTTTAAGTGGAAAACCAAAAGTGAATGGATTCTCACTTGCATTTGTGAGTTACACAGAGATTCCTGCAGCATACATTTCTATGCTCACTTCTGCTTGCTGTGGTGTCTGGATATTCTGTCCACAGGGGGAATCATAGCTCAGCCTTGTCTTTAATAAACAAGTCTCAACCTCAGACCAGACTGAGATTGGGGTTTCTGTGGTTCTTAATGAAGCTTAATGCAGATTAGGAGATTTTTTTATTGATACTACAGCAGAACATTCCATCCATGGGCTCCCTTCCACTGTTACAAGACCTGAAGAAATGCATTCCAGGCAGTTTTCTTTTTGGGTATTGCTTGAGGTTTTTGGTGTCAAACAGTTAATTTTTTTTTTGTAACCCAAATAAATTCGAAAGCTTTTTATCCTTCCATTTGGGCAGTAGTTAATTTTGGTAACATGAGTTTCCATCTATAGAAATTATATGTTGATACTTCAACTGAATAGGATTTTACTTTTGACCACGCTTTACTATTTCAACACAGGTTTTTTTTTCCCTCCATGGAAACTTCCAGTTCTTTAATTTCATTTAGACCACATTTGACTCATTTAAAGGGTTTTGGTAGTGTTTTAAAATTTAAAGAACATGTCTTTAGAAGGTTGAAAACAGAGGTTATACGTGTATGGAAGTATTACTTTAAAAGGAAGTATAGCGAATGGAATGCTACTAAGTTCTATAAAGCCTTCTCAGATACAAGATACGATGTAGGGAGAACATAAAGATTCTTTATTCAGTTCTATATGCTAATAATGATTGAATCATTAGTGCTCAGTGAGTCATACAAGCTAAGCAAACTATTAGAATAGAATTCAAAATTAGAGGAATGCATACTGAGTAGTTTTCAATCTGTCCCTTAATTCACAAGACCTCTTATTCATCAACTAATTAGATTTAACATTTCCATCATGATTACTAAAGCCATTGGCCAGATTAAATGGAGACAAGCCCCTTGTTGGGGCTTGCAGACGCCAGGCTAGGCACAGATTGTGAGGATTCAGTATGCAGGCTGGCGTGATTTAAGGAGTGGGCTTTTATTCTGAAATGGGATTCTTATAATAATTGAAATTTAGAGCATAGCAGGTTGAGGGGTTTGCCTTCCTTGCCACTGCCCCAATAGCAGCAGCCTGTCAGCTGTATGCTAACGAGGTGAACAATTAACATGAGTCCTATCTAGCTGGCCCCACAGGCTCTGAGTATAGACAAAGAACTGTTTGTACACCTGTGGTGCGTGTAGACTGTGCTTGAATGTAAGCAGCAGATTAAGGGGGGGGGGGAGGTTGCGGGTGTGGGAGCCAGGGTGAGCTAGGGTGAAGGAGAATAGAAAAACTGGAAGTCAAATTCTTCAGAAAATAGATGAGGGCCATTTGCAAGGGGAATCAGGTTACAAAGAAAAAGTTCCTGCTAGCTTCATGACCATGAAAAACTCCAGACTTCAAGCTTTCTCCTAGTCTCAAACCATTTCTAAAAGTTTATATTTTCACTGTGTGTGCCAGTTAATTTTCTTCTTTTGGAAGCCAATAATATGAGTTCCTGTAAGAAAATACCTCATACTGTTCTAGAGGCAAAACTATTTGCTGCCATTTCCATTCCAGGACAAACAGAGCTCCCTTTCTGCTTGTCCTCAAGGCAAAGGCAAAGCACTCACAGCTTGGAGCCTCCCAAGCCCCTCATTAGGAAGAAGACAATACAGTACTTTTATTAGTTAAGTTACAGAGCAAAAGAATGGTGCTGATGAAATAAAGGAGATTGGAATTCAGCAGCTGTATTACACATGAGTGAAAATTATCACTGTTTACAATAAGTTTCATGTGTGTGAGATATATAGTAAATAGTCAGGATATTTTGTATGTGTGCTTCTCAATATACATGAGATTCACATGTGTGATATATAGTAAATATCTGTGAGCTTCATGTGTGTAATGCACAGTGTATATCCATGAGATTCACGTGTGTGATATATAGTCAATATCTGTGAGCTTCATGTGTGTAATACACAGTGAATATACATGAGATTCATATCACATGCACAATATACAGCAGATATCTGCGAACTTCACATGTATAATATACAGTAAATATCCACATGCTTAAAAACTTTAAAAAGACTGTGTTGTAAAATAATTCAGAATGCTGGGTAAGAACAGAATTAGCACAGAAATCACAGGGAGACTTATTCTGGACTGCCGTAAACTCAAACAGAACTGAAGCATTTGCTTATTCTGGCAAGAGTTTCCTAAGCCAGTCAGAATTGTTGGGTGACCTTCACCCTTAGTGTAGCCTGCATGTCCAAAGAACTTGCAGCTGCAGACTGTGCTTACCATATCTCTTGTTATAGAGTGGGCCTTTGAACTGACCTTCCTCTTAGATCACGACACAGGCCATGAGGAAGAAGTCACATAGATGTGTTCCAAATGAACATGACCAGCATGCCCTTGATGACAGAGATTTTAAAAAAAAATGTATTGTGTGGGGTATGTGTATAGTTGTATGCATGTGTGTGGAGATGCACACACCCCTCCCTCCACATGTGTGTGGAGGCCAGAGGAGAACATGAGAGGTTATCACTGTCCTGCTTTGTTTCCTTGAGACAATCTCTCACTGAACCTGGAGCTGCTGTTTTCAGTCAGACTTACTGACCAGGGAACCTCAGTTATCTTCCTGTCTCTGCCCCACTGCCTTCATGGAGTTTACAGGCATTCACCACCATGCTGGGCTTTTTATTTGGATGCTGGGGATCTCCCCCCCCCAAAAAAAAAAAAAAAAAAACACACACACACACAAACACACCCAGCTTTTTACATGAGTGCTGGGATCAAACTCAGGTCCTCATGTTTGTGCAGCAAGTGCTTCGCTGGTTGGTTAGGCTAAATGCTTCAGATTTCTTTTGGGGCAGAGAACACCTAGGGCAGAAACTTTGCGAGATGAAAGGGCTTGGAAGTCTGCCATTGTTATAGTTCCCTCCCAGCTTTCAGATCATATGTCTTTAATGCATGATGATTTAGGGAAGAAAAAAAGGTATAGTTAATTCTTGAATATACAAGGAGAATAGTGACACAAATAATTTTCAACAATGACTTATCATCAGGTAATTTTTAAAGTAGATATAGAGCACATTAAATGGATTTTTTTCTTTAAGAGAGAAAATGAGGCAGAGAGAGAATGGGTGCGCCAGGGCCTGTAGCCACTGCACACAAACTCCAGTTGCATGTGCCACCTTGTGCATCTGGCTTTACATGGGTATTAGGGAATCAAACCTGGGTCCTTAGGCTTTGTAGGCATGCCTTAACCACTGAACCATCTCTCCAGCCCTAAATTGATTTTAGAGACTGCATTAAAGGAAAGAATAAGGATAAAAAACACTATTTCTTTTGAACTATAGTGGAGTGCCTCAACAAATTCGAAGCAAACCACTGCCTAAGGGCCTGATGGCCTGAAAATGTATTTTGGCTCTTCATAGGAACCAAAGGATAAAGTCACCTTGGATACTGTGTATTGATGAAATCCACACAATCATCAAAAGATAAAAGTTGTGTTAATTACTCAAGGGATTCAAAGTTTGATAAGTTAGGAAGACTGAAGGATTTATTGAATAACAATTCTCAGGTATAACTCCAGGCAATAACCTGTTTAATTACAAGCTTAATCATCTAACTGAAATGTCTGCTGCTATTCTAGCAAAAAGCTTTATTTGTAACACATTTTCTTTAAAATACTGTGACAGCTAAGTGGTGTTTTCATTCCTAATTCATTGATAGCTTGGATTTAGTTTGACTAAAGGTGTGGAATAAACACTTTTGCTGCCTGGCAATGTAAAACTTTTAGGTACTTTAATTTTTTATTGCTTTTGATATTCTTTGAAGATTTTTGAAGGGAAACAATTAGAGAAAGGATAAACAAGCTACTGTGTAGTGGTAAAGTGCCAAAGTTAGGTAACTACTGTTAATAATACTGTAACGGTATTTTATTAATGACTATATCATACATGTTTTGGTATTGGTCTAGGTGGCCTATGGCCCAGGTTTTCAGGTGTGTATGGTCTTTGTCCACTGTTCCATCACTTACGCAGTATTCATCTCTGTCACTCACGTCAACATTTCTGCTGGTCTAATGTCAGGATTTGGCACTAAGAGTAGTGGCTCTTTTGGCTTTTCTTAGAAACCTTCTGTGGAATTAAATTTTGAACTTTTCTTTAAAAGTAACATTTTGATTAAAAAGAAATACTACTAAGTATTTTGAAATTTTTACCAAAAGTCAGGAAAGGAACGCCCAGAACAAGTTGCTAAATTCATATGAATAGTATTGTATTCTCTCTACACCAGGTGAACTGGCATGCATGGACAGCTTTTGACCTCTTTCTTTGTTACTGTTTTTACTTTAGGTTGGAACTCACCGGGAAGATTCTGTCAGTCTCAATGGCAATCATTCAGTCCTGTCTAGTACTGTTGCTGCTCCAAGCACAGACCTGAACCATAAAACACAAGAAAATTACAGAGGTAACTGCACTGTTGGGATATCAAACACGTCATCTTTTTCACAGCCACACTAACATCTGTGAGTCAGGTATTATCTTGGGTGAGGAGTTCCTGACAGTAATGCTGGTTATGTGAGTGTAGAGAGTAGATATTTATAGTTCCATTTGGCTACTTGTCTGGGCCAATAATAAGTACTTATTTATGGGCAGGTCTGCATATAATATTTACTGGTTATCTTTTTGTGTGTTCCTGCTTCTGTCTTGTCTCTTTCTCGGTCACTTCCTCTCAAGTGAGTCCATACCGGTGATCCCTAGAGTCAGCAAGAAAGATATTTCTAGCAAGTGCTTTCAACATCTTACAGGCCCAAGAAAGATCTTTCTAAGTGTATTGAGAACTCTGAATGTATAGTAACTTGTTTTGGAGATTTCAACTGAATTGGAGAGACATACAATGTTGATTGAAAAGCAAACTGTGGTTAGTGTTACAATATAGCTTTATAAATATATACAAATATGCAGGTAATATTAAGACCACTAAAATAACGGCTCCCAGTTTTAGCTGGACATCATGGCTCACACCTTTAATCCCAGCACTAAAGAGGCTGAGGTAGGAGGTTCATTATGAGTTCAAGGCCAGCCTGGGCTACAGAGTGAATTCCAGATCAGTCTGGGCTAGACTAAGACCCTGTCTCCAAAAAAAAAAGTCTCCAATTCCTGGCCATGATGCTTGCATAACTTGTTTATCTGGGAAGACGCTTGACTTGCCTGCTTGGCCTTGGCAACATCTTAGAAGTTACTTTCTATTTCTTTTCTGCAGTACTAGGGATTGAACCCAGGGCCTTGTACATACTAGGCAAGTGTTCTACCACTGAACTATAACCCTAGCGCCAAAGTTATTTTCTAAAATCCATCTAGTTTCTCATGCCTTGTTCACTCTTAGTATCTGAAAGATAGGTACCAATCATTTGGGTGAAGTTTATTCTTTTAAATACAGATGCTAAAAAGCCACTGCAGGTTGGGGGCAAGATATTTCTAGTTCTAAATAATATACTTCCCTCCATTTCCAGAGCCCTCCATCCTCGTAACAGCTAAGGTCGTTCCCCATCTATAAAGCCTGTTGCTGTCGTTGGAATGCACACATGAGCCAGGTGATTGATTTGGCTTCTTTTGTCTCTGTGTCAGGTGGCTTGCAGAGTCAGTCTGGAAATGTTGTTCCAACAGAAATCAAGACTGAAAGCAAAGAGAAAGATGAAAACCTTCATGAACCTCCTTCATCAGATGACATGAAATCAGATGATGAATCCTCCCAAAAAGATATCAAGGTCTCGTCTAGAGGCAGAACAAGGTATTTGTTATAAACAGATATTGGACTTCACCATTTACTATAGGAAGTTCTGACAGGTCATGTGTTAACTAGCTAGCAGCTATGCTCTAGACAGTATGCTGTGATTTTTATATATATTTACCCAAATAATCTGCACAGAATCCCTAAAGAGGAGATAAGACTCTTTGAGGGGCTAGAGAGATGACCTAAGCACCCAGGTTTGATTCCCCAGTACCCACATAAGCCAGATGCACAAGGTGGTACATGTGTCTGGAGTTCCTTTGTAGTGAAGGCCCTGGCATGCCCATTCTCTCTCTCACACACACACTCAAATAATTTTTTTTAAAAAAGACTGACTCTAAAATTATGTTTTTCATTACATCATACCATTCTATGTGAACCTATAAAAATGAACTACATGTCACCTCAAAGTTGTTTACAGTTTCTATGACAGTTGAGGACAGAATAACTAAAGCAAGTTGTTCAAATACTTAGATACATCAGCCAGTAAATACATGCTATATGAACTATAAGTAAGAGTCTGGCTATACTATATGTTTGCTATGTGTTTGTTTTTGAGACAGAGTCTCATATAGCCCATGCTGGCTTCACATTGACTAGCTAAGTGTTAGGGTTATAGATGCCACCAATGCCATTTGGTTTCATGTTGTCTGTGGCTGATGTTGGAATATTTGAGTAATTGTCATAGATACCATCTGGCCCACAAAGCAGGAATATTATCATCTGACCCTTCATAGAAGAGACTTATTAATTGCTGACTTGAACAATAATTTGAAAAAATATATGTATAAAATAGGAAATACTACCAGGTACACTGATGCTATCAGCAAAGGTTTTCTAGCCAGGCGTGGTGGTGCACACCTTTAATCCCAGCACTAGGTAGGTAGAGGTAGGAAGATCGCTGTGAGTTCCAGACAGCCTGGGACTGCAGAGTGAGTTTCCGATCAGTCTGGGCTAGAGTGAGACCCCTGCTTTGTAAAACAAATGTACAAACAAACAAACAAACAAAAATAGAAAAGATTTTCTAGAAACTGAACTTGACTCAGTTTCCAGCATGAATTTAGACACGTGTATCAGTTTACATTAGAATTAGGGTGGGTGGGTGGTGTGTGTGTGTGTGTGTGTGTGTGTGTGTGTGTGTGTGTGTGTGTGTGTTTTAAGACAGAATCTTACTTTGTAACCCAGGATAGCCTGGAACTCTGAAGCCCAGGCTGGTCTCAAACTCATAGCAATCCTCCTGCTTCAGCCTCCCAAGTGCTGAGTTTATAGGCATGAAACACACACCTGATGTCATTTAGTATATTTATGCATCCTGTTTTTTGATAAATTTATTCATTTATCAATAATATATCTGTCAAGCCGGGCATGGTGGTGCATGCCTTTAATCCTAGCACTCAGGAAACTGGGGTAGAAGGATTGCTGTGAGTTCCAGGTCAGCCTGGGCTAGACCTTGAAATAAAGGGGAAAAAAGAATAATATCTGTCACATACAGGTATTTATTTAAAGCATTCTGTGTTAAATTATAACACAAAGGTGATTAAGATGAATATAGTAGATACAACTAAAAGAAACAGTGTGGTCCTTCCCACCCATTTTTTAAATGTTTTTATTTATTTGCAAGGGGAGAGAGAATAGGTACAACAGGGCCTGTAACTACTGCAAACAAATTTGAGATGTATGTACTACTTTGTTATTTATCTGTCTTTACGTGGGGACTGGGGAATAGAACCTGGGTCCTTTGGCTTTGCAGGCAAGGGCCTTAACCTCTGAGCCATCTCTCTGGCCCTCACTTGCCTTTTGACATTCTCATTATTTTAAATACCTAAACAGTTCTCTTAGAAAAATGAATTCTTGTAATGCTATTATTTTAATATATACCTTACTCAAAAGAGGAATGTACGTGAGAAAGTAAAACTCAGTGTAGAGAACACTTAATTTCAGGCATCTTTATTCATAGTTTTGTTATTCTGAAAGAATTTTTAAAAGTAGAGCTGGGGGATATAGTTCAGTATTAGAGGGCTTGCCTAGCATGCATGAACTAGGCATGGTGGCATGTCTATAATCCTGGCTGTCAAGAGGACCAGAAGTTCAAGGCCATTTCAGCCAAGTAGTGAGGAGTTCAAGGCATCCTGGTGATTCATGACCCCCTGTCTCCAAAAAAAAAAAAGGAACTAATTTGTATCCACATGTATTTCCTCTTCTCTATCAGGAGTTATTCTCTGTAAAGGATCAGACAATCGATATTTAGATTTTGTGGATCATCATGTCTCTGTCGCAACTACTCATTTCAGTTATTACATACCAAAACAGCCTGAGGGGGTTGGAGGGATGGCTTAACAGTTAAGGCGTTTGCCTGCAAAGCCAAAGAACCCAGGTTTGATGCCCCAGGACCCACGTTAGCCAGATGCACAAGGGGGCGCACGTGTCTGGAGTTCGTTTGCAGTGGCTGGAGGCTCTGGCGCGCCCATTCTCTCTCTCTCTGTCTCTCTCTTTCTCTGTCAAATAAATAAATAATGATTTTTTTAAAGTATCCAGAGGTGATTAATAAGCAAACGGGCTTTGGCCCATTATTTATAAGTTAACAGAAATTAAGTGGCAGTGTAATAGACTAATAGTTAATACTAACTAATAGGTGGCCTTTATACAATGGAGACTAATGCAGGCTTGAATTATGGGTCTATCACATACTGGACAAGTTATCAAAGTTTTTGAGACTAGTTATTTTTCCCTCCAAAGAAATTTTACTTTACTGTAGGACTAGCCTAGTGATGTATGTTAAAGTCTTTTCCATTATGTCTAGCATTCAGTAAAGGACTCATAGTTAATATTATGGTGGTAGTTTTAGACATGTATTGTAAGTTTGCTTTCATGGGATGTTGACCTGGTTTTTATTAGCATGTAACTCTAACTAGTTAAGTGATTGTGGTCTTTGCATGGTTCTCAAACCAGCTGCACAGAGCCTTGGAACAGGTCATGACTGCTGGTGTCTGGGTCCTGACCCAGACTTAGTACATCAGCATCTTGAGGGGCGGGGACTTGGGAAGCTGACTTTAGAATGGACCTGGAGGTTCTGATTGATGGATACTGTTGAGCTAAATGATTACTAATGCCCCAAGGAAATTAAAGATCCATGCATACATTTCTATAGAAAGAATATATTGTGTAGTTCTAGTACTGAATGTTATCTTAGGATACTACTGGTATTAGAAAAAAAGCTAAAAATACTGATTTTTATGTATATGATTTCAAGGTTTTGAAAAGCTATACTTAGTAACTTTGTTCTGAAGTATAAATAGAACTCCCTGAAAGTTACTCCAAATCATCTTCCTGTAATGTAGGTTTTATAATTATATGGTCTGTGAAATTTGGAAAATGCAGTAAAGCACACACAGAAAACACAAACTCCACTACCCGAAATTAACCCAATATATATATATATTAAGGAGTATCTTTTTCCATAAATATATTTCAAATTGGAATTAAACTGAATATAATTTATTTATTTATGAGGCAAGAGAATAAGCACACTAGAGCCTCCTGTCACTGCAAACAAATTCCAGTGTGTGTATGACTTTGTGCATGTGGCTTACATGGGTACTAGGGAAATGAACCCAAGCATCTCCCCAGCCTCCAACAATGCATGTTTTGTTTTGTTGTGTTTTGTTTTTTGTTTTATTTTGTTTTTGAGACTGACTTGGATCTCACTCTGTAGTCCTGACTTGCTTCAGACTCGCTGTTATCCTCTTGCCTCAGCTTCCCTAGTGCTAGGATTACAGACATGAGCCACCATGCCCAGCTTCAGCAGTGCATTTTTAACATTTTCACTCTTCTGAGTATGTTCTAAATGCAGCTTTTTGCTTGTTTTGGTGGGGATGTGGGGGACAGCATTAAGATTTGATTCACACATAATAAATTTCACCAATTTTAGGTATAAAGCTTTTTCTTCGACAAATGCATGCACAATGTATATTAAAAATACATTAAATTGTTTTATGTTTTGTCCTTTTGTCAAATGTAAAAGTTAAAATCACTACCATTTTAGTAATCTAGAACATTCCACCATTCCACACATTCATGTTACTCATCCCTTTTTGTAATTAGTCTCTGCTGTTTGTTAACATAGTTTGTCTTTTCTAGAAGTTCATGCAAATAGAATCCTACAGCTTGTGGTCCTTTGTGGCAGGTCACCTTTCCTTAATGTATTAGTTAACTTCACTCATTGCTAGGACCAAAATATCTGACCAGAAGCCCTTAAGGAAGGAAGGGAGGAAAGCCTCACTTCCACTTGTTGGAAGTCACAGTTCCTCAAGGTAGAAGGCAGGCCAATATATATACATGTATGTATTTTTTAAATGAGGCTTCTAAGTGACTAGAGTTGAAAGAACTAGAGAGACTTTTCTAGTAGACTCCTTCTAATTGTGATGCTGCTGATCTGTGCGCCCAGTTTGTGTAACAGGGTGGTGGATTTTAGATAATATTTCACATTGACAAAGAATTTAGAATCTTGGAGAGATCTTTGTGCCAAAATACGCAATGAAAGGTGCATTTAAAATAGTACAATTTCCGAAGATGGTAGACATGCATTGACAGAACATACTCACCTAGACAGTGGGCATCATCCTCATTTCCATCTTCCCACTGGTCAGCACATCTCACAGGCACACTAACACAGTGCTGGCTCTTTGTTTTCCAGTAGTACTAATGAAGATGAAGATCTTAACCCAGAACAGAAAATTGAACGGGAAAAGGAAAGGCGGATGGCTAACAACGCCAGAGAGCGCCTGCGAGTGCGGGATATTAATGAGGCCTTCAAAGAGCTTGGCCGAATGTGTCAGCTCCACTTGAAGAGTGAGAAGCCCCAGACAAAACTCCTCATTCTTCATCAGGCTGTGGCCGTCATTCTTAGTCTAGAGCAGCAAGTCAGAGGTAAGTGGGTTCAGCAGAACACATGGCTATGCGGATTCACTTTTTCCTAAGGTTCTTTCTCTGACTCATGTAATTGATCAACAGCTATAGGCTGAGTGATTCTTACAAACTTGTAGAGACCGTGCTGTGAAGCAGAGCAGAAGCCCAGCCTCTGCCTCCTTCCAGGTGTGCGGCTTTGAACCCCTTGGCTATCGTGCATTACTCTCTCTCTCACTGCCGCCTTTCCCTTGTTTCTTCCGTCACAATATTACGTTTCTTGCTTGCTTTATCTTAGGGCATCTACCAGCCCCTGTTTGTTAATAGGATACCTAAGCATGGCACCTCCTGGCTTTGCCAGTGATGACCTTGAACTTATGATCATACTGTCTCTGCCTCCCAGGTGCTGAGATTATAGACATGCCACCATGCCTGGTTTATATGGTGGTGGGGACAGAACCCAGGGTTAGGCAAGCACTCTACCGACTGAGCTGCATCACCAGCCCCTATTTGATTTTTCATGAAGTTTGGTGGGATCTTGAAATTTTAAAACCTCGTTTGTTAAATATGCACTTACCATCTACCTCTGTACAAGCCAGCTGTGTTATGGACCATGGGTTCTAGCTGCCCTGAGAAGCTCCACCATCAAAGCTGTGCTTTAGCCGTTCCATGTACATCTCCTTGTTAGTGGTATTGTTTCATCCCAAGCCCCACCCCCTCTCCTTTTTGCAAGGAATTCATAAGTGTGGCTCTGGGTTCCAGGCTCTGCCATTGGCCTCTTAACCAATTGCCTTTCTTATTTATTGAATGTTTATGCTAGATTTTATTTGAAGAATGTCAAAAAGAGAATAGGGATGTCAAAAAGAGACATGAGAATAGGGATGTCAAAAAGAGAATAGCTCAATCGTGGAACTTAAGCATTGGTTAATGATAGAAAACTCTTCAATTTTCAAGAAAAAAAATGATAGTAGCAGTTAGTTCATCATGCAATCCCTCCAATATATTAAATGTGTGACAGTGATCACGCTTCGTGTGTTCATCATCCCGCACACCTTAGTGTCTGCAGAAGGCATGTATGAGTAAGGGCTGATCCTGAAAGTTACAGCACCTCTCTGACACAAAGAAGCCATTGTTGTCCACTCATCTGTAGCAGATCAGTGTCTGGGAGGTTGCCATTATCTACCAAAGGTTTTTGTTTTTGTTTTTACTGTGCCTTAACACTTGCCCACTGTGAGGCAGCAAGGCACTGGGTTCAGGTGCCACTAGTGTGTTCTTTCTCTGATTCACACAACCATTTCTTCTGGAAGCCACTCCATAGGGAGTCTGAGGAGCGGCCTGACTGGTCAACAGGGTGCCAAAACCTGCCATCGCTCACACCTCCTTTCCACTGGCAGCAGAGCTACAGAAGACACTCCTTTGTGTTTTAGAATGAGACACCTCATTTCAGATCCAAGCTAGTAAATTAAGAAACTTTTAAGTGTTTGCAAAAGGTTATATACTATGCCTTTTGTAGTAGAACCTTAATCCTTCCGAACACTTGACTATGCTGTGGTCCTAGGCAGGACCTGGAGCAGAACAGCTGAGTCCCAGAGAAGGCCTCCCAGCTAGGTTTGTCCAGGACTGTGTCCACGAGTGTAGATTTTGGCACTGAGAGTCCTTCACTGACTAGCTTGTGAATGAATTTCACATACACTGAACTTTCATTGCATTAGAGATTGATTGATTCCATAAAAGCTGCTTTTTGCCCACTTCAGACTGTGGGCCTTAAGACCAGAGCCTTTATCTTACAGCCCGGGTGTCCACCATGACTCCTCCTTGAAAGGGACTCTGCCACTACCATGTGGGCCTTCATGAGCCCACAGGGCCTGTGCCTCATCCTTGACAGCCTCTGAGTTTGGTTCAGAGACCATCTTCCCTGGACTTTCTCTGGTACTTTTGAGCCATTTGGTAATGTGTTCACGTAGAGAGGCTCTACACACTGCAGTCCTCACCCCATCAGTCTGTAAATAAAGACACACGTTGTTTACCTGGACTCCCTTCTGGTTTACAGTGGTGCCCCAGACTAGACCTAACCAGTCCCAGCTGGATTCAGCTGAGGTAACCAGACCTAAGTAATTAGGAAGAGGCTTCTCATACAAGCCTCCAGTTTGCCCAGGTCACTTTTTTGTCCCTTGGTATCCCCCATAGTAAATCCCATGTGATCCCTGCCTCTGTCAGCTTGGCCTTTCTGTCCTCACTGTTAGTTTCACCAGAAGCTTTGTCATTTGGGTTCCCTGACAGATTTCACTTACTACCCTCCCACTTGTACTCTCAGCTTTACTCAGCCTTCCTCTGTCAGTGATCAGACACCTCTAAACTCGTCCTCAGATCAGCACAGTCACTCGCTGCTCTCCTGGTAATTTGTGGCTAAGAGAGTTAACTGGGTTTTTATGTTCCTAGTGTCTAAGTGAGCCCGAAGAAAAAATGAGCTATAGCAGTGGTTCTTACATCTAGCTGGTCCTAGAGACACCAAAGGCCTTCACTTGCTCAGAACCCCCCCTGAGGAAGTTTATTTGCAGTGAGGTGGTAGATGCAGTGCCTGCCCTGTACTTACTCTGGGTGCCTCTGAGATGAATTAAAGTGGCATTGACACAAAAGGACAGGCAAGAGAGAAGACAACAGCAGATGAGGAAACAAAAAATGGCTGGACATGGTGGTGCACGCCTTCAATTCTAGCACTTGGGAGGCAGAGGTAGGAGAATCGCCATGAGTTCAAGGCCACCCTGAGACAACATAGTGAATTCCAGGTCAGCCTGGACCAGAGGGAGACCCTACCTCAAAAAAAAAAAAAAAAAAAAAAAAGTAGGAAAATTACATGAAGTAGTGGTAACTGACAGAATTATTTCCAAGTCCCAAAGAGTACTTCTCTCAAGGTCAGGGGCTGATCCATGTTAGTCCCATGTAAGCCAGATGCACAAGGTGACACAAGCACACAAAGATCACCTAAGTGCACAATGTGGTGTACAAGTCTGGAGTTCGATTGCAGTGGCTAGAGGCCCTGGCATGCCAATTCTCTTGCTCTCTCTCTCATTTAAAAAAAAAAAAAATTACTCAGGAAGAAAAATTCTTTGAAGAAAAGTTTTCTCTCCCATGTACACTTTCAGAGAAAGCACCTAGAACATATAGACTGGTCAAGTAAGGCCACAACCAGCGAAGACCAAGGTGTGAGAACGAGAAAAGGCTCTCACAGGAGGGCAGATGGAGGAAATCCCCAGACGGGAGGACTACACCTAAACGATGCTTACTCTACACAAAGAGTTTCTAGAGAAATAAAATGGAATTAATACCTGATGATATTTGAACTTTTAGGAAAATACTTTATAGGCATTTCAATGTGAGTTGTGAAATGTGTTGGAACAGTGGATAGGGGTTAAGTATGGGCTACTTGTCATGACGTAAGAAGTGGCTGTTGAGTAACCATGTTGCAAAGGTGTTAACAAATCCAGCCAGGCCTTCAAGCTACAGACCAGGATGCAGTCAAGCGGTAGCACCGGCAAGTAGGCCCTGCAGGCAGTTCTGTCTGGCTTCTCCCTACATTTCTCCCAGACCTTTGTGGCTATTTGGCCCACTGTTGGCGTACAACACCAGAAGGTAGAAAAGGGAAACACACTAAGCCTTGGCCTTCTTTGGATCAAAGCTGTATGTCCTTTAAGATAGTCTTATAGTAATTTGGCTCTTCTTGTCTGACTCTAGGAAGCTACAAGATCTTGTCTAACGTTCTGAGTTCCTGATTCTGGTTTTATTCAGCTATCGTAACTGTGCCTCCTAGATCTCAGTAGGAAGAGAGCCATAGTTAGCTAAGAGCAGTGTTCCACTGTGAGAGAGCCATGAGGCAGCTTCCCTTGAACACCCTCACATCTTACTTTTCCCTCTTCCTTTTCACATGATAACTTACGCTTTCCTCAGCTCTCTGGTCATTGAAGCTAGACTGCAACAGGGGTGTGGCACCTAACAGAGCAAACTCTTACCAGGCACAGGCACAGTTTCTTGTTAAGAAAGCAGTTCAGGGGGCTGGAGAGATGGCTTAATGGTTAAGGTGCTTGCCTACAAAGGACCCAGGTTTGACTCCTCATTACCCACATAAAAGCCAGGTGCGGTGACTAGAGACCCTGGTGTACCTATTCTCTCTCTCTCTCTCTCCCCTCCCCCTCCCTCTCTCTCCCCTTCTCTCCCTCCCTCCTCTCTCTCTCTCCCTCAAATAAGTGAGTTAATAAAATATTTTTTAAGCGAAACCTAGGTATGGTGGCGCATGCCTTTAATCCGAGCACTCAGGAGGCAGAGGTAGGAGAATCGCCGTGAGTTCAAGGCCACCCTGAGACTACATAGTGAATTCCAGGTCAGACTGGGCCAGAGTGAGACCCTACCTCAAAAAAAAACAAAAAACTATAAAGAAATCTTTCATGTGACCTAGCTATGCCACTCCTGGGCATTTACCCAAAGGACTGCAAGTCACAAGTCACAGAGATACTTGCACATCCTTATTTATTGAAGCACTATTCACAGTACACCTATGTGTCCATCAACAGAAGAACGGGTAAGGAAAAAGGGATATATACACAATGGAATGTTTTTCAGCCAAAAAAAAAGAATGAAGTTATGTTGTTTTCAGGAAAATGGACTTAACTGGAGACAGTCATATTAAGTGAATTAAGCCAGTCTCAGAAAGAAAATAGTTGTATGACGTGTCATTTATGTTTCCTATATTTTATACATCACATGAAATCATGTATGTGTATATGACAAAACATAAGTAAAACTGTTAGGGACAAGAAAAATATTAGGGGAAATATGCTTAACATACCATGTGTACATCTATGAAAATATAAAAAATAAATTCGTGAAAGAGAAGGGGATGGAGAGATGACTCAGTAGATAAAGCACGTGCCATGCCAATGTGAAGGAAAACTGGAGTTCCAGCTCCCAGCAGTCATTGTCAGCATAAGCTAGACTGGCCAAGTCAGTGAGCTCTGCATTCAAGCAGAAGACCTTGGCTCAATAAATAAAGTAGAGAACAATTGAAGACACCCCACATCTCCTCCTAGCACATGCTTCTAGAAGTCCTAACCATCTGTAATTCCTGCCTTCTGATTATAACAGTAGCTCTTTCCTCTTGTTGTAGAGAGGAACCTCAACCCCAAAGCAGCCTGCCTTAAGAGACGGGAGGAAGAAAAAGTCTCTGCCGCATCGGCAGAGCCACCAACTGCGCTGCCAGGAGCCCATCCTGGGCTTAGTGAGACTACCAACCCCATGGGTCATATGTAATGTCAGCCAGGTAAGCATAGGGTTGAGAAGAAAGGGATTGGGTTGGAACCACTGACCAGATTTCTCTGGTAAGCACTTAAGGTTTACTTTAAAGTAAACTTCAAGATTACAATATGTGAATACACATCATTCTATAGATTGTACAGGCTTGTGCTTAACATACAACATACCTTAATGCTTGCTGATTTCATAAAACTAGTAACCTAATAGCATTTGGATCTCTTTAGAACTGGAGAATATATTAAAAACCAGCAAGGCTGTGGGCAGCAGAAAAGCTACTGGAATGGCTAAGAAACTGACTAGCTATGAAATACAAGGATTGCAGGGTGTGGTGGTGCTGCCTGTAGTCCCAGCATCACCTAGTAGGCTGAGGTGAGAGGATTAGTTCAGTCCAGGATGGCAAGACCAGCCTGGGCTACAGAGTAAAACTCCATTAAAAGAAACAAGACTTTGCCACCAATATAAAGCCAAGTGGGCCAGAAAGTAGGAGTACTTTAAATATAAATACAACCATCACCAAGTTCAGAGCCATGGCTTATAGAAGGTGAATACAGACTACCCACCCAGTCCAGTGGGGCAAGTGCAGAGAACGCTTGACATTGTCTCACTGCAAGTGCTCAGTGACAAGGACCCTAGAGGTCAGGCATCGCCAGTTTATGTGTCACTAACATGAAAGTTTGCCTAGTTGCCAAGCTGCTCTGTAGTCCTGTAGCTGTGACTCTTAATCACAAGGTTTCCTGTACACACATATCAAATAGAAGTGTTCTAGTGAGAGAGACTGCACTCTCATTGGAGGACTCGCCTTATCACTTTCCATTTCAGTTACCTACAGTCAATAGCAGTACAAAAATACTCAGATGAAAATTTCAGATGTAAACCATTTTCAATGAAATTCACTCCATCCTGCCCAGGATGTGAATCACCCCTCTGTGTCATGTATCTTTGTACACCTACTAATTTCTTAGAAGCCATCTTATATATATCGTATCTACTGTCACAGTATTACAGTACTTGTGTCCAAGCAATGCTTATCTTTATTTAATGACCTCAAACACAGGTTTTATTACACTGTATTATGATAACTTTTCTGTCGTTAAGTATTGTTTTTGTACTGTTTCTAACTTACAAACTTTATCTTAAACAAAGTACACGTAAGATTCAGTGCTGTCCACCGTTTCAGGCACCCACTGAGGCACAACCGCTGTCTTCAGTGCCTCGAAGGAAGACGCTTGTTTCTAGTCACTGAGGTTATGCAAGCAAATGCACATGTAAACGAAAAACACCGACTTGGATTTTCAGGGGTGGTGGTGTCTTACCCTTTTGAGGGGAGGTAGTGTCTTACACGTTTGATGCTAACTGGAACTGTTCTTTCCCTGCCACAGTTCCAGAGGTAGCAGCAGGCTAGAGAGAAGGTGACCTCTCCTCATGAGGACTTGGACAACTCAGATTATCTGAAGACATAAACCTGACAGGAGGGAGAAGAAAAAGCAAAACACTTGAAGCAAGAAACTCAAATGTAATCCTACGATCAAAGCAGCTGGTCACTTCCTCAGAAGTGAAGATAGGAAGCGCATCCGATCGCTCGTCAGCCCGTGAGATCTCGCAGCACACTGTGGTGCTGCAGACCTGCACGGCTTCTGCACAATCAGAGACTGTCTTGATCTCTCCACTCACCGTGGATGTTGCCTTGTGCCTAAACTGAATTGACAAATGCATTGTAACTACAAATTTTATTTATTGTTATGGAACTGTAAGGTCTACATATAAAGGGAAAAAGTTACTGTGGAAAGCTGATGTGCACTCAGCTGATGCTGACTCGTGAAAGCCGTTCGCGTGCAGAGAACAAAGCAGTGACGACCATTGGCCCTTAGCATTCCCAGCACACCTGTGAGTGTCTTAAAGGAAGGGAAGTCTTTTGTTGCCCTCGCCTACCCTTTGCCGTATGAAGAGTGTTTTCCATGAAATAGGAAGATAGTACTTGGCATAGCATTTTCTCATTTTTTCATTCATTTTTATTTTGTCTTTGTAGATGTTACATTTGATCTCTGAATCTGAATAGTTTGTGGTCACAGTCCAGACTCCTCCGTGCAGCCCTGTGTGCTTTACATGTGAACATGTGAACATGGCAAGCAGACACCATCTGTGACCATAGCCTAGCTAAGATTTTGAAAGGGGAATTTTGTCCCCTAGATTTTCCCCCAAATAAACATTACTTTATTTCTAATAATAACTAAGACTTTTCCGGCTTCTAGGTCTCATAGGAAAGCTTGTAATAGCCAGAAGTATAATTTACCAGGGAAGAGTGTTTTAGAAATCACTCTGTTTTCAAGCAGTGAGCACTACATAATACAGTACTCTGTAAAGTGTTAGCTGTAAGTAAGCACAAAACACAGGTGAAATACCAAGGTGATTTTTCAGGCTATAATTATGGCGACCATAACCAAACCTCAGTCACCAAGGCAGGTAGTGTGAGAAATGAACACACCACTCTGAGGCTAATTAATTAATGGAATCCAAGAGCAAAGGCACCCTGTTTCTGTATCCTAGCCTTTATTTCTCTGTCCTGTGGATGGCTGGTCAGTGGGGAGGAATTCAGTGGGTGATTTAATCAACTGCAAACCATCGGCCCTGTCCCCAGAAGATGGGCCAGATTAGCATTACGCCATGCTCGTGCTCGGTCCATCTGAACACTGCACTAAGGCACTTCTGTCTCTAGTCCTTAGTAATCACTTTGAACTTCCAATCAATCTGTCTTCCACCACCATAACCCTGGGAGAAAAAACACGCTCAACAAGGTTGTCTTGGCTTAGGAGTTCCTGTGTCACCACTCTCAGCAACGGCAGTTAGCACACAGCAGAAAGAACTAAAGATTCCTGTCAACTGAAAGAACCAGAACAGTTCAGACGGAACTCCAGGTCTTCCCGCTGTCCCATCGGGATGACCCGTAGCAAACCAGTCCTTTGTGTGTTGAGGGCCGTTTGGTCACCTTGATTCACATCCATTCTCCAGTTATGTCAGACTACCTGTGGCCTTGTTCTTCATTGCAGTGTTGATCAGCTAGAGCAGGTGTCGTTGCTTATGATGTGTGAGTGGACACAAGCCACTGCCTGGCCTCTTTCTTCAGAGCTTGTCGTCTTTTTCGCTATATTAGACTTTGCAGTATGCCCAGAAGCTTTCCTTCATAAAATAGAAAGAAAAAAACATTTGGCTTATTTTTCACTGTAGCTAGTCTTTTATACAATAATCTTGTAAGAAAATTTCTTGAATTCTAAATATTACTCTTTCTAGATTTTTGAAATCAAAAATTTTCAGTAAAAAGTTTCTTACTTTATTTTATTATATTAGGTAGTAAAGATGTAGGGTTATTTACCATAACCTGTTCATTAATATCAGAAATTTACAATAGCATTTAAGACCGTAGGATTCTAGCATACCGTGTAGTACCCATGGAGTATTGTAGGAGCTCATTGTTCGAGATGAATTGCTTCTCATCTTGTTCTCCAGTTTCCATTATTGGTTTATTGCAGATTTGTATCCTGTGTCAAATTCAAGGTATTATTGATAAACCTTTTCAACCAGCAGCAAGAAGTTCAAACTTTTTCTGTCACGGTCACAGAAAACACAGTGTGTATATAACATTTATGTAGCAATAAATGTGCCATCTTTTTTCTAACACGGTAAACCAGTGAGTTTTTTTACACTCCTTTTCCCACAAAATAATGTGTTTTCATTCCTCCAGAAAGGCTCACACTGTTTTTCCTGTCTGTACTAACTTTGTACCATGTGCCTCTGCAGGACGGAGGGCTGTAGAGTTAAGATGACAGACATCCAGGCTGCACATGTCTCACCTAGCCCTCTACTTTTTTTTTTTCAAGCCTTTTCCGGAAGGTCACACAGCCATTAGTAGTATAGACAATCTGTGCTTGTAGATCTAGAAAAAAATGAAGACTCAGACTCAGATGAGACCATTCTAAATTAATATCTCTTAAAGCATTTTATTTTTTCACACTCCTTTTCTTACACATGGACCCCACAGTCAGAAAGGTTTTAACCCTTCCGTAATCTGGGAAAGGCAGCATTTGCTATTTATAGATTAAGAGTTCTTCAATTTGCTTTTAGCACCACACAGAAACACACATACACGTGCATGGTGGTGATGCAGGAGAGTATCACGTGAAGCCTAGCCCTTGAGACGCTGTCTTTTACCCGAGAAGTCAGGTCATCAGTCCTCTCATCTGCACATGTTGTTTCTTGGGGTAAATTCTGAAATTCACTGTTCACAGTGTGGCCCAGCGGAATATTTCACTTGTGGGATCTGGTAAAAGTAAACTTACGTAGTTTTGCTCTTGCACACCATAACTGAAAAGCTCCCTGCAAGAAGAAAATATATGATGCAATCTTGATATCACATCAGCCACCTCAGAGACGGGCAGGGGTGTAGAAACAGGAGCCCAGAAAAACCACAGCTCCAAGACCACATCATCAGAACAGGTGCGCACATGTAAAACCTTCCGGCAAAATGCCTTCTGCTTTCTCTTCTGTTCACATTTAATGGCTTCACTCTTCTGCCTCTACTAATTGTTATCTAGTTCATAGGTCTATACCATAGGAGAGTGAAAGAGAGAGTGTGTGTATGTGTGTGGTTTTGATATGACAGTTCTTGATTCAAATCCAAGTTCAACATTAAACCCATTTCTCTTTCCTTTTATTTTATTTATTTATTTGAGACAGCGAAAGAGTAAGTATGGGCTTGCCAGGGCCTCCTGCCGCTGCAAATGAACTCCGGACACATGAATTACTTCGTGCATCTGGCTTTACATGGGTACTAGGGAATCAAACCCAGGATATCAGGTTTTGTAAGCAAGTGCCTTTAACTGCTGAGCCATCTCTCCAGTCTTCAACCCATTTTTTTACCTGAAAAATAGGGCTGTGTTTAAGAGCTATGTGAGTACTGAATGACTCAGTGCATGCAAAGCACATAAGTACACTGTATTCTAACCAGCTCTCAGGATGATCTTCAGCCTCCTTGCTTCCGGGAGGTGAATGGTCAGCCCCAGAAGACATCTACCACCCTGGCAGGGACCTGCATTCTTTTGCAGCAGTCCAGTGAAGCGTTGCATTTCTTTGCAGTTTACATCAGTGGTCTATTGCACATGTTCCAGAAGAGCGAGCCAGAGGCTTTGCCAGCTGCACTGTGGTAGGCAGCTTTGTCAGTCAGGACTGTTAAGAAACTGATGCCCAGAGGGAGTTAGGAGTACAAACGGACTTGCTAGAAAGAAGAAAACAGAAGGGGGAGAGGACTCAAATAGGCAGGGATGGCCTTCAGACCATGGTGTAGATGTGACATCTGAAAAGAAAGGCAGCCTGGTGTGGTAGCACACACCTTTAATCCCAACACCTGGGAGGCTGAGGTAGGAGGATCGCTGTTGAGTTCAAGGCCAGCCTGGGACTACATAGTGAATTCCAGCTCAGCCTGGGCTAGAGTGAGACCCTACCTCAAAAAAAAAAAATGGGAGAAGGGAAGGCAGGAAGACCCCAAGAAAGGCCCGGTGACCCAGTGGAGTGTTAACACAGAGACTGCCCACTGCAGAGACTTTGCTGTCTGTGGTCAGGCCTCACGGGGGAAACTGGAGCCTATGTTTAACATCGCAGAAGATGCTGCAGCAGAGACACGGCAAATTGCAATTTACTCACTAGCTGGCCTTGAATGGAGCCTTTGAGGTGCACCTCCATCCATGTTTTTCACCAGTTTCTCCCTGTTACTTCCAATCCAACTGGCAAGAAAGACCAAGGGTCTTTTGAAGTCACTGGTAATAAAGTAGATATCAACAGGCTGATGGGTGTTAAAAATCTGCAGTCCCTTCCCTTCTGGAATATGCCATAGTCAGCGACACCCCCCCCCCCCAACACACACACAAGTCTGGAACAATGAAGCCTATTTTTACCTCTTGGGTGAATAAAATCTATGGACAAGTTTCTCTGGGTGCTGTGTTCAGTACTCTGGTGCCTTTGATTTGGTGATACTTCCTGCATGCTGGGTGTTGGACACGTCTCTGTGGATACCTGTCTTCCGCACACAGTGTCATTGCTTCTGGTCTTCCCATGTGAGTGCCTTTAGACCCACAGCTCTTGCCTCTGCCATGTTCTAGAGTATATTCAAAGAAGAGAAATATGCTTCCTGTGTTCTTTTTATTTCTCTCAGTTATTATCAGGGGACAACATGGGAAGAGTTGACTTAGACTCAGACCCTCTGAACTCATTGAATCTATGATTAGCAAAAAATTTAAAAATGCAGACACAGCCGGGTATGGTGGCACATGCCTTTAATCCCAGCACTTGGGAGGCAGATGTAGGAGGATCACCAGGAGTTCAAGGCCACTCTGAGACTACATAGTGAAGTCCAGGTCAGCCTGGGCTAGAATGAGACCCTACCTTGGAGAAAAAAAAAAAAAATCTTTCATCATTTACCCTTCTTTGTGTCTGCATTTATTATTATTTTTGGTTTTTCAAGGTAGGGTCTCACTCTAGCCCAGGCTGACCTGGACTTTATATAGTCTCAGGGTGGCCTTGAATTTATGGTGATCCTCCTACCTCTGCCTCCCAAGTGCTGGGATTAAAGGCATGCGCCACCACACCAGGCTGAAAGATTTATTTTAAGAGATGAGGTAAGAGAAGAAAAGCTCCCAAGCTGAGGAAGGGACTCACAGCTGGGAGAGAGAGGTCCCCAGGAAAACTCCACCTGCTGTAAATTAGGCATCCAATTATGATGAGTCTCATTGTCAAGTTCAAATATATGTGAAGGACCTTGATTTGGTGGGGTCAGGTGGAGAATGCAGACTCAGAAGGGCCTTGCCAAGGGTGGGGACAAGCCTGGGAAAAGTTGAGGAAGAACCAGGAAGCTGCCCTTTATCGTGCTCTTGCGTCAGGCGGCGTCCACATTCTCTGGGGCCCGCGTGTCTGGCTACAGAAGTTACCCTGCTCCTCACCTGTGTCAGAAGATAACACCACAGCACAACCAGGACTAAATGGCAAACCCAAAGCTGCTGGGATGGATGCTCAGTGGTGAGAAAATAAGATCAGAAACAAAACAACGTGGCCTGTTCTTGCTGCTTCTATTCAAACCAGTACTGGAAGTCCTAACCAAAGCAAATCCAGTGAGATAAAGAAGGAATTCAGTTGTCCACGTTCAGATGACACATTGAAACCCTAGTGACCAAACAACTGTTTGAGAACTAGCAAATTCAGTGGCTGGAGAGATGGCTTAGCAGTTAGGGCACTTGCCTGTGAAGCCTAAGGCCCCAAGTTCAACTCTCCACATCCCATGTAAGCCAGAAGCACAAAAGTGAGGCAAGTGCAAGGTCAAACATGCCCATTAGGTAGTTAAAGAGTCTGGAGTTTGATTACAATGGCTGAGGCCCTGGTGTGCCAATTCTCTCTTATTCTGTCCCTCTCTCTCTCTAAAAAAAAAAAAAAGAAAGAAAGAAAGAAGAAAGAAAGAAAGAAAAAGAAAAGAAGAAAAGAACTAGCAAACTCAGAAAAGCTTCAGGGTCCAAAGTCAACATGCAAACATCAGTCATACGTGTATCCACTAGCAGCTGTCAAGAAAACAATCCTCTCAATAGCCAGAAAACTGAAATATTAGCCAAAGAGGTAAAAGGTCCATGCTGTGAAAACTACAAAACATTGACAAAAGAAAATCAAAGAGATATAAGTAAATGGAAAAATAATGCTATGTTCGTGGTTTGGAAGAACTAATATTCCACGACACACACTTAATCTATAGAATCAATGCATTCCCTATCAAAATTCTAGAAATAAAGAGGGTTGGAGAGAGGGCTTAGCAGTTAAGGCAATTGCCTGCAAAGCCAAAGGACACAGGTTCTATTCCCCAGGACTCATGTAAGCCAGATGCACAAGGTGGTGCATGCTTCTGGAGTTCATTTGCAATGGCTGGAGGCCCTGACGCACCCATTCTCTCTCTTTCCCTCCCTCCCTCCCTGTCTCTTCCTCAAAATTTACATGGAACCACAAAAGCTCCCCAAATCTTTTGAGCAGGAAGAACTAAGCTAGAAGCATTGCTCTCTGACTCTTAAGGTATACCACAAAGCTGTAATAACGCATGAAGTCCTTGAACTGCCAGCCAGGCATGGGAGTTTGTATCTCTAGTCCTGCCACTCAAGAGGTTAAAGTAGGGGGTTTGCTTGCACCCAGCCTGAGTGACATAGACCGTTTCTCTCAAAACAACAGAAGGCTCAACAATGGAGTGCAAGTTTAGGACCACAAAACTAAGCAGAACTATGTCACTGTTTGACCCAACAACCCTACACTTCTGAGTAGATAGCTAGAGAGAATGGATCTCATGTGTGGAAGAGAATCGACACCCCTGTGTTTGTGGTGGCAGCATGGTCACAACAGCCAAGATGGGGAAAGCACCCAGGTAGCCATCAACAGCGAGATGCACCTATGTCAGCCTCCCAAGAGGAATTCTCATCATTTGTGACATGGATGAGCCTGGAGGACATTATGTGACGTGAAATAAGCCAGGAACCAAAACACACACCCGTCACGGTGAGCTAACATAGAATCTGAAAGGGTTGAACTTGTGGGTGGACAGTAGAAGTAGACAGAAGGATGTCACATGATGTTACTGGGAGACGTTGGCCAAAAATTTCAGATTGGATGAACAAGTCCGAGAGAGATCTACTGTACAAAATGCTGACTATAGTTAATAACGGCCGATTGTGTTTTTTAAATTAATTTTTGGTTAACATACAAATAATTGGTTTTCATTGTGAAATATTCATACATATTTATCATATTTGTCGTTTCTTAGTCCTCCTTATCCCTTACCTGCCCTGAATCATCCTCCTTTCTGTTTTCATAACAGATTCCATTTCCCTCTCCCATTTCCCCTTCCCCACCTTTTAAACCTCTTCCCTCTTGTCGTCTACTTTCTATGTTCATGACCTACATACACACACACAAACACACATACACACATGTTTTTCGAGGTAGGGTCTCACTCTAGCCCAGGCTCACCTGGAATTCACTCTATATATTCAGTTTTAGGCTGGCCTCCAACTCACAGCAATCCTCCTCCCTCAGCCTCCCAACTACTGGGATTAAAGGTGTGCACCACCACACCCAGCTCATTTTTTTTAAATTTATTTATTTAAGAGACAGAGAGAGAAAGAGGGCTGGAGGGCTGGCTTAGTGGTTAAGGCACTTGCCTTTGAAGCATAATGACCCAGATTTGATTCCCCAGGACCCACGTAAGCCAGATGCACAAGGGGGCACATGCATCTCAATTCCTTTGCAGAGGCTGGAGATCCTGGCTCATCCCCCCCCCTCTCTTTCTCTCTGTCAAATAAATAAATAAATACATAAAAATTTTAAAAAGAGAGAAAGAGGCAGAGAGAGAGATAGGGAGACAGAGAGAGAATGGGTGCACCAGAGCATCTAGCCAGTGCAAAAGAAATCCAGACACAGGCGCCACCTTGTGTATCTGGCTTATATGGGTACTGGGTAATTGAACCTGGATCCTTAGGCTTCTCAGACAAGTGCCTGAACCACTAAGCCATGACATTAGCCCTTCATTCTTTATATATGGGTAAAATTCCACTATATATATGTATATATATAATTTTATTTTTATATTATATATATTTATAATATTATTATTTTATATATGTTTTATCCATATATATTACATTTTCCATATCCATTCACCTGTTTTATTTTTTGTTTTGACATAGAAAGTCATGTGGCCTGGGCTGGCCATGAACTCACTATGTACCTGAGGATATCCTTGAACTTCTGATTCTCCTGCCTCAGCTTCTGAGTACTGGGATTACAGGCTGCTGCTCCCTGCTTTCCATTCGTCTACTGATGGCCACCTCGGCTGGTTTCGTATTGTGGCCAATGTGAACAGTATGGATTGAACATGAATGTGTGAATGTCTCTGTGGTACAGCATCTTGTGTTCCTGAAAATCACTAAGAAAATGGATTTCCAGGTATTCTCACTGTGGGAAAAAAAATGAGGTAAGTAACACACTCATTAGCGCAACTGAGCCATTTTGTGTACGTATTTTAAAACATTATGGCAAATGCAATAAAGATGTACAATTTTTACCTAACAAAATACTTTTGAAATATTTTTAGGATAATACAGGATTGAGCTTCCAAAGGTCTTAAACCATCGGAGACTTTGTTACCACTGTCTTCAATTCTTTGACTTGCTCATGGTTTCTTTGGGTGGGAAAAATCCCATTTTACTTTCCCTCTGGAGTTAAGGGGCCACCTCTGTATCTCTGAAGATTTAGCCTGAGGACCCCTCAGAGATAGCAGGAATTTTCTGGAAGCTTTAGCCAGACCATCTTCCTCCTGCTCTCTGGGTGAGGTCTTTCCTTCCCTGTCCCTTAGAACCTTCTTCCCATTCCCTCCCCACGAGCCCTGGTCCCTGCTGGGCCTCTGGTCAGCAAACAAGAAGGACTGCCTAGTCCTGAAGTATATCGCTTGTCTCAGTTTTCCTACCCTCTGGGGTAGTGTTCTCAGCCCTCCAATAATGAAGCCAGGGTATTGGCCAGCTCTGCCTCACACACGCAAGGAGGCGGTGGAGTGCAGGTGTGCGGGTCCCACTGAGGATGGCTTCCTCTCCCGGCCCATCTCGCCTCCATCCAAGCCTCATTAAGGCCTGACTGACTGAAAGGGCGGGTGCTTTCCCGTTCTTCCAGCACTGAGCTGTTGATCCTCGCTGATAACGCCGGCAGCTTGATCTCACCCAATCGGCAGAGATTAATTAGCTTGATTCCCAGGCATAAATCCCAATTAGGCACAGGAAGAAAGGAAAGAGAAGTACAAAGGAACGATTCTTCCTGAAGGGCCTCCAACCTCTGTCCAGGGTGGAGGAGGAAGGAGCAGGAAATTGCAGCAAGAGCCGGGTCTACATGGCCAGCACCTGAACGTGCGCTGCTCAGTCCAAACTTGGGCACCTGCCCATCAGTGCCACCGACTCTGTGGCCACCCTGTGGAAATGCACATCTCCTGTTTGCCTCCTCGCGGTCACAGGGTGGGTCCTGAGCAAGTGAGAAGCTTTGACATCCTGCCTCTAGGGCTTGCACGGCCACCAGGCCTGGGGATGCAGGTGGAGAATTCAGCTGCGATGTGTTGGGGTAAAGATCGGATGGGAGGAGATTGCTGCTCTGAGACTTGAGTAGAAACAGCTGGGGAATTATCCTGTAGTTCAGACATTTTCTAGAACTTTTCAGCCACTGTGGGGAGCTCAGCTAGAGGTAGAAAACACCTGTGACTTAATGGCTGTGAGCTTCAATGTCTCTTCTTTGAAATGGGAGTAACTGGGCTGGGAGATGGTTCAGTGGGTCAAGTGCTTACCATAAGCATGAGGACCTGACCTTGGATCCCCAAAACTCACATAAAATGCCAGTCATCATAGTGCACCCCTGTCGTTCAGTGGTGGCAAGTGGAGATAGAGTCTCTGGGGTTCACTGGCTAGCTAGTGCAACTGAATCAGTGAGCTACAGATGCAGCAAGAGACCCTGTCCCAAAGGTAAATTTTCCTCAAAGAATAAAACGTGGACAGTGATCACAGTACACTCAAAGTCAAGCACACCACACACAGACAGGAAGAAATAGGGACGGCTCATCTGTGCATTCTCACATCCTGATGCCGTGGGAGAGAACTGACTGAGAAGTCTGGGGTGTGTGGCGCGTAGAGGCGCTTAGCCCCTCTACTAGCTAGCATCTCTGAGGTAAGTCACAAGAGGAAGACATGGGGAGGGGCAGTTAGAGTGACTGGACCCATGCAGGTGAAAAGCATAGGATGCTTCTTATCTTTTGTCTAGTTCCCTGGAGACACAAACAACCTGGACGCCTCCTGAGAGAGAGGTCTTTTATAGGATTTAAACATTGTGGTTGGTCAAATTAAGCCCTCGGAACCTAGTGCCAGAGCTCATCTCTTCCTGAGACAGCCCCTAGCCCTAACCAACCAGCTGGCCCTCTCTTTCACCTGGGCCAAAAGACAGCCCACCAGCCCAAAGTTGTAAATACCTTTGCAAAGGGGATGACAGGAGCTTTCTGACCACTTGGGAACTTCCAGCTGTGTGTGTTTTTCCCTCCGCTGGGCCTGGGCTGGCTCAGCTCAGTCAGGCCCAGGCCCAGCTGGGAGGGACTCGGCCTAAGCCCTTATTCTCCACATCGGTTCTTTATCTTCCCCAGCTCCCTACATGGCAGGAGCTTCTTGAACTTTTCTCTTTTCTTTCCCCGCTTTTTCCCCCAGATCCCGCTGGTCACATGGACTCCTGAGCTACATGTGCCCCACATGGGCTTTTGGCCTTCAAGTTGTGTACATCTCTTCTCCCCACTTTGTTCCCCTTACCTCTCAGCCTTCCCCTTTCTGCACTCGTTGTAAAATCTGAATAAAATGCGGCATTTTAAAAATCATTCTCTTAAATCTGGAATTGCCAATTCTTTGGTTAGTTTGCAGATATGAACTCAGGGTTTGGGGTTCCAGGAAGCACCTCAGAACCCCAGTTTCCCTGTTACAGACAAACTGTAGAGATCACAAGCAGTGTGACCAGGGAGAGACAAGGGGCCCTGCTACAGAGCAGTGAGGACTCCCAGCCTGGGCCAAGTGCTGGGCAGAGAAGGCTACCTGCTAGACCTGCCCACCCTGAGTCCCCAGGGACTGTTTTTCCCCCAAGGTTAGGTCTTGCTCTAACCCAGGCTGACCTACAATTCACTATGTCATCTCAGAGTGGCCTTGAACTCATAGCAATCCTCCTACCTCTGCCTCCTGAGCGCTGATATTAAAGTTGTGTGTCACCATGTCCAGATTTCTTTTTAAGATATTTTTATTTATTTAAGAGAGAGAGAGAAAGGTAGAATGGGCGCATCAGGGTCTTTAGCCACTGAAAATGAACTCCAGTTGTGTGTGCCACCTTGTGCATCTGGCTTTATGTGGGTACTGGGGAATTGAACCTGGGTCTTTAGGCTTTGCTGGCAAGTGGCTTAACCACTAAGCCATCTCTCTAGCCCCCAGGTGACATTTCTGACGAGGAGGTGGTTAGAAAGCAGTGGCTCATGGATGAGGAGCTGGGAAGAAGCAAGACAAGCATTGGGTGTCCGCAGTGTCTCCAGGAGGTCAAGGCAGCATCATAGGATGGCAAAATGCCCTGTCCCATCACCACCTACACCTCTACCAAAAAGTATCCCTCACCTTCCTTCAAATCCCTGCTTGATGTCCTGATCTAAACTATGAGATAACAGGGCCATATGGACACTGACCAAGTGGACCCTTAAAGTTGTCCATAACCATTGCATCTAGAAGATGTGATTTGGAGCCATCACTCTACAAGTCCTGACTTGCACAGGTTTGAAGACCCTGTGGTGGGCTGCATGGGACTTGGGGTATAATACAGTGATGGGGACCCAGGGAGGATGGGACACAGATGAACCCAGATTGGCCTTGGGCTGTTATGGTTGAACTGGGTGGGTGGTGGGTGAGAGTTCTTCATGCTCGCCTTCTGAAAGTGCTCCAGACTTTCTTTCTAAGTGGCGGAGGGAAGGAAAGGGTAGGGGGAGGGTCCCTCCGCCATGCTTCCCTGAGTGCGTTGACAGGGTGAGTCGCTAATTTCTGCCCAGCCAGAGCAATGGGGCGCGTGAAGAGGCAGAAGGAACACCCGTGCCTCAGATTGCCGCATCCCTTGAGCACCAGCCATGCCTTAGAGACAGGTGACAGTGAAGAGACAGCACAGTTGGTAGAGGTGACATCAATTAGAGAAAGGTCATGGGGCCAGGACGATGGCCCCAGCAGTGGCTTGGAGGGGACACGGAAGCCCATTCTCTCCTTAAAGTGACCTGCTGCAGGGATTTCTGATGGACAAGGGAAGCTGGACTGTAGTCCCAGGGAGAGCAGATGGCTCACCCAGGGCCAGAAGAGGGCAGGCTACCAGAATCTTGCAGAACATTAGAGGCTCTCCAGAGGTCCCAGGAGGTGAGGATGAGGACAAACTCAGGCCACTTTCTGTCCCAACACTCAGCAGAGGAAGGGCTGTGTCCAGGTAGAGTACTTGGGAGAGGGCCGTAGGGTGGTATGTCCAGATCTGCCCTGGGAGGCAAAAGATGACAACGTGTGCGTGTGTTTGTGTAAGAGAGGGGGAGAGACTGCATTCTAGAGGCAGAGGATGTCAGTGTGTGTGTGTGTGTGTGTGTGTGTAAGAGGGAGGGATAGACTGCATTCTAGAGGCAGAGGATGTGTGTGTGTGTGTGTGTAAGAGGGAGGGATAGACTGCATCCTAGAGGCAGAGGATGTGTGTGTGTGTGTGTAAGAGGGAGGGAGAGGGAGAGACAGACTGCATTCTAGAGCAACTTAGATGATGTAAAGTGCTTGGGGGGCCTGAGAAGGCCAAATGTTTAATATTTGGAGAAGAGACTGTCTAAACAAAGCAATTAGAAGGCTCCTTTGTAGTGATATGAAAGAGATGGATTGCTCCTGACATCAAAGGACAGCAGATACAATGGGGATGAGCCAGGCCAAAGGCCTCCGGGTTGGAGAGGGCTGTTCCCTTCCCGCAAGGGCAGGCGGCTACAAGTGCTTTGAAGCCCCCCAATAAAACTTGATCCCACTCATTTACCACACTTCCTGAAACTTCACCGGAGGAAGCTCAGTATCCCTTAAAGCCACTTTTCAGAAAGAACATTTGCCACCAAGCCAGAGAGAGGCTTGCTTGGGCCCGCCCTTCCCTGTTTGCCCCTGGGAAGAACTGGGTGAATATTTTACAGACAAAACCAAGCTGGTGGGAGGGAGGCCAGTGTTCTGCCCCAGCTGCACAGCAAACCTGCGGCTGATGACTCCACACTTGTCTAACCTGCCCGTGAGGTTCACCCCCACTTCCCCAGCTGTGACTGTGACGTCAGTGGTATTGACCAGTGTCTTCCCAGTTACAAACCAGACAATGGCCTTGGGGAATGGGCTAAATAATAAGGACCTGGCTTCTGGTGCTCTCCAGCGTGAAGGTGCTCTGGAGCGTATCAGCAGGGACATTCACGCACACCATGGTAGCAGCCACAAAGATGAGGAATCAAGTCAATAATTTTTGTTGTTTTTTCGAGGTAGGGTCTTACTTTAGCCCAGGCTGACCTGGAATTCACTATATAGTCCCAGGCTAGCCTCAGACTCGCAGCAATCCTCCTACCTCTGCTTCCCAGGTGCTGGGATTAAAAGTGTGTGCCACCACGCCCGGCAATAATTGTTTTTAATTGAATGCCTCTGTGAGTACCAAAGAGCTCTAGAAATCCAGTTATCTGGGTCTTGCAGTCCAGATTTGGGTTTTTGTTGTTGGGTGTGAGTGTATGTGTGTGTGTGTTGCATTGCCAGCTTTCCAATGACCTTAAACAAGTCACTTAACTTCACTGGGCTTCTGTTTTCCACCTTTGTAAATTGTTGGGTAAAGGACTGGATCCAGGCCCTAGAGGAGAGCCACAGACGGCTTCTCCCTCTGATGTCCCCCTTTGACTGGGGACAGAGCCAACTCCTTCCCTCCCTATCAAAGGCCAAGCCGCTCAGACTTATCCAGGGCCCTGCCATTGTAAGAAAGTTTTCTTTGTGTTCTGTGGGCTGTTGCAATATTTGTTTTGCTTGTCTCCCCTGTGCTTCCTACGCATGCGCCCTTTGTTTCTCTTGTCCATCTGCCCTGACCTCATCTTGAGGTCCTCAGTTGCTGGAAAGGCCACATTTGTATCAATAAAAATAAGACCACCAGGCTGGAGAGATGGCTTAGCGGTTAAGCGCTTGCCTGTGAAGCCTAAGGACCCCGGTTGGAGGCTCGATTCCCCAGGACCCACGTTAGCCAGATGCACAAGGGGTCACATGCATCTGGAGTTCGTTTGCAGTGGCTGGAGGCCCTGGCGCGCCCATTCTGTCTCTCTGCCTCTTTCTCTCTCTGTTTGAAATAAGACCACCACCGAGTGGGTTGCTGGGTGAGGCTGGGAGTAGCCTGGGCAGTGTGAGAATAAATTGGAGTCTTCCTTTGATTTTAGACCAAGACCAGAGACACCCATGGCTCTGTGAGACCCCAGTCCTGGGAGGGAAGGGTGCTCAGGCTGTCACCCCAGCCCCTCAAGTCCAGAGCGGCTGTCTGTCTGTCTGTCTGTCTGGAAGGAAGAACACAGGCTAGACAAGGAGTCTTCAGGCCAGAGGTGCTTTTCAGGACTCTGGGGTGAGGGAGGATGAATTACTAACATTGGATTTGTTTTCCCAGGCAGGCTCCCTGTAGACCTAAGCCTTGTGTTGGGTGCCGCTCGGTATCCCCACAGATCCCAGCTGCGCAGCTCTTCTCCGCAGGGTCCATGGGCTCTCTAGCTTCCTTCTACCACATTTGACCTGTGGCACCAAGGCGCCCCCTGCTGTCAGAAGTTGTAGGCCAAGATTGGGAAATGTCCAGGCTCACTGGGCTACAAACTTGGGGGACAAAAGGTCAATTCAAGCCGGGCGTGGTGGCGCACGCCTTTAATCCCAGCACTCGGGAGGTAGAGGTAGGAGGATTGCCGTGAGTTCGAGGCCACCCTGAGACTCCATAGTGAATTCCAGGTCAGCCTGGGCTAGAGTGAGACCCTACCTCGAAAAACCAAAAAAAAAAAAAAAAAAAAAAAAAAAAGGTCAATTCGAGAAACTTCCCCAGGCTGGCAGCTCAGTTGGTAGAATGAGTGCCTAGCATGCACGAAGCCCTGGGTTCAATGCCCAGCACTCCATAAACCAAGTGTGGTGGTGTGCACCTGTAATCCCAGCCCTCAGGAGTAGAGGCAGGCGGATCAGAAATTCAAGGTCGGGCTGGAGAGATGGCTTAGCCATTAAGGTGTGCTTGCCTGCAAAGCCTAAGGACCTAGGTTCAATTCTCCGGGTCCTACGTAAGCCAGATGCACAAGGTGGCACATGTGTCTGGAGTATGTTTGCAATGGCTAGAGGCTCTGGCATGCCCATTCTCTCTCTTTCTCTGTCTTTCTCTTTCTCCCCCTCTGTCTGTCTCAAATAAAAAGAGAAGAAGTGGGGCTGGAGAAATGGGTTAGTGGTTAAGGCATTTGCCTGCAAAGCCTAAGGACCCTGGTTTGATTCCCCAGGACCCACATAAGCCAGATACACAAGGGGGTGCATGTGTCTGGAGTTCATTTGCAGTGGCTGGAAGCCCTGGTGTGCCCATTCTCTCTTTCTCTCTGCCTCTTCCTGTCTCTCTCAAATAAATAAATTAAATATTTTTAAAAAAGAAGAAGAAAAAGTTCAAAGTCATCTTCAGCCATATAGAGTTCAAGGCCAACCTAGGGTACATGAGATCCTGTCTTCTTGGCCTGTCAGAATTAGCCCCAATTTGCCTATCTGTTCCACCCACAAGCATGCCTTGTGCACCCCAGCACCTGTCCCATCTTTTCTCCAAGCCTGTGGGTCTCAAGGGGAGGCCTTGCTGTCATCACGGCGACCCAGCTCTAAGTGAGAAAGTAGAGAGGCAGTATGGACACATGGGTGGCAGGTCCCATCAGATGCTTTCTCCAGTCCCCATTTGCCATGGGGACCAAGCCACTGCCACGACTGTGCCTGGCCTGGTTTCCTTGTGCCTTACTCCCCATCTGCTACCACTAAGACCAAATCTGGTTGCCTACTTTTTTTCCATTCCCTAAGCAGGCCCTTCCCTTCAAGGGGGTGTGGTCTTGGGGCAGCAAGCCAGGGTCCCTCACTGAATGACCACAGCAAACTCACCAGGAGACTTGGAGCCACAATGTTCCAGTCCAAAGCAGGATTCAGCCTACCAGAATATTCCACTGCCTTTAAGATAAGAATAATTTAGAATTAGAATTAGAAAACATGATTTCACATACTTTTACACTAACACTCATAAAATAGAACACCAAATCTTTTGATGTGATAAGAGACCAGTAAATTTCTAACATGGCCCTGGTGGGCGGCTCTGATGCTGGTGAAGTCCAGATTCCTTGGCATGAAAATAGCAATTTACGGGTCTTCTTGGGTAGTCTGGTGGGGGATCTCTTGCTTTTTCTTTAGTAAAAGTATATGATGTTTAAGTTGCTGCAGAACAACAGAACCATGGCCTATACTTCACTTCTTACAAAATGTATATACTTTGGGCTGTTTCTTGGCAGGTTTTCTTTTCTTTTTTTCTTTTTTGGTTTTTGAGGTAGGGTTTCACTGTAGCTCAGGCTGACCTGGAATTCACTATGTAGTCTCAGGGTGGCGTTGAACTCAAAGCGATCCTCCTACCTCTGCCTCTCGATTCCTGGGATTAAAGGCGTGTGCCACCACGCCCGGCTCCTTGCCGTTTTTTGACCCTGCATGAATGCGGGATAGGGTAGCTGTCTGTGCAGAATGTGTGAGGTAGTAATATACCCCACAACCTCTGGTGACCTCACCCTCTGGTGGCCACCACCTTAGCAGGTTGTATTTCTCTCTGGAACCCTGACTTACATTCCTCTGTTCTTAGCCTATTCCCAGATCAGTGTTGGGACTCTGTTTGGAGCCTCCCTCTCAACATGTCTTCTTTCTACAGGCCACCCCTCTCACGTGGACCCGGCCATAACAAAGTGCCCAGACTCATGACCAAACAACCAAATGACAGGATCGATGGTCACACCAATCTGGAAGCACCGAGTCCAAGATGTGTGTGACTACAGGTTGGTTCCTTATGTGGCTGTTTTAGGCTTGTAGATAACATCTGGTGTCTTCACATGGTCTTCCCTCTGTATGGGTTTAGGTCCTAATCTCCTCTTTTTTTAACTTTTATTTTTTTGGCATGTGTATGTGTGTGTGATGTGTATGCATGTGTGTGTTTGTGATGTGTGTGTATGTGTGTGATGTATGTGAATGTGCGTGCATGTGTGTGATGTGCACACATGTGTGTGGAGGCCAGAGATCGACATTGGGTATCTTCCTTGATTACTTTTATTTTTACTTTTTTTTCTGTAATTTTTTTTTAATGAGAGAGAGAAAGAGAGAATTGGCATGCCAGAGCCTCCAGCCACTGCAGTCAAACTCCAGACACATGTGCCAGTTTGTACGCATGTGCGACCATGCACGCTTGTGTCACCTTGTACGCCTGGCTTACATGGGACCTGGAGAGTCAAACATGGGCCCTTAGGCTTCACAAGCAAGTGCCTTAACCACTGAGCCATCTCTCCAGCCTGCTTTTATTTTTTGGGACATAGTCCCTCACTGAACCTGGAACTCACTGATTAGGCTAGCCAAGACAAGCCAGCCGGTCAGCCCCAGGGCCTCGCTTCTCCCCACCTCCTCAGCACTGGGACGACAGGCGTACACCACTACACCCTGCATGTTAGGTGGGCAGTGGCACTAAACTCAGGTTCTCATGCTTATGGGCAGGTGCTTTACCCACTGAACTATCTTCCCAGCCTTCGTCCCAATCTCTCTCTCTCTCTTTTATCCTTATTTTTTTGTTTTTTTTGGGGTAGGTTCTCACTAGCTTAGGCTGACCTGGAATTCACTCTGTAGTCTCAGGATGGCCTCGAGCTCACAGTGATTCTCCTACCTCTGCCTCCTGAGTACTGGGATTAAAGGCGTGTGCCACCATGCCCAGCTCCAATCTCTTCTTTTAATTTTTTTAAATAAATGCCTTATTTATTTATTTATGAAAGAGAGGAAGAGAGAGAGCAAGGAAGAGGCAGATAGAGAGAGAGAATGGACATGCCAGGGCCTCTAGCCACTGCAAATGGATTCCAGACACATGTGCTACCTTATATAGCTGGCTTTAGGTGCGTACTGAGGAATCAAACCTGGGTCCCTAGGCTTCACGGGCAGATGCCTTAACTGCTAAGCTCTCTCTCCAGCCCCTAATCCCTTCTTAATAGGACACTAGTTATCCTGGATTGGAGCCCAGTGACATTGTTTTTATTTACTTGCCTCTTTAAAGACCTCTCTCTGGAGCTCAGCAGTGGAACACTTGCTCAGCATGTGTGAGGAGGGCCTGGTTTTTTCCCTGTAGGGAGGAAAAGAAAAACAACAAACAAACAAACAAAAATCCAATCTACAATGTCACACACGACACACCCACCACCTGTACACACTGAAACAGTGTCCAAACTACAGGTCGCAAACTTGTAGGAGGTGACCATTTGCAAGTCTCAGGTGACAGCGTGGCGAGGGGTGCAGGTCAGGATGGTTGGGACACATGGAAGGTAGGGGAGTATTGCTCATGAGAAATGGGGGGCTCCAGTGGACCAGTACCGGGCCTGCTGCACCATTCCCTTCAAGGCCAACCTGCTGCTTGAGTCTGTGGGTACAGAGCAGCTCAGAGGAACAGGAAACCCCAACTGAGTGTCTGGTGAGTCCTGAGACAATGGCACAGAATAAGTGTCCCCCAAACCCCCCCCAAATGCAGAGTGAGACATCCACAGAACAGAAAGTTCTCTAGCAGAATCTCAGGTGACGGTGACGATGGCTAAGCTGTCTTTGCAGCTGTCCTTCTTACCACTTTTGTGTTTTATTTTTATTTATTAATGAGAGAAGGAGAATGGGCACGACAGGGCCTCTAGCCACTACAAATGAATTCCAGAGACACAGGCCACCTTGTGTATATGGCTTACATGGGTTCTGAGGAGTCAAACCTGGGTCCTTAGGTTTTGTAGAACAAGTGTCTCAACTTCTAAGCCATTTCTCCAGCCTGCCAAGAATGCATTTTAAAGAAACCTTCCGGGACCCATGGAAAGGGCATCTGGAGTCTTCCTGGTAAAGATGAGCTGCGCAGATGTTGAGGTTCTGATTGTATTACAAACTGAGTTCCCAGCACCAGGCTCAACCCCATCACCACTTCCATGGTATGGGGGAGGGGGAGCTGATATTATTCAGGGATGGACAGGAAGGCTGCTTCAGAACCCCCTGCCACCCGGTGTAATTATAGAACAAACAGCTGGCCTCTGCCACAGTGACCACTGGCCGGCACATGACTCTCAGCCTGGCACACGGTGACATTCTCTGAGAGTATCTGCTTGGCTTGTCTTCCTCCTGCATCTTCAAGGCTGCCTTTCCAGGGTGCCCTTGGCTTTGGAGACCAGAACCTTGCTGTTTCTTGGCAACAAATTGTTTTTCACATTTCTAATTTTATAGAAGCTCTGGCAATGTGTCACCTGGGGGATCAGAGTGACTGTGAAGAACCTTCCAATGTCCCCCAGGCAGGGGCCCTGTCCTGGCAACAACCCCAGAGCAACTGTGAACCCCAAATGCCACCAAGACCCACTCTGCAAGCCTGCTTCCCAGATGACTGACAGCAGGACAGAGGCACAGGTTGTCACAGCATGGCCTGCATGAGGACCAGAGTACTTCCAGACCCAGGTCCCCACACAGGCAGAATCAGGGTGGCACTGCTTTGCAGGTGTGCGTGGAGTTCAACAGAGATGGAAGTTTGCAGGAAAAGGGTGTGCTAGGGAGAATTCTTGGTATCCATTTTCAGGAGAAAAGGGAAGAAGAGAAAGGACCAGAAGAGAGGGAAGAAGGAAGTGGGAAAGAAAGGAGGCAGGCATAGGCAGATGGAGGCATCAGGCCCAGTGGCCCAGCAAGAGCTCAGCAGGACTCTGAGCACACTGACTCACCTCCTGCACCTCCAGAGAGGCAAGGGAATGGGGCCTTTCTGCTCCGTCAATCAGACATGGGGTCTGGTTCCCTTCAGGGCCTGTGAGCAGCACCCGGCAGCTGGAGGAGAAGGGTGGGTCCTGCCTCCCTGAGGCGAACAACCTAAACTGTGTCATAGCCTCCATCTTTCTTTTATTTCATTTCATTTTCTTTGTCTTAAATCTGCAAACTTAAAAGAAAAAAGAGAGAGAGAACTGAAAATTCAACCACATCAAATCATTAAACCTACTGCGGTAGTTTCAATGTAAAATGTTCCCTCCATAGTCTCATGTGTTTGTGACTAAATCCCTAGCTGGTAGAGCCTTTGGGAGGTGGAGCCTTGCTGGAGGAGGTGTGTCACCATGGGGGGGACCTTGAAGTTTATTAGTCCACTGGGTATTCAGAGTCCAATCACTCTTGCTGCTGCCTCCCAGCTGATGTGACAAGCTGTGATGTTCAGCCACTTCCCTGCCCTGCTTGCCCTGCCCCGATGAAGCACCCTCTTGTGACTGTAAGCCAAATAAATTCTTTCCTCCCATCAGCTGCTTGGAGTCGGGTGTTCTGTCCCAGCAACGAGAAGGCAAGTGCTACCCTAACCATTTTAAAGGGTGGCTCGTGGCATCTACTGTAAGGTTTGGGAGTGACCAAGACCACAGAAACCACGCAGACAAAGATGGGAGCTTTTTTTCGGGAAAAGCACAAGTTGCCAGGACTGACTCTGAAGAGCGGAGCACAGCCAACCTGAGATTATTCCAGATAATGGGCTTTGTAGGGCTCTTCAGTTGGGGGAAGGTGAGGAAGGGAAAAGTTGAAAAAAAAAAAAAGGTTTCTTTAAGGGAGATCTAAGATAGCCAGGGTGTGACACCAGAACAGTGACCTTACAAGATAAGGGGGCAGGAAATCATGATGGGGGGCATTGTTAGGCAAGGAAGGGATAATGGCTGGGCAGCTTCTTGAGGCATGTGGATAACCTACTTCCTTATGTCTCTGTCACATGCTGACTCCATTTTGGGAGCCTGTCACAACCTAACATCTATGACGTTGGCTATGTTGTGTAACCACAACCAACATCAACTTTCAGATGCTTTCGCCCACCCGATGGAAATGCCATTCCTACCCAGTAGTCATTCCCACTGTACCCTCCCCAGTCCTCAACACACACCGCTCTGCATTGTATCTCAACGCCTTTGCCAGTCCTGAGTGTATCCTGAAGGTAGAATTCATATGCTCCGTGGCCTTTCTATTAGGTATACAGAGTGCGGAAGGGTTACCGAAGTCGAGACTCCATCCCCACTGGGGTGAGACATCTCAGTGATGTAGCTGTTTTGGGGTCAGTCCTGTTAGTAATCCCCATACCCCTGAAACCCCAGTGGACTCACCGGTTCACCAAGACAGACTTGCGTGGAATTGTTACTGCGGTCTGTCGTTGGTGCCCTATCTAGGCTGAGTAAGTGTTTGTTCAGGTCTCCACAGATAAAATCCGCACAACAGGAAGGATCTGCGGGTCTCTCCCAAGGCCGCTGTGCCATGTGACCTTCCCAGCAGCCCCGAGAAGCTGGCGAGGATCGGGATTTGGGGTTTCCTCCTTGATGTGCAGTGTTCTTGCTTCAGTTTTCTTTCCCCTGATGATGTGTGATATAGCACCCGTCACTTCCCAGTGTTGTGAACCTTCTCTGTGTCACTGAGGTCACCAAGGGCTGATGTTGGGGAGGGGCTGGGGAGAGGTTCTTCAAACATCTTTCAACCTAGCTGGGGAGGCAGACCAGACCCCCCAGGCAGTCTGCTTCATGACTGGTGATCTCTCCTTAGTCAGAGGAGAGAGCCCCATTCTTGTGGAATTATGGGTGACCTATGTGAATGGTTATTCATTTTAGAGCCCCAAGGTTAACCTCAGCCACCCAATGAATATTCACCAATGAAATAAAGAACATTACTGTTTGCTAAGGAGTGAATATTTGTTTGCCAGCCCCCATCACCCATCTATGTGACCCGAGCCTGTGGGAATGAGACTTGCCCCTCATCAAAGAGCCCTCAGAGACCCCCGATCCCTTCTCCCAGGTGCGCTTGCACAATGAGTCAGACACCTTGATCTTGGACTGCTCAGCCTCCAGAGCTGTGAGCAGTAAACCTCTGTAGTTCTTGGACCATAACCTCATCTGTTTTTTGGAGCAGCCCCAACAGACACAGGAATCTGACTCCAAAAATCGAAGCAGGGCCCAGTGAAGGAAGGAAGAGGGATTGGGCACAGGCTGTCACCCCTTGTCATGGGGTGCTAGACACCCTCTATGAGATGTTTCTCAGGAACAGCTCTGCAGACCCAAGGACTGAGACCAACATTGCTTGTCTTTTCCCCAGCACCCTCCCCCCTCCCCGCCGTCCCCGAAACATCCCAGCCTAGTGTGGGCACTAAGGAAATACGCAATGAACAACAGAGGATGCTGAAGAATGCCTGCCAGTGACCTTGTAGCTTGAAAACAGTATATGCTGAGTTCTTTGTAAAGCTCTTCCCTTACAATCAGGATGAGGGGTGAGGGTCTATTCTCTTTCCGACGGCCCAGAGAACTGTGCAGGCCAGGAGGAGCACGCTTCAGTGAGCAAGCACACATGGCCAGCGCTTAGCGTGGCTGCAAAGCAAGCCAGGCGGCGCGGCGCCGTGCTGGTGGGCGGGCCCAGGCTAATGTAGGTGTGGCCTCGTCTTGCCGAGCTGCCCTGAGCGCTGGGTGCTTCAGGCAGGACCCAGGCCCAAGGGCTTGTTGGTTTCTTACTCCTCCCTGGCCATGTTGTGCTTCCCCTTCCTCAGTTGTCGTCAAGAGTGGATCCTCTGCTACGGCTGGGTCAGGGAAGTGGGACATAGCTGGCCCTGGGGAGGTGGCCATCGCGGGGGAGACGTGAGACACGCTGCTCACTTCCCTCTCCTTGGGTCCCTGCGGGCAAGGATAGCCACGAATGCAGCCCAGCACAAAATTGTAAGCCTACTTAAAACATCATGAGAGGGTTGTGTTTTTGTTTTTATTTTTTTGTAACGCAATCGCGTGGTTGTCAAGAATGAACTGTGTGGATGAGAGTGTCTTGTCACAATGTTCAAAGGGTGAGTCTAGGGCTGGGGAGATAGCTTCATGGTTAAGGCACTTGCCTGCAAAGCCCAAGGACCCAAGTTTCATTCCCCAGTACTCACATAAGCCAGATGCACAAGGTGGTGTATGTGTCTGGAGTTTGTCTGCAGTGGCTAGAAGCCCTGATATGCCCATTCTGTGTGTGTGTGTGTGTGTGTGTGTGTGTTTGTGTATAATATAAACAAATGAAATATAAAGAAAAAACTCGGTTGAGTCTAAAGCAAAGGGCTGGGGAGTTGGCTCAGTGGGTGAAGTACTTGCCATAGAAGCATGAGTTTGGATTCCCAGAATGGCTGTGACATGCTGGGTGTTGAGGCGCACACCTGCCGTCCAGAGTTAGGGTGGTTGAGACTGGAGGATCCCTGGGGCGCTCTGGCTATTAGCGCTAGGTTCATGAAGAGACCCCATCTCAAAACATAAGGTGGAAAGCAATCAAGGAAGATCAGGCATCAACTCTGGCCTCCACACACGCGCCTATCCACAGGCAAACACACATGCACCACACGCACATGCACGCACACACATGAAAAATAAGGGCTGAAGAGGTTCTTGAGAGACAGTTGATCATGAGTCCTGGGCAGGCTTCAAAAGGACACCGAGGCATATGTGTGGGCATGGCAGGTGGCTTAGGGCTCGGAAAGAGAAAGACCCAAGCAGGGAAGTTGGCAAGAGGCCCAGGGGTGGCCAAGTGCCCACATCTCTACCCGAGCAGAACTGGGCTGGGCCTCTGCTTGTCTGAGGGGTGTCTTGAAGGCCTGTGCTTTGGGGAAGGGTCGACAAGCCATGGCTGGAGGTGAAGGCCATCTTGGCCTTCCAGGAACCCCCCTGGAAGTGCCCTTGCCTGAGTTCATTCTAGTGGATCCTGCTATGGCTGGAAAGGAGAGGAACTGCGGCAGGAAGTGGCGAAGAGAGACTGCTCCCCAGGGCAGGCAACTTGAGGGCGAGGGTGGCAAGGAAACAGCTGTGTATGCCTCCTTTTTTTTCTTTTCTTTTTGGTGCCTCCTTCCCTGCTTCCGTTCTGCTGTCTGCAGGGAGGGGCGCACACCCTGCCAGGCTCTTCCTGCAGGATGTCTGCTCCACGCCCATACTGACCCAGGTAGTTTTCCCAGTCAGGAGAGAGGGAGATAGTTTGTGACTTTGTTTAGGACTGAGGGCGAGGCAGCAGGGCAGGGGAGGGGAGGGACACAGCTGCAGGCCTGGGCCCCAGCCAAGCCCAGGCACTTCCTGAGCTCTGCCTCCTGCCCCAGCCCCACCAGGCCCGTCCCTCTCAGCGTTTCCCACTCTGGAATCTCTCATCTCCTGGTCATGGGCCTCTTAGCTTCCACCTCAACTGAAACCAAGACTGGACCAAAATCTTGGTGGCTCATAAATGGGTGGCCTCACTTCTTAGGAAGCTCTTGCCTGGACTTCTTTCTTCAGGCTCCAAAGACATGACATGGCTGCCTTCATTTGCAGAGTTAAGCTTTCAGGAAAAATAATGATTCATAAGTTCTTCAGGGAGAAACAGAGCCTGCCCCACAGGACGCTATGATGTAATAGGTTTAGAGTAACGTGGCTGGTTTAGTCTGTGTGTTTTCCCTTTGATCTTGTGCAGTGAAGTCACCAGGAACTCCCTGAGAGCCTCATTCCACACACTGAGTTATAGTTAGTGCCCAACACAACCATTTGCCTCTTTGCGACATCTGAAAGTATGTGTTAAAAGATGTTTAAAATATCCAGTGGGGGTCACCTGAGGAGGTGCAGTCAGAGTTCCCACTGGGTCTTCGTAGCTACTTCTGGGCCTAACGGGCAAATGGAGTGATCAGCTAGATGTGACCGGCTCATTCTCTTCACTGGTACAGTCATGTACTGCACGAGCATTGGGAGTTCAATAGCGGGAACTGTGGAAGGCCAGTCCATGCAAAAACTAGCTTTCAAGGACTGGGTGTGGCTTGCGGCATCAAGCCCTGACTCCTGGGCTTAGAGTCGAAGAGGCTTTGACCTGGTCACAACTCATCTTTCCTGCCCTATCTCTCCCACTCACTGCTTCTTGTGGGCTGCTTGTATTCATATTGTAGTCATCCAGCCTCCACACCTTTTCCCCACCGTGACAAGCAAAACATGTCTCCTCTTTCCCAGTGCCCATGTCTGAAAAATAAGTCCTGCTAGTTTTTTTTTCATTTCTTTCTTTTTTTTGGCTCTCAATGAAAATACCACCTCCTTACTGGCTATTGTAGTTTTCTTTTCATTGCTGGGACAAAACATCCGACCAGAAGCAGCTTCAAGGAGGAAAGGGCTTTACTTCAGCTTTACCGTCTCAAGGGGCAGTTACATCACAGCAGGAAAGCACGGCCCGAGCTGGAAGCTGTCATATGTGTCAGGAGAAGTAGCCTGAGTAGGCTGGGCTTGGAACTGGGCTAATAAACCTCAGGCCTCCCCCAAGTGACACACCTCCTCCAGCAAGGCTCACACCTCCCAAATTGCTACCAGCTGGGGACCAAGTATTCCAAACACCTGAGGCTATGGGGGACATGTCACATTCAAACCCTCACACTAGGCATGGTGGTACATACCTGCAATCCTAGCGCTAGGGAGACTGAGGCAGGAGAATTGAAAGTTTGAGACCAGCCTGGGATTCATAGTAAGAGTTTCACCCACATTCCCCACAGAGCAGATGCTGCCTCCTTCAAGGGCGCTTCCTGGAGTCTTGGGTTTGTGGTCACCATCTTACTGGTTCCACATCCACCATTTTTGCTTTCCCATGAGCAATTGCTGTCATTAGCCACTTGATCCACAGTGATCCTAAATGATGTAGCGTGGGCTCTGGAAATTTCAGACCTAGTGATGTCCTCTGTACAAGGTCACAAAAAGATGTAAATCAAACAATCAGGTTCGTTAGTATGTAATTACAGGGAAGTGTGGGGAAGGAAGAGCACATAGCTCTGTTCTGTGAGAGCTTACCCGGAGACTGGGAAATGAAGGAGAGGGTAGAAAGATGTTCCCAGGAGAGATGGGGTCAAAGGGGGGGGCTGTTTCAGGAGCACCTGGGGGCTTCACAGGGCAGCAACCAATAAGATCTGTGTTTCAGAATGAGGACCCTGGCTGTGATGTGGAGACTGGAGTTCTCAGTCACAGCTTCATCGGGATCGCCCCTGGCCTCATCTATAGACCACAGATGGCCCATTCCAGACATAGGGAAGGACCAGTGGTGGGGGGAGGGGGCAGTCTGAGTCCTTGCTGTGGGCCATCCAGGAGAGGCGAAGAATGTGGTTAGCAACACGGGACATGGACAGGCTGGAAGGACATTTAGGAGATGGAATCTACAGGGTTTCTCTGGGCACTCCCATGAGACCAAGGGGAAGTCTTAGGTTTCGGGGATTCACAGTGGAGAACCAGGAGGGATAGTTCCTTGGATCTAAGACTTTATTGTAATGGGAGAGAGGGAAAAGGGGGGCTGAGAGAGAGAAAAGGGTGAATGCATGTATTAGAGAGAGCAAGGAGGATAGAGAGTGGAGAAAAGGGGAGATTGCACACACCTGAAGCAAGAGCACCAAAAAGAGGGAGTAAGGACAGCAGGGGGGGTATGGAGAGGAGAGATACTACTGCCTTGTTTGGGAGGTGTGGACTGGGGGAAGGTGGCCCTCCCTCCTCTCAGCACAGAGGCATCCTTAACTACCATACCAGGAGGTAGTCAGTCCACCCTAGCCTGGCCAGGTGATTATAGAGAGGGACGGGAAAGGCAGAGAGCTCTAAAACTAACAGGAAGGGGGCTGGAGGGTTGGCTTAGCAGTTAAGGTGTTTGCCTGCAAAGCCAAAGGACCTCAGTTTGATTCCCCAGGACCCACCTAAACCACATGTACAAGGTGGCGCATGTGTCTGGAGTTCGTTTGCAGTGGCTGGAGAACCTGGTGTGCCCATTCTCTCTCTCTCTCTCTCTCAAATAAATAAATAAAACTTAGGTTTAACAAGGACAAGTGAGGTTGAGCCTGTGTGGTTTGTATAAATAGACAGGAGGGAGGCATAGAGCACGAACCAGGGCATGGGTGCAGAAGGGGTGTTGGGGTTTTCTCAGGGACTCCCGAAGTTCCTTTGAGTATTCATGGTAGATGGGGGAGCAGGCTTTGCCAGGCAGCAGCCTCCACTAGATGCCTCCCACCCAAGCTGCTGCACGGACCCAGAGAGATGGTATGGCCCAGAGGAGGGACGCACAGTCCTTTGGGGCCCATCATGGTCAGAGGACCAAGCTGCCCCTGGGGAAGTGGCACCTCAATGTGGCAGTCAGCTGCTTCCAGGCGGCTTCCCGGCAGGGAGTTCCTGAGCCCTCAGAAAAGCTGCCCACAAGCTATTTCTTCCCTCAGGAGAGAGACTGCATGACTTGCTAGCCGAGGCCCATTTGGGGAGTGGTGGTGACAGTTGTGTGACGGTTGGCTAAGTCACTCATCTTGCGGGATCCTGGGAGGGGGACGGGAAGGATGAGGTCCAGGACTGGTCTCACAGGTCTCTGGGGATGAGCCAGGCCAGATGAAGGAACAAGCCAGAGCCCAGCCCAGAAAATGTGTCCTGAAGGAGGAGGGAGGAGAAGGGGGAGGAGAAAGAGGAGTGAAGGAGGACAAAAGCGAAGAGGAGCAGAGGGAGAGAGAGGAAGAGTAGAACTGTTTCTACCCCTCCTCAGCCCAGAACTCCTTCTCCATGTTCCTGTGCCCTTGTTTACAGAGCATATTTATTCTATATTTTTAAAGGCAGGGTCTCACTCTAACCCAGGCTGGCCTGGAATTCACTACTCAGGGTGGCCTCGAACTCAGGGTGATCCTCCTACCTCTGCCTCCTGAATACTGGGATTAAAGGGCGTGTCCCACCATACCCAGCCACATCTTTTTTTTTTTTAATGTTGTATAATACTCATGGTATAGATTTCATAGCACTCCTGCACAGCCAGAGATTTTTAAGACTATTTTTATTTATTTATTTTTAAGCACAGAGAGAGATTGAGAATGGAATTGAACCCAGGACATTAGGTTTTGCAGTCAAGTGCCTTAATTAACCACGGAGCCATCTCTCCAGCCCAGCCAAATATTTTTTTTAAATATTTTTATTTACAAGGAGAGAGAGTGTGTACACCAGGGCCTCTTGCTGTCCCAAGTGAACCCCAGATACAAGATGCATGCACCACATTGCACATCTGGCTTTATGTGGATACTGCGGAATCAAGCTCAGGCTAGCAGGCTTTGTAAGCAAGCGTCTTTAACCACTGAGCTATCTCCCTACTCCACAAAGAGATTTCTCCCCCAGTAGTAAAAAATAATTTTAAAAAATTGAGGGGGTGAGCTGGAGAGATGGCTTAGCCATTAAGGTGCTTGCCTGCAAAGCCAAAGGACCCAGGTTCGACTCCCCAGGACTCACATAAGCCCAATGCACAAGGTGGTGCATGCATCTGGAGTTCATTTACAATGGCTGGAGGTCTCTCTCTCTTTCATTCAGTCATTCATTCTCTCTCTCTCAAATAAATAAAAAAAATATTTTTAAAAAGATAAAAGAAAATACAAATACTAAAAACAAATAATTTTTTCAACTTCTGTGAATTTTTTTTTTTTTATCTTGCCATGAACTAAATTCCCTAATTAGTTCAAATGCCCAGTTCAGCATGTGGACATGTGGAGGGAAAAAGAAATGGACTGTGCCCCAGCCACTGTGTTCTCTTGCCAGGCAGTGGAGACAAATGTGGCCCTTAGACAGCATGGCTGCTGGAGGTGGGTACGCAAGCTTGGGCCCACTGAAATGAAGCTTGAGCTTCAGTGTCTGTGGGGAGGGCAACTATGGCCAAGAGTGGGGAGAGCATGGAGGTGGGGTGTTATCCTCTGTGCTGGATGGCCAGCCACGAGCTAAGCAGGGCAAATGGGGGTCACTCAGAGGACTGGCTAAGCTGCTTTCTCTATCACTAGAGGATTCCCTCCCCCTGCCCCAGGAACTTCAAAGGCCGTCGTTCGTTTCCCCTTACTGGAAGTTGAGCCACCAGGCCTCTTGATTTTCTAAGTGCAGAAGGGATGGAAGTCTGAGATTTCAATCAAAAGCTTAAGAAAATGATAATCCTCCATTGCCCTAATTCTTTCCTGAAAATACCTCACACGGGTAAGAATTGTCTTTAAGCCCCTTTGCTCTTGTTCCATTCTTTAAATTTCTTTCTTAATTAAAAAGACATGTTTGCCTGATGTGAGCTCCAAAGTACGTATTTATTTTAACTTATCTTCTTTGGTTTTTATTTTCCCCTTATCATCACCAGTGACTGCATCACTGTATAACTCTCTTTTCTCCTGTCTTAAATGCCTGTTGTTTCTGTCACTGAATTAACACAATGAGCTTCATCACCAGCCTGTTTCTAGTCCCAAGGAATGGAAGGAGTGTGGATCACAAAGAAAGGGCCCAGCCCTTAAATGCAGTCGCTGTATCAGCGATGGTAGATTCACTTCAGTTTCACTCAACCTCAAAACTTTGATGGCAACATTTCCTGAAATTTAATGATGAATTCATGTCTGCCTCCCAAAGTCACTGGTAGAATTCAGTGTTAATTGACAGATTATTATTATTTTTTTTGTCATCACTTCTGGCGATAGAGGGTAGTACCCAGTCTGAGAATGCCTGGGAGACACTCGGCTCTTGAGCTCACGAGGATTGTGATGGAATTAAGTCTGACTCAACAAATGAGGTCATTGGGAAGAAGCCCGGGCAGTAAGTTTACCGTCAATGTCAGGGTCAATTTACTAAACACTCATCTGCTTGTGGTTACAGTAGACGTCAGGGTACATTCCAGAAACTGCCTGGGCAGAAGACAGCTTGTGTATCAAGTCAGGGACTGCTGCTCAAGGTGATTTTTAGTGACCATTTCTTTTCTTTCTTTCTTTTTTTTAAAACTTTTTATTGACCACTTCAATAATATAGACAATATATCATGATTATAATCTCCTAACACTCTCCTTTCCCCCTCCCAAATCCCCCTTCCTCTGATTTCCTTCTTTCCAACTAGTGTCTCTTCTACTTCAATGCCATCATTTCCCCTCCTATTAGGCAGGTCTTACGTAGATAGCATCAGCTGCTGTGAGGTCATAAATTTTAAGTCCACTTTGTTCTTTAATTAAAAACAAAACAAAACATTTATTTAGACATGCGTGTATGGCTTACCAGGATCTCTTGCCACTGCAAACGAATTCCAGACGCATGCACCACTTTTTGTATCTGGCTTTCCATGGGTACTGGGGAATTGAATGCAGGTCAGCAGGCTTTGCAAGCAAACACCTTTGCACTGAGCCATCTTCCTAGCCCTCAGTGACCATTTCTTAGAATACTAGGCAGTATTTCCAGAGACTTCATTTTGGTGTGCAAAGCCTGATCCTGGGGTTCAGTGCTGGGGATAGAACCCAGGGCCCCCCGCATGCCAGGCAAGTGCTTTACCACTGAGCCATATTCCTACAGCCATACCCCTATTTTTAAATTTTAATATTTTTCTAATTCCCTTATTTTGAGGGGTTTTTTTTGGGGGGGGGGTTATTGCTCGTTTGTGGTCTTTTTGAGATTTTTTTTTAATCAGTCCCGAATACCAAACCCAAGGCCTTGTGTTGGCTAGGAAAGCACTCTTCCGCTGAACTAAAACCCCCATCCCCAAACCCCACATTTTCAGTTGTTTGTTTGTGGCAAGATTTCACTCTAGCCCAGGCTAACCTGGAACTCAATCTGTATCTCTGGCTAGTCTTGAACTCACAGTGCTCTAGTCACCCAAGTGCTAGAGCCACCATGCCCAGCTTCCTTTTTTTTTTTTTTTTTTTTTGAGATGGGGTGTCATATAGCCAAGGCTGACCCAGGACTTGGTATGTAGTAAAGTGTGACCTTGAACTTCTTTTATGTAGTGGTCAGGGATTTAATTACATTCTCATGCTTATACAACAGGCATTCTCACCCACTGAGTCATCTCCCTATTCGTATTTATTCATTTACTCATTTATCTATTTTTATTTGTGTGTGTGTGTATGTGCGCGCACGTGTGTGCACGCATGGAGGATTAAGATTACAAGAGTGTCTGGCTTTACATGGGTGCTAAGCATTTGAACTCTGGACAACAGTCCTGTAGAACAAGTGCCTTTAGCCACGGATCCATCTCCCCAGCCATATATATATAGATATGGTTTTTTTTATTTGTTTGTTTGGTTTTGGTTTTTTGAGGTAGTCTCACCCTAGCTCAGGCTGACCTGGAATTCACTCTGTAGTCTCAAGGTGGCCATGAACTCATGGCAATCCTCCTACCTCTGCCTCCTGTGTGCTGGGATTAAAGGTGTGTGCCACCACGCCTGGCCCCAGCCATATTTTTAAATTTGGAGATGGGGTCTTTCTAAGTTGCCTGGCCTGGCCTTGAACTCACTATCCTCCTGCCCAGGCTCCTGAGTAGCTGAGATTACCAGTCTGCACCACTAGTCCTGGTGGAAGATGACCCCTTTGTCCGTCCTTTTTTCCTTCCTTCCTTCCTTCCTTCCTTCCTTCCTTCCTTCCTTCCTTCCTTCCTTCATTTGAGAGAGAGAATGGGCACTCCAGGGCCTCCTGCCACTGCAAACCAACTCCAAATGCTTGCACTGCTGTGCATCTGCCTTTACATGGGTACTGGAGAATGGAACCTGGGCCATCAGGCCATTTGCAACTAAGCAAGTAAGTGCCTGTAACTGCTGAGCCATCTCTCCAGCCAGACACAGATGTTGACTGTGGGTGTGCTCTTCACGTATCTGAATTCCTTCCTAAAGATGTTCTTGAGAGTGGGCTGTAGCTCAGTTGGTAGAGTGCTTGTGTATCATGCAGGAAACCCTGGCTTCAACAGCACTATATAAACTGTGTAAGGTGGTACACACCTATAATCCCAGCACTTGGGAGGCAGAGGTAGGAGGATCACTGTGAGTTTGGGGCCAGCCTGAGACTACATAGTGAATTCCAGGTCAGCCTGGGCTAGAGCAAGACCCTACCTCAAAAAACAAGAGAAATTCAAGGTCATCCTCAGCTACATAGTAAGTTCAAGGCCAGCCTGGGCTATATGAGACCCTGTCTTGAAAAAAAAAAGAAAGTGTCCCTAGAGTTAGATACTTTGCAGTTCCTGAAGATGGAAAAAGTAAGGAATTCTGTCATCCAGTCACCAGCATAAGTGACAACGCCTTCCCCTTACTTTCCTGAGCCCTTTTTACCTTTCTTTCTTTCTTTTTTTTTTTTTTTTTTTTTTTGGTTTTTCGAGGTAGGGTCTCACTCTGGTCCAGGCTGACCTGGAATTAACTCTATCATCTCAGGGTGGCCTTGAACTCATGGAGATCCTCCTACCTCTGCCTCCCGAGTGCTGGGATTAAAGGCGTGCACCACCACACCCGGCTAGAGCCCTTTTTTTCTTGGATGGACATTAATTATCCACTCCCCTAGACTTATAATGTGAATGAGAATATAGATAGGAGACTGCCCCATTCCTAGAATCTTTCTGACAAAGATGTACAATCATTTCCAATCACAGTATCTGGGATTAAGCAAGCACACAACCTGTCACTTTTCCAAGGTCACCACCCAATGGTCAGTGTCCCCTCTTTTCTGTCCAGATCCCTGGAGGAAATCAACCTACTTAAAAAAAGTTTACTTAATATTTTTTTGAGGCAGTGTCTCACTCTAGCCCTGGCTGACCTGCAATTTATGGCCATTTTCTTATGTCAGTTTCCTGTATGTGTGTGGTGGGCATGCATGTGTGCATCTGTGTGTGCAGGTGCGGATGTGCACATGTGGAAGTCTGAGGTCTTTCTCAATGGCTCTTCCACTTTGTTATGCCGGCTGAGCATCTCCTGACCCCCAGCCTGTGCCTTCTTGGCACTTCTGCTGTTGCTTCTGGCTCTGCCTTGAATACTGGGGACACACCTCTAGGCTTCCCTCTGACACTGCCCACCTCAATCTCTCAGCATTGCCCCCACGTTCTTCAGACACAAGAAGGGAGTAGTGTGGCTTCTGGAAAGTTCTGGACAATTTCAGGAGCACCCCATCCAATGCTTTGGTATCTCTCCTTCCTTCTTTGTCCTCTTTGCTGTTGTCTGAATCTGTGACTGTCTGTGAGATCTCAGGGCACCTTGGTCATCCTAAGCCTGCGTGTCTCGTGTATGCTCTGTAAAAAGCCCTCTTTCTCTCTGAGAAAGTGTCACATGTGAAGACCAAGCCCCATGGCTAGGCACAGGAAATGCCCTTCACCCTCCATCTCCCTCTTGGGGTATTCTTAATTCATGTGTCTATTAACAGCCCCGAGAGGCTCAGTGGGTAGAGTACTTGCCTAGCATACATGAAGTCCTGGGTTCAAATTCCCAGCACCACCTAAACTCAGCATTGGAGCACACACCTATAATCACCACACTGGGGAGGTGGAGGCAGGAGGATCGTAAGTTCAAAGTCATTCTTGATTATATATAAGGAGTTGGAGGCTAGCCTGAGGTACCTGGAACCCTATCTCAAAAAAAAAAAAAAAAAAAAAAAAAGAAAAAGAAAAAGAAAAACAAGGAAAAGGGGAAAAAAAAGGATTGAAAAATCCTATAAGCAATCATTTCATTTTACTTTGTTTTCCCCAAGCATTTTTTTTTTTTAATCATGGCTCCCTTCCTCTGACCTCCTAAGGAACTCCTTCCAGCAGAGTTGGGGAGTCACTCTGGGAAAAGCTGGTGTGAACACTGCATTATTTGTAGGAATGCTGGGAAGTCAAATCCATTAATGAGAACTCTGGCATGGGGGACTATGGAAGAATGTGTGTGCTTGGCTGTAATGAAAATATGACATTTGTGTAGATCAGAGATTCCCACCGATTCCACCACAAAAGAGTCCTTTTTAGTTCTTTCCTCAAGGGAGTCCATGTTTTGAAAGCTTTTATCTACCCAACAAACTACACTTATTGAATAATAATTTGTTTCTGAGTCTTATTCATCAAAGACATCTAACTGCCAATTAGCGCTTCTGATCCTGGCAGATAATGGTGGTTACCACACTGAGTTGATATGACTTGGACCCAAAGCAAATAAACTTAATGTTTTATTTAGTCTTAGAAGCTCATTGAGGTAAACGGGCCTTTTGAAATCATGAAAATAGCTTGTGGTCCCCCCACGCACCCCCTACCTCTTGCTGCCTTCCCAGGGTGCGGGGTAGGTGGGAAGCATGGCTGAGTGGAGAAACCCGAAAAAGACCTACATAGGCGGGAAGGAAAAGAGCTGGTATTGGGGCCCCACAAGGACACAGGGCAGTGGGGGTGGGGGGCTAAGCTGTTACTATGCAGACTGGGAGGGAGGGGTCTTTGTGTTAGGGTCTTCAGTTTTGGTAATAGCTGGTGAAAGATGTATGCACCCTTTTGTGTGGCTAGCCACCTGGATGACCCTGCTGCCTTTCTCAGTACTGGTCACACTGCACCCAACCCTTCCGCCAAGCACCTGAGAGAGCCAGAGGGCTCCTGGGCTGGGATCATCTCCCCACAACTTCCTTTCTTTCTTTTTTCTTTTCTTGTTTGTTTTTCTAAGTAGGGTCTTGCTCTAGCCCAGGCTGACCTGGAATTCACTATGTAGTCTCAGGGTGGCCTTGAACTCACTGTGATCCTCCTACCTCTGCCTCTCAAGTGCTGGGATTAAAGGTGTGTGTCTCCATGCTCAGCTACTTTCCTTTTTAAAAAACATCTGCTGATTTACCTGCAAGCAGAGAGAGAGAATTATGAATGACTGGGTGTGCCACGGCCTCTTCTTGCTGCTGCAAAGGGACTCCAGACGCATGCACCACTGTACACCTTGGCTTTATGTGGGTAGTGGGGAATGTAACCCAGGCCAATGCAGGCCAGCAGGCTTTATAAGCAATTGCCTTTAACCACTGAGCCATCTCTCTGGCCCCTGACATACTCTTCATTTGTGGGAAGAATGAGCTTAGGGCTCCTGAGGCACTCACCTTCAACTCTGTGGCTTAGCAGAACCTGGTCTATGGAAAATATAGTCCTTAAAGCAAGGTCTGGTTTCAGGCCCCTAAGGTAGGTTTGCCTCGGCTGTGGAGAGTGAGCGCTCCTCAGATAGTCTGCAGAGCACTTACAGTAGCATTCTGTGCCTACGATTGGGTTTCTGTTTGCTAAAGAACTGCCTGGTGTGGCTGGAGGTATACCTGGGAACCTCATTGAGGTAGTTTTGTCATCAAACTGAGATGGTGCGGGCCTTGTCTCTGCACCTCCGATAGGCCTGAGTAGCATAATCCTCCCTGACCCTCCTGACACTCTCAAAGACCCCAGTGCTGCTTAGCAATGTCCTTGATTGCACCAGCCTGCCCTGCTTCGTGTCTCTGTTCCCTCAATAGCTAGGACCTAGCATTTTCCCAGAAGATAAGATCTCTGTGTGGCAGAAGCTCACTTGCAAAAATAAATTCTCCCTGAACATGTTCCAGGTCCACTTTGGAATCTGTTCTGGATGGTCCCATTCACCCACTTCCAGAGACCAACAACCAGGACTCCGAGGTCTTGCTCCACTCTGTTGTGAACCTGGGAGACGGGATCTGCTCCTCTGAAGGCCCCCCGCTCCCACCACCACTGTTCCCATGACAACTCTGACTGCCCAGGTCTGGGGACACAGGTGGGGTGGAGTGCAGGGACCAGCCTTTCCCACTCACTCTCCTGGTCCGTCCATAGGAGGAGCCTCCCTGCGGCTTCTGGAAGCGCTGACCACTGCACAGGCTCCCATCCACTCACTGTTTGTGCCCAGCTCCTGCCCTATGTCCGGTACCTGCCAGGATCCGGGATGCAGCAGTCAGCCGACACGGGCTCACCATTGCATAGCAGCGAGGGGCCCAGCCCCACAGGTTTTCTGTGCTCTGACACCATGTCTCCTGGGACTCTCAGCAGCCTGGAACAGTAAAGAGGGGGACAGTGAGAGGGAGGAAAGGAAGTGTCTGTTGATGGGTCAGTACTCTTGGCTTTTAGTTTTATTTAAACAATTTTTATTTATTTATTTATTAGACAGAGAAAGAGAGAGTGTGAGAGAGAGAATGGGAACACCAGGGCCTCCAGGTGCTGCAAATGAACTCCAAACACATGTGCCAGTTTGTGCATCTGGCTTATGTAGGCCCTGGGGAATCGAACCTGGGTCCTTTCTCTTTGCAGGAAAGTGCCTTAACTGCTAAGCCATCTCTCCAGCCCATGCCTTTGGCTTTTACTTGCACAAATTTACTGAATCGTTCTAACCACGCCTGCCCTGGGTCCACTGTTTTCAGAGCAAGGAAAGCCCAGGCTCAAAGGAGAAGGCCAAGTTAGGACGGTGCCCAGTCAGCACAGTTCCAGCCTTCCACACTCTGTCTCATCATGCACATGCTCATTGCGGTGATGGGACCCTTCTCCAGGGACACCAGTGATGGACTCGGTGGCTGACGTGTTATTTTCCGTGGTCAGAAACAAGTGCTCTGGGGCCTGGGGAGATAGCTCTGTTGGTAAAGGGCTTTGCATGAGGACCTCCTGAGTGTCATGTCCAAAACCCATGTGCAAATGCTGGGCAGGGTGGCATGTACTTGTAATACCAGACTGGGGAGGTAGAAACAGGAGGACTCCTGGGGTGCACTGGCCAGTCAGTCTAACCTAATCAGTGAGCTCCGGAACAATGAGAGGCCCTGTCTCAAAAGATGGTGCTGAGGAATGACACCTGAGATTGTCCTCTGGCTTCCATACACGTGCACACACACACATGTACAACACACATACACAAAGAGATCACTCATGCCCCTCAAGTCTCCCTATCCAGTGGTTATTTGATTTTTTTTTAATATTTTTTGTTTTATTTATTTATTTGAGAGTGACAGACAGAGAGAGAAAGAGGCAGAGAGAGAGAGAGAGAGAGAGAGAGAGAGAGAGAGAGAGAATGGGCACGCCAGGGCTTCCAGCCACTGCAAACGAACTCCAGACGCATGTGCCCCCTTGTACATCTGGCTAACTTGGGTCCTGGGGAATCGAGCCTCGAACCAGGGTCCTTAGGATTCACAGGCAAGCGCTTAACCACTAAGCCATCTCTCCAGCCCTCCAGTGGTTATTTGAAGGGGGAAAAAATGCCAACTGACATAACTGGAGAAAAGTTGCTTGTTTAATTTTTTTGTAAATTTTTTATGAGAGAAAGAAAGAGAGAGACAGAAAGAGAACTGGCACACCAGGGCCTCCAGGCACTGCACACGAACTCCAGACGCATGCGCCACTTGTGCATCTGACTTACGTGGGTCCTGGGGAATTGAACCTGGGTCCTTTAGCTTTGTATGCCATACCTTAACCGGTAAGCCATTTCTCCAGCCCTTTAAAAAAGATTTTTAGGGGATGGAGAGATGGCTTAGTGGTTAAGGTGCTGGTCTGCAAAGCCTACAAACCCAGGTTCGATTCCCCAGAACCCACATAAGCCAGATGAACCACATAAGCCAGATGAACATGGTGATGCATACATCTGGAGATCGTTTATAGTAACTGGAGGCCCTACCATACACACCTCATAAATAAATAAAAATAAAAAATATATTTTAAAATTTTATTTATCTTTTAAAAAATATGTTTATTTATTTGAGAGAGACAGACTGACTATGGGTGGGAGCACCAGGGCTTCTTGCCACTGCATATGAGCTCCAAATGCATACACCACTTTGTACGGGTGTTGGGGAATCAAACCCTGGCTGTCAGCCTTTGTAAGAAAGTGCTTTTAACCACTGAGACATCGCCTTATCCCTGCCACAGCCTTTTAATGATCGCTTGTTGGGACAGATCCATTCTTCTGATCTGAGAGCAGAGTTTTAGGGCAAAAGCCCTGGTCTTCCAGAATCTCAACAGGCGAGGCTCCACCCAGTTGCCGGTTATATAGACAGTAATGGTGAGAAATGGAAAGGAGATTTGAGGACCAAGTGAAGGGGTGACCTTCATGATTGACTTTGGAGCATCAGGTTTAACGGACGAATTATGGCCACGGCGAGAGGTGTAAGCAGTCCTGATCAAGATGGGTCTGGCCCATAATTGTCTCAGTTCTGGACCCGAGGAGTGGCCAGAAGATTCTGATTCCCATGGGGCAACTGCTCCTGCTTGGGGAAGGGCATGACTCATTCTAGGATAATGTGCCTGTGAGGCTCTGCTGTCCTGGCATCTGAGGTGACTGCAGGCTGAGGACAGTGACAGGAGACCATCAGGACTTTTGGGGTCTGGAACAGAACAGGGTGAAGCTGGCAGTAAATTCTACCATCGTCCCTTCGCCCTGACAGAGGTTGGGAATCACCAGCATTGGGACAGACACTCACTGAGTGGCTAGCACGCCCACCGCAGAGTTCAGCAGAGAGAGGACCCCACAGTCAAGCAGGCTGGTGCAGAAAGAAGGCAGGAAGCCTGGTTCCATCCTTCTTTTAATTACCATGTGGCCATGAGGGAGGAGTCAGTGCTTTTAGCAAAAGCAGTTTCTGAAGTGCTTGGTGTAACCCTAAAGCGCACTAAATCTCACCAGACTTTCCACTGTGGCATCGTGGAAGTCTGTTTTCTTTCTTTTTTTTCTCTCTCTTTTATTTATTTATTTGCAAGGAGAGAGAGAGAGGATATAGAGAGAGAATGGGCGTGCCAGGGCCTCTAGCCACTGCAAACAAACTCCAGACGCATGCGCCACCTTGTGCATCTGGCTTATGTGGGTCCTGGGGAATCGAACCTGGGTCCTTTGGCTTTGCAGGCAAGTGCCTTAACCACTAAGCCATTTCTCCAGCCCAGAAGCCTGTTTTCTGATCTGTTGACGAAGCTGGTCCCCTTGTTTGCTTTTTACCAGGCAGACAGATGGCAACATTACCCAGCAGTCTATATGTGAGACCCCAGAAAGGCTGTGACTTTGAGCCCTAAGGCACATGACAAAGTGTGGAACCTCCACATCTGAATTACAATGGTTTTCCTATATGCCTGTGAAAACCTGATTTCATCACTGGAAGATGAGCCAGGAAGTTGATGATGCCCCCCAAACCTCAGGAAATACTCCTAGGGCACAGGTGCTGAAAACTGGCCTCCAGAGCCCAGCCCTGGCATGTGGGCCTTGGACCAGGGAACAGCCCCACCTCCACAAATGGCTTGGCAATCTGTTACCACTCAATACTTCTCTGGTCTTCATTTGCCAACAGTCTTTCACTCATGATATCTGTGTCTATGGCCTCAGAAAGACCCGTAAGAATCTCTGAAGCATCCAGAAGTTGTGGTCCCATGTCAGTTGCAGAGGAAACTGTGGGGCAGTCACAGTCTGACACCCCTCAATGAAAGTGTAGTGTCCTGGCTGTCTAAGAGCTGAGGGACAGTCTATACGTGTCCACACTTCCCTGGGAGTGACCTGCCCCCAGGGCTGGAGATGACCGAGTCTCTATATCTTCAGGGTCAGCCTAGGCTTACTGTGGCTCAGAAGAGAGAGAGGCCACCCCAAGCCAGGCTGGACCAGTGGGGCTGAGACAATGACAGGGAGGGGACTTGACTGCTAGGCCATGCTGACCAAGGGCAGGGTCCCAGGACCCTTCCCCACCAAGTGATAAGCCCGGTCCACTGCCAGGAGACACGGGCAGGATAGGTGTCCCTCGGAAGCTGGAGGATGGCTTCCCTGAGAACAGCCACTGTCTCCAGCCAGCGGGAACCTGGGCTCCTCCTCCTCACCCCAGATGCTTTTCTTCTTCACGTCTGGCCCTGACGAGCTTGGAGGTGTGTGGACCCTGGGAAATGTGGGTCTGCAGTCCTAGGTGAGAGGCGTGCCCAAGCACTTGCTGCAGGTCACAGCCTTGGGGAGAGAATCTTTTTTTTTTTTTTTTTAAATTTTTTTTTGTTCATTTTTGTTTATTTATTTGAGAGTAACAGAGAGAGGAAGAAGCAGATAGAGAGGAAGAGAGAGACAGGGCTTCCAGCCACTGCAAACGAACTCCAGATGCATGTGCCCCCTTGTGCATCTGGCTAACGTGGGTCCTGGAGAATTGAGCCTCGAACCGGGGTCCTTAGGCTTCACAGGCAAGCGCTTAACCGCTAAGCCATCTCTCCAGCCCCGGGGAGAGGATCTTAAACTCCGCTTTGAGTCTGTCCCTTCAGTGGGGTCTATGTTCAGGATCTGTAAAAATGAACTCTTTCTTCCTTACCCTGAAAAAATACCTTACAGAAGCAGCTGCAGGACGGGGGGCGGGGGTGTATGTTGGTTTACAGCCCAAGGAGGTACAGTCTTTCATGGAGGGGGAGGCTTGAAGGCAGGAGTATGAAGCAGCTGGCTACTTAGGAAGCAAAGGGGATGAGTGCCTAGCGGGATTTCTTCAGTCTAGGATCCCAGGCCACAGAATGGCACGACCCATAGCTAAGGTGGATCTTCCCACCTCAATTAACCTAATCTAGAAAACCCCTCACTGAGATGGCTCAGTGGTTAAAGGTGCTTGCTTGCTTGAAAATCCCTCATAGATATTCTCAGAGATTTGTTTCTATGGTGATTCTGAACCCTGTTATGTGTCATCTGGGGTTAATTTTCACAGGGGCAGAGACTAGCAGTGGTCACTGAGCTGTGTGTTGACCTGTGGGGTAGCAGCTGGGGATTTGTTAGTGACACGTGGCATCCACTGCCCTAAGTTTGTCAGCACCCACCTACCAGGAGTGTGGTGTTTAGGGCCCTCTCCTGTCTGCCCCCAGGGATTCTAGAGGGTTAGGGCAGAGGGACTGCTGAGAAGTCTTTCAGTGGTCATGGCCCAGGCCCCTGGGGGTGCTCATGCCCTACCCCATAAGCAGTCCTGCGCAAGCCCCAATTTGTCATTTGCTGAGACCACCACCCTGTCCCCCCCTCTTGCCCTGGTAATATCACCCTCCTTCAACGTGAGATGTCAGTTTCACTGCCCCTCCTCGGAGTCTACCTCTCCCTATCCCATGGGTATAACCCACTGGGGAGCTGGGGTGAGAAGTGAGAGCTCAGCCTCTAGAGTCACAAAGTGGGGAGAAGGAAGCTGCTTCATTCTTCTTTGGGAACATAGAGTAAAAGCCACCAACTCAACACTAAATGAAAATCAGGGTTGAGGATGTAGCTCAAGTGGTTGTTTGTGTAACATTCAAGAAGCCCTTTGTTCCATCTCTGGTAATGAATAAACCCAGCGAGGTGGTGCATGTCTGTAGTCCTAACACTCAAGAGGTAGAGTCAGGAGGATCAGAAATTTGAGATCTACCTCCACTACATAGTGAGTCCAAGGCCAGCCTGAGCTACACGAGACTGTCTCCAAGAGCAACAGCTACAGCAACAGCAAAAGATCCTGGTTGTAGTTTTCACCAGGTCAGTCATCTTACTTAGTTTCATCTTTCAAGGGAAGAACCAAGGGCTCAGGGGAACCCATGGCTGCTACTGGGGCCCTGGTGAGAGAGCTTATGCAGATAAACTGGCCCAACACGACCCAGTCTCACCAGTGTTGGGTGTGGTCGTGGTGGGCACTGCTAAGTCCAACAGAAGGTTCCTAGCTGTGGGGAAATGTCTTCCATCCCAACCTCCACCCCTGCCAGGGAGGAAGCGAAGCTAGCCCATCCCAGCCAGATGGGCACTTTCATTTGCCGTGTGTTTACTATTACCAGAACTCGGAACTCCACAACACGCAAGCTGTAGTCACAGCCAGGCAAGGTGCAAGTGTCACCTCATGGAATTTCACCAAAGCACTACTACCATCGTTTTCCTTTTCCATTCAAGCTACTGAGTGCTGAAACACTGAGTTAACTTTCCTCCTGTAACTAGTGGGTCGACAAAATGGAATTTGGATCTCAATCTCCCTGTTAAGAGCCCAGTGTTCTTTCCACAATATGCTAGTATAAATTGCTGAAATGTTTCATTTTTACACGGATAAAAATCCAAGAGAGGTGAATCCCAATGCTCGCTGTATTCAAGAGATACACTCTGATATTCCAATGTCTTTGGAACAGAGGCATAGAAGCTGCTTGAGCAGTTATTCCACATATGACCAGCAGGTGGCACTACCACACAATAGCTGAATATCCCCAGGGTTCACTGCAGACTGGACTGGGCAGGGCACTCTGCTGAGACTGGGAGCACACCGGTTGGGCCAAGCTTATGATGCTCTTGTTTTCTAATAAGGTGACAAGAGCTGATGTACCAATAGGAGACTCAGTGTCACGTATCTCAGTGGACTCCCATCTACTTACTGGGTAATAGAAATATGACGTGTAGGGGCCTCACGGAGTGAGCCTCTGCTCTCCATATTGGCAAAGGAGGCCTGGCCCTTCACTAGCACTTTGTAGCTTTTGTTCTCTCGAAAAGCTTAGTCCACTAAGAAATCGTGAATAGAGAAAGGAACATAAGGCGCCGAGGAGAGGCCCGAGGAGGAACGTGAGACGTCGAGGAGAGGACGCGGGGGGAACGTGAGACGTCGAGGAGAGGACGCGGGGGGAACGTGAGACGTCGAGGAGAGGACGCGGGGGGAACGTGAGACGTCGTGGAGAGGACGCGGGGGGAACGTGAGGCGTCGAGGAGAGACGCGGGGGGGGAACGTGAGGCGTCGAGGAGAGGGACGCGGGGGGGGAACGTGAGGCGTCGAGGAGAGGACGCGGGGGGAACGTGAGGCGTCGAGGAGAGGGCGCGGGGGGGAACGGAGGCGTCGTGAGAGGACGCGGGGGGAACGTGAGACGTCGAGGAGAGGACGCGGGGGGAACGTGAGGCGTCGAGGAGAGGGCGCGGGGGGGAACGTGAGGCGTCGAGGAAGGACGCGGGGGGAACGTGAGGCGTCGAGGAGAGGGCGCGGGGGGGAACGGACGCGTCGAGGAGAGGGCGCGGGGGGGGGAACGTGACGCGTCGAGGAGAGGACGCGGGGGGGAACGTGAGGCGTCGAGGAGAGGACGCGGGGGGGGAACGTGAGGCGTCGAGGAGAGACGCGGGGGGAACGTGACGCGTCGAGGAGAGGCGCGGGGGGAACGTGAGGGAGCGGGAGAGGACGCGGAGGCGGGGGGGAACGTGAGGCGTCGAGGAGAGGACGCGGGGGGGACGGGGAGGACGTGGCGTCGAGGAGAGGACGCGGGGGGGGGAACGTGAGGGACGTGAGCGTCAGGAGAGGCGCGGGGGGGGGGAAACGTGAGGCGTCGAGGAGAGGACGCGGGGGGGGGGAACGTGAGGCGTCGAGGAGAGGCGCGGGCGCGGGGGGGGGAACGTGACGCGTCGAGGAGAGGCGCGGGGGGGGGGAACGTGAGGCGTCGAGGAGAGGACGCGGGGGGAACGTGAGGCGTCGAGGAGAGGACGCGGGGGGAACGTGAGGCGTCGAGGAGAGGACGCGGGGGGGGGGGGGGGAACGTGAGGCGTCGTGGAGAGGACGCGGGGGGGGGAACGTGAGGCGTCGAGGAGAGGACGCGGGGGGAACGTGAGACGTCGAGGAGAGGGCGCGGGGGGGGGGGGGAACGTGAGCGTCGAGGAGAGGTGACGGGCGCGGGGGGGGGGGAACGTGAGGCGTCGAGGAGAGGACGCGGGGGGAACGTGAGGCGTCGAGGAGAGGGCCGGGGGGGGGGGGGAACGTGAGGCGTCGAGGAGAGGGCGGGGGGGGGGGAACGTGAGGCGTCGAGGAGAGGGCGCGGGGGGGGGGGGAACGTGAGACGTCGAGGAGAGGCGACGGCGGGGGGGAACGTGAGCGTCGAGGAGAGGACGCGGGGGGGGGGGGGAACGTGAGGCGTCGAGGAGAGGACGCGGGGGGGGGAACGTGAGGCGTCGAGGAGAGGGCGGGGGGGGGGGGGGAACGTGAGCGTCGAGGAGAGGCGCGGGGGGGGGGAACGTGAGGCGTCGAGGAGAGGCGCGGGGGGGGGGAACGTGAGGCGTCGAGGAGAGGACGCGGGGGGGGGGGAACGTGAGACGTCGAGGAGAGGGACGCGGGGGGGGGGAACGTGAGGCGTCGAGGAGAGGGCGCGGGGGGGGGGGGAACGTGAGGCGTCGAGGAGAGGCGCGGGGGGGAACGTGAGGCGTCGAGGAGAGGAGCGCGGGGGGGGGGGGGAACGTGAGGCGTCGAGGGAGGACGCGGGGGGGGGACGTGAGCTCGAGGGAGGGGGGGGGGGGGGAACGTGAGGCGTCGAGGAGAGGACGCGGGGGAGGGGGGGGGGGAACGTGAGGCGTCGAGGAGAGGACGCGGGGGGGGGGGGGACGTGAGAGCGTCGAGGGAGGACGGGCGCGGGGGGGGGGGGAACGTGAGCGTCGAGGAGAGGACGCGGGGGGGGGGAACGTGAGGCGTCGAGGAGAGGACGCGGGGGGGGGAACGTGAGGCGTCGAGGAGAGGACGCGGGGGAACGTGAGGCGTCGAGGAGAGGACGCGGGGGGGGGAAACGTGAGGCGTCGAGGAGAGGACGCGGGGGGGAACGTGAGGCGTCGAGGAGAGGACGCGGGGGGGGGGAACGTGAGGCGTCGAGGAGAGGGACGCGGGGGGGGAACGTGTGGCGTCGAGGAGAGGGCCGCGGGGGGGGGGGGAAACGTGAGACGTCGAGGAGATAGGACGCGGGGGGGGGGAACGAGAGACGTCGAGGAGAGGACGCGGGGGAACCGGAGGAGGCGTCGAGGAGAGGGACCGCGGGGGGGGGGAACGTGAGTGCGTCGAGGATGAGGGACGCGGGGTGGGGAGACGTGAGGCGTCGAGGAGAGTGCCGCGGGGGGGGGAACGTGAGGCGTCGAGGAGAGGACGCGGGGGGGGGGAACGTGAGGCGTTCGAGGAGAGGACGCGGGGGGAACGTGAGGCGTCGAGGAGAGGACGCCGCTGGGGGGGGGGGAACAGTGAGGCCGTCGGGGGAAGAGGAGCGTCGGGTGGGGGGAACGTGAGGCTGTCGAGAGAGGGAGCGGGGGGGGGGGGAACGTGAGGACGTCGTGGAGAGGCACGCGGGGGGGGGGAACGTGAGGAGTTCGGTGGAGAGGATCGCGGGGGCGGGGGGAACGTGAGGCGTCGTGGAGAGGGACGCGGGGGGGGGGAACGTGAGGCGTCGTGGAGAGGGACGCGGGGGGGGGGGGAACGTGAGGCGTCGAGAGAGGGCGGACGCGGGGGGGGGAACGTGAGGGCGTCGAGGAGAGGGACGGCGGGGGGGGGGGGGAATCGTGAGGCGTCGAGGGAGAGGGACGGCCAGGGGGGGGGGAAACGTGAGGCCGTCGAGGAGAGGGCGCGGGGGGGGGGAACGTGAGACGTCGAGGACGAGGACGCGGGAGGAGGAACGTGAGGCGTCGAGGAGAGGGCGCGGGGGGGGGAACGTGAGGCGTCGAGGAGAGGGCGCGGGGGGGGGGGAACGTGAGGCGTCGAGGAGAGGACGCGGGGGGAACGTGAGACGTCGTGGAGAGGACACAGGAGGAAGGTGAGGTGCTGAGGCTGAGGAGGGAGGTTCTAGGAGGAACGTGTAGCGCTAGGAGAGTTTTACAAGGAATGTGAGGTAGGGAAGTAAGATTCTAGAAGGAATTTGAGGTGCTTAAGAGCTGTGTTTAAGAGCTAAGGAAATAACTTATAAATTAAAGGCATCTTGTTTTATAGCCTCCCAAGCTTGACTTCCTGCGTTCAATTCCCCAATACCTACACATGTACAGATGCACAAAATGGCACACGCATGTGTAGTTCATTTGCAATGGCAAGAGGCCCTGGTGTGTGCCTATTCTCTACCCCTCTCCCTTGCCTTTTGTTTCTGTCTGCTTGCAAATATAAATAAATGAATAAAATTTTTAAAAATGTCTAAATGCATGTGCCTGAAATCCCAGCACTTGCTGGCTGAATAAGGAGTTTGGCCAGTTCTGAGGCCAGTCTGCACTGTAGAGCAAACCCATCTCAGAAAGCAATAATAAGAAAAAATGGAACCGAAGAGAGATGCCTTAAGAATCCTAACTTATTGGAGGCACTTACTTGGCCTAGAGTTCAATTCCCCAGTGCTCACATAATGCCAGTTGCATGTGTGCGTCTGGCAGTTTGTTTGCACCAGCAATAGGCCTTCTCTCTCACTTACTCTCTACTTGTAAATAAATAAAATATGTTTTAAACATTTAATATTTTTAAGCCCATTGTGGTGGCATATGCCTTTAATTTTAGTACTTGGTTGGCAGAGGTAAGAGTTCAAGGCCACCCTGAGACTACATAGTGAATTCCCTGTCAGCCTGAGCTAGAGTGAGACCCTACCTCAAAAAAAGAAAAAAGGAAAAGAAAGAATTAATATATTTAGTCTGGTGTGGTGGCACATGCCTGTAATCCCAAGCACTAGGAAGGCAGAAGAAAGAGAATCACTGTAAGTTCAAGGCCACCCTGAGACTACATAGTGAATCCCTTGTCCACCTGGGCTAGATTGAGACCCTACCTTAAAAAAAGCACATATTAATATTTTTAAATTCTATAAAATAGTTTCTAGATTTTATTTCTATATAGTTATGAGAAGCTAATCATGGGATTGAATAAAATATTATTGCTTTATAACAGAACAATTTTCTTTCTGTGTCACATCTTAAACATGGAAATATAAAGTAGCACGAGCAATTGTGTAAGAATGCACAATCAAGCTGGGCACAGTGGCTTGTCACACCTTTAATCTGAGCACTAAGGAGGCAGAGGTAGGAGGATCGCTGTAAATTTGAGGCTAGTGTGGGATTACATAGTGAGTTCCAGTTTAGGCCTGGGCTAGTTTGAGACTCTACTTCGGAAAAAAAAAAAAAAAAAAAGAAAGAAAGAAAGAAAGGAAATTAAAACTAACTAAAGAAAAAGGAGATGAGGATGTACACACACAGAAGAGTGTGGAAGACGGTGAGAAGGCGGCCAGGGTCTCAGAAAAAGCCATCCCGGCTGACCCAGGACCTCAGATATGCAGCCTCAAGCACTGTGGAGCTTTGTTATGGTGTCCTTCATGAGCCAAGCCAAGGAGTTACGCCGAGCAGCAGAGAAGAGGAATGACATAGGAAGCGAAGACAGCTTCTTCCAGTGACAAATCCCTTTTCCCAGAACAATTTGTACCTGTCTCCTTAAAGTTCCAAAAGAGAGGATAAGGAATGTTCAAATTTCATACACATTCATTTGTTTCTATGCAACTCTATGTGGCCTGAAAGCGACATTCGTCATTCAGAGTGCCTCCCATCTTCCAGACAGTAATAGCCTGTGCTAACCAAGCCGTGCCCAGGCGGAGTCACAGCTGGGGAAGATAAATGAGCAGACCAGCCAGGCCTCTGAGCCCCAGCTGAGCTCCAAAGACCCCTGTGGGCCGGGCCAGGCTGGGGGGGTGGGTACTGCTAGTCACAAACCAAGTAGGAATGCCTGTTCCTCAGGGGTTCCCACCCGTGACCAAACTGAGCACGGAGGCCTCTCTTGGCCAGTGCATGAATCTGAAGACAATAGCTCACTATTCGTTAAATGCGTTTTTTTTTTTTGGGGGGGGGGAGGTGTTATGCATGTGCACATGCATATGCATGTTTGTGTGTGTGTGCATGCATATGTGGGTATTGGTGCGTGTGGAGGCCACAGATGGACATCAGGTGTCATCCTCAATCACTTTCCAGCTTACTTTCCCTCATGGATCCTGGAGCTCACCCCATCTGGTCAGAGGAGCTAGCCAGTGAGCCCCAGAGATTGTCCCTGTTCTGGGATTCCAGTCGCTCCCTGTCACACCTGGCTTTGAGTGGGTGCTGGGGATCCGAACTCAGGTCCTCACACTTGCTTGCTCAGCAAGTGTTTTACTCACTGAGCCATCTCCCTACCCCTAATTGTTTATTTTTAAAACAAATAATTGGTAGACTAGATAATGCTTTTTCAATAATTGGTTTTGCATGGATGAATTAGCTTCTCCTGATGTACGAAGGAAACTTTCCAGAGGAGAAGAAACCCTCTAGAATTCATAACTGTGGATGTATTAGGTTCTCAGGCCAAGGAGAAAAATTAATTTCCTTGGAGCCATATCCCTTGGCAGCCAGTGCTCTGCTAGTTTCACTGCCTGCAGGTACCTGAATGTTTCCTTCCATAAAACCTTATTAATTTGAAATCTAAAGAACAAAAGGCGAAAGTCTCCTGCCTCCGCCTGACTTTGCATTTCCCGTTCAGCTTATCTCAGCACTTTTATTAAACAGTAAGAAGGGTTCTCATTGGCTGGGAGCTAGCAGTGGCCTGGAAATAGTGACTGTTTTTTAATTAACCGACACTGGGATAATGAGGTTTTACTGTAATTTGGTATGACTTAATTAACTCTAACTTTGTGCATGGCCTTAAAACCTCTCCACCCCAGTCAAGAAATCCTTGAGAGCTGGAGAGATGGCTTAGCAATTAAGGCACATACCTGCGAAGCCTAAGGACCCAGGTTTGATTCTCTGGGTCCCACGTAAGCCAGATGCACATAGTGGTGCAGGCATCTGGAGTTCGTTTGCAGTGGCTGGAGGCCCTGGCGTGCCCATTCTCTCTCTCCCTTTCTCTGTCTCTAATAAATAAATAAATAATGAAATCTTTTAAAAAGAAATCCTTGAGCTTCCAGCATACTCTCCCCAGGATGCTGGCCCTCTCTAAAGGCCTCCTCACTTGGCCATTCTGGCAGCAGAGGGATCCCCACTTTTGCTAGATAATGCATGTGGTAACCTAACTTTCTGCTTCTTCTTTCTTCTCCTCCTCCTCTTCTTTTCTTCTTCCTTCTCCTCCTCCTGTTTTACTCTCTCTTGCTCTGGCCCTGGGACTTGAACCCAGGGCCTCTTCCATGCTGGATAAGCTCTCAACCACTAGCTATATCCCCAACGGTCATTGTATTTTTTATTTTGAGACAAGATGTTGCTAAATGGCCCCATCCCGCCTTAAACTTGTCATCCCCCTCCTCCTACTTCCGCAGTAGCTGGGATTACAGGCCTGTGCCTCTAGGGCCAGATGTTTTTGTTATGTTGTCACTGGGCACAAACAGCAGGTACCACCTTCGTCTTCCACTGGGTCCCTGGGCGCCCAGTCTCAGAAACGCTTGGTTGATTCATTTTCTCCTGGACTGGAGTCAAATCCTGCTCCTCTTCTCCCCTCTGAGTGCTCCAGGTGCTGCTCAACACTCTTCCCTTCCCAAAGCACACTGGCTCCCGGCAGAAAACACCTCCTCTGCCCCATGCTGCCTCGGGTGATAATGTGTGGTGTGAGAGGTCTTATAGCCCCAGGTGTTGGCAGATGGATCTTGCTTGTAGTCATGGGAAGTAAGGTGGAGGGGACAGGGCTATATGACTGTACCCCTCACCTCAGCTTCCTGCAGCCTTGCCCTGCCTCCCACTGATTCATTCAGAAACTGCCTGGGAATGTTTGTTGTGGAAACAAAAGGTTAAAAACAAGCTGGAAACCAGTGCATTCTGGGATAGCACCCACGCTTTCCATGAAGGCTGCAGCAATGCCCCATAGGTCACCTGTTTCCCCTGCTACGCCTCCACTTCAGTACTCGCCACTCACTGAACCCCGAAACATCTTGTCCTTTCCCACCGTCCTCTGTCTGAGCTCCCTGGGGTGGGATCCAGGCCCAGACCCCACCCTCCTCTTACACAGCTGTGGCAGCCGTGACTGCGGAACATGGAAGCTTTGCACCCACACGACAGGCCTCTGCTCCTTTGCCTGGCTGGACCAAGGGGTTCTGATGGACCCGAGCCAACACAGGCTTTCTGAGGGTTGGTGAGGAAACACGTGTCCTCCAGAGAATGTGCACTGGAGGGATGAGGACTGAGACATGGAGGGTGGTGATGGGGACAGAAAGGCTGTTTGGAGTCAGGAGACACTTGTCAGTCAAAATTGAGGAGGGGGTGGGGCAGGGATTGCAAGAAACCAGTCAGCAGAGGCAGGAGATGGAGAAGTCAGAGCAGGGCGGAGAGAAAAAGGTCCTGATTCTGAGAATGGTTCCTGCCGTGGTCTCATTGTGAGACCCATCATGAGCCACAACATAGTGAGTTCAAGGCCAACCTGGGCTACATGAGACCCTGTCTTGAAAAAGAAAGAAAGAAAAAAGCAACTACTGAAACAGAAAAAAAATGAAAGACACCAAGGACTTAAATAACCAAGAGGTAAGCCAGGCGTGGTGGCGCACACCTTTAATCCCAGCACTCGGGAGGCAGAGGTAGGAGGATCGCCGTGAGTTCAAGGCTACCCTGAGATGACAGAGTGAATTCCAGGCCAGCCTGGACTAGTGTAAGACCCTACCTTGAAAAACCAAAAAAAAAAAAATAAAATAAATAAATAAATAAATAAATAAAATAATAAATAAATAAATAAATAAATAAAATAAATAACCAAGAGGTAAAGAAAAGGTGGCATTGACCAGAGGTGACTGTTGAAGCGTGACAGGTATAAGGAGACTCATCACACATTCTGACTCCTTTTGGATATACTTGAAGGTTTTCATATTTCCATATAGAAATGATTTATTAGTTAAAAATAAATTAAGTACAGGCTAGAGATGGCTTATCGGTTTGTGAAGCCTAAGGAGCCCGGTTTGAGGCTCGATTCCCCAGGACCCACGTAAGCACACCCATTCTCTATCTGTTTGCCTCTTTCTTTGTCGCTCTCAAATAAATAAATAGAAAAACAAACAAAAAAATTAAAAAAATAAATAAATTAAGTGGGAGTGCCGGGGAGATGGCTAAGTCAGGAGGCTTCCTGTGCAAGCCTGAATAGCTGAGTTCAGTTCCTGAGACCCCACATATATTTAGATGCGTAGTCTGGGTGTCTGTAATCCTAGCATACCTATGGCAAGAAGGGAGGCAGAGGCAGCAGAATTCTCAAGCTGGTCTGGTACACACATGTGCAGTGGTGAGTCACAAGAGAGACCCTGCCTCAAACCAAGTGGAAGGCAAGGACCGACAGCCATCATTGTCCTCTGGCTGGCCTCCACACACACACACTGTGGCACACATGCCCACAGTCACACACATGAATGTGTACACACACACACACACACACAGAGAGCTTTTTTTTTCTTTTAAATTAGAGAAAATGTGGGCAAAGTGGCAGGCAGGCCTAACCCCAGCCCACAGTTTTCTGCACACAAGTATCTCCATCCTGCTGTGGCCGTGCAGTGGAACCCTCTAGAACTCAATGCTCTTGGAGGCTGTGACGACCCGGGTCTGGCTTCACTAGTGTCTCAGGTGGGGCCGGGGGGTTGGGGGAACTGACCTGGCCGACCAAGGCAGAAGAATGGAGGACCACGTGTGGGACACTGTTGACTTGGAGGCTGGAGCAATTCAGAAGAGAGGAATGGTGTAGTGTGAGGAGGAGGAGGAGGAGGAGCTGGAATGCCTCTGGGTCAGAACCCAGTGCGCTCCAGGGAGGCAGAGCTTGTTTCTGCATGAAGACTGGGGGAAAGCCTAGCAAAGGAGTTGGTCCTGAGCTAGAGGGGCCTATGCATCCTGGGAAACGACTTTGGATCTGCTTCTTCATGGGAGTCAAGGGAGATGAGCGTCTCCCTTGCTCCATCCTGACCACATGGAACTGGCTGCTAGCCCAGCCAGAGGGCCTGCTTCAGAGACCACACTTCCCACATGTGTAACCTTCTATGTGGTGACTGGGAGGTAGAAGTCTCCTAAGATGCCTTTGCGGTTTAAATGCTGCTTGTTTGCTCCAGAGGCAGGCTGGAGAAGGTTAAACTTCATGTCAGGCCAGTCAGGACGTGTGACCCCCCCCCCCCTCCAACCTTGGGAACTGCGAGATTCAGAGGAGGGAGGGCACCCTTCTAGTTAGGCAGCCAAGAAAGGAGGAGGAGGTCTGAGCTCAAACAAATTTCAGTGATGAGATCAACACTTCTGTTTCTCGTCTTTGTTAAGACAAAGTTCTAGGGCTGGGGAGATGGTTCAGTGGATGAAGTGCTTGCCACTCAAGCCTGAGTACCTGAGTTCGGCTCCCATATCTCCCACCAGACGGGAACTGTGGTGAGATGCTTTAGTCCTCACATGGTGATGGAGGTGATGGAGGGAATTTACCAGAAGATTGAGGTGAGTAGAGTGAGATCAGGATAACTAAAGAAATCATGCCTCAAGCTGGGCATGGTGGTGCACACATTTAATCCCAGCATTCGGGAGGCAGAGGTAGGAGGATCGCCGAGAGTTCGAGGCCACCCTGAGAATACAGAGTGAATTCCAAGACAGCCTGGGCTAGAGTGAGATGCTATCTTGTAAAACCAAAAAAAAAAAAAAAAAAAAAAAAACTGCCTCCAGTGAGGTAGAAAGGCACCTACCCAGGAGTTGTCCTCTGAACTAAACATAAACACGCAGGCTGTGGCAAATAAGTGCCAGCATTCACAGATACATACACCCAAAAAAGTATTTTTTAAGGAAAAAATTCTAAAATTTGCTTTGGGGCAATTCTCAAATTAGCCTCAAGTCCAGCCCCATGAGGGATGAGGTGATGTTAGGAGAATGCCCAGCTCCATCTGAGAGAGACAGATGTGCTCAGGGTGTGTGGAATTGACACTCAGGTGTGCAGGCCTTCTTCCTGACACTGAGATGCCAGGCCCAGGGTTCACTCTGACTTCCACCTCCACCAAAATATCACGGTCTGCCCAGCCCAGCTTATCTGTGGTTTTATTTTTGATATTTCAGAAAAAACTTCTTTAAGTGATCTCTTCCACCAGACCCAGAACTCCTTCCTGAAAGCTGTATCCAAAACAGAAATTCCAGGCTCATTAGCCAGGTCAAAAAAATAGGTCTCTGATGGCTTCCTTATTTGAGGAAGCATTGACTTAATTATTTCCACTCAGGAAAGTGTCATGTTGGAGTCCAGTCCTCAGCTGAACTCCAGGAAGAAAGAAATGCAAAGTGGTCTTCGAGCGTGTAGATCAAAGGAGGAAATGACTTCGTTTTCCCCCAAATGAAATTCAGCAATTAAATACAGTTTTGTGCCCCACAGGACAGTTTAGTCAACAATGGATTGCATGGCAGTGGTTTCCAAAGATATTGCCCAGTGATGTCACAGTGGTCTTAGTTTGTGTCGGCACACTCTGATGTTTATACAGTGACAGAACTAGCTTCTGGTCACGCAACCCCATGGTTAAGTAACGTGAACTGTGATACCCCATCACCACCATTCACTCTGAGAGCTAAGCACTCAATTTTTGTTTGTTCGTTAGCCATCAAGGGTCCTGGATCAGTAACAACCCCCGCCCCCAACACAAATTTAGCAGCTTTGAAGAATCATTTATTATCACTCATGTGTCTCCAGGTGGGATGGCGACTCTGAGGACTGAATTCAGGGGTTGCCTTGGGGTCAGCTGGGGATTGAGTAGGAAGCTGGTCCACTCTGCCCACGATTAGCCCATACTTGGTTTCTCTGCCTCCCAATGTGCTAGACTCAGATTTGTCATCTGGGGGCCCAAGGGAAGAGCAGAGCATTCAAGGATCCCTGAGGTCCAGACTTGAAGTGGCACATCACCACTTCTGCTGTATTCCATCAACCAAAGCAAGACATGCCCCTCTCCTGGCCCTTCCCCCACCTGCCCTGATACTAGGGATGAGGAACGCTTCACAGCAAGAGGTCTAAGGTCAAGATTCCAGGCTGTAAGGGACCATTCACAGACATCATGAATCAGTTCACAAGACCTGGATTAATCACTTTTCTCATTGCTGTGACCAAATACTGGATAAGTAAAGGATTTACTTTAAAATTTTTATTAAATTTTTTTAAAACATATTTATGTATTTATTTGAGAGACAGAGAGAAATAGGGAGAGAGAAGGGGAGGGAGAGAGAGAGAGAGAGGGGGAGAATAGGCATGCCAGGGCTTCCAGCCACTGCAAACAAACTCTAGATGCGTGCGCCCCCTTGTGCATCTGGCTTACATGGGTCCTGGGGAATTGAACCTGAGTCCTTTGGCTTTGCAGGCAAGCACCTGAACCTCTAAGCCATCTCTCCAGCCCAAAAATTTTAAAAATTATTTTATTTATTAGAGAGAGAAAGAGAGAGAGAGAGAGAGAGAGAGAGAGAGAGAGAGAGAGAGAGAGAGAGAGAATGGGCATGACAGGGCCTCCAGCCACTGAAACCAACTCCAGATGCATGCTCCACCTAGTGCATCTGGTTTACATGGGTCTTGGGGAATCAAACCTGGGTCCATTGGCTTTGCAGGCAAATGCCTTGACCTCCCAAAACATGCCACCTGCTGGACACCACGTGCTCTACACATGAGCCTGTAGGAACCACTTGACATACAAACGGGGATACTTGCCAACCTGATTTTTCTTTTCCTCGTGGACTTTGTCCAATTTCAGACATTTGTGAAGTTCAAGCTCATCCTACTTCCAAATTCCAAATTCCTAGGGAACTAGAAAACTAGGGAGCCCGTGTGTCAATCTTCTGAAATCCTTCTTCACGGGCCAGCCATTGCTGGGGCACCCACTGTGCCAGACCCCTTATGCTGTGGGTCCCATATGAAAATGGCAATCATCTTGTTCTCCAGTGGCTCCGCACTACAGCACACTCTGGCTATGACCTGAGAGAGGAGGGGGCCCCAGAGTTCCAGTGGGAAGCTTGGGGAAGGGAGGTTTGGTCTTGAAGTTTTCTAGAGAGACTGGCTGTTGACTTGGGAGCTTTCCGGAAACAAAAAGAAGGGGAGTTTATTCCGAATGGCTTCAGGATGTTAAGATGGTTTTGTTTTCCAAGAGGGGAACCATTTACATGAAAGGGCGAGTCCCAGGTCTTGAGGAGCCCTGGCCAGCCTTTTTGTGGAGCGTGTGGAGACACCAGAAGCTGCTGGAGGGCCCTGGCAAGCCTCATGTGCTCCCCTTTGTTCTGGAAAGATCCCTGGAGCAGGAGGAGGTTAGGTGCAGGGGAAGCTAAGACAGAAAGACCATTCAAGAGACTGTTTCCACCTCAAATGTAACCTGTCCTTGGGGGGAAGCTGCATGACTGTCCACCTGCACACTGAACCTGGAGTGTCTGACCCACTGCAGTTATTCAGTTATGCAGAGGGGGAGGGAGGGGCGGGGCCAGGAAACTTCACCCTTCCTGCACTTGGCTGACTTCCTAACAGGTTAGCTTTAAAGATTCTGGCTTGTTCCATACAGGTGCCTTTCTGAGAAACGGCTTGTATGTCATTTGGGGAGGGAGCTGCACCAGGAGCCTGCTCTCTCTCAGCCCTTGCGTCTCTGCACCATGATTCATGCAGGGGTTTTTCTTCTTCAGAGTGTTCCCACTGAGCTTCTGTACTCTCAACCCATCTCCCACTATAGCCGCCATATATGGTTTTAAAAGTTTATTTTTATTTTTATTTTTCTGAGGTAGGGTCTCACTCTAGCCCAGGCTGACCTGGAATTTGCTACATAGTCTCAGGCTGGCCTTGAACTCATGGTGATCCTCCTACCTCTGCCTCCAAAATGCTGGGATTAAAGGCATGCACCACCATGCCCAGTGGTATTAAAAGTTTTATGAAGGTGGGAGGGACTGAAGATATAGCTGAGTGGTCATAGTGTATGCCTTACATGCATAAAGACCTAGGTTCAATCCCCAGCATTGCATAAACGAGGTGTGGTGGTGCACATCTGTCATCCTAGCACTTGGGAGGGGGAAACAGAAGGATCAGAGGTTCCAGGTCATCCTTGGCTGCATGGTGAGTTTGAAGACAGCCTATGAAACATGAGACCCTGTCTCAAAATAATTCTAGCTGGGAGTGGTGGCTCACACTTTTAATCCCAGCACTTGGGAGACCAAGGTAGGAGGATCACCATGAGTTCAAGGCCACCGTAAAACTACAGAGTGAATTTCAGGTTAGCCTGAGCTAAAGTGAGACCCTACTTTGGGGGGAAAAAAGAGGTTCTGAAAAATCTTACAGGGATAGGCATGGTGGCGCATACCTTTAATCCCAACACTCAGGAAGCAGAGTAGGAGGATCACTGTGAGTTCGAGGCCAGCCTGGGATTACCGAATGAGTACCAGGTCAGCCTTGGGTAGAGTGAGACCCTACCTTGAAAAAGCAAACAAATAGGGCTGGAGAGATGGCTTAGAGATTAAGGCACTTGCCTGCGAAGCCAAAGGGCCCAGGTTCGATTCCCCAGTACCCACATAAAGCCAGATGCACAAGGTGATGCGTGCATTGAAGCTTGTTTGCAAGGCTAGAGGCCCTGGTGTGCCCATTCTGTCTCTCTATTTGCCTCTCTGTCTATCTCTGTCTCTCAAATGAATAAATAAATAAAATATTTTAAAAATATTTTTATTTATTTATTAGAGAGAGAGAGGGAAAGAGGCAGGTAGAGAGAATGGGCATGCTAGGGCCTCCAGCCACTGCAAACCAACTCCAGACGCATGCGCCACCTTGTGCATCTGGCTGACATGGGTCCTGGGGAATTGAACTTGGGTCCTTTGGCTTCACAGGCAAGTGCCTTAATTGCTAAGCCATCTCTCCAGCCCTAAATAAAATATTTTTTAAAGTTCTTTAAAAATAAAAATAAAACTACCAATTTTATTAAGTACCTCTCATTCAAAGAGTTACAGCTAAGGGGAAAAAATGGTCTTGGTGGCATCAGATGGCTCCTCTGGCACATGTGAAATCAAGAAAACCCCTTGTGAAAACTCTCTTCCCATTTAATCACTCCTTGCAACTCCATAGTAATGTTTTATGAGAACAAAATTTAGGACAGAAAACAAATACTCTGTCCCCTGTTGATACATAAAAACCAAAGTTTGTAGCAAGGTAACTATTTTATAGCTCTCCAGGCTCATTAAAACCTCTTTCTTCCTGTTGCATTCCATCTTTTGGACAGGTATGTAATTAAGATGGATGGTGTGGTATCCTACGGGCTCCCTTACAGAGAACACTCTGGCCAAATTCAGTTTGTTACACTGTCCTGTTTCTTTATGTGTCCCAAAGTATCATACTTCTTAGCTGTCTACATAGTATCAAATACAGGTCAATTTCCTTCCTAAAATGTTTCCTATGGTGTTATAGCCATTGAGGAAGTTATAATTCTGACATGTCTACTGAGTAGCTGGATCTTTTTCTGCTAGTAAATATGAATATTAAAGCTCCAAAGTATAAATTGTACTATGGTTTTGGGAAATGTATTTCACTTTCACACTTTCAAAAAATTGTAATAGTTTGAAAATAGGCAACCTTATTAGAGTGCCATATTCAGAGTTCCATTTTACCTCTGGGCTTAAAAATGTCCTAGGGGCTAGGGATGGACTCTGGGTAGAGTGCCTGTCTAGCATGCACGAAACCATGAGTTCAATCTCCCCTACCACATAAAACCTGGCATGGTGGCACATGCCTGCAATCCTAGCACTCGGGCAGTGGACACAGAAAGATCAGGCATTCAAGGTCATCCTTAGCCACATTGGGAGTTTCAGGCCAGTCTGGGCCATATGAGACACTGTCTCAAAAAAAAAAGTTCTAGAATGTTTTAAAAGTTGTGAAAGGGGGACTGGAGAGATGGCTCAGCAGTTAAGGTACTTGTCTGCAACACCTAACAATCTGGGTTCAATTCCCCAGGACCCACGTAGAGCCAGATGCACAAAGTGGTGCATTTATCTGTAGTTTATTTGCAGTGACTAGAGGCTCTGGTGTGCCCTTTCTCTCTCTCTCTCTCTGTAATAAATAAAAAATATATTTAAATGTTTTATTTTATTTGAGGAGAGAGGGAACGAAACACAGAGAGAGAGAGAGAAAGAAAGAGAATGAATATGGGCACTCCAGGGTGTCCAGCCACAGCAAACGAACTCCAGACACATGTACCACCTTGTGCATCTGACTTACATGGGTCTTGGGGAATGGAACCTGGGTCCCTAGGCTTCATAGTCAAATGCCTTCATGGCTAAGCCATTTCTCCAGCCCCAATAAACAAAAATATTTTTTAAAGAAGGTGTGAATGGATCACACAGATGCAACAGGAGGGTGTGCAGTCTCTGGAGACAGGTGGCATCCTACTGACTGGCTGTTACCAGGCTAAGGGCTGCCTGTGATGGAATAGCTAGCGGCTTGGCCGCAAGGACCCAAGGGCAGGCTGGTGCACAAAGCCTGGCTTCCATGTTTTCTCTCTCCTCACTCTTGTTCCAGTGGTTTCTGCACCTTGTTAATTCTAGCATCGCTCCTTCTAGTCCACAATAATATTCAAGTTCCTCAAATCAGCCCCCACACTTAAGCCCCACATTCCGCAAACTTTCAGTGTAGGCCTAGAGACCTCCAACCCAAAGCTTTTGGAAACCATCAGATGCTCTTATCTCCCACTTTCACACCATCAGGTCTTAAGTGGAAAAGAACAAAGACTTGAGAAGGTGAGGCGAAGCTACACAAAGCAGAAAGTGGGGGATGTTTGGTTAACATTCCGAAAACAATGGCCTACTGGGACATACAGGAGTGGGCTGCCTGTGTATGAAGGTGAGTCAGGTTCTGGGCTGGGAAAATTGATCTCAACAGTGGTCTCTTTCCAGCCTTAAGCGTAATCTCTTCAAGAAAAAACAAACAACAACAAAACCTAAAAAGCGTTAAAGCAATTTGCTACTCAGAAACTTAAGGTCCTACCTGGAGAATATTATCCAAATCAGGAGTATAAGTTTGGTTACACATGGGAAGCACATAGGAGGATTCTAAAAAGCCAAAAAATAGGTCTGGAGAGATGGCTCAGCTGTTAAGGAACTTGCCTGTGAAGTCTAACGACTCAGTACCCATGTCAAGCCAGATGCACAAAGTGGCCCCATGCACCTGACATTTCCACATGCCTGTGACAATGGGAGGTGGAGCCAGGAGTATCCATAGCTGGCAGGTCAGCTAGTTTGATGTCCTTTTGCAGTCTGGCAGTTTGTTTGTAATGGCAAGAAACCTTTTCTCAAAGAAGGTGGAACAAAGGCATCTTGAAGTTGTCCTCTGACCTCCATACGCATGCCATGGCACAAGTACCAAAAATAAATAAATAAATAAAATAAATAAAATCAGATGCAAAAAATGCTAGACTGGAGCTCAGTTGGTTGAGCATTTATTTAGCATTCACAAAGTCCTGGGCTGGATTTCCACATACACTGAGCATGATGGCGCATGCCTGTAATCCCAGATTTCAAGGAAGTCCTACCTGACAGGACATAAAGAAGCACTTTGCAGCTGGGCGTGGTGGCGCACACCTTTAATCCCAGCACTTGGGAGGCAGAGGTAGGAGGATCGCCGTGAGTCTGAGGCCACCCTGAGACTATGTAGTGAATTCCAGGTCAGCCTGGGCTAGAGTGAGACCCTACCTGAAAAAAAAAAAAAAAATCAGTTTGCCTCTGACAGAGAGCAAGTCAGGTTCTGTGCATGGAAGATTGTTCTTCCAAACAGGGGTCTCTCTCCAGTCATGCCAGATAGCTTCTTCAAATAGAATGTGCTGAAATTGGTCAGGGATCTCTATGCCTTGCCCTGGTAATCATGCTGTCTAAAGTTCCCCTCGTCATCCCTGGTCATGCCTGGTCATGCTGTCTGTAAATTCTGTTGTGTTCCCAGTGTTAGCCTAAGAGATGAAGCTTCAGAAAGGAAGGGTCCTTGTAGTTCAAGGGCACTTGGTCCATTATTGAAGATGCAGTCACAGGGGTGTGTGAGGTGGCTGGGCACATTGCATCCAGAGTCAGGAAGCAGAGAGTAGACTGAAAGTGGGACTGGACTATAAAACCTCAAGGACCAGGCTGGAGAGATGGCTTAGTGGTCAAGGCACTTGATTGCAAGCCTGACAGCCCAGGTTTGATTCCCCAGTACCCATATAAAAGCCAGATGCATAAAGTGGTGCATGCATCTAGAGTCCATTTGCAGTGGCAAGAGGCCCTGAGAGCACCCATTCAATCTCTCTCTCTCTCTCTCTCTCTCTGCTTATTAAATAATAATAAATAAATAATTTCAAAAAAGCCTCAAGACTTATCCCTCATGACCCACTTCCTCCAGCAAGGCTCCACCTCCTAAAGTTTTCACAACTTTCCAAAATAGCAGCACCAGCTGGGGACCAAGTGTTCAAACCCATGGGCCCCTGGAGGACATTTCAGGTTCAAACCACAGCAAGGTGTTCTGAGCATCAGCTGCTGCCTGTCTGATGTTTGACTGTCGCTACTGACCCCAACCCCTAAGACTGCAGGCCGGCCTTGAGAAACAGAGGAAGAGCGAGGCAGGAAGGGGTCTTTGAAGAGATACAGCCTCCAAGAATGCACCCTCAGGGACCTGCTTCCTCCAGCTAGGCCCCACGTCTAGAAATTTCTACCATTTCCCAATAATGCCACCAAGTTATGAATCATGATGGGTTAATCCATATTCTCCCTCTCTCTCTTTCTCTCTCTTTCTGTCTCTCTCTTTCTTGGCTTTTTGGAGGGAAGGTCTCACTGTAGCCCAGGCTGACCTAGATCTTACTCTGTAGTTGCAGGCTGGCCTTGAACTCACAGTGATCCTCCTATCTCTGCCTCCCAAGTGCTTCTCTTGATTCAGACATGGAACACTATAACAGAACCATGTATGAAAGATATCCAAGTACCTTTCAAGGGTGAATGGTTCCATTTTCTAGAGATCAAGCCTTCACTACATGAGACTTTGGGGAGTTAGTTTGCATCCAAACACAACACCGCTGTCGCCAGCTTCTTTGCAGACACCTCCCTCGCTTCATCTCCATCATGCCAGAACAAGAGCTGGAATTTTCATGGCGGAGGAAAGGATACAGTTGTCAATGTCTGTGTCCTTGAACTTCATGGTGGGGGGAACTCCGGGCTGTGAGAGACTCAGATACACAGAAGGACAGATCAGTTCTCCATTCTGATGTCCCAGGGCAGGGCTCTGAGGAAGCAGTGACATGCTCGCTGGTTACAAGACTGAAGCACAGAGATGCTGACAACCCACCATCAGGAAACTCCTGGGGCTGCCTGTGGCTCTGAGATCCCCTCAAGCTTCCAGCAGGAGGGACGGAGGAGAAAGGCAAATGTGGTATGAAAAGAGGAAAGCCTGGTGCTGGGATTCTTTGGCAAAGCTCTTCTGGCTCTGCAGACCAGGCGCACAATTATTAGAAAAAGTGGGAAATGAAATGAGAGGGAAGACTTGACTCAACAGTGGAGAGACAAGCTTTATTCCGGGAAGCCTGAGAAGGGCTCTGGCCAGGCAGCTCAGAAGCCACTTCTCTTACAGACTAGGGGATACTGATGGGGCCGTGCGGGTCACTGGAATGCCTTGGTTGCAGGGCGGTCCACCTTGCCTTGGGGCTTGGCCATTGCAGAGAAGTGATCATTGGGATGAGTGGTCTGGATCATTCCAGGGAAGTGACAGTTGGGAGGGGTGGTCTGGGCCACTCTTGGGAAACAGAGTCACAATGAAATGGCAATCAAAGTCCGCAGATGGAGATGTTCTGCTTCTAACAACAATCTCTGCCCCTGCCATCACTTGTGAAGCATGAGGATCACGGGTAAGTTCTGTGGATTTTCTGAGCCTCGACTGCTTCATCTGTAAGGTGGGGATGAGCGCATCTACTTTGTGGGCTGGGGCTTAGCTCAGTGATAGAGTGGTTGATAAGCATGCGCTGCAAAATTAAATGGCACAGCACCAAACAGAACCAAGGAGCGTCTTCTCCTGCAGTTAATTCAGTCATATTTGTTTTTGTTTTCTTTTGAATGTATGTGGTGGGGGGGGCACATATGGAGGCCAGAGGTCTGTGTTGGGTGTCTTCCTCAATTGCTTTTCCACATTATTTATTTAGTTTTTGTTTTTTTCCAGGTAGGGTCTTGCTCTAGCCCAGGCTGACTTAATGGAGTTCATTATGTAGTCTCAGGCTGGCCTTGAACTCACAGCGATCCTCCTACCTCTGCCTCCCGAGTGCTGACTGAGATTAAAGGTGTGCACCACCATGCCTTTAAAAAATATTTATTTATTTGAGATTGAGAGAGAGAGGCAGATAGAAAGAGAATGGGCACGCCTGGGCCTCCAGCCATTGCAAATGAACTCCAGACACATGCGCCACCGTATCCATCTGGCTTTACATGGGTCCTGGGGAATTGAACCTGGGTCCTTTGGCTTCACAGGCAAGCGCTTAACCGCTAAGCCATCTCTCTAAGACTTGTTCTACAATTTAAGCATTGACTGTCAAGTCCCTCAAATTGCCCAAGAAATCCAAGTTTCCTGCTGTGATGTACTATGGTTGTAAGCTGTGGGAATCACCGTCTGTCAAGGGCACCCTGCTCTGGAGTAGACAGACGTACAGCCCTTACACTTGGGCTCTGTGAAAATAAGCAGGACCTATGGCTACAGGGTAAACTCAACGCTGGCTTTCATTGGTTTAAGTCCACCCACCACACAGTCCCAGCTTATTCCTTCTGCTTTAGCCAGACTGGAGGAAAATGTGTTCTGGAATGAGACGTTCCTTACTATCGGGCTTTGGCAGGCTAGATGACTCAAGCCAGCAAACAAACATTCCAAGCATTTGTCCTGGAGCCGTCAGTTCTCTCCCGCGGCCCAGTTGGTCTGCATGCAGTCTGAGAATACAGCCTTCATGATGGGATCCTCTGTGGCCAAATCATCCAACCGAAAGAATTGCTAATTAACTTGTTTTAGATAAAATGTGGCCTAGAGTGTCAAAAATGTTTGAATGCTTTAAGGTTTTGTTTTTAATCTTGCAATTTGAGCTGTTCTGATTTGGGCCAAAGCACAGTGGAAAAGAGGCTCCATAACCTTGTGTGCTTTGACATAGTCAGGGACATGCTGGGATAATACTTAACTAATATGTCTTTATTGGTTAGCATCTGTTGGTGGTGTGGGGATGACCGCGGCTATGATAATGTCAAATTGTTTATAGATCAATTCTTCCCTCCAATAGCAGGCTAAACTTTTATACTGTATTTTTATTTATTTATTAATTCAAGCAGAGGGAGACAGGCACAGAGAGAACCTGAGAAAGAATGGGCACACCACAGCCTCTGACCACTGCAAATGAACTCTAGATGCATATGCTACTTCGTGCATCTAGCTTTATGTGGGTACTGAGGAGTCGAACCCAGTTTGTTAGGCTTTGCAGGCAAGTGCCTTAATAGCTAAGCCATCTCTCCAGCCCCTCATACTTATATTTGAGTCTCCAAGACAGGCAGCCAAACTTCCAGAAAGGCAGGCCCTGGTTGGGCCCCACTGACTTACAAAAAGTATGCTAATCACTTTGGAGGATGCTGGATGCCCTTAGGCCATCTTCTGCTCTTTCTTGGTTTCTCTAATGAAAGTTGAAATGCTTGTGGGGAAACTTCGAGCCCATGTCCTCCAGGGGCAACATGGAGCCAAATCCACACCTTCCTTGATTTTGCTCCACTGAGAAATGTCATTCCTCTCTTGGTGACCCCATCTTTGCCTTTATTTATTTATGAGAGAGACAGAGAGAGAGGCAGGTAGAAAGTGTATGCACCAGGGCCTCTAGCTATGACAAATGAACTCCAGATGCATGTGCCACCTTGTGCATCTGGCTTATGTAGGTACTGGGGCATTAAACTTGAGTAGTCCTTAGGCTTCTCAAGCAAGTGCCTTAACCACTAAGCCATCTCTCCAGCCCAAGGTTTGACTTTTTTTTTTTTTTTTTTTTGCTGTAGGCAGAAGGGAGACTAGCAAGCTGGCTTGCCTCAGCTACTCTGGAATTCTAGAAATTCAAATAAAAACAGTACCATTGTTTGATGTATGATGTATGAAGTTCCTTCTCCTAGCACTTCCCTCAGGAAGGAAGACTTAGAAGTGGTTCTTGTCTGTTCTGTTCTGTTTTTGTTTTGTTTTGGGACAAGGTCTTGCTCTGTTGTCTGGGCTGGCTTTGAACTCCTAGGCTCAAGCAATCCTCCTGCCTCAGCCTCCCAAGTAGCTGGGACTATAGTCATGTTCCTCTTTACCTAGCAATGTTGGAGACTGTTTGTATGGGAAGCATGCATGGTATAGACATGAGGCTGAGCACCCAAAGAATGTCCTTCTTTCCCAGCTCTGAGCCTCTGGAGAGGGCACAGCTGGTCTTGCTGGAGGACCAAGAAAGGCATCAAGATGCCATGCCCAGGAAACAGGATGGCAGCCTGACCACTGGGACTCTGGAGAAAGCTATTCATGGAGAAGCAGCGTGTCTTTCCAGAGCTCCTTCACTGTGACTGGTTGGGGTGAGGCAACAGACAGTGCCAGGAGAAACCGCTGCCTGGCATATGTTAGAGGGCCCACCAGCTCCTGCCTGTGCAAAAGTCCTGTGCAGAGAGATGTGCTCTGTAGCCAGCTCCCCACTCCAGGGAGCACTTCTTCCTCAAGGAGCTTTGTGAGCATGAGGATGAAGTGGGATGTACAGTGCAGGAGATCCTGGAGGAACCTGGATCCCCACAGTTCCAGTCTGGGGGTGAAGGCATGCCACATGCTTCTCAGGAGGTCCAGGTGTGTGTGTGTGTGTGTGTGTGTGTGTCTGTGTGTCTGTGTGTGTCTGTGTGTCTATCTGTCTGTCCTTAATCTCATAAGCACTCCCTACTGCTGGCTGGTCCTCCTTCCCGGCGCTTCCTGCTTCCAAGCACCACTGCTTAAATACTTCACCTGCTTCCAAATCTTGCCTCAAGGCCCCACTTTCTGGGCAACCCAAATTAAGGCCGTCTCTTTGTTTTAGTTCCAGCTAAAAGCTCCCAGCCAAGGAGTCCTTGTCAGCTCCATCTTTCTCCCCAGGCCCAGCCTCACCACCTCAGCCATTTCAACCACTGTCTATCACCTACTTTGCTGGCACCCTCCTGTCCCCAGCCTCCTCCAGCACCGTCCCCTGCTATCTGCATCTCTTCACTTCCAGAGTGTAAGCAGGGATTTCTGCTGCCATGGACCCTATCTATCTATCTATACATATATATATTTATATATACATATAAATATTTATGTATATATACACATATGTATACACACACACACACACGCACATATATATATTGTTGTTGTTGTTGTTGTTTTCAAGGTAGGGTTTCACTCTAGCCCAGACTGACCTGGAATTCACTATGTAGTCTCAGGGTGGCCTTGAATTCATGGCGATCCTATCTCTGCCTCCTGAGTGCTGGGATTAAAGGCAGGCCCCACCATGCCCAGCTATCTATCTGTCTATCTATAAATTTTATTTATTTGAGAGAGAGAAAGAGACAGAGAGTGAGGGAAAGAGAGAGAGAGATTGAGAATGGGCACACCAGGCCCTCCAGCCACTATAAACGAACTCCAGATGCGTGCGCCCCCTTGTGCATCTGGCTTATGTGGGTTCTGGAGAATGGAGCCAGGATCCTTTGGCTTTGCAGGCAAACACCTTAACCACTAAGCCATCTCTCCAGCCCCCTATCAATATACTTTTGCGGCAGGATCTCACTCTAACCCTGGCTGACCTGGAACTCACGCTCTATCTCAGGCTGGCCTTGAACTTATGGCGATCCTCCTACTTTAGCCTCCTGAGTGCTGGAGTTATAGGCATGAGCTACCACATCTGGCTTATTTTGTCATCCACAAAACATCTGTTTGGAAAGGGAAAGGGGCCAACCCTGGTTCGATGCTTTTTCTCATGGTTGGCAACTGTTTGCTGAGTGTGTACCTCCTATAGATCCTCCCTGGGAGACATGAGTAACACTTGGTCTGGACCTCTCCTGTAGAGAGAGCTCCCCCTTTTGGCTTCCATCAGACTCCCCGGCTCCTCCTGACACCCGTCATCACCTTTTCCCTTTCTCCGTTGGGTGAGCCTTCCACTTCCTGGCACTGAGTGAGGGCACCTCACATTCCTTCTGTTTCTCTTCACCTTCCTCCCTGACACTGCCCACATGTCCCTTTGCTGCCGTGCATTTCTGGTGTAAACTCCTCCATGGCCTCGGGTTCCACAGAGCCCTCAGCCACTGGCGTGGAAATGGCCTCTCTCCTTGCCATCCCTACTCTGCTTCCCACAGCCTCCAGCCTGGAAACCCCCTCATGACCCATGTCTGGTCCCTCAGTCCTAGGAGCTCTGGAAATGTCTTTCTCCCTCATCCTTCTTGGGCACCCCCCTTTCCTGGTTGGGCCCTCTCAGGTATCCGGGGACATTGGGGTGCAGCCTGTTTGGGATGTGCATATCCACCACCCAGCCTGCCGACCTTGCTAGCTTGCCTAATTTCACATTCGAGAACATACCCAGAACCCAGACCACTCCTGCTCAGACAAGCAGACCCAGCTTGTGAGCACCATTTACACATGGTCCAGACTGATTGCTGCCAGAGAATCAAGTCCTCCATATGGACCCCAGGGTCACTGGCTGCCTTGTTTGGCTTCTATTGTTGTTTGCTTTAATATTATAAAGGGGAGCCAGGCGTGGTGGCTCACGCCTTTAATCCCAGAAGTAGGAGGATCTCCATAAGTTTAAGGCCACACTAAGACGACAGTGAATTCCAGGTCAGCCTGGGCTACAGTGATAGCCTACCTCAAAACAACAAAAATACTATAAAGGGGATTTATTAGACTGGCTTACAGGACACACGCTGGGTGGTCCAACAATAGATGTCTGGAGGTTAGACAGGCTGAGAACCCAGCAGCTGCTCACTCCACGAGGCTGGATGCCTCAGTTTACCCAATCTGGCACAAAAGGCCTGGAGGGTTACTGGAGAGCGGCGTGTCTTCCGTCCACGTTAGAAGGCTGAAGAAGCTGGGTTCCGATGTCCGCAAATGCTGGCAGCAGTGGGGGAAGCGAACTGACTGTTGCATACAAGGGCAGCCAGGCCAGAGGCCTCTCTTTTCTTGTTTCTCTTGTCCTTTTATGTTGCCACCTTGAATTACTGATTGTTCAAGCGTCGATGTCAGTCACTATGCCTGCAAACATTTACTTAGTATAAGTTGTGTGACATGCCCATAGCTGTTTTTTTAAAATTATTTTATTATTTTAGAGAGAGAGACAGAGAGTGAGAAAGAGGCAGAGAGAGAGCTACTGTGAATGAACGCCAGATGCATGCGCTCCCTTGTGTGCATGTGTGACATTGCATGTTTGTGTCACTGCTTCCGGTTTCGTGGGACCTGGAGATTTGAACATATGTTCTTAGGCTTCACAGGTAAATGCCTTAACCGCTAAGCCATCTCTCTTTTCAGGGAATGATAGTGGGGTGGAGTGGGTGTCCTGCTCGTGATTTTATAACCGAGAAAACTAAACCGAGGCTCAGAAATGACAACATTTTGCTTCCCCTCTCACAGCTAGCAACATGAGACCATTTCCTGGAGTGGACCTAAACTAGGGCCTGAGGCCTGGCTTTTTATTCCCTCTCCTGACACCACCAGCTGGGTGACCTTAGTGAGGTCTTTTCCTGTCTCCCTGCAATCAGCTTCTAATTAACTCTCTCTCTCTCTCTCTCTCTCTCTCTCTCTCTCTGTGTGTGTGTGTGTGTGTGTGTGTGTGTGTGTGTGAAGTTGCTAAGTGGGGAGAACAAGGCTGCTGGGAAGAGTGGAGGGGGACTGAGATCAGGGTTGGGGGATGCTTCCTGGAGGAGGGGACTTGGAGAGGCCAGGATCCAGAGGAGGAAGATAGCCCGGGATGGCGGAGGGCTTGTAGGGAAGGGAGAGGATAAAGTGGGAGGCGGTGGGTGCAGACGTGCTGGCCGTGGGGCAGGAGTGCCCGGGCTGGTCCTGGAGTACCCGGTTCGGCTCCTCCTCCCTGGAGGGCGGGGCGCGGGCCGGGGCGGTCTCCTGGCGGCGCGGCGGCCGCGGCACTCTGGCCGGGCTCTGCAGGCTGCAGCGCGCGCGGGACCCGGGAGGCGGCGGCCGTAGGTGAGCGCGGAGCAGCTGCGGGGTGGGTGTGCGCGGGGAGCCGGGCCGGGGGTGGGGGGCGAGCTGGAGTGATGCCCCAGAACCCCAGGGGCTCCGGATCCTCCCTTTGCGCAGTGCTCAATCTGGGAGTCCGTCCTCCGAGCCCCGGGCGCCGCCGGGGCTGGAGCTGCGCTCGGCCCAGCTGGGACACCGTGGCGATTTCTGGTGACCCAGCAGCGCCCGGGCTCCGGTGACAGCTGCGAGCCCCTCAGTCCGGGGTCTCACCTAGTCCTCCTCACCCTTCCATGCTCTTGCAAACCATTCCTGCGGTCGCCCCCGTGTCCCTGGCCCTGCGCACCAATGCCTGGTCCGGGCCACCCCCAAAGCTCAGCTCTGGCCACCTTGGAGCGCATTTCTTCTCCTTCCCAGGGATTTTTCCAAGTTGCATCACGATTTGGCCCCTAGACAGGTGTTGGCTTTCGTGTTGGAGTTAGTTTCGCAGAATGTTAAGAACTTAGTGTATTTGGTCTGTGCGTGCCCCTTCACCCCCTGGTGCCTTGCTGACGCCGCCGCTCATCTGCTCCAAACACGTGGATGTTCTTTAAGGGGGTCACTGGCTCTCAAAGTGGGCTACACACCTGGAGAGTTCAAACAAAAACGAACATTGGCACCTTTGTCCCATCCGCAGGCGTCCTGGGGGCCTGGGGTTACAGTGTGACTTTTTGTTTTGAGGTATGGTCTCATGCTAGCCCAGGCTGACCTGGCAGTCACACTGTAGCTCCATGCTGGCCTCGAACTCACAGTGATCCTCCTACCTCTGCCTCTTCAGTGCTGGGATTAAAGGCGCGTGTCACCACTCTGGGCTCAGTGGGACTTTTAAAAAATATTTTTAAAAATATTTATTTGAGAGAGAGAGAGAGAGAGAGAGAGAGAGAGCGCGAATGAATGGATATGCCAGGGCCTTCTGCCACTGCAAATGAACTTCAGACACATGTGCCACTTTGTGCATCTGGCTTTAAGTGGGCACTAGGGAATCCAACCTGGGCCATCAGGCTTTGCAAGCAGTCTGCTGCAAATGAACTCCAAATGCATGTGTCATTGTGTATCTGGTTTACCTGGGTACGGGGGAATCTAACCAGGGATGGTTAGGCTTTGCAGACATGCACCTTAACCACTGAGCCATCTCTCCAACCCCAGTGGGACTTTTAAAAGCACCCCTGGTGAGTGCAGTGGGTTGGAGATGCACGTGCTAGAGGCCTGAGGCTGCCTCACCCACTCTTCACCCTAGAAGTCTGTGAACTGCGCTTTCCAACCTCAGACCCAGATGGTGCTTTTTCCAAAAAGGTCCCTTTGTTCCTACCTCTCTGTTGACAGTAAACATTTCCGGGGCACTTTCTACCTTGGAGGTAGGAGTGTGGACCTTAAAACCTCAGGTACCTTGCCAGGGTCAAGGTTATAATACAGGGTTATTCTATTAGGAGAAATCAAGTGATTTTTACCTGTCATATTTGGAAAGGATCTTAGATCAAAAGGAGGTAAACTGCTTAGGGAGTTCTTGGAGACACTCCGTCCCTCCACACAGTTATTAGAGGTACTGACTTTTTTTTTTTTTTTTCGAGGTAGGGTCTCACTCCAGCCCAGGCTGACCTGGAATTCACTATGTAGTCTCAGGGTGGCCTCGAACTCACAGCCTCCTACCTCAGCCTCCTGAGTGCTGGGATTAAAGGCGTGCGCCACCACACCTGGCTAAGGTACTGACTTTTGCATACATGTGGGGAATTTTCCTTTAAGAAGTAAAGCTGATGAGACCTTTCTGGTTTTGCGGTTGCTATTTGTGTTAATGCTTATGTGTTTGAGAGTTAAAGTGATTCTCACTCAAGTCCTTTACGAGTGACACTGTAAAGTAATGTCTGAGTTAGGGTATACCTTACATAGCATGGCATATCTGAGGGACACCTCAGCACCCTGTCAAGTGATCTGGAAAATGATAGGATTAAGGAAACATTGAACATATGGTATATATTCACCGAGCGTTATCATATGTGTCTTGTGAAGAAAGGAGTTCCGGTGTCCATCCTGGCTGTTAGAGGATTGTCTGGGGATGGAGGTTAATTTTCTCCTGTACTCCCAGTGTGTGTGTGGTGTTTCTTCAGTTCTCACCTGGCCCCAAATCAAAGGTGCTGGCCCTGTGCAATTCTCTCAGCAGCGGAAGGACAGTCTTTCAAGAATTCCTTCCACAAGTGGAGAAATGTTTGAATTCATTTCTAGCTCCTAACATGATTCAAAAGAACGGTCATGCTAGGCGTGGTGGCGCACACCTTTAATCCCAGCCCTCGGAGGCAGAGGTAAGAGGATCGCTGTGAGTTCAAGGCCAGTCTGAGACTACATAGTGAATTCCAGGTCAGCCTGGGCTACAGTGAGAACAATCAGGGTGGCCCCTGACCTGAATCTTCACCCTCTGGGGAACAAGACCATATGGAAAACATTTTCATGTGTGTGTGTGTGTGTGTGTGTGTGTGTATGTGTGTGTGTGCGCACGCACATGTGTACAAGGCCTACAAAACGAAGTGAGCTATTGACTAGCTTGCTAACCTGTGACCCATGTCTCCATCTTGGGAGGGTTTACATGAAGATTTCTTGAACTTTTGGTGTCTGAGCAGTTGAGCCAGGATGGCAATAGGAATACTGTGATACAGTAATACATTCTGCCCCTGCCCCCAGTGGGTATCAGAATGTGGACCTAAGAAGATAAACTAAAGCATTTCTCGGGGCTGGAGAGATGGCTTAGCAGTTAGGCACTTGCCTGTGAAGCCTAAGGACCCCGGTTCGGGGCTCGATTCTCCAGTACCCATGTAGGCCAGATGCACAAGGTGGCACATGCATCTGGAGTTCATTTGCAGTGGAGGCCCTGGTGCACCCATTCTCTGTCTCTCTCTCTGTGTCTGTCTCTCTCAAATAAATAAAATAAAAATAAACAAAAAAGCATTTCTCGCTTTGCAGTAGCAGCTGTAATATTCTAAACTGATGAGAAGAAAAATATGAAGGAGCAATCAGGGTAGACTTCTTCTTGGGGAAGGGGCATACAGCATCCAGACCAGAACTGTGGTTCATTTGAGAGACCTTTGGTTGTGCTACACCGAGTCATTTACTAGCATGGCTTCCATTTGTGTGTGTGTGTGTGTGTCTTCAAGTTAATTTGCTCAGACTGATGGACTGAGGGATAACAAAACTTAATGTGTTCCTTAACTCTTGTGCCCTGAAACCCATTCATCTAAGAGATGCTGTTAACCTATTGAAAAGGCTCAGCTGAGTCGTGTCTTTCTGTCCTTCTCCTCCCTGGTCCTCATGCCAAAGGGCAGAGCCATGGCCAAGAGGTTGGCCTCAGAGGAGAAAAACAAAGTTCAAGGGAATTGAAAATTGGGTAATTTTCCCTGAATGACCAAGCACTTACTTTATTCTGTCACGTGACATGGTTGTTATCGTGAAACAAAGTTGTGCATGAAAACTCTGAAAAAGAAAAATAAATAAATAAATAAATAAAGGGAAGGGGTTTGATGGGGATAGCACCAGGGGCTGAGTGGCCCGCATGAGGCAGGAAGCTTGCAGGAATATTCAAATTCTCCCATGTCAATCCTCTTTACCTTGTTTCTTCATGTGCCTCTCTCCCTCCTTCCCGTCCTCCCTCCCTCCCTCCCTCCCTCCCTCCCTCCTTCCCTCCCTCCCTCCCTCCTTCCCTCTATCCTTCATACCAATATCGTTTTTTTTTGGGGGGGGGAGTGGAGTGGGCAGGCAGCAGCAGGATCTCTGTAGCTCTGTCTGACCTTGAACTTGAGATCCTCCTGTCTCAGCCCCCAAATGTGGGTACCTACATGTCCTGTCACATGAAGACATGTCATTTTTTTGTTGTTGCTCATTGAGTATTTCAGAGGCCCCTATGACTGGAGAGCTGTCTTCCCTGCCAAGTTTTCTGTTAACAAAATACAGTCCCTACCTTAAAGAGCCTGAGGTCAAACTATAGGGCACTATAGACTGAGTACTCATGATGAAGATGGGCACAGAGGACAGCGGGCACCATAGGGCACCTGTGGAGTCTTCCTTCAGTGCATTGGTGCTTTGGTACAGCAATCATAGAGACGCTTTCCTGGGGCTGGCCTCGGGGGATGGCTCAGTGGCTAAAAGCTCTTGCTTGCAAAGCCTGATGGGCTGGGTTCACTTTTCTAGCCTGGCAGGCATTTGTTTGCAGTAGCATGAGACTCTGGTGTGTGCGTGTGCCCCCCCCACCCAGTAAAAAAAATAAAACAAAGAAACCCTTTCTTCAGGGAGTTCTTGGCACAGTTGCTCTTTTTAAGTAGAGCTGATTCAGAAATTCTGTTCTCAGTGACTTGATTTTTTTTTTTTTTTTTTTAATATCAGTCTCCTTAGGTCTGGATTGATTGATTTCTTGTTTCCTGGAAGTAAAGACACTAAAACCCTTGCCATCTTGTGGTCCCATGGCAACTTCTGTGGGCTCCTTTTCTAAGCCTTTTAAAGGAGAAGGTAGCTTCAGCTATTTAGAAAGGTTCTGTATGGCCCTGAGTTCTAGGTTAGAGAGACATCCACTCTACCTTTCTTCAGGCTCCATGAACCTCCGAGCTCTGGAAATAATTGGTGGTTGGGTAAGAGATTAAAAACAAAACTCAGTATTGGGCTTTCTGGAGTACAATGAAGCTTTGCACATCCAATTCCTGCTTGTGTGATACTTGCAACCAAAACACAACTGGCTGCATAGTAATTACCTTGAGCTCTTAAAATTTCAGGTAGTCAGGGCTTAGAGGCTAGGTGGCACTATGATTAATGGAGAGGAGGTGACAACAGGGTTCATGAGTGAGTGGTTGTTACCACTGTGGGTCCTTGCACAGTGTTTCAACCCCAGGATCAACTCTCGGGAAGGCTGTCAGGAGGGTATCCATGGTGTTAGAGTTCAGGATTATAGTACAGGGCATGTTGTATGAAGACAGAATAGTTCTGCCAGTCTGGCTGGTAGACTGTGTTTACAGGGTGGAGTTTATTCCTTGCTGCTCAATTGCGGGGTTTTCTGCTTGCATTCAGTAAAGTTTGCAATGTTTCAGGCAATAATTTTGTAGCTTTTAGATACATAAGACCCCTTTATTATTATTATGTTTAATATTTTTATTTGAGAGGAGAGAGAGAGAGAGAGAGAGAGAGAGAGAGAGAATGGGTATGCCAGGGCCTCATGCTGCTGCAAAAGAACTCCAGATCAGATGCATGTCTTACTTTGTGTACCTGGCTTTATGTGGGCATTGGGGAATTGAACCTGGGCTGGTGGGCTTTGCAAGCAAACACCTTTAACATCTCTTAGTCCTATTGTTACAGGGTCTCTTGTATCCCAGGCTGACCTGTAATACAATATGTAACCAAGGATTTCCTTGAACTTTTGATTCTTCTGCCTCCTTCTCTCCATTGTTGAGACTACAGGTATGTGCCACCATACCCATTTTATGCAGTGTGAACAATGTGTGTGTGTGTGGGGGGGGGCACATACACAGTGTATGTGTGGAAGTCAGAGGATGAGTTCAGGTGTCTGTTCTCGCCTTCCACCTTGTTTGAGGTAGGGTCTGTCATTGCTCACCAACACATTGACCAGGCTAGCTGGGCCACAAGCTTCTGGGGAGAGTTTCCTTGCTGTAGGCATGCTGGGGTTGTAGATGCATGCTACAGTGTCCAGTGTCCGGCTATTTGAGGGTCCTGGGGATCCAAACTTGGGCTGTTCATGATTGTGCAGCCAGTGCTTTTTAACCCACCGAGCCACCACCTCAGCTCTGACCTCTAGGTTTTCTGTCCGTGTGTTTTGTTGCACTTGGACACACTCTTGTTTTCCCTTGCTCAGGATATGCCCACTGTGATGGGACTCCTCTCAGAAGTCCTGTGACCCAGGGCTGGAGAGATGGCTTAGCGGTTAAGGAGCTTGCCTGCTAAGCCTGAGTACCCATGTTTGACTCTCCAGATCCCACATAAGCCAGATGCACAAAGGTGAGGCACGCTCAAGGTTGCACATGCCCACGAGGTGGCACAAGCATCTGGAGTTCAATTGTAGTGTCTGAGACCCTGGCATGCCAATTCTCTCTCTGTCTCTTTCTCTCTTGCTCTTTCTAAAACAACAACAACAACAACAATAATAATAATGATAAAGAGGTCCTGTGACCCAGTGAGAACATTGTGAGTCCTGTTTCCCAGGTGAGGAAGGTGGCTTGTGATATCTGGGCACCAGGTGCCCAGGGGCAGTTTGAAGAGTCCAGCTTGAACTGTCAGAATCACAGCACTGGGGTTCTTATGACTTGATTACAAAGGAAAAAGAAATGTCTCAGCCATGAAGAGGTTCTATGAAGTAATATATACCCTTGAACTTCATTGTTGGGGCATTGATAGCTTTAAAATTTATTTATTTAGGGCTGGAAAGATGGCTTAGTGGTTAAGCACTTGCCTGTGAAGCCTAAGGGCCCCAGTTCGAGGTTCGATTCCCCAGGACCCACGTTAGCCAGATGCACAAAGGGGCGCACACATCTGGAGTTCATTTGCAGAGGCTGGAGGCCCTGGCACGTCATTCTCTCTCTCTCTCTCTGGCTGCCTCTTTCTCTCTCTGTCTGTGGCTCTCAAATAAATAAAAATAAAAAATATTTTAAAAAGTTTATTTATTTGAGAGAGGCAGGTAGGATGGGTGCACCCTCTAGAGTCTCTTGCTACTATGAACAAACTCCAGACACATGTGCCACATTGTGCATCTGGCTTTAAGTGGGTACTGGGGAATTGAATGAACCTGGGTCTGAACACTTTACAAACAAGCACTTTAACCTCTGAGCCATCTCCCCAGCCATTTAAAAGTTATTTATTTGCATTGGTAGCTTTTAAAGGAAGGTGGAAAAAAAAACCCTTTTGAAAGGTTTGATTCTCTATCACTTTTGCTTAGGAGGTTTTTATCTTCTTAAAACAGTGTGGGAGGCAGCTGAGAAGTAGATGAGCCTCTCTCCCTGATCTAATCATGTCGCCAAGGCCCTGGGAAGTTTGCTTAGAATCGAAATTACTGCGGGAGCTTTAGGAGGTGGAGAGGAACTGCTACAGAAAGAATGGAGGGGTGGCTCTTGGTACCTAGGAGGTAGAGACTGGGCATGCTGTTGGGTGTCCTACAGTTCTTAGGGCAGTCCACACCGCAAAGCTTGATTGGTCCCAAATGCCAATTGCACTGGGGCTGGGACACCCTGTCAAGGTGGACCCTCCAACCACCGGAGTTCTCTGATCAGAGAGCTTTCTTAAGTATGGCGGGAAGGGTAGAGCTTCATCTTTTTATCCTGCTTCGGAGTTACGATGCTGGTGCCCCTTCTCCCCCAGTGGGAAAAACTACTTGACCCTCCACTAAGCATTTCCTTTATTTGTAATAGCTGCTTCATTTACATACAAATAACCTTGCTACCTTCAAGGCTCCATAGTTAAACAGCAGCCTTTGGGGAAGACCCCAGGTGGTGTAGGCTGGGGCTGGTTACAGCCTGAGGACACTTACTCTCTGGAAAAGAGCAGATCGTGAGTTCTATCCTATCTCCCAGGTGTTCCGGGGAGCAAATACAGTAGCCCTTTGGGAGGGAAGGTCCTAGCATGATTTCAAAGATTAGCCTTGGAAAACATTTCTTGGGCTGTTGAGCCACGCACTCTACCACTGAGCTCCACCCCCAGCCACCAGCTGCCTTTGGCAAGTGTTTTCAGAAGCTGTGGTTCATAGGTGATCACAGAACGACAGGCACGACCGTGGATGGTCAAACCCGCTCTGGAAACAGCCTCCAAAGCTGCATGAATTTGGAGGTGATGTGGTCCAGCGGTTAGGAAGGTGAGGAGAGAGTACAAGTTTCCCCTTATGGTGTGACCCTGAGCAAGCCATCTGACCCCTTGTGCCTCAGTGACCTGGACTGTAAAACTGAAGAGTCTGCTGATGGTAGCCCCTACTGGAAGCTCCGTGTGTGGGTTAAGTCACCCCGAAGTGACCGCGAAGATGGAAGCGGAACTGAGTTGTTAACAAACGGTGTACTCCTTTTGTCTTGGCTCAGAGTGTGTTTACTGGTGCCCAGGGAAGGAAGAGATTGCTTCTGATTTGGGGTCATTTTGGTGTTAAATACATACAGCATGAAGATTGCATTTCAGTGACATTATTCACAATTTCATGCCAGCATCCTTACTCTCTGATTCTAAAACTTTTCCACCTCCAAACACAAACCCTGTTCCTGATAAGGGAGAAGGTAGTAAGTGACTCCTTCTGTCTCTAATATTCTGAAATTTCAGGAAAATGTATTTCATGCAGTATGTGGTATTTGTGTCTGGAGTCTAATGTTCTCCAAGCTCATCTCCACAATGGAACCTCACTTGTGCCAGCGATTCAGCAACCCCTCCCCCAGTGTCTTTCTGTAGGGTACCCAGGAATTATGTTTCATCAGACCTGTTCTGTCCCATTTTCAGGTTTTAAAGTGTCTGTTTTTCATTATTTTTTTTTTTTTTGGCCCTTTTGGGCCCACCTAACTTTTCCACTCTTCCTATCCAACGACCCTTGAAATGAACACTGGGACAGATAACTCCTGCCAGGCCTCCAGACCCTGCCGGGGAAGAGACTTCCTAGGGTGTTTTATTTCTGCTGGAGAACCAGCCCCGGGAACACCCACAGAGACAGACCCCACCCCCATCCCAGTTCACTTCCCCAGGACACCATGGCAGGTTTTCAAAACAAGTGTCTGGATAACACCCACCGGGACCCCTTTATTCCTTGGTTTAAAAGCTCTGGGCCATGAGAAGTGGTCCTCAATTAAGTCGTTTAATAAAACCCCTCCCTGCGTTTTAAAGCATTCTTAGGACCTGTTTACATTGAACGCCACTGGAGCTTCTAAATGAGGAGCTGTGGAGTGAGTGATCTTTAACCTGTGACTTTAATAATATCCTTTCTTTTAGGCTTCAGATGGAGGCCTGGCCGGGTTTGTAGCTTGTCGTTGACCCAGGGACAGGGATGGGGGTGGAGGGAGAGAGTGGAGGGTTAGTCAACACACTGTTGACTGTGTGCTCCTCCCTCAGAAGCCTCTGGTAGAAGACTACCTAAGAGAAGCGTGGAAGTGCATAGAGATGTAAAAAGTAGCTCACTGGAGACTGGGCTGAAAGCTGGAAACCTTCCTCCTCCGACCGGTTCCCAAGTCGGGGATTTAGAGGGAGGTTAAGGAGGGCCGTCTGCCTGAGGCTCGGGGCTTTTCAGTCCCCACCTGGTTGGCTGCCTCAGGGAGTCTGCTCTTTGCTCTGATTGTGGAGAGGTGAGTGTAGCAAGCAGGATTCTCACTGGTTTACCTGCAGGGAAAACTGAAGAATTACTGTAGAGGGGTGTCTGGGGAGAGGTGGTGTCCTCAGATAGAGCATGTTCTACCTTAGCCTTCTGGAGACCCTCCTTGCGCTGAGTGGGGACCGGAGGGTGAGAGAAATCTGAGTCACTGGTTCAGGCTAGGTTTGACAATCTGGAGGGCTCCTCTAAGAAGCGCTGATTCTGCCCAGGCCTGAGTCCTGGTGCCTCCGCCCCACGTGTGCTATCAGTCCACGGGTGTGAGGTACTTGCAGCCATGTCTGCAGAGGGAGCTGGGTATGTGTGAGTTCCCTGTCAGAATCCTGAAAAAGCTTCTGGTTTGTAGAGCTCATACTTCCACACCTGGCAGGCTTGTGCCACCCAAGGGACAGGGTGTCACCAACCTGAAGAAAACATGACTTGCAGGTGGGGAAACTATGCCGGATTGAGTTGTAAAAATTCCCAAGGGAGAAAGGAGTGTGGGAAGAAGGGCACACTGGTGAGTGTAGATGCTTTCCCAAAGCATCTGACGGCCAAGGTGATAGAATGAGTGAGTCTGCCATAGGCTCTAAGAGGGAACGGGGCTGAAACAGCGCTTCTGAACTGTCCTCTAGAGATGAAGGAGAAAGCTTCATGTTTGCTCATACACCAAAATTACTTAAAAATTTTTATTTATTTATTAGGGAGAGAGAGAGAGACAGACAGACAGACAGACAGAAAGAGGCAGACACAGAGTAAGTATGGGTGGGCCAGGGTCTCCTTGACACTGCAAATGAACTCCAGGTGCATGCCCCACTTTGTGCCTCTGGCTTTATGTGCGTACTAGAATCGAACCTGGGTTGTCAGACTTTGCAAGCAAGCACCTATAACTACTGAGCCATGTCTCCAACCCCATAATATTCTTAAAAGTAAAAGGCACAGATATTGGAGTTAGATATCAGGAAAATTCTTTTTTCCTTAATGCTTTAAATCTAACTCTTGGATACTACTTGTGGAATTCTATTATACTTTAAAATATTTTAATTAGTTATTTGTTGGAGAGAGGGAAAGAGAGGCAGATAGAGAGAATGGGTATGCTAGGGCCTTCAGCCACTGCAAACGAACTCCAGATGCATACGCCCCCTTGCGCATCTGGCTTACGTGGGTCCTGGCAAATTGAACCTGGATCCTTAGGTTCCATAGGCAAGTGCCTTAACTGCTCAGCTGTCTCGCCAGCTCCTCTATTATACTTTTAAATAACTCCCTGGGCAGCCAAGGGTCTGGGATTCATGGAGCCGGGGAGATAAGAAGCTTACGTAGAGAATACTGAGGCCTTGACCAGATGGTTTTAGAAACTTGGTTAGGAGAGGGCAGCAGTACCACTAGCAGTGTGTGAGTGGTGCGGAGGTAGGCTGGGCAAGGAGGAAGTTCAGCAGTGAAACATCTCTTCTGGTGCCTGGCACAGTGTCTTACACCTGGTGGAGTCTAGTATATATTTGAAGAATGAATGGATGTTTAGGTCAAGACCCAAGATTGCCAATCTCGTTTGCCTGTGTTGGTAGAAAAGTGTGACTGAGCCTGTTGGTGAGAAGAAAGGGAGTGTGTGCAGTAGTATTTTGAAGTATAATTCTCTTCCCCAGAGAAACCAAATGTGTAACAGTGATGAGAGCGTGTTTCTTGGTGAGGGTGGAGGTCAGGAAAGGAGAGTGTTGCTTTTCTTTTGTGCTGATGTCTTAATTCCCTTGCTTGAGAACTTTCTGTTTGACTGTAAATTAGAAGAATGCCGTGACATTTCCATCAAGCTGCTTTCAGCTTTTATACCTTTGGGTTTTAGTATTTAGCCCTTCTGTAATGGCCACCGGATACCCAAGCTGGTCAGACAATGATCATGTCGTGGAGCTATGGTTAAGATCATTTCCTCTGGAACAAAATTAAAAGCTCTCAGCATTCACAAAGGGAGGAAAGTGTGCTGTTTTAATAGACATCCTCTGCCGCAGACTGAAAAGAGCCATATTTGAAGCCCATCTATCTACTTCTCATATGTGCTGAGGGAGAGAGAGTTCCAGCTTGCTTTTGAAATGCAAAAAATATGTATCTTTCTATCTACATATTATATATGTATCTATATATTTCAATGAGTCCTTAGAAATATTTGGGAGAAGAATGTTGTTTCCCATCATTTGAGGGTTGTTTTGACATCCAAGAACCCGAGATCGTTGGTGTATATGTTTAGAGTTGGCTTAAGTTTCTAGACAGGGTTTTCCACTGAACCCGGAGCTCATGCTACAGGGAACCCCATTGACCTTTCTGTCTCCACCTCCCCTCATGGTGTCCACGGTCATGCCTGACCTTTTGCATGGGTGCTGGGAATCGAACTCACGTCCTGAAGCATAAGCAGCAAGCACTCTTACCCGCTGAGCCATTTTCCCAGCCCTGCAAGTTTTTAAATTTTTTTTACAAGATTAACCTAAAATTTAATCTTGTATATTGGAAAATATTGTGTTTGTTTATAGTGTTTTATGGAAATAAAATGATCTCATAATCCATGCTGTTTCCTTCATGACTAACGTTTTAAGTTATTGTACCCAGCAGACATGTGCTTCAAAAATGATTTTGGTTGCAAATCTGAAATACATTAAAAGGATAGTAACTTTGGGCAGTCAACGCAAAACCCTTTTAACAGAGCTCTGCCATCCCCTCTCTCCTGAGGGAAAAAAGACGAGCCTTTTGGGTTCCCAAATGACTCCTCAGTTTCAAGTGAATTATTTCACCACAGTAAAATATTCTTGCTCCTTCTGCAAAAAGCTGCTACTGCTTTCAGAAGCTCACGCTGTTTTTTTTCTCCCTTCAGAGGGCCGTGAGTAGTCTTGTGGGTGATTCCTGCCAGTTTCCTTTCTCTGTAACCCTGCAGCAGCGTCTGCCTCCGTTAGTGCTGGGGGTTACACACTGACAGCTCCCGAGTGCCCAGGTCACAGCCTGTGCGCCTGGCCTTGGTGATAGATAAGAGCAGGAGCCAGAGATAAGGGATGGCAACACGACCGAGAGCTTGAAGCGTGGAGCAGCGCCTCGCACCAGCTAGAACATCAGGAGGTGTTGGCTGTGGCCGTTACTAGTGCTTATTGGGCTCTAACATGTCCAGTACTTGCTTGAAGCACTTTACCTGCGTTGCCTAATTTAATTCTCATCCCATTCCCCTGGAGCAGGTGATGTTTTTGTGTTTTTCCTCATTTTCAGGTGTAGGAGCTGAAGCTTGGAGAGGTTAAGAAGGTTGCCCAAGGCCATACAGCTCTGAAGTGTTTATAGTTATGAAATGAGCCCGGTTTTTTCTTTCCTTTTTTTTTTTAATAAATAGTACAGAGCTCATAAGTAACCCGAAGCTTCTTCAGGTGTGTTCACTCCCTCAGTCTCCTCAACAAAGGTAACCGCTGCTCTGTTTCTGCCATCATAGATAAGTTTTATTTTATTTTATTTTATATAATTCATTTATTTATTTAAGAGAAAGAATGGGTGTGTCAGGGCCTCAAGCCACTGCAAATGAACTCCAGATGCATGGGCCCCTTGGGCATTTGGCTTATGTGGGTCCTGGAGAATTGAACCTGGGTCCTTTGGCTTTCCAGGCAAGTGCCTTAACTGCTAAGCCATCTCTCCAACTCTATTTTATTTTTATTTGCATGCAGAGGTAGAAAGAGAGAAAGAGAGAGGGGGAGAGAGAGAGAAAGTGAATAGGTGCACCAGGGCCAATTGCCACCTACAAATAAACTCCAGACACATGCATCACTTCGTGCGTATGGTTTTATGTAGATACTAGGGAATTGAACCTGGGCCATCAGGCTTTGCAAGCAAATGCCTTTAACCACTGAGCAGTCTCTCCAGTCCCCATAGATAAATTTTGACTATATGTGAACTTCATGGAAAAAGGACCCATTCACACAATTTGAACTATTTTTTGTCTGAATTTATTATTATTGTTATTATTGTTATTATTATTTTGATTTTTCAAGATAGGGGCTCACTCTAGCCCAGGCTGACTTGGAATTCACTATGTAATCTCATGGTGGCCTTGAACTCAGCGATCATTCTACCTCTGCTTCCTGAGTGTTGGGATTAAAGGTGTGCACCACCATGGCCACCTCTATTTATTTATTTATTATTATTATTATTATTTTGGTTTTTCAAGGTAGGGTCTCACTCTGGTCCAGGCTGACCTAGAATTAACTATATAGTCTCAGGGTGGCCTCGAACTTTCGGCTATCCTCCTACCTCTGCCTCACAAGTGCTGGGATTAAAGGCATGTGCCACCACGCCTGGCTTACTTATTTATTTTTAATTTTAAAAAATTTATTTATTTGCATATACATGTGTGCGTGTGTGTGTGTGTGTGTGCATGTGTGTGTGTGTTTGAGTGCACTAGGGTCTCTTGCTGTTGCAAATGAATGCCCATCCAGCTTTACATGGGTGGCTATGGAATTGAACTTAGTCTGGCAGGTTTTGTAAGCAAGTGCCTTTGACCACTGAGCAATCTCCCCAGCCCTGATTTATTTATTTTTACTTAATATTACATTTGTGAAATTCGTCCATACACATACATGTAGAAACGATCTGTTCTTTCTGTTTGCAAAAAACCCTGCCTTGTGGGCTAGAGGGATGGCTTAATGGTTAAGGCGTTTGCCTGCAAGACCAAAGGACCCAGGTTTGATTCCTCAGGACCCACGTTAACCAGATGCACAAGGGGGCGCATGTGTCTGGAGTTCGTTTGCAGTGGCTGGAGGCCCTGGTGTGCCCATTCTCTCCCCCCCTCTCCCTTTTTCTCTGTCAAATAAATAAATATAAAATGTTTAAAAAGTTTATTTATAAAAAAAACCCTGCTTTGTTTCTCATTGTATATTTATTTTATGTGTGTGATGTGTATGTATGTGCGTATGCATGTTCAGGTTTGTGAGTGCAGGCATGCGTAAGACATGGTATACATGTGGAGGTCAGAGGACCACACTGAGGATCAGGGACAACTGTGAGTTTGGGTCCTTGCCTTCCACCTTGTTTGGAGCAGGGTCTCTTGTCTGTTCCTTGCATGGCATTCACCAGGTGAGCTGGCCCATGAGCTTCTGTGAGATTCTCCTGTCTCTGCCTCCCATTCTGCTGTGGTTATGCTGGCATTAAAGATGCTCATGTGGGGCTGGAGAGATGGCTTAGCGGGTAAGGTGCTTGCCTGCAAAGCCAAAGGACTTCGGTTTGATTCCCCAGTACTCACGTAAGCCAGATGCACAAGGGGGTGCGTGCATCTGGAGTTTGTTTGCAGTGGCTGAAGACCCTGGTGAGCCCATTTTCTCTCTCTCCCTCTCTCAAAGAAATAAATAAATATAAAATATTTTTAAAAAAGATGCTCATGCTGTCATGTCTGGCTTTACATGGGTTCTAGTAATCTGAACTCAGGATCTTACATGGAAAGCACTTTGTTCACTGAGCCCTCCCCTCAGCCCTGTCTACTTCATGGTATGAATATGCCTAAACGAATCGATCTATTCTGCTGCTCATGGGGGTTTGGGTTATTTGTGGTTTGGGCTATTACTATTAGCCACATTCCTGTACACTCCTCAGATACATGTAGAGTATTTTAGACATGTCTAACATCAGAGTTGCTTTAGAACAGTAGTCCACAGTGAAACAATTTTCCAAAATGACCCTACCAGTGCATCCTATGGCATAGCAGTATATGAGGGCCAGGGCCCCACTGTTGGCACTCAGTATTGTTTTCCTCCACATCAGCCATTCTGCTGAGCATGAGGCAAGTATTGCATTGTATCAAGCTCAGTTTTGGCTCCATATCCCATGTACTTATGTTTGCTGGGATCCACTCAAACATTTGTAGTGCACCTTATGGGAAGCAGTGTGGAGATGCTGGATGTATCAGAATGAATCTACTTGATTCTCCTGTCAAGGAGTTTTGGTCCATTGGGAAAAGGGCCAGAAATGACAGAATTTTAGTCTAGTGCAAAAGTCATACATAGGGCACATTGTTGAAAACCTGAAGAGGGTTTGTAGTTCAGTCTGTGTGATCAGAGCAGGGTTCTCCAAAGTCTAGGAACATGTCAGGTTTCTGGGGCATGGACTCAAGAATGGCTGCAGAACATCAGTCCATCTTGGCAGGGATGGACATGCCCTCAAGGAAGGAGTGATCACCATTGGAGTGTGGCTTCTTTGAGGGAAGAGAAACAACAAGGCACAAAGTCCTCCCTACATGGGGATCCGCTGACAATCTAGGCACTTATCCCTGCAATATTGTCCCCCTCCCACCCCACCCCTTTTTGAGACAGGGTCTCATGTAGCCCAAGATAGTTTTGAACTTGCTATGTGGCTGAACTTGGCCTTGAACTCCTGATCCTCTTATCTGTCCCACCCAAGTCCTGAAATTACAGTGTGCATCACCACACCTGGCTCTGGCTATAAGGTTTCTCTCCATCTGGTATTTACATTTCTGCCATTGAAGTAAGTCATTTGAATACCTCTTCCCTGTATTATCAAGAAAAAGAGAGAATGAGGACTGCAGAGGTATATCAGTGGTTAAATGCACTTGCTTGCAAAGCCTGAAGGCCTGGGTTCAATTCCCCAGTCTCATGTAAAGCCAGATGCATAGAGTGGGACATGTGTCTGGGGCTAGTTCTGTTGCTCCTTTTCTCTCCAAATAAATAAGTTAATAAATAGAAAAAAGAGAAGGCATTGCTGGCTATGACATACTTATTAAATTTTGCTTTATAAGTTTGAGCAAAGTTTAGGCATGCTATATAAAAAGACGTTAATTTTGCTATGATTTCAACCTGGCTGTCCTTTAATGCATGCTAGAGAGACAATTTGATGGTCATATTTCTAAGTCACAAAGTATGGGATTGTTAGAGCTGGGGTAGGCCTTCAGTATTAATTCACAAGGATACTGAGGTACAGGCACATTGAGAGACCTGGTGAAGGTCAAGTGGCTAGTGCCTGGCATAGTTTAGTGTAGAGCCTTGGGTTAATCAACTAAGACCTTGTAGAGGCAGTCTGCCTTAGAATGAGCAGTGCCCAGGCAATGAGAAAAGAGTGACATTTCCAGAGAGAACTGGGGTGCCATTCATATTGAGGTACAGTGAGGAGGTCAGAGGTCAGTGCTGTGCATTCTGTCCCCGTGGAGGGCTGTGAGGAGCCGAGAAGGGTGGAGAGACACCATGCTGTAGAAAGCCTTTCTCTGGACGGCCCCTCAGGGAAGGTGACATTGAACCTGAGACCAGTGGCTTCTGTACACATGCCTACACACATATGAATGCCCTCCTGCATATACACAGGTAACTTCCTCCCACACACATACAAGTGGATGTCCATTGCAAAATTTTTTGGAAACAACAAATATACAAGATAAAAATTTAAAACTGTTTTCAGTTTTACCATTAAGATAAGCAGCTGTTAGGCATACTCTACCTCCCGCCCTGCATACATTTATTTATGTATATGTCTGTCTTCCTTTTATGTTTTTTTGTTGTTTGTTTGTGTTTGGTTTTATGAGGTAGGGTCTTGCTCTAGCCCAGGCTGATCTGGAATTTATTATGTAGTCTCAGGGTAGCCTTGAATTTACGGCAATTATCCTACCTCTGCCTCTTGAGTGCTGGGATTAAAGGTGTGTGCCACCACGCCCTGCTTCTTTTGTGTGTTTTAAAAAAATATTTTATTTGAGAGAGAGAGAGAAAAAAGTCAGATAGAGAGAGAATGGGCACACCGGGGTCTCCAGCCACCGCAAACTCCAGATGTATGTGCCACCTTGTGCATCTGCCTTACATGCGTTCTGGGGAATCAAACCTGGGTCCTTAAACTTTTCATGCAAGTGCCTTAACCATTAAGCTATCTCTCCAGCCTTTTTGGTGTTTCTTTTCTTTTCTTTTTTTTTTTAAATACAAAGTTAGTGGTGTTTTATGCAAGCAAGACACTTTTAAAGGAATATTTTGGATGCACATGTAATGAGATAGAAAAACAATGAATGGAAAGTTCAGGAATAAAGACTTACGACATCAGAGGTTTTCCTTGTATTTCCATTTTGTGATCTTTTTGAGGAAGAGGGAGAGGGGACAGGAAGCCTGCACTTGCTCTGTGCCTGCCTGGGACCTGGACCTGGGACCTGGCACCTGGGTGGGGCTGGATTTCACACTCTCTGAATGGATCAGAGCAAGTGGGACGTGTGCAGCCATACTATGTACAGTGTATTTGAAAATAAATTGGTCTTGTATCAGGCTTAAGAGCTAAATATGTTGAAAAACCAGGTCTTCATTGTGGTGTAAGTTGTGTTTTCCCAGACTAGACTGGCAGGTTGCTCACCCAGTTACAAAGGCGTACATACACTATTGTTTTAATCCACTTGAATGTTAAACCGGGGAGCAGCACTTGGAGTGGAGAATACTTTATTCCTCTGAGCACAGGCCTCCTATTTCTAACAGTTGCCCTCCCTTCCCTTCAAAGGCATTAAACTCTGCTTTTGTTGTTGTTTGACATTGAATTTAATCTTAAAGTCCCAATTGTAGTTATATTTGAGGAAATCACATTATTGGCAGGAATTCTAGTTGGTTGATATTTGAAAAGCTGAACCTTGAACTTTGAAGTCACTCTTCATCTTCAGGTGACCTGTCATAGAGGTCTTGTGGGTCTTGAGGGCACAGAGTATATTGTCTGTCTATTGAGGATTACCCACTGACCTATAATAAAAGTCCCTCTAGAGAATAAAGGTTAAATGTGTGTGTGTGTGTGTGTGTGTATTTATTATCATTATGAATATCTAATCCAGTGGCTTTATAAGTACAAACCAGAATTCATAAAACTTTATTCAGTAAATACAACCTAAAGAAAAACAGGAGTTTTGGTTATAGAGCATGTTGGGCAATTACGTGTGTAATATTGGTTCATTTTCCTAATTTCTAAAGCATATTGCTTTAAATGTTAAGACTAAGCATTGTACTTATTTATTATTGATTTTGTGTGTGGGGTGGTGTGTGCGTGCGCGCGCATGTGTCTGTGTATGTGTGCATGTGTACGTGTGCATGTTTGCGTGGGTGTGCGTGTGTGCACATGTATGCACCCTGTGGCATCCCATATGCTCACCAGTGGCAGTGTGGACTTTGGGTGTCCGTCTCTATCACTCTTTCTTCTTCTACTGATTCCAGAGCTCGCGGGGTTGGGGCAGAATCTGACAACTCTTTGGTCTCTGCTCTCCTGTGGGACTTGAGTTACAAACACACGTGGCCATGCCCATCTGTTTTACATGTGATCTGGAAATTTGAACTCCAGTGATCTCAGGCCCCCTCGGCCCTCATGCTTGTGCAGGAAGTGCACTTAACTGCTGAGCCATCTCTCCAGCCCAGCATTGAGCTTTTCAGTGAGAAGAAGAAGCCTTTAATCCCGATACTTGGGAGGCAGAGGTAGGAGGATCGCCGTGAGTTTGAGGCCACTGTGAGACTACATAGTGAATTCCAGGTCAGCCTGGGCTAGAGTGAGACTCTACCTCGAAACCCCCTCCTCCAAACAAAAACCCAGAAAACTGGGTGTGGTAACACAGTCCTGTAATCCCAGCACTAAGGAGGTGGATGCAGGAGGATCAGGAGTTCAAAGTCATCCTCAGCTCTATGAGTTTAGGGTTTAGGCTAAATGAGACCTTGTCTTAAAACATACTAGGGACTAGGGACGCATTTCCTTGAATTATTAAAACCTAGACACTGAATAAAATGTGATATTTTCATTCTCATTCATGTCTTGGAGATGTCCACAGTGGCTGTAGGTATGTAAGTCTCCTTGTGCCTACCCTAATCATGTATGCAAACACTGAGGTTCTGATTCTCACGGCTGCTCTGTAGTTTGTCATCATCTGTAACTGACACCTCACTTGGCTCTGCAACAGCTCACAAGTCTGTTTTATTCGCACCTGTAGTCAGCTCTCCAAACAGCACATTTGGCATCCTTGGATTCAGCCAACATATATCAAAAATAGTTGAGAAGGATTGCGTGTGTACAGAACATGTCCAGGCTTTCCTTCGTCATTCTTGCCTAAAGAACATGGTGTCGAGCTGGGCGTGGTGGCACAGACCTTCAATCCCAGCACTCAGGAGGCAGAGGTAGGAGGATCGCCTTGAGTTCCAGGCTTCCCTGAGATTACATAGTGAATTCCAGGTCAGCCTGGGCTAGAGTGAGACCCTACCTCGAAAGACCCAAAAACACAAAACAAAACAGAGCACGTGGCTTGCCATTTAGGTAGCAGTGGCCCTGTAGGGATAGCGCAGAGGCGATGTGAAGCACTGAGGAGGGTGTGCTCAGGTCGTGTGCAGACCACACCACTTCCCAGGGGGCCTGGGCACCTGCAGACCTGGGGCTAGGGGTTGTGACTTCCCTGTGTGTTTCACCTCTGGGAAACCGGAGACCTTCCTATTTCTGCAAGCCCATCAGCCATGGTTCTTAACTTTTAGCAACAGAAACCAACCCTGGATAATACTCCATTGTGTGAATTCAGAGTTTAGTTCCTGCATTCAGGAAGACAAGTATATGCTTTCCTTGGTACATGGAAGCTTACTAATTTGGGGTATGTGTTCATGTGTTAGTGCAGGTACGTGGGTGCATGTGGAGGTCACAGGACAGCTTTAGGGTCAGTCCTCGCCTTCCATTTTGTTCAAGGCAGGGTCTCTAGTTGTTCACAACTGCCCTGCACAAGCTTCTGAGGAATTCTCCTCTCCCCGCTTCCCTTATCACCACAGGCACACTGGGATTAGAGGAAGTTGCCACAGCTCATGTGGGGTCTGGGGGTCCGAACTTAGGTACCCAGAGTTGCACAGCAAACACTTTATCCCCAGAGTCATCTCCCCAGCCTTCGTAGGTTGAATCTTTAAAAGACAGAAGGTGACATGAAAGTGGAGGGAGGTTATTGGAGAAGAGGGAAGGGTTGGGGGAGGAAGAAGAGGTGAGCAAGAGTGGGTAGTGGAGAGAGTAGACATGATCAAAGAATGTAATATGTATGTATGAAATTGTCATAATTAAACTCATTACTCAGTATGATTAATTTGTACTAATAATGAAAAAAAAAAAAAAAGAAACAGGAAAACCAAAACGTACATCTAAGCAGAGGGAGTATGCTGTGAGGATATCCTGTGAGCTCTGAGGCTCACAGAATTGCTGGGGAAGGTAGGGACCAGTCTTTGGAAATGGGCAGCGGTCAAGCGAAGCCACATAGGCAGGACCACAGCCTGATCCCTCCAGGGCTTACACTGATTAGACCTGACTCCTAGGGCCCATGCCACCTTTGGACAGTGCAGTGACTTGCTTGTAGGAGGTGTGTACAAGTGTTTGGTACGATGAATACCCAGTGGCATTGGTGGAGTTCAAATCCTTTCCCCCCTGGTGATCTGTGTCCTGTCTGCCTTAGGTTAAATTACTGCTGAGGACCTTTGTTTCCCTACCTCTGTCCCCAGTTTCCTGTGGCTGCTGGCAGGTGGAGATAAGGGTTTGGCCTTTTCACTACTGCCAGCCTCGAGCCTCATGGACAGTGGGGAATGCCTTAACATGGGAAGGAATTTTGGTCAAAAGCATTCTAATGTTTGTAATCATCTCTATCCTCGTCCTCTTACCCCTGAATGATGACACTTGCCTTCCCCTCAGGCTCCGTGTGATCTCAGGAGAATGTGGTGCACAGGTCAGTGTACACATGCACAGTTATGTATGCAGGCCCATGTTAAATTACCCCTCAAAGGTGCTGCATTTAGCTGTATGGCTTGTGATTTAGGTAGTCGGGCAAGATTCCTGGAGGCCAGGGAATTATTACAGTTCAGTTGGAGTCTGGATCCAGCCTGGAAGATAAGACCCTTCAGCTGATAGCCCTGGTTGGACAGTTTGATGGTGTCTCTGTCTCTTTTTATCCCCAAGGTAGGGTCTCGCTCTAGCCCAGGCTGACCTGGTCTCAGGGTGGCTGTGAACTCTTAGCAATCCTCCTACCTCTGCCTCCTGAGGACTGGGATTAAAGACGTGCACCACGACGTCCTGCTGTTGACGGTCTGTCTTTGTTTGGCATTGTGGAGGGGAAGCCCTGACAAAGAGGACCAGATTGTGGAGAGAGAGCTCTACCTGCGGCCTGGGCTCTTCCTGACAACTGACAGGGACCCCAGGCAAGTCCTGTGACTTTTACTGACCTCCTCGTGTTTGAGACAGATGAAGTCATGGTTTTAAACTAGAATGCTCATCAAAAGCGTTAACTTGTTTTCTTTCTTTTTAATGCAGAATTTTAGGCCTCACCCCAAACCATCTATCATTATTTCCAGGACCTGAGTGTCAGAAATTAGTATATTAGAAAGTTCTCAGTGAGTGCAGGAGAGATGGCTTAGTGGTTAAGGCCTTTGCCTATGAAGCCTAAGGACCCAGGTTCTATTCCCCAGGACCTACATAAGCCAGTTACATAAGGCACCTTCAACTTAATAAGAGTGTTTAGTTGCTCCTGAATAATGAGGTCATTTGAGCCTTCTTTGCTTAATTTCCCATCCTCAGCTGGTCTTATTCTGTATCTATGGTAAAGACTACAAATATGATTATTTTTTTGTTTTTGTTTTTCAAGGTAGGGTCTCACTCTGGTCCAGGCTGACCTGGAATTAACTATGTAGTCTCAGGGTGGCCTTGAACTCATGGCAATCCTTCTACCTCTGCCTCCCGAGTGCTGGGATTAAAGGCGTGCACCACCACGCCCAGCAACTACAGATGTTTTTGAAAAATATTTTATTTATTTTAAGAGAGAGAGATAGAGAGAATGGGCATGCCAGGACCTCCAGCTACTGCAAACAAACTCCAGATTCTTGTGCCACCTTGTGTGTCTGGTTTACATGGATACTGAGGAATCGAATATAGGTACTGGGGAATTGAACTTGGGTCTTTAGGCTTCACAGGCAAGCACCTTAACCACTAAGCTATCTCTCCAGCTCTACAATTTTTTTTGTGTGTAGTATGTGTGGTATATTCACATGTATGTGCAGCTGTGTGTGCCCCATGTGCATGTTTGCAGAGGCTAGCGGAGGGATATCAGGGATCGCCCTGCACCTTATTTCCTTGAGACAGAGTCTCTTTGCTGAACTTGGAGTTGTCATTTTTCAGTCAGACTGGCTAACCAGGTTGTCCCAGTGATCTTATTGGCTCTACCTCACTCTGTACTAGGGTTACAGGTGTGCAGAGCCACACTGAGCCTTTGGACATGGGTGCGGGGGATCAAACTCAGGTCCTCATGCTTGGGCAGCAAGTGCTCTTACCCACTGAGCCATCTCCCCAGCCACTCCGTACTATCTCAGTGCGTTCCTGATTTGCGCATAGTAGGTGCTTCAAGGTGAATTTCTACTGGCATTGGTGGAAAGTTCATGGATTTCAGCTGTGGTCAGCTCTGTCCTTTCTGTCTTAGGTTAAATTACAGTGAGAAACTTTGTTTATGAATCCCAAGCCTCGGGAACATATTTCCCAGTCCTCTGTGTAGGGCTGTGGGGCTCAGGTTGACCCATTACGATAGGGCGGTGGGCAGCAGTCACTCGAGACTCCAACTACATGCGCACTTTATTGCAAATGAATGAAGAGGTGGGCATTTTCCTGGGTCTCTTGGAGAAATGGGGGTTGGTGTTTCCAATGATGTCAGAGAAGTCCACCAGTGGATCTTTGCTGTCGTGCTGAGGCTGCATTTTCCACCGTGTCTGCCAGGAACTGGGCGTCAGAGTCTTTTGAAAGCGACTCTTCAGGAGCTTTGGTTGCTAGTTATTGACGATGAGGTCCGCCTTCTCAGGGCCAGTCTCCATGGTGGTCTTGTTTAGACCCGTCCACCCCGACCTCATGTTGAGTTCCCTCAGCTGGCCTGGACCACTTTCTCTGGAGCCCAAGACAACATGCTAGCCTGCTGGGAACAGTTAGACTAAGACTCTGGTTTTAAGGAAATGACACTGTTTTTGTAAGTCTGAGACTGTGTGCATATGTGTGGTGTATGCGCATATGTCTGTGCAGATGCACGTGACCTATGCACACACATGTGGAGGTCAGAGGAGGAGGGGTGTCCTTTTCTGTCACTCTTCCACTATTTTCTTAAGCCAGGGTCTCTCTACCACTTTTCTGCCTTGTTTAGACAACATCTTACTGAACCTAGAGCTTGCGTTTTTTCTGTTAGATTGGCTGACTAACTACAGTGATCCTCCTCTCTCTGTCCCCCTCAGTGCTGGGGTTATAGACATGCGTTGCCACTCCCCACTTTATTTTTTATTTTATTTTTTTTCATGTGAGTGCTAAAGATGAAACTCAGGTCCACATGCTCTTGCCCACTGAGCCATCCATCTCCTAGCCCCTGGCAGTATGGTTTAAAACACTTTCTTCCTTAATAGTAAAGTTACTTTCAAAGAAATCAAGGATTAAAAACAAAAATAACCTCCTGGAATCAAAGCTTGGGAGATGAATGAAGTCTGGGTGTCAAGGTGTGTTGATTTTTTTTTAAATTTTTTTGTTTGTTTATTTATTTGAGAGCGACAGAGAGAAGGAGGCAGAGAGAGAGAGAGAGAGAGAGAGAGAGAGAGAGAGAGAGAATGGGCGCGCCAGGGCCTCCAGCCTCTGTAAACGAACTCCAGATGTGTGCGCCCCCTTGTGCATCTGGCTAATGTGGGTCCTGGGGAATCGAGCCTCGAACTGAGGTCCTTAGGCTTCACAGGCAAGCGCTTAACCACTAAGCCATCTCTCCAGCCCGTGTGTTGATTTTGAAACAGGTTTCATTGACTGTGGGGATCGGATGGGGACAGCCTACACCACTGTAGGTCTCCCGTGAGAGTTGTGGGCAGAGGCTGAGCTGCAGCCCTTTGTGGGAAAAAATGAATTCCATGGCAAACCTCAGTGGCTTGAGTATTTGCTTCTCCTGGAAGTAATTAGAGAAATACGCAGTCCTTGAAAGACAACATCTGGCTGGCTGGAGGCAGGCTGGCAAATACTCAATCTAAACAGGACAGAAACATCCTGTGAGAGTGACCAGTGGGTGGGTGTCATTGCCCATGTCTAGAGAGGCAGCGCTGTCTTAACCTGGGTTGACCTCTCCCCTGGAATAGAGGGTGGCTCCTGCCTTTAAGTGGCATATATGTATGAGCCCAAGAATGCCAGGACTTCCCTCCCCCTTTCCAGGTTCCCATGGAGGAGAGGGAGCCTCCCCCATCTCTGGCTGGGCTCAGAGATACCACAGTCTGCTTGCTGCCCAGGGAGTGCCCTGGGCCATTGCTCCGTGGTCAGCTCTGGCTTCCCATCTGCTTCCCCTGCAATTTGAGGTGTTCATTTAGGCTGTTAGAACCGCCTCTGCCTTCCCACAGTCATTTCTCAAGCCCTGGGCATGCTTGTTCTCGTTAACCATGCCCAGACTCCCAGCGACCTGGAAGCTCTGTGCTATTTCCAGGAAAGTGACTTAGCTCCTGCGCTCCCTTCTCCCCGCTAAGTGTGGAAGCGTGGAAACGCCAGAGCACATCCCCCCCCTCAATTCCACGCTTGCCCGCTGGCGGCAAGAGCGGTGCCTCATCTTAGATTTATGGATACTGATTTTTTTCTTTTTCTTTTTAAACAGCATGTAAGACAATTTCTAGTGAAGAATGCTGTTCTAATAAATCTGGTGAGCCTGTTATGGATTTTCTGAAAGCAAGTTTCTATGAAAAGCTGTGGTAATGACATTCTGAGGGAACTTATTGAAAAATATGGGCTCTTACAGCAGAGGTTTTTGCAAAGGGTGCATTTTCATAAGAAATGCCACTGGCTGCAGTTTTGTTCAGTTCTGCCGACCCTTGGCTGTGGTTTGTCAGAGCCCCGAGGCAGTTGGTTTTAAAGGCTTGGGTTTGACTTCTCTTTGGTCTCTTCAGCTTCCAGGCACCCTAGGAAGGCACACAGAGAATACCGTGTTTCCTCTGAATAAAAAGGCTGTAGAGGGCTGGAGAGATGGCTTATCAGTTAAAGCGTCTGCCTGCAAAGCCAAAGGACCCTGGTTCGATTCCCTAGAACCCATATAAGACAGATAGATGCACAAAGAGGCACATGCATCTGGAGTTTGTCTGCAGTGGCTGGAGGACCTGGCACACTCATTCGGTCTCTCTTCTCTCTCTCTCTGCTTGCAATTAAATTAAATTAAAAAGAATATATTTATATTTTTAAATGAGAACAGCCTGGATAAAGTGCCACAAATCCCATCCTAAGAGGTCTCCAGAATCAGGTTCATTTGGAATGGGGATGGCAGAAGGGCTAGGGGAGACTGGTAGCCACAGGACCCCCAAGTTTTTTTGAGGTTTTCAGGAGGCAGAGGTAGGAGGATCACTGTGAGTTTGAGGCCACCCTGCGACTACATAGTGAATTCCAGGCCAGCCTGGGCTGGAGCAAGACCCTACCTCAAAAAGTGAAAAACAAAACAAAAAAAAAACCCAAAAAAGAACAAAAAAAAAAACCAACAAAAAAAAGAAGTTCTTAGGAGTATTCATGAGGTGGGTGGTGTAGTCATAGGCCAAAGTACTCTTTTCCTTCCCAAATCATAGTAGGCTTGGTCTCTCTTTTAGTGTATTTCTTGCCATGACCCCCTTGAAAAATCCACAAAGGGGGGATGGAACCCGCGGTGCAGGTGATGATGTAATGAAGTTGGGGGTGTCTTTCTTTGCAGGGTGCATACCTTTCATTAGTGCACATGTGACAGTTAGGAAAGTCCCCAGGCCCGTCAGTTTCTGATGGAAAGGGAACAACCTAGTGATAGCTTCAAGGTTGGTTAGCCACCAAGGAGTACTCTGTCCCTGATGGTCGGGAGACACAGCTACCAAGATACAGCTGTGGTTTCCTTGGTTACCTCGTATCTAACTCCTTGCCTGCCTAGTCTCAGTCTCACCCTCCTCACTGTCCTTGTTCTTTCTTTTATTTTTTTATTTTTTTATTTCCAAGATAGGGTCTTGCTCTAGCCCAGGCTGACCTGGAATTCACTCTGTATTCTCAGGGTGGCCTCGAACTCACGATGATCCTCCTACCTGTGCCTCCCAAGTGCTGGGATTAAAGGCGTGCACCACCATGCCCGGCTCCTTGTTCTTTGTTTCATGGTGCTGGGCGTGGAACCCAGGGCCTTGCGTGTGTAATGTAGCACTTTACTGCTGAGCTCCTTCCCTCCCCACAGTCTTTTTTCTTTTTTCTTTTAGTAGTAGTATTTAAAATATCCTAGAGAGAGAGAGAGAGAGAGAGAGAGAAAGATAGGGCCTCTTGCCACTCACTGCAAATGAGCTTCAGATACAAGTCCCACTTTGTGCGTCTGGCTTTACATGGGTACTGGAGAATCGAACCTGGGCTGTCAGGTTTTGCTAACAAGTACTTTTAACCACTGGTCCAGCTCCCCAGGTCCCTCACTGTCTTAATGTGAACTAGTAAAGTCACATTTATGTCAGTGCTCCGTCCATTCTTAAGCGCGGTGCACAACTAGGCACTGATACAGTGCTCCTTTTTGCCCTCCACTCATCACCCCATTGTCAATAGTGACATCCGTGCCATGGTTTCCCGTCTCCCTAGCGGACTCTTTTCCCACTCATGTCTGGCTGTCGCAGCTACTGGCTCTGGGTCACCTACCCTTCACCTGGGAGCTATGTGTGGCCTTTGCTGTTCCTGCCCTCAGGTAGGATTTCTCTAGGTTCCCCAGTCCCTGTCTCGATTCAGCGCGCCCTGCTTTCCTATGAGTGTGTGGTGAGCTGCAGGAGCCGAGCGCAGGCGGGCATGCGTCTCTTCTAACTCCGCGAGCCTGCGCTTTCAATGCAGATGTTCACTCCTTCAGTCAAGATACTTCCCCATGTCCCCCAGCTCTCACTTTAACCCCCAGGATCCTGTTCACCTAAAGCTTATCAGGCAGCTTATATCTATATCCGGTTGCAGGAGATGACAATAAACAGCCAACAGATGGAGGCCTCTGGGTGGGTGATAAGAACAAGGTGGCAAGATTAGGTGGGTGGTGAGGACCAGGCCTACCTTATCACAGTGGTCTTTCCACTGTGATATTTGGGGAGAGTTTCTCTGATAAGCAAGAAGGTGACACTTGCACCCAGCTTGACTGTTTGGCTGTGGGAAGGGTCTAGGGGAGAGGAGACAGGGACATGAAAGGCACTGGGACATTCCACCTGGCAGGAGGGGCTTGCTGTGCTCTGGGAGCAGCAAGGAAGATAGCGTAGCTGGAACGAGGGGGAGGGAGGGAAGGAGGTAAATGCTCTCAGAGGAGGTGGTGGGGCTGGGAGGGTAGACTGTGGACCATGCAGGTCATCTTAAGGGTTTTTGTTTTTTTCAAAATATATTTATTTGATAGAGAGAAAGAGGCAGAGAGAGGGAGAGAATGGACACACCAGGGCTTCCAGCCACTGCAAACGAACTCCAGATGCATTTGCCCCCTTGTGCATCTGGCTTACCTGGTTCCTGGAGAATCGGACCTGCGTCCTTTGGCTTCGCAGGCAAGCGCCTTAACCACTCAGCCATCCCTACAGCCCATTAAGAGGTTTGTTTTGATGGAAGGCAAAAGCCTGTTAAGAGGGAATTTATTTTGAATGTTTGTATGTGTGTGGCCATACATGTGTGGGTGCATCTGTGTATGGAGGCCCGAGGTGGATATATTGGGTGTCTGTTATAGTCATTCACAAACTTATTTTTACAAAGTATTTTTTGGGCTGGAGAGATGGCTTAGCAGTTAAGGCACTTGCCTACCAAGCCTAAGGACCCATGTTTGACTCTCCAGATCCCACATAAGCCAGATGCACAAAGTGACACAATCTCTCAAGGTTGCACATGCACACAAGGGGGCACACGTGTCTGGAGTTGGATTGCAGTGGCTGGAGGCCGTGGCACGCCAACTCGCTCACTTTTGCTTTTATACTGGGAAAAAAAAAAGCCAGTCTGTTGGGCTTGCCTCAAAAGAATTTTTGTTTTTTACTTATTTCTGACCAGAGGTAGGGGAGAGAGGCACATGGGCACACCAGAGCCTCTTACTATTGCAAAGGAACTCCAGAATTGTGCACCACTTTGTATATCTGGCTTTACTTGGGTACTGGGGAACTGAACCTGGTCCAACAGACTTTATAAGCAATCTTACGATTTGATACACTGAAAGTAGAAAGCTTGCCAATTCAGCTAGACTAGCTGGACAGTGAGCCCCAGGGATCCACCTGTTTCTGCCTCCCCGGCCCTGGCGTTATAGGCATATGTACCAACATCTGGCACTTGTAGGTCTTCTTGCTTGCATGGTAAGAACTTTACCCACTGAGCAGCCCTCATTAAAAGAGCTTTGAAGCCAGGTGTGGTGGTGCACGCTTTTAATCCCAGCACTCGGGAGGCAGAGGTAGGAGGATCGCCGAGAGTTCAAGGCCACCCTGAGACTACATAATTAGTTCCAGGTCAGTCTGAGCCAGAGTGAGACCCTACCTCGAAAAACCAAAAAAGAAAAAGAGCTTTGAGAGGGATAGAGGTCAGGAGTTCAGGAAAGTTGTTAGGACTTCCTGTGGAATTTGTTTGCTCAGCCACTACAGGGTGGTGTGGCCTAGTGTCTGGGAGAACAGAATGTGAAGACTGTACCCCGAGGGTGGGAACTGAACATCTGGAGTATCTCAGGGAACTAGGTGCCTGTCTGTCCAGAATGGTGTCACTTCAGAACTGTGTTTAGGGCTGGAGAGATGGCTTAGCAGTTAAGGTGCTTGCCTGCAAAAACCAGGTTTGATTCCCCCGGGACCCACATAGGCCAGATGCACAAGGTAATGCATGCATCTGGAGTTCGTTTGCAGTGGTTAGAGGCCCTGGCATGCCCCTTCTCTCTGTCTCTCTCTCAAATAAATAAGTAATTAAAACAAAACAAAACAAAATGTATTAAGCCAGGCATGGTGGCTCACACCTTTAATCTCAGCACTTGGGAGGCAGAGATAGGAGGATCACTGTGAGTTCGAGGCTACCCTGAGACTACATAGTGAATTCCAGGTCAGCCCAGGCTAGAGAGAGACTCTACCTTGAAAAACAAAACAAACAAACAACCCCCCAAACAACAACATAAAAACATGTTTAAAAGTATTTGACATGAGACAGTATAGGAATCCAAGTCAAGAGACCGCTATGCAAGTCCCAAAACTACCACTGTGGGTGCTGAATTAATTGCTTGGCTTTGAGTACATTCTGAAACAATTCTTTCGTGCAGTCATTTGCTTGTAAAAATATTGAATGCTTACACAGTAGTAACATAATGCTTTCTGGACTAGTGGGTATCGAATTTATGATTTGCTTTACTCCTGGTCTGTATACAGGCCTTCTGTAGAGGGTTAAACCATGTGAGAGTTTTGCTTTTATTTATTTATTTATTTTCTTTTTTAAATATTGGGCTGGAGAAGTGGCTTAGCAAGTTAAGTTATTTGCCTGCAAAGCCAAAGGACTCAGGTTCAATTCCCCAGGACCCACGTAAGCCAGATGCACAAGGTGGTACATGCGTCTAGAATTCGTTTGCAGTGGCTGGAGGCCCTGGTGCACCCATTCTATTTCCCTCTTTTACTCTCTCAAATAAACAAAAATAAAATATTTAAAAAATGGTCATTTAAATATGTATTGGTATGTGTGTGTGTGCGCACGCGCGCATGAGCACACAGACATGTTAGGATCTCTTGCCATTATGTTTGTATCTGGCTTTATAAGGGTGCTGGGGAATCAAATCCAGGCTGGTAGGCTTTGTAAGTAAGTACCTTTAACAATTGAGTCATCTCCACAGCCCTGTATTTTTCTTTTATTATTAGTTGATTTATTTTTGTTGTTGTTCATTTTTATTTATTTATTTGAGAGTGACAGAGAGAAAGAGGCAGATAGAGAGAGAGAGAGAGAATGGGCACGCCAGGGCCTCCAGCCACTGCAAACGAACTCCAGACACATGCACCCCTTGTGCATCTGGCTAATGTGGGTCCTAGGGAATCGAGCCTCAAACCAGGGTCCTTAGGCTTCACAGGCAAGCACTTAACCACTAAGCCATCTCTCCAGCCCTAGTTGATTTATTTTTATTTTTGTTTTATTTATTTATTTGAGAGTGACAGACAGAGAGAGAAAGAGGCAGAGAGAGAGAGAGAGAAAGAGAGAGAGAGAGAGAATGTGCGCGCCAGGGCTTCCAGCCACTGCAAACAAACTCCAGATGCGTGTGCCCCCTTGTGCATCCGTCTAACGTGGGTCCTGGGGAATCGAGTCTTGAACCTGGGTCCTTAGGCTTCATAGGCAAGCACTTAACCACTAAGCCATCTCTCCAGCCCTAGTTGATTTATTTTTGAGGCCTGGTCTCACTTAACTCAGGCTGGTCTTGAACTCATGGGAATCCATTTACCTCAGCTTCCCAAATGCTGGGATTACAGGTGTGCGCCACCATATTGGCTGCTTCTTCCTTACTTCCTTCTCTCCTTCCTTTCTTTTTCTTTCCAAAAATACCTTATTTATTAATTATTTATTTAAGAGAGAGAGAGAGAATGAGTGAGTATGGGTGCTCCAGAGCCTCTTGACACTGCAAATGAACTCCAGATGCATGCACTACTTTGCCCATCTCGTTTGCAGGGCTGAGCCAGCTGTCCAGGCCATTTCCTTCCTTCATTTTTTTTTTTAAAACTTATCTTTATTTTTTATTTTATTTGTATCTACTTAATACAGAGAGAATGAGAGAGAGAGAGAAAGAGAGAGAGAGAGAAAGAGAGAGAGAGAGAGAGAGGGTATGCCAGGGCCTCTGGCCACTGCAAACGAACCCCAGATGCGTGCACCATCATGTGCATCTGGCTTATGTGGGATCTGGAGAATTGAACCTGGATCCTTAGGCTTCACAGGCAAGTGCCTTAACCACTAAGCCATCCCTCCAGTCCCATTTCCTTCTTTCCGATGGGCCAGAGTGGGTCATCCTTGGATCTTCTGATGAGTGCGCGCAGCAGTCCAGTCCCTTGCCCCTGCTCCCAGGAGGCTGTCTGTGCACATGAGGCATGGCCAGATGTAGCACTCAGGCAATGAGAATTTAGCACCCTGACCCTGTAGAACTTATGGCAACCGGATGTTTGGTTTGTTTTTCTTTGTGTCAAATACAATGAGCAAAGAGAGTCAACTGCTTTGTTTCCTGACTTGCTTCTATTCTGACCACCTCGAAAATGTGTGCAGCTAGTCAAGAAAAACAGGCCTGCGTTGGCATGACTGGGATTGCTTATCTGAGCACTCATGAAAGAAACTGTTAGTCCTTTTGCTGCCAAAGCCAGAATGTACCCTCTTGGTATTTAAATTTAAGTTAAAAAAAGGGGGCCTGACAGCTTGTTTCATGTCAGCAAGTATTTTAAAAAATATTCTCTTTTGTGCCTTCAAAGGACATGGAGGATGAGGTGGGCATGAAGGGCTTCAGTGAACTCACTGTCCCTGTTCTGCAGTGTCCTCAGAGAAGGCCTTTCCCATAAGCACCTAGGGCAGACCACACCCTGTTACGTTTATGTTGCTGAAGGGAAATGCAGTTCGGTTTTCCTGAGGCTGAAACGTCAGACTGATGAACACAGTCACCAGCTGAGGTCATTTCCTTTGACAGACACCCTTGTCCTGAAGGCCACACTCAGAGGATTTTGTCTCAGATGCGCCACATGTCGTGTTTCCTTTGAAATCACAGATTCAGTGACTCACGGATGTGACTTCTAGCATGGTTGGGGCAATCTTCCCAGAGTGGAGTTTATGGCATATTCGTGTACTTTTCTCTCTTTCTCAGACAGCAGCAGGAGAATTGCTAGAGGCTTTTCTTAGACTCCCTGGAAGCTTTTTCTTTCTTTTTTAAAGACAGGATCTCACTATGCAGCTCAGGCTCGCCTGGAACTCATGGTATAGCCTAGGTTGCTCACTTCAAACTTGAGATCCTCCTGCCTCAGCCTCCCAAATGATGGGATTACAGGAAGCACATGCCACCATGCCCCACTCAAGGCTGGCTTTCAGCCTCCTGCCCTGGTCATGCATTCACTGAACTGTGTGGCAGGTGCTTTCTCCACTGAGCCATCTCCACAGACCCTAAACAGGTAGTTCTCAAGATGAGGTGCAAACGGATGAGATATAGTTGAGATCACAGCAGACAGGTGGAGAATAGGAAGGAGGAAACAGGCCTGTGGGCTGAAGTTAATTTAGGAGGCCACTGTTGAAATTCAAGTGGGACATAAATGGGGTGAATAGGGTGCCAGAATGGGGTAGAGAAGTCCTTCTGAGAGATTTGAGAAGAGAGGACTACAGAAGCAGTCACTGCCTCTGAGGTGCGTGAAGGGAGAGAAGCCCAGATGTGCCCAGGTCACTGAGACCAGTGTCATGTCCTGTGGTAGGTGAGGGAGGGGTTTAAGGAAACTTGAAGTGGGCCCTGGACTAGGAGGGCTTTCAGGCAATTGAAAGCCACTAGTGCAAGAGTAGGTGTGGCTGTAGGGTCTAAGTTGAGCCTAAGCAGGGAGTTGCTTTTCTTGTGTGAGAAAAGAATGTAGAGAAGTAAGTCCAATAAAAACTGTGTTTGGTTTGAAAACTCAAACTACTAGAAGGGAGTTCTGAACAGAGCGTTTCTTGCAGAACGCCTTCGCCGTGCGACATCTTGCATTTAGGACGTGTCCCTTCCAGGTTTGGCAGGTGGCCCTGATTCCCTCCAATTCAGAAGATTGAGAGGCGCAAGCGTGCAGGACAGAAGGCTTTTGATCCAGGGTTGTTCGGGCTTCCATAGCGAATCATCATCACTTAGGTAAGCAGCACTGTGGCTTGGTTGGGGGTTTTCTGTTTGCAGTGGGAGAGCCACACTTAGAAGGGAATCTGGCCTCTTAAACGTGGACCACGGACCAGCACTGTCACCTGTCAGCTCTAAACACGACACATCCATGCAGTTTTTTTTGTTTATTTTTATTTAGTTATTTGAGAGCAACAGAGAGAAGGAGGGACAGAGAGAGAGAGAGAGAGAGAGAGAATGGGCGCGCCAGGGCTTCCAGCCACTGCAAACGAACTCCAGATGTGTGCGCCCCCTTGTGCATCTGGCTAACGTGGGTCCTGGGGAATCGAGCCTTGAACCTGGGTCCTTAGGCTTCACAGGCAAGCACTTAACCGCTAAGCCATCTCTCCAGCCCCCATGCAGTTTTACTTTTAGCTTATTTCTGCTTTGACAAAAAAAAGAAAAAAATTAAAATGCAATCTTTTCTTTTCTTTTCTTTTTTTTTTTTTTTTTTTTGGTTTTTCGAGGTAGGGTTTCACTTTAGCCAAGGCTGACCTGGAATTCACTATGGAGTCTCAGGGTGGCCTCGAACTCACGGCAATCCTCCTACCTCTGCCTCCCGAGTGCTGGGATTAAAGGCGTGCGCCACCACACCCGGCTTTGCAATCTTTTCTTTATCTTTTGTTTTAAAGCAGGGTCTCCCTCTAGCCCAGGCTGACCTAGGACTTACTCTGTAGCCCAGGCTGGCCTCAGACTCATAGTGAACCTCCTGCCTCAGCCTCCTGAGTGCTGGGATTACAGATGTGAGTCATCGTATTGTGTTTGCATCTTGTCTCATTCCATGGAGAAAAATCCGTTTTGCTTGAGATGACAAGAAAATGTGTGGCATTTAAAAATATTTTTCAATATTTAAAATTTTAGTTATCTGCATGTGTATGGGCACACCAGAGTCTCTTGCCACTGCCAAGGAACACCAGATGATTGTGCCACTTTCTGTGTTAGGCTTACATGGGTGGCTTGGGAATTGAACCTAGGCAGGCTTTGCAAGCAAGTGCCTTAACTACCATGCCCTCTTTCCAGCCCTGATATGTGGCATTTTTAACATGAGTACAAAAATAAACAGTTGGGACTTTAAACAATATAGCAATTATTGCACCACAAAGTCTTAGCTTTTAAAAACTTAGCTTTTGAAGGATTATTCTAAAACATATCAAATTTATAACATGCAGGAGGAGGACACTGGTAGTGTTTGTCAGTATCAGGTTGCCACTAAAGAGTGTCCTGTGGAAAGGCCCTCTCAGGTACAGGGACTTTGCTGACGTGAGCCAATTTTGTCTTCCTTTTTAGAATATGGGCTTATTTCCTCCAGGATCGAGTCCTGGAACGTCAGTTTGTCTGGAGATTGGACGTTCGGGACGCACTGCTGGCTCTGTGTGCATATGTGTACTCTCATTAGCCCAGGGTGGTCCCTGTTCCCCTGGGAACTTACAAGTTATCTGTGCTGACAGGTTTGGTGTGCTCTGTTCAGGTCGCGAGTTTCTTCATCCCCGCTCCCTCCCCATCCTCTTTGAGAGGTTGAATCTCACTCTAGCCCAGGCTGACCTGAAACTTACTCTGTAACCTAGGCTGGCCTTGAACTCATCTTACCTGCAGCTCACTTCTGTACAGGTTTCTTTAATGCCTTGCAACACTTCATGCAGTTTCCTGTCCCTGTCATAGTTCGGGAAGGTTAGATACTCTCATGCGAGCACATCAAATGCTTCTTGGGAAATTCCATCCAAGTGCGAATTCTCTGTCAGTCCCGTCATCGGCCTTCAAAGCCCCGTAAGCGTGCATAGCTTCTGCGTGACACTCCTGGGTTTCAACGGAGCTGGTCTGGGGCTGAGTCCCCTCCTCTGCCAGTAGGGCAACCAGCTGCCCATGGTGTGAGACCAGATTGAGATGAGACAGGTGCTGATGATGTGCCCAAGGTCATTCTTGAGATCTCACTTATCTCCCATCCAGAGTGGAGGTTCTCAGGCAGCGGGTCCAGCCACCTTCTCCCGCTTGCCCGCAGTGGCAGCATCCCTGGGTCTAAAGGCTTTCATCTCACAGGTCAGCTGAGCATTATCTAAGATACTTGGCGCTAGATCTGCCAAAAACCCCTTGTTCTTCAGTTGTTCTGCATCCCTTTCGTCTGCATTTCTTATCTTTCTGAGATTCTCTTGATGTTTTTGATGAACGATTTTTAAAATTAAAAAAAAAATGGGCTGGAGAGATGGCTTAGCAGTTAAGCGCTTGCCTGTGAAGCCTAAGGACCCCAGTTCAAGGCTCCATTCCCCAGAACCCACGTAAGGCAGATGCACATGGTGGCGCATGCATCTGCAGTTCGTTTGCAGTGGCTGGAGGCCCTGGCACATCCATTCTCTCTCTCTGCCTCTTTCTCTCTCTGTCTGTCTATTGCTCTCAAATAAGTAAATAAAAATAAAAAATTATTTTATTTATTTGAATGAGAGAGAGGGAGGCAGATAGAGAAAGAGAAAATTGGATGTGCCAGGGCCTCCAGCCACTATAGACAAATTCCAGATGCATGCACCACCTTGTGCATCTGGCTTACGTGGGTGCTGGCTTACTGAGGAATTGAACCTGGGTCCTTAGGCTTCACAGGCAAGCACCTTAACTGCTAAACCATCCCTCCAGCCCATGAATAATGTTTTTGGTATACATATATATTATATAGGAATATATGCATAAATATGGGATATATGCATATATGAACATACATACATACACACACACACATACGAATATGGTATCATTGATTCTCAGGGTTGGAAAGAACCTGCCCTCACTGAGGGGCTTACATTGGACTGTCTTCTCAAATGTGCTGTGAATAGGCAGGAGCGCCCTGTGTGCGCCCCACCACGGGCTGGAGTTCAGCCTCCCGAAACAACCTGCTTCCTCCTTAGGCATTTCCATTAGAAACCTCCTTTTTCTTCTTAGTTGGAGTTGGAGTTTGTGTGCCTCCAACATCCACTCACTGTCCCTGTTCTAACCTTTGGAATCACCCGGAGCAGGTTTAATCTCCTTTTCACATGACAGCCCCTCTGGTATTTATATTTGATGGGAGTTTATCTTGCTCCTAGCCCCATTCCTTTCCTTCTGAGCCCAGAGCCTTTTCTTAACCTCTGGGAAACCTTTCCTTAAGCCAGGCCCTTGCCTCAGAGTAGCAGTTCTTCCTGTATCAGTGGGAAGGGATGTTGTGACACTGGTCAGCTCAGTTCACCTGGCCCCTGAGACCACTTGCTGGTGACCCTTCCTCAGCCCCCCTCCCCCGTGTGCCTCTAAAGCTGTGTGCGTGAGGGGAGGAATGTGCCTCTAGCACAGGTGGGGGCGTTGTTCTTGATTTGAGGAGTTTGCTGTGCGGTTAATTTTCCTGCCTGCCAAGCCTGGACCAACAATTATTTCCAGAAATCCCAATGGCAATCATTTCACAGAGACCTTGTCAAATTGTCAAATGTAGTCCCTTATGCCTTTTTCTTTTTTCTTGGACAAGTTCTTACTGAGTCCAGGCAGGTCTTGAATTCATGGATCTTGTCTTGGGTTTACAGATGTGCATGGTCATGCCGCCCCCCCCCCCCTACACACTTAGAAAGAAAAGCCGTGGGAAAACAGTTGTTCCTGTGCTGTACCCTGTAGAGATGAGGTAGTTAGCTGCTCCCTACACCCAGGTTTAGGGTCTTAGGTTCTCCCAGTTAAACTTCATTAAACAAACAAACACCAAACAATAAAACCCCTTCATTTTGAGAGCCATCCTTCTAGTCTGCCAGTATTTGGCTCTTCAACTCTCAGTGCATTGCTGTCTTTCCAGGTTCCAGTGGTTAAGGGCTCAGCCTTCGGGGTGAGAATGTTGTGGGAACAAATCCAGCCCTACCACTTTCTGGTTTTGTGGTTTGGGGCAAAGTCACAGGGCGAATTTCCCAGGGAAGTTGCTGGAGCGGTTGAACATTGTGTCCTGGTACCTGTGGGCTGCTGGAGGACGGGGCTGCAGCCGCCCCAGGGAGTCAGAACAAGGACCTCCCGGACCTCCCGGACCAGTCTCCGCATGAGATCCCCACTTCTCTTTCTTTTCCTTTCTGGAGATAGACTTTCCTTGTTCTCCCATCAGAACAATAACTCCTCAGAGATGTCCGCATCGTACTCCTGGAATCTGCAAAGATTCCTTGCCCCGCAAAGGCGGTGTGATTACATGAACAACTTTGAGCTGTGAAGAGTAGCCTGGGTTATCCAGGTGAGCTCAAAGCAATCACGAGGAGCTTTGTAAGGGGAAGGGGAGGAGGGAGCCCAAGGAGCTGGAGTTACGGAAGGGTGGGGGGTGACAGCAGGGCAGAGGCATGGTATGCTGCTGGCTTTGAAGGTAGAGGAAGGCTCCGAGAGTGAGAGGTGCAGGTGGCCTGCAGGGGCTGAGAAAGGTAAGCAGGAGCCTCCTCCTCAAGTCTCTGTTGCTTCCATTATCTGCCATTTGAAGTCACTACTTGCAAAAGCCTCCTCCCCTCTCCCACTTTGCAATACTGACCTCCCAACCTATCTCTGAGTCCCTTTGGAGGCAGCGTTAGCATTCCTACCTTCCCACTTCCTCCGGCCCTGTGTCTCTGTGTTCCTAGGCTGGCTTTCCATGCAGTGGCTCCCCATGAGGCCAGGCCCTAAGAAACCTGCTGTGTTTTACAAGTCCGGGCACACAGTTCAGGTCTTAGGCTTCCTTGTTTGGCAGTCCTGTGAGAAAGGAAACCTACGCTAGTCACTCAGGGATGTGTCTATGTGACATTGAGTGGGGCATCACATGCTGGACTCTGTCCCCCAGTTTGGAATCCCTGCCCTGGAGCCGCTGTGTTGAGTCTATTTTTTTTTTTTTTTTTACAAGTGTACGTATATATTCTTCAAAAATCCAAGGTTGGAGCTGGGTGTAGCTCAGGTGGTAGAGTGCTTGCCTAGCACAAGGCTCTGGATTCCATATCCTGCACTGCAGAAACCAGGTGTGGTGGCACATGCCTGTAATCCTAGTTCTTGGGAGGTGGAGGCAGGAGCATCAGGTGTTTAAGATAATTTTCAGCTACACAGTGAGTTCGAGGCCAGATGGGTTACAGGAGAGCCTGTCTCAAAAAAAAAAAAAAAAAAAAAAAAAAAAAAAAAAGTCAGAGGCTGGATTTGAAAAGACCACAAAAGCGCAGGTTGACAACTTCTATTTTCCTAATGTATTACAGCTGAAAAAACCATCTGTATTCATGATCTCTCAATCCCATAATGGCCCCATGAGGTGGTTAGCTCTTTCTATCCTATAATGGCCCCATGAGGTGGTGAGCCTCTTTTCAGCTTGTGAGGGCAGGATTAATGACGTTGAAACAGTTCCCATGTTGGGCTGGAAACCCATCACCCCCCTTCTTAAGGGGTGACTTGCCGGAGGTCTTTGTGTTCAAGTTCCCAGTGTCGCTGGGTGGCTCTCCACCTCCCCACTTGTCAGAACATTGTCATTTTCCCCTCAGGATTCTGCACAGCCCTTTGCAACTTGCTGTCCCTGTTAATTAAGTCAGGTCTGTCTCTTCTCTTCCGGGAGCCTCCTCCTGCGGCTTGCTCCTCCATCTGCTGTGCGTTTAGATACTTTCAAGGACTCGCAGGTTGAGGCGCAGCTTCCAGAAGGGATGTGGTGTTAGGCGGCCTGAGGACTTGTCTTATGCCCGACTATTGAGTGAACTAGTCCATGCCCCATGACCGGTTTCCAGGCAGCCACATCCTCAACTTCTCTTATTCTCCGCAGGTGGGTCCCAGCCCACAATGCAGACGGATTTCCAAAGCTTGTTTTGCAGTTGGTTGAAGGTGTAGAGCTGGAGGGCGGCTGCTGGAAGGCAGCGCTGCGAAGGCTCCGGGCCCTTAACCTGCACACATCCGCCTGTTGTATAGCTGAGCTTCGGGGTCAGACAAGCATGTGTGACTTCTGGTTCTGCTGCAGCTGTCGAGGTGACCTTGGACAAGGGACTTAACCCCTCTGAGCCTACCTACTTCACCTGGAAAATGGTGGTAAATTACACAACACCTAAATGGCATGGTTGGGAAATAACACAAATATTTGGCATAGTGCTTAACACGTTGTGAGTGGTCAGTGCTCCTTATATTGCACTATGAATCAGGAATGTTTACTAGTTTGTTTATACAGACACCTGGTCACTATACTGCCTTTTTTTTTTTTAAGGTAGGGTCTCGCTCTAGCCCAGGCTGACCTGGGATTTACTATGTAGTCTCAGGGTGGCCTCAAATTCACTGTGATCCTCCTACCTCTGCTTCCCGAGAGCTGGCATTGAAGGCATATGCCATCATGCTCAGCTCTGCCATTGTTTTTTTTTAATTTTATTTTATTTGAGAGAGAGACAAACAGAGAAAAAGAAGCAGATAGAGAGAATGGGTGCACCAGGGCCTCCAGCAACTGCAGATGAACTCAAGCTGCATGTGCTTCCTTGTGCATCTGGCCTACATGGCTCCTGGGGAACCAGAAGAGTGTCCTTAGGATTCACAGGCAAACACCTTAACCACTAAGCCATTTCCCCAGCCTTCTAAGTAAAACTTTCTAAAACCCACAGAAGGCCTGTGGAGATAGTTCAGTTGGTAAAGTGTTTGCTTTGGAAGCACGAGGACTTAAATTTGATTCCCCAGAACCCTAATAAAATGCCTGATGAGGTGGTATGTGCCTGTAATCCCAGAGAGAAGAGGTGTAGACACGTGGGTCCCAGGTGCTCACTGACTAGCTTGGTGTGGTGGTTTGATTCAGGTGTCTCCCACAAACTCTGTGTTCTGAATGCTAGGTTCTCAGCTGATGGAGATTTGGGAATTCTCCTGGAGGCGGTGTATTTTTGGTGGCGGTCTTATGGTTGTTATAGTCAGTGTTTGGCACACTCTCCTGTTGCTATTATCTACCTTATGTTGGCCATGGGGTGATGTCCACCCTCTGCTCATGCCATTGTTTCCCCCTGCCATCACAGAGCTTCCCCTCGATTCTGTAAGCCAAAATAAAACCTTTGTCCCACAAGCTGCTCTTGGTCATGTGCTTTCTGCCAGCAATGTGAACCTGACTGCAACACTTGGTGAGCTACAGGCCAATAAGAGACCCTGCCTGAAAGAAAGATGGCATCCCTGAGGACAACTCCAGAGACTGGCCTCTTGCCTTCACACGTGTGTGCACATATGACCATGCACACGCATAAAAAAATCATAGAAATATAAAAGTCCAACTGTTAAGAACGGTGCTGGAAAGAGTGGCCTGGGGATTTGGTTGGCTGGGCTCCGTGATTGTTTGTGCTGTGGGGTGACAGACTCTGTGTTCAGCTGGGAGACTGGAGCTTTGACGGCACCGAGTTCACATCCCAGTAGGAACAGAGGTGGCCTCTCAGCTCTGGGGTGTTGGTAGGCACCCATGTTTCAGCAGGTGATGATTTGAGTTGTCTAGACTGCAGGGGACACCACTACAGACCCCTAGATGAGTGAGGAGGAAGGCTTGATTAGAGGGGAGTACTGGCAAGGGGGGGAAAGGAGGCACCCCCCACCCATGTAGGTCAGGGAAGCCAGAGCACAGGTAGTGCTTACCAAGGAACGTTTGAATGTGGCCTGTTCCTTGTATGAAGCGACAATAACACCCCAGACCACTTTCCTGTCATGGTGGCTTCCTAGGGCCAAACAAATTTAATTAATATCTTCTTAGTCTTTTTTAAAACATTACTTATTAATTTTCAAGGAGAGAGACAATGAGTGTTCCAGGGCCTCTTGCTTCTGCAAATGAACTCCAGATGCTTGTGTTGCTGGCTTTCCGTGGGTGGGTGCTGGGAAATCAAACCCAGGCAATCAGGCTTTCAAGCAAGCACCTTTAACCACTGAGCCATCTCTCCAGCCCCAATGCCTTCTTATTCTTGTTTTCATCTCACTCTCTTCTTTTCTTGCTCTCAACTCTCTTCCTCTTCGTCCCCCTTCCTCTTTCTCCTTTTTCCTTCTCCTTCCGTCTTCAACCTTTCCTCTCTCCTCCTCACTCCTGCTTTGTTTCTGCTGTTCTGTTCTGTGTCTAAATAAGTGCTTCTGTATTTCATGCCATGACCATTTCTCTGTTGGAGAAATGCAGTTTTGGTCCAGATAGAAAGGAAAGGGCAGAGGGCTGTGGCGTAGGGGCAGCTTGGTGCATGGTGTTTATTGCCCTCCCTGTCCACAGTGCTCTGACCCTCTGCGCTCTGGGGGCAGTCATATCTCCTGTTTGTCCTCTCTCTTCTAACTCCTCCCATCTGCTATGTCTGCAAGACACAACCATCTGTGAGATACAGCCGGCACTTTTTTGTTGTTGTTTGGTTTTTTGAGGGAGGGTTTCACTGTAGCCCCGGAATTCACCATGTAGTCTCAAACTGGTCTCGAACACACAGTGATCCTCCTACCTCTGCCTCCAAGTGCTGGGGTTGAAGGTGTGCACCACCACTCCTAGCATAGCTGTCACTTTTATAGCTGTGTGATTTTTATTCTTTGGCTTGTGACCACCATAGGCACAGCTCTGAGCCATGGATTTTGCTGGAAACTTCCTCAGGTCCCTAGGTGTTAGGCTCAATGTCACTGTTGTTGTTTGTTTGTGTCTGTCTGTGTATGTGTGTGTGTGATTTTTGAGGCAGGATCTCACTTTAGTCCAGGATGGCCTCAAACTCACAATGATCCTCCTATCTCAGCCTCTCAAGTGCTGGGACCGAAGGTGTGTGACACTGCACCTAGCTTTAGTTTGAATCTATTCTGTTCCTGTCCAGGGGTATAGGGTTTGGCTGTCACACCTTCATCTTAGACAGTTTCTGAGATGATCCTTGTTTTTGACAACCTTGACTGATTTCAGGAGTACCACTGAGGCACTTTACAGGATGACCCTGTTGAAGTTGGTCTTGTGTTTTTTCTCGTGGTTAGACTGGGATTAGGGGCGGAGGACATCAGAGGTGAAACGTCTCATCACAGCTTGTTACCCACATGACTTACCACAGTTGATGCTGATCTTGATAAGTAAGGGCCTGGCTGAGGTCATGCGTGTCAGGTGTATCTATGTAAGTTGTTAAATTTTTCTCTTTGTCCTCTTTCTGAGCTGTCCTTTCTAGAAGGAATCACTGTGTGGCATGTAGCAGCTAAGGAATTGTGTCCCGTCCCTTCAGAGGGCAGAGTATCAGAATAATTCCTTTGGCATTCACCATGGGAGATTTGTCAGTATTCATTCTTTTGCTTACCCAGTACAGGCTTGTAGAAATTTCTACCCTGGATTTCAGGTCAATGCTACTTCCTGCTTTGGCCACTGGGCTCTCTCTGAGTTGGCTCCACCTCTCCATTGATAGAACCCTATTATCGTGGATGTTACTAGCTTTAAGTACTTGTTAATTTCTGACACTGAAAGGTGCCCCTAGGATCCTCTAGTGTATTTCTTGCCCCAGTCTTAGAGTCCACTTCAAGGAGCCATGGTTCCTTTTATTTTTTATTTTTATTTTTTATAATTAACAACTTCCATGATCATAAACAATATCCCATGGTAATCCCCTCCCTCCCCCCACTTTTCCCTTTGAAACTCCACTCTCCATCATATCCCCTCCCCATCTCAATCAGTCTCTTTTATTTTGATGTCATGATCTTTTCTTCCTATTATGATGCTCTTATGTAGGTAGTGTCAGGCACTGTGAGGTCATGGATATCCAGGCCATTTTGTGTCTGGAGGAGCACGTTGTAAGCAGTCCTACCCTTCCTTTGGCTTTTAAATTCTTTCTACTACCTCTTCTGCAATGAACCTTGAGCCTTGGAAGGTGTGATAGAGATATTTCAGTGCTGAGCACTCCTCTGTCACTTCTTCTCAGCACCATGATGCCTTCTGAGTCATCCCAAGGTCACTGCCATCTAAAAAGAGAAAGTTGTCTAACGAAAAAGTGAGAATAGTATTAATATATGGGTATGAACAGTAAAAGAAGTGCTTACTGGGCAGTTTGGTGAGCATAGTATATACATTTAACCAGACGTTATACCACTAGGGCTCATAACTACCCCTTTTGTAGGTTTTCAGTATCAGGGATATTTTCCCTCCCATGGAGCAGGCCTCCAGTCCAAGTAGAGGGTGGTTGGTTTCCCCCATAACAGACGTGCCACTATTGGACCTGTTGGCTCCTTTGGCCTGGTTGGCCAAATATAAAGCTTGCAGTGTCCACTGTGGAGTATCTTCACTGGTGATTCCTCTTTCTCCCATTGAACTGCATGCAGTGTGGCTTTTTCTAGCTTTCTGTCAGCTGGTCTATATGGAGGAGGTTTTCAGGTCAGTTCCAGCAGGATTTCTCAGTGACCTTGCTGCCCAAGTATGGAGTCTTCAGCAATAGGGTCTTACAATCTATTTCTGGGTGGGAAACCAAGGGCCTTGACAATGGCTTGTAATGTTTTGGGGGCATCAGGGACCTCCCTGGCCAACAACTCACTGGAAGGTATCTCATCCTTGGCACTGAAAATTTTCTAGTAACAATTTGACTGTGTGTTCCGTTGTCCAAAAAAGTAGGATTGCATATGATTTATTTATATCCTCTTAGACTTTGATTTGCCCTCTCTCCACCTTTCCTTTACTCAATCTCTTCCCCTGACCTCACTTAGGCCTTTTCACCCCCATTAATCTGTTTTTCTATTTACATATACAATACCATCCTATTAAGTCCCCTCCCTTCCTTTCTAGCTTACTGGCCTCTGTTACTGAATTTTCTTCCTACTCACACAGAAGTCCAATCATTAATAGCTAGGATCCACATATAAGAGAGAACATACAATACTTGGCTTTCTGGGCCTGAGTTATCTCACTTAGTATAATTCTTTCCAGATCCATCCATTTTCCTACAAATTTCATAACTTCATTTTTCTTTACTGCTGATTAGAACTCCATTGTGTAAATGTGCCATATCTTCATTATCCACTCATCAGTTGAGGGACATCTAGGCTGGTTCCATTTCCCAGCTATTGTGAATAGAGTGGCAATAAACATGGTTGAGCAGTTATCTCAAAGGTAATGAGATGAGTCCTTAGGATATGTGCCTAAGAGTGCTATAGCTGGGTCATATGGTGTCAGGAACCTCCACACTGGTTTCCACAATGGCTGGACCAGATTGCATTCCCACATGGTTCCTTTTCTAACCAATACCTGGGCTAGAGGTTGCTCGCAGTTCCTGGGAGGTTGGTGCTTGCTGGCACCATCGCCTGAAGGAGCAAGGCAGCATATGCATGTGTTAACCTGCATATTCAGATACGTTATGACTACTCCACATATTGCATCGGTGCTTCAGATGAAGCACGAGTTCCTGCAGATGCCCCAGCTTGGAACTTTTCCCCGCGTGGAGCCTTGTTGCCTTCTTATCTGCTATCTCCCACTCATTGGTGACAAACAAGGCTCCTGTCACCTGACGTCCCTTCATTTCTTTCTCAATTGCAGTACACATGAGTCATGGTTTCAGAGTTGTCAACTCATCCGTCTACCGGAAACAGCCTTATCAGCGACAGTACCACTTTCAGGCATTGCTTTTTGCCTCTGGCCTCTCAGATTCCAGAGTGAATGTATCTATCTGGGTACCTCCCCCTAGCCCCCACCTTCCTGAGAGGATGTTTCGTGTATTTGTAATGCATTCTTTTGGTCTGATGGCTCTCTTTAAATGAAATGGAGCCAGATGTGGTGGCTCATACCTATAAACCCAGCACATGGGAGGTGGAGATAGGAGGATCAGGAATTTGAGGCCATCCTGGCTACATGAGACTGTAGCACAGAAACAAAACAAGACTAACTAGAAATGAATGGGGACATCAAGGCACTGTTAAAGAACTAAGCTAGAACAACCTGTGCCCCCACCTTTTGTTACGAACTAAATGTTTTTGTATAACGTCACACTTCATACTGGGGTCCTCCTAGAATCATCACGCGTGGAGATGTGGGGCTGCCTGGATCATGAAGGGGGGTACTTCCAAGAAGGGAAGAGGCATCACACAGGGCAAGAAGGCCATGCAAGCGAGAAGGTAGCTGCTTGCAAGCCAGCAGACAGAGTAAGCTAACACCTTAATTTTGGACGTCTAGCCTCCAGAACAACACAGAACACATTTGTTTTAAGATGCCCAGTCTGTGATACTGTGATGGCAGCTGGGCAGGGTCAGATGCTGTTATATATAGAAAAGGGCAGGTGCCCTGGGCTGTCTGAGGCTTTTCCTTAAATTTCCAATACCCTTTCTACCTTTAAACCATGTGTGTAGAGATCGTGATCCTTCACTGCACTGGGGTAGAAAATCTGCCCAAGGCCCGTCCCTGGTGGTACATTTAGAGGTCAGAGCTGCAGGGGGACATGTCTGCAGCTGTCTGGTGGGACTCGTAGGGCTCAAGAAATCACCAGCAGCAGGGTGAAGCCTCTCAGCGGACAGATCATAATCACCCACTTGAAGATCAAGTCCCCATATACTCTGAGCCCGATTTGGAGCAGGAGGGCCTGGCTTCAAAGCAGGAAGCTTGCTGAGGGGCCCAGTTGTGAGCAGAGATGTGGATGGCCATGGACCTGGACTGAGGCCTGCCCTTCAGTGTGTCCAGCTGCCCGGCATGGCCCGCCCCGCCCCCCATGAGGGCTGAGTGCAGGAGGGGCCTGCAGAGATTCCGGATACGGGAGTGAGGGGTTGTTCAAAGGCCTAAGCTACAGGCTGCCGGGAGGTAGATTATGTATGTGGGTTGACATGGATGTGAGTGTACGTGTAAGTACAGGTGTACGTGTGTGGAGGCAAGATGTTGACTTTTGGTGTCTTCCTCGATCACTCTCCACCCTATTAATGAGGCAGCGTTTGGCACTTGAAGCCAGGGCTCAAGAATTCGGCTAGTGTAGCTAGCCAGCTTCCCCCAGGGGAGTCCCGGTCTCCACCTCTAGGTGCTGGGACTACAGGCAGGCCGCCATGTCTGCCTCTCCTGCTGGGCAGTTACGTGAGTGCTGGGGAGCCAAACTCGGGTCCTCATGCTTGTGTGGCAAGTGCTTTGCCGCTGAGCCGTCTACCCAGCCCCCGACTGTGGATTTTAAATGTTTCTCCTTCTGTCCAGTGTCTTCAGTTTCTGTAGACTGGCCATGTCTTCCCTCCAGCTCTCTGCTCATGGGGAGAAGCTGCAGAACTGGATAGGTAACAGATGAAGTCCGCAGCCCTGTACTCTGGGGAAAAGTGTGGCCTGCCACTGTGGAGATGGCTCACTTAAAAAAAATGTTCCGGGCTGGAGAGATGGCTTAGCAGTTAAGGTGCTTGCCTGCAAAGCCTGAAGACCCATGTTCCACTCCCCAGATCCCACGTAAGCCAGACTCACAAGGTGATGCATGTGAAAGGTTGCACACATGCACAAGGTGGCACACGTGTCTGGAGTTCAATTATAGTGGCTAGAGGCCCTGGTGTGCCAATTCTGTCACTCGTGCTCATAAAAAAAAAAGGCCAGTCTGTTGGGCTTGCCTCTCCCCAGCCTTCAGGCTGGTCTTTCCTTTCTTTGCCCCCTTTCTGTGTTTCTTCTTTTTCCTGTTCAGTTTTTTTTCCTACTTTCTTTGCAGTGATTTTTTTTTAACTTTTATTGCCTGTTCTATTTCACAATTTGACACCTGTTTTGATAGGAATGCCTGCTTCCTGTCGCCCTCAGGATAGGAACGCTTGTCTAAGGCTCCACACTGCAATTTCCCCTGCCGCGAGCCAAAGGCTCCCAGAAGAGAGGGAGGGGGATCAATCTGACTGGAGAAATAGATGACACTCTGGTTTCTAACACGAAAACATTGGTCACTTAGTCCCAAGGAAGACTTTCCTTCAGATACGTGTGGAGCAGGCACCCACCCTGAAGAGTGTGTGAACGTTCAGCGGTGGGCTAACGTGCTGTGCCGAGGCCTGCTTTGGAGTCACAGTTCAGAGTGCGTTAATATTCTTGTTGCAAAGGCCCAAGGGGAGCACTTGCTCCTTGGGGAGCACATTGAAGTTAGATCCATTATTATTGCAGAAGTAAAGACTCACTCTCTCCCATGTTGACTGTTGCGTTGTACGGCAGAAATGAGGGGGCCTAGCACTGAGGATGGGCTTAGGGGCGTGGAGTGGAGGATGGATTGAAGTGCTGTAGTTTTGGACATGAGAGACCATGACAGGGATAGGAAAAAAAAGTGGGTTTTAGAACAGAGGTTTGGATCCAAAAACTTGGAAATGGAAGCTCGAAATGGCCTTATGTTAAGGGAAAGTTCAGGTGTGTTAGCTTCTTGAAACCTTTCTACCCATAGAATGTAGTTCTACCTGTACAGCGTAGTGTTTCCCTCCATGGGAGCAGGAAGGGACGAGATGGAGGACGGGTGTAGCTTACGGGTTCTGTGTGAGAGTGGGACAAAGAGTGACTTTCCTTGTTTTGTTTGGATTAGCTGCTGTCTTTTCTGGCACTCTCAAGGTGAAAAAAATTTCCCTGTGCTTCTGCCTTTGTTTTTTATTTTCTTTCTTTCTTTCTTTCTTCTTTCTTCTTTCTTTCTTTCTTTCTTTCTTTCTTTCTTTTTTTTGTACCCCAGGCTGGCCTTGAATTCCCGATTCTCCTACCTCTTCCTCCCCTGTGCTGGCATTCCAGGTGTGTGCCACCATGCCTGGCTCTACCACAAGGGTCTTTAATAAACCTAGAACATACCCTTCTGCTGATCTTACCACACCCCTAGAAATCTGGCAGCTATTCAGGACAAAAGCATGTACCAGAGGGAGAAAATAAGTAATATTCCATCAAATTAAGTAGCCATCCCGCTCAGAATTCTTGGAGCATGAATAACAGGTTATGTCTGGTATTTGCACCCTGCAGGCTGGGGAGCAGAAGTGGAGATTTCATCAGGGGTGGGGGAGAGAGAGGGTGGGCAAGGAAGGCAGCTGCTTCATAGGGCATTGTTTTACTTTTGCCTTAGAATTCCTGTGATAATTCCCATTCCTTCATAGGACTCTCTTGATTCTTCTCTTAGCCCTTCTTCTCTCTCTTAGCCCTTCTCTTCTTCTTTTTTTTTTTTTTTTTGGAGGTAGGGTCTCACTTTCTAGCCCAGGCTGACCTGGAATTACTATGTAGTCTCAGGGTGGCCTCGAACTCACAGTGATCCACCTACCTCTGCCTCCGAATGCTGGGATTAAAGGCGGCCTGTGCCACCACTCCTGGCTTGTTGGCCCTTTCTTCTTGGGCTTCATGCCTTCCTCTCCAGTGTTAAAGTCTGGAGTCTTGTCCCCATCACTTTGGTCTTCATCTCCTGATGGTGATTGTTGCTACTCTTCTTGTGTTTATCAGGAGCATTTGGCATACCTATGCTTCCTTCTAGAAACACTAGGTTCTCCTGGCTTCCTTCCATCCCACTGGCTGCTGCTTCTCAGTTTTCTTTCCCCTTCTCAGTGTTGAGGTGCTGGACAGAGCATAGGACCTTACTCAGATCACGTGACATGCAGATGCTAATTTAGTGGGGCTGGGTCTAAGATACTGGCTTCTTTGTTGTTGTTTTCTTGGCAGTACTGAGAATTAAAATGAGAGGGAGTGGAAGGGGCTGGGGGGATGGCTCAGCAGTAAAAAGACACTTACTTGCAAAGCCTGCCAGCCAGGGTTCAATTACCCAGCCACACTCTTAAAGCCAGCAACAAGAGACCCTGGTGTGCCCTCATTCAACATATGCCAATAAAATAAATAAATAAATGAATAAATAAATGGAGTAGAAAAGTAGCATGTGTGTAAACATAATGAAGACTTGGCATGTGATTCCTAATCAACCCCTGGATAGTGAGACTGTTCTAACAAAATGTTCACAGCTGGAGTCAGGTGTGGTGGCACACGCCTTTAATCCCAGCACTGGGGAGGCAGAGGTAGGAGGATCGCTGTGAGTTCAAGGCTGCCCTGAGACTACATAGTGAATCTCAGGTCAGCCTGAGCTAGAGTGAGACCTACCTTGAAGAGAAGAAAAAAAGAAAAGAAAGAAAAAGAAAATGCTCACAGCTACAGCCAAGTGTGGTGGCGCACGCCTTTAATTCCAGCACTTGGGAGGCAGAGGTAGGAGGATCGCTGTGAGTTCAAGGCCACCATGAGACTACATAGTGAATTCCAGGTCAGCCTGAGCCATCCATATGAATGGTGTGCATTTGAATTATGTTGGTTTTATAATTATATTTGGATTTAATACACAGTTTTGGCTTTATGATAACATAAAACTTTTAATGCTCATATACAAGAAATAGTAGGTGGATACTAACAGGTGTTGAGATGTGCTGTGTGTGTGTTTGTGCAGAGGCCAAAGGTCATCATCTGATGTCCTCTGTTGCTGTCCACTGGAGCTCAGTGATCAGCTAGACAAGCTAGTCCACAAACCACAGATCCTCCTGTCTCTGCTTCTCAGCTCTGGGCTTACAGATGCATGCCCACTTCTGTGAGGGATCTGAATGGGGGCCATCATGCATGTGTGGCAGACACTTTACCTGCTAAACTAATTAGCCCCTGAGATGATGATTATTAATAATAGGTTTTTTTTTTTTTTGAGAGAGAAAGAGAGTAGAGAGTGGGTAGGCAGGGTCTCTTTCAAATGAACTCAGATGCATGGGGCTAGGGGGATGGTTCAATAGTTAAAGGCACTAGCTTGAACTCAAGGCACATGTACCACTTTCTCCATCTAGCTTTACATGAGTGCTGGTGAACTGAACCCAAGCCAACAGGCTTTGCAAGCAAGTGCCTTTAAACCACTGAGCTATTTTTTCAGCCCCAAGGTTTAAAAAAAAAATTTTTTTTTTCGAGAGAATGAGTGTGCCAGGGCCTCTAGCCACTGCAAATGAACTCCGAATGCATGTGCCACCTTGTGCATCTGGCTTATGTGGGTGCTGGGAAATCAAACCTGGGTCCTTAGGCTTCGCAGGCAAGTGTCTTAACTGCTGAGCCATCTCTCCAGGCCCTAATATTTTTTAAGGCACCTGTATATACAAGCTTGTAAAAATCTAAAATAGGAATTAAGTAATACTAGAGGTGTGACTGAGGACAGGGACACTCAATGAAAATTCTTAAATTCCCAGAGTGTTTGTGAAAAGCTATTTTTAACAACAACAGCAACAAAAATACAACACAGTGAGCAGGCTTTTAAATTTTGGTATGTCTTTGAGCCTGGGACGCATAGTTTGGTGGTAGCACACATACTTAGCTTTCACGAACCTGGGGGCTCAACCCTTGGCACCAAAAAAAAAAAAAAAAAAAAAAAAAGAAAAGAAAAAAAAAGAAAATGAAATTTAAATCTATTCATATTCATATGAACACAAAAGAATAGCTGAGCATGGTGGCATAGGCCTTTAATCCCAGCTCTTGGGAGGCAGTGGTAGAAGGATCCCTATGAGTTCAAGGCCATCCTGGGATTGCAGAGTGAGTTCCAGATCAGCCTGAGCTAGAGTGAGACCCTACCTTGGGGAAGAAAAATACACACACACACACACACACACACACACACACACACACACACGAAAGGTTCTTTACTGGATTGAAACTTTGATTTTTGGATTACTGATTAAATCTTTGCTTCTTGAAACCATCCCAACTTGTGACCTTCCTTGCTAAAGACTTTATCTCAAGCAATTTCAGGGCCTGGGTGAGGAAGGGTTACAGAGCAGGACCAGAGACAAAGGGACTCTGTGGCTAGTGGAGAGGGTCTTCCTTTGAAAGATTTGGGTGGTCTCACACTCTTCACTTGAACATAAGCAGGTATTTCTACCCCCATTGATTTGCTAGGCATCATTTAATAGAGGCCTAGTTACATGAAACTGAGACCCAGGGAGCCTAGGGCAGCCTATGAAGAGTGGAGCGTGAGGCTGGGCTGGGCAGTAGGGGCTTAAGAACAGCTCAGTGAACGGTCTGTACTTCAATGACTTTAATAGCCATGGAAAACGTGTTACAGTGTGTTTGGGACAAGCTTGGGTCTCTTTGGGTAATTTCATTTTGCTAACCCCTTACTAATCCTTCTAGGGATTTTACTATGATTTTACTAGGGAATGAGGTCCCCGCCTTCATCAACTATATAGGTAATGATTATCCCGAATAACAGACAACTTGAATTTATGTTTTAGAAGATTAATCTAAGAAATACTTTATTCATTTGCAAGGAGAGAGAGAAAGAAAATGAATGGGTGCACCAGGGCCTCTAGCTGCTGCAAACGAACTCCACCTGTATGCGCTACTTCATGCATCTGGCTTTACATGGGTACTGGGGAATGCAACCTGGGTCATTAGGCTTTGCAGGCAAGCACTTTCAATGTTGGACCATCTCTTCAGCCTTATAAAGTTGATTTTTATTTTGAACTATTTGGGTTGACTCCATACTGCTGTATTATAGTTATATCGCCCCCTCCTTCTCTTCCTGTCTCCCTCCTTTCCTTTCTCTTCTCCATCTTTCCCCTTCTCTCTTCCTTTTTCCTTTTTTCCCCCCTCCCCTTCCTTGAGGTCGGTGTCTTGCTATGTGGCCCAGGCTGGCCCTGAATTCCTGCTCCTCTGCTCGTGCTCTGGGTGAAAGGCAAGTGCCCACCATACCTAGCTCCTGTTTGTTTTTGACAGACACCCATGATATTTGGAAGGTTTTGTGCACAAATCCAGGCACCTGTCATTTGTAGCAGAGCCTGTCTGGCATTCATATACACTCAGGAGACTAGATGGATTTGTGACGCTGGCAGAGGGGCCACACTGTAGGAATGCTTCCAGCAGCTCTAGATTTTGTAGTTACTTGACCGGTTTGTTCCTGCTGCCGATGCCCTGACCCTTGTTCCTGTGAGGAGGACACAGACCGGGAGCATTGCCTGGTTGGTTCTCTGAGACAGAGATCACAGTCCATGGCCTTAGTTCATTTTTTTTTTTTTTTTTTGAGGTAGGGTCTCACTGTAACCCAGGCTGATCTAAAATTCACTATGTAGTCTCAGGGTGGCTTCGAACTCATAGCGATCCTACCTCTGCCTCCCAGGTGCTGGGATTAAAGGTGTGTGTCACCACGCCTGGCTTTTAGTTCATTTTTAACATGGCTTCCCCAGGGAGTTTCAAAAGCTTGACAGTGTGACAATTTCCTTTGAATTGTGCAAATATGGTCCATTGGAGAGCGTAGATAGAAATTAGCACTTACATTAGGTAACGCTGCCTCTTTCTGTCCCACTTGGGAATACATTGACATGGTTTTGCAATCTGCTTTTATTGGGTCTTCTGCATTCTGGCCATTCATTCTTATTTTTCCCTTTTAGTGGAATATTTTAATTTAAACTTAATTTAAAAAGCATATTTTATTTTTATTTATTAGAGAGAGAGAATATGGGTTTACCAGGGCCTCCAGCCACTGCAAATGAACTCCAGATGTGTGTGCCCCCCTTATGCATCTGGCTAATGTGGGTCCTGGGAAATGAAACCTGGGTCCTTTGGCTTTGTAGGCAAACGCCTTAATAGCTAAGTCATCTCTCCAGCCCTACATTTAATTTTTATAGACAGGGTCTCATGTATCCAAGGTCTCCAACTTCCTATGTAGCTGAGAATGACCTTGAACTCCTGCTCCTCCTGCCTCCTCCTCCCATGTGCTGAGCATTACAGACATGTACCACCATGTCTTGTTTATGTGGTGCTGAGGCCTGAACCCAGGATTTCCTGCATGCTAGGCGAGCACTCTACCAGCTGATCTTCATCCCTCACCCTTGGTGAAAGGTTGTCATATGGAAAGTCTCCCCCAGCGTCGTCTTACCAGTCCTACGTATGTCTCCCCTGGAGTTTTGGGTTCATCTCTGTATGCCACGGCCTCCCTCTCCTGAGGCTTGTGGCTCACTTCTCGTTTCCTGAAATCAAGTTCAAGGGTACCGAGGCTCATCACCTTCCTACCTCTCTGTTAAGTGCTGTCTGGAATGACGTGGATGACAAAATGGCAGTATCTACTCAGAGCAGACACACGGGGAGCCCCTTCTCTCCCAACACCAGGTACCATGCTGTGTGCTTGGGCACTGTTGTCCTTGGGACGGGATGGACACACTTTGTGGGGAGGTTTCAGATAGCCTGGCTGCCTGTCCTCTGGAACCAGGAGGGCCTCTGACTGGGGGATGGATGCATCTGCAGGTCTTGGAGTTACAGGGCAGAGGCGGGGACCCGGGCACCAGCCTTACATGACCCATCCCCATGCTCTGTGGTCATGTGTGACAGCCCAGAGACAGGAAACGTTTCCATTTGGCTTATGTTCATAGCTCTCCCAAGAGCTAAGCTCTTTGTTCCTACAAACACGCTCGTGGATCTCACTAACTAAAGCAATTATCATCATTTAGCAGTTCTTTTCATTATTTCCACTCCAAAACACCACTTTTCTTTGCCAAGTGCCTCAATGTTGCATCCTGGCAACTAGTCAGGGTTCACTGCCAAATTATGTAAGCCCTTGGCTGGGCTGTCCCCAACAGTGCAAGTGTGTCTGTGGTGTGTGTTGGGATCTTAACCGTGGCCTGGTGCCTGGAAGTGGAGGACAGCTGCTCTTAAATTCATTAATTAATTCAGTGTTTATGTTTTGTTTGGGAAGGAAATCTGAATTTGCTTAAGACAACAGTGCCCAGCTGAGAAATGTCATTTTGTGAAAATATTAGATTGAGGTTGGTTGTCAAGGGATTGTAAATTGTGGACTGAAGTTGCAAGAAATTCAAATATATGGATTAATTTACCAACAGGGAGCCGGGATTGTAATAAACTAAGGTGGGCTTATTCAGAGATTGACATGTAATTAAGAATTGACATGTAATTGACTATAGTACAGGCATCTATGCCAAAGAACTCCTAAGACCCTAGACAAGTCTTTATTAATAAACATTAAAAGAAATATGTTCACTGGAAACTCAGCATCAGCAAGAAGAGATTATTGGTGGATAAAAATAGTCCCACTTAGTAAATAGCACACACCAAAAGCTTCCCAGGGGATAAATTAATTCGTACATCAGATCTTTTAAAAAAAAATGCCATGAGATTGAAGTGCAGGTCAGTGGCAGAATGCTTGCTTACCACGTCCGAGGTCCTGGGTTTTGATTTCTGTGCTGCCCACAAAAATGTGTAAGAAACTTTATTGGCATGTATGTATATGTGCGGGTGTGTGTGGATGCTCCAGGGTCTCCTGCCACTACAAACCAGTGCCCGTTTGGCTTTATGTGGTACCGGGGAACTGAACCCAGGCCACCAGACTTTGCAAACAAGCACCTTTTAACTGCTGAACCATCTCCCCAGCTGTAAGAAATTTTAAAATGTAAACAGCAACACTTGCTGAGATCCAAAATGATAGGCCAATGCTAGTCAGAATAGGGGTCAAGATGGAGCTGGTCATTTTGGTTCCATCAACAATAACCTTGTCAAGCTAGAGAAGTTAAAAGATTTATCTCCTTTTCAAGTTCCCCCTCAAGTGATAGTAAAGGAATAAAACCTGTTTAGACCTCCAAAGAGTATGTGGGAGGAGGGCTCAGATGCCAGTCGAGGGGTGTTAACTGAATCTCAGAATGAGAGCAGCTCCTGCCTAGCGTGTTCACAGGGTCCTCTGCGGTGACTGGCCTGTGGAGGATCAGTTCCTGGAGGAGGCAGGGGAGACGGTTAAAACCTAGGGAATTACTTATGAATTTGGAGGACTGGAATGATTAGACCTCCACATTGTTCTGGATACCCTTGATATGGGGGTACCTACCTCTCTGTTCCCCTCCCCCACCCCAGCAGTAGTGCAAAGGACACACGGGCCTGGGGGTCGTGAAGCCTTGGGTGTGGGAGACCCTGACAGTGGGCCCTCTGGTTGTCTTGTGACATTAGCAGACAGGTCTGCATGGCCTGGATAATGAATTGGAGGATGCTTCCTTTTTCTTTCTTTTTTTTTCCCCTGAGAAATTCAACAGTTCCAGGTGGGGGGGGTGGTGGTGGGGTGGAAGAAACGCCATAGGTCCTGAAAAGTATGTGTTGATCAGTGAGAACCAGACACTAAGGCCTCTCCCTACAAACCCCATCCACTTTGATTCTTCACTCCTACAGAGGATCTGGTATCCCAGAATCGCCAGTCATGTGAAAAAGATGACAGGCGGGTCCCAAAACAAACCCAGATAGAGAAACCTTGAGGATGATGATGCTGTAGGAGCTGACAAAACATTTTTATTTTTTTGAGAAAAGTTAGTTATTGAGAGAGACAGAGACAGAGAAAGAGAGAGAGAGAAGCTATTTCATGTCTAAGACAAGGATAGCACTTAGGAAAAACACAATTAGAGAACAAGTAAAGCTATGGGAATTACAAATACTTTAATTTGAAAAAAGTAGAGAGGTCATATCAAAAGAAAAGCAAGGCTGGGAGTGTGGGGGCTTAAGTGGCCAGCAGGTAAAAATCCCTGAGTTCCGCATAAACCAGGCATGGTGTGCACCCTGCTAAATCCAGAGCATGGGAGACAGAGGCAGGAGGATTAGAAGTTAAAGGTCATTCTCTGCTATATAGTGAGTTCAAGACCAGCCTGGGATATATGAGACCCTGTCCAAAAAACAAAGCAAAACAGATGGAATTGGGAGGCTAGCAGAATGAGAAATTTATATGGCTGATAAGAACTTGTAGCTAGGAATTTTATTTAGCAACATGGAGTAAGTTCTAGAAGGAATAGCTAGAAGTTTCTGTTGGTTTTCCCTGGATCATGTGTCCAAGACTGAGGAAGGGAAGCTAGGCAATGAAGGTTTTCATATTTTATTTTACTTTGATTGAAAATTATTCAAGGGCTGAAGAGATGGCTTAGCAGTTAAGGTGCTTGCCTGCAAAACCTAAGAACCCATGTTTGACTCCCCAGGTCCTACGTAAGCCAGAGATACAAAGGTGATGTAAGTATTGAGTTTGGTTGCAGTGGCTGGAGGCCCTGGTGCATCAATTCTCTCTCTCATTAAAAAAAAGAGTAAAAAAAAATTCAATAACTTTAATATAACTGAACATGAAGGGACACTTGGTGAAACGATTCGAATTGGTGTGATGGTGATAAATAAATACCGCAGATGAATCTACGTGTGTGAGTGATTCCCATCTGTAAAATGGGAAGTGATAATGTCTGGTGCGCTTGACATTTCAAATACTGATTACTGGACAGCAGATGCAGCTCAGTGGTTGAGTGCTTGCCTAGCATTGGTGAGGGCTTAGGTTTAATCCCCAATGCTTCAGCCAAAACAAAACAACCAAACTACCCAGGGAGTGCCATGCTGGCCAATAATAGGAGACTGGATATATCCAGAAGGCCCCATGACAAGTCAGAGACACACAATAGGGGTGTTCTATGGCTGGATCAAATAGTAATTGTTAAGGTTGCACTAAGGCATAATCTTTTGAATGCCATACTTAAGAAGAAGAAGCTCCTCTGGGTACCTGTGACACATTATCTACAAAGTAGCCCCAGTAGCTTAAAGTGGAAGAAATCATAGAAGCCCCGTTTTCTGATCACAGTGCAAGAAATTAATAACATTCAGAAATAATTCCAAGCCAGAAGAGTGCAACAATACTGGGTATAGAGAAAAAAAATTCTTAGAAACAGCTCAAGTTAAAGAATTTGAGGCCAGGCATGGTGGCTCACGCCTTTAATCCCAGCACTCGGGGGAGGCAGAGGTAGGAGGATCACCGTGAGTTTGAGGCCACCCTGAGACTACAGAGTAAATTCCAGGTTAGCCTGGACCAGAGTGGAACCCTACCTCAAAAAAAAAAAAAAAAAAAGTCATAGAAATGCTTCTGTGAGGCATACAGCTGGCTGCCTTCCTGTTGTCCTCTCTTTTACTAACAGAGCATTGACCTTTGTTGAGAGTGTCAATGACCAGCTCCAAACAAAAAAACAAACTGTATTTCTCAGCCTCCCTTATAGCTGGGGTGGCCACATGATTAGGCTCTCACCAAGAAGAGTGAGGGATTAAGGGATTATGGGTGGGTTTTCCAGGAAAGCTTAAAAGAAGGTTGTCTTGTCTGGCTTAAGCCTACAGCTTGTGAGTGGTGGGTCATCGCCCTGTCATCAATCATGAGGTGTCCCTTGTTAGGGACAGAGGAATGGAAAGATGAAAGAGTGCCCTAATAAGCACTTGGGGTCTATTTTAACCCTGGAATTCCTGTCTCTGGAGCAAAGAAATACCAATTTAAGTCTTGGGCTAAGATGTTGGTTTATTTATGGGTAGGAGCTGACATAATTCCTGAGTAACAATTAATTACATATCATAGTAATTAGAAGACAGAATAAATGAAACAAGTCAGGCAGTTATAAATAGGACAGTAAAATCAATTAGAGAGCAATTGCAACTTCAGTTACCTGCAGTCAACTGTGACCTGACAATATTACTTGGAAAATTCCAGAAATGAGAGTTTTACACTATGTTCCCAGGATGTGTGTCATCCTTCTGTTTAGTGTACCCACACTGTGTGTAGCACCATTCATTAGTTACCTAGCTGTGAGTCTGTTGTGGTTTTCCAGGGCTTATGTTCAAGGTTCCCTCAACTCACTTCAGAGTGACCCCAGAATATGAAAGCCACGCCAAAGAGCAGCTGTAAATTGCTTCCTTGCCTTCCTTCCCCAGCCCCCCTTTCCCCGGCCCCTCTTCCCTTCCCTTCTCTACCTCAAAAAAAAAAAAATTGGGGCTGAAGAGATGGCTTAGTGGTTAAGGCATTTGCCTGCAAAGCCAAAGGACCCAGGTTCAATTCCCCAGGACCCATGTAAGCCAGATGCACAAGATGGTGCATGTGTCTGGAGTTCATTTGCAGTAGTTGGAGTCCCTGGCACACCCATTCTCTATCTGCTTCTCCTTTACCCCTCTCCTAAATAAGTAAAATATTTTAAAAAAGAAACTAAAAACAGATAAACAATAGATGAGTGTAAGAACTGATTTTTAAAAAAGAAACAGTAATTACATGCACCACAGTCTACTAGCACAGCCTGGCATAGAAGACAGCCCGGACACAGTCAGATACGGGGACAAGCGGATGATTTGACTTCGCAAAAGTCTGTGCAAATAATCATGAAGCTGGGGCTGAAATGAATGATTTTCTTGGCAAATATGCTACCAGATTAGAATCCAGAATAGAAGAGGACTCTAGACAGCTGTGACCTGTGAGGGGCAGTTGCTGCCATCTCGGGGTGGGCTCTGCTGAGAGTTAGCATCCTGCGTGGGGCAGCGTGCCAGTCCTGCTTGGTGTCAGATCTGCAAGCATCTGGCAAGGGTGGTCACGGGCACAACCTGGGGAGGAGAAGGCAATGGGGGTTGGCATCAAGACCCACTGCAAAGTAAAGAGTTGGAGTCATTTTTATTTTTCCCATTCACTTTTTTTTTTTTTTTTTCCGGGCGAACATGCTAGCTGAACTTTTTTTGGTAAGAAAAAAAGACAGAAAAAATGTTCTAAGGGGCTAGAGAGATTCCTCAGAGTTAAAGGTGCTTGCTTGCAAAGAGTGTGGCCTGGGTTCAATTACCCAGCACCCATGTCAAGCCAGATGCAAAAAGTGGCACAAGCATCTGTTTTTTTTTTTTTTAAAGTGGTAAGAGACCCTGACACACTTATATATAATACATGTACGCACACAACTAAAAAAAGTTATTTTAAGTATTTTTATTTGCCATCACAGAGAGAGAGAGAGAGAGGGAGGGGGGAGACAAACAGACCACAGGCATACCAGGGCATCTTGCCACCTCAAACTCCATATGTGTGCGCCACTGAGTGCATCTGGCCCCATGTAGGCAGTGGGGAATCAAACCTGGGCCATCAGGCTTTGCAAGCAAACACCTTTAACCACTGAACCATCTCTCCAGTCCCCAGGGCTAAAGATTTCAAAGTCAGGTTGGGCATAAAAATGCCTGATGGTGTTTTGAAAGGAACATTAACAGGAGGGGAAAAAAAAAAAGGTGAGCATTAAGGCTTCTTAGGTCTTAATTCTTGTCGTGGAAAAGTACTTTGTCCTCAAATGCTGGTAGCTGGAACTCCCTATTGGTTAAAAATAAATAGCTCAAAATGTGAGGAAACCAGCTAAGGGGGGGAAAAGTGGCTGGAATAGCCTGTGAGCTAGAAACCTAAGAGGAAGTTATGCCAAAGGCACCAGGTCATTACACCGGTGACTGCCCTCAGGCCAGGACCGGAACCAGTGTTGACAAGTACTAGCCATCACGTGGGCTCAAGGGCATCCAGGAAGGCATGTTTGGACTGGTCAGGGTGAAGGCAGGCAGCCGCAGCGTTGGGTTCTGAGGTACAGTGCTGTTTAAAGTGTCTCTTTGAACTTGAAAGCTCCCCTCGTCCTGACTGAAGTCCTCGTTGAACTGGGTGGAATTCTAATGTGATGTCTGTCCTCTCTCCTCCCCACCTCTCCCTGCCAGCTGGCTGAGTGACCATGGAGCTATATTTTGGTGAGTACCAGCACGTGCAGCAGGAATACGGCGTCCACCTGAGACTAGCAAATGATGACACCAAGAAGTCAAGGAATTCCCAGCACTCGAAGGCAGGCTCCTATGGCGTCAGTATCAGGGTCCAGGGAATTGATGGCCACCCCTACATAGTCCTGAATAACACGGAGCGCTGTCTAGCCGGCACACCTTTTCCAGAAAATGGACCGTCGTTTCCCTCGCCAGTGATCAATAACCTACCTTTATATTCCAGCAATGGGTCTGTGTTGAAGGTGAATAGTCCAGAAGAACTGCGCCTCCCAGAAAACCCGTACGCTCAGCCCAGCTCCGTGAGGAACCTGAAACAGCACACTGTTCACGAGGGCAAGAATGGAGTTCTAGAACGTAGAGACAACGGGCCAGTGAAACCACCCCACGGGCTGAATTTTCAGAGGCACCCAGAACTCTTGCAGCCCTATGACCCTGAAAAGAATGAGCTGAACTTGGAAAAGCAGCGCTCCCCCGGGAGTAGCTGGCTCCGAAGTTTAACGGAAGAAGGGACCAACAATAAGAAGGCTTGGACTTGCCTTGCCAAACCCAGCTCTTCCCAGCCCACCAGCCCTCCCTCGGAGGATCCGTCCAAATCCAACGTGACCGCCATTCGTCTCTGCAGCTCCGTGGTCATAGAAGACCCCAAAAAGCAGACCTCAGTATGTGTGAATGTTCAGAGCTGTACCAAGGAGGGAGGAGGAGAGGAGGCCCCTTCCCCTAGACAGAGATCTCCTGTGGTCCCCAGCCCACATGTCCACCCTGAAACCAAGAAACCCAGGCCGGATGTCCTTCCCTTCAGGAGACAGGATTCAGCGGGCCCTGTCTTGGATGGAGCTCGGTCGCGACGGTCATCTTCATCCTCGACCACTCCCACGTCAGCCAACTCCTTGTACAGATTCTTACTGGACGACCAGGAGTTGGCCATCCAGGCCGACAATGTCAATCGTCATGAAAACAGAAGGTACATTCCTTTCTTGCCAGGAACTGGACGGGATATCGATACAGGTTCGATTCCCGGTGTGGATGAATTGATTGAAAAGTTTGATCAGAAGCCTGGGCTTCAGAGAAGAGGGAGGTCTGGGAAGAGAAACAGAATCAACCCAGATGACAGGAAAAGGTCTCGGAGCGTGGACAGTGCCTTTCCTTTTGGCCTTCAGGGGAACTCGGAGTACTTCACGGAGTTCAGCCGAAACCTGGGCAAGTCTACTGAGCATCTTCTGCGGCCATCCCAGGTCTGCCCACAGAGGGCACTGCCCCAGGAGCACCGCAGCAAACAGAGTTCAGGCCGCATGTTTGCAAAGCTACAGGGTTCCACTCAGGGAGCCCACTCCAGGCCTCCCCAGCAGAACAAAGATCAGAAAGTTCCAGAAAACAAAGGACAGGAAAGCACAGTGGTTTGTGCTTCCTCCCTTCCAGTGCAGGGCAGAAAGGAAGAAGAAATCAAAACGGCCACCGCCACATTGATGTTACAGAACCGGGCTGTGGCCATCTCACCTGATTCTGGTGCCAAGAAAATTTCTGTGAAGACATTTCCTTCCAGCCCAAGTACTCAGGTAACACTAGTCCGATTCCTTTTTATTCCTCATCTGAACCATGTCTCCAGGATGCTGTAGGAATGTATCCCTCAATCTTGAATCAGTAACTGCATGCTTGACTTTTTAAGGATCAGGTTATGTCCGGCTGCCAATTGTATAGTTTCCCAGGTTACTTTTTAAAAAAATATTTATTTATTTATTTGACAGAGAATGAGGGGGAGAGAGAGAGGGAGGGCACACCAGGGCCTCCAGCCACTGCAAACGAACTCCAGTTGCACGTGCCCCCTTATGAATCTGGCTAACGTGGGTCCTGGGGAATTGAACCTGGGTCCTTTGGCTTTGCAGGCAAACGCCTTAACCACTACGCCATCCCTCCAGCCCCCAGGTTATTTTTAATATTGGTGGAATCCCACTGTGGTCTTTCTGATACTTGTCAAACCATTAGGGTCCATTTTCTCTGTGAGAGCATGAGATCTTCAAGCGTGTGGAAGTGGTTTGTACGCGCAGACTCAGTGGTTAGGGTTTTATTCATGGAATTGAGTGACAAGGCTAATTTCTAGTCTGGGAAATTAGGTCAATCCTAATTCAGGTTAATTGTAAAGTGATAGAGTCTAAGTGGCACATGTGGTGTTTGCATAGCAATAGTAAGGATGAAAATGATAACAGGGTGGGTAAGTGCCAGTCATTATTATGTGACGGGATCGTACCAGCTGTATACAGGTAGGTGGTAGTAACCTTAATTTCTAGGTGAGAAAATCCAGGGGAGAAGTGAAGTCACTCGCCCAAGGGTACACAGCGTGCTGGGGCTCAGACTGGCTGTGGGGAGGATGCTTACCTGAGGAACCCTTTTTGGAAGGAAGGAATGTGTCGGAAGCTTCTGCTTCAGGATGTTGCCACCCTCCTGGAAATGTCACCCCCACATCTAACAGCATACCTTACTGTGTTCCAGGCCACACCCGATCTCTTGAAGGGTCAGCAGGAGCTCACTCAACAAACCAATGAGGAGACGGCCAAGCAGATCCTTTACAATTACCTCAAAGAAGGGTGTGTAATTGTCCTTCAAGAGCCAGGTGTCCCCATTTCCTGTGGGACTCTTGATTTGTTTCTGGAGGCTGTGTGGTGTCCCTTACTGCTGTGTTGGAGCCATCCAAGGGTTAAGTCTCAATGGCTGGGGTTTTCACACTGGCATCTAGGTCCTGGCTGGGAGGGGCCAAGAAAGGACATGCTCTGTAAGTATTTACTGCTTCAAAAGCCAATTCGGGGCCTGGAGAGATGGCTCTGCTATTTAAGGCACTTGCCTGCAAAGCCTGACAACCCAGGTTCGATTCCTCAGTACCCACTTAGAGCCAGATTCACAGAGTGGAGCATGCATCCAGAGTATGTCTTCCGTGGCAGGAGGCCCTGGTGCGCCCATTCTTTCTCTCTCCCTTCTCTCTCATAAATAAATAAAACTTTTAAAAAAGCCAATTCAAGGGGTTAGAGAGACAGCTGAGTTGGTAAAGCACTTGCCTTGTGAACATGAACACTCGGGTTTAACCCCCAGAACCCATGTAAATTGCTGTGGGTGGCACACTGTGCCTGAAATCCCAGCACCGGGGAGGCAGAGACAGGAGGATCCCTGGAGCTGCTGGTCTCACTTAATGGTGAGCTCTAGGTCAATGAGAGACCTTGTCTCCAAAACACGTGAGTGGTATTCTTGATAACACATGTGTATGAACATGTGAACACACATGTGTGCCCATAGACATATGAATATTCATTCACCCATGCACACATACCACATACACATTCAAAAAAATTCAAGGGTGGAGGCCATCTACTAGGCAGTTTTGAGGTGGGTCTGCCCCCATCTTGAAGTTTTCCATACTCGCCCCTTTAGCTATAGATAAAGGAAGCTCCTCTTCTCCCAGCACAAGAGGAGCCCCTGCCTCCACGATTGTTACAGCACACATGAGCTGCTGGCAAGCACTGTTTTCCCTGTTTACCTTACTGAGGTCTGGTACTCGGCTTTCCTTACTTCCATACTGACTGCTGGGATTCCGGGCCAGGAGTTTGTTCCAATTCTCTCATCTGATGATTGAGAAGAAGAGAGAGGCTTTGTATTCTGAACTAACCTAAAGTCAGACTCCTAAGTCTCACTGATCAAGCACATGATATTTTTGCCTTGTGATTACTAATTAGTGTTATGGAGTTAAGAAAGTAGGTTCAAGATAAAACATGGGGCTTTTTAAAAAAATTATTTAAATTTGTATTTATTTGTGAACAGTGGGGGCTGGTGGGCACAATAGCAGGGCCTTCTGCCACTGCAAAAGAACTTCAGACACATGTACCACTTTGTGCATCTGGCTTCATGTGGGTACTGGGGAATCAAACCTGGATCCTTAGGCTTTGTAGGCAAGCACCTTGACCACTAAGCCATCCCTCCAGCCCCATTTCTAAATCTTAAACTAAGATAGGTCTATAATGATTTTAAGTACTTCAGCCTGTAAAATAAAACCCTAAAGCTAAGACTGTCTATACAGCAGCCCTTTGTCTCGACTTCAACAGTTTAATCAGACAATTTTACTAACTTCCACCACACCCCAGGCAAGTAAATGATTTAAAACAAAGTTTCTTAAGTAGGTATCTCGCATTAAAATTCGTCTCACCAGTCCCTCAATAAATCAAGTGTGAGAGAGGGGGAGGAAATGGAAAAGGAATTTAAAGAATTTTAAAAGCCAAAAATTGTACCTTAATCTGAACATGGTAAAGCCCTTTGCAGGAAAGTACCAGTAACTAGTTCCTGGCTGGAAGAATCTCAGAGGTTATTATTCTTCTTCTTCTTATTTTTAACAGAGTCCCAGGTTGGGGAGGTAGCTTAGCAATTAAAGGTGTTTGCTTGCAAAGCCTGCCCACACGAGTTGGATTCCCCAGTACCCATGTAAAGCCTGATGCACAAAGTGGTACATGTGTCTGAAGTTCTTTTGCAGTGGCAGGAGACCCTGGCATGCCCATTCTCTCTATCTGCCTCTTTCTCTCTTTAAAAAAAAAAAAATTAGAAATGAAGTGTGAGAGAGGGAGAGACAGACGCACGTATACCCAGAGGAAGGAATTCGTTTGGAATGAAAATGAACATTTCGCATTTGCAGTTATGTTTTTCAATACACATTTTCACCAAGTTTGGCTTAGAATGTGTACATGTACCTTCCATGTATTTGAAATGAAAATCCCTGTCCCAAATAGCATGGTAACTTCTAGCAATTTACTTGAAAGAAATCGACACACCACCCATCCATTCTTCAGACACTGATTTTTATCTGTCGCCCAGCTTGAACTTGGGTCTCTTGCAGCTTTATCTGAAAGGGCTTGTTATGTGAGTGTCACCCAGAGACCAGCGGTGGGGTCCCCCCCTCAGTGTTTTCTCCACCACTCATTTTGCAGAAGCACTGACAATGAGGACGCCACTAAGAGGAAAGTTAACCTGGTCTTCGAGAAGATCCAGACCTTGAAGTCCCGCGCGGCAGGGAGCGCGCAGGGAAACAGTCAAGTAAGTCAGCGTTTTGCAGTTTGCCGAGTGTATTTGTTATGGAATGTGCTAGAGGACTAGTGTCTTAGCTGTCCAGCTGTCGACAGCAGTAAGTGGGGAGTCCCCTCAGAAGGGAGCGGTACCTAAGGTGAGGGTCTTAAATATGGTTTGAACATCCCTGATCCAAAAGACTGAAAGCTCAGCACTGGATCATTTTGGGTGCTGTCACACATGTGGGAAATCCTGTGCCTGACTGTGTGTGCCTGTCACAGTCAAAATGCAAACACAAATGCAAATCTTAGTTCATGTGCAAAGTTACTGAAGCCATTGTGCAAGATCGCCCTTGGGCTATGTGTACCAGGTATATATCCAGTGTGAGTGGATTTCACATGACCACTTGGATCTAGAAAGCTTCTTACTATGTAGGTGCAGATAAGCCAAAATCCAACAACATTCCCAATCTGAAACACTTGCAGAGCCAAGTGCGTTGGGTGAGGTGTAGACACAACTCGTGCCTTTATCTGCCCTCTGATTTCTTGGATAATTCAGACATCAGTAGAGAAGAGCTGCTGGGAGTCAAAGAACCAGCAGGGAATTCCCAGCTTGCACTGGGAGACCCTGGTTATCTCCTGGAAGTGTGGATTGAAACCAAATGCTTATTTAAAAATGCAGCCTGTTTAATTGATGTCACTGAATTTGAGGTTGGACTTTTCTAAGTTTTTCTTTTATTATCACTATGATTATTTTTGTTAAGGGAGTCACCGTTTCATATTTGGTAAACAACTAGTATATGTCAGACACAACCTTTGCCTGGACAGGAAGCAATCTTTAGAGAGGACCATTCAGAAACAGCCCCTCAGCCCTATATTTAGGGCACAGTTCTTGCCTGTATACCTTCTTCCCTTCCAGGGGAATTCTGCATGGAAGGGAGAGAGCAGATACAAAGGTGACAGGAAGATGTTTGTAGCTGTTTTTTTTTTTTTTTAATTGGAAACATGTATAGATGATATTTTTCTGCATCAGCTACTCTTTTGTGAGGCCAGCATGTTAACCACTACAGTATGGAAACCAGCCCACTGCCAATCTCTTCTGTTCAAGTATTCCTCTAGCACTCAGTCAGCCCATGATGAGGCTGTGTATACACACACACACACGTCCATAATTCTCAAGATGATAAACTTGGTGGCTGAAGAGATTGCTCAGCAATTAGGGCACTTGCCTGCAAAGCCTAACCACCTGGGTTCAATTCCTCAGTACCCACGTAAAGCCAGATGCACAATGTGGCACATGCATCTGGTGTTTGTTTGCAGTGGCTGGAGGCTCTGGTGTGTCCGTTCTTTGTCTCCTCTCTGCTTGCAAGTAATATTTAAAAGAATGATAACCTTACTTATATAGCTCTCAAGAGTTATGCATCATTCTTGCCACTAGTGCAATGTATGTGTGTGTAAGTGACCATGGCAGGTGCGCTCAAGAGGCACACGGAGGCCAGAGGGGAATGTCCCATATCCTTCCTCTATCGCTTACCCACATTTCTTTAAGATGGAGTGTCTCTGAACACAGCCGCAGTTTTCATGTGCTCTGGTGAATCTCCAGTCTCTGTTCCAGGAATTACATACATGTATGGCCATGCCCTATGTTTACATGGGTGCTGGGGAATTGAACTTGGGTGATCTCAGGCTCTTATGCTGTGGCAAGTGCTCCTACCCACTGAACCATCTCCTCAGTCCCCAGTATTTTTTGATAAAGCTCTTAAATTCAAGTTATAACTATAATTTTATCTGCTTGTGTATTTTAAGGACAACACAGCCTTTGGCCTTGATGTTTGGCTTGTCATAATTATAGGCTGAGGGTAGCCAGCTCACATTGAGGCTGTCACTTCAGCCCTTCTAGAGATGGTGACACCAGTGTGTCTCAGGAGATCGTAGCATTCTCTGAGAAGGGAAGGCCAGGTGTTCTAGGCTGAGAGGATGACGGGAACAAATGCGAAGTGTACTCTTAGTCAGAATGTCGGAAGAGCAGAACAGAAGTTTCTATCCCAGGACACCATCGATGGACTTGACACAGGCACAAAGACCGCTGGATTTGTGAAAGTTTGTTCCTTTTGCAGCTTTTGGAGAGAGACCTTACAGAGCTGCTGCTGGGTTGAGTGGGTGAGGAGAAGATGAAGTGGGGCTCTGAGGTTTCTGGCACTAACCACAGTGACTCACTGCGTGCATGGCTCTCCTCCCTTTCCTCCTCATGCTCTGAATTGGAGTCATCATGGACAAAGCTTTTGGAGTTTTATCCTTGAGTTTAAGTGATTCCCCAAGAGAGAACCCTTTGTTACAGGCTGAAGCTCTTAGAAATGGCAAGTGGTAAAGTAAATAGGGCTTTATTTTGGTTTCTCTCCCTCCCTCCATGTCCCTTCTTGTCTTCTCTGTCTCTCAGCATATGATTTCTCCTACCAGGTTGAATTTAGATACTAAAGTAGATTGCTGTCATTTTATCTCAGGAAGTTGGCAGTCACATGGCTTTACTGTGGGGCTCTTGGCCCTTCCTGGAAATCAGTGGGGCATACCTCATTTCAGGTTTATCACACACGACCCACACCTACATCTATGTCACGTGAGCCAAACCCTTGCTTCTTGTAGCTCTGGTTCCCACTTTTATCTCTTCCCTCCACCTATGAGTCATCCTCTAACCACTTAGCTGTAGGATTTCAGCCAAGTCCCTCTGAGAGCATTGTCTTATTATTTCCACGGAAGGAGAGAAATGAGACCTGATAATAGTCAAACTCGATCAGAGGTGGTGCTTTCTAATGGACCAGTTGATCTGCTCTGTCTTCATGGCGGAAATAGAACGTCTAAAAGAAGAAAGCCAATCTGGATGGAATACACTTACTTATACTTGCTTACAGGCATGTGCAGACAGGGAGGGGTGTGGAGAGCTCTGGGACAGAAGGTCCAGGAACATAAAGATAGACAACAGATGTTTCTTCCACGAATACTCAGGTTTTGTATTGGTTTACTGGAAGGTAACTTCTAGCACAGTGCACAAATCCTAACGGTGTCATTTACTGACGTGTCATTTAACATCGGTTTGTATCCATGAATGCTCTGCTTAGATCAAATGACGGGATGTTCCCACTAGCCAGAAGTTTTCCTGTGGGTGTGCCTTCCTAGTCAGACATGTCCTCCCTTTCCAGATCATTACATTTAAACTTCTATTGCTTAGATTATTTTTTTCGTTTCTTAAAAATTTGAGGTAGGGCCTCACTCTACCCCAAGCTGACTTGGAATTCACTATGTAGTTTCAGGGTGGCCTTGAACTCACGGCGATCCTCCTACCTCTGCCTCCCAAGTGCTGGGATTAAAGGCATGCACCACCACGCCTGGCTCTTCCTTTCTTAAATTTTACATAAATAAAAACTAATTTTATGTACATGTATGTCAAGCTTCATGTCTTCAACATTATGTCAGTGAAATTCATTAGCGTTGCATTTATAAGTAACTTTTTTTTTTTTTTCGAGGTAGGTCTAGGCTGACCTGGAATTCACTATGTAGTCTCAGGGTGGCCTCGAACTCAATGGCAATCCTTCTACCTCTGCCTCCCAAGTGCTGGGATTAAAGGCGTGCGCCATCATGCCCAGCTTATAAGTAACCTTTAAATTATACTTAGTGTTCTGTCTCACACACATACACATGCACACATATTTCTTGGTGGACATTTCCCTTTGGGGCTATTGGGACTCAAGCTACTATGAACATTAATGTTCAAGCATTTTGTTTTGGTAATCACAGTTACTCATTTCTGTAGGAATAAAATTGCTGGGTCATAAAGTAGGCATAAGTTTAGCTGTACATACTACCAAGTGACTTCAGAAAGCATTTGGAACAATTTGCACCCCACCAGCCACGCTCGACTAGATCCACTTGTTCTGGCCCAGCAGGGAGACTGTGTTCTGATCCTGGCCTGTGCATCTCTGCAGTGACCCCAGACAGACAGATGTAAGAACTGTCACTTCGCAGTGAGCCTTGACATGTAGTCATGTTTATGTCCCAACTTCATTCTTCAAGATTGTTTTGGCTATTCCAGGTCTTTTGCCTTTCCATATAAACTTTAGAATCAGCTTGACAATTTTCAGAGGCCAGGAGTGAGGGAGAGATTGGGGGAAGGGGAGAGAAGTAGAAATTTTGACTGGGACCACATGGGACGTATAATTCAAACTGACATCCTAATGTATTGATGATCTTCACGAATATGAAATTTCTTCCCACCTGTGCCATCAGCTTCTCCCAGAAGTGTTCATTGTGTCTCTTCGGATTTGCAGGTCATTCAGTTTGGTTCATTCTCTCCAGTACTACCCACTTTTCCGCACCCTTCATCCCCGCACTTCGGGGTGTCCATTTAGGACTCTTCTTCCATGCCGAGGAACGCCTCATTCCACCTTGTTTACTTTGCTGCTGGCTATGGGCCCTCAGTGCACTTCGTCTGAGAATGTCCTTTAGCCGCCTCTAGGGTTTTTTTAAAATGTGCTTTAGAGAGAGGCAGACAGAGTATAGGCATGCCGAGGCCTCCTGCTATTGCAAATGAACTCCAGACACATGCGCCACTTTGTGCATCTGGCTTTACATGGGAACTGGGGAACTGAACTCAGACTTTGCAAACAAGTACTTTTAACCACTGAGCCATCTCTCCAGCCCCCACCTCCTACTGTTTTATCTCATAACTTCAAAGATATTCTTCCCTTTTGATACTCCCTGGGCTCCCCTGGGAAGCCAGGTTTTGTTCTCTGATTACAAACATTATTTATTTGTATTGGGGGTATGGGGGTGGGTATATAGGACTTCTTGCCGATGCAAATGAATGCCAGGCAGATGTGTCAGTCTTTTTAAAATATTTATTTGTGGACTGGAGGGATGGCTTAGCAGTTAAGGTATTTGCCTGTAAAGCCAAAGGACCCAGGTTCAATTCGCCAGAACCCACATTAGCCAGATGCGCAAAGGGGTGCACACATCTGGAGTTTGTTTGCAGTGGCTGGAGGCCCTGGTGCACCCATTCTCTTTTTCTGTCAAATAAATAAATACATAAAATATTTATTTGTGAGAGAGCAAGAGAACAAGAGGTGGATGCTAGATAGAGACAGAATTGCTAGGGCCTCCAGCCACTGCAAATGATCTTCAGACACATGTGCCATTTTGTGCATCTGGCTTTATGTGAGTACTGGGGAATTGAACCCGGGTCTTTAGGCTTTGCAGGCAAGCGCCTTAACCACCGAGCCATCTCATCAGCCCCAGATGTGACCGTTTTTGCATTTGGCTTTATGTGGGTACTGGGGAATTGAATCCGGGCTGGCAGGGTTTGTAGATAAGCACCTTGAAGGGCCGAGCCCTGTCCCCAGCCCTGGGCATCACTCTTAGTATTGTTCTATTGCAGATGGTATCTTTTCTCTCCTGCTGCCGTGACTGTCTTGCCTCCCAGTTTTAGAAGTCTGAGATTAAGTTGCCTGACTGTGGTTTTCTTGATCTGCCCTGCGCGGGGCCCACTGTGTTCTTGACTTAAGCGGCTGGCGGTGATCAGATTGGAACAATTCTTGGCCCTTTTGTTGGTGAATAGTGTGTCCACATTCTTTCTCGGCTCTCCTCAGATTCTAATTCTGTGTATTTTAGACTTTATGGTAGTATCTCTTGTTCTCTCTGTGTGTCTGTGTACACATATATGTGTGTTCATGGGTGCATGTGTGCAGAGGCCAGAAGTCGATGGTGGTGTCTGCTTCAATCACTCTACACCTTATTTGTTGACAGCGTGACACTTACTGGAGCCGGCGCTCACTAATGCATCAGTCTGCTGAGGGCACTCTACTGCCGCCGTCTCCCAAGCACTGTGGTGATGCCTGGTGCCTGTATGGAGTCCAGAGATCTAAACTCGGGTCCTCAAGCTTGCAGGGCAGCCACTGTGCCCGTGGAGCCATGTCCCCCCAGCCCACTGTATTGGTTCTGACAGCTGTGTGAGGTGAATGTGGTCACCACCGCACCATGACAATGAATGAACAGTGACGTGTCCACAATCGTACACACAACAGTGTCGTCCTGTCAGTCCCCTCCGTGTTCCACTTGTTCTTTCTCTCCCCTAACAGCCAGCAGTCATTACACTATCTACAGTTTTGGCTTTCCTATAATGCCATACGGTTAAATTGTGTAGCATGTAGGCTTCTCATACTTGCGTTTTTCGCTTGGTAATATGAAATTATTTTTTAAAAAATATTTTTAATTTATTGGCAAACAGGGAGAGAATGAGAATGGGTATTTCAGGGCCTCTAGTCACTGCAAATGAACTTCAGGTGCATGTGCCACTTTGTGCATGTGGCTTTACTTGGGTACTGGGGAATTGAACTCAGGCCATTAGGCTTTGCAAGCAAGTACCTTAACTGATAAGCCATCTCTCCATCCCCCAAACTTAGTTTTTCCCCTTGTCTTTTTTTTTCTTAAATATATTTTTTAAACTTTATTTTTATTTATTTATTTGAGAGAGTGAGAGAGAGACAGAGAGGCAGATGTAGAGAATGGGTGCACCAGGGCCTTCAGCTGCTGCAAACAAACTCCAGAAGCATGTGCCCCCTTGTGCATCTGGCTTATGTGGGTCCTGGGGAATTGAACCTGGGTCCTTTGGCTTTGCAGGTGAGTGCCTTATCTGCTAAGCCATCCCTCTGGCCCCCCTTGTCTTTTTTTTTTTAAGATTTATTATTTGAGACGGGGGTGGGGTGGGGAGAATATGAGAATGAGAATGGACACACCAGGGCCTCTAGCCACTGCAAAATGAACTCCAGGTGCATGTGCCACTTTGTGCACGTGGCTTTACTTGGGTACTGGGGAATCGAACCCAGGTCGTTAGGCATTGCAGGCAAGCGCCTTAACCGCTGAGCCACCTCTCCAGCCCTCCCCTTGTCTTTTTAATAACAAAACAGCTCACTCAACTGCTTGTTGTGCTGCTGCTTATCTTTTCATCTGCCAAGGCCACCATGGTTTCTTCCAAAGCCCACCAGGCATGCATACGTCTGTTTTGAGCATCTGCGTGCAGGTCATGGTGTGGGTGTCATGTTCAGTTCATCTGGGGGAAGACTGGGCTGTAACTGCTGCCTCAGCTACTAAGAATGTGTGTAGCTCTGATAGCAGCCACCAACCTGACCTCCCGAGTGGCCGTATCATTTGGAATCTCTCCCAGGAGTGAACGGGAGTTCTTACCAGTCCTCCCCCTTGTCAATCTTTTGGATTTTGGTCATCCTAATAGTTGTGGACTAGTATCTCATTAAAGTATAAAATGGAAAAGCTGAGTGTGGTAGCACATGCCTTTAATCCCAGCACTTAGGAGGTAGAGATGGGAGGATTGCTGTGAGTTTGAGGCCACCCTGAGACTACATAGTAAATTCCAGGTAGGCCTGAGCTAGAATGAGACCCTACTTTGAAACTACAAAAAAAGTAGAAAATGGAATTAATATACATTAATTTTAATTAATTATTTTTAATTTTTTGTTTATTTTTATTTATTTGAGAGTAGCAGATAGAGAGAGAATGGGTGCGCCAGGGCCTCCAGCCACTGGAAATGAATGCCAGATGTGTATGCCTCCTTGTGCAACTGGCTAATGTGGGTCCTAGGAAATCAAGCCTCAAACTGGGGCCCTTAGGCTTCACAGGCAAGCGCTTAACTGCTGAGCCATCTCTCCAGCCCTTAATTTATTTGAGGAGAGGCAGATAGAGAATGGGTACAACAGGGCCTCTAACCACTGTAAATGAACTCTAGATGCATGCGCCACCTTGTATATCTGGCTCTATGTGGGTCCTGGGGAGTCGCACTTGGGTCCTTTGGCTTTCCAGTAAGCACCTTAATTGCTAAGCCATCTTTCCAGCCCAGAAGACTTTTGTTTTAGTGGTGGTTGGTTTTGTTTTGTTTTGAGGTAGGGTCTTGCTCTAGCCCAGGCTGACATGGAATTCACTATGTAGTCTTAGGGTGGCCTTGAACTCATGATGATCCTCCTACTTCTGCCCTCCCCCAGGTGATGGGATTAAAAGCATGTGCCACCATGCCTGACCCCAAACTGTATTTTGTTATGAAGTTTTTCTTAGCCAATGATATCTGTGTACTAGAGTCTTGAATATATTATGAAGAGGCTTTTTAAATTTCACTCATTGTAAATGTAACATCTCAGTCTTTCAAAGCACTATGCAGATACTGTAAGGATGAATATACCACTTATGCATGTTTTGGTCATGTTGGGCCATGTTGAGAAATAGATTAATTTCCATAGTTTTGGGAAGAATGATGTAAAATAAAGATCACTACAGTTCAAGGTAGTCACCATGATTAAATCAGAGGGAAGTTTCTGTAGGAATGATACCTGAATTGGGTCCTAAGTTCGTGTTGTATATTGTCTTTTGCTGTCATGGTTATATGTTAGGGGGGACAAAGCATCCCGAATATTTAAATCGGCCTATGCTTGTCATCAACTGCAGGCTTCTAACTCTTCACCTGACGTCAAGGCTCTGTTGGAACAGAAGGACAAGCTGGCCTTGGAGGTGGCTGAACTTCAGAGGCAGCTGCAGCTTGAGGGGAAGGTATCTGGGGTTCATTTCTCCCATTTCTGTCTTGGATGGTGAAGAATATTTTAAACACATTGAGATGTCCAGGTGACATGAAAGCCAAGTTTGTTCTCCAATACAAGAAACATTCCTCTCGTCACTAAATAAATTCCTGTGTATTTGGTGGGAGCTATCCAAAGAATTTTGTAAAGTAACCAAAGCGTGCAGAAACTGTTTGCTTTGACAGAGTTAAAGAAATGCTGCTGAGTTCAGGCCAACTACCAGGATACAAAATGTAGAGTTAATACGTAAAACACGCGAGCTAAGTAGGAGGGCAGCAATGGGAGCTGCAGCCAGCTTGGTGGTTTTCATTGCAGAAGTATTACAGTCCATTCAATGTAAATATTTAATATTCTTTCTAGTTACGAAATCCTATGCTTTAATTATATGGTTTGATTATACCGTTGAATAGCACAAGAGCAAATACATAGAGCTCATAGAGTTTGGAAGTAGGTTTCCGGGCTGGGGTTGTAGCTCAGTTCGTAGAGTGCTTGCCTGGCATGCACAGATCCCTGGGTTCAATCTCTAGCACACAAGTTGGCACAGTGGTGTGCATCTATAATCCCAGCACTCAGGATGTAGAGGCGGGAAGATCTGGAGTTCAAGGACATACTGAGCTATCTGGGGAGATAGAGGCCAGCTTGGGCTACATGAGACCTTGTTTTCTCCCATCACCCCCTTAAAATATGGGCTCCAGTAGGATTATGTGGATGGATGGTAGAGTGCTTTAAAATCCCATTGATCACTCCTAGAATCATCAGAACATCAAAGAAGAGAGAGACCGAATGAGAGTGACCTTAGAGGAGCTGCAGGGCCAGCAGGACAGGAGGGCAGACGAGATCACCGCCCTGCAGCGGCGGCTCGAGGAGAGCGAAGCCGAGCTGCGGAAGAACCTGGAGGAGTGAGTACCGGGCCTCCGCCCGTCCTGGGCAGCAGAACTCTGTGCTTGGGACACCACGCAGCCTCCCAGTCTTCACCTTTCCTTCCCTCTTCCCGCTTATAAAATGGTGACATGGGGAGATAGTAAGCAGGGAGGTTAATGATTGTTAACAGTCTTTGTACACTTGAGTGTGTCTAGTAAAGTTTCAGCCTGAAAGTGGAGCTTGTAGCAGATAAATGAGAATCAGAACTCGGAGCGGTGATATCCCCTGACAGTCTCCAGGAGCCTGGGCGCAGCCTCCAAAGTGCCTGTGTCCCATGGCGCTCACTCTCTCCCAGCTGTGGGTTTTATCCTGAGTGGGGGCTGGCCTCAGTGCTGGGTGCTCACACCTCTCTTCAGTCTGCAGAGAAGGAACACAAATTCAAGGTGGTCCTGTCTGCCATATTGTCCTATTAACATCTGTGGCAAGATATCATAAAATCAAGGTTTGAAAATGCACAGGGCTATGTGGATCTGATAGAACTGTAAGTGAAGTGTTAGGCTGGAGTGCAATTATAGACAGAAATTGGGTTTGATCCCCAGTATTGTATAACTCATGAGTAGTGGAACACGCCAATTTTAGTACTTGAGTGGTGAAAGCAGAGGGATCAGGAGTTCAAGGTCATCCTTATCAGCCTGAGATACAGGAGAGCCTGTCTGATGAAACAATTGATAAAAGGTTAATTTCAGGGGGATAAAAAGTAGTTAATTGGGTGAGGGTATAATGTGCTTGCAAATTAAATAGCCAGTTGTGGTGGCACACGCCTTTAATCCCAACACTCGGGAGGCAGAGGTAGGAGGATAACTGAGTTTCAGGCCACCCTGAGACTACATAGTGAATTCCAAGTCAGCCTGGGCTAGAGGGAGACCCTACCTTGAAAATACAAAGACAAACAAACAAACAAAAAGCATTTAGAGAAGTAGAGGATGGGAGGTTTTTCTTGACACTTGGTGATTATTTCAGATTTTTGGATCATGTAGTCATGCATTCACTCAGCTCTGAACATGAATGGCCACAGGCAGTGTCACAATGAGTGGGCACGACTGTTGCAGTTAACACTATATTTATAAAGGAAGCAAGTGGGCCGGGGAGATGGCTCAGCAGTTAAAAGAGCTTGCTTGCAAAGCCTGACAGCCTGTGTTCAATTCCCCAGTACCTATGTAAAGCAACAAGGTGGCACATGCATTTGGAGTTCCTTTACAGTGACAGGAGGCCCTGGCACACCCATACTTGCTCTGTCTGCGTCTTTCTCTCTCTGTCCCTGTCTCAAATAATAAAATATTTTCTTTAAAAGAACAAGCATGGGCTGTGTGTTAGCTTTCTCATTGCTGTGACAAGACAGAGAACCTCAAAGGAGGAAAGACACTTAGCTCATGGTTTTAGAGGTCAGATCATTCTGGCTGGGAGGGTGTGATGGAGCACTTCACATCATGACGTGCAGGGAGCAGGCCAGGTGTGGTGGCGCACACCTTTAATCCCAGCACTGAGGAGGCTGAGGTAGGAAGATCACCATGAGTTCATGGTCACCCTGAGACTACAGAGTGAATTCCAGGTCAGCCTAGGCTAGAGTGAGACCCTACCTTGAAAAACTAAAAGAAAACCAGGAAGCAGGGAGCAAGAGAATGCATGTACTATAAACTTTCTTCTTTACTCTCCTCTATTCTGTCCAAGCTCCTAGCCTGTAGGACAGTGCTGTCTGCCTTTAGGGTAGGTCTTTCACTGCTTGTTTAATCCTCACTGGAGACAGCCTCATGGACATACCCAGAAATGTGCCTTACTAATCTCCCGGGAGCTTCTCAATCCAATCAAGGGGATACACTCAAGATTAACAATCACAGGCTGAATTGGCCCATGATGAGTCCATGAGTTTGCTGGTCTGAAGTGCTGGGTAGGGTGACTTTAGTTTTTTTTTTTTTTTTTTTTTTTTTTAAAAAAGAGCTGGAGAGATGGCTTAGTGGTTAAGGCACTTGCCTATAAAGCCAAAGGACCCAGGTTTGATTCCCCATGACCCATGTAAAACATATGCACAAGGTGGCACATGCATCTGGAGTTCATTTGCAGTGGCTGGAGGCCCCGGAGTGCCCATTCTTTCCTTACTGGCCTCTCTCTCAAATAAATAAAGATAAAAAATATTAAAAATTAATTGAAGAAAATGTGTGTAGAGCAGGAGGCTCCTTTGGGCCGTAGGTGACCATGTGAACTTGGTAAGGCCTGCAGTCAAACTGGATGGAGAAAGGAGCCCAGGGTGTCCCTGACAGGCCTCCTCCCCTGCAGACTCTTCCAGGTGAAGATGGAGCGGGAGCAGCACCAGACCGAGATCCGGGATCTGCAGGACCAGCTCTCAGAGATGCACGATGAGCTGGACAGCGCCAAGCGATCCGAGGATAGGGAGAAGGCAGCTCTGATCGAGGTGAGTGGCCGTCTGTGCCAGGGCCAGTGTCTCTCACCTGAGGAGGATGGAGTTTGGGGGAAGCTGGCCGCCAAGGCCCCTTATAGTCATGTGCCTCTGCTCCATCTGGGTCTGTAGTTACATTGTGTGAATTTACCGCTTTAAATCTACCGCTGGGGATGTAGCTCAGTTATCAGACGGCCTATGTAGTAGCATGCATGCAGCCCTCGGTTCGGTCCTCAGCACCACATAAACAGGAAATGGTGGTGCTGGCTTGTAATCCCAACAATAAGGAGATGCAGACGTGAGGATCAGAAGTTCACTTTGGGGCTGGGAGATGGCTCAGTGGATATAGTGCTTGCCATACAAGTGAGAGTACCTGAGGCTGTCAAGGGCTTCTGTGATCCTAGCCCAAGGCAAGAAGAGGAGGTAGAGACAGGAGGTTTACTCACAGCTTGCTGGCCAGCTAGCCTGGCAAACAGAGGAGAGAACAATGAGAGACCCTGCCCTAAAAGAGATGGAAGTTGAGGTCTGACACCCAAAAATTGACCTCTGACCTCCACACGCATGCTGTGCCTGCCACTCATGTGCCCTAATTCACACGCACATGTATATACATTCATACGCATACACGCAAAACAATGACAAAAGCTCAAGAGGCATGTGCGATGGTATATGCCTTTGATCTCAGGTTGGGGTAGGAGAGTTGCTCTGAGTTCAAGGCCAGCCCGAGGCTACAGAGTGAGTTCTAGATCAGCCTGGACTAGAGTAATCAGACCCTGTCTCAAAAACAAAACAAAACAAAACAAAACAAACAAAAAACTCAAAAGAAAACTTTATTTATTTATTTTTTTAAAAAGAAGTTGAAGATCATCGTTGCCTACCTAGCAAGCTCCATAGCAGCCTGGCATACAAGAGTCTCTAGTATCCCCCCCCCCCCCCCCGGAAAAAAAAGATTCCTAAAGATAAATCCCCATAAATATCATGGAAGAGATTTTGGCTTTTGTTAGAAAGTATAGCTTTGTCAACAAATTCAAATAAGTAGGAGGTAAGACTTTTCTCTAATCCCTCCTGACAACACTTCATTGATTCTATGTTATCTTAGCTCTTGGAAAGTCTCCAAAGTTGCTGGTCTTCCCTAATTTCTCAAGTCTACAGTTACTAGCTACCCTTTCTCTATCCTTCTACCCTCTGCTTTGTGTTCATCTCTCTCTTCTATAGATCATTCAAGAGCATGCCAATCTTTGCTTCTTCCCTCATTTCATGTGTAGCCTGAAATTTAAATTCCCATATTTAAATTACTTTTGAAAACTACCTCTTATAAGATGAACTACATACATATTCACCTCTTAATTTTTATTTATTTTTGAGAGAAAGAAGAGAGAGAAAGAGAATGGGTGCATCAGGGCCTCCAGCTACTGTAAACAAACTGCAGATGCATAGGCCACCTTATGCATCTGGCTTACATGGGTCCTGGAGAATTGAGCCTGCATCCTTTGGCTTTGCAACAAGTGCCTTAAACTGTTAAGCCATCTCTGCAACCCATATTCAACTCTTCAACCAACCTATTGAGTACTTATGAACTGAACATAATTTGATGAAACAGCATATTCCCTTTTTAAAATAACTTTACAAAGGACGAGGACGTGAGCCTCAATCATGACACTGTTCAGGCAGAGTCTGGAATGGGAAGTAGAGTAACATCTTTTCTTAAACATGGCTCTGGAGTTGCTGAGTCCACACTGTGGGCCCTGTTCCCAACATGGCTTAAGTCATCAGCAGGAGAGAGAGGTGTGGAGGTACTGTTAGCGTCACTGGGCTAAGGGATAGTTTTCCTTTTCTGGAAAAATCACTCTCACCACTTTTATTGTTGTCCTTTGACTTTTCAGCAACATTTAAAGCATGATCTATGGTTTCTACAGCACTCATAAAATAGATCCCATCTCCTGGTTACATTGGATTTATTCTTCATATCTTAATAAGAAGTAGCCTGGGGGAATTTGATAACAGATTAGAGTTGTGGCCAAGTTTCCCATGGCTTTTGGCTTAGAGCGAACACTGCAACACAGTGCACATTTAAGCCATGAGCTTTTGAATGTCTGAAAAGTGTTGACGGCTCTATACTAGGTTAAGGCTGAATCACATCCCAGATCTGTCGTGAAATCTCTGCTTTTCTTTTTCGCGCTGGTATTGGGGATTGAACCTAGTGCTCTGACTATGCTAAACACAAATCATGCTACTGAACTCACCCCTAGCCAAGAAACATGTCACTTTCTGTTAAATGACATCAGGCCTCTATGTGGTGGGATCTGTAAAATAACATTAGGAAAAAATTAGTTAGAAGGAAAACACAGTAGAAAACACTTAGCTTTTTGTAAACTATATAATTGACAATATAAAACTGTTATTCTTGGTTGAATTAATGGGTGTGGGACTTTTTTTTTTTTTTTTTTGAGACAGGGTTTCATGTATCTCAGGCTGGCCTTGAACTTACTGTTTAAGGAGCCAAGAATGATCTTGAACTCCAGATCCTCCTGTCTCTACCTCCTGAGTGCTGGGATTATAGTCATGCACTACCACAGTTGGTTTACGTGGCACTGGGGGTGGAACCCAGACCCTCATGCATGTTAGGCAAGCACTCTTCAGTGGGTAAAGTGCTTGCCTTATATAGCATGAGGACCTAGGTTCCATCCCCAGAATCCCCATACAAATCCTGGGCATGGTGGCATGTGCTCATCATTCCGGTGCTGGAGAGGCAGAGACAGGGAACCCTAGGGCTTGGCTGATCAGCCAGTCTAGCCTAATTGGCGAATACCAGACCAGTGAGAGACCGTCTCACTATGGGGCAGCATTCTTGAATACTACCCAAGGTTTTCCTTTGACCTCCACATGCATGTACCCATGTGTACCTTCACACACACCCTCACACACATGCATACATACACATAAGGAAAAAAGTTGTTTATAAAAATTGTGTTGACATGGTATCGTTTCTGCTCAGAAGCCTCTGAAATAACCACACACAGGTGTCTCTGGACGTTATATAGGTGTTAATGAAAGAGCAGCAGAGAGATACACTTCTTAATAGCTGTGTTAAATTTTCTAGGCTCTCCATTAGCGCAAAAAAGTTACAGGATTCCAGTTGGGTGTGATGGAACAAACTTTTAATCCCAGCACTTGGGAGACTGAAGTAGGAGGCTCACTGTGAGTTTGAGGCCAGCCCGGATCTTTTGTCCTAGTACTGAGAAGATAACTGCTCCACTTTGAATCTTGGGAAATGTTTAACATCATTCTTTTTTTTTTTTTTTTTAAAAGCTTAATTTTACTTATTTGAGAGAGAGTCAGAGAGAAATAGGTCATGCCAGAGTGTCTAGCCACTGCAAACAAACTCCACATGCATGTGCCACCTTGTGCATCTGGCTTACATGGGTACTGAGGAATCGAACCTGGGTCCTTAGGCTTCTCAGGCAAGTACCTTAATTACTAAGCCATCTCTCCTGCTCAAACACTATTCTTATACAGTAAGTTCCAGAAACACTCAATGTATTCACTTCCTTCCCTTCCCCACATACATATGCACTAGTTCTTTTAAGTATTTTATTGGCTGAAGAGTAGATGACATAAAATAAATGTATTAAAAGAGAATTATAGCCACCTAGTTTTGTAGATTTTTTTCTTTAAGCTCTTGCACATGTGTATGTTATATACTGAGCACACGCCTCCTTACTCCTACTCTCTTTCCTCCCTCCCTTTGTTAGTCCCCTTTGCTGCCTAGACAGTTTCACTGTTCCTTTAATATCCTATACATGTTTCATGTCATATATGTATTTTACATAGTGATAAAATCTAGGAACCACAGTTGAGAGAAAACAGTATTTGTCATTCTGAGACTGGCTTAATTCACTTAATATGATTATCTCCAGTCACATTCATTTTCCAGCAAATGACATAACTTGTTCTTTATGGCTGAAAAACTTTCCATTGTGTATGTAACGCATTTTCCTTATCCGTTCCTCTGATGGACAGCTAGGCTGGCTCCATACTTGGCTGTTGCAAATAGTGCTAGAGGAACCACTGGTGCATGGGCATCCTGCCATATGTTCCCTTGGAGTCTTTTGGGTAAAGCCCCAGGAGTCTCAGACCTGGGCATACCAAGACCTGTTCTACGCTAGGTTTTAATCTGCAGGCTCCTTGATGCATACGGAACTGTTGTGAATACATCAGGGTTAGGAAAGCACTGATTCTCCATAGCCAATTTCCCCTTGTCTTCTTTGACCTCTACCGAGATGCATGCTCATGCCTGTGGATGCTTACTTATGCTTTTGAAGTTTTTCTCTTTTCCTCTCTCTTCTTTGACTTGGTACATGTAAGCCCTCTGGCTTGCATTGAAGTTTTTGAAACCTTAGGTATCTTTTGGACTCCACTCTGGAACACTGTGAGTGCTCCTCAGTGACGTGGCAAGGTGTAATCTGATTGGATTTGGTCACTATGGACCACTTAAGCAGTAGCCCCAGCTGCAGATAACAGCCTGTCGGAGTGGAATGCACGATGAAGCCTAGGTTCTTGACATGCCTTGGCGACAGTGTGCAAGTGGTAACACAAAAAACACAGATACGTCCTGGAAGAGATAAGTGTGGGAAGAGGAACTGCCGTATCGTCCAAACAATTGAGCAGTGTGTGAGAGTGAAAGCCGGCAGCGGTCAGCATCCGTGGGGCTGCTCTGAAGTTGCTGGCAGGGGCCCCAAGACGCCCTAGCAGAGTCGCCAATAGCAATGAGGAGGATACCCCGCTTCACATGAGAAGGGGCTGGGTGGCGACAACCAGGCGTCCTTTGGAGAGTGTCGGGACAGTGAATTTCTATGTGTGTGTGTATATGTGTGTGTGGTGTGCATGTTTGTGGGGCAGAGGTCCACATTAGGTGTCTTCCTCAGTCGATCTCCATATTTTTAAAAATTATTTTTAGTTATGTGAGAGAGACAGAGAGAGAGAGAATGAGAATGAGAATATGAATGGGCATGCCAGGGCCTCCAGCCACTGCAAATGAACTCCAGACACATGCGCCACCTTGTGCAACTGGCTTACGTGGGTTCTGTGGAATCGAACCTGGGTCCTTTGGCTCTGCAGGCAAGTGCCTTAACCACTAAGCAATCCCTCCAGTCCCATCTTATTTTTATAATGATTTTTAAAAAAATATACATATATTTGTTTGCGAGGAGAGAGAGCTAGAGAGAACACAGGCACATTAGGGCTTCTAGCCACTGCAGACAAACTCCAGATGCGTGCACCACTTTGTGCATCCGGCTATACACAGGTACTGGGGAGTGGAACCTGGGCTGTTAGGCTTTGCAGGCAAGTGCCTTAATTGCTGAGCCAGCTCTCCAGCCTTTCCGTCTTATTTAAAAAAAATATTTTATTTTTATTTATTTGAGAGAGCGAAAGGAGAGAGTGAGCGAAAGGAGAGAGGGCGTGCCAGGGCTCCCAGCCATTGCAAACAAATTCCAGATGCATGTGCCACCTTGTGCATCTGGCTTACGTAGGTACTGGGGAGTCAAACTGAGGTCCTTTGGCTTTGCAGGCAAGCACCTTAACTGTTGTCATCTCTCCAGCCCCCTCCATCTTATTTTTGAGGCATGGTCTCTCACAGAACCCAGAGCTTACTGATTAGGCTAGACTAGTAGCCGGCAACCCACTAGGAATCCACCAGTCTCTGCCTCCTCAGTGGGGATTTTGGGCTTGAGTGCTTTATTCACTGAGCCATCTCCCCAGCCACAGGACAGTGAATTTTTAGACGCGGCGTTTGGTGCTTTGGGAGAGTCTGAGCCTGGCTGTCGCTCTAAATTTCTTTGGAGCAGATCACCGCCTGCTGGTTTGATTCTGGATGGGCTGGGGCTTGCTCTGTGTGTCCAGTGCTCTCCCTCCTCAGTGATTTGGTCCAGTGGATACTACAGGACATGTCCCTTTGGGCGTGATCAGCCTAGAGCCCAGGATAACTGAATGTGACCTGACCAAAAGCAGCTTGTGGGAGGAAAGGATTTATTTTGGCTAACACACTCCAGGGGTAGCTCCATGATGGCAGGGAAAAATGTGGCATGTAGCCGGGCGTGGTGGCGCACGCCTTTAATCCCAGCACTTGGGAGGCAGAGGTAGGAGGATCATCCTGAGTTGGAGGCTGTCCTGAGACTACATAGTTAATTCCAGGTCAGTCTGGGCCAGAGAGAGACCCTACCTTGAAAACCCCCAAAAAAAAAAAAAAAAAAAAGTGGCATGAACAGAGGCTGGACATCACCTCCTGGCTAACATCAGGTGGACAACAGCAGCAGGAGAGGGTGGCAAACACTGGCAGGGGAAGTTGACAGTAACACACACAAGCCTGCTCCCATCAATACATTGCCTCCAGGAGGCTCCAATTCCCAAATTGCCACCAGCTGGGGACCTAGTGGTCAGAGCACATGAGTTTATGGAGGACACCTGAATCAAACCACCACAGACGCTTAATCACAAACACGCTGAGGCTGTGGGAGACATTTACACTCAACCACAACCACATATATACATGTGCACCATGCACACAGTTTTTAAAAATTGATTTATGTTTCTGTTCCTCAACATCTTAAATGGGAAGGAGCCTCTCCCATTAGAGGCATTGGATCCCAGTGGCAGTCATTGTTGTGAGTCCCAGGAACTTGGGGAGAACAGAACAGGGTGTGTTCATCAGAATCTGGGCGTGAAGGAAGAGACCTGCCTAGAGTTCTGACCTCTCCAGACTCGCACTGTGCCACAGCGTTAATGAGGTATACCCAGGACAGATGAGTGCTCCCAATGTTATTGATCTCTATGTCAAAACACTGTAATGCTGGTCTATATGTACCCTCCTTTCTAGAAGCTGAGAGGAGTTACTGGAAAGATCTCAATACTCAGACTGTCAGGTAGAATGTCACATGTGCCAAAGGCAAAGTAACAGAGGTTCAGACAATATTCCTGAAAGACTTCTTGGAGGTAGTCATGTTGGGTCTGGGTCTTCTAGAATTTTCCAAAAGGCAGAGGTTGAAACTGAGGGAAGGAGAGTACTCCAGAGGCTCCTGCAAACCACCGGTGCACAGGAGATTCGGGAATACCCACCCTGAGGAGCAGAGAAGGAGCCGAGGTGTTACAGAACTCACGTTTTGGCCACGAGAGACAAGGATAAGTCACAGGTGCTACCAAGCTTATGCACTTGGTTGCTAAGGAAACTTATCGAGGTACCATTCACAAAATAACGGGAGGAGAGGCATAAAAGAACGTGACCAATTAACCTAAAACTCTAACCCTACATAAGCTGAGGTGCCCACGCACCATCTGAAGCATGTGGCCATCAGGTCACTGGACATGTTAGCACCGAGGTGAGTTCAGAGGAGGGCTGGTAAGAGATGAGGAGGCACTTTCTGTAGAGTCAGTACTTGGAAGACAAAAATCAAAGAGCTTGCCAAGGGAGAGAAGAGAATGCAAAATCTCATTCGTTGGTGTCTCCTTCGGCTTTTAGGAAGAGAGACAGAAAATCTGCTCAGAGAAAGTGACACAAGAAGGGGACTGGGCAGATGGCTCAGTGGATAAGACGTTTGCTGTGCTAGTGTGAGGGCCCGAGTTGAGGTTTGGTGGCGCTAGCCTGTTCTGTGTTGCTGGGGAGGCAGTGCCCAGACAGTCCTTTGGGCTTGCTAGTTTAGCTGAGTTAGGTTCAGCTAGAGACCTTGTCACAAATAAGATGGAGAGTGACTGAGGGAGACATCGATCCCTACCCTCACGTGTGTGCACACATGCACCCACAAATGCAACACATACTACACACCAATACACATGCAATTATTATAATTTTTTTTTTTTTTGAGGCAGGCTCTCACTCTGTAGCTCCAGGCTGGCCTTGAACTTACGGTGATCTTCCTACCTCTGCTTTCCCAGTGCTAGGATTAAAGGCATGCACTACCATACCTGGCCAGTTTTTTAAGTTACTTGAGAGAAGGAGAGAAAGCCCTCAAGCATGAGAGAAGAGACAATGTGCATGCCAGGACCTCCTGCTGCTGCAAACAAACTGCAGATGCCTGCATTTGGCTTAAGCGGATGCTGGGGAGTAGAAGCCGAGCCATCAGACTTTTTGTGCAGTCACCTTTGACCATGGAGCCATCCCTCCGTAGTCCCCCAAGGGAAGGACACAGTGGTGTGTCTGTCCTTCGACTACAAGGAAGAAGAGTCTCTTAATGAGACAGGCAGGGACACTAGCAAATGGGACCAGGGGAAGGCCATTGGCTGTGGTGATTAGGAGGTCTCTCTGACCTTGCCTTGGCAGGCTAGGGACAAAAGCCACATAGCAAGCGATTAAGAGTGATGAGGCATTATGAGGTGGAGGCAGTGAACAGAAACTGGTGGTGGTGGTGGTGGTAAAGGTTGTAGGTAACCAAGGAAACAAAGAACTGAGCCCTTCTCCGTGAAGTGTTTTGCATGGAGTAAGGCCTGGGTGTGGAGAACAGCTGAGGTGGGCACAAGTGAGCTGCTCAGGCAGAGTGAGCCCTGGCTCCCCACAAGCCCAAGAGATTGGAGTAAAAGGAAGGCCAAGCCTTTGGCTGGCCCTGCTCGGGTTTGGCTGGACACGCTTGGGTTGGGCAATGTGATTTGAAGTGGAACTTTTGGCCCCAGTTCTGTGACTTTGCTCATGAGGGCTTGGCAGTGAAGGAGGAGAAAGTGAATGTTATGCTGTGTTCAGATGGGAAAGTAAGAAGTATGAAGAAAGTATGAAATTATCGTGAGGGCTAAAACTGGCATGAAGGGGTTTTCCACGTGGAGCACCCTGGAGGGTCGGAAGCTTTGTGAGGCCAGCGAGTTGGCACAGTTCCCCGGCAGCAAAAGCATCTCGAGGGCCCCTGCCAGGACTGCAGAGGAGGGAGATGAGATTCAAAAACAGGACACTCTGGCGTTTGTTTGCAGTGGCTAGAGGCCCGGGTGCTCCCCTTTTCTCTCTCTCACAGAAACAAAATATTAAAAGAGGACCCTTTCCTTTAACGCAATGCCAATGTGCTCAAAGCACATCACTCTTAAACTCAATCACATCTCAAAGAATCAGGGCAAAGAGGGCTGCTAAGGGGGTTGGCCCGTGAGAAGGGCAGGGGCGGGCATGTGGCGTGGGGAGGAGAGGTGAGCCCATGAGGATGGCTGTCCCAGAGGCAGAGATGTGTGCGCTTCATGTCCGTGCTTCACGTGTGGTCCCTGCAGGAGCTCCTCCAGGCGAAACGGGACCTGCAGGAGCTGCTGATCGCCAAGGAGGAGCTGGAAGACCTCCTGAGGAAGCGCGAGCGCGAATTGACGGCGCTCAAGGGTGCCCTGAAGGAGGAGGTCTCCAGCCACGACCGGGAGATGGACAAGCTGAAGGAGCAGTACGACGCCGAGCTGCGGGCCCTCAGGGAGAGCGTGGAGGAAGCAACCAAGGTGAGTCACTGCTTTCCCACACCGAGGCCGCCTGGTTTCACGGACTCACGCGGACAGAGCTTGTGAGCGAGGGCTGCTTGGTGGTTTTGCTTGCGCACGGCCTTTTTGCGTCCATCAACTTGGACATCAGCCAGTATACCGACTAGAGGTAGGAGGATCGCCGTGAGTTCGAGGCCACCCTGAGACTACATAGGGAATTCCAGGTCAGCCTGGGCTAGAGTGAGACCCTACCTCGAAAAAACAAAAACAACAAATTGCTTTTTTGCAAGTGATGAGATTTCCTGGCCTTGAGCAAGCAAGCTTTAGTGTCTTGCAGCCTTTGGGGAGTGGAGAGCTGCACTTTCCTGGGCTGTCTTCAAGGCCCAGGGCACCCGGTACGACTGTGCGGCTTTGCTCATGGGCAGAATTACAGCTGGGAGCCCTTCACCCCATCCTATCTGATTCTTTTGGTCTTTCTGTGGCCTTCTGCTAGACAATGTGGTTCTTTTCTTGGCAGGGTTCAAGAGGGTTAATTGGGCCAATTGCCTGAACCATTTCAAGATAATTTGTTTTTCACTTAATTGAATTCTTGGCTCTTACAAATAGATTCTAAATTATGTTGAAGTCCTTTGGTGCAGGGCTCATGTTGGTGTCGAAGAAGAGAAAAATATTTTGAATGAGAAAATGCTTTGAAATACTGTGCCATTTTTAGGGAAAGGGAAGACTTACAGAGTGTAACGATTTCAGTCTTTCTTGGGGGGGGGGGGGTTCAAGGTAGGGTCTAACTCTAGCCCAGGCTGACCTGGAATTCACTCTGTATTCTGAGGGTGGCCTCGAACTCACAGGGATCCTCTTACCTCAGCCTCCTGTGTGCTGGGATTAAAGGTGTGTGCCACCACGCCTGCTAAGATTTCAATCTTTGAAACATTAAAAGTAAAGGAGGGACCGGGGAGATGGTTGAATGGATGCAGTGCTTCCGGGCAAGTGTGAGGATCTCACTTTGGATCCCCAGCACTCGGGTAAATGCTGGGCGAGTGTGGTGGCCTGCCCATGATCCCAGTGCTCAGGAGGCAAAGATTCTTCCCCAACCCCGGGGCCAGCTGGCTAGCAAGACTAGCTGAATCAGTGAGCTCTGGGTTCAAATGAGACCCTGTCTCAAGAAATAGGGTGGAGATCAATTGAAGACACCTGATTTCAACCTCTGGCCGACACACACACATGCACGCACACGTGCGTGTACACACAGACGTTGTCACATATGAACATGCATACATATACACACGCACATACCATACACACATACACCGAAAAAAATGCTGAAGGAAGAATTATTTTTAAAAAGTTTTTTCTTTCTTTTTTGACAACCTTCATAATTATAGACAATTAAGCCATGGTAATTCCCACCCCCCTCAGTTTCCCCTTCACAACTCCACTCTCCATAATATCACTTCCTCCTCTCAATCAGTCTCTTTTATTTTGATGTCCTGATCTTTTCCTCCTATTATGAAGGTCTTGTGTAGGTAGTGTCAGGCACTGTGAGGTCATGGATAGCCAGGCCCTTTTGTGTATGGAAGAGCACATTGTAAGCAGTCCTACCATTCCTTTGGCTCTTACATTCTTCTTTTTTTTCTTTAAGAGAAAGCTTTTATTTATTTATGTATTTATTTGAGAGAGTCAGAGAAAGAAGCAGAGAGAGAGAGTTGGCATGCCAGAGCCTCTAGCCACTGCAAATAAACTCCAGATGCATGTGCCATCTTGTGCATCTTGCTTATGTGGGTCCTGGGGAATTGGACTGAAATCCTTTGGCTTTGCAGGCAAATGCCTTAACTGCTAAGCCATCTCTCCAGCCCTCTTACATTCTTTTTTTTTTTTTTTTTGGTTTTTCGAGGTAGGGTTTCACTCTAGCCCAGGATGACCTGGAATTCAGTATGGAGTCTCAGGGTGGCCTTGAATTTACGGCAATCCTCCTACCTCTGCCTCCCGAGTGCTGGGATTAAAGGCATTGTGCCACCACGCCCGGCTCCTCTTACATTCTTAAGAATTATTTTTTAATTAATTTGCAAGCAGAGAGAGAGAAAAAGAGGAAGGGAGGGCCAGGGCTTCTTGTGGCTGTAGACATAGTCCAGATGCATGCAGTACTTTGCATCTGGCTTTATGTGGGTACTGGAGAATTGAACCTGAGATAGTAGGCTTTGCAAGCATGTGCCTTTAACTGCTGAGCCATGTCCCCCTTCCCGCTGCACCCAGAGAGAATTCTTGACACTGTTCATTCTGCAATGATTGCAGGGCAGCCTGGCCCTCTCCCCTAAGCCCCATAACGATTCACTGATTTTTCAATTACAGTCATGCTAATTCCAAATGACAAGAAGTGAAAGACAGGTTTGTTTGTTATAACAACAGAAAGCCTGGGAAAAACTGTGTGTGGGTTACTATCACTTTGAGACACTTTAAAAAAAAAAAGCCTCCCCTCTTGTTGGTTTGCTTATCTTTGCTTTTTTGTTTGTTTTGAGATTTGATTAAATGAAGGGGAGGCAAGCAGAACCATTGAATTGCAATTGTGTTGAGAGGAAGTGCCTTTTTTTTTGGTTTTCCGAGGTAGGGTCTCACTCTAGCCCAGGCTGACCTAGAATTCACTATGTAGTCTCTGGCTGGCCTCAAACTCATGGTGATCCTCCAGTGCTGAGATTAAAGGTGTGTGCCAACACACCCTGCAGAAGTGTCTGGTTTTTGACTCTCATTTCTTTTCTGTGAACTTCCCAGTGCCCTTGCTGTTGGCCTTATGTTGCTTGGCCGCATGCATCTCCGTAGGCTCCCAGGAGAGGGCTTCACCTTTGGACTCATCATTTCTTCATCACTCTTAAAACCTGCAACAAAACGTATATTCTAGGTGGCCCATTTAGGGGTGTTTGGGCCTATGTTTGTATTGGACTATAAGAATTACCGTACCTGTGCCACATGTAGAATGGAAGATAGTTAATTGGAAGCTTCTGGGTCTTCCACTGGCAAAGATTTGTAAGCAGGGAAGACAAGCATGGTAGGTGGAAGAGGAATTGTGGAAATGGGGTCCCCAGTGGACACTGAAGCTGTCACACTGAGACCCCCTTGGGAAGTCTGTCGTGTGTGGATTCACAGTTTTGTCATTCCAATTCAAGAAACTAGCCATGCAGTCTCAAAGCAATCTAGATTGATGGAGGGAAGGAAGGATAGGGAAGATGGATGGATAAGTCAGTGGACATGTTATCTGGCAGAGAAAGTAGGGAACAGTAGGAAGGTAACACAATGGGCCTTCCCTATGTACTCACACACACTCCGCCCCAGGTCAGGTTCAGTACTGACCTTGGCATCCTTCCCTTTAAAACTCTTCCCATAAGCCTAGCCCCATGCCTGGCAGCGCAAGTCACCAGTGCATTGTCTTGCAGTGGGAAACAAACCCCTTCCTAGCTGGGTCTTGAGTCTCTGCTGCTCTTCAATGGCAGTGCAGGAGTTGTTCTGGAGAATTCTCTCTCCCTGTTAATTTCTGTGCCTTGCTAGTCATACCCCGTCAGCCTCTGCTTAGACAATTTGCTTGCCTCCCCGCCTCCCATTGCCCAAGGTTCAAGTTCAACATTATTTACCCAGCATGCATTAGGAGTCCTTCTTCTTCCTTATCCCATGTCTGGGAAAAGGGCCCCGTCACCCCCTCACCTCCTGCGCACGTGGACTGAGTAGCTGCTACTTGTCACCTCCCCTCACCCTTCAAGGCCCTCCCCAAATGTCCTGCGAACATCCCCTGTTCCCTCTGTGAAGTTGGTAGCGCCTCTGGGCTTTAGTCACACCCTGGCCATCCCAGGATTTGTGTCACATCCTGCTTCCATGTCTCCTCATGCCTGCTTCCTCCATTAAACTCAGCTTCTTCGGCCGGGGAGACATTTTTATCCTCTTTGCTTTTTTTTTCTTTTCTTTTCCTTTCATTTATTTGAGCAGGGATGGAAAACCCAAGTGTTTCTGGGGCCTAACAGGAAGCATATGCGAGTGGCCGGGGTGACGGAGGGCGCAGTGGGGAATGTGGCAAGTTAGGGAGCACGCCCTTTGCTCTAGGGGGTGGCTGTTCTGTGCTCTAGAATGTTGCTAGCGAAGGAATGCTGGGCTCCTAGTGCTAGAAGTTTCAACTTTTTAAGACAAGTTAGATGTGTAGGTGTTGATGTGAGATCTCTTGACTTTCAAGTGTTGATTAAAAAAAATAAATCATATGGCTCCAACACCCCTATACAGGTTGGCAACTTCTGGTCCTACCTCTTGAGCCTAGCCCTGTGCCTGGCGGCACAGGTCACCAGTGCGTTGTCTTGCAGTGGGAGACAAATCCCTTCCCGGCTGGGTCTTGAGTCTCTGCTGCTCTTCAATGGCAGTGCAGGAGTTCTAGAGAATTCTCTCTCTGTTAATTTCTGTGCCTTGCTATTGAGTTTATATACAGTTCTTTAAAAAATTTAATTTTTACGCAAGAGAGAGAGAGAGAATTGAAGGGTCAGGACCTTAGCCACTACAATCGAAATCCAGATGTGTGCGCCCCCTTGTGCGCATGTGCGACCTTGTGCATGCTTACGTCACCATGCACTTGGCTCACGTGGGACCTGGATACTAGAACATGAGTTCTTAGGTTTTTTAGGCAAGTGCCTTAACCGCTAAGCCATGTCTCCAGCCCTTACAACATTTTTTAAAATTTAATTTTATTTATTAGAGAGACACAGAAAAGAAAGAGAGAGAGAGAGAGAGGTAGATAGAATGGGTGTGCCAGGGCCTCTAGCCACTACAAATGAACTCCAGACACATGCACCACCTTGTGCATCTGGCTTGTGCAGGGTCCTAAGGAATCAAACCTGGGTTCTTAGGCCTCATAGGTGAGTGCCTTAACTGTTGAGCCATCTCTCCAGTCCTCTGTGCAGTTTCTTAAAGAGGATTATGAGTGTATTTTTATTCTTTGGAAACTTTTGCTTCTGAAGGCGGCTGCTGAACAAATGTGACAGAATCAATTTTTAATGGGAAAAATGTCAACTTGGTAGATAGATGTCTTTTTGCTATGTTATTCATAGGAAGGTATTACAGAATAGATTTTAAGGGCATTAAGTCTTTGGAGGAGAGGTATTAAATAGCTTTTTAAAAAATCTGGTAAATTGTTTCTTAAATTTGTTCACTAGCATTTAGCCTTTCCTCTGCCCCAGGGGAAGGACTCATCCTACACTGACTAAAAGCTGACATTTCTATAAGGAATTGAATTACATTAAGAAGTTCATTTCCTTGCAAGGTCTTAGGAGACAGTCCAACCTCCTCTCATCAGTTTTGCTAACTTTTGCCACAGTCTGGAGCCAAAACCCTCTTTTAAAAAAATGCTATTTTGTCATTGTCAAGTCACAGGCACCTCATCTAGCCTGATATTGGGCACAAAAGTCTGAAATTATTGAAACATTCAGAGAAAACTGTCAACTTATATTAAGAACCTTTTACTGGTATTCCAAACAGACACTGCATGCTGGTTTCTCATAGACCCACACCTCTTAGAGAGGGCTGGTGAGTCAGCGACAGGAATTCACACAGGCCTCGGTAATGTGGGGCTTCCTGCTTCAGCAGAATGAATGCGACCTCACCCTCAGAATGTGGTGGGCTGGGTTGGTATGTGGATGTGCCATGTCCCTTCTGATACAGAAATGGCCTTCATTGTCTGTTAGAAAGGATTTTCTGTTTATTAAACCTTTAAAAAAAAAACTGCCCAGTAATTTGCAATCTTCTTTCTCTAGGCTTTTTTTTTTCCCCTCTGTGCTCTGATATCTGCTTTTTGTGCTTTTTCCAGTTTTGAGAAGGAAATGTCTTCTTTCTCCCTGGGTTTTGTGGCAGTGGTTGGGTCACTGGATGGTAGGGGTGGGGACGGGGAATGATCGCCACCTGGGAGGCGAACGAAGGTTGTCCTCTTGCTGCAGGTGTTGGCTTTGCTTTCCCAAGCCTAGCCCTTCCCATCTCTAACTTTTGTGCAAAACAGAAGTGTAGTCAGTGTAGTTCCTTCTGATTCTTTTTATTTATTTATTTGAGAGAGAGAGAGGGAGGGAGGGAGAGAATGGGTGCCCCAGGACCTCTGGCTGCTGCAAACAAACTGCAGATGCATGTAGCACCTTGTGCATCTGGCTTACGTGAGTCCTGGGGAATGGAACCTGGGTCCTTTGGCTTTGCAGGCAAGTGCCTTAACTGCTAAGCCATCTTTCCAGCTCCTCTTCTGATTTCTTGGAGCATATGTTGGGCTCCAATCCAGTACCGTCAAGAGAAAGTTTCTTTTATTTAATTCTTGCTGGGTGTGGTGGCCCGTGCCTGTAATCACAGCACTTGGGAAGCTGAGGTAGAAGAATCACCATGATTATGAGGCCAGCTGGGCTACGGAGTGAGTTCTAGGTCATCCTGTGCTACAGTGAGACTCTGCTTCAAGTAAACAACAACAAGAAGATTTTATTTATTTGGTGTGTGTGCGCCACGGATGCGGGTGGAGGTCAGAAGACAGCTTGGGTCGCCCCTTGCTTTCCAGCTTGTTTTGAGGAAGGCCCGCCTCTTGTTCAGTGCTCCTTTCTCGAGCTTCTGGGAAATTCTTTTGTCTCTGTCTCTCTTCTTGCTGTGGTTGCACTAGGATTACAGATGCCTACCATAGCGTCTGGATTTTTATGTAGGGTCTGGGGACTTGAACTTGGTACTCAGAGTTGTGCAAGAAGCGCTTAATCCACTGAGCCATCTCCCCATCCCTTATGAGAGAGTTTCTGGGTTGCCTTTTGATATTCACACCTTCCTGAAAGCTGGCATTTGTTGGAAATGTTGATCTTGGCTTTATCTTTCCTGTTTTCATTTTTCACCTGACATCCTCTGTTGGGCTAATTGTGGTGGATTAGAGGGGGCAAACAGACCAAGGGAAAGCTGAGACCCTGACAATTCCAAGGTAGCATCAGACCACTTTGGGGATCTCATTCATGGAGTAAAATTGTTTCTCATGAGAGCAAATCTTGTCCATTAGGAGCCAGATCATAACGTTAATGTTCAGCATAGAAAAGCAGATTTAGCATCTGTGGTGGTTTGATTCTGGCATCCCCCATAAACTCAGGTGTTCTGAATGCTCGTTCCCAGCTGATGGAGATTTGAGAATTAATGCCTCCTGGAGGGAGTGTATTGTTGGGGGCGGGCTTGTGGGTGTTATAGCCAGTGTCCGTTGGCCCTTGTGTGGCACACTCTCCTGTTGCTATGGGCCACTTTATATTGGCCAGGGGATGATGTCTACCCTCTGCTCATGTCGTCATTTTTCCCTGCCATCGTGGAGCTTCCCCTCGAGCCTGTTAGCCAATATAAACCTCTCTTTTCCCACAAGCTGCTCTTGGTTGGGTGATTTCTACCAGCAATGCAAACCTGACTGCAACAGCATCTAATAGCTTCAGGTATTTTATTTACTTTTATTTTTGTATCAGAAAACATGATTTGTGTGCTGCAGACGTGAGCCGGTGGGCCCTGTGTATTATTTTTAAATATAGCATATACACATTGATGTGCTGCGCACTCAGCAGGGGCAGGGAGTCGCTGCTAAATTCTATGAGGGCTGCAAAGATAAACCAGACAGTCCAACCTCCCAGGAGGCGGGTGGTGAGATATTCAACACTCAGGCTGGTTGTAGGAAAACTGAGGTGGAGATAAAGTGCTGAAGGAGACTGTGAAAGGACCAGAGTGTGTACTCGGGAGGTGGTCTGGTGGCCTGGCAAGATGTCACGGACAGGGCAGTGTCTGTAGGGGCCTCACAAGGATGTCATAGTGTCACCGCGAGCTGGAAGACGAGGAGCTGGACACTAGACCATGGGCAGAAGGAATGAGTGAGGAGGAGTGAGCTGCAAACAGGCGCCTGAGGAGAGCTTGGACTGACTGGAAAGATCCCAGGGATAGTGTTATTGGGGGTGAGGGAGAAAAAAACTGAGATAACACCAATGTCTGCCCACTCTACTTGCCTGTTTGGGGCCTTGCTTGGGATGGAGCAGCTGATGTGAGCATTCCGAGGTCCTGTAGGGAAGGCGTGCACGTGCGCAAAGTTAGTGAGGGCGGGACTTCCACCTGGCATTCACTGGGAGAACTGTGAACCAGGGCGGGAGGGCATTCCTCGGGACCATGATGGACCGACAGAAGGACACTGTAAGACAATCAGGTCATAGAGATCTGAAAAGGAGTTGTGAAATTCATTTCAGGAGTAGAACAGGAAGAGGGCTTTATTTGGTGCAATTGATGATGGAGTTGAGGGAAAGAATGCATGAGTGCACCAGGGCCTCTTGCCACTGCAAATAAACTCCAGATGTATGCGCCACTCTGTGTAATTGGCTTTGTATGGGTACTGGGGAATCAAACCTGAGCAGTCACAGTTTACAAGTGTCTTTAACTGCTGAGCCATCTCTCCAGCCCCTGCATTATGTATTTATCTTTTGAGTCTCTATGACTTTATATATTGCCTGGTCTTTATGTTGTTAATTATTTTTAAATTTTGAGTATATTTTTAAATTTACACACAGAGAGAATGGCACACCAGGGTCTCTTGCTACTTCAAAAAAAAAAAAATCCAGATGTATGCATGCACTACTTTGTGCATGTTGCTTTATATGGGTGCTGGGAAATCAAACATGGGTCAGTAGGCTTTGCAAACAAGTGCCTTTAACCACTGAACCATCTCTCCATCCCCATCATAGTGTTGGCTGTAAGTGTGTTTTTCACTCCACAACTTAGAAATGTCACTCAGTGTTATAAAAATGAGCCTGTAGTTTGGTACCCATTTCCCTTAAGACTTTGATATTTTTTTTCCTCTTCCTACTTTCTTACCAGTCTCTGAACAGGTTCTTTCCAAGTGTAAGGTCAGCCAAGGGCCACATGGGAAAACCAGTGTTAATCTTAGGATCAGTGGGCTCACCTCCCTGACATGGTTAATTCAGTGTAAAAATCTCATGTCTGTTCTTGCCAAGGGATCTAGGTTTGCCAGGGAAACTGTAAAAATTCATTTTCTCAGTATTTTAACTTCAAATAATCAGTTTACCCTGAATGATAGCTCTTGAGAGCTGGTTTAGCTATGGAGTCTGCTGTCAGGGGCCCAGGAAAAGGAAAATGTATGTTCATTGACTCAGGCTGTCTAGAGGGACACAGGACTTTTCATTGGTACAAGTAGAGGGGTAATATTCATGATAAAAGAAGAGCGTTGGGGGTTGGCGTGATCACTCAGTGGTTCAGGCACTTGCCTGCAAAGCCTAACAACTGGGATTTGATTCCCTAGGACCCGTGTAAAGCCAGATGCACAAAGTGTTGCATACATCTGGAGTTCGTTTGCAGTGGCAGGAAGTCCTGGTGTACCCATTCTCTCTCTCTTTCCTTGGAAATAAATAAATAGAATATATATATAAAAAAATTAAAGCCAGGTGTGGTGGTACATGCCTTTAATCCCAGCACACGGGGAGTCAGAAATAGGAGGACTGCCTTGAGTTTGAGGACACCTCAGGCTATACAGTGAATTCTAGGTCAGCCTGAGCCTAGAGTGAGACCCTACCTCAAAAAATTAAAAAAAAAATTAAGAGCTTCTGGGGCAGGAGAGAAGGCTCAGTTGAAGTGCTTGTGAGCATGACAACCTGGGCTGGTATCCCCAGAACTCACATAAAATGCTTAGTATGGTGGTGAATACCTGTATTCCTAGAACTAGCGGGCCATAGACAGGAGGCTGTCTAGGGCTTGCTGGTTGGCTAGTCTATCTGAATTGGTGAGCTCCTGTCTCAAAAAATGAGGTGGAGAGCAACTGAGGAGACACCTGACATTAACATCTGGCCTCCACATGCATGTGCACACACATAAACTTGAACATGTGTGCACCCACATGCATACACACATGCCAACAAGAACATTGGAGAGCAACTGAGGAAGATACCCAGTGTTGAACTCTGGCTTTCACATGCACATGCACACACATACATAAGCACACACACACACACACACACACACACACGTACAACTGTACATGCAAAAAGAAGGCTGGAGAGATGGCTTAGCAGTTAAGGCACTTGCCTGCGAAGCGAAGGGCCCATGTTCGACTCTTCAGATCCCACGTAAGCCAGTCACAAGCGGTGATGCAAGCGTGCAAAGTTGCACATGCACACAAAGTGGCATGTGTCTGGAGTTTAATTACAGTGGTTGGAGGCCCTGGCGTACCAATTCTCTCTCTCTCTCTCTCTCACACACACAGACATTTTGAAAAAAGGCCATCTGTTGGGCTTGCCTCAAAAAAAAAAAAAAAAGAATAAAAAAAAGGTCTCTCACCCTGTAACATTCTCCTTAGCTTTATTTCCTCTCAATGGCTTTTTTTTTTAATTTTTATTTTTCGAAGTAGGGTCTCACTCTGGCCCAGGCTGACCTAAAATTCACTATGTAGTCTCAGGGTGGCCTCGAACTCATGGCAATCCTCCTACCTCTGCCTCCCGAGTGCTGGGGTTAAAGGCATACACCACCACACCTGGCTCTCAATGGCTCTTTTAATAATTGTATCAGTTTTCTATATCCTGGGTTGATTAAAAGCACATACATTAGAGGCCTAGTATGGGGTTTGAACGCTGTGCTGTGTGGCTCCAATCCCATGTGTCCTGAAGGACATACCTGTTGTGAGAAGGCCCCAGGGCCTGGTCACTGGTGCATCTTGGGAGACAGCATACCTGGGAACCTCTCTGGTGCTTTAATTGAGCTGCTCAGGGTCACTTGCTGTGAGAGACAGTAAGGGAGTCCCGGATGGGAGATGTGTCATGAAGGTCTCTGTTGTTTTGTGTGTTGGCATCATGTGAGTCATGGCGACTTCAAGGCAGGTGAACTATGGTGTGGTGTTTAGGGGGTCCTCTGTGGTCTTGAGAGGAGAAGGATGTGCAAATAAAATGATCATAAAGTACTAGGTGCTCTGACTGAGGTCTGGGAGGGCTCGATCACCCAGGCTTATGGCTCTGGGTGGCAAAATCAAGGGGAGAAATAGCTGATGGGTTCTGTGACTTGACACGCTACCAACTGCTTCAAAAAATAGAAATGAAAAAATTTCCCTTTCCCTGATCTAAGAACTCCTGGACATTAATGTACTGTGAATCTGACCTTCTCAACAGCTTTTTGTAAAACTCAGATTCACAGTGAAAGTAGCTACAAAGTTTAAATTCTTTAAGCATAAGATTAAAAAAGAATATCGACCATAGAAATGAAATTAAAATACATTTATTAAAAAAATCAATTAAGGGGCTGATAGAGTGCCTCTCATGTCAAGGCCTGGGGCTCCACCCTAGCATAGCATGGACCAGCTGTGGTGAGGCATGCCTGTGTCCTAGCACTGAGGAGGTAGAGGCAGGAGATCAGGAGTTTAAGGTCATCCTTACTTGTATAGTGAGGGGCCTAGAGGTACATGAGACCTTATCTCAAAATGCAAATAAGCAAAAAAAAGAAATCGATTAGATTGCACTTCCTGTTAAGATTTCAGAGGGTGGGTCTTCATACAATGAAAATATTTATGAAGAGGGCCTCTAACTTTCCTGATGTGATGGGTAATGCTAACCATCAACCTGACATGGCCTAGAATCACTTAGAAACAAATTTCTGGGAAGGTCTGTGAGGGAGTTTCTTGCTTGCGTTCATTCAGGTGGGAAGACCTGCCCTGACTGTGGGTGGCATCATTCCATGGGCTGGGGTCCTGGACTGAATAAAACAGAGCAAGCTGAGTACCAGCCTTCATCTCTCTGGCTTCCTGACCCACACACAGCTGCCTTGGCATCCGGCCTCCGTGCCTTCTCAGCCTCGATGGACTGCACTCTCAAACTGTGGGCCAGAATGAACCCTTAAGTTACTTCTGGTCATAGAAACAAGGAAAATCACTAATACACCTGGTTAGGAGGATACAACAGGGGGTCTCCTTGTAGGTGTTCTGCTGTGACTTTGGATACAGAGATTTAGTTACTGCCATTGTGTTGGGAGGATTTTGGCTTTCATATTACAGTGTGGGAAGAAGAGCTGATGAGGAATTTCATCTGGAGGACTCCTTGCACAGACGTTTGATGGGTTTTAGTGACCATGAGTAATAAGGCTGGCATATTCCAGTGGGTACCTAGGGACAGGGCTTCAGGACACCCAGAACACTCAGTTGACCCAGAAAGTCACAAAATCACAGCAAATTCACATGCAGTGTGAAGAGGAAGTGTCAAGACTTAACTGGGTGGAGAAGGAGGTATGACATCTGCGCTGGCCTCGGGAAGACCTGCAGCCCAAGCTGTTCCCAAAGACCTGTGGTCTGTGCCTTTCTTCACTCAAGCCTTACACTGGCCAGGCCGGCTCGGGGGAGGAGAGGGCTTGCTTGCTTCTTGCCTGTGATGGAGGGAGGACAGGGGAATATTTGATTGAGTAGCTCTCCAGACTTGGTGCTAAGGAGTCCATATCAATTTCTAATTACTGGGAAAGGATCAATGAAACAGATTTTGAAGCCTATTCAGTAAATAGTTCATTCAGAGTCATTAATTAATAAGCAAACATCTGTGGAGCAGTCATTTGTGTCAGGTCACTGACAGGTTTATACGGTCAAAGGGACCAAAGGGATAAGACAGGCTCTATTCAGATAATTACATGTGTGTATATGTAATTCCATTGTAGTAAGTGCTTTGTGGTTGATGAAAGGAAAGGAGGAAGGGGAGAGGGGGAAAGGGAAAAAGGGAAGGAAGAGAGGGAGGAAGGAAGGAAGGAGGGAAAGTTTCTTAAGGAAAATGATGGAGATCTTTAAGGTAAGGAATTACCTGGATTAAAAACAGAAGCAGGGGAGAGGGCTCAGTCTGGTGAACACTTGCCTTGCAAACATGAGAATCTGAGTTGAGTCTCCAGAACCCACTTCAAATGCCCGGTGTGACGACACATGCTTGTCACGTCAGGGCTGGCGGAGGCAGGGAGAGCTGGCTCCCTGGTGCGCTCTGGCCGGCCAGTCTAGACTAAGTAGGTGAGCTCCAAGCCAATGAGACCCTGTCTCAAAATAAGGGGGGTGATGTTCCCCAGGCACAACATTTGGGATTGTCTCCCGGCTGCACGCACGCGCACATGCACACCTGTGCAAGCAAGCAGAGGAAACTGTGTAAAGGACTCGCTTCGGTAGAGAGTGTGAGAAGCCAGAGAGGCTGGGCTGTGCGGGGCAGCGGGAAGTCTGGTATGAGATGAGGTAGAAGCCAGTGGAGACCAGCTCACGCAGGCCACATGGAACACTTCAGGGGCTCTGTTCTTAAAGGTAAAGGAAGGGAGTTAGAGAGAGAGAGATTGGGACAAACACTGATTGACTTGTATTTACTTCTTCCATGAATAGGATCCTGCTTTGCTTTCTCCAAATAAAATGAAATTCCCACCTTAAGAGGGAAGCCTGCACTCTGAGATCTCTTCTGTGTTTTTAAAAATAATTTTTAACTTAATTTATTTATTTGCAAGCAGAGAGAGAGAAAAGACAGAGATATGGGCATGCCAGGGCCTCCATCCACTGCAAATGAACTCCAGATGCATGTGACCCCTTGTGCATCTGGCTTACGTGGGTACTGGGGAATCGAACCTGGGTCCTTTGGCTTCACAGGCAAGTGCCTTACCCACTAAGCCATCTCTGCAGCCCATTCCATTTTGCTCTTAATACCCGTCCCTTTGTGGTTCCTGTGGAGAAGGGGAAGGGGACCATGAAAGGTCTCATTTGGTTTGGGAGGCTTGGCTCTTTGCTAAGTATTCATCACCCCGACTTTATAAAATAAACTGTGATTAAGAAGTGGATGAGAGTTGATGGGGCATGTTGGTTTTAGGATAGATTTTCTTTTTCTTGCCAGTTAAGTCAGGATTGGAAATACCTTTAAACACTTCAAAGCCTTCCTAAATGGGATGGATATTCTGAGATCTCATCATGGGCATTGCTTGGCATCCAGCAGTGTGAGGCCCCTCACTGACCATGTGCTCCCACATGTGGATATGGTCAAACCATGGAATTGGGCCGTGCAGTGAGAGAAGCTATTTAAATATCCAGGCATGACCATGGCTACCATAATGTTGCAGACAGTTGAATCCCTAACATCTGAAAAGAAGTGACTTCATGATCAGAAAGCCTACTTCATCTGTGATACACTCTCTGACCCTCTCAGCTCTGCTTGGTATTTTTTCTAAAGACTTGCCAATATCATTAAATAGATTTCTATTTGGTGGAAAAAAAAAAACTGGCATTTTTTTGATCATTTTGAGTGGAAAATGTAAAATGTCATGAGCACTAAACCCATTAGGTAAAAAGCAGTGTGGACGCAGGAATGCTCATGGGGGCAAAGAGATCAGAGTGCAGACAGCACAGAGGGGGGCTGGCGCCTCAGTTGGTCCTGGGGAGCCACACTTTGGTGCGTTTTTGTGGTCCCTTTCCATGTTGCATAGGCCTGGCTCGTGTCACCAGTGGGTTAGTTATGGACACGATGGCCCGTGTCTTCCATTGCTAGGTCATGAAAGTTATTGTGCTGTTTTTCCTTGTGTTATCTCCAATCTCTTGCTGTGTGGAAAACAAGCTTCTGTGTAGTGGGGTACTCAGCCTGTAAGAAGGCACATATTGTGATAAACTGAGGCCACCTGTCAGTAGCCATGTGACTGTGCCACCTTGTAGTTTTGGTCAAAAAAATTATTTTTTATTTTTGGTGATACTATGGATTTAATGCAGAGCCTCGTGCATGATAGACCCTCTACCTTTGAGCTATATTCCTAGCCCTCTTTTTACTTTTTTTGCAGGCTGGGGGGAGATCACACCTCACTAAATTACATAGGCAAGCTTTGAACTTACTCTGTAGCCCAGGCAGGACTTGAACCTGTGATACTCCTGCCTCAGCCTCCTGAATAGCTGGGATTATTACTGCCAATAGGTCTAGATTGGCCAGCATTCTAGCTATGGTTTCATTAGAAACTTCCAGCTGGAGTTGAATCTAGACTCCTTATCCTCGGGAACTGAGATAGTAAATGTTATTTCAGGCAGCTAAGTTTTGAAGCAATTTGTAAGTCCTACAACATTTTGACTTAGACAGTTTTAATATGTGTCTTTGAGCAAGGCTGGGGAGAAGGCTCAGTAAGTAAAGTAGTTTGCTGTACAAGCATGAAGAACCAAGTTCAGATCTCCAGCACCCACATGAAAGCTGGGTGTGGGGACACACACCTGTAATTCCAGTGCTGGATAGACAGACAGGAGGATTCTTAGGGCTGGCAGCCTACCAAGTCTGTGAGCTCCAGCCAGGTTCAGTGACAGAGGCGCAGAGCTGATGAAGACACTTGATGTTGAACTCCGGTCTGTACACGTGTGCGTGCATGTGCGTACACACACACACACACACACACACAAACACACACACAAAGTATCTTTGAGGGCTTGTCTGAGGACTGGACCGACATGAATTTAGGTGCAGTATTTGGTAGTGGACAGATTGCGATGGACGTCATTGCAGTCGTAAGTAGGTGGCCCGTGAAGTAATTAGATGTGGTTTAGTGAGTTTTGAAATGCAGAGTAAGTCATGAGTCCGTGGTGACCACACGTCAGGAGTTTGGAAATGTAAGAACAAGTAAGTGCCAGGCACAGTGGGAAAAGTCCTTCGGCCCAGCAGCTGTCCTCTGAAGAAGGACTTGTTTGAGCCAGTGTCGTTTGGTTGTTTTATGAATAACTAGAAGCCAAGGTGTGGGTTTCCCAGGGAGAATGCAGCTGCTTTCCTGGGCAGGAATAAAATAAGACCATGCTGTTGTGAGTAGGAGTCCGTTTGCGAGGGGTGTGTCCCTTCAGGAAATGGTGTGGGATGGCCCTGCCCCCTGGGGATATGAGAGCAGCACAGAAGAGAGTCAAGCACACAGATTTGTCCTTTCAACGGTCCCCCTTTGTCCTGCTTTCTGTTTGATGGGTTAAATCTCTGCACATGTTGCTCAAGTGTGTGGTCCAGAGGGGAGAAACACTGGCAGCGTCTGGATGGAAGGAAACTCTGAGTCCACTTACAGTTGGTGTGCTGGGAGGGGAACGGGGAGAGAGATGCCTGGGTGTGCTTCAAAGACTTGAGAAATCAGGCAAATAAATGACAGGGCCCGGAAACGGTGGCATTAGAGAAGGGTCCGAGAACATTAGGTGTGGGAGGATATGAAAACCTTGTCTGGGGCTGGAGAGATGGCTTAGCAGTTATGGCTCTTGCCAATGAAGCCTAAGGACCAATGTTTGATTCTCTAGATCCCACATAAGCCAGATGCACAAGGTGACACAAGCGCATAAGGTTGCTCATGGGTACAAGGTAGCACACGATTCTGGAGTTGAATTGCAGTGGCTGGAAGCTCTGGCTTACCAATTCTCTCTCTCTCATTAAAAAAAAATGCCTTGCCTCTTCCATCCTCGAATTGTCCGAGGATTTGAAGATGTCTGTTTGGCCAAGCCCTATTGGGGAGGCATAGGGAATGCAGAGTGCCGTCCTTAAGGGAAGTACTGAGCTCTTCATGTCTTTGGAACAAGAATGGAGACATTAGTAGGCTCTGGAAAATGGCCGGTGAGGTGGTGCAGGACAGTGTATACAGAGCAATCTTCTGAAGCAGTTAAATTTATAAACATGACCCTGAAACTTGAGTTCAGCATATGCCAAACCCAAAAGAAGAGTATGCTGTTTGGATTTGACCTGGTCCGCACAGACCTTTCTGATTGGTTTACATTCATTTGTTTCTCTAACCCCATGACCTTGTGTGAGAGAATTCCCACAGCTCTTACCATACTTGGTTTCTGAACCCCTGCCCTGTCTGCGGTTCTCCCAATCTGTCACAAAGTGTCCCTCACAGGCCCTCCTCAATGCCGCCTCCCATATCTGTCTCGGTCACTTTCAAGGCAGAATTGACTGCCTCTGCTGTGTACGCACACTTCCTGCAGCTAAATCTGGAAGAAGCCGGGGCCAGGGCAGGTAGAGAGCTCTGTGGCTCACTCAGACTCGTACAGACTCAGGGTTAATAATTGACTCTGCCTGGGTGCAGACAGCAGTAATGACCTTGACCAAACGCTGGTAGAAATGGGTGACAACCTGTTCTAGCATTTAACTAACAGGATAACAGCCCAGGAAGGACTTTTTGTTTTGAAGTGAACGCTGTCTCTGAGTTTATGCCTGACATTCATATACATCCAGTCTTGTTTGCATCTTGGCGGCAAGCCGGGAGGGTTTGCTCAACTGTGTCAGTGTTTGGGAGATGACAATGTCACACAAGGTCAGGGAGCCTGCATTCCATGGAACTGCTCACGGTGGCAGGACAGAGGCACAATGACCAAGATGCCCTGTAGGAGAGGTGGCAGAATAGCGTTTGGGGTTGGTAAGATGTGCCAGGAAATAAGGTTCCCTCATCCTCCCCTGCTATGATATGATGCTTTTACTTTAAACCAACCTACCTTCCTTCCTTCCTTCTTGCTTTTTTTTTTTTTTTTTTTTTTTTTTGATGGGGGCAGAGTCTCATATATCCCAAGTGCTGGGATTCCAGGTATGGAACAACCTTACGTGGTTTATAGGGTCCTAGGTATTGTACCAAGGGTGTTGTACATGCTAGGCAAGGACTCTACCAACTGAGCCAAATCCCCTGCTCATAAGACCCTCTGTCTCCTCCTCCCCTCCCTTCTTCCCTTCCTCCCTTCCTTCCTTCCTTCCTTCCTTCCTTCCTTCCTTCCTTCCTTCCTTCCTTCCTTCCTTCCTTCCTTCTTCTCTCCCTCCCTTCCTCTCTTTTCTTATTTCCCTTCCTTCCATATGTGTGGTATATGGCCATGTATGTGCCAATGCAGTGCAGTGGCAGGAGTGGAGTATTGGGTGTACAATTTCATGACTCTTCAGCCTGTTCTTATTTTATTTAATTTGGTCCTTCCTTCCTTCCTTCCTTCCTTCCTTCCTTCCTTCCTTCTTTTGTTTTTGTTTTTTGAGGTAGGGTCTCACTCGAGCTCAGGCTGACCTGGAACTCACTATATATAGTCCCAGGCTGGCCTCTAACCCAGCAATCCTCCTAACCTCTGCCTCCTGACAGCTGGGAGTGTGCCACCATGCCTGGTCAGTTCTTATTTTGAACTATTCCCTTCTTGATCCTGGAGCTTGCTGTGTCTGCCTTCCCTGCCCTGCAAACTCTGGTGAGTTTTGGGTCTCTGGTCCCCTATGGGACTAAGTTTACAAATGTGTGTGGCTATGCCCAACTGTTTAGATATGTCTTAGGGTTCATGGTGGAGTGGTCTCTCAGACCCTTATGCTTACACAGGAAGTGGTCTTAACCACTGACCAATCTCACCAGCCCTCAATCCATTATTTCTTTTTAAAAAAAATATTTATTTTTTTTATTTGACAGAGAGAGAGAATGAATGGGTGCACCAGGGCCTCCAGCCACTGCAAATGAACTCCAGACATGTGTGCTGCCTTGTGCATCTGGCTAATGTGGGTCCTGGGGAATCAAACCTGGGTCCTTTGGCTTTGCAGGCAAATGCCTTAACTGTTAAGCCATCCCTCCAGCCCTCGATCCATTGTTTCTTGAGCAGTTCTGAATCTTAACCTTGAGAAAGTTGAATTGGTCGCACTTCCTGCTGTCAAGTTAACAATGCGCTGCCCCTTTTGTTACCATAGATAGTGCTGGCATCCTTTCCTGACACAGAGTCAGCCCCAGGGCCACACTGCCCATGGTGTGGGTGGAAAGCTGGCCTTAAGATCCTGGTTGCTGCTGGGTAGGCTTGGACTGCCAAAAGACGCCTGATGATCTTTCCTAACAGGCGCTAGGTAGGCCGTAGTTCTACCTTCTTATCTCAGAAGCAGAGCACAGTTAGCTGTCTGTCAAGAGCTGCCAAGCAGTATAGAAATCTAGCAGCCCCTCTCCTTCCCCAGTTCTCCAAGAAGGGCCCTTCTGGATGCCTTCACCAAGAGACTGGCACGCTTACCCAGCCAACATATATACGTGCGCAATAAACACACATCTATTTTTGGAGAAGGTGGTTGGCCCAAGATGAGAGGGTGTTGAGGAAGGGAGTGGAAAAGAAAGCAAGCTGGAAAGAGGAGGGCAAGGAAAAGGAGGACAGGAGCTAGATGGGAGAAGGCTGGGGACTGAGCCGCAGAAATACCATCAGAAATGGGTAGAAGGAGCCCGGCATGGTGATGCACGCCTTTAATCCCAGCACTTGGGAGGCAGAGGTAGGAGGATCGCTGTGAGTTGGAGGCCACCGTGAGACTACATAATGAATTCCAGGTCTGCCTTGGCTAGAGCAAGACCCTACCTTGAATAAATGAACCCTCTGTACTGAGACGGGTCAACTCAGTGCTTCGTATTTCTGGGGTCTCTCTATCCATAGCACTGAAGGTGGGTGTGAGGACTTTGGGTGTTTTTATTTGTCTATGGAGAAAAGGACCTTGTTTCAATGTACTGAAGCATCTCGTCTGGCCTTTGGGTAGGAGTTTGAGGAGATGCCACTAGAAAGGCTTCTGAGAGCCAGATCCCACCCTTGAGAGCAAAACCAATGTTTGGAATTATTATTGTGGTGGTGGTGGTGGTGGTGGTGGTAGTGGTGGTAGTGGTAGTGGTGGCGGCGGCAAGCCCAACAGACTGGACTTTTTTTTTTATGAGAGAGAGTGCGTGCCTGCGAGAGAGAATTGGTGCTACAGAGCCTCCAGCCACTGTAATCGAGCTCCAGATGTTGAGCACCACTTTGTGCTCATGTGTGACCATGCACATGTGTCACCTTGTGCATCTGGCTTACATGGGACCTGGGGAGTCGAACATGGCTTCTTAGGCTTTGCAGGCAAGCATCTTAACCACTAAGCCATCTCTCCAGCCCGATGTTTATTATTATTTTTTTTAAATCATATGCTCTACGTAAGAATTTATACTCTTGTAAAGAGATGGTATGCTCTCGGTTTCTAACAAGATAATTGTAAAGTCGTACGCACTTGTTACAAAATGACATAGATTTGATGTCTTCTTCTGTCCCTCCCAAATGTAACACATTGAAAATGATAGGAAACAGCTCATGGTAGTGACATCAGTACAGTAACGACACAGAACACTTATATCTCCCCAAGGACTCCCCCATGCATCCTTTGTTCTTTTGAGACAGGGTCTCACTCTAGCCCAGACTGACCTGGAACTCACTGTGTAGTCTCTGCTGCCCTTGAACTCCCAGGGATCCCTCCCAAGTGCTGGGATTATAGGTGTAGCCACCATGCCTAGCTTCCATTGCCATCCTGTTATAGCTATGCCCCTTTGTTCCTGTCCCTTGTTTCCCCTTCATCCCATCTACAAACATGTTCTCCAGCCTTAAAATTTTATATTCAGTTCAGAGAGAGAGAGAGAGAGAGAGCGAGAGAGAGAGAGCGAGAGAGAGAGCGCAAGCTAGCAAGCATATGCCAGGGCCTCCTGCCACTGAAAACTGCAAACAAATTCCAGATGCATGCTCCACTTGGTGAATCTGGCTTTATGTGGGCACTGGGGAATTGAACCTGGACTATTAGGTTTTATAAGCCTTAATTTTTTTTTTCCTGTGATAAATGTCTAGGAGTACAATTACTGGGTTGAATGATAGTTTAAATACTTTCTCTCTTTCTCTTTTCTGCTTTCTTTCTCTCTCCTCTTTCTTTTTCTTTTGTTCTATTTTCTTCTCTTTTTTTTTCTCTTTCTCTTCTCTCTTCTTTTTCTCTTTTCTCCTTTCTTTCTCCCTCCCTTCCCTGCCTCTCTCCCTTCCCTGCCTCTCTCCCTTCCCTGCCTCTCTCCCTTCCCTGCCCCTCTCCCTTCCCTGCCCCTCTCCCTTCCCTGCCCCTCTCCCTTCCCTGCCCCTCTCCCTTCCCTGCCCCTCTCCCTTCCCTGCCTGCCCCTCTCCCTTCCCTGCCTGCCCCTCTCCCTTCCCTGCCTGCCCCTCTCCCTTCCCTGCCTGCCCCTCTCCCTTCCCTGCCTTCCTCTCTCTCTTCCCTGCCTTCCTCTCTCTCTTCCCTGCCTTCCTCTCTCTCTTCCCTGCCTTCCTCTCTCTCTTCCCTGCCTTCCTCTCTCTCTTCCCTGCCTTCCTCTCTCTCTTCCCTGCCTTCCTCTCTCTCCCCTTCTCTCTCTACCTCCTCTCCCTCCCTCCCTCCCTCCCTCCCTCCCTCCCTCCCTTCCTTCCTTCCTTCCTTCAGTATTCTTGAGGGATTAGGATTTAACCCAGGACCTCACACTCTGCTGCTATTCTATTTGTAATGGTCACCATAGAGCACTGGAAAATTCTCCCATCTCTGACTCCCACCTCACTGTCACCATGCTGGAGTTACAGAAACCTGCAATGGCTTCCACCTGGTGACATGGAGTCTGAGGATCTAACTTAGGTATTCAGGCTTGAGATGTGCATAATTTATATGACCCATCCCTTCAGCCGAGATCTGGCATTTTAAACAAACAAATCTGTTGGTGTTTTGTTTTGTTACATCTAAATGTTCATTTTTGGATGATGATAAATGATACTTAAAAATTTCAGTATCCATGTGTTCCCTGCCAACATATAGGAAATACAGTTGTATATCTTTATTTCATATTAGGACAATAGACTCCTTGGAATATTCTGCATAGTATTAGTATTGCAGATGGGGACTGCTGTGTTTCTTCCTTTCTCTTCTGTGTGTGTCTTCTGTCTGTCTTGCCTTATGACACATGCTAGCACTTCTAGTACTGTGCATATCACTGTGGTCAGAGCAGACTCTTGTTTGGTTTCAGTCTCCAGGAAAAGCATTTAATCTCTTCTGATGAGTATCATGTTAACTATAGATCATTTGTAGATATTCTTATCAAAATGAAGATGTTTTCCTCTGTAATTTTCTGGGAATCTTTTCTTCTTTTTAACTCAAATGAGTATCAGATTTTGTCAGATGCTTTCTCTGCATCTATATGATCATGTGATTCCCCCCCCACTCCTGATTTTAAAATACCAAGCCTGCCTAACATTCCTGAAATCAACTTTACTTGGTCATACTATATAATTTGTTTTTATAGATTATTGAGTTATATTTGCTAATATGAAAATTTTTGTTTCTGTCTGAGACATATTCATCTATACATCTTTTTTACTTTTGGGGAGGTACTATTGATTTGGTTTTTGATATCAGGTAATATTGGCTTTATTAAATGAACTGAGAAGTATTTACTCTGTAATCTAGAAGAGACGGTGTAGAGTTAGTGTCTGTTCTTTTCTTAAATGTTTAGTAAGGGCTGGAGAGATGCTTAGCAGTTAAGGTGTTTGCGTGTGAAGCCTAAGGACCCAGGTTCGATTCCCCAGTACCCATGTAAACCAGATGCACAGGTGGAGCACACATCTGGAGTTCTTTTGCAGTGGCCAGAGGCGCTGGCACACCCATCCTCTCTGTCTGCTTCTTTCTCTCTCTCTCTCTAAAAACTAAACTAAACTAAAATATCCAGTGAAACTGACCTGACAGTTTCTTTTTGGCGTATTTTAAAATTACAAATTAAATTTTAAAAATACGAATTAAATTTTCTTTCTACTTGTGGGATTATCCAGTTTATTTCATATTATGTGAATCATGGTAGTTTTTGCTGTGTAGAGATGGACCCACATGCCCTGAGTCCTCAAGCTCACGTGTGGAGTCCTCACTCTGCCCTCCTCTGCGCTCCAGTTGACTGTGGTGATACATAAATTTCACTCCTGATGTTAATAATTTATATTTCATCATTTTCCCACTGTTACCCTTGCCAGGCGGCTGCCAGTCATGTTGATGCTTTAGAGAATCACCTTTTTGTCCCACTGGCTTTCCTCCTATTGTTTCTGTTCTGTGCAATCTCACTGGCTTCTGCCCCTGCCTTTATTATTTCCTTCCTCCTGACTGCTCCCAGCCCTTATTTCTCATCCTTTCCAGGTTCAGTAGGTCAGAGCTGAGGTGACTAGATGCAGACATTTCCTCTTTTCTGATGAAAACGTTTTGTACTATACATCTTAATTTTCACTCATGTAAATGTATTTTTTTTTCTTGAAGCACCTCTTTGACCTATGGATTATTTAGAAGTATGCTATTTCTTAGCTTGGGATGTTATTCTGCCATTTTCTTAAAATATATGTTATGTGTGTTCATGTGTAAGGTTAAGTGCACACATCCATGTGGAGGCCAGAGGACAGCCTTGAGTGTTGTTCCTCAGGAATTATATCTACCTTTTTTTTTTTTTTTTTTTGGTGTTTTGAGGTAGGGTCTCACTCTAGTCCACGCTGACCTGGAATTCACTATATAGTTTCAGAGTGGCCTTGAACTCACGATGATCCTCTTACCTCTGCCTCCAGAGTGCTGGGATTCTTTTTTTAAAAACAAGTTTATTAACTTAAGAGAGAGACAGAACGGGAATGCGCATGGGCATGCCAGGGCTTCCTGCTGCTGCAGATCAACTCCAGATACATGCGCCTCTTGTGCATCTGCCTTTATGTGGGGATTCTGGAACTGAAACCAGGCTGTCAGGTTTTGTAAGCAAGCACCTTTAACTGCTGAGCCATCTCTCTAGTCCCTCTTTTTTTTTTTAATAAAAAAAAATTTTTTTGAGACATTGGTCTGGAGCTTGTCAGTTAGGCTAGGCGGGCTAGTGAGTGACAAGGACCCTCCTGTCTTTGCCCTCTAGGGTCTTGGAATTACAGTGTGTGCCACCATGCCTGGTTTTTTATGTGGCCTGAAAATCAAACTCACTCCTCATGCCCTCAAGGTCAGCAGTTTACCCACAGAACATCTCCCAGGCTCAGCATTGTCTTTATTTTGTTGATTTCTAGTTGGCTTCTATTTCAATCAGAGAATACACTCATGATGTCAATATTTTGTGTGTTTGTTGACGTTTCCCTTATGGCTTGGCATTTAGTTTATCATGGTGACTATTTCCTGGAATCTTGAAAAAAAATGCATGCTTTCTAGAAATATTTAAATATAGCGCATGCAGATCTGCTCCAGGAAGAGAAGTATCTTTCTCCACTTGGCAGTAGAAATATTGTTACTACTTGGACACATCATCCTTAACCATTCCCAGCCACAGTATAAAAATGGGATAAGAATAGATGGTTTGCAATTCAATTACATCTTCATGTTAAAAGTAGGTAGTTGAGGGGGCTGAAGGGGATGGCTTAGCAGTTAAGGTGCTTGCCTACAAAGCCAAAGGACCCAGGTTCGATTTCCCAGGACTCATGTGAGCCAGATGCACAAGGTGGTACATGCATCTGGAGCTCATTTGCAGTGGCTGGAGGCCCTGGAGTGCCCATTCATTCATTCTCTCTCTCTCTCTCTCTCTCTCTCTGTGTGTGTGTGTCTCTCAAATAAAAAAAAAGTTTTTTAATTAGGTAGTTGAGGGCTGGGGTGGGGGATGGCTCAGTCAGTAAAGTGCTTGCTGTGTAAGCATGAGGACCTGAGTTTAGACAGCATGCCTCTCACCCCAGGGCTTGTAAGGCAGAGACAGAGGATTCCTGGGGCAAGCTGGCTGGCTAGATTAGCTGAATCACTGAGCTCTGAGTTCAAGTGAGAAACCTTGTCTTAAGGTGGAAGAGAGTGATCAAGGAAGACACTCTGTGAACCTCTGGCCTCCATGCGTGTGCACACACACCTATGAACAAGCACACACACCACGTGCATACACATACAAAAAAGAGTAAGTGGGGCTGGCGAAAAGACTTAGTGGTTAAGGCGCTTGCCTGCAAAGCCTAAGGATCTAGGTTTGATTCCCCAGAACCCATGTAATCCAGATGCACATGGTGGTTCATGCATCTGGAGTTCATTTGCAGTGGCTAGAGACCCTGGTTCACCCATTCTCTCTTTCTCTCTCAAATGAAAATAAAATTCAAAAAAAGTGTTTGAGGATGTATGAAGTGTCACCATTCACCATTGAGTCTTGCTATTCAGATTATCATTTTGTACAGTTTTTGTCTTACAGTTGCTTTAGTTAAAAAAGATAGAAAAGGCTTGCTTGTTTCATTTTTGGTGTGTGTGTATGTATGTGCATGCGTATGTGTGTCCGTATACGTGCACATATAGATGCCGTGTGTCCTCTGCCACTCTCCTGCTTTGTTTCCGTGAGACAGTCTCTCGAGTCAGACTGGCCAACCAGCAAGCTCCAGCGATTCTCCTGTCTCTGCCTCCCTCAACACTAGGGTTACAGGCACGTGTGGCCACACCTGGCTTTTTTTACGTGAGTGCTAGGGATCAAGATTAAGTCCCCATGCTTACACACCACACAGTATTACTGCTGAGGCACCTCCCCAGCCCCAAAAGCTTACTTTAATAAACTGCCCTGTGCATGAACACATAAGGTAGAAAAATATAAGTACATGTCTGGAAAATACATTTTCCCTCCCTCCTAATGTGTCTAGAGGATTTTTCTAGATGAACATGGAAAGTGTCCCTGTGCCACTAAGAGCAGCAGCATGTCCACTGGACAATCATTCTAAAAGGTGCTTAGCCACCTGCTGGCTCCTTGCGTCCCTGTCACACTCTGCTCTCCTAGTGGTCTATCTTTCGCCCTGTAGCAAAAGCAAAGGTCTGACAAGGTAAGTCAGCCAACCATGCCAGAGCGAGGAGGGCCAGGAGTTCAGGCGCTCAGGCTCCCCTGAGCAGCTGAGTCAGGGGACTGGAAGGGGAAGTAAGGCTGCGTCAGATCCAGGGTCCGGGCTGACTCAGCTGGACTGAGGTGACCTTCTGGAATGAGCGGTCTTCCTGCTGCTCTGAGGCAGGGTCAGACTCCGCTGTGCTGGAGCCATGAGCAGGAACATTCCCAGGTCTTTGCTAATGTTCTCCACCTCTCCTGTTTTTAGATTACCTGACACAAACATGTAAAGCAACTTTGGGGCCCAGTGACTTCATATCTCTGAATGAAAATGGGAATGCTAGCACTGCAAAGAATTAGGGAGAAGGCAGTGAAGGGAAAAGAATGGGAGATGAATAGATAGATGATGAGTGGGAGGAAGGGGAGAGGGAGAGGATGGATGCTATACACATAAGATGGACCTTGGGTTCTTCTGCAAGAAACATACAGCTCTTATAAGCACCCTGGTGGATTCTGCCTCTCCAGAATACCCGTCCACTCTCCTGTCTCATTCCCCGCCACTGTAATCTTTTCACTGAAGTCTCTGCACATGATCATTTAAGTTTTTTTAATTTATTACTTATTTGAGAGAGAGAAAAGGGCACGGGGGTGGGAGGTGGCATGCCAGGACCTCTAGCCACTGCAAACAAACCCCAGACACATGTGCCACCTTGTACATCTGGCTTTACTTGGGTCCTGGGGAATTGAATGTGGGTCCTCTGGCTTTGCAGACAAGCACCTTAACTGCTAAGCCATCTCTCCAGCCCTGGTCATGGTTTAATTGTAGGGAATAAAAGAGAATGAAGGAATCTAGTGGGGTGTGTGTGTGTGTGTGTGTGTGTGTGTTTGAAGATATTATCAGTGTGGTCAGGCTGTGATGTTCGGAAGCATGCTATAAATACCTTTTAGGGGCTGGAGTGATGGCTCAGTGGTTAAGGCACTTGCCTGCAAAGCCTAATGACCAGGGTTCGATTCTGCAGTACCCATGTAAAACCAGATGCACAAAGTGGCATATGCATCTAGAGTTCGTTTGCAGCAGCTGGAGGCCCTGCCTTGCCCATTCTCTCTCTCTCTCTCTGCTTACAAATATATATAATTTTTTTAAAAAATACCTTCTAGGGCTGGAGAGATGGTTTAGTGGTTAAGGCATTTGCCTACGAAAACAAAGGCCCCAGATTAAATTCCCCAGGACCCATGTAAGCCAGAAGCACAAGGGGCACATGTGTCTGGAGTTTGTTTGCAGTAGCCCTGGTATGCCCATTCTCTTGTCTCTCTTATCCCTCTCTCTCTCTCTGTGTGCTTGCAAATAAATAAATAAAAATTCTAAAAAAGACCTCCTAGGCAGTGCAAGTATGTAATGAAGTGCACTAAGGGATGCAAGCATCCCACCCCACATAGCTCTGGGAACACAGCAAAGGGCCAGGAGCTCTCCATGGCCTTCATTGGAAACTCTGAGAAACAAAATAAGTATGTTAGTAACTGTCCTTATTGCTGAGACAAAATACTCAAAAGAATACTGATGTAAGGTAAAATCTAACAAAAGCTGAATAAAGTATGGGTTTGAGTTAAAAATCATATTTCAGCAATGGTCATGAATTATGACAGATGTACTGTATTCGTGTAAGACGTGGTAATTGGGAAACCTCAGCATAGGTTATACGGGGACTGTGTGTTGTTCTAGCAATTTTTCAAAATCATCTGAAATTACTCCAGAAGATAAACTTTAGTTAGAATAATCTGCTAAGTAAGTGGTTTATAAAAATATTTTTTAAAATTTATTTGTAAGCAGAGACAGAAGAAAGGCACAGATAATGGGTGCACCAGGGCCTCTAGCCACTGTAAATGAACTCCAGATGCATGTGCCACTTTGTGCATCTGGATTTACATGAGCACTGGGGACTCAAACCCAGGTCGTAAGGCTTTGCAGGCAAAGTGCCTTAACCACTGAGCCATCTCTCTGGCCCAGTTCTTTTTTTTTTTTTTTTTAGACACCCAGTTTGGTAGCTCTTCGGTGAGGCCATCCATGAGTGACTGTCCTTCAGTGGTGCCACTCATTTCCTCACGACACTATTTGTACCTCTGTCCTCTCACGCCCTTGCCTGCCTTGCATGACTGTGAGTTCCACGTTGTTTTTATGCACAGCCTCTGGCACAGGGCGGTGCTCACATTTGTTAAATGAGTTAATGAAGGGGTGAACATAAGAAGGCATGTTTTATGAACACTACAGGCACCACTTTTTGCTATTATGGCCCCATGGGGTCAAGTGCTTCCATTGTAGCTGAGAAGCAGATGGGACAGTGGTGTGCTGTGGTTTGTTTCCCAGACGTTCCTGTGCTGGGAGCTTTGTCTCCAGTCTCTCTCTCTCTCTCTCTCTCTCTCTCTCTCTCTCTCTCTCTCTCTCTCTCTCTCTCTCTCTCTGTGTGTGTGTGTGTGTGTGTGTGTATCCGTCCCAGTGCATGCAGAAGTCGGAGGTCTTCATCATCTACCTCCTTTGAGACAGGGTCTCACATTGTTCATTGTAACTTTCCATAGGCTAGCTGGCCCCTGCACTATCTGGCAGATTCCGCAGTCCCCACTTCCCTTCCTGCCCACAGGAGTGGCTGGTATTACAAGTACCGGTCACAGTGGCCAGTATCTTCTGTGGGTGCTGGGGATCCAACCTTGGGTCCTTCTGCTTACACCACAAGTACTTTACCCACAGAGCCATTTCCTAAGACTCTCTCTCCCTCAATCTAATGTTTTAAATGAATGAAACATAGCAGCTTGTTTTTAAAAATTATTTATTAGAGCGAGAGAAAGAGGCAGATAGAAAGAGGCAGACAGAAGATAGAGAATGGGCACGCCAGGGCCTTCAACCACTGCAAACAAACTCCAGGTGCCATCCTGTGCATCTGCCTTACGTGGGTCCTGGGGAATCAAAATTGGGTCCTTAGGCTTCACAGGCAAGTGCCTTAACCGCTAAGCCGTCTTTCCCGCCCTTAAAATTTTTTTTTTAATTTTATGTCATTTGTTTTGTGTATCATGTAATATTTCAAGGTGGCTGCTCCTGACCTGAAGGCAGTGGTGAGTAAAGAGCCCCCAGGACACTGAGCTTGGGGTCCCTGTGCTTCTCTGCCATCAACACATAGCTCCAAGGTAGCCTGAGGATGACCCCAGTCTAGCTGTATTGGAAGATTCTGGTGGGAGCCTTAATAAGTGGAATCTAGGAGATTGGATCCTAATGCTAATCTGGGAGGTGGGTTAGGTTTTACAGGCGTGGATTCCTTCCTGTGAGAGTGGGTTATTAGAGTGAGTGCAGTCTCTTTTAGTCTCTCTTCCCATGTGATCCTGTTCACGAGACCTTCTTCAGAAGCCAATACTTGCAGGGCTCTCTTGGATCAACACAACTATGAGCTAATGACCTGAATCCTTTACAGAGTACTCAGCCTCAGGTATTTTGCAGTGTAGTTGGCAGTGATAAAGTTCAATCATGCCATCCCTTGTTTTGAAAATATTAACAAGTCAAGATCCAAGGAACAGTAGATCCGTCAATGTCAGAACCAATGGTCTCTTGCTCCCTCCCTTCCTGACAGGGTTACTGGGGAAGGAGATCTGGGGTCATGCACAGATGTGAGGAGGCAGTTTCCTACTGATGAACGACAGGACTCTTGGTTCTGTTTTATTGGCTTGTTTTTCCCAACAGAAATATCTAGAAAGTGTGCTCATCAAGGCTATAAATGACCCAATGTAGACAGAGAGAGCTCAGGTACAAAGTGCCACACCCCAGATTCAAGATCTCACTGGGCAGAGTGAGGGATTAAAAAACATTTACATAATTAAACCGAACTGAGGCTGCTGATATCTACTGTTCCCCCCTTTTTTTTCTTTTCATTTTTAGGCATTAAGATTCCATGGCCTTGTAGGACTTTTGATTGACTGTAAGCTTCACTCTCTGACCAAAACATAGATATACTTGTATGCACAAGCAAGCATGCCGTCAGATTTTAGAAACCTCTCAAATACCATTTAGTGGCTTTAGTGAGATTACATGTTTTAAACTCTATGCTAGCCCTTCTTTCTTTCTTTCTATTTATTTATTTATTTATTTGACAGCGACAGACAAAGTGGCAGATAGAGAAATAGAGAGAATGGGCACGCCAGGGCCTTCAACCACTGCGAATGAACTCCAGATGCATGCGCCACCTTGTGCATCTGGCTAATGTGGGTCCTGGGTAATCAAGCCTCGAACCGGGGTCCTTAGGCTTCATAGGCAAGTGCTTAACCGCTAAGCCATCTCTCCAGACCCCTATGCTAGCCCTTCTTTTCACTGTGGTTATAATAGTGCTTGGAAACTTTCTGGGGGTATTAAACAGCTAGCAACTATTTATTGCGCTCCGCTTGTATGCATGACATCAATCCAGGCGCCAGAGCTAAGAAGAGGAGACCCAGGCTTCTCTCTCCTCAATGTGCATGGGAGAGGATGGAGTCATGTGCCCACAGCGCTTGGAGGATGAAATGAACTGTAATGTCTCTGACAGATGGGTAAACACTGCAAGTCACTTTTAAGATAAATCTCTAAGGCAAGGAACGGGGGCTCCAGTGCCCATCATTTTCACATGCCTGTGTTCTTGCCATTTCAAAACTGCACACTTGTAGGTTTATCTAGAGACATCTTGTTCTCGAGCCTTGGCCGTCCAATGAGCATTGGTAACTGGATAGCTTGTGAGTATGAAGGGAGGGCTGGGGAGGCTCCGTGCCACTCGCTGGAGGCCAAGCAGCCTGGTGTGGGATGGAAACACAGAGGTGTGGGACCCTCTCTCTTCTCGTCCCTGCTGTGGTTCTGTTGGAGTCCTGGGTGTGAGAGAACCCACCTCTGCCACGACCCTCGCGCTCTCTCTGTCCTCTCTCTATTCTCTCTGTTCTCTGCTGCACCTGGACTTGGCGTTCACCATCTTCCTTCTAATGAACTCCTCCTATGGCGATGATTAGAACAGAACATGTGAAGGCAGGGAGAAGGATGCATTTTATCGGGGGGGGGGCAGGGGGATCCTAATCCTACAAACTTTCTGTTCTTTCCTCTCCAGAGCTAAATGGCCGGGAGTCTTCATTTTAAGCTAATTGCAAACTGGTGTGTTGGATTCCTGACCGCCCGCCACTCTCCATGGTGCACAGTGCTCAGCTGGCCCCGTGTCCCGCAGATTTTGTCCAAGGGTGTTCCCTGGAAACTTGAGTTGTCTAGGCATGAGCTCAGAGCCTGGCGCGTTTGCCATCCCCTTGAATAGCTCCATGTGCTTCTTGTAAAATGCTAAAAGTGAAGCCAGGAAGTAGCGCTCTGCTCCTCCGCATGCCGTGGCGCTCTCTTGCTCCTTTCTTACGGACTTTTCGCCCATTTCTGGTGTGACAGGAGCAGTGAATGCAGTTGTCATCTCTTCATCCAACAACTGCTTGAAGGCAGGTCTTCCTCCTGTATTGTTCGCTTCCTATAATTTACATGGACCCCGTGGGGCCGTGTCCTGTAGCTTCTAGACGCAGTTTTTCCTGCTGTGCATCGGTGAAATCACGTGCACATGTCACCCAGGAACTGGCAGTCAGCGCTTGCCTGCATTATATGGTTCAGTAATCTTCTTGCTCTCACTGCGTTGTCACAGGCCTTCATTCTAGTGGGTGCTGGTGTCATTACCTGTGAGCTGCAGTGACTCCAAAGTCACTGCCCCCCCCCCCAAGACCTGGAGACCTCCACTCAGGACCTCCCTGTCCCTCTGTGTTGAGAATTCAAGCCTGATACTCGCTTGCTTCGTCAAAGTCAAACTTCTCGTAAAACCAGAACTTCTGGTTCTTAGCAGTGATGACTCTTAGAAACAACCCTACTTTTGCCCTTTTTACCCAGGCGGAGAAAGAAAGGAAGGAGGTGTCACCTCAGGGACACTGGGAAAATTTAAAAGCCACCCTATCCTTGGTAGGTTTTACATGTTGAGCACTGAATGAGGAAGGTGTTTCCAAACACCAAGAAGTGGCGCTGGACACTGGACGTGTCCACTTGCCTTGGGTCACGTTTACTGTGATTCAGATTATGACCAGCACAGTTCTCTGGAATGTGAATGACCTGCAATAAAGAAATCAGCTCCATTGTGACCTTAGTGGAGCTGGGTGAGGGAATGGGGAAGGCGTCTATTTTCACACACAAAAGCGTAACTTTGGGAGCACATGAAGCAAGTCATTGACAAGAAAAAAAAAAAAAATGAAAGCATGCTTCCAGAAGGGCAAGAATGCCTCAGCAATGCTGCTTGTGAAGTCAAAGCCGATAACCAGGACCTGTGGAATGGCCTTGTGAACTCTGCGGAGCAGAGATAAGATAACTGTGGGGGAGCAGAGGAGGCAAGCATGTCTTTGCTGGGAGAGTGTTCACAGGCTGATTCTAGAGAGCCCTTGGATAGGATCACAAAGGCCACAAGCATGTTAACCAAAAACAAACCCAAACAGCTTCCTCTTGTCTTTGTTGGGTCTTGAAACCCAAATGAGGCTCTTGCCAAGAAAGTCATTATCGACAGATTGCTATGCAGAACACATGGAGAGTTGTGCTTGGTTCGTGGGCCGGAGTGGTCTTCTCCATCCGAGTCTGTTCTGGAAGGGAATGGTGAAGGCCTTTAGGAAAGAAGCCGTTGGCCCATGACTACTCATCAGCACGGAACTGAACACTGTGGCATCATAGCCTGTCATGATGGATAAAAGGCAGGGGCTCAGGGGTCCAATAGACTCAGCTTGAACCCTGACATTATGACTTACGTTATGCCATTTAGGTCCTTTATCCATAAAATAATAGAGTAACAGAGCCCACTCCACAGGGCTGTGTGGGGGTGAGGTGGTGCATTCAACATGGTTGGCAACATGGAGCCTGGTACCCTGTAGGTGCCAACAGCTAGACGCCCTGAGGTCAGGGAGTAGGGGAGCAAGCCAGGAGGTCCTGCACAGCAGCTGCTGTGTTCTCCATGCTGTGCAGCTCAGACAGTAAGGGGGAGTCTCTGGATTCAGCAAATAGAGCAGAAGACTGCCCCCCCCCCCGAATAGATCCCGTGACCTCTGCTACCCCTTGAGTCCCATATCCCACTGTTTGCTGGCATGGGGTGGCTATGGCAATAGAAGGCTGGGAGAGATTTTCCTGGCAGGTACTGGCCCAGGGATCTCCTGGCAGGCCCCCATGGGTGCCTAGTGCATCTATCTGGTGACTTCAAACAAAGGGCACCAGTGACCGCATCGTCCAACAGGAAAGCATGTCTTTGGCAGGAGGCCTCTTTGTTTGCCGTGTGCAGGCGGAACTAGCTGTTTGTTTAGTGGAACAAAGAACAGGCCTAGTTGGGCTGGGGTGGGGGGCGCGGCTGGCGGGAGGCACGACGGGGCTTCTCAGTTAAAACACACTGTCAAGAGAAGCCGCTGGCATGCGTCTTCCTGTTTCAGATGGGGGAAACAAGAATGAAGACACACTCAGGAGCTTATACTTTGGTCCAGCAAACAAAAGCCCACAGAAAAGTGTCTCGAGCAACCTGACCTCTTCACTCTCAGCTGGTCAGGAACAGGAAAATGGTTAGGGACAGCTGTCGGGGTTAAAGAAGGGCTTACAGTTTGCAGAAGTGAGGCTGCTCCGCAGGTGTGGACACGCGGGTGGGCTGGGGATAGGGCTCGGCCCTGTAGAATCCTCTTGTGTTGTCTCTCTGTCTGTAAAAGGGTCCCATGTCATCCAAGCTGGCCTCACACTAGCTACATATTCAAGGTTGACCTTGAACTTTCAGCCCTCCTGCCTCTCCCTCTCAAGTCCTGGGAGGCGACGTGTGCACCACCACACCTGGTTTATGTGGCGTGGGGGACGAAACCCAGGGCTTCGTGCACGCTTGGCGAGCATGCTACCAAATGAGCTACAGCTGCAGTCCCCCCCGCGTGATGCTTTCAAGCTTCAGGACATAGCTGGCCGCGCGTGCATGCCAGGTGGTGAAGGTGAGAGTGAGTGTCCGGGCGCACAGGGGGATGGTGGCCGACAGCGTCCGTGTTATGAAGAAGTACAGCTAGACAGAAGGGCGTACAGGGTGCTTGAAAGAACAGCACAGGTGGCATTCTCCTATTCCTGTAGTGCGGGGTGCTGTCTCCCTGTGGATAGAATGCGGGGTGCCCTCTTGGTTGCACATGCTTTGTTTACGCTGATGGTTGCAGTAGTGTTTTTTGAGTATTTATCTGGGTCCATGCATTGAACTTAGAGCCTGAAGAGGGGTCTAAGGAGATGGCTCAGTGAGTAAAGTCCTTGGTGTGTTAGCATGAGGAGCTGATTTCAGAACCTCAGCACCCATGTAAAAGATGCGAATCTACCGCTGGAGGAGCACCAACAGGAGGATTCCCAGGAGTTGCTGGCTTGCTAATCTAGCCAAACCAATAAGCTCTGGGTTCAGTGAAAGATCTTGTCTCAAAATAAAATAATAAAATTAAAATTAAAGTGGAGAACTAAGGCAGACACCCAACATCAATTTCTGGACTACACACACACACACACACACACACAGTTCAACATAGACACAAAAAAACAATGTCTTGGGCTGGAGGGATGGCTTAGCGGTTAAGGTGTTTGCATGCAAAGACAAAGGACCCATGTTAGCCAGATGCACAAGGGACCGCATGTGTCTGGAGTTCATTTGCAGTGGCTGAAGGCCCTGGCACACCCAATCTCTCCCCCCACTCCTGCTTTCTCTGTCAAATAAGTAAATAAAAATAAAATATTAAAAAGTTGAATGAGCAAAACTGGACAGGTGCTCTCTGTTCTCAGAAAGATTTCAGCCCAGTGGGGAAAGACTATAAGGGGGGAAAATCATACAAGTGCATAAGATTAAAACCAGAAACCCCATTTCCAAGGAAAGGACATGCCCTCAACCCCTTGTGCAACCATAGTGGCTTCTGGTTTTACCTCATCAGTTTAAAATAACCCCGTTGTGGTGGTTTGATGCAGGTGTCCCCCATAAACTTAGGTGTTTTGAATGCTAGGTTCCCAGCTGATGGAGATTTGGGAATTAATGCCTCCTGGAGGGAATATATTGTTGGGGGGCGGGCTTATGGATGTTATAGCCAGTTTCCCCATGCCAGTGTTTGGCACACTCTCCTGTTGCTATGGTCCACCTTATGTTGGCCAGGGAGTGATGTCCACCCTCTGCTCATGGCGTCGTTTTCTCCTGCCATCATGGAGCTTCCCTTTGAGCCATTAGCCAAAATGTCTTTTTCCCAGAAGCTTCTCTTGGTTGGGTGATTTCTACCAGCAATGCGAACCTGGCTGCATCACCCGTCCAAGACACCTCTGGAGCCATCCTATCGATAAGACTTTTTGACTGAGATAGTTTCTGATGAGAGCCAGGAAAGGGAGAAAGTCTGTAAGCAGTTGTTAGTTGGCTGAGGTCTCACTTCTCTGCTTTGGAGAGGCTCCAGCCAGACTCTAGGGTGAGGGGTTCCCCTCACTTTTCATGTCTCCCCCAATTTTCCTTATCTTTCCATCTCTCCTTAGTCCTGTACTTTGAGCTAATCCATGCCATGGTGGACGTGTCATCCTGGATAGAACATTCTGGAAGACATTCTATAAGTGGGTTGGGTGGTAAGGTACTCGTCAGGGTCTAGTCACTGAGCACTTCAGAAGCCAGTATGTGGAGCCAAGCTCCAGGGAATGGGAATGGGGGAATGCCTCTCTCAAGTTGAGAAGGAAACAGTGTTCTTCTTCGTACTATCAGCAGAAAGCAAAGAGAAGCTCTTCCGTCTGTTTTTGGGGTTCTCGTAAGCAGACCCCAGGACTGTGGGTGGTATGGGAGAGAAGATATGTATGTTTAGGTGGGTGGCAGGCTCAGGGAGCAGGAGAGCTCCCACTGACTTGGAGGTAAGTCCACCAAGTTCTGGCCGTGGTTGAAATTTCCCCACGTGACAATGAACAAGCTTCCTTGTTCCAGGCCCCAGCTTGCTCATCTGAAAACTGTGGCTAAAACAAACACCCCCCTCCCTCGCCCCAGCAGCCCCAAACACACACACAAGCTAAAAACTGTAGCCATCACAGAGAGCCACGGATTCATTAACTGGGGCAATCATGTCTCAGGTTAAGCAAGACCTTGTGCCTCCCAGAGAACCACTCATTGTGTGAAGAAGTTGGATGGAAAAATGAAGCCTTTGGAAAAAAGAAAATGTGTGGCATGTTCAATTCACACATTCCTCTGGAATTTAGGCATCTTTTCTGAGGGGAAGGGCTGGTACAATGAGGCCCACTTCAGCTAAGGGAGACTGCTTAGCTGTGAGGGTAAACAGTGCCCTGATGAGGGAATGTGCTAATTGAAGAGCCAAATTTGTTTTTATGGGGGGCATTTGGAAGTTGAAAGCATTTTCTCATAGAGAAAACACACACATAGACATCTCAAGCCCACTTTCACTTAGGTGGGGGAAGGAGGATCAGGGGTTCAAAGCCAGCCTTGGCTCCATGAGACCTTGTCTCAAAAAATAAACAGCAGGGTTAGAGAAATGGCTTAGCTGTTAAGGCACTTGCCTGCAAAGCCTAACGACCAGGGTTCAATTTCCAACACAGTATGGTCAAGGGGCTATGTGTGCTTGGTGAAGACCAGGGACCCACACACTTAAAATTTTCTATTAAGCTATTAGTTCACTGATTCTGGACTGTGTACAGTGTGCCAGGAGCTAGGTTCTGGGCTGTGCGTACAGTGTGCTAGGAGCTAGGTTCTGGGCTGTGCGTACCGTGTGCCAGGAGCTAGGTTCTGGGCTGTGCGTACCGTGTGCCAGGAGCTAGGTTCTGGGCTGTGCGTACAGTCCAGGCTGGGTGTCAGTTAAGTACAAGCCCTGTCCAGAAGGACTTGCTGTCTGGTTCCTATCCTGCTGGCTCTTCGGTCAGGCCACGTGAGTTTGCCTCTTGGCACCTTTGCTAACCAGCTTAGTGACTGTTTAAACATGTGACTTAACCTCTCAGAGTCTGTTTCTATACTTAAAAGCAAAGGCTGGGGAGATAGCTTAGTTGATAAAGTGCCTGTCGTTGTAAGCATGAGGACCTGAGTTTGAATCCCCAGTGTCCGTGTAAAGGCAGGCATTGTGGCACGTCCTCTGTGATGCCAGCACTGGAGGGGCAGAGACGGGGGGGGTCCCTGGGGTTTGCTGAATCAGTGAGCTCTCGCTTCAGGGAGGGACCCTGTCTCAAAAACTAAGGTGGAGAGCAATTGAGGAAGACACTGATGTCAACCTCTGTCCTCCACACGCATGCACACACATACACATGTGCCCTCACACCTGAATACACATACACACATATGCACGCACACACATACAAAAAGAGGCAAGACTAACAATGAGGAGACAGGGGCAGAGATTAAGGGCGGGGAGAAGTGTATCAGAGTTTAGGAAAGAGGTTGTCTTGCAGTCTCTGAGAGTCTAGCATAGTTTACCTGAAAAGAGGTTGGCATTGGGATGAGAGATGACCTCCAGGTACTGAGAAGTGTCCGGGATGAGGTGGGGTGGGGGAGACACAGCTGGACAGATGTCGGAGGGCTGGGAGCTGGGAGAGGACAAGTCCTGGCATTAAAGGGAAGGGCATGGGTAAGGGCCTCAGAGATGCTGTCGCCACGGCTCCTGCAGCATTGCTCCAAGGAAGGAGGGCGTTGTGTGGACTTCAGTTTAAGCTCCAGGTTTTCCGTTGGCCTTGCACACACCTGTGAGGAGTATTTGGATCCATTCATGGACCAGGAGATTGTCCTGCAAGATGAGGGTTAGTTGTCACCCAGGGCAGGTCGGGTTCTTCCAGGGAGATTTGATTTGGGTCCTGTGCTGTTTTGTTGTTTGTTTTGTTTTTGGTACTGGTACTGGGAATTGAACCCAAGGCCTTATGCATGCTAGGCAAGCACTCTACCACTGAGCTATATCTGTAGCTCGGACTCTCCTTGAACTTGTGATCCTGCTGCCTCAGCCTCCCAAATAGCTGGGGATTATAGATCCACAGGCTTGAGCCCTTCTAGGTGCCACGGAGCAGAGAGGGAGAAAGGTCCGTGGGAAGTTCAGCCTGAAGGAGATGAGGTAGGGTGGTGTGAGAGGGTCTGAGCATGGGCTCGAGATGTCTGAAAGGCGGTCTGCAGCGTGCCTCCTGGTGTCCAGCAGCGCAGCAGAAATGCCAATGTTGGCTCGGTATGGAGGATTTCAGTGGCTGAGGGAATCAGGAACTGAGAAAGCTGCTTCTGAGAGGTGTGTGTGTCTCCAGTCCCCAGAAGCAGAGACCAGCTGATTGTTCATCTGTCAGAGATGGAGTGGAGGTGTGCCCTAAAAATCCCAGCTGGGCTTTGAAGCTGAGAAATTTGGTGTCCCAAGTAACACTGACATTGACTTTGAGTGAGAGGAGTGAGTGGATCTCCAGGGCCAGATTAGCTTGTCCAGGTCAGAGAGAGGAAATAATTTTACTTTTCAATTTTTTTGTCAATTTTTTAAATTAACACTTCCATGATTATAAAAAATATTCCATGGTAATGCCCTCCTCCCCCCACTTTCCCCTTTGAAACTCCATTCTCCATCATATCCCCCCCCCCATCAGTCTCTCTTTTATTTTGATAATTTTTTATCGTCCACGCCAGCGAGATCTTCGTCACAGAAATGGCCGTGACCTTGAGACCATCAGACCGGTGTTCACGAGCCCCTTCGGGATGTGAGTCCTTCCATTTCCCTTGGGAGCCTGTTTAACTTTCTTGGGGGGCTTGCCAGTCTTCAAGCAATGCTCTGTAGCTTGTTTGGCTCCAGTATTCAGCCAGTGTGCTTAATGGTGGCAGTTAAGTCCTTGTCTAGATCTCCTTCTCTGACCTTTGATGGTTGGAGAGGCTGTGCTTGCCTCCAGATCATCCCACAGGCTACCTTGGGACCAGGACAAATGCTACCACTCCATCTCCAGTGTTCCTCCTTTGAGGAGTGCGGACCCTCGGGAGGCCTCATGACAGTGACCACGGCTCATTTACGTCACTACCTCAGGACGCAGTTTAAAATGTTCTTACTGTTTGATCAGGGATTTTATAGCAAAGGACAGATTTTTCTAGGTGTTTGGTCTCTTTTTCCTCAGACCCTACTGTAGTGTAATAATTGTCAAAGCCAGGACTAGGAGGGGCGGCAGGCTCCCTGGATCCCCAAGGGTTAGTACAAGCTTGGCAAAGGACTTCCCCCAAGTCTTGCAGAACTGGCTCCAGGGATAAGCCGGGCCTCTAAATAACAAGAAGGCTTCTCACGCAGTGGCTCACCTGGGCTGCTGTGGGGACTTTTGAGGTCAGGCTGGGGCACAGGGCACCCAAGGTCAGAGTTCCTAGGCAGAAATAGCACACATGGTTCAGGGATGTGGCTTGGGGCACAGGGCAGAGGACTCCTGTCAGATGGGCCTGGAGGGCATCTGGAGCTCTAGGCAGAGGCCAGTCTCAACCTTGCCCTCCATGCCTCATCACTTCTGGGGGGTTCCAGGTCTGCTCCGGCCAGGCTGAACAAAGGTCTTGAGTAGAGGGTGGGGTATTCATACTTACTGAGGGCTCAAGTACAGGGGTGGGGTATTCACGCTTACTGAGGGCTGCAGTGGAGGGGTGGGGTATTCATGCTTACTGAAAAATTGTACCACCTGTGCTGGGAGGTGGCAGAGTTGGGATTTGAACCAGAGCCTGACTCAGAGTCCCTGCTCTTGTTAGGGTCACAGCTTGGGCCCTGATAAGCTATGCTCAGCCACACGTCTTCATTAAGCCAAAGAAAGAAGCAAGCAATGGTGCAAAGTTGAAAAGGAGAATTACTCAGTTTGGCCTCGCTGGGAAGAAGAACAAAGAGGTCTAGTGACCTTCCAAGTCCATCCTTGGGGTCCTTCATGAGACTGAGGTTTAAATAGAGGGCGAGAGGTTCACATGCATTCGAAGTAGTCCTGCTCATCGCTGACCCATCGCTGCTCGGCTGCAGTGTCTCCTGCAGTGTGTTCGGATTGTCAGGGCTCTTCCTGGGGGGCACGTTCCTCCTCTGGCCGGTACCAGGCTTCAGCTTCTTCCGGCAGGAGGTTCCCAGAGCTGCTCTAATTTCCTGAGCTCCACTGCTTCAATGGTTGCCAAAGGCAAGGGCACGAACATCTCTGGAACCTGCCGGGATGGTGACATTCTTTCCTTATTACAATCCCAGTGACTCTTGGGGACGAAGCTCATAGTGTACTTGGGGTTTTGTTATTTGTGGACTTGAGGTAGACCAGCTGAGCCTGCAAAAGGAGGTCTTTCCACGTGGTAAGTAGAGCATGCTGTAGGGATCAATGGCCCCATGCCTCAGTGGTTTAAACAAAAAAGCAAAGCTTCTTGCTCATGCTACATTCCAGTGTGGGTCATGGTGGATGGGTCAGACTCCTTTGCTCATCAGAGTTCTGGGATACTCAGGAGTCCGATTTCCTCTGCAGAGGGACACACTGGGCAGGCTCATCGAGTGTCTAGACCTGGGTGACTCTTCTCAGATCCTATGGGGCCAAAGCTAGTGACATGGCCACACGTGCCTTTAGGAAGCCAGAGGGGAGAAGAACTGCAGCTCTTTGGAGGAATGGCACATCCCCAGGAGCCTCTCTGGCCAGCACCCACAGTGGCTCCTTTCTGGAGGGTAAGCCTGGGTTACCTGGCCTGGAAAAATCTTAACAACATCCATTCTTGAGTGACCCTGGATGCAACTGAACTCCGTGCGTCACCCTTCTGCCTCTTTCCCAGTTGGGGGGGGGGGCTGCGGGAAGAAGGCCACATTTTGTTTCCCATTCAGAAAAGGAGGTACTGGGTGGGGTTTATGCCACAGCCTGGCTGAGAAAGAATTGTTGAAGTGGACAGAATCCAGAGAGGCACCACGCCTCCTTCACAGCCCCTGTGTAAAAGGAAGTCTGTGATTTATGCTCTGTAGCTTTGGGTGTGCATCCTAATCCCTTCCTGGTCATGGCTTGCTGTTGACATAGTGACCAGTGCGCTGACATTTGGCACTGTTACCTCTCATTTGTCTTCATGTGTGCAGTGACTAGATCTGTAAATGCCACTTCTGTTTTTAAGAAAGCCAAACTGTGGTTCAGAGGAATTGTTATGTGGACAAAACCTCAGAGTGACATGTGACCACACTTGGGATCAGGACAGTCCTGTTGCTGGCCCTGGTTTCCCAGCTGGTCAGTGGGAGCTGGGTGCTGGGCCCCCTCCCCTGCCCCCAGGCTATCCAGTCAGGAGGGGCCCGAGCTGCTCTCCGTCAGTCCCAGGGAACAGCCCCTCTAAAGAAGGAAATAAATGAAGGCCGCCTTGTCATCACGCACCTGGGGGTTTGCAGGAATTGGTCTCCGAGCGTGCCAAGAGCAATGGCCCAGTCCTTTACTTTCCCCTGTCCTAGAGCACATTGCCCTTGTAGTCACAGAGCTAGAGGGACAAAGGGACAAGCTGGTAGCTCTTAAACGGCAATTTGTTCCAGTTTGAAGGTATAGAGAAGCCCTTGTGGGGATGGCCATTGCACTGAGAGTTCTCGGCAGAAGTGTTCTCAGGATTTAAAGCATCGTGATTTAAGCTGGACATGGTGGTCACACCTGTAATCTGAACCAATCCCTCAGGAGGCTGAGGTGGGAGACTTGCTGGAGTTCAAGGCTAGCCTGGACTACAGAGTGAGATCCAGGTCAGCCAGGGCTGAGGGAGACTTTGCCTCCAAAAGTAGCATGATTTCTGCCACCTGGGGTTAATCTTGTTATAGGTTTTGAGAGCGATGGGATCTTTCTCGGCCCAGTTGGGCTGGACTCAAGTGGCTAAGGTTCTCCAGTTCTTGTCACATGCCAAAGAAAAGTTAAGTGATGCAGACAAGTTGGTGAGGAGGGCAAAAGTAGGCTTTATTAAGGAAAGTATAGAAAAAGAGGGTCCCAAGAGAATGGAAGGTTCCCCAAAAGGAAGAGGGGGGAGAGGGGGTGCTGGATCAGGGACTAGGAGCTGAAAATATAAAGGTGGTGGAGTACCAAAGTGTAGGGTAATCATGATTAGAATTCCTAACAGCAACTAGAGGAGAGAAAGAGAGAAAAAAAGGAAAAGTTTTCCTTTTTGAGTTAGAACCCAGAAAAGCAGGCAGGGAGCCGGGCATGGTGGTGCATACCTTTGATCCCAGTACTCGGGAGGCAGAGGTAGGAGGATCACCATGAGTTCAAGGCCACCCTGAGACTACATAGTGGATTCCAGGTCAGCCTGGGCTAAAATGAGACCCTACCTCAAAACTCCCCCCCCCAAAAAAAAAGAAAGAAAAGCAGGTAGGTGAGGGTCTGCGAGCAACTGCACTGAGTGAGGGGCTGCTTGGTGGTCTAAGACATGAGCTCATTAAGGGGATAACTCCTCTCGTCTCCTCAGCCTGTCTGTAGGTGAGGGGTGGTCTTGAGCAGATGAATGATTAACAGGTTCTCAGGACCACAGGACTCTACCTTTGGTGGGGAGGAAGTGTCTCTTCCCTTTCTAATGTTACCAGGGAAACAGGAAGAGGAGTTCTTTCTCCAGTGACCTTTAAGCTTAATGTCTACCTGGCCACAACATCCTCCCATCAAGAATTAAGATCTTAAAATCATCTAGGAGATGGGCCATAACTCTGTCTCGCGTCTTCAGGCTAAAGCAGGCCATGGGGGGCATTCTCAGACTACATCTTGTGAGATATCCACTCTCATCCTGTCAGTCGGCCATGTGGTCTGTCTGTGACCAAGCTAATCTTAACTGGGAGGCTGGCTCTTGCTTGATTTTCCTGCCTCCACCCCTGGTTTTTTCCTGAATACGCAGAGTTCAGGAGCCTGGCATTGTCTGGGAGGAGGCCCTCCTGCAGCTCCTTGCAGGCGCACGGGGATGGTGGATTCTATAAACAGAGCTCTCGCATGCTGGTCACAGGATTAGGTTAGACCTCAGCCCTTGTGGCAGAGGCAATGGTGTCTAATAAATACAATGTGAGGCTTTTAATGTCCTGGAAACAGTGAGAGAATGCAGGGAAACTTGGGAACATTCTGTAAGAATATTTTTTCAAAGGAGTGATATCATGAACCCAAATCTAGAGCTGGGGAGAACGCTCAGGCAGTAATGCGCTTGCCTCACAAGTATAATGACCAAAGTTCAATCCCTAGAATCCACATTGGGAAAAAAAAAAAAAAGCCAGGCATGGTGGAGTGTGCCTGTAATCTCAGGGTGAGGGAGGTGAGAAACAGGAGCATCCCTGGGGCTTGCTGGTCACTTAGCCTTCTCCATGAGCTCCAGGCCAGCGAGAGACCCTGTCTCCAGAACCTGAGGAACACCACCCACGGTTGTCTTTGGTCTCTGCAGCTCCCTAGTTATGTGCACACACGGGAAGTGCACAGCCTCACACAGCACTAAATCTGCAGTGTACATGAGAGGGTGTTGTTCAAGGCCGTGTTTTGGAGGAGCCTTGTTCTGTAGTCTGGAGAGGTGACTGGGGGGGGATCCCCTTCCCCCCTCTTCTGGCTGACTGGAAACTTCCCCTGAAGGTTATCGTCCTTGCAGAGGGTCTTACAGAGGCCTCTGGCTGAGAGTTGGTTTAGTCCCAGTTGTGTGACTCTGGGATCCCTGGCCTCAGTATGTAGCTGTCATCAGCTGAGGTCTCGCTGTGTGCCTGAGCCAGTACCAAATGCTCTGGGTAGTAGTGGCTCAGTTCATGTTTAGGGGGGTGGGCAAGGCCAGTTCATGTCTGCTCACTCCAAGCGTCCCCCACACCCCTTTTGTTTTCATTCACAAAACACAAAAGTCACCATTTTAACAGATCTAAAGCCTATGGCTCAGAGGTTTTTAATCTGTTCAGAGTTTAAGCAACTATATCACTGGTTCATTCCAGAACATTCCCATCATTCCAAAATGAAGCCCTTCTCTTCCAAGTTCCACCTGCCTGCTAGCTGTTGTCAGTCGCTAGTCAGCTTTGTGTGTCTGTGGATTTGCCGACCCTTGGAGGTTTGATATAAACAGAATGGTATGTCTAGGCGTGAACTTCCGATCGTGTTGCCTTTGGGAGATCACTATTTCCCTAGCTCCGTGCATAGTGCTTGCATCACGGTGCCTCATTCCATGGTGAGTGTCTCCGTTGGTTCATTGCGTGGCTCACATGAGACCTGTGTCCACGCATTCTGTGAGCAAGCGTGGGATCTTATTGAGATAGCTTTTAATGGACCATTCAGAGAACGAATCTGGCTGGTTTCTTAACCACTTAAAGTGAAGCGCATCAACTCACTTCACAAGGACACTGTCAGGGAAACCAATTTGCATGCGTGCGTGCGTGCGTGCTTGTGTGCGTGTGTTGGGTCATGTGGTTCCTAATGTTCTCACCTGTGGGGGGGGGGGTTTGCTCCCTAAGGTGGCCAGAGCAGAATGTCAGATGTCTGGCTCCGTCACTACTGCTCTTTGTGCCGGCGTCTCCTTACTGATTCTGTAGCTTGTGCGGCCCTGCTTCCTTTGCAGCATTTATTACCATCTTAAGAGCCATGCCAGCCGGGCGTGGTGGTGCATGCCTTTAATCCCAGCACTCCCAGAGGCTGGGGTGGGAGGATCACAGTGAGTTTGAAGACAGCTTGGCCTAGAGTGAGAGCAAGAAACAAAAACAATGCAAAAACCATAGCCACAAGCATGAAGGATTTGCCCAGGACACTGCAAAGTGGGGTCCACAGATCAGCCGAAGCACAGGGAGATAGCTCTCATGGGGTCGCCTGAGGCTTGTTAGAAATGCAGCCGCCAGTCCTGCTGCAGGCTTTGTGGAGAGTGAACGTCGTCCTGAGCTCCCCAGGTGAAGCCCGTGCTCGTGAGAATTCACAAAGCCACAGCATAGAGCACCCTATGCCAGTCAGATCCACCGAGGTCTAGGAGAAGGGGTGAGGGACTCCTTCTGACCATGGTGTGTGCTGTTTCTAGACCAGAGAGCTTACTGGGTCACTGGGGTCAGCGGGAGAGGGGCTCCAAAGACAACATAAGGGATATAGTTTCCTGTGCCTTACAGTGAGGGAGACACTTATTATTTGTGATCTGGGTTGTCACTGGCCAGACAGTGAACCCGCAGCCTTGATGCAAAAAGCTTTCTAGCAGGTAAGCCAATCTGGGGGACACTTCGGGTACCCCTCAGCTGAGATCCTGCAGCCACAACACACTGGGGCGTGGAGTGGCCAGTGAGTGGAACAGATGAGCCAACATGGCCTTGCAGTCTCCACGCCTCAGCTGTTTTCCCTCATTCAGCAGAAACGGCAGACAGGGAGGAGACACAGGCCAGCAGTGGCAGAGGCCTGGCTAGTGAGAACAGCCTGAGATGTGTGTGAGTTGGGTGGCGCTGCGGCAAGCTAGGGAGTTGTCCCAGGTGTCAGGCCTGTGCCCTGCAAGGAAAGGGAGGTCAGCCCCTTACCAAGCAAGACACCACCACGGCCATCGGCACTGCTATTTCTTTTTTAAATTTGTTTATTTTTTATTTATTTGAGAGCAACAGAGAAAGAGGCAGAGAGAGAGAGAGAGAGAGAGAGAGAAAATGAATGAGAATGGGGGCATCAGGGCCTCCAGCCACCGTAAATGAACTGCAGATGCATGCGCCACCTTGTGCATCTGGCTTACGTGTGTCCTGGGTATCGAGCCTTTAACTGGGGTCCTTAGGCTTCAAAGACAAGTGCTTAACCACTAAGCCATCCCTCCAGCCTGGCACTGTTATTTGAGGGCTGCTGACAGGAATAAAAATGTTCTTTGGTTTCAGGGGTCAGCTTGGACATTTCTAAACGTGGGCATTAACTTGTGAAAGTATGCCAGCTTGCCAGCAACTCATTTCTGTGGTACTGGCAAAAACCGGGATGTTGTATTTCTTTTATATTTTTCGTTTTTTGAAGAAGGGTTTCACTCTAGCCCAGGCTGACTTGGAATGCACTATGTAGTCTTAGGCTGGCATCGAACTCACAGCAGTCCTCCTACCTCTGCCTCCTGAGTGCTGGGATTAAAGGTGTATATCACCACATCTGGCTTTAAGTTTTAAAAAAATATATTTATTTGTAAGCAGAGAGAGGAGAGAATGAGAACTGACGCTCCAGGGCCTCCAGCCACTGCAAACGAACTCCAGACGCATGTGCCACCTTGTGCATCTGGTTTATGTGGGCCCTGGGGAATCTAACCTGGGTCCTTAGGCTTCACAGGCAAGCACCTTAACTGCTAAGCATCTCTCTGGCTTTGATTTTTTTTTTTTTTTGTTGTTGTTGTTATTTTTTTGTCATTTTTATTTATTTGAGAGTGACAGAGAAAGAGGCAGATAGAGAGAGAGAAAGAGAGAGAGAGAGAATGGGCGCGCTGGGGCCTCAGCCACTGTAAATGAACTCCAGATGCGTGTGCCCCCTTGTGCATCTGGCTAACGTGGGTCCTGGGGAATCGAGCTTCAAACCGGGGTCCTTAGGCTTCACAGGCAAGTGTTTAACCGCTAAGCCATCTCTCCAGCCCTATTGTTGTTTTTTTGAGGTAGGGTCTCACTCTAGCCCAGGATGATCTGAAATTCACTATGTAGTCTCAGGGCTGCCTCGAACCTCTGCCTCCTGAGTGCTGGGATTAAAGTTGTGCGCCACCACACCTGGCTTCCCGGCTTTACTTTTATAAAAATATTTTTGTTTATTTGCAAGGAGAGAGAGAATGTATGCATGTATGGGCACCCCAGGGTCTCTTGCCACTCACTGCAAATGAACTTGAGATGCATGCGCCACTTTGTGCACCTGGCTTTACATGGGTACTTTACATGGGAACTGAACCAAAGCTATCAGGCTTTGCAAGCAAGTGCCTTTAACTGCTGAGCCATCTTTCCAGCCTGATTTTGTTTTTTTGTGTGTGTGTGTGTCATGGAATTGCATATTCCTCTACCCCTCCTTTAAATTAGCAATATGAGCACATGTGGTTAAAAGTCAAGTATTTTCTTATTTATTTTGTGCATACACACACAAGCACGCACGCACGCACGCACGCATGCGCATACCTTTGCTGCACCACATATGCTCGCTGGCAGTGACTGGTCTTTTGAGCCTGAGTGCCCTGTTGTTCATTCTTTTTTTGTTTGGTTTGTCGAGGTAGGCTCTCACTCTAGCTCAGGCTGACCTGGAATTCACTATGTAGTCTTAGGGTGGCCTTGAACTCACGGTGAGCCGCCTACCTCTGCCTCCCGAGTGCTGGGATTAAAGGTGTGTGCCACCACGCCCAGCTTGCTCATTCTTCTGGAGCTTGTGGGGCTCCAAAGATTCTCAGGTCTCTGCTCCCCTGTGGAACTGGGGTTGCAGGCACACATGGCCACGCCCAGCTGCTCTATGTGGGATGTGGTGATTTGAACTCCAGTGGTCTCAGGCCCCCTCAGACCCTCACACTTGCCCAGGAAGTGCTCTTTACCACTGAACCATCTCTCCAGCCTCAAAGTCAAGTACGAAGCTTAGCAATTCAGCACCTTAAGCTGTTCTGTTTCCCCATCAGAGAATTTTATTCTCGGTTGCTATCAGTTTACCAGACCAATCCTAATTGGATAGGGGGCCTACATTTTTCCCCCTAAGTTTTAAAATTAGCATATATTAACCAATACATAATAGGCTTCATTATGTTTTCCTACATGTATGTAACATACTAAGATCATACACACCCCATTACCTAGTTTTTAAAATATTTTATGGGCTGGAGAGATGGCTTAGCGGTTAGGCGCTTGCCTGTGAAGCCTAAGGACCCCAGTTGGAGGCTCGATTCCCCAGGACCCATGTTAGCCAGATGCACAAGGAGGCACACGCATCTGGAGTTTGTTTGCAGTGGCTGGAGGCCCTGATGCACCCATTCTCTCTCTATCTGTCTCTTTCTCTCTGTGTCTGTCTCTCTCAAATAAATAAATAAACAAACAAACAAACAAATAAATAAATATTTGACAGAGAAAGGGCAGGGGGGGAGAGAGAGAGAGAGAGAGGGAATATGAATGGGCACACCAGGGCCTCCAGCCACTGCAAACGAACTCCAGACGCATGCATCCCCCTTGTGCATCTGGCTAACATGGGTCCTAGGGAATGGAACCTGGGTCCTTTGGCTTTGCAGGCAAATGTTTTAACCGCTTAGCTATCCCTCCAGCCCCAGGGTCTAAAGTTTTGATGAATGGGCCAACTGAGACACCTGATTTGTCCTTAAATAAGATGAGGGAGTGACGGCTGTGAGGGGCCAGCAGCAGTGGAGGCCCCAGGAAGCGGCACAGCTTGGATAGGAAGTGGCGGACTCCAGAGTCCTTGCTCTCTCCTGCCCTGTCACACAGGCATGCCTCCAAGCAAGAGCGGGAATTCCGTCCTGCAGGTGTCTCCTGTCTGTGTCACTCAAGCCGGCAGAGGTGCTGGTAGTTGGGGAAGAGGAGTGCTTGGCCAAAAAAATCACCAGGTTACTTACCCTTACCCTAAATACCAAGCAAGAGACACAGTGCAGAATGAAAAATGTCTGGTGGGAAAGGAAGGCTTACTTACGTGCGCTTGCAACGGGGAAACCTGAACCTTGCGTGCTGTTTTCTTGTAGCCCCCAGACTTACTCCCATCATCCTACTGTGAACTTCACCTTAGTGTGACGTGGGTGGGAAAGCTGGAGGGCCACTCATGCAATTTCAAGTGCTGGGCCGGCTGGGCCTCTCCCACTCTGCCGGCTGAGCCTGGTGGAAAGGAATTGCTTAACTGTAGACCGGCGTGGGAGAGCTGGCCGCTCTGTGTTTGTACAGCTGCCGTGGGGCTCGGCCTGTGCTGTCTTCATGGCCCAAGAGGGCCTGTGAATGGGCAGGGGGAGCTTGACTGAGGAAGTACATTGACCTTTAATGGCCACAGGTACCTGGAAGACAATCTTTTATTTAAAAAAAAAAGTGCAGTTACTTAAAAATTGTTAATACATGTTGAATTTTTCCAGTTCAACATTCAAAACTTGTGGGCTGGGGAGATGGTTCTAGAGGTAAAAGTGCTTGCCATGCAAGCATAAGGACGTAAGTTTGGATCCCCAGCACACACGAGGCAGTGCACACCTGCAATCCCAGAACCGGGGGGGGGGGGGATGGGGACGGGGACAGGAGGGTCCCTGGGGCTTGCTGGCTATTGAATAGAGCTGAATTTGTGAACTTTAGGCTCAGTTAGAGACCTTGTCTCAACACAATAAGGTGGAGAGAGATTGAGGAGGATTTCTGACACCCACTTCTAGCTTCCACATGCATGGGTACATTGCACCCTCACGTACATGTGTGCCCACGTACATACAAACACAGATGCATACCACATAGTACACATATGTCAAAGGAAGGAAATTATAAGATGGTTTGCAAGTGACAACGTCCCTCTCCTTTTTTCTCCAGATCCCCTAATTCCCTTCCACACAGCCAGGTAGAAACCTAGTCACCTACCCATCTCTGTTCCCTGCTGTTGTACACAGAAGGGCCAGTGTGGACTGCTCTGCCCTGTTCTTCCCTTCCTCATTCCTCTCATTCCCCAGCTGCATCAAGTACCCCGAAGCTGACACCATTTGTTTACTGCCCAAGGACTGGCATTTGATATGTTTGCCACCTATATCAGTTACTTTCTCATTGTGGGCACAAAATGCCCAGTCAGCAGCAGCTTAAGGAAGAAGAGGATTTATTTTGGGCTTACAGTTCCAGAGGGTAGAGCCATCTTAGTGGAGGAGGGGGAAGCGTGGCCCGAGCAAGAAGCCGGGTCCCACAGCAGGGGCAAGTGAGGCTGTGCTGTGAATACCTCAAGGCCCGCCCCTGGCGACACACTTCCTCTAGCAAGGCTCTGCTTCCTGAAGGTTCCACAGCCTTCCCAAACAACACCACTGAAGATTAAGTATTCAATTCAAACAAACAATTCAAACACAGGGACCATTCTACTCTCAAGCCACCACACAGTCTTTTAGCATGGAGTGCCATACTCAAGTCTCATTTGTGTTCCTTTTGCACACATGTAGGTGAAAGCACTAGAAGAGAAATTGCTGGGACAAAGGGAAATTTCCATATAACTTCAATAGATATTTCCAAACAGCTTTTTAGACTCTCCTTCTGGCCGGACCAGTGATGGATAATGCCTGTCTTACCAACCCTCCCCTCCCTGCCCCATCCGCAACATAGGGTCTTACTGTAACCCAGGCTTACCTGGAACTCACTCTGAAGTCTCAAGATGGGCTCAAACTCACAGAGTGATGGGATTAAAAGCTTGGCCACCACGCCCAGCTCTTACCAAACCTTTTGACCTTGGTTCTTGATAAATGGAATAGTGTTAGTACAACTTAAAAAATAACAGGAAAAAAAATCACATTTGCTACTTGCTTGAGCCTTTGAGGTGATGGTCTAGTGTGGTGCTTTCAGCCTGCTGGAGTGGCGGGGAACTGGAGTTGATTTTCATTAACTGTTTAGGACTGCCTGTGTGGATGACTAACAGGCAACACACTAAATAGCAGATCCACAGAATCCTTGTGAAAATCAGCCCTGCGTAAGTGGCAAGCTATAGCTGAGCCAAGGAGAAGCGAGCTCTTTGGTTTTCTTTCTGGTGGAACATCCTCTGTGATCTTGTTATGACATCTAGGACTTAAGATCAGAGACTCACAGAAACGGCACCATGTAAGAGCAGCCACAGAGTCTGTGTGGTGACCTCCTGTCAGAGCAGATCTGTAGTAGGTCTGGTGGGGATGTGGCTTTGACACCTCTGCCACATGCATGACATGCAGACTCGATTGTTAAGAATTTGGAGAGGCAGAGGCAGAGTTCGATGCCACCCTGAGATTACACAGGGAATTCCAGGTCAGCCTGAGCTAGGGTGAGACACTACCTCGAAAAAAACAACAACAAAAAAGAATTTGGAGGGGCTGGAGAGGTGGCTTAGAGGTTAAGGCGCTGGCCGGTAAAGCTTAATAACCCAGATTTGATTCCCCAGGACCCACATAAGCCAGAAACACAAGGTGGTGCATGCGTCTGGAGTTCATTTGCAGTGGCTAGAGGCCCTGGCACACCCATTCTCTTTCTCTCTGCCTCTCTTTCTCTAAAATAAATAAAAATATTTTTTATAAAAGAATTTGGAGAAGAGGCTGGGGAGATGGCTCGGTGGGAGAATGTTTACCTTGCTAGCATGAGGTCGAGTTTGATCCCCAGAGCCCATGTCAAAATTCTGGTTGTGTGACGTGCCTTGTAATTCCAGCCCTGGGGAGGTGGAGACAGGCGAATCCCTGGGGCTCACTGGCCAGCCAGTCTAGGCTGCAAACTCCAAGCCAATGAGAGACTCTGTCTGAAAAATAAGGTGAGTGCATTCCTGAGGCATGACACCACAGATGCTCCTCCTGCTTCCACATGCATGTGCATGCATGCACACGCACATGCACAGACAGAGGAATGATTTACAAAGGTGATGCATGAATTGGACTACTTCAGAGTTGGGAGGCCTTAGCAACTTCTGTGCTGGGACTTCATGGAGAAAAACTTGCAAATAGTACATGAATCAAACAAAGGGATCTGGGTTTTTGTTTCATTTTGTGTTTAGATGCCAGGACTTCTGCAGGCAAATTAGGCATGGTTTCAGGAAAGGGAAGTTTGTTTTGTGGGCTTTTATATAAAATAAAATGAACTGTGGGAGGGCAGGGGACAGGCGAGGGTTTCTGGAAAGATTTGCCAACAAGAGGCTTATGTTAAGTGATTTGTACACACTGTGGCTAACCGTACTGTGAAGACATGGAGAAAAGCACATTATCACTTTGCAGAGAATCAGAACAGGACTAACGAGCTGAGCTCGGCATGTGCCACTGTGGAAGCTGGGGCTGGGGTAACCCCTGCCTGCCAGGAGCGTGCACACAAGCAGGTGCCTGTACAATCTACCATGCCAGGGTGTGAGTTGGGCCCAAACCCAGGTTAAGACAGATGTGGTTTTCAGTAGCCATGCTCCTCCTGAGGCCTCTGGGTGAAACGACGCATGTTGGGCACATGTGTAAGGCTTCTTGCTTGGCTGAAAGGTTTGGGCAGGTCTCCAGTCTCCTCATTTCTCTCACCATCCCTAGCATCTTTCTCCTTTTAAAAAGCAGCTATAGGGCTGGAGAGATGTCTTAGCGATTAAGATGTTTGCTTGAAAAGCCAAAGGACCCCAGGTTTGACTCACCAGGACCCTTGTATGCCAGATGCATAAGGTGGCACATGCATCTGGAGTTCGTTTGCAGTGGCCGGAGGTCCTGAAACGCCCATTTTCTCTTTCTCTCTCTGCCTCTGTCTCAAATAAATAAATTTTTAAAAATTTAAAAAGCTGCTATATTAAAAGATGATTCACATAACATATTCAACTACTTAAAAGTACAATTCAGGGGCTGGAGAGATGGCTTAGTGGTTAAGGTGCTTGCCTGTGAAGCCTAAGGACCCAGGTTCGATTCTCCAGGTCCCACGTAAGCCAGATGCACGTGGTGGAGCATGCGTCTGAAGTTCATTTGCAGTGGCTAGAGGCCCTGGCATGCCCACTCTCCCTCTCTGTCTCAAATAAATAAAAATAAGCCAGAAAAAAAATTTTAGATGTACAATTCAGGGCTGAAGAGATGGCTCAGGGGTCAAAGGTGCTTGTTTGTGAAGCCTGCCAGCCTGAGTTCAATTCCCCAGTACCCATGTAGTGCCAAATGCACAGAGTGGTGCATGCATCTGGAGTTCATTTGCAGTGGCAAGAAGCCCTGGTGTACTCATTCTCTCTCTCTCTCTCCCTCTCCCTCCTCCTTCATAAATCATACTATTTAACAAATAAAGTATAATTCAATGGTTTAGCGTGTTTACAGTGTTGGATAACCATCACCACAGTCAAGGCCAGGATGTTTTTATTATCCATCCCTTCCCCCAAGAAAATGTACCACCCACCGTCTGCATATCCCTCCCTCTTGCCTGGCCAACTGCCAAGCTTTTCAGCTCTCTAGTTTGGCTAATCTGGACATTTTCTACAATGTCAGAATGGGATCTTTTGTGACTGGCGTCTTTTACTTGGTATCACATTTTTCAAGATTCTTCTCTGTTGTATTATATATCAATATTTCATCTCTTTTTAAATATTCTATTTACTTAAGAGAGAAAGAATGGGCCCGCCAGGACCCCTAGTCATGTAAACGAACTCCAGATGTATGAGCTACCTTGTGCATCCAGCTTTACATGGGTACTGAGGAGTTGAACCTGGGTCCTTTGGCTTTGCCAGCAAGCGCCTTAACTGCTAAGCCATCTCTCCAACCCCGCTCTGTGTTTTGAACAGAATGTGGAGGTCCTGGCCAGCCGGAGCAGTGCTTCGGAGCAGAACCAAGCACGGGATGACATGCGCGAGAAGGTTCTGAAAGAGGAGAACGAGAAGCTGCAAGAAAGGCTTGCCGAGCTGGAGCGGAGGGCTGCCCAGCTGCACAGGCAGGTCGAGGACATGACAGAAGATGAGGCTCAGACAAAAGAGATGCTCCGGAAGTACGAGGTGGGTGCTCTGGGCCCCAGGGGTCCTGTTTTGACAGCTTGCAGTCTTTCCTAATAGTGGTTTCAGAGGTGGGGAAGGGGGTGTTGTCATGATTTAGTGGCGAGGTCAAGGCCGTCTCCTAGGCATGTTTCCTCTCTGCAAGCTATTTCTTTAGTTCCTCTAGGAGCCTGGGAACAGGGATGAGGCCAGCATGGGAAACACAGGTGCATGCCTGGGGTTCCCCACTCACCCCCCACCCTTCCCAGGCTCCACAGGGTCCTCCAAGCACCCTCAGGGGCCATCTTCATACTACCATTAGATCGATTCTCACTGAAAATGATTCCCAGTTTGCTAGAGCCCTGGAAGTGGGAAGGTTGTTAGTGAGAGGTGTTCACCGTGATGGCAGTAAGAGATTGCAGCTGACAGTAACCGAGGGGCATGTGTAGGACCCATCGGGCACTCGCATACCTGTCACAGAAGGGCCTGGGCCTGGGTCTGTTCTCTGAGCCACCAAGGATAAGGCTGGGTGCTTGAGTTCTAAAAAAAATTCACCCAGGTGGCTCAGTTGTTTAAAGTCCTTTCCATGTAAGCATGAGGATGTGAATTCAAATCCCAGCACCCGTGTAAAAGTGAAGCGTGACGGTGCGTGCCTGTGACCCCAGCGGGGGAGGCACAGACAGCAGGATCCCTTGGACGTGTTTGCTAGGTGGTCTGGCCAAACTGGCAAGCTCTGGGTTCAGTGAGGGACCCTGTCTCAAAACACAAGGGGGAGGGGATGGAGAGATGGCTTAGTGGTTAAGGCACTTGCCTGAAAAGACAAAGGACCCAGGTTCGGTTCCCCAGGACCCACATAAGCCAGATGCACAAGGGGGCGCATGCGTCTGGAGTTCGTTTGCAATGGCTGGAGGCCCTGATGTGCCTATTCATATCCTCTCCCTCAAATTATATATATAGGCTTTTTTTTTTTTTGCACCCAGGTAGGGTTTCACTCTAGCCCCGGCTGACCTGGAGTTCACTATGTAGTCTCAGGGTGGCCTTGAACTCATGGTGATCCTCCTACCTCTGCCTCCTGAGTGCTGGGATTAAAGGCGTGTGCCACCATGCCCAGCTAAGTATATTTTTGAAAAAGCAATGAGGAAGAGACCCAACGTCAACCTCTACATGTACATGTACATGTGCACATGCTCAGACGCGTGAACATACATGTGTGCATACCATACATTCACAAAAATAAATAAAAATTACCTGGGCAGTCTGGAGACTCAGCTGTGGCTGGAAGCGGGACTGTGGAGAGGACCCAGCTGCTCCATGCCACCTTGGGCTCTTGACAGGCACATTGTCACCACATCCACCCTGTGCCCACTGTCCCAGCAGCATCTGGGCACGCCCTGACCAAGTGTTTCCCCACAGGGTGAAGTACGGCAACTGGAGGAAACCCTCACGTGTGCCAGAAAGGAAGAAAGAGAAGCCACGTCTGCCCGAAGGGCCCTGGAGAGAGAGCTGGAGCGTGCCCAGGTACGCGCCTTGTCTTTTCTTCGTCGCCTGGGGCAGGACATGGGGGAGAGGTCACTGACCTCTCCTTACACCTGTAATTGTCATCCTGAGCTTTGGACTCCCCATCTAGCCTGGTGATTCTCAGCTGTGGGGGAAGGGGGGCACGGCCAGGTGGCAATGCATGGAGACATGTCATTTGTCACACTGGGAGATGCTGCTGGCATCTAGTGGGTGGTGGCCAGGGCCGCTGCTCAGCAGCCTTGAAAGCCCAGGACAGCCTGCAACCATGACTTTTCTAGTCCAACGTCAAGAATGCCAAGGTTGAAAACCTTGATATGGACATGAAAGAGCTTCATGGCTTTCCAGAGATAAAATAGGCATAGTGTGAGAAGGCTGCCAGGATTGGCCCCCACGGCGGCTTGCGGTCGGCGCTGCATGGAGCCAATTCCCCTTCTCTGGGCAAATGCATCCCACACGGTGCAGCCCTTCAAGATGGCTATTAAAAGGAACAGGAAGAAGTCACTTCCTTGAGACCAGATAGCTATCTCTATCCAAAGCCAGTGGGTTCTGAGAAAATAAGATTTTCCCATTTGAGGGAGTATTTGAAGTACCTAGTAAAGGACGGCGCTAATGTTTTAAATTGACTTTGCACAGGGGCCTCAGTGCAGTCCAGATATGCCCTTCCTCTTCCCTGCCCTTCCGTTTTAATGAAATATCACCATGTGTCCTTTGGGCAAGATTCTGAGGATGGGAAGCCAGCAGGAGGGTTGGGTGAACACTGAGTCATGATTCAGACTTTATACATCTATATGTATATATACATGTATGTGCCACCTGGCGTGTTCCCCTTAGGCGTTATCTCCTGGGTGCAGAGCAGGAACCCCATGGACAGCCTGACTCCACTGTGTGTCTGTTTCCTTCGGATCTCTCTCTCTCTCTCTTCCTTTTCCTTCTGTGTCTGTTTTTGTTACAAACGCTTAGATTGATGTCGAGTGGATGGCCACTTCACTGCGCCATCCTTTATTCTGATGGTTGCTGTCATCCGACGAGCTGCTAAAATTTATGAGCTAGTTGGGAGCAAAAAGAGAGGAAAAACATTTATACTTGATAAGGACAAAAATCTGCCCAGCTGTGTGATGCCCACATCAGCCCAGTATGCACCTTTCAGAGCCTCTCAGGGTGAAATCCTCTGACAAAACAAGAGTGCTTCCCGCGCATGGAAGTGGATCGCCAGCCGGGGATCAGAGTCCATCCTGTGTAGCGCCATGGATGGCCTCAGGGTCTACACTTCTCATGTCATTGGTATTCGTTCCTCCTCTAGACGATGAGCCTGGCCTTGGAAGTTCACCCTGACATGCCATTTTGTTGGGGCCTGACGTTCCCCACCAGCTTGGTAATGGTGGCATGCCTCACGCAGCGGGTGGCTCCGGGGCTTATAATGTGACAAGAGTTTAAAACGGGCCTGGTGGGTTTCACCATCTCCACTTAAATTACCTGGTGCGCCATGACAGTGTGCTACCCTTGAAATACTTCGCTGTCCTACAGTGAGTGTGCTTGTCACGTCACATCATTGTCACAAAGCGCCTGGGCTAACTTAGAGGAAAGATGTATGCTGGCTCCCAGTTCCAGAGGCTTCAGTCCTCAGTCATTTTCTCGATTGTTTCTGGGCCCGTGGTGAAGCAGAGCCTCATGGTGACAGGACATGGCAAAGCGGAGCTGCTCACCGCGGCAGCCAGGAAGCAGAGAGAGAGGAGTCTGGGGACAAGATAAAGCCATGTGCCATGTTCCTATGGCGTATTTCTTCTAAGTAGGCCCACTTGCAAGCTGGGCATCTTCCTACGCACTCATCCCTACATGAATGCACCGGTGAAATATGTACTCTCACGATCCGGTGACTTCTCAATGGCGCCACCGTCTCGGGAGCACGTTGGGGCCTTGGTGAGGCCCTCCGTACCCAGATCACAACTGGGAACTAGATAGCTTAGTTTGCGCTGGGATAGTATGTGCCTCCTCTCATCTTGAACACTGAAACCAAAGGAAGCTTACTTCTAGAGAGGGAGAGACACGCAGAAGTCACGAACTCTTTTCTCACGTGAACACTTAACATTTTAAGACTTTGTGCTTTCTGCTGTCCACTGAATATGTTTGCGTATGGTCAGTGGATGATATATTTCATAGCAGCTGAAGACCATGGTGAACTTAGGACTGAGTTACTGTGAGCCGGGCATGATGTGGCAGAGGGCTGCAAAGTCATGATTTTTTTCTTTTACATCACTTCCTGGCCCTGGTCCTCATCCTGTTTCTTGTCTCCTTGAAGTGTGTTTAAGGTGGACACAGTTTTCAAGCTACGGCTCTTTCCTTCAAGCAGGGAGCTACGTACCCATTCTATGTGACTTCACCTCCCACCCCAGTGGGCTTCTGAGTGTGGAGACATCAGAAGGGAACCGTCCCAGTGCTCCACAGTTACTGTGTGGCAAGGGTTCTGAGAAGGTCAATGCCCTTCTGATGAAGCCACTTGGTCCTCTAACTTCAGGAGCTCAGGGTACCTCTGCTAGGGTTAATAAGTACAAATCGGGGCCTTGGCCACACAGTCAAAGGCTCTGCGTCCAATGACAGACAGTGGTCCCCAAGTTTAAAGGCACTTATTGTCCATTCCTCCACTCTGTGTCCTGGAATCTCCTAGCTGGTAATTTCCCTCAAGTATCTGTCCCTGTATTAGTAGGAACAGCATTAGAATGTTTGCATTACTTGTCTTGGAAACGTAGTTACTGAAGCTGTAGAGACTTTCTCCACTACCACCAGCCCCCTCAAGGGTTGAAATCTGTGAAGGTTCCAAGTGTGCTTCCTGACTGTGGACACACTGTGACCTATTGCCTCAAGTTCATGCCACCATGCTGGGCTGTTCCCTTCAACAGTGGGCCAAAAGAAACCCTCCCTTCTATAGGTTGTCTCTGTCAGGCACTTTGTCACAGCAACAAAGCGCAGAGCTGATACAATGTATCTCTGTAGTCCATGCCACGTGCTTTTCTTCCTGTGCATGTTGTTGGTTAAATGAATTTGCCTTTTTGGATCCCTGTGCTGGTCTGAATGTGAAAGGTGCCCCCATAGTCTCAGATGTTTGTGATTAAGCTTCCTACCTAGTCCCCAGCTGTGGAACCTTTGGGAGGTGGAGCCTTGCTGGAGGAGGTGTGTTTCTGGGGACGGAGCCTGGGGGTTGAGGAATCCAGCTCTACTGTGTGCTCAGAGCTTGGGCTTGCTAACCCCCCCCCACTCCTTTCTCTGCTAATGTGAGCCAGCTTCCTCTGCTGTGGTGAAGCTTCCCCTCAAAAGTAAGCCTGAGATAAACCCCTCCTCCTATAAGGTGCTGTTTGCTTGTTTTGTCACGGCAACAAGAAGCTGACTGCCACTGTCCGTGAGTGTCAGAACCAATAGCATGCCTGTGGTAGCTTTATTCTGATCTTTTTTCTTTTCACTGAAGTACCAGGCTTCACTGCTTGGTGGTGTGGGTGTAAAATGCCCTGCGCCACCTGTTGTTGTGAGTGACCTGGTGGGTAAGTGACAGCGCTGTCCCTTCCCTGCCATCTGCAGAGAGAGCTCAGCCAGACGTCCCAGGAGCAGCAGCAGCTGTCAGAGAAGCTGCGGGATGAGAGCGAGCAGAAGGAGCAGCTGAGAAAGCTGAAGAACGAGATGGAGAGCGAGCGGTGGCACCTGGACAAGACCATTGAGAAGCTGCAGAAAGAGGTGAGGAGGCCGGAGGGGCATGTGGGCGCTGGGCCCCTCTGCAGTGGAGAAGGTGGGGGAGCAGGAGAGGGAAGGGGAGCAGGAGGGGGGAGGGGAGCTCTGGGCCCCTCTGCAGTGGATTAAGCCTCAGGAAGTCTGTGGTTGTGCCCAGGCATCTGTCCGTGGTCAGTGTCTGATGCCATTTTTTGTACTTGTTGAGAACATCAGATGCAGGGAAACTGCTCTAGAAAGTAAAAGACAAACCCCACCGGGATCTGGGCACCAGAGAGCAGAGGCAGCCTGGTGTGGCACACACATTACCTGTGTTCTCTGAGCTGGAATTTAAAACTCTGCTGAGCCTCTGACAGGTCCAGTAGTGCGAAAGTCAGCTTTCCGATTCAGCATAGCACTCCCCTGATCACCTGCCCCAAACACGCACACGTCTGATGGGTTTCCTTGCAGTGCAGGAGCTCATGCAGGGTGCTGATATTTTCCAGCACCTTCCCCACATCAGTCACTTTGTTAGCTACTTCTTTGGGTTTTCATGTGCATGTGTGTGTGCACAAATGTGTATATGGGGGTGTGTGGAAGCTATGTTAACTTAGGAGTGCCATCCTTCTTTTTTCTTTTTTGGCTTTTCTAGGTAGTGTTTTGCTCTAGCCCAGGCTGACCTGGAATTCACTATGTAGTCTCAGGGTGGCCTCTAACTACGGCGATCCTCCTACCTCTGCCTCCGAGTGCGGGATTAATGGTGTGCGCCACCACGCCCAGCTTTTTTTTTTTTTTTTGAGACAGGGTCTCTTATTGGCCTGGAGCTCGTCAGTTAGGCTAGACTGGCCAGTCAGTTCCAGGTATCCTCCTGTCTCCACCTCTCAGAATTGGGATTACAGGCTCATCCCACCGTGTTGGACTTTTGTCTTTAAATTTATTTGTGTGTGTGTGTGTGTGTGTGTGTGTGCACGCGCGCACGTGCATCAGAGTCTCTTATCATCATGAACAAATGTGAGGCCCTTGCACCACTTTCTGGAACAAGGTTTTTTGGGTGGCTGGAGAATTGGGTCCTAAACCAACAGACTTTTTGAGCAAACACCACCTTTAACTCTCCAGTTCCCCATATCTTGGGTTCTGGGGGATTGAAGTCAGGTCCTCATGCTTGTATGACAACCACTTTATCATTTGAGCCACCTTCCAAGCCCCACTAGCTGCTGCTTCATCTGAAGTCTGTCTGTGTATTGCCTTAACCCTGGCAATGACTCCGGAAGGTAGACATTACGATTTCCATATTTCCAAAGAGCACACTGCTGAGACCCTGAGAGGCTGCAATGTGCATATGTTATACACTGGTTACTCGACAGAGCAAGGATGTGCACCAGGATGGCATGTCCATCCCCAGACGATGTGTTTATTCATTCCTCCATGCTGGTAAAACCCAGACAGCCCAGGGCCAGGTGCTTGGCAGGCTTGGAGGAGGCTGTCAAAGATGGGGGCAGAGGAGATGGCTTTCTGTGTTGAAGGGCGACCCACCCTGCTGCCTGGCCCCAGATGCAGTGTGGCAGGGTGGGCTCACACCATGCCACTTCTTCCAGATGGCCGACATCGTTGAGGCCTCCCGCACCTCCACCCTGGAGCTGCAGAACCAGCTGGATGAGTACAAGGAGAACAACCGCAGGGAGCTCACAGAGGTGCAGAGGCAGCTGAAGGGGAAAAGTCTGGAGGCAGAGGAGTCTCGACTGGCGGCCATGAAAATGCAGGATGAGGTAATGCCCGGCGCGGAGCCCCGTCCCCTTTGGCCCTGACCGCTGTGTCCTCTCAGCGCTTGGGAAGGCTCCTGAGGGCTTGGGGGAAGATTCTTGGATACCTTCTGAGCTTCTCCATTCTCACTCTCAGGTTATTACATGTAAAACACAAACCCCCACTGACACAGAAGCAAAATGGACTCAGTTGTTAAAAAAAAAGTTTCTTCATTTATTTGCAAGCACAGAGAGAGGGAGAGTGCCAGTGCCTCTAGAGGCTGCAAACTCCAGATGCATGTGCCATTGTGCATCTGGCTTTATGTGGGTACTGCAGAATTGAACTTGGGTCATTAGGCTTTGCAGGCAGGCACCTTAACCACTAAGTCATCTCTCTAACCCCTGAATTCAAACATTTATTTATTTATTAGTTATGTACGTACTCAGTGTGTAAACAGTTGGTACCATCCTCACCCTCATCCCTGTGTCCCCCACCCACCCATTTATTTATTTTTGAGAGAAAGAGAGAATGGACATGCCAGGACCTTTAGCCTGCTGCGAACTCCAGATGCGTGCACACCCTGGTGGAGCATGTGCAACATTGCATGCTTGTGTCATGCGTCTGGCTACATGGGACCTGGAGATCTGAACCTGAGTTCTTAGGTTTCACAGGCAAGTTGCCTTAACCACTAAGCCATCTCTCCAGCCCTAGACTCACTTTTTTTAAAAAATTGTTTATTTGAGATAGACAAACAGAGAAAGAGAGAAAATGCCAGGGCCTATAGCCACTGCAAATGAACTCTAGACACATGTGCCACCTTATGCATCTGGCTTTACATGGGTACCGGGGAATCAAACCTGGGTCCTTTGACTTTGCAAGCAAGTGCCTTAACCGGTAAGCCATCTCTCCACCCGTGGACTCATTGTTTTTCGAGGTAGGGTCTCACTCTAGCTCAGGCTGACCTGGAATTCACTATGTAGTCTCAGGATGGCCTCGAACTCATGGCGATCCTCCTACCTCTACCTCCCGAGTGCTGGGATTAAAGGCGTGCACCACCACGCCCAGCTGGATTCACTTTTAACTAGGCTATTTTCTCTATTAGTCCAACTATTTCTACCTAAAAAGTTGAGCTGCTATTTATGGAGCAGGAATGTCATGTTTGCTGAGTCCAGATGTTTCACCTGTGCTGAAGCTACTGTCTGGTTTTCTTGACAGTCAGTTCTGATGTGTTATTGGGCTGGGCTGGTAGATAAGACTTCAGCCCGGGGAGATGGCTCAGCATTTAAAGTCATTTGCATAGCCTGCCGGCTGAGGTTCATTCCCCCGCCAGATGGGCATCCATTTGCAGCAGCAAGAGATGCATGCACACATGTGCAAATGAATAAAAATTATAAAAGAAATCATTCAGAGCAATAGGAATAGATGAAGTCGTTAGGCGATAGGCATGCAGCTCAGTGGTAGAGTGCCCTCCTCCTTCCAAAAAAGTCTTAGGAGTTTATAAGACTACTAAAATTAAACTTGATTTATACCTAAGGATATTATAGAACAAAGATTCAAATGTTATCTTTCTTTATTCTTGACTTCTAAGGAATTGAGAGAAAACTTAAAAGGGATATTTTCAATTGTTTCCATGCATGTGCCAAAGTACCATGATAGGCTAGTTATTTAATGTTTATTTCCTTTTTTCCTTGTCCTTCCTTCCTTCCTCCTCCCTTTCCTCCCTGTCCCTTCTTCTTTAAGACAGGGTCTTACTGCATAGCCCATGCTGATTGACCTAGAACTCCTAGCAATCCTCCTGCCTCAGCAGGTGTGAGCCACCACACCCGACTGTGATTGCCAATTTCTGTCTGCAAGGTTGTCAGTTGGACAACCTTGAGCCTATCACCCTATTTTCTGAGCATGTTTCTTCCTCTTTAAAATAAGTAAAATATTAATAACTCAATAATTAAATGATATAACATGTAAGGCTATATAGCAGAGGGTTTATAGATCTGGACATTTAGTAAATGTCTCTTTTAATTCAAAAGTTTTTTTTTTTTTTTTCCACATACAGTGCCAAGAGCACAAAGAGTCCACAGGAAAACAACTTTAAAAAAAAAAAGAAACAAGTTTTATTTCTTTGATGATCAAAGGGAAGCTACCCATGAATCAGTGTTAAAACTACAAAAGAACAATGGTATTTATTACAGATTTCTGGAGCACTTCTGAAAGGACCCTGATAACTGACCCCCCCCCCCCGCCTCAGAGTCATACAATATAGATCTCCAAGAAAACCAAAATCAGAACACACTGACATCAGAGTTCTTTTTTCCAGTTAAAAAAAAAAATCATTTCCATTTCTACAGCAAATGGGTGGAGAGGTTCAGATATTTGCCAGAAGACGAACACACACCCAGTCTGTTTTGAGTTCAAAAGACTACAGTGTCACACTGACCCCCACAACAAGTGGTCCTGGCTGTTTTTCATGTGAAGGTTGTAGGCTAGACTCCTTGGCTTGGAGGGAAACTTACAGATCCTCTAGAAAGATAGGGAAACAGAGGTTCATAGAGATTAGTTAAAGCCAGATGGAGACCAGTGCTGTTTACAAAGGAGCAGTGATTGTTTTTGTTTTCTTTAAAGGAGGATTTGCTAGCCAGACATAGTGGCACATGCCTTTAATGCCAGCACTTGGGAGGCTGAGGTAGGAGGATAATTGTGAGTTTGAGGCCAGCCTGGGCTAGAGTGAGGACCGCCCCCCCACCCCCCACACAAAGCATTTGCTGTAACAGAAAGATGGCCAATCCTGACTTTCTCAGGGCCAAGCCCTGGGAGATGCCGTTTTCATCTGGACAGCAGGCATGAAGGATAGGATACCGCGTCCCTCTGCAGGGAAAGTAGGCAGACGGCTACTTTTACAGTGCTGAAGTCATGGAGGTGTGCACAACAGGAGAGAGTTATACACCAAGGTCTTCCTCGGTCCTTGAAAATCTCTGCTCAGGGGTCTCCACCCTGAGCTCGTAGTTGACAAAAGCTTCAGAGTTTCACAGTGTGGACAACTGGCTGCCTTCGCCTTGAGAGAAGCAGGCAGACTGCCTTTCTGCCTGGGATGTGAGCTAGGAAAGTTCTGATGGATACGGCCTTTAAGGATTAAGATGGACTAAATTCACCACCTTTAGTTGATTTTCTAAATCCTGCTTGCTTAGAAAGGTAGGACTGCTGGTTCAAAGTTAATTGCTTACTTTGGTTCAGGACAAGTTGTTCTGCGACACTAAGCAGGGTGAGTGTTCCTTATCTGAAATGCTTGGGACCAGAAGTGTTTCACATTTTAGTTTTTGGAATAGTTGCATAAATTCTTCCAGTTCATTTCTAGTCCAAAAACAACTGAAATCAGAAATGGCCTTTTTAGGTTTTTTTTTTTTTTTTTTTTTTAACAAATATTTGAGTGAGAGAGAATGGGCACACGCAGGGTCTAGAGTCACTACAGTGAACAAACTCTAGATGCATGTGCCACCTCGTGCATCTGGCTTTATGTGGGTACTGGGGAATCAAACCCAGGTCCTTAGGCTTTGCAGGCAAGCACCTTAATCACTGAGCCATCTTGCCAGCCCCTAGTTTCCTTTTTTTAAAAAAAAATTTTTTTAATATTTATTTTAGAGAGACAAACAGAATAGGTGTGCCAGGGCCTCCTGCCACTGCAAACAAACTCCAGATGCATGTGCCACTTTGTGCATCTGACTTTACATGGGTCCTGAGGAATCAGACCTGGGTTGTCAAGCTTTGCAAGCAAGTTCCTTTAACAGTTGAGCCATCTCTCTAGCTCTCTTCTGTGAAAAAAATATATGTGGTGTTTCAAGGTATGGTTTCACTCTAGCTTAGGGTGACCTGGAATTCACTATGTAGTCTCAGGGTGGTCTCAAACTCATGGTGATCCTCCTCTGCCTCTACCTCCTGAGTGCTGGGATTAAAGGTGTGCACCCAGCTTGTAAAAATATTTTTATTTGCTAGGAGAGAATGAGAATGGATGCTCCAAAGCCTCCTATACTGCCAACAAACTCCAGATGCTTGCACCATTTTGTGCATCTGGTTTTATATGGGTGCTGGGAAATCAAACCCCTAGCCTTCTTTTTAGTTTCAGGTTTTGGAGCATTTTGGATTTTTAAATTGGCTACTCTCTTCTCTCCCTCAAGTCCTTACTTAGTGCTCTGGTGGGGCACACTGGGCATTGGGAGACACTCAGGAGATTTGGGCATGCTTTGTTACTTTTGGATGTCTTCACATTTAATTCTCGTAACAGCTCCATGAAGTAGGTTTTAACATCATTCCAATCTTCCACATGAGGAAGTAGTTGAGCCATGGTGCGAGGAAGTGCTCTGGAGTATGTCAAACCTCACGTGTCCAGAGAATGTCCCATCAGCCCTTGTCCATGGCTGATTGATCATCACCTAGCTTTCACTGTTTCTCTGTCCATCACTGCCCACAGCAGGCCAGGGATTGTTTTCTTCAATGTGGGGCCATTCTAGAAATGTCAGCTGTTCTTTCAGCCTTCCTAGAGAAGAACATGGTCCTAAAGTTTTCCCACTGCTTTTCCTACAGTAATAGGAGCTTTCCCCCAGCTTTTCTGTGACCAATGTCCCCCAAAGAGAAGCGTTTTGTAATGGTAATTGTCACTCAATTCCATCCATTCCCTGAAGGAATAAAGCCATGAGGTAAACTGTTCCTACGACTGTACCCTTGCCCATCTCCAGTAGCGCAGGTTATTGGTAACCTCACTAAGTCAGCTGTTAACTGGATTGGCCCACCTGTGTGTGTGTGTGTGTGTGTGTGTGTGTGTGTGTGTGTGTGTGTGTGTGTGTGTATATATATATATATATATAGTGTGTGTGTGTGTGTGTATTTACGCACACGTATGTGGAGGCCAGAGGTCAACATTGGGTTTGTCCTTATTATCTTACTACTTTATTCTTTTTTTTTTTTTTTGGTTTTTCGAGGTATGGTCTCACTGTAGTCCAGGCTGACCTGGAACTCACTATGTAGCCTCAGGGTGGCCTCGAACTCTCGGCAATCCTGAGTGCTGGGATTAAAGGCGTGCGCCACCACGCCCGGTTTTATTCTTTTTTTTAATATTTCATTTTTATTGAGAGAGAGGATGGATGTGCCAGGGTCTCCAGCCACAGGAACTGACCTCCAGGCATATGTACCTTTTTGTTCATGTGGCTTACATGGGTCCTAGAGAATTGAACCTGGGTCCTTTGGCTTTGCAGGCATGTGCCTTAACCACTAAGGCATTCCTCCAGCCCCACCACTTTATTCTTTGAGACAGGGTCTCTCATTGAATCTAGAGCTCACTGATTTGGCTGAACTAGTTATCCAGTGAACCCCAGGGATCCTCCTGTCTCCCCAGTGCTGGGATTACAGGCATCTGCCACCTGATACCACAATGGGCATTCTTACATGGGCTCTGGGGTTCTGAACTCAGGTCTCATGCAAACCCCTTGCCCACTGAACAATCTCCCAAGGCCTCACCCAGATGTTAAGGAGTCTCCTGGGGGTTGTCTAGCTTCATGGGGACATCCTAGAGAAGTTGAAAACGGGACCTTGCAAATCAAACGTCTATTGTACAAAGCTGTTAGATTAGCGCCACCTAGTGGAAGCAAAGGGCAGTCACGATGCTGTTCATCATCTACAAAGTTGCTTAATGGCGGGTTTACGTAGATTATTACATTTTATGTTCTCAGGTTGCTTTGCGATCATTACTTTGGGTTTCATTTTACCTTGACCTTTTTTGAGGTGATGCTGATGCAGGTGGGTAATACATTACCCTCTGGAAAGCACTCACCTACTCAGTAGCTTTCACATGTTTTTGACCATGACCTTTATTCAGAATGACATCTTTTGTTATGATGTGGTAATAGAGGCGTGCATATAAATATATAATACAAAATAATCACAATATTATCTTATACTGTTTTCCCCCTGTTCTTCTTAACTAAAAATACTGATTAAGTCCTGGTGAGATGGTTCAGCACTTAAGGCACTTGCCTATAAAACAACCCAGGTTTGATCCTCAGTACCCACGTAAAGCAAGATGTACAGTGGCACATGCATCTGAAGTTCGTTTGCAGCGGCTGGGGGCTGTGCCATGCCCGTTCTCGTTCTCGTGTTCTCTCTCTCTCTCTGCTTGTAACTAAATAACATATTGTTTAAAATACTGATCAAAGTGCTGGGTGGGTGGTTCAGTGGATAGAGCACTTACTCTACAAGTGTGCATAGCTGAATTTGCATACAGAGTGCCCACCTAATTGCCAGGCATGTGTGGCAGCCCTCCTGAGTCCCAGCACTTGGGAGATGGAACCAGGGGATCCCCGGGGCAAGCTAAATAGACTAGCCAAATTGATGAACTCTGGATTCAAAGGAGAGACCCCGTGTCAGTAAATAAGGTGGAAAGCAACTGAGGAAGATGCCTGACCTCAACATCTGGCCTGTACATGCATGCACACACAGGTGCACCTACACTTAACATGTCCCCATTCACATGCACAAACACACCCACATGCGGAAAGAAAATTAACATCTAATGGACTTAATTTGTAACCTAATGGCTCACTCACCACTTAAGATTGATAATCTATAGTCTAATTGTCCCACTACTCCGAAAGCCCCCTGTTTTTTATAGAAGAGGAAGCTGAGGCTCGCAGGGAGGAGGTCTTCTGACCTCCCACAGCGTGGGGGGGAGTCCACCCCATCCTCTTTGATCTGGGCCGTGCAGGTGCGCCACCTGCTGGTGCCCCTTGGAGGTGCATCCTTGGAAGCATCTGTCTCCCTCTCCTTGCAGATGCGCCGGATGGAGGAAGAGCTGCGGGACTACCAGCGGGCGCAGGATGAGGCGCTCACGAAGAGGCAGCTTCTGGAGCGGACGCTGAAGGATCTGGAGTACGAGCTCGAGGCCAAGAGTCACCTCAAAGACGACCGCAGCCGACTAGTGAAGCAGATGGAGGTCTGTGGGTGCACCGCGAGGGGCGAGGCGAGGTGGGGCTGCAGAGAAGTCAGCGTGAGCCACCAGCGAAGGCTTGAGTTTTGAATTCTCGCTACCTCGATGCGATGAAAGTCATTTCGTGGTTTGGGGGAGAAGCTGGGACGTCTCAACTGGAGGCAACAGTAGGCATAATCGAGTCTAATGTCTCACTGCCCCGAGGGGCAAATAGAACCAAGTCCCAGGGAGACTGCATGACTGTGTCCTTGGGACAGGAGTCTCTGCCTGTTCCTTTGGACCATGCATCCAACTACAAAGGCTACAAGATTGTTGTCTGTCCAGTCAGGGGCCACACTGGTCCTTGAACCCCAAAACAGCCCTCCCCTAGGAATTGAGGCCCACTGGCCAAAACACTCCATTCCTGTGTCCGTTTGCTGGGGCTGAGAAGTCACAAGCCAAACAGGGACAATTCAGGAAAAGAGAGATGAAGTAACAGAACCCCTGTGTCCACAGTCCCCCGAGACATTGGTTAGAACCTAGACTTCTTAAAATGAATGGTTCTCAAGAATGGAGCTGATCTTAACCCAGAAACACACTTTCCCCTTCCCCTGAGGGATTCAGAGAGGGGGAGAGAGAGTGAAAAATGACCTTCAGACTTTGAGGGAGATATTAAAATTGTCAACGTTTTGATAAAAGACAGGCACGGGTGAACTCATGGCCAGGGAGTGAGGGCATCAATTCAAATCCAGTGGAATTCCTGATTCAGCTTTGCAAAGAAACAGAAATAGCTTTTTGAAACCTCCAGGGGACTTAGCAGTTTATATCTAGTTTCCCCCATGAAGATTTTATTAGATGGGCCACGATAACCTGATTGCACTTTTATTGTTTTTTTGTTCGTGGTTCTTAGCTAATGTCCTAGGGCAGCTCTCTTTAGAGAAGTCATTATTCAGATGAGTTCAAGTCAGTCCAGTTGACTGGGTTGATTGTTCCAGGGCCAAGACATTGCGATGATCTTGCTACAGAAAGAGGAACCCCCTGAGGCAGCCTGGTAATTCCTGCATGAACCTCAAATGCTGCTGCTGGGGTTGGACAGTAGGGATTTGGGGTGGGAAAAGAGCGCCCTTAAGAAGTGATTTAGCTGAAATTGGACTGGCTTTTCAGATGATCTCTTTCTGGAATATTTTAAGCAAATATTCCTCAGGTTGACTAGAAGCAACAGCACAGACTTGTTTCGTGACCCCTTGTGCAGTAGTGAAGGTATTTGTCCACTAGCTAGCACGTGCCTGGCTCTCAAGGCCCTGACACCGTGACAGGCACTTGAGAGGAGCTTGTCCCCAAGAGGCGGCTGGCACGGCTACTTGCTGTGATTGACACAGGCCTTGCCTATTTCTTCACTGGGACTTAAATTCTCAGGACTCAAGAGCTCTCCAACCATAGGCATTTTCTGTAAACTCAGCCTTAGGTGGCTGCAACTCTATAGGATACTTTGTGATTTTTTTTTTTTTTTTTAGTAAGAGTCCCAAGTAGTGCAGGCTGGCCTCAAACTTACTTCACAGTGGAACTGACCGAGGATTCCCTTGAACTTCCGGGTCTCCTATTTCCACCTTTCAAGTTCTGGGATCACAGGAGTTTTGTGATTTTTGAGAGCACTCTAGGAGTAGGGAACTCTGGACGGAACTCAACTTTGTCCCAAGTTGGTTTCTGGAACTTTCTGGCCTTAGACTTCAAGGCCATTCTCAGCTACTTATGGAGTCTGAAGCCAGCCTGGGTTAGAGACTTTGCTTCAAAAAAATAAAAAGGGTATAAAGGAATAAGTAGTAATTTGTAGGTATAGCATTAAAGACATTTATATAAAGTATGTGTACATATGGTTGTAGGGTTTGGTCACTACCGGAGAAGTCCATTCACAGACAACTCATCATTTACCTGAGCACTGAGGGTTTAATTATTGATGCTGACAGACATCTGTGCTTCTCAGCCAACTTTGGCCTTTGAACAGACCATATTACATACAAATGCTACAGACTCACATTGAAAAACTCTAAATGCTAGGGGTAGGGAGATGGTTCAGTGGTTAAAGATACTTGCATGCAAAGCCTGCCAACCCAGGTTCTGTTCAGTTCTGCAGCCACCTACATAAAGCTGGGCGGCGGGTATTTATTTGCAGTGGCAGGAGACCCTGGAAACACACACACCAATAATTAAAAAGAAAAGAAAGAGAATAGCTTTATCACATTCCCAAGCCCTAATGCTTCTCAGCTCTACTTTGCTGACTGAGTTTTCCTTCCACAGGACAACCCTCACTCTCCATCCAGGCAGGAGCCCGTGAAGTAACCTGCTTGTGTGTCCATTTCCTCCCTCAGGACAAGGTGTCTCAACTGGAGATCGAACTGGAGGAAGAAAGGAACAACTCGGATTTGCTGTCGGAGAGGATTGCTCGGAGCAGAGAGCAGGTGTGTGGGATCTGGTGCACGAATGTGTTGCCTCTGGAGGGAGGGGAGTGTGAGGGGTTGTGTTTGGGCATTCAGCTCGAGCCAGGACAGCAAGTTCTCACCGTAGAGAATGAGATGGAAGACTCATTCATCTTCATATCGTGCCACTGGGAATGAGGGCATTCCTACCATGAAGGGAAGCTTCCAGAATGTCTGTAGAAAGCAATCTGTTAGCTATAGTCTATTGTAGGCAAAGTGTTTAGAGTTGTGTGTTTAATTCAGAGTGGTCAAGACCGAGGTTTGGGAGCTGGACGTGAAAGGCTGGCTGCTTTTCCACCTACCCTTCTCCCCCATTGACTGGTTTCTTTGCACATGAGCGTGGCACTCAAGGCTGCTGTGCTTCTGCCTGGGAAGGGACTTCTGAGGCAGGTTCCTAGCTTGTGCTGTTGGATTGAGAGCCTTTGGGAGCCTGAGCAGCAGAGGACTTTCCTGAAAACCAGGCTCAGTTGGATAGCTCAACCTTGACATTTGGTCCCCAAGGCTCTTGTTGTGTTCTTGCCGGAATCAAAGCTGTTCTGTTGAGTTCTTGCCAGCTTGGCTAAGCAGCTGCATTACCACAGGGCATTCCAGGGTCTGCTAAGCCATTCATGACGACAGACAGAGTGACCGTGAGTTTGTTTTGCCAACCTTTCTTGTGATTTATGCACGACAGGAGGAGTGGTGCAAACGATTGTATCTTATCATTACCCGGGCAGTTAAAACAGGCTTTCGGTTCTTGGTTCTTCGCTTTACACCTGAAACAAAACACAGACTGAACCTCCCTTGGCCCAGGGCCACAAGATATCTGATCACAGAATGGCTGTGGCCTCTTCCTTTTCCTCTTAACGGAGCATTAGGTCATGGGACTGTGATTGCTCTCCACAATGAGGGATGTGGCCTAGGTTGAAATATTTCCAGTGAGCCAAGAACTTGAAGTACATACAGGAGGAGGTTAAGGAACCTAGCTGCAAAAAGTGGCACTGGGCGGGGTTCCCAGGCAAGCCCCAGTTGCTCAGATCTATCAAATGGGAATGGGGGCATAGGTCAGTGCTTGCCTGACATGTACGAAGCCCTGGGTTCTATCCCAAGAACCACAGAAACTGGACGTTGTAGTACATGCCTATAATCCCAGCCCTTGAGAGGTAGAAGCAGGAGGATTGAAAATTCATTGTCATCCTTGGCTACTTAGTGAGTTCAGAGTCAATCTGGACTACATGAGAACCTGTCTCAAAATAATGATGACAATGTTGCAGCGTTTTAAGATGGCTGAGGGTTCGTCTGACCCGCTTCTGACTGTTATGAGCACTGGGTGCAGATAGACAAAGAGAGGGCCTGTTTGGTGACTGGGCAGCTTGGCATCCTGGCTCAGTGGGCACTGAGTGCACACGGCAGGGCTGGGCCTGCCCCAGAGGCATTCCCCTTGGCCCCCAGAAGCCAGGATGACCCAGGGCAATGGAAGGATGGCTCATCAGGCCCAGGCAGCTGGCAAGCAGGGGAAAAATACCAACGCAGAGCTTTGGGAAGCCTCACCTCTACAGAGGATGAACAAGGCTGCCTGGTTGTCTGGGCAACTGAAAGACAAATCCCCCCGTGCAGAGTTGTAGACATCCACAGTCACTTTTGGGAAGTGCTGCTTGGTGGCTGGTACACATCTGCTCCTCAGTCAGCAGCAGTCACTGAGATTACAAGCATCTCCTTTGCCAGGAGGCAAAGCGGATCAAAGTGGGTTTCTCTTACTTAGATTGATCCCAGGCTCAGAACTGCCTTTGATTGTATATCAGTTACTCACAACTCCAATGTACATGTTGGTTTATAATTATTTCCTTATGATAGGATTTTTAATACCAGCCCAGGCATATATGAAGGCTTGCCAACCTTCGTAGCCCACTGATAAACACAGGTGAAGAGGTTAAGTGTTATTATTAGCGATCATAAATATCTCTGGTTTTTTCATTAACCCAACGGGCAGCTGCTTCTGTTCCTTAGAGCTAGCTCAGGCCACGCGCATCCCTGTCAGAAAGCCCCCTCTGGAATCCAATACAATTTGCAATCAGAATGCTCAGACGTTGGCATTCTTTCAGTCCAGCTGTGATAAGCTGTTGCTTTCCGCTCCCGTTGTGGTTTTCATTTGACTAGAACATTTCTGTTTGGTCTATTAGGTAGAGTTGAAGGGCAGACAGCATGTAAAACACTAAGTTTATATGAAGAAATAGTTCCCCAGCCTCGAGCTTACCTCTGTGCTCTGAAAGAGGGTACTAGGAACCTGACCTCAGCCCTTGACCCCGGGCAGACTGACCCCAGTGATTGAGTCATACTGCCCAAATCTGCAACTCTTTTTTTAAAAAAAAAAAAAATGTTTATTTATTTGAGAGAAAGAGAGGCAGATAGAAAGAATAGGCATTCCAGGGCCTCTAGTCACTGCAAATGAACTCCAGATGCATGCACCGCCTTGTGCATCTGGCTTGTGTGGGTCCTGTGGAATCAAACCTGGGTCCTTTGGCTTTGCAGGCACCCCCTAAGCCATCGTCCCGGCCCCAAATCCGCAACTCTTGGAGCACTTCTGGGGTATATACAGTGAAGCCATCCTTCTCGGGACATTGTCCCCATACCACTAGGTAGAATTCCTTGCGCGAGGCTCCTCGTGGTGACTTGTTTTTAGAATTTAGTGTCCGGCTGTCCTTTTAAGAACTGAGGGGAAGAACGGATCGTGTTTGCCAAAAGACCCAAGAGAAACTGCCCGGCGACGGCAGCTGTTAAGGTTTTACAGTCACACTTTTGTTCCTTTCTGCCCGTGTCTGATTTATTGTAGTACACGTCTATTTTAATAGCCATCTTTTGTGGGGGCGTGGCAGGAATAGTTACTGTTTTGTTTTCTCTTTTCCTTTTGAGAGTCTCTGTTTGCCTGGGAGACATGAACTTGCAGAGACCCTGGGGGAGGGGTGCTGTCCTCTTTGAGAGCTCCTCTACATGGGGGAGCAAGGCTGTGGCCAGGGCTGTAGGTTGTAGAGTCCATCCTGAGCCCCCCAGATGGGGCCCTAGCAGCGCTCTCCTTCCTACAGGATGTTTCCACTCAGGAGACCGGAGTCCTGCTGAGGGAAGGTGAGGAGGGAGACAGATTTTGTCAGAACGTGTGGGTTTAAATGCCCCAAACCTCTTCCAGCTAACCCTGCCTCAGGCATATTCCTGACCCACCCACCCTCCTGGAGGAGCAGGACAAGGAGTCTGTCTCTGTGTTTCTGGGAGGATTAAGGGGCTCCGTATTTCCCATCTCGATCTCTACACAGCTGCATGGAGGGCCTCACCTCTGCCTCCTCGGATTTTGTTGTCTTCTGCTTCACGCCCCGTAACAACTTCTTCCTTTGGAGGTGGGGGAGAGTATGTGTGGTGTGGTATACGCACAAGTGTGTGCATATACGCATGCCCTGTGCGCTCTCGTGCAGAGGCCAGAGGAGAGCGTTGGGTGTCCTCCTTTGTCACTCTTCCACTTGGCTTCCTTGAAACGGAGTCCCTCACTGAACCAGGAGCTGCCATTTTCCGTCAGAGTGGCCAACCAGCAAGCCCCAGAGATTCTCCCGTGTCCATTTCCCACAGGATTTGGGTTACAGGCAGGAACGACTGTGCTCATCTGTTTTACATGGGCCCCAGCCCCCTTGATTTCTAAATTTAATCTCTCTTCAAGCATCCGGGTCTTCCTCATCCCTTCTGTCCCTTTCCAGCCTGTGTCCTGGGTTGGTATTTTTCCTCCCCTGCCTCAGAAAAATGTTTCTCTTTGTGGTCATGCTGACCCCAGTGCCCAGATCCTGCCCTTGCATCCCCTTCTGTGACAGTCCCTTCTCCACAACATCTCTCTCACAACTGATAAAGGCAGGGGGTTTCTCTGTGGCGAGCTCTTCTCATAGGTTCTCCTATGGTCTGGTCAAAGTTGCTCCTCTGTTTCTGCTGGTGTTTGAGGACAGAGGTGACCTTTTGACCCACCTCCTCACTCCAGTGCCTTCTGAGCCATGGCCAGGGTCCACTCTGCTGAGGCGTAAGGGCAAACTTGGAATTGGTCCAGCTCAGTCACCTTATCTGCAGTCCACCCTTCACCCTGCCCTGTCCAGCTTTGGGATTGGTCAGCCTCCAGTGCTCTCCTGCCTCTCCAATGGACACAGGCTCCCCAGAACACGATTCTGGCTCTCCCTTGATTTTCTGTTTCTTCTTGGTAAGCTCACCACCCAACTACACCCCCACTGAGACAGTGGGGGTACCACTATCTTCTCACATGCTGGTGCAGGTTAAACGAAGTAGTTAATGTGTATGTTAGTAAGTATGGTGCAAGTCTTAGCTAGTGTCCTGGTGTTATCAAGGATCTTATGGCTTGTCTCTTCTAACACTGATCTCTCAACCTGTCCGCTCACTCCAACATGCCTCCCTTGCCCTGGCAAGCCCTGTTCTCTCAAGTATCCCTTTCTTTCAAGCTGTTACTGATCCTCCAACTTAGGCTGCTGCCCCAACCCCGCATGCTGTTCTTGCCTGTGTAGTAATTGTGACATAGGGCATATTCAGTTGTCCCAATCAGGTTGTAATGAGGGCTGCTACAATGTGGGTCTTCCAGTCAGTACCTGTGGTAGGTCTAACAGAGTAAATAAGGTTCCTCTGTAGTCATTCTAAGACCACCACGTGTGTATTCAGACAATTGCATATCCCACTTTTATGCACATATGTGAGGAACAACCACAGGTGTTCCTCAGGACGCGTTGTCCACCTGTGTTGAGACAGGGTCTCTCATTAGCCTCGAGCTTGCTAACTAGGCTAGTCTGGCTGGCCCTGAGCCCCAGGGATCCCCCCATCTCTTCCTCCCCAGCATTGAGAACACGAGTGTGCACCACCATGCCTGGCGTTTTTATGTGAGTTCTGGGGAAACTCATGTCCTCATGCTTATGAGGCAAGCTTTTTACTGACCCAGCTGTCTCCGCAGCCCCACATTCTACTCGCAGAGGGTTGGGGAGCAGGTGGCAGGGTCCTCTGGTTTCCACGTAGGCACCCTGCACAATATCCTGAAGGGTAGGAGAGGCATTAAACCCTGGACCAGCCTAGCTGGAAGGACCCTTGGGGGCTCCTGGTGAGATGAACAAGGTCACACACGTAGGAGGGGAAGCTGAGCCCATGCAGACAGCGTGTCCCAGGAGGGAAGGCCTGTGCGCCAAGGGCATGGACGGACCAGCTTCCCCCGGCAGGCACGTCTGCCCTCCCGTGCTCAGAGTGGGCTGTGAGCTTGCATTCGTTACCCACGGGCCTTGTGCTTGTCAGCGGTCACGGAGTGATCCCAGGCTCCTTGCTGCAGCACGTGACTCTAGGGGCTTTGAGGCAAGCGGAAGGGAGCTGCCAGGTGGAGTGCTCCCTGGGGTCCTCTGCATCGCTGGCATTTTCCCTCACTCTGTACAAGGACACCCTAAGGGAACTGGACTGCTAAGTGAGTCTTAATGTACCTTTGAGTGTCGTGGTCACTTAGGCCATGTACGCAGTGAACCATGTTCGTGTGGGGCTTATTATTTGTGCATGTTCATGACGGAAGCTATCTTCCTTTCATTTCTAGTCTAGGATTTGCCTGGTGCTGATACATTACCTCAGTTTTTGCTTATCTGGGAATTAGGATATTCCTTCAGATATAAAGGCTACTTTTGTGCATAGAGTATTAGTTATCAAGTTTTCCCTTTCAGAATTTTGAAAGCATATGCACATGTGTGTTTTCTTCTGGTCTACAAGGTTTCTGCTGAGAAGTTGCATTAGTCTTATGGGCCTTTCTTTATATGTGACTTGACATTTAGATTATAATATCCCTGGTGATGGTTTTGATTGAGTCTAGTTGGGGGTCCTTTGACTTTCTGAAATCTAGATGTCTTGTCTTCTTGAAAGATTTGGGGCTGTGTTTTGAAATGATTTGTGTGTGCGGTACTAGAGAGTGAATCCACTGCCTGGCACATGCTAGGCAGGTGCTCAACCCTCCACCTGTGAAACAAACTTTTAATGCTTTTTCCCATTTCCTTCACTTTCTGAAATTCCTACAGTATGAATATTAATGGTCTCACCATAGATCTCATAGGCTTTTTAAATTTTATTTTGTCTAATGAAGTCAATACAAAGGCTTCAAGTTCAGGTTTGTTTTTCTTCTGCACGTTCTTGTCTCTTGTGGAGACCTCATGTTGTATTTTGTATTCATTGAAGTTTTTATTGGTTCGTGTTCTCTTTCTCTCTCTAGTGGATTCCTCATTCACATCCTGTATTATTTTCTATTGTGTCTTAGAATCACTTTAAATTCTCAGGGATTTCCTTCCTGGGATGTATTCCTGGACATCACCTCTTCTTTTGGAGGGATCATGTTTCCATTTGTGTCATTAACTTCTTCCAAGTTTGTGGAGAAGTTTTCTTAGGAAAATTTTGGTTAGGGTTAGAGGAGCTAAAAAAAAAAAAAAAAAAAAAAAAAATCTGTGTGATTTCTCCAAGTTTACTCAACAGGGCCTCCAAGTAGACGCCAGCAGCTCATGAAAGTGGTTGTATGGCTGTGGTGGATGTCAACTTACAAAAGTGCGTGCGTTCATGCCTCACAGATGTAAGCCCTTAGTGCCCTGCGGCTTGTGACAGCTGCTGCCACAGTCTGTGGGGTCTGGAGTAGCACCAAAGATTATGGTTTTGAGCTGTAGGTCTCCCCTCGCTTGGACCTGTGGTACCAGGAGCCACGCTTCTGGAGCTACCGCATGGGATGAATACAGGTGATATTAGGATCTGTTGGTACTGCTAACCATGAAATCAAGGTTCTGGAAGCCACAAGGGCTCTTCCCTTGGTCCCATGGGTGCCTGATGGAGGTGTGGGACCCAGATGCTACCTTGTCCAAGACACATGCGGTACCAGCAGTTCTGACTCTGACTGTGGAGGACTTGCACAGGTTAGATTTAGGTCACTGGCCCCCAGGCCCCTAGGCCGTGCTGGGACAACTCTGATGGGGTCAAGGCAGTTACATTCTTGGAGCTGAAGGACACATGTGAGTGAAATCAGGATTTTGCAAGAGTGGCCCTAGTACCAAGGTTGTGGGCTAGAGTGGAGACCTTCCCTACTTACCATAGGCAAGAGAGTCTCACTCTGATGGCTATAGAAGCTGTGAGATGCCAAGAACATCTTCTACTGCCTGACCTAAAGCTTCTGGTGGTTAAGCCTTAGTCAAATTGTTTTTTTAAAACTTTTTAATATAGTTTTTATTTTTTAATTTGCAAGAGAGAGAGAGGGTGCAACAGGGCCTCCAGCCACTGCAAATGAACTCCAGATACATGTGCCCCCTTGTGCATCTGGTTTATGTGGGTTCTGGGGAATTGAGCCTGGGTCCTTTGGCTTTGCAGGCAAGTGCCTTAACTGCTAAGTCAACTCTCCAGCCCCCTCAAATTGTTTTCTAACAGCACCAGCTGGTGGAATAGTCTGGGCTTGGGAGGGTGGAGTTCCTCCTTTGAAGCAGAGCAGTCATGTTTAGACCGGCCAGCTCCCTAAACAGGACATAAAGCTAGTAAGTGCCATGGATTTTTCCTGAACCACCCCCACTTTACCTTTGGCTGGTAGCACTCCCCACCCACAGCTAAAGATCAGGGGTAACAGTTGTGAAGGGCTTTGTGCTTTTCTCTTGGCTCCCCTCCTATTTTTATGTTGTAGCTGCATTTGAGCTCTAGGTCTATTGGACTCCTTTTCACTTATCTGGGATAGAACAAGGGAAGGAGTGGGTAGTGAACCAGCTTGAGCTGGGCTCCAGTTCTGAACCCCTGTGACATAGAACACCAGCCAGAAATCCAGAAGTGCAAGTGTGTTTTATTACCATCTCTAGGGTCACAGGCCCTGTGGCCTGTCTTATTCCTTACTATACTGTGTCATTGTGCTTAACCAGCCCCCCCTTACTGCATGCTACTATGTGGACATGCTGTAGTCAAGGAGTACACAAGCCTGACCCAATGGGGTGGTATCTCTTGACAAGAGCGACATGTTACACATAGTTCTTGCTCCAGGGGTGAGATGATCTGTTATTCGCTAGGGTGCGTATAGAAACAAACTCAACTTCAGGCCAGGCAAGTCTGTGTCAAGTGCTTCCCTTGTCCCAGTTTCCAAGGACACTGTGTGTGTCTCGCAGTCCCCGAGATAGGTTCCGGCTTACCTGAATTCTCCAGGCTGCCCTCTGCTGGACATAAGGTAGAAGCCATGTTCTCAGAGCAGGCCCTGGAAGTGAGAACATATGATGCTCAGATTTCTTCCCATACTGCTCAGGGACCCTTTTCCTACCCACAAAGAGGACACCGTCAGTAACGTTTAGCCTGAAGCTGCTCAGGGTTCAGACTTCTGCATGTGGCACGGGAAGGGAGTCTTTTCTGTCAGGACCTTGTGCTAGAACAGCCAGAGGTCAAGTGGACATTTGTCCCCCCAGTCCCAGTTCTGTCCATCTCAGGCAAGTAGAATGACTGACTCACAGCTTTGCCCGAGACTCTCCCAGGCTCACCATTGAAATCCCATGTCCCCAGGCACAGCAGATAACATTGCCTATTTCTGAGGGTGGTTGGAGGGATGCCATACCTGCTTCAGCCTAAGTATACCATCCCGTGTCGGCTTCCTAGGGCTGCTGTCCCTGAGAGCAATGCACTGTGGCTTACAAGCTACCTTGTCTCAGTTCCGATGGGCAGAGCATCTGAGATGGGTTTTTTTTTTTTTTGCGCCAGGGGTGCGGGGGGGGGGGGGGAATCCTTGCTGTCTCCTAGTCTCTGGTGGGTTGCCAGCAAGCTTTGTAGCATTCCTTGGCTATAGACACATTCTCCTATGTTGCTGTTCTGAGAGAACCTCCTGGTGTCGTCTTACAGTGGGCGTTCCCTTTTTTATGATGATACCAGTCACTGGGTTACAACCCAGCTAATTAATGCTTCATTTTTAACTTGATCATCTCTCTAAAGGGCCCTATTGCTAATCAAGGTCATCTCAGCAGAAATACACACACACACACACACACACACATATTTATACATACACACATACAGTTTTTGAGGTAGGGTCTCATCTAGCCTCGAATTCAGATCTTCCTACCCCTGCCTCCCCAGTGCTGGGGTGGCAGAGGTAGGAAGGATCACTGTGAGTTCGAGGCCACCCTGAGACTCCATGGTGAATTCCAGGTCAGCCTGGGCTAGAGTGAGACCCTACCTCAAAAAATAAAACAAAAGCTGTCATTCATATATATGAAATAGTAAGGTTAGCTATAGTGACTGTCTTTGGCGTTATCAAAAAGGAATGCATATTGATCCAAAGCCCAAGAGCAGGCAGCATGAAGGGTCCCCTCTAGAGAGGTCAGAATTTCGTAGCTGGGAATCAAGTCAGTACAAAGGCTTTTGCTCTGCTTGTTGCAGATGGAGCAGATGAGGAGCGAGCTCCTTCAGGAGAGAGCTGTGAAGCAAGACCTGGAGTGTGACAAGATCTCCCTGGAGAGACAGGTGAGGCGCGCTGGCTTTGGGCTGGGACACTGAGAGAATCACACTCAATTTTTCACATACTATCCATGTCAATCCTTGAGCGCATGCAAGGAAGCTGCTTCTGCCCCCTCCCCCTGCACGTGTGTAAAAGAACTGCTGTAACCGTTTCATTCAGGCCTATAGGGAGCATGTTCAAATCTCTTCCTATGACCCGCTAGGGCCTGCATTCAACATTCTCTGCAGTAATCTGGGCTCCCTGGGTGCCTAGGCACAAACCAAATTTCTGGTTCCACCCCATATTCTGCTTGGCCTGAAGCACCCGGGAGATGCAGCCCCTCACGAGCTCCCTGTCTGATTCCAGAACAAGGACCTAAGGAGTCGGATCATCCACCTGGAAGGTTCGTACAGGTCCAGCAAGGAGGGCCTGGTGGTGCAGCTGGAGGCCAGGATCGCGGAGCTCGAGGACCGGCTGGAGAGCGAGGAGAGGTGAGTCCAGCGGCGTGGGGCAGAGGACCTGCTGGGCCGGGGCCGTGGTGGCCTGAAACTTGGTAGATTCCCAAGTGCTGCTTGCTGCAGCTTTCTTCATCCCCTAAACACACACACCTCCTCTGCTCTGAGGGCTGGGCACTTCCAAGCAGAACCTGGCTCGCAGAGGTAGGGTGGCTAGGAAAGATGGGGGAGCAGAGGGGGCACAACACTGCCTCCCCACGCCACATCATGACTCTCCGAGCTCACTGCAGTCCTGGGATAAGCCTGACTGGCCCCTTTCTAACAGCATGATACTGGCCTTGCACACTTGCCTTCAGTAGGACTACCAGAGAGTCAGGCTGGAGCAGACCCTAAATGCTGGGAGCCTGGGCCTTACAAACGTAACTCAGGACCTGTCCTTCTTGGAGCCCTGCTTCTCCATCTGTAGAATGAGCTGATGGGACACTCCTCTCCCCTCCTCCCGGCCTGGGCCTCCCGCAGGGCTGAGCGATGTTTCATTCTGCTTCCCCCCTCCCAGGGACCGGGCCGCCCTTCAGCTCAACAACCGAAGGCTGGAGCGGAAGGTCAAGGAGCTGGTGATGCAGGTGGACGATGAGCACCTGTCACTGACGGACCAGAAGGACCAGGTGAGGGAGCCAGTGGAGGTGGGGTGCACCGGGGCCTCCCAGACTACTGAGATAAGGCATTTCAACCCCCCTAACTTGACTTTCAAAAAGGCTGCGGCTGGCCCCTCACCCTTCCATCCCTCCCAATGCAGCTGAGCTTACGCCTGAAAGCCATGAAGAGGCAGGTGGAGGAGGCCGAGGAGGAAATCGACAGACTGGAAAGTTCTAAGAAGAAGTTGCAGCGGGAGCTGGAGGAGCAGATGGATGTGAACGAGCAGCTGCAGGGACAGCTCAACTCGATGAAGAAGGACCTGAGGTGGGAAATGGGGGGAGGTGGCCCCCTGACATTTGCTGAGTGCTTTAAATGCGTTCAGAACATTCCTACTCCTGTTGCTTCAAGTCAGTTTCCTTTGGAAGCCACCCTGGTGCCCCACATGTCTGTGGAAGGCCTAAATATGGCAATAGAGGAGGCTGGATGGCTGCTGCGTGTGGGGCCTGGTTTCTCGTTATCTATTGTCTACTACTGTTAAATTGTTGTATATAAGGCTGGGAAGATGGTTCATTTGGTAAAGTGCTTGCTTTGCAAGCATGAGGACCTCAGTTCAATCCCCAGGACTCATTTTTTTTTAAAATGCTGGGGTTGGGCGTGGTGGCGCACGCCTTTAATCCCAGCACTCGGGAGGCAGAGGTAGGAGGACCGCCGTGAGTTCAAGGCCACCCTGAGACTACATAGTGAATTCCAGGGCAGCCTGGGCCAGAGTGAGATCCTACCTCAAAAAAAAGAAAAAGAAAATGCTGGGTATGGTGAGCTGTATGTTTGCAATTCCAGGGCTGGGGACAAGCAGATCCCTGGAGCTTGATGGCCACACAGTCTAGCCTAGCTGACAAGTTCCAGGCCCATGAGAGACCCTGTTTTTAAAAAGGTAGATGAAGGTCTCGAGGAAAGACATTCAAAGTTACCCTCTGACCTCCATGCACACGTATTCCAGCATTAAAATCTATGTATATAGGGGCTGGAGAGATTGCTCAGTGGTTAAGGCACTTGCCTGCAAAGCCTAAGTATTCATGTTCGGCTCTTCAGGCCCCACGTATCTGGAGTTTGATTTCAGTGGCTAGAGGCCCTGGTATGCCAATTCTCCCTCTCACATTAAAAAATATATATTGTATGTAATCCACGGTGACTTAAGACAAGATGCTATCAATGCCAACAACCCATCCAACTCTACAGGAATTTGGGCCACTGGAGAAATGTTAGTAGTACTGACACTGGCCTGCCCTCTCAACACTCATTTCTGGGTGGTGCTAAAGGAAACACTAGGTGTGGATGAATCAATGGGCTTTATATGCATGCACCAGAAGTGGAAGCCTGGCGCCCAAGACCCTTCTTCCCTCCCCAGCCAGGGTCTAAAAACACGCCCCTTGTTTCTTCCTCAGGCTTAAGAAGTTCCCAAGTAAAGTGCTGGATGACATGGACGACGACGACGACCTCAGCACAGATGGGGGGAGCCTCTATGAGGCACCACTGAGCTACAACTTCGCAAAGGACAGCACCATCACCAGCCAGATTTGAGTCCACTTCCGGGTCTGTGTTCGCACTCTGCCATCACCCAAAGCAAGAAGCGACAAAGAATGTGTGGAGTCGAGACCCATAGCCACCACCTTGTGGGCCTCTACAGGGTTGCATGGCCCAGAGAGCTGCTGCAGTTAAATGAGCAACGGACATCACCTCCTACTGATGCATGTTGGAAAATGTCATTTGGTAGGACAAAGCCTGTCTGTGGTCACCTCCCTCCCCCTGACAAGAGAAAGGATCCCAAATTCTCACCTAGTAGCCACTGTGCAGGGAGGGAACGATATATATAGATAGGCTGTACATATTTTAAACCAGACCTTCTCACAAGACTGCTGCTGTTCCATTATTGGAATGTTCCAGAATCTTTGTAAAGTTCGCACATCTATACTGAGTCTTCCTTTTAAGAAATACCAGATTTTAAGTGTTAAAAAGCAGAGGCAGAATAAAGACCACTCTGGAAAAATCAGAGTTGGGACAAAGGAATGGTCGTCATGATAAAATGAGTGCTGGAGAATAAGCTTGCTGGCAGTCGCATTTACCGACAGGCTGCGTCGACGGCCTTGGTTGCTTATTTTACCTAGGATTATTTCTGAACTATGCAATGACTCGTTCCCACTTATTGATTTCTTTTACATAGGTGGAGTGGGGAGACTGGTAGTGTCTGGAATGGAGTGTGGGGAGAGGGGATAAGCAGGTGTGGGGCTGGTCAGAGGAAGACAAAGAAGGTGGGGGGGGGCAAGCTGGAGCTCAGAATGGGGTTGAGGGGAAGGAAAGAGTTGGGGGTGTCTATGAGCTAAGTAGGGTTTCCAGCCTCAGGCTTAGGCATGGGTGAGGTCTTAGAGCAGGGGCTTGGGTACGCAGTGGCCCAGAGAATTCATGACGATTGCCATGGGGTCCTACTTCATGGATCCCACCCAGCTGGATCCAGAGTGACCAGTTGGTTTTGAAGGCCCAGCCTGCCTCTGACATCCCCAGGGCCACTGTCACCCTTGCCCCTGCTTCCCTCGCTGGATGTGGAGAGATTTCTCCTTTAGCCATTCATCTATTTAGGACATACATATGGAGTGCCACAGTGTGCCCGACCAGCTCTTGGCACCAGAAACCCAGCAGTGAGAGGTAGTAGGAGCATTGTAGTACAGGCAGTGATCCCACAAGTCAGTAGCTTCAGAGGAAGCTCTCTGCCCTCTGGGAACACGGCAAGCCTGTGGTTGGCTCTCTGGAGCTCTTAGGAATTCTCTGGCCCCTTGAATGTTCCCATTCCATCACAAGATATTTGCAATAAGCCCATCCAGAAGTGCCTCAGTCCACCCACAACCAGATTTAGGCAAGAAAGGTCTGCAAGCCGGAGAAATTAGCAGTCACCCATCATTCTAGTTGGTTCTTTCCACTAGCCATAAAGCTGGTTAGTAACAGCTATCCCTGTGAAAAGTCCATCACTGGAAACAGTTGGCAGGTCTAGGACTGTACTCCCCTCTGCCCTAACGGTCAGCGGTCAGCCGGAAGTGAGTCAGAGCGGGGTGGAAGGACACCCGCATGGAGAGGGGTGTTTGTAAGGCCAGGTTCGTCACTTTACCCATGACCTTGATGGCTGCTGTCTGTGGATAGGTCAGCATCAGGGCCCAGGTCCTTCCCAACTTAACCATGCCATCATTGCTGGAGTTTATTATATATGCCTGTTTCTTTTTTCTCTTTATTGCTTTAATCCTGTTCGAGAGTATTTTCTTTAGCTAGCTTCAAAAATATTTTATGTAAAAACAAATATGGGGCCAAATACAGTGCCGAGGAGACAATCACCATATATCTTTTATAATTATTTTCCTGCTTCCAGGCGCTACCCTGCCATGCTCACTGGCATACTCTGTTGAGTTTTGCTTCCTGGCATGGTTTGGTTACTATGCATCTCCATGGGGAAGAGACATTCTTATTATGGCTACCTCCATGTAAAGCAAGATTTCCTTTCAATAAAACTGTCACCTGACAGGAATCTTGACTCCTCTGTTATTTTCATTCCTCTTATGCCCACTAAGAAACTACCAAGGTTGGTGGGGGTGGGGGCGCTGGGAAGACGGTTCAGTGGTTAAAAGCACTTGCTGCTCAAATCTGGCAACTAGAGTTTGGATCCCCAGAACCCATGTAAAAGCCTGACACAGTGGTGCAGGCATCCACGATCACAGGGCACCGATGGCAAGGTGGGAGCCAGGAGAATCCCAGAAGCTCAAGGGCCAGCTAGCCTGGCACATGCAGCATGGAACAAGAGACTCGTCTTACACAAGGTGGAGGGAGAAAAAAACACCCGGAGGTTGTCCTCTGCCCCCCACATGCATGCTGTGGCACTTGGGTGCCCATAAATTTACATGCACACATGAACTACCAAGTTAAGTGGTGGTGTTTCTCCAGCCTCACAAGAAGAGTATGGAGTGGTCAGCAGTGAATACTGAGGAGACAAATCACCCCGGACTAGGGTAATGTTCTAAGAAACCCGAGCTTCTCTTTCCAGAAAATGGTGAAGGGGAAGCATTGTCCAGAGCTGACAACTGAGGGGTTGGGAAGATGGGTCAGCAGGTGGACTGCTTGCCAGGCAAGCGTGAGGACCTGGTTCGGATCTTCAGCACTCACATCAAAGATGGGCCCATTCCCAACGACCCAGCCAGCAACTTGACTGAGACCAAAAGCATCCAAAAAGGTAACTGGGATTGAACCAGGGAAGGGTCTCACTTGGTCACAAGCTGACTTGGATCCCTCAACAGACCAGAAATCTTAACCTCTTTGTTGATAGAGGATCTGGTTCTTATAATACCTACTCTTGCATAAATACTTGGTGCTGTTTTTGACTGAATGTGTACGGGGTTTAGTTAAATTTTAGAATCTACCTGTATTTTATTCCACTCAGCCTACTTGAATACTCCCATAGCAGGCAAACTCAACCCCTAGGAACACTTGTCTAGATACTCTGAGAGTGTTAAGAGCCACTCCTAACATCTTAATTTCCTACGTTGAAGATATACAACATTAGATCGATTGATACAGCTAAGAATACCCAGCTAACTGGAAAATCTAAGCAGCAACTTAATCCAAGATGCAAAAATATATACACTATAACACAAGAAACACCAAAAACCAAGGCAGTATAAATCCACCAAAAAGTATCAGAAATGACCTCCAGTGAGAACGAGTTAGAGGAAATGCCTGAGAAAGATTTTAAAAGAATGATTGTAAATATGCTCAAAGAAGTCAAAGAAGAAACCAAAGGAATCAAAGAGGAAACCAAAGGAATCAAAGAAGACACAGGACACCAATTTAACGAAATAAAGAAGTCAATACAAGACATAAATAAGGAAATAGAAATAATAAAGAAAAACCAGTCAGAATTACTAGCAATGAAGAACACAGTTAATGAAATAAAAAACTCTGTAGAAAATCTCACCAGTAGAATGGATGAAGGAGAGGACAGAATATCTAAGCTAGAAGATCAGGTGGCAGATCAAATACAATCCAACAAAGAGAAAGACAAACTAACTAATAGAAAAGTATGAATGGGAATTTCAAGATATTCAGGACACTATGAAAAGATCAAACATAAGAATTCAGGGCATAGTAGAAGGAGAAGAATTTCACTCCAAAGGCATAGTAGGCATCTTCAACAAAATCATAGAAGAAAACTTCCCCCAAATTGGGAAAGAGGTGCCAATGCAGATACAGGAATCCTTTAGAACACTAACTAGACAAAACCTGGAAAGAACCTATCCTCGCCATATTATAATCAAACTACCAAACACACAATCCAAAGAAAAAATATTGAAAGCAGTTAGAGAGAAAAATCAAGTTACCTACAAAGGCAAGCCCATCAGGATCACAGCAGATTACTCAACACAAACTTTCAAAGCCAGAAGGGCTTGGAGTGATGTATTCCAAGTTCTGAAAGATAACAACTGTCAACCAAGGTTACTTTATCCTGCAAAACTATCCGTTCAAATAGATGGAGAAATAAGGACATTCCATGACAAAAGCAGGCTAAAGGAGTATTTGAAGACAAAACCAGCCCTACAGAAAATACTTGAAAGAATCCTCCATGCCGAAGAGAAGGAAAAGCACACGTATAAGGAACCTGGAAAACAACAAGCAATACTCAAATACTAGTTAACACAAGAGAGCAAAGGTAGAACTGGAACCACACACACACAAAAAAATGGCAAACATAAATACACACCTTTCAATAATCTCTCTTAATATCAACAGCCTCAATGCCCCAACCAAAAGACATAGGTTTTCAGACTGGGTTAAAAAGTAGGATCCTACAATTTGTTGTCTCCAAGAAACTCACCTTTCTACAAAGGATGGACATTATCTTAGGGTGAAAGGTTGGAAAAACGGTGTTTCAAGCAAATGGACCCAGAAAACAAGCAGGGGTTGCCATCCCAATATCTGATAAGGCAGACTTCAGTCCAACGTTAGTCAAGAAAGATAAGGAAGGTCACCTTATATTGATTAAGGGCACACTCCAACAGGAGGACATTACAATCCTAAACATATATGCACCTAACATGGGGGCTACCAAATTCATCAAACACTATTAGAACTAAGGTCAGAGATAACACCAAACACAGTGATAGTGGGTGACTTTCACACCCCACTCTCATCAATTGACAGGTCATCCCGGGAAAAAATAAACAGAGAGGCATCTGGACTAAATGAGGTCATAGAAGGAATGGACCTAACAGATATATACAGGACATTTCATCCAAATGCTGCAGAATATACATTCTTTTCAGTAGCACATGGAACATTCTCTAAAATAGACCATATATTAGGACACAAAGCAAATCTTAACAAATGCAGGAAAATTGAAATAATTCCTTGCATTCTATCTGACCACAATGGAATCAAACTACAAATCAATAGCAAGAAAGGCTATAGAGCATACACAAAATCATGGAAACTAAACAATACACTACTAAATGATGAATGGGTCAATGAAGAAATCAAGAAGGAAATCAAAAAATTTATAGAGTCAAACAAAAATGAGAACACAACATACCAAAATCTCTGGGACACAGTGAAGGCAGTTCTAAGAGGTAAATTTATAGCTTTTAAGTGCCTATATTAAGAAATTAGAAAGGTCGCAAGTAAACGACCTAATGCTTCACCTTAAAGCCTTGGGAAAAGAAGAACAAGGCAAACCAAAAATCAGTAGACGGGAAGAAATAATAAAGATTAGGGCAGAAATTAATGAAATAGAAACAACAACAAAAAAAAAAAAACAATCCAAAGAATTAATGAAACAAAGAGCTGGTTCTTTGAAAGGGTAAACAAGATTGATAAACCCTTAGCAAATCTGACCAAAAGAAAGAGAGAAGAGACACAAATTAATAAAATTAGAGATGAAAAAGGTAACATCACAACAGATGCCAGAGAAATTAAAAAAATCATAGGGACATGTTATAAAAGCATATACTCCACAAAGTATGAAAATCTGAAGGAAATGGATGATTTCCTTGATTTATATGACCTACCTAAATTAAATCAAGATGAGATTAATCACTTAAATAGAACTATAACAAGCATGAAGATCCTAACAGTTATCAAAAATCTCCCAACTAAAAAAAGCCCAGGCCCAGATGGATTCACTGCTGAATTTTACCAGACCTTCAAGGGAGCTAACACCATTGCTTCTTAAGCTTTTCCATGAAATAGAAAAAGAAGGAATTCTACCAAACTCCTTCTATGAAGCCAGCATCACCCTGATACCAAAACCAGGCAAAGATAGAACAAAAAAAGAAAATTACAGACCAATCTCCCTCATGAACACAGATGCAAAAATTCTCAACAAAATATTGGCAAACAGAATTCAAGAATATATCAGAAAGATCATTCACCCTGACCAAGTAGGCTTTATCCCAGAGATGCAGGGATGGTTCAACATATACAAAACGATAAATGTAATACATTATATAAATGGACTGAAGAACAAAACTCACATGATCATCTCATTAGAAGCAGAGAAAGCATTCGACAAAATCCAACATCCCTTCATGATAAAAGTCCTACAGAGACTGGGAATAGAAGGAACACATCTCAATATAATAAAGGCTATTTATGACAAGCCTACAGCCAACATATTACTAAATGGGGAAAAACTGTAAGCTTTTCTACTAAAATCAGGAACAAGACAAGGGTATCCACTGTCCCCACTTTTATTTAATATAGTTCTGGAAGTCTTAGCCATAGCAATAAGGCAAGGCATAAAAGAGATACAAATTGGAAAGGAAGAGGTCAAATTATCATTATTTGCAGATGACATGATTCTATATATAAAGGACCCTAAAGACTCTACTAGCAAACTGTTAGAGCTGATAAAAACCTACAGCCATGTAGCAGGATACAAAATAAATACACAGAAATCAGTAGCCTTCATATATGCTAACAACAAACACACAGAGGATGAAATCAGAGAATCACTCCCATTCACAATTGCATCAAAAAAAAAAAAAAGTACCTTGGAATAAACCTAACCAAGGAAGTAAAGAATCTCTACAATGAGAACTTTAAAACACTCAAGCGAGAAATTGCAGAAGACACTAGGAAGTGGAAAAACATCCCTTGTTCCTGGATTGGAAGAATCAATATTGTGAAAATGGCAATCTTACCAAAAGCAATCTACACATTTAATGCAATCCCCATCAAAATTCCAAAGGCATTCTTCATGGAAATAGAAAAAACAATCCAAAAATTCATTTGGAATCACAAAAATCCTCGAATATCTAAAATAATACTGAGCAACAAAAATAAGGCTGGTGGTATCACCATACCTGATTTTAACCTATACTACAGAGCCATAGTAACAAAAACAGCGTGGTACTGGCACAAAAGCAGACTTGTAGATCAATGGAACAGAATAGAGGACCCAGATGTAAGTCCAGGTAGCTATAGCCACCTGATATTCGATAAAAATGCCAAAAATACTCACTGGAGAAAAGACAGTCTCTTCAGCAAATGGTGTTGGGAAAACTGGATATATATCTGTAGAAGGATGAAAATAGATTCTTCTCTCTCTCCATGCAAGAATTAAGTCCAAATAGATTAAATACCTTAACATCAGACCTGAAACTCTGAAACTGCTAGAGGAAAAAGTAGGGGAAACCCTTCAACATATTGGTCTTGGCAAAGACTTTCTGAATACAACCCCAATTGCTCAGGCAATAAAACACAGATTAACCACTGGGATCTCATGAAATTACAAAGATTTTGCACTGCAAAGGACACGGTGAATAAAGCAAAGAGGCAACCTACAGAACAGGAAAAAAATCTTTGCCAGCTATATATCTGATAGAGGATTAATATCTAGGATATACAAAGAACTCAAGAAGTTAAATAAGGAATCAAACAAGCCAATCAAAAAATGGGCAATGGAGCTAAATAGAGAATTCTCAAAGGAAGAAATACGAATGCCATATAAGCATCTAAAAAATGTTCTACATCACTAGTCATCAGGGAAATGCAAATTAAAACTACATTGAGATTCCATCTCACTCCTGTCAGATTGGCTACCATCATGAAAACAAATGATCATAAATGTTGACGGGGATGTGGAAAAAGAGGAACCCTTCTACACTGTTGGTGGGAATGCAATCTGGTCCAGCCATTATGGAAATCAGTGTGGAGGTTCCTAAAACAGCTAAAGATTGATCTACCATATGACCCAGCTATAGCACTCCTAGGCATATATCCTAAGAACTCATCTCATTTCCTTAGAAGTATGTGCTCAACCATGTTTATTGCTGCTCAATTTATAATAGCTGGGAAATGGAACCAGCCTAGATGTCCCTCAACTGGTGAGTGGATAATGAAGATATGGCACATTTATACAATGGAGTTCTACTCAACGGTAAAGAAATATGAAGTTATGAAATTTGCAGAAAAGTGGATGGATCTGGAAAGGATTATACTAAGTGAGGTAACCCAGGCCCAGAAAGCCAAGCGCCACATGTTCTCCCTCATATGTGGATCCTAGCTACAGATGATTGGGCTTCTGTGCGAGAAGGAAAAAACTCAGTAGCAGAGGCCAGTAAGTTAAAAAGGAGATATAAAGGGAAGAGAAAGGAAGGGAGGAGAGTATTTATTAGGTTGGTATTGTATATATGTAAGTAGAAAGATTGAGATGGGGAGGGGATATGATGGAGAATGGAATTTCAAAGGGGAAAGTGGGGGAGTGGGGGGGTACTACCATGGGATTATTTTTTATAATCATGGAAAATGTTAATAAAAATTGAGAAAAAATAAAAATAAAAATCAGAAAAAAAAGATGGGCCCATTAGCACATGCCTGTAATCCCAGAGTTTGGGAGCTAGAGGCAGAGACAGGAGGATCCCTGGGGCTTTCTGGCTAACTAGTTCAGCGAGAGACCCCCATCTCAAAGGATAAGGTGGCAACTCCACAAGCATGTACATCCATCCATGTGTGCACGCACAAGAACATGGACATGCATGTCACACACATACGCAAAACGTTGAAAACAGAATCAGCAGACACCCCATTTATCCCCTTTTCTGAACTCGAGTGGGCTCTCTTGCAATGTGTGTGTGTGTGTGTGTGTGTGTGCGTGTGTGTATGTGTGTGTGTGTGGTCTCTCTGGGCCTCACACCATGAGGACCGTGGCTGCCATTTCACAGAGGACCGAGTGTCCCTTCCCCAGGAGGGAGCTACACTGGAGATATTCCTCAGCTCCATGTCCGCCCGGACCTTCCTCTACTGCTCCGTGGAGCATGTTGGGATGGGTTCCCCTGGGACTTGGGCGACCTCCTGTCCTTCTGCCTTCAGTTCTAAAGGGACCCACAGTTGCTGCCATTTTTCTTGCCTGGGTCCCTTGGCATCTCTGGTGGGCTTTCCCAACACTGTCCTTCCGTGAGCCGGAAAGAGCAGCCGATGCCCGTGCTGCCGCCCCAGCTCTCCTGCAGCCCCTGCTAACCCTCATCCTCAGTAGGAGTGACCCAAATGTGGGTGAAGTCTTCCCATCTCGGCAAGTTCTCAAAGCCGTTGCAGAAATTATATTTGCTTTGGTTAAGTCAGGTCTATTGAGGCACAACAGCAATTTACAGAGAAAGCTCTCTTTTCCGGTGGTGGTTTACGCTCAGGTTGCATGCAGACCTCTGTAAATAGTTCCTCAATGAGAACCCATAGGAAAAAGGGAATGTGCCCAGGAAGCCTGGAACACGAGGAGAATGTTGGGCTGGAGAGATGGATTGGTGGTTAAGGCACTTGCCTGCAAAGCCTAAGGACCCAGGTTTGATTCCCCAGTACCCATGTAAGCCAGGTGCACAAGGTGGTGCATGCATATAGAATTTGTAGTAGCTAGAGACCCTGGCGCACCCATTCTCTCTTATTTTTTTTTTTAAAAGAAAGGACAATGGGGCTGGAGAGATGGCTTAGCAGCTAAGGTGCTTGCCCATGAAGCCTAAGGACCAAGGTTCGATTCCTCAGTACCCACACAAGCCAGATGAACAAGGTGGCACATGCATGTGAAGTTCATTTTTAGTGGCTAGAGGCCCTGGCACATTCATTCTCTAACTGCCTCCTTCTCTCTCTCCCTCTCTCTCTCTCTCTCACACACACTCTCTCAAATATTTTTTTTAAAAGAATGTCCTCCCAGGGCTGCCTTCCCTTCCCCCACATTCTTGACATTCTGCCCTTATAGACATTAACACTAAGAGTGACTTTCAAAATTTCTCTGTTCTAAATTTCTAAGTGATAGGAACTTGCTATTGAGTTGTTTTCCCTATTGGGGACTTAAGGAGCCCCAATTTCAGAAATGCCAGACCTGCCAGAACAGTCTACACACCTGGTTCTGTTCTAAAACCTGCCAAGCACACAGTTTGTTGACCCAAGTCTCCATCAAGGAAGAAAGATTGGAGTGTGTGTGCCCGGCCGGCTTTACTAAGTAAGCTATTGTGTGCCGGGAGGGAGCACAGTCCCCACAGGCAGAACCTCTGTCATGTGGCCTCACCACAGGTTGTCAACAACCCCCAGAACTTCCAGAGGCATGCTGAAGAAACAACAGTTTGGGGGGAAAGGTAGAAACTTTGGTGCAGGAGAAACCTGAGTCTTGGGAAAGTTGTGTGTTTTGCTGCTGGTCACATATGGAGGAAGGTGTGTGCGTGCGTGCGTGCGATGTTTGTAGAACCGGAGAGCAAGGGTCGGCACAGTGACGATGAATCTTGATTGTCAACTTGATGGGATTTAGCATCACCATGGAAACAAATCTCTGGGCCTGTCTGTGAGGGAATTTCTAGTTTAGGTTAACTGAGTCAGATAGAAAGACATACCCTAAGTGTGGGCCACACCACTCCATGGGATGGGGTCTGGGACTGAAGAAAAAGGAGCGAGAACAAGGGGCTGGGGAGGTGGGCTTAGGGGACAAGAGCACTTTCTGTGCAAGCATGAGGACCTGAGTTCAAGCCCTAGCACCCATATAAAAAGTTGGGTATGTCCGAGTATGCTTGGAATGCTAGCACTGCAGAGGGCAGGGACAGGAACGTCAGTGGGACTCACTGGCAGCCAATCTAACCAAAATCTGGTGCAATCTCCAGGTTTACCGAGAGACTGCCTCAAGGCAGTAAGGCAAAAGAGCTAGAGAAGACACCCGATATCCTTCTCCACAGGTGTGCTTGGGGCATATGCATCTGCATACACACACTCACACCCCCCCACCCCACCTACACTGATAAAAAAGGGGGCTAGAGAGATGGCTTAGCAGTTAAGGCGTTTGCCTGCAAAGCCAAAGGACTGAGGTTCGATTCCCCAGGAACCACATAAGCCAGATGTGCAAGGTGGCGCATGCATCTGGAGTTCATTTACAGTGGTGTGCCCACTCATTCTCTCTCTCAAATAAATGAAAGTTTAAAAAAAAATAGAAAAGCAAAGGCAAATTGAGGGCCAGCATCCACCTCCACCTGCCGCCTGGCTGTGGACACACGTGACCAGCTGCCTGAGCGCCTGCTGCCATGGCCCCCCACCGCCTTGGACTGGGTCCCAGAAATCAATGCTGCCTTCCTTAAGTTGCCTCTGTCGGGTATTTTGTCACAGCAACGAGAAAAGCAACTCACACAGGCGCGGAAGCTGAGGAGCCGGCCTTCAACCTCGAGGAGCTCACAGGATAGTTCCAAAGGTGGAGGTGGCGGCAGTGAGGAAGGAGGGTGAAGACCTTCATGGGTTTGCCGCACTCAATTTGTCTTTCCGCATGCTTTGCCAGTGCTCAGTAGCCATTGCCCAGTTTTCCCTAGGCCAGTGTGCCACCCAGTGGCCAGTGCGTGAAGTGTTTTCCATATACAAGGCGTTATGACCATCTATAGAGAGTGTCCTGTTGGGACAAAGAGGCCACCCAGGCAGAGGGAAGTCACTAACCTGGCCAAAGGCACAGGGCAGGACATGAACAGCTGGGATTGATGGCGGGAGTCTGACTGGAGTCACACTCTGCTGCTGCCACTAGTCTCATGTACCTGGAAGGACCGAGGTCTTTCATTTGATCCCTGTAGGAGGGTCTCCTGCGGCCTTCCAGACCACCTCTATTTCAGACTGCCCCCACACCGGTGCGCTTATACAACCTAGCCAGTCGTGGGAGACAGATGGAAACCAGAGCGAAGCCACCGACCTCATGGGTTTTTTACTTTTTTATTTACTTTGCTTTCTGACGCCGGCAGCTGTGGTCTTTGCAGCTCTCACGCTACCCCTGATGCTCCCCGTGGCAGAGGCAACGTGGCTTCTCTGGACCTGATCCAGCTGCCCTGGGTGGTGGTCATTGGATCCCTAACTGTGTCACTGGTGGTGGCCTTTGGGCAACAGCAGCAAATCCCTGAGTCTGGGTGGTTCTTGGAGAACTTATCTTCCCAACCGCCACCCCCAGATTGCTTCTGAAAACCAGTCGGCGTGTTGTACTAGTAATCTTTGTTACATAGTGCATATGCCGCCCAGCCTCACGTTCACTTGTTCACTGAAACCAGCATGCTGTCCCCATCAGATCACTCTTGACTGAGGTCAGACTCAGACCTCTCCTCCCACCAGGGTACTGTGAAGCCGTGTGCTTGGTGCCTTCACTCTGCTTCCTGACTGTGGACATGATGTGCCCGGCTGCCTCACGATCCTGCCAGCATGTCTCCCCTCCCCCTGCTTATGGGCTTACGCAACTTAGCCACCGACTGCCTCCACCACTTAGCACAGGTGGAAATCCAAGTTGCCTTCCTGGAGGTGGTGGCAGTGTCTCTTCTAAACTATGAGCAAGTGACAGGATAGGGAGGGCTCTGGCTCTCTGTGAGAGGGCAGGGACTGGTTTGTGCTTAGGAGGGCCAAACCCTACAGAGCACAGAAAACTTAAGGCCTTAGTACTAGGTGTGGCCCCTCATCTTTGAAAGACACGTCTCTGTCCCCAGCCTTTCCCAGTGGTAGCGGGACTCCATCTATGGGAACAGGACTCTGGCCTCCTCAGTGCAGTATGCTGCGCACTGGGAAATGAGGGTTGTGGGCACAGGCTGGGGCGGTCATAAGCAACCCCCCCCCCCGACCCACAAAGTGGAAGACATACCTTCTGAACTCTACATAGACTTTGCCCAGTGGCATTTTGGGGCAATGTGAGATATATATATAATTTCTACTTCTATACTTAACAGACAACAAACCATAGTATTTCCCTCCCCTCCCTGACTTTCCCCTTCATAACTCTGCTCTCTGTCATAGCCCCTCCCTCTCTCCATTAGTCTCTCTTTTAATTTGATGAATCATCTTTTTCTCTATTATGAGGGTCTTGTGTGGGTATTGCTAGGCACTGTGAGGTCTTGGATATCGATTATTTTATTGTTTTAAAAATATTTTTATTCAGTTTATTTGAGAGAGGTAGACGGAATGGGCATGGCAGGGTCTCCAGCTACTGCAAACAAACTTTAGAGGCACATGCCACTTTGTGCATCTAGCTTACATGGGTACTGGGGAATTGAACCTGGGTCCTTAGGCCTAACAGGCAAGTGCCTGAACTGCTAAGCTCTCTCTCCAGCACTTATTATCTTTTTTATTATTTATTTATTTTCAAAAGGTTTAAAAATTATTTTGTTAGCCAGACGTAGTGGCGCATGCCTTTAATCCCAGCATTCAGGAGGCAGAGGTAGGGGGATCGCCTTGAGTTCAAGGCCACCCTGAGACTACATAGTAAATTCCAGGTCAGCCTGAGTGAGAGTAAGACCCTACCTTGAAAAACAAAAAACAAAAAACAACAAAAAAAAATTGTTTTATTTATTTGAGCGAGAAAGAGAAACGGGGAGAGAGAGACAGAAAGGAAGAGAATGGGTGCACCAGGGCCTTCACTCACTGTAAATGAACTCTAGATGCATATGCCACCTTGTGCATCTGGCTTATGTGGGTCCTGAGGAATTGAACCTGGGTCCTTTGGCTTTGTGGGCAAACGCCTTAACCGCTAAGCCATCTCTCCAGCCCTTAAACTATTTTTAAAATAATACAATAATTTATTTATTTGCAAGGAGAGAGAGAATGAGGATGGATGTGTCAGGGTCTCTAGCCACTGAAAACGAACTCCAGATGCATGTACCACTTTGCGCATCTGGCTTTACATGAGTACTGGGGAATTGAACTCTAGTCATTGGGCATTGCAGGCAAGAACCTTAACCGCTGAGCAATCTCTCCAGCTGAGTTTTATGCAGGGTCTCATGCCTCCCAAGCTGTCCCTGAACTTGCCATGCAGCCAAGAACTCCTGATCCTCCTGCCTCCACTTCTCAAGTACTGGGATTTATGGACATGTGTGTCACCACGTCCGGTTTTCATGCAGTGCTGCTGGCTATTGAACTGAAGGCCTCGTGCATGCTAGGCAAGTATGTTACTAAAAGGTGCTACATGCCCTAAGCCTATGAGTGCCTTTTTTTTTTTAATTCAACACCCAAAATCTCTTAACAGGGCAGAATCTTCAATTGGCAAACCTTATAACCCAGAGATCCAGAAATTGTGGGTGATCACTTCCTTTCATTGGTGGAAGCCTGAAAAGAATGCTAGGACTGGAGGGATGGCTTAGCAGTTAAGGCGCTTGCCTGCAAAGCCAAAGGGCCCAGGTTTGATTCTCTAGGACCCACATAAGCCAGATGCACAAGGTGACACTTGCTTCTGGAGTTTGTTTGCAGCAGCTGAAGGCCCTGGCACGCCCATTCTATCTGCCTCTCTCTCTCTTTCTCAAATAACAAAATAAATAAAAAAAAGAAAGATAAATGACTTGCCCAAGGTCATCAATTAGTAACATGGACCTGGAATAATGTCCCAAGCCTGCGGCTCTTATCAGCCTACAGTTTCTCTGTACTGTGGCTGTACTCATTTTGCTCTCTCTCCAAAGTAAACACTGCTGATTTCTCTAGCTGAAGGCACCTGGCACAGAGACTGGGTGGTTCGCCTGAGATCCCGGGCCCTGGGCTCTAACCACATGCTTGCTCGCGGAGCCTGTGAGGGGATGTCTCCTCTCGGCAAGCCACCTCCCTGTCATGTGCACGCTGCCTTGCTTGATGTGGTCTGGCCCTTCTAGGACTAACTTGTATTCTAGAGAATTGCTTAGAGGTTAAGATAAAATAGGGGGGACTGGAGAGAGGGCTTAGCAATTAAGGCACTTGCCTGCAAAGCCTAAGGACCCATGTTCAACTCTCCAGGTCCCATGTAAGCCAGACACACAAAGTGACACAAACATGCAAGATTGCATGCCTCTGGAGTTCAATTGCAATGGCTGGAGGCCCTGGTGTGCCAATTCTCTCCTCTCTCTCTCTCTCTCAATCTCGCTCTCTTTCACATAAAAAAGAGGCACCATGGTGCCGAGAAGAAGTGACAGAGGAGTATTCAACACTGAAATATCTGTGTCCTATCTTCCAAGACTCGGGGTCCATTGTGGAAGAGGTGGCAGAAAGAATGTAAGAGCCAAAGGAAGGGTAGGACTCCTTACAACGCAATCATTCAGAATTGGCCTGGATATCCGTGACCTCAGAGTGCTTGACACTACTTTCACAAGACCCTCATCACAGGAGGAAAAGATGATGTCATCAAAATAAGAGAGAGAGAGACTAATGATGAGAGGGAAGGGGATATGATGGAGAGTGGCTTTATGAAGGGGGAAGGGGGGAGGGAATTATCATGGCTTATTGTCTGTAATTATGGAAGTTGTTAATAAGTTTTTTTTTTTTTTAAGTAAAGGATAAAGCAGGGCAGTGGTCCAATGCTTTCCTATTTAAAAGTGCCCGTGATAAGCCTGCCAGTCTGGGTCTGGCTTGTGTGGCTTGGCCAGGCCGAGGCTACCTTGCCTTTCATCTGACCCTGCCTATCGTGGGGTACAAGCCGCAGCTCCTTGGAGACAGGCACGAGGTTCCCCGCCTGGGCCAGGGATCCGTGGACTCTTGGCTTCCTGGTCCCTGTGTCCTCGTGCGCTCTCCCTGGAGAGGAACACAGTGGTTCTCTGTTCCACTTGCCTGCGGCCCCTCCTCTGAGGTACCATAGTGTTCAAAGCCCTGGCTCCTGATTTCGAAAGAAAAGCCCCCCCAAATCCTACATGATGACTTTCTAAGCGCCCCTCATTGTCCGAAATAGGGCTTTAGGGGAACGACTCACTCCGCTGTCTCCTCTACCTCACACCAGTTACTTTTCTTTTGCTGTGTGTTTTGTGGCTGCTGAATTCTGAAGGGTGCCGAGTGCTTTGGGGCTCACTGCGGTCCAGTGGGCCAGGGTAGTTCGCCACTTGGGAGGGTCAGAGCCCAGAGGGCTGGAGCCTTGTGCCTCCGCCTGCTCGTCCCACGGGGCAGTGCTTTCTGAGGGCCCAGCCCGCATCCAGAGCCGGCTTTGCAGATGGGAAGAGTCCCCGTGACTTGGCTCCAACCTCAGCAACAAGGACGTTTAAGAAGCTGCAAATATGAGGAAGATAAAAACAGGCAAGGTAGGCCTGGCGTGGTGGCACAGGCCTTTCATCCCAGCACTCGGGAGGCAGAGGTAGGAGGATCGCTGCGAGTTCGAGGCCACCCTGAGACTGCATAGTGAATTCCAGGTCAGCCTGAGC